>CM055881.1:26530093-28930093 GCA_029582165.1 Portulaca oleracea | reverse complement strand
TGATTGTGGTATCAGAGCGGAGTTATAAGAAGGATTTGAGGATATAGAAATTTCCAAGCGATTGTGATAGGCATTTGTGAAGTATGGATGCTAAGTGTGGTGACATATGTGTCCCTTATAGGTGTATGAGTCCTTTATGGATTGAGTGTGAAATATGTGAAATGGTTGGGATGGATGTTGAGCTTGAAGCTCTAGATGAGTATATGAAAAGTAAGTGTTTTCCCTTTCAGGTTTGAAGACTATGTAAAATTTGGGGATAGTCCAATTTATAGGGGAAGTGCTGCCGAAAATTTCTGCAGAAATTTGAAAAGTTTAGTAGCAAGTTTAAGAAAACCTAATTACAGGTTGTGTTTAACTTAAAAGTTTGGCATGAGTAAAGCATGTTATGTGTATGAGGGCCGCTATGGACACGAAGCACATTGAAATAGTCCTTAAAGGAGACTTTAGTCGTCCAAATGAGAATTTATAAGTCCAATTCCAAGTGGAATTGATGTAAAGCTCAAATGAGGGGCTAAAAGCCTTGCCTAAGTGTAGAGTGAAATGATTAAAGATGTTTAGATGATACAAATGTTCAGCATGATCCAAGGATAGTAAGTAAGGTCACAGTAATCATGAGATGGAACAAGAGTTCCTTTTAAGATAAGTAAGGTTCAGGTTGGTTGAGTCTCGGACCTCGCCTTAATTCTCATTCGTTTAATTCTTTCAACAAAGTCTATCAATGTCAAAGTTATTAAAGCTTTTTATCGATGTTACATAGAACATAGGGCATAGATGGATCACAAGCGTGACCCTTTTCCCAACCTCTTCACAATGTTACGGGAGCACAAGACCAACGTCCAAGTTCATCTCAAGAGGTTGCAAACCGCCTTTGATATCCATTGTGCGGCTAATCCGCTATTTGAGTATCGCAGTGATGAGTGCCAAGTTGGTGCTTATTGCCCCCTCCCCACAAGAGTCTGTGGGACGATGTAAGACGTTACCTCCGCCAACTGCTCCGTCAGGGAGAACCGGTCGATCGCGCTGGTGCTTGACTACGACTATATTGAGCACAGAATCACACCGCATTGGAAATAATTTTGGGGACCTTAGAATTTGTTTTGTGTCAAAATATAGTTTGGATATGGTTGAAAAAGGGGTACCCTAAGGACAAGTGGAAGGGGCATCCTCATATTCTAGGATATTTACATTAGTATCATACGTTGAAGGGTATTAACTAGAAAGTGCTTGTGATATTCTGTAGGGCGGTGAACTTTATGTCATTATAGGGCCGTGGAAAATTATTTAGAATTTCCTTATTATACGAACCTGCTTGTGGATTTTATAGCTAGGTGAGGCGAGGAAAGCCTTGTGAGAATGCAATTGACTACCAACCGAAGATATATACAGAACAAGTTATAAAGTGGTGATGACAATAAGTTATGTGGAATGAGGGTATACTCCGTAGTAATGTTGGAATATGTCTCAAAGGGCGGGGAAATCACCTTGAACTACAAGGTCCTTAGTCTAACCTGGGAATAACTACGCGCCCAGGCACATACTCATTCCGCCACTAGGATAAGAGAAGTTGCTTCTGGAGGATAGCTATTAACGAACAACCATCGCGAGGACCCAATCTTTTCTGCATGACTTTTATACTTTAAGTTCATCGTTCAAGTTTAACTTTTAATTCTTGCTCTCATTGGACATCCTCCTAATAAAGTTTACCCTCTCATTGCAATGTTAAAACCCAAGCTTCTCATTACCTATCCTTGCTTATTCTCAAGAATCTTTATCATATCCTATCGTTGTTATCAGTTCAGTGTGTTAAGACATTCAATGACCTGCCTTTAGTGGCTCATTGCCGATTCATGAATGATTCCTTCGGGACCATTATCTACCCTTGACTGTTGTCGACTCGTTATGTCTCCAAAGATAAACTTCATTAGATTCACACGACCCTTCTTACTCGTTAAGATTTATCTTTTCCAGGTGATGGTCACGTTCTATCATGAAGCTGAACACTCCTTTCAAAGCTTAATTTCCACAAACGTTGTACCTTGTTTAGAATCAATAGCTTACGCTCTAATGTTCCGGAAAGTTACCACAAAGCATTCATACTTCCCAAACTTTAATTGTTTTAATTCAGGAATCAGAAGACCGATCCTGATAGCTTTCTCCCCCAATTCAAGCTCATTTCGAGGTACTTATAAACTTCCTTGTTCAGGAAATCATTGTAATCATCATCTTTGGCAATTATGCTATCTCTTGTTGATCTCAATTTTCTTAATCGATATACATGCGTAGTTGGGTTAAAGAATACCTCTATTCCTCCACGTCGTCTTAAAGCCTTAAGTCTACCAATGTAAACCTTTGCTTTGTTGTTGTTTTCCAAAATTCATGTTCTTACCTCTTAATTGATGACACCTTCCTATTATCGCGTTTCCTCCATGCCTATTGGTGTCTTTCATAAGAAATAGATGCCTTGATGGAAGTTAATAAAGGGAGGAAAAGCGAAGTGGAGAAATGTTAGATTGCACGGAATTATGTGATACCGGAGGTAAGATGGGAAAGGTAGAGAAATCGTTGTTTAAGAAATGTTAGGGACCTTTGGGTCAAGGCTTCTTACGATGAGAGGTTCATGAGTTGACGAATATAGAACGCTTGAAGGAAGATTAGCTCTTCTTCCAAAGGACATAAAAGCCATATGGATATATCTGAGAAAGAAAAGGTTCTTGCCCTGTAATTTATAATGGGAAGAGAGTGCTCAGTTAATTAACAGAGATAAAAACCCAGTGTTTTGGACTTGCCTTGGGAAGGGATACCAAGAGAAATGAGTTCAAGGTTGTATGAATAACCAGGGTAAGGTGCTTGTCATGATGAGGACCGTAATCTTAGGATGAGATACGATATCATGGAAACATATGGAAAGAATGAACAGGTAGCATACCTATGACCGACGAATACAATGACAAAGTCTTATATGAGCATGATAAAGAAGATTATACTTTGACTACTGAAAGTTGAGAACGAACGAGGACAAATACCCCTCCCAAGAATCAATAGACTGTTCGACTAACCCCGAGGGGCAAGAGTGTCATCTGAGATTGGTTAAGGTTAAGATACCAACCACTCAGAGTTAGGCCAAGAATACTCCTAAAACTACCTTTAAAACAAAATGTGGGCGCTATGAGTTACGAAAATGCTCTTTTGGGACTTACGAATATTTAACAGTATTTATGGATCGGATGAACCGAGCGTTCAAACCTTATGTGGTTAAGTTGTAGTGATGTTTAACGATGATGTTTTGATATCCTCGAAAGGCCGAAAAGAACATGTGAATCGTTTGATAGTAGCGTTTTCAACTAAGGGAGTAAAGACTGTATGTGAAAATTTTCAAAATGTGAACTCTGATTCAGAAAAATAAGATTTTGGGAAACATATAGTGATCCATGAAGAGATCTGATTGGACTCTAACAAAGTATGCGCTATGAAGAGTTTGGCAAGACCCACTGCGGTTACCAAAGTTCGAAGTTTCTTAGTTATGGCCGAATATTATGGGGGATTGTTCCGAATCTTTCTAAAATAGCTCTTCCAGAGACCAACCTCCTCAAGAAGTCAACACGGTTTGAATGGACCGGCAAGTGCAAAGAAACCTTTTAAGTGTTCAAGGAAAATCTAACAACCGCCCCAATGTTATCCCTTCCCGAGGAAGGAAAGGAGTATGTAGCATATAGCAATGCGATTCATTAGGGGTTGGGATGTGTACTAATATGGAACGACAAGGTGTCAGCCTATGCGTCGCAGCAATTAAAGTCAGCTACGAGAATTACCCAATGCATGACTTAAAGTTCGCAACAGTGGTGTTGCGCTGAAAAATTGGGAGTTTTACCTTTATGGGGTCTCTAACGCCATCTTTACGGATCACAGGAGTTTCAAATATATATCCTCAGGGAGAGTTGAATCTAAGGCGATGAAGGCGGTTGAACTCATTAAGGATTATGACTTGGATGCCAACGTCACTCCAGTAAGGCAATTTCGATAGCAAATGCTTGGCGAGAAAGGCTTAGCATAGGGTGTGGACTCGTCTTGTAAGTCGTCCATAAATCGGCAAGAATCGAATAGGGAAGGAGCATTGTCCCTACACCGTCTATCTTGGAGAGAACCAAGATAGAACGAATAAATGCCCCAGGACCCAAGAGGATTACGAATAATCTAGCCACGAAAGGAATACCTGGATTTTTAAGCCATGCAAGCCAAACCCTAAGGTTTCGAAATAAACTATGTATACTGATAAGGGAAGCTTAAGGCTTAAGCTTTTGAAAGGAGGCCACAATATGTTGTACCCGGTATACCACAAGGTACAAAAATGTATAGAGGTTTAAAAGGGCACCTTTGGTGACCTAACGTGAAGGGAGGTATAGCCAGCTATGGGGATCAATGTCTGTCATGTCAAAAAGGGTCGAAGCAGAATGTTAAAGAGCATCAGGTAGATCTAGACCCTTAAAAGGTCCCACGTGGGAATGGGAATCAATTTCTATGGATGCTATCATGGGATTACCCCTCACAGCTTCTAGAAGAAAGGACATTTGAGTCATTACGGATCGCCTTACCAAGTTGGCACAGTTCGCTCCTATCCGTGAAGGATGGGAAATAGATAAGTTAACGGATATCCACACACAAAAGATTGTCAGATTATATGGAATTCCGAGGGGCATGGTACCCGATGGGGATACGTGTTATCAATCGTGATTTTGGAGCGCCCTACAAGTTATCTAAGTAATTGTGGATCGCTTGACAAATTCGGCGCATGTCATTTCTATCTATGAAGGAGGAAAGGCAAAGTAAGCGGCGATAATTGCGTAAGAAGTTGTAAGGTTGCATAGGATTCCAAAAAGGCATAGTATCCGAATGAGATACGCGACTTCAATCACGATTTTGGTGCTAAGACCAATGGTAGTAGCCTCTACCATCTAGAAAGCGATGGCCAGACATGCGAGTAAACCAAATTGTAAAGATATGCTACGCTGCATTTTAGGTTTTCAAGGAAATCGGAGGAATTTCTCTCGTTTATGGCGTTTCCCTATAGTAGCGGATAGTGGTCTACCATTGAATGACCCTTACGAAGCACCTCATGAAAGGTAATGTCGCACCCATGATGTAGGCACAGGTGGAATAGTTAAAGGCTGTAGTCACAGATCCGGAATTAATCCAGACGCGACATAAGATCAGTCGTCCACCACATGTCAAGATCGACCAAAGTAGACAACGTAAGCGGAAACCGCTCGAACTTCAATTGGAAACCGTGTTTCCTTTAAAGTGATTCAACTTAAGGGGATTCGGAGTTTCAATATCTAGGGGGAGGTTAAGCCCTTGCTATAGTAGGGTCTTACTCCGTTGTGGAGGAGATCAATCCAATAACATATCGTTTAGATGTACCTTTTAATCCAGAATATAGGCGTGACGTTTCACGTTTCTCCAACTCGGAAATATGCAGGCCCAACCGCGATTACGAAAAAGAACCCCTATTGAAAAAGGAAGGTCTCATCGTCGAACAACAATCGATCCAAAATTTTTGAACACGGAATCAAAAGACGTCACTCAAAGGAAAGTCCCTTAGTCAAAGCACTTTGGGCAACTCAAGACACCTCGGAAACCTGCAGGAAACCAAGGAAGACATGAAGGAAGCCACCACACATCTTTTAAGGAATATCAAACACAATGGAACCAACGGCAAGTTTGGGGCGAAACTTCTTTTAAGGGGAGGATGTAACAACCCACCCCAAAATCACGTTTAATTATATATAAAGCCATGAGTTACGCAAATCGCGTTCTAAATTTTTCGCGTTTACGTTACTTATTTATTTATTGATTTATTTATTTATGTATTGTTATCGTGTCGTGTCTCGTGCGGGAGATGGCCAAGATGCGAATTATCGGCTTAAAAATTTCACTTTACATGTTCATTCAATGAGTTAAAGTATTTCAGGTTATACGATTTATGTTATAAAGTTATTTAATCGTTAAGTTAATTGGTACCGGGTTTTACCGTTTACGCTATTTATTAACCTAAAGGGGGTCTAATTAATCGACCTCGTAACGTTTATATTTTATTACCCAAACTTTAATTTATTTGGGGTATATTTATTTCATTTAAAGTACAAGTAATATTGATGTTTCATTTATTTGGATTTTCTACATCCAAGTGTTATTTTATGTTAACCCAATTATTACCAATTGATTTTATTGTTTACAAACTAATTATTTAAGATTACCACAATTACAATTTTTGTTCTTAGTGTACAAATTCAGATTTTAGTGAGGGTAGAGGGAGTATAATTGATATTAGTTAGGGGAGGGGTTTCATTACAAGTCATTTTATTTTCTCCAATTAGACACCCATCCCCCTCTATTTCCCCCTTTGCTTCTGCTGGCCGAGCCCACAGCAGCCCCAGCCCGCTGCTGGGCTGTTTCCGGCACCGGCGAGGTGCCCAGCCGCCGTCCAAGGTGGCCGCCGCCACCCCTCTTCTTCCCTCTTGTGTTTTCTCCAATTTTTAACTCAAAGGTAACCTCTCAAAAACCCCCAATTTCAATTCTTTATACCCTAATCTGAAAATCTATGTTTATTTATGTTTTCTTTGTGATTTCTACTCTTTTTACTCTCTTTTATCTTGAAATCAAGTATATAATTGTATTGATTAAGTTAAGGTTTGATTTTGGAATACATGCATGTGATTTTTGGAAGTGTTCTTGAGGTTTCTTGAGTATATTCATGGTGGATGATGTTTATATGTTCATGCATGTGAGTCTTAAGGTCTAAGATGAGTTAATTATCAAGGTCTATATTCTGGAAGTATGATGGATTAAGGTTATATGGGATGTGGTTATGTTTTGATATGATTAAGAGTGAAAAATCAAGTTAAAAACCAGAATTTTCGGTAAATACAAGTTCTGTTTGAATTCTGGAAATTTACAGCAGGATAAAAGTGGGATTTTTGCCCAGATTTCTACTCCATTTGATAGCCTAAAGTGTTAGCAAACCGTAGGCTTTGGAATTTCGAGTTTCCGACATGTATAGCCGAGTTACGACCAAAACCGTAACCTCACGTTTTTATATTCGATTTCTGAGTCAGTGTTTTGAGGGCTGATTTTGGACCTTTGGAGACTTCTTTAGTCTTTGTGGTAAACATAAAAGTTTTAGCTAACATTCTGAGCTTTCCGGAAATGTATCATATGCGTCCATACGATGTCGGGATTAAAAGATATGGGGTTTCCATTGAAGGGTTGCAATCTGACCTCTGCCCAGAATTCTTAAGTGCATGTCTGATTTGTTGGCCATTTTTCGTCCCTTTGGAGACTTTATTGGTTTTAGTGACAAACATAAGAGTTTTAGGCCACATTGCAAGCTTTCCGGAAAGGTATGGTTCATAGTCATCGGATTTCGAGAGTGTGAGTTACGAGCCCGGGAAGCAGGGCTGCCGGGATAACATTCTGCCCAATTTGGTTTATGAAAATGTGTGTCTTTTGGGCCTCAAATCAACCCAATAAGGGGTCCTAAGCATAAATGTGTCATGGTTATAAGTTTTCATTTTAGAGTTATTTGTGTTTAAGGCCAAAAGTATTATATTGGAGTCTTAAGTGAGTCTTAAGGATGGCTTCCCAAAAGCTAATGAGTTTGTTAAAGTATTTTGTTTCCCCATCTTTCTATGGTATGATATTCAATGTCTTAAGCTAGCTAAGAGTTCTTTTAGCTTAGTAGCTTCCAAGTTTAAAGTCCATTCCATCTTTATTGCTTAAATCATTGATCCAAGCTTGTCTTATCGCATCGAATATGTTGATCGCACCCCGTTTTACCGTTCAATTGCTATCATATTATCACGGCATGTTTAACTCCCTCGTGCTTATCATAGCTTTCAAGTTCTAATTACCCCATTCATCATCGATTCAAGCTTATTGTATTGGATTCAAGCCCTTTCAATTGAACCATATTCTACGTTATTATTCTCATGCTTTCCGACCCGGAAATTTCTAAGGTTATATATGTACTGCTTCTGTCCGGGCCATTTTCAGGCTCTTCCTTCCATTTCTAGCCTTTGGGCCAGTTGACAAAGTTAAAGATCATGATTTTCCCTATTCCGAGATGTACTCTTTTACTTCGTTTCGATTTTCCTAACTCAAGTTATGCTATAAACTTTATTGTGCTACAACCTGAAATTTTATTCCTAAAGTATTTTATTTATAATTACCAAGTTTCCCAAACTCATGATTCTAATTTAGAACGTTATTCGGTTCTTCATTTTTTTATGTATGCTTACATTGGTTGACAAAGTTTCTAAGGCCATCTCCAAGCCGAGCCGCGCCGCCAAAGTTTTAGCGTCTTAAGGTACGCAAATTGTCCAACTCTTGCTTCTATTAAAAGTCAAGTACAGTTTTATTGCATAGTTATATGTTCTAATGATTTTATTGTTTTATAAGTGGTCCCGACACCTATTCTACAGTAGCTAGAGTGAAGTCTAGCATTTTACAGGCTCCTATCGGAGTAATCTTGACCTGGCCAGTGTCGACTGCCTAGCAGTCACCCATCCAAACTCGAGATCGGTTTGGGCGTACGTGCGTGAGGTGCTTCGGCATCGATCTAAAAGGGATACCACGTCCTATAGTATGAAAACTTTTCAATGTTAAGCACAACATATGCATAGAAACTTTATAGCTTAAAGTATTCCATGGTTTAGCATTCTTGTGTCCCCTTCCCGTTTTCAAAATGATTTTAAATGCCGGCACTAAAAACCGTTTTCGAACGGTTTGACGTGTTGGAGGTTTACGTACTGAGTGTTTCCCCACTCACTTTGCGAATGTATTTCAATGTTTTGTTTTAGGGTCCGAGCTCCCGGGATAAAGACGAGGTTAGCGGGAGCAAGTTATGCATGCAGGTAGTTCTCTAAAGGCGATCGAAGATTGGTATTCAAGGTTACTCAAGAGCATTAAAGGTCACTCGGTTGTGAAAGGTCTATACGATATGTTTAATTAAAGGTTGAATAATGTATTTGTACTTTAAGTTTAGCAGTTGTGTTGTATGGAGTTAAATCTGATTTATGGTGGATTGTTATATTGTGGTTTTGTGTATGTGCCTTGTCCCGAGTGGGGACGGCGGTAATGCCTCGACCTAAGGTGTTCTGCTGCGCTAATCACAGGTTTGGGGTTCTAAAGTATAGTCTTAATCTTGTGATTAAGGTTGGGGCGTTACAAATACCCCGTCCATTGGACGGGCAATTTAGCTAGTCATTTATAGAAGTCAAGAAACTTAATAGTCTACCCAACTCCAGTGTTTTAGTATGTTCTAGACCCGTTCATCAGCAAGGTTGAGCCGAGTCACGGGCCATTCAGTCGAGCCAAAAGTTTTTGATGCGCTGACTAGATACTATTAAAAATATCTGTATTACCAACTATTTTTTCCAACCAATATAAAATGGTTTACAACACCAACCGTTTTAGTAACTATTTCATAATTTTCAAATTTTCTGACTGTTTGTCAAATTTTATGTGAGAAAAACGGTTGGAATTTCAACCACTTTTGCTAAAATGGTGGAAAATTTTTCATAGTGAGAATCCGGTCCGACCTTCAGGTCAGACACACTAGGCCTAAATGTGAAATAATGGACTTGAGCTCAATTCAACCCCAAAAGCTAGCTCAGGAGGTTGAGGCACCCAAGCCATTATAAACATCACAATATGGGTGTCAAAGGCCGATGTGGGACAACTCAACACACCCCCCCCCCACCACGAGGCGCAGACAACTGCGGGCGTGGCCCCAACATCAATAACTCTGGCTCTGATACCATGTGAAATAATGAACTTGAGCCCAATTCAACCCCAAAAGCTAGCTTAGGAGGTTGAGACACTCAAGCCATTATAAACACCACAATATGGGTGTCAAAGGCCGATGTGGGACAACTCAACACGCTCCCCTTACCACGAGGCGCAGACAACTGCGGGCGTGGCCCCAACATCAATGACTATGACTCTGATACCATGTGAAATAATGGACTTGAGCTCAATTCAACCCCAAAAGCTGGGCTCAAGTCCATTATTTCATAATCTGACGGGCCACATGGAGCATGTCTAAGCTAAATTTTTTTTAATAAGAAAAACTTAAAAATACTTCACAATTTAGAAGTGATTTCAACAATACTCGACAAAATTCACTAATACATAATTACCATGTTCAACATTTCATAATCACAACATCAATTCAAAAATTCCAACGTAAAGTACTGTACTCTAATTATTAAAAATTCAAAACACTAGAACAATAAAAGTTTAATATTTAAATTTCATAACATTTGTTCAAATAAGTTTAATTATGAGGCAGCGAGATTTAAACCATAAAGTAATATGTGATTTTTTTTAATAAATATGTATATATAGTTAGGTCGTCGTGCCGAGCTGCGCAAACCCGGGCAAACCATATTTTGAGGCCCCAACCTTTTTGGGCAGTGTTGGGGGGGGGGGGGGGGGTTCACATTCCAAAATCATGACCAAAACCCACATTTTCCCGGACCAGGTAGGGTTGGAACCAGTTGAACACATATAGAGTATGTTGTAACCCTAATCAAATGTGAAAAATCATACCACTTGATCAAGAAAGTCTGCAATTAAGTATACGATGACGTTTATTATATTTCGATTTTAAAATTTCATGTACAAAAGTTTTTTTTTATTATTAAAGCCTAGGGACACCATCAACGTTGCGAAAACTGTAGAGAAAAACAATAGTAAATAGACAACTAAAAAAACAATACAGCTTAACAACTAAGAACAAAAAATTGCTAGGAGGTACCACATATGCATTACTAATAACTGACTAGTTGAGGACCACATTTTTTAAGGATTTTTTGCATTTTGGACCCCAAACTTTAGGAGTATTTATTTTTTGAACCATTGGTTTTCAACTTTAATTTTTTGGACCCTAAATTTTATAATTTGAAAAAAAAGAACCCTAAAGTTTGTGGGTTAAAGAAAAAGGCCCCTGACTCATTCTTTGTTTTCATCCTATGTTTGAATTTATCTCCCCATTGACGTCAAACTTCAAGACTAAGGTCAAAACTGATATTGAAGCTATAATATACCTCTCTTATTCATGTCGGAGCTACTTAGACCCCTAAATACAGGGGTTTAAGTAATTCCAACATGAATAAAAAACGTTTATTATACCTTTAATATCAATTTTAACCTTAATCTTGGAATTTGATGACAATCGGGAGATAAATTCAAACATGGAAAGAAAAACGGGAAAGGGGAAACGAGCTTTTTTTTTCAGCCCAGAAAATAATTGATGAATTGATTGATCCGAATCTGATGGATTTCAAAATTGGATTGAACAAGCCTATACAGGTACAGGGTAGGAGACATTCTCCGAGTGGTAGGATTCAAGAGCAAGGCACCGGAATTCAACTTCGTATGCCAGAAAAACGTGGTTCTAAGCATCGACTCCGACAAAACCGACGAGTTTGAGCTCCAGAACGCGGTGAAGAACGTCGTGGGGCACCTGCAACCTTTCGACGCAAACCTCCTCGAGTATACAAGCTACGCCGACACGAGTTCGATCCCGGGTCACTACATGATGTTCTGGGAGCTGAGCGTAAACAGGTCGACCCCGATTCCACCATTGGTGCTGCGTGGCTGTCGAGGAGTCCCTGAATAGCGTTTATCGTCAGGTTGGGTGTTGAACAGGTCAATTGGGCTGCTGGAGATCCGGATTGTGGAGCGGGAACGTTTGATAAGCTCATGGATTATATTATGCCATAAGCTTGGGGGCTTCGATTAACTAGTACAAGACACCGAGGTGCATTAAATTTGCCCCCATTGTTGAGTTGATGAACTCCATAACTTGGGGAGGAAGATTGAGAATTCAAATTGGTTGTCTAGATCTGCCCGTTTTCTTGTGTCCAAATTGAGTGATAGGAAAATGGAGGATCAATTTCAGAGGATGAGAAGAGATTACTTGGATGCAACAAAGGGTATTCTCGGCATTCAACACAAAAAATTCAAAAATTTATTAACTATTGTCAACTGACTGTTTTCCGACAAAAAGTGGTCGGAAAGTCACTTGCTAGCCATTTGTTTAACAACTTCGTCCCCTTTAAGAATATTAAAAAAAAATGAGGTCCCCAACTAAAACGGCAAAAAGTGGTCGGAAAGTCACTTGCTAGCCATTTGTTTAACAGCTTCATCCCCTTTAAGTATATTAAAAAAATGAGGTCCCCAACTAGTTAGTTATTAGTAATGTGTGGCACCTCCTAGTAATATTTTGCAACTAAGAAACACAACATATCTGTAATAACCCAAAGAAAATCTCTCTTTAATACGTGTTAATTAGCTGAATTAATCAAGATTAAGGATGACTCACAAAATAAATAAAGCGCGCGCTCCTTTATTTTACTAACCAGTGTATGTTTTGCAAGACTTGAACAACGCAACGATCGACTTTAAATCTTTTTTAAGTTTAATTTCCTCGAGAATTTCTTTCCGATGACTTTCAGGATGTTCTAGATCGTGTATGAATTCTTTTTATTGGATTCTATATTTTAGGATTCTTCTTTTATTGGCAATTTAAGGAATAAGTATGAGTAATTATGGGAAGGTTTATATTTATTTAGGGTTACCATTTATCTTTTACGGTTTTATAAATTGAAGAAAATTTGGAAATTGGGAGACATGAATATAAGAGGAAGAGATAAAATTGATAAAATTTTTGGGTTATTTGGGCCATTTGGGGCGGCCGAATGGAAGAGAGGAGGAGGGAGTTGGATCTTTTCTTTTATCTTAGTACTATATAAGGATTAGGAGGGAGTGTCATAGGAGGAATTCAAATACAACTCCCTCACATTTGTTCCCTTGTGTATGTGTCTCTTTGGCTCCCTCTCTCACCCACGCCAGCCCCCCTCTGCCTGCCTTGTTGCTGCCGACACCCAGCCGGCCATCACCGCCGTCGTCGGCGTTCGCCGCCGCCACCAGTCGCCGCCCCTCCACACCATTTCCACCCTCTTCTCTCACCTCTCTTGTAAGAGTAAACTCCCCATCTTGTCCCTCTTCTTTCTTTTAAATTAGATTATGGTTAAAATCTGATTTTTGAGTGGAATTATGTTGGTTTCAGAGATGATCTTGTGGTGATAGTGATTAACAAAGGAAGAGTGAAGGATTCAAACTTCAAAGAAAGGAAATTGGGTAAGTTATGATGACTCCTTGCTATACCATTGTGGATTAAGTGAAATTAGTGCAAATAGTGAATATGCATGTAAGTTTAGTGGTTAGATTTTCTGTGAAAGTGTAGAAGGTGTGTTTAAAATGAGGTACATGGTTATTGATTAGCTATAGAACAAGTAAATTGTAGGTTTTAAGCAATGCGTGTTAGTTTAAAGTGATGGATGATGGAATGAATGATGTGGTGATGTTGCATGAGTTTAAGTGGGACTCTTATGGTGATTTCCTGAATGTTTTAAGGCTGGGAATGATGCATGTGTTTGCTAAATTATGTTTCAAGAGAGATTAATTCTGCTAAATAACAAGAGTTTAAGTGTGCATATCAACAATTTGCTAAGAGGATTGCACTCTGGTTGGTATTTCATTTTTCCAAAGAACGAGGGGCGTGATTCTGGGATTGCATAAATAGATAGATAAAGGTGTTAGCTAGCATTCAGATTTCGCGATTCGTCGTTTTGTTAAGTATATTAGAAGTTATGGCCAAGTTCGTAAAGTCGCGCGAATTTGTGTATTTCTTAAAGATGGGCATTTTCGAATAGTTAGAGGCTTCTATGATCTAAGGGCTGAACATGAAAGTTATAGAAGACATTCTGGGCTTTCCAGAAAGGTATGATATGCATTCATAGGATATCGGGAGAAAGAGTTATGAACTTTTATTTGAAAGACAAAAATCTGAGTTTTTCCAGAAAATATATTTTTATGGCTGCCTCTGTTCTGAGCTGAAACTCGATCCTTTCCCATGCTTAGATGAAATGGTGGTGAAAATAAATGTTGGAGTATGAACCACAAACTTTCCGTAGATAGCTTAGAGGCCCTAAACCGATTAAGATAACTCAAGTTATGGCCTCTTGAAAAAACTTAGTCGACATTCATATTTTCTGGACAGATTAAGGAAATAAAGATTTCTGACCCTCTTAACCATGCTTTTAGTCTTCGGGGAAGACTACAAAGTTGTAGAGTGTGTTTCAAGCTTTCCAAAAAAGTCCTCTTATGCGTCGATTCGATGTTTATGGAGATAGTTATGACCCTTTTTATGCGACATAGGAAATTTAATCCGTGATCAAGTCGTGATTATTTCACTATCCTTTCATCCTTCTACCTAGATAGGGTTCTAATTCATGTTCTCTTCTCTTTTCTAAAGTCCCTCCAAGATATCGTTGCCTTTTAGTTGTTCAAGTCTCTGCTCGTTTTGTGGTGATTTCTAAAGTACCAGGTACATGTACTACTTGATTTTCTTTATGAAATCCACGTATTTAATTAATTACTCTTGTTTTATATTTCGAGCAAGTGCTAAAGTAGTCGTTGCCTATACTATGGATATTATATAAGGTCTATGTCTAATATTACTTCTCTCATAAGTTAATTTTTATATATTATAAGAGAGTTACTATGTTATTTGTTATCAAGTGGTTGTTTTACAAGTTATGTTATATCAATTCATGTTATAAGAACCAACTTTTAAGTCTTAGTTGTGAAAAGCCAATAGTTTTCCCTTGAGAAGCTTTTATGAAATTCAAACATCATTCAGGAAATGTTCTTTTACTGTAATAAAGTTCGTTTAAGAAAGGTTAGGTTTCATGAATAAAACTTCCAAAATTTTCTAAAGTTAATAAGGCCTCGCCCATGATCTTTCATGCTTAAAGCACACCAGGAAGTTAGTGTCATACTACACACCATGTTCACGTGCCTTTGTGCACCCCAAGTAACTTATATACGTGCCTTAGTGCACCCAAGGAAAACATAACCCTAGTGCCTTAGTTGCACGCCATGAAAACCTGGCCAGTAGGATAATTATCCACCATCCGGATCTCCCGATCGGTCCGGTTATGCGCATACGGAGGCCTAGCCGATGATCGCAAATATGGGCATTTATGTTAGTATCCATGTTAGTTTGATCCTTATTTTATCGATTCTTGCTCACGAAGTAAATTATCCATGTATTGAAAACCTCTTTATTTTCACTATTCTTAAATCAAAGGAAGACGATTCTAAGGTTAGATGTCAAATCTTTTATGTTTGGTTCTTTTGAGCTATTTCGTTTTACTCACATGTTATGATTAAATATCTCTTTTCTTTATCTTACTCCCTTCCTTTATCTACTTATTTATTTGTTTGGTTATTGGGTATCCTAGTTGGTCCAGTTTTGTTAAATCAAGTTAGATGTGATTATCTTGCTGTAAGTATATTCTACTTAATTCTCTCTTTACGGTCTTACTTTTATTTATATAAATAGCGGAGCCGCGCTTAAACTAAACTGTAAGCTTATTTACTATTTTTTTTTTTGGAATAGTAGTATACGTACTTAGTAAATCTCATGCTTTAAGTTTTGTCGATGTCTTTAGGAAACTCAGGGAAGGGCAAGGGTAAGCTCCAGTAAGAGCGGAACTCGAAGACTTCATGAGCATAATTCAGGTAAATTGGAGACCCCCTTTTGAGGGCAGTTAAGACCGAGTTTTGGTGGTTTGTGATACTTTAGGTGATTGTCTTTTGGCTTTAGTGGTTGTATGTTGTTAATATGAACAATATGTGTGTTTAAAGTCGAGTGTCTTGGAGGGTTGTATAACTAAAGTTGTCTTGCCAGTTGTGTTGAGTTTTTCTAAGTCTTGTTCACATTGATGGATGGCGGTAGTACCGTTGGGAAAGTAATTTCGCTGCGCTAATTGTTAGGTTAAGTCGATGTTTAGCTTAATCTAATGATTAATATCCTGTGGGTGTTACAATATCCTTTTTCCTTTTCTTAATCCTTAACTATTATAAAAAGGGCAGTTGATTGTTGTTGTTGTGCTGCTTGTCTGCCTGCTTGCTTGCTTGTGTTCACATTAAATTTACTATTTTGACCTTGTATATAATAATTAATCAAAAATTTACCTTTAGCTTGTGTTCACACACAAATTTACTTTTTTACCTTCGAATATAATAACTAAACAATATAGGTCGACTGTATACTTGGTTAGGGTAAACACGGGTCTGGTGTATTTCGATTTCGGGTAAATTTCACTTTAAAAACAAGACTTGGGTGAATTTCAAATTCAAGTAAATACGGGTCAAATATTATTTGATAGTAAAAATTTTCTTAGGATAAATATGAATGAGGTGTATTTTGATTTCGGGTAAATTTCACTCAAAGACCATGACCCGAGTGTATTCCGAGTTTAGGCAAAAACGATGAGCTACGTATGACCAATTCAATTGTTGTACATTTTATTTGAAAAATAAATATAATACTATATATCAAATTACATAATATTGTACTGTTATTCTTTGGAATTTTTCATATTTATTCTAATAAATAGAATACTATACTTAGTACAATAAATTTAATGTATATTGTTACACTAATCTTATATTATTAAGCTATAATTTTTAAGTCGTGCCTTGACAAGACTCCCGTCATTATTCGAATAATGAAGAATTGCCACGTGCATAGCACAGGTATTTGAGCTAGTGTTATAAAAAAATAGCCACTTCATGTAAAGTAGATTAAGAGATGAATAGTATATCTTAGCTTCCATCGTGCCTGGGTGTCATCTAGTGACATACTCACATACAAATCAAGTAGCAACATACCGTCCGCTGGAAGTGAAAAGGCTCGATATGATCTTGGTTTATTCAGTAAAAACTCTTAAATCTGATTTAAAATCTTATAAATCATCATTTGATTACCAATCATGCATATCTCAAGCTTGAGTTGTTTATATTATACATTATATTATACAATAACTAAAAACTCTATGAAGGAGAAGTAAAAATCTAAAAGGTAAAAGATTAAAGAAAGCAGGGAGAAAAGGAAAATAAAAGTCCAACAGTGAAAGCCCAAACTACCGTTTTCTATTAGCAGTCTCTTTCTGAGAATTGTAGTAGCAAGCCGCAACAGGTAAGCCCAGATTATTATGAGCAGCAAAATTCCGCGTGCTGAAGTTGTTACGGGCAGCTGGCGGTGACACCTGCTTCCCGATTGGCCCTTTCTGCCTAAATAAAACGAACACGTACCGGTGTATCCCGGTTGGCGGTCTTGGTCCCATATATTCCACCAACTCTTTTCCTGTAAATTGTAATCAATCCCTCAATCATTCTTCAGCTACTTTGATTGATTACTTGTTTAAGTGAACGAAAGCTACTTCTTTAGTAAAGGGGAACAAAGTGCATCTTCTTTTCTCTGGAAAAGATCATCAATCATGATTCCTTGATTAAGGTGTTGGAGTATATATTTATTTAGTTGACCACGTCATTGAAGTCCTATGTATTCAGTCTCATCATCCCTTCTGAGCCCTAGATGAAATAGAGCGGCCTTGAATAGGGATTGAATGTCACCTTGATTGATTAATATCTATGTGAAGAGGTGTTATTATTTGAAGGGGCTCTAATTATGATGATTAAACTGTACACATGTATAATGTGTTATAATGGCTAAATTTTTGGAAAACTAACCTTTAGATGAATCCATTCCCTGAGGAATGTCCACAACGATCCTGAAAACATGACATCAACATTATTGCTTATGAACTATATGTAAACAAAAGAATATATATATATATATATATATATATAAGACATTAAATTTCATCATAGAAATATAATACTGATCAAAACACAATATGTGATTGAATTGTAAACTATAAAGAAAAATATAAGTAGACTTGGATGAACAAGTATCTAACCAGTGAAGCCATTCCCTCATTGATGGTTCACTTGGACTAGGAGCATCTGGATCAACCATAACCTACATGCCACCAATTTTAAATATCCAGATCAATATAACTATCAACAAAGAAACATTAAATAAAAAGAAAAGACCTACTCTTATATGATGAAGTGAATGCCCTTCTAATGTGAAAAAGTAAATAAATAAGACGAGGTTAAGAGTGATTACATACAAGAGTATAGAGATTATCAAGTGCAATAAGGCCTGGAATATAAACATGGGGCCTTTGAGCAACAAGAGAAGGTTTGATATCACATCCATTGGCAACCTGTTTATGTCCATACTGAACAACAAGCTCAGCCGAAGGTGCAAACATATCGAGCACGTCGCCGATGACTCTTCCGACCACCAACGGATCTATTGATCTAGCCATTGATCGATGTATACGATCTACCTTTGATTTGTTAAGACTACTAAATTTAACTTTGTGTACGTGTGTATTTATATGAAATTGACAATGTTTTGGGTGATGGTGTTGGTAGGTGTACTTACATATATGCATGCGTATACTAATGCATATATATGGCTTAACTAGTTTGTCCAGTAGTTGAAAAAGCAAGCATATAGTATTAGTATACAAATGAGTAGAAGTAATTGAGAATGATAGAGAGGAAAAGAGGTGGAGAGGGTGACACGTATCATGATGGGAGTTCAGGTTGACACGTATTGTGCTGACTTTAGGCAGTGACTACCTGGACACGTGTGAGGTGTCCGAGGATGCTTTTGTCTTATGATTACCATATGTTGTAATGTAACTGCCCACCCTCGCTCTCATGCCTCATCATATGTTGATTGACATCTATAATATTCTTTTCCTTATTTTTCAGGTGCAGGCATCTCTCTCTTTCTTTGCTCTTCTTTATTTGTTTCTATTATAATAGGGTTTAGTGCCAATAGCAGAGCGACACCAGAACAGTACAAGTTAGTTTGTTTATTCTTGCGTGGAATCGTGAATGGACGTATTTGCAGTATGTTTATAATATGCTTTAGTTTTCATGGGGCGGGGAATATTGTGTGCATGTCCCGTTGATACACCTCATGTTTTATATTATCTTATCTTTTCCGAGTAGGAGACTTCTCTTTATGGGTCCTAAGAGCCCCACTAGACATGGAAACCAGATACAAACCAAATGTTGTGTTTGTTATTATTTAAAACTAATTGAAACAAAATAGGTTCAATGAAAAGTGGATTTAAAAATTTGAATTAAGGAAAATTGGCAAAAAATAATCCATATTTTGGGGGCATTGGAAAAAAATAATTCAAACTTGCAATTGTGTTGTGGGTAAGCTGAACTTAGATTCTTATTATTTTTATTGTCCACCATCAAATTGAACTCGCCGGAAAACTGATGTGGCGATCGAGATGGTACATGTGGATTTTTCTACTATTTAAAAAAAAGGAAAAAATGTGGCTTAAAATTATTTTGCTTTGTCAGCATGTTTAGTTGGCAATTAAACTTCAAATAAAAAAACTTGGAAATATCACTTACCAAATTACCATTCTTTTACTGTTAAAAAAAAGAAAATAAAAAAATACTTACCATTCCTATCTATTGTCATTCAATGACATTCTGAGTACTCACAATTCCTTCATTCACTAAAGGAGGGAAACCAAGCCTCCATTGAAGAAAACTTGAAAATTCAATGAAGGCAGCAATTAAGACGGTAACAGCAGTGAATTCTGTTGTAAAGCTAAGAAATTTCTTGGCCAATTGTATGTAAATTATGGGTAATTGAATTCTGGATAATTCTTTTTGTAGGGAAATTGAATTTTCTAGGGTTTGTAGGTTTGAATTTTGGGTAATTGAAGTATGACTAATTGTTTTTGCAATTTGGTTTGTCAAATGGATGGTGATGTTACTTTGGTTATACACCATGGGGGTCGCTTCCAAGTTGATGAATTTGTTGAACTGAGATACCTTGGTGGTGAAGTGAAGGAGGTTTCACAAGTAGATGTGGACAAGTTGACAGATAGGGAGGTGTTGTAGTATGGTAAGAATCTCCAATATGACAATATTGAGAGGTTTTTTTTTTATCAAATTCCTGGGTTGGGTTTGAAAGATGGGTTAAGGACTTGTGAAGGTGATTTACAGTCATTAGACATGGCACGTGCAGCTATGGTAGACAAAAAATTGACTGTATATTTTGAGCATAAAGTGGATGACGCTGAAGAGTTGGGAACAATTGGTTTATTACTAACTTCCCCCCAATCATTGAATCCAGCTGAAGGTGGGAGAGTAAAACTTCCAGTACTGAGAAATCCCTTTTCAAAGATTCAAAGGCCATCACATGTCTCACCACTAAACAAGGACAACAATTCAAAACCACTATTTGTGCCTGAACAAAACTCAAGAAGTGGTCTTGACATAACCCAACAAGTTGGTTCTGATGCTTTCACAACAAGTGGGCTTGACCCAAGCATAATTGTACAAAATAATGATTGTGGTGAAACTGAAAATGCTCCAGAATGGGACTGGGAAGATCCAAGACCTGAGTCTCCTATCCCTTGGCGCGAGTTGGTTGAGATTATGGTGATGAAGATGATGTTGGTGATGCAGATGATGTTGATTGGGAAGAAGAGCATAGAAAAGAGATGGCGGCTTCAACATCTTATGCGATAGCCAAAAGATCGAAGCGGAAGCTCATGTAGACTGATGAACCACCTAATGAACCTTATGAAGAAGCGGGTGATGAAGATTATGATGTTGAAGAAGATGAGGAGATGTCCCAGACCAAAGACTATGAAGACATGGAAACAACAGATTATGAGTGGGGAGAAGCCTCTCTTAAATTACAAGAATGTGAGAGGCATATTCATGAAATTATGGAAAAAGCTAATGTAATGGTAATGGGTGAAGGTAATAGATCAATTGCAAAAACAAAAATAGGAGAAGGCACTAAAGAAACTCAAACCAGAACAGAAGTTGTACAAAGAAGAGAAGTAGAGTTGGCTAAGGGATTTGTATCTGAGTATGAGGACTCCGAGGAGGAAATGGATGTAGATACTGAAAATGATGATGATGACACTCCAAGACTATTGAGCAAAAGGAGGAAACCTTCCACTATTGATGGAAGCACAAACTTTATGACGTTAAAATGGTCTGTAGGGATGATATTTCCTTCTGCTCAAAAAGTTTCAAAGATGCAGTCGCATCTTACGCAATTGCACAAGGAAGAAGCATAAGAATAGGTGTATCAGATTCAAATAGGAGAAGAGTAGGAGCTGTTTGCAAAGAAGGGTGTGGGTTTAGGTTATATTGTTGTTTTGATAAGGCATTGTCAAGTTGGGTTGTGAGAACTGTAGGTGGCACACATACCTGCGCAAGGAACATGAGGAGAAATCCACAACTAACATATAAATGGATTGCAAAACATTATCTACAAAGGTTTAAAGCTCAACCAAACTGCCCAGCGAAGGAGCTAATTAGAGCTGTAAGGTTGGATCATGGAATTTGTTTGGAATCTTGGACTGCCTTCAAAGCCAAACAAGTTGCCAAGAAGATGCTACATGGATCCATGTTTGATCATTATGCAAAGTAGTTACATGGAGGAGTTGAATAGGTCAAACACAGGAAGCACATTCTTAGTTCAGACTGATCCTGAAGCAGAAGAACCAACTTTCCAAAGGTTTTTTGTCTACTTTGAAGGTCTTGTGAAGGGTGTAATTGATGGTTGTAGACCAATACTGGTCATTGATGGTACATTTCTGAAGACTTTCCTTGGTGGATGTTTACTAGCGGCCATTGGGATGGACGGGAACAACCAAATGTTTCATGTTGCATGGGCAGTTGTTGAGGGGGAGAATAGTGATAATTGGGAGTGGTTTCTTGCAAAATTGGGAGACTGTTTAGAAGGGACAACTGAGTAGGTCTAAGCATCATTTCAGATGAACACCAGGTATGCATATCAGCATATCAACTTTTTTTATCTCCAAAAAATTAGAAAAGTCAATGTTCTAACTCCAAAAAAATATAAAAGTCAATATTTATTTCTAAAAATAGAAAAGTCAACTTTTTATCTCCAAAAAATAAAAATTCAACGTTCAATCTCCAAAAAATATAAAAGTCAATGTTTATTTCCTAAAAATAGAAAAGTCAACCTTTTATCATAAAATATAGAAAAGTTAGTGTTTTATCTCCAAAAAATAGAAAATAGAATATTTTATTTCCAAAAAAATAAAAAAGTCAACTTTTTATATAAAAAAAAGTCAATGTTGTAAAGTAAATACAGAATGTCATGCTTCATTGTGATGATTGGTGGGAGAAGGTCATTCTTTTGTTGTCTAAAGTAAGATATTGATGGGAGTAAGTAGCTTGTGTACTGTATCTGACAAAAAATTGCAAAAACATAAAATCAAAGTTGCAAGTGCTAGTGTATGTCTAAACTACTTAAATCAGACCAAACTAACAGAAATCAATTGCACTGTAAATGCAAGCTTAATTAGATAATTATTTTCTTTTCTAATCTTCTGTATTGAATCTCCTGTCCAACTTGCCTCTATATATGCAAGCTTAATTAGACAGTTTTATGCAAACATTTTTTGCTAAATATCTCCAGTTTTACTACATTTTTACAGCAGTCAATGACACAAAAGATAGTCTAGTTGGCCATATCAATCCATGTTTATCTTATTGCTCTTAATTATACATTGTTTCTCTTATCGCTTGTTCATGTTTTATCTAGGCAATACTTGCAGTTGTTGCTAAAGTGTTCCCAGATTGTGAGCACAGACACTGCGCTAGACACATTTACTCTAACTGGAAAAAGCTTCACAAAGGAGAGGAGTTTAAATTGCTCTTTTGGAAAGCAGCCAAGGCTTACAATCAGACTGACTTCAAAGAGGCCCTAGAAGAACTGAAGGAGGTTTCTCAGTAGGCCTATGAAGACTTCCTCAATCACAATCCCAAGTACTTTTGTAGGGCTTTCATGCGTATAGATTCCAAATGTGATGTCATTGTGAGTAACATGGCGGAAACTTTCAATGCCTACATCGTGGAAGCAAGACACAAACACTTGATATATATGTTGGAGGACATTCGGGTTGCTTTGATGGAAAGAATGGTGGTGAAAAAGGCTTTGATGGAAAATTCAAGTGACACTATCTGCCCAAGAATTAGAAAAAAGTTGGAACTTGAGAAGGATGAAGCTAGAAATTGCTTCCCCAAACCTGCTGGCAATAAGATTTTTGAGGTCACTCATAGGATGGACACTCTTCAGGTAGACGTGAACAAGACATATCTTGACTGTATTTTTCAGTTTAGTGTAGTTGTTTAAAGCTTTTTCGACTTTCTGTTTTTTAACTGTCCCTGTAGGTAGACATGAACACTACAAACTGCACCTGTAGAAAATGGATCTAGCTGGTTATCCTTGTTGCCATGCCATTGCTTGTGCAACATGGTTGAAGGAAGATGTTGAGCTATATGTTAATGAATTTTTCAAGAAAGCAAAATATCTTCCTCTGAGTTGTCTTACTCGAAATACAACCGGGTCCGGATATAAATTTCTCGTCCGAATTTTGGCATTGACCGAATTTTTCCGACTCGAATTCACCCGGACCCGAACATTTACCAATGCTACATATGAGAATATTTGAATTAAATCTTTTTAATAAAATATATTCCTTCTCTCAGCATGCTTCATCATCATATTCCACAATGGAAATGGCCAGCTACTTATAGCAACTCAAGTTTCTCAAACTAACAGCATTACTCGACAATAGTGACAATTATATATTGGTATGGGTTAAATATACTCATCTTGGCATTGTTTTTTAATTGACTAGTACTGATGTCTTTCTCCTTTTTCTTTCTTTTTCTTTTCTTAGCAGCACCACTAAGATCCCAAAGGAGAACAATCATACATCAAACACAAATGACGTGATATATTTCTAAAATGAAGAACTGCTTGAATGGTGAAGCTGTGTTGATCATGAACAAGCAATTTTTTGAGAACAAATCTGTCTTTTGTTTTCTATATGTAATTATGCAACATTTGCACAAAACAGTACCCACCATTAGAAGGTCTTTTGGGTTGTAGCTAGGCAAAACAATATGGCTTAGTAGTTGATTTTTTGAGAATAAAGCTTGATTTTGAGACCTGTACACTTGCAAAGTATGGCCTTTTGCTCTTTGCCAAACACGTCCTTGTATTTACAGTTGGTTTCAAGCACTAACTATTTTGTCACTGGTGCTAGACCAATTGACTCCAAAAAGAATCATTTACATAGAAAAAGAAAAGCACCATTAAATTCTACATAACCATATCTAACTAAATTCAAACAACCCCCTTTGGCTACAAGCTTCAAATTTAGATTTCATTCTTGCATATTGTGCACATATTTAAACGGCACAACTACTCTAAACATGTCTTTCTTGAGTCCACACACTCCAAATACTTTATCAATGGTCGAACGTCCAGTAGTTCCAGCATGCTTAGGAGCTTCTCCTTCCCTAAGGGAGGGTTCAACTCCTTTATAACACGTACTTAACATGTAACATGAACATCCGCTTTGTGTGGAGTAAGTTCGTAGGAGGCATGAAGCTTAGAAATGAACAGGGGGAACTGTCAAAACAAGATGTTCCTTGATCTCCCAGTTCGATTCCCCGATCTATGGCTTCTGTTTTGACAACCGACAATTTCGCACAAATCATTCATATTATCTGCGACCATAGACGAAGAAGAACAATGTATTCACAAAACAGAATTGAAAAGAAGATAAATAAACTCCAATCACATATTCAACATAGCAACCACAAATTTTGAAAGATGGACAGTAAGAAATTCTTGGGATATGGTGATTCTGCATAGATGAAACAATAGACTTTATTTAGAGCTGGCAAAACATCGTCCGACCCGAATTATCCGGCTCAGGAAAACCAGGTTTGGACATAGATTTTTTGTCCGAATTTTGATATCGACCGAATTGACCGAATATTCGGACATAAAATTTCTCTTTTTTCTATTGTCCGAACCCGATTTTAGCTTCGTTCGAATTATCCGACCCGAAATAAAACCGGGCCTAGATATGAATTTCTCGTCCGAATTTGTCCGACTCGAATTTACCCGGACCCGAATTTTTTGTCTAACGCTAACTTTAATAGCATGAGTTTAAACAGAAGGAACGAGATAGAAAGACAGAAAATCAGGACATACTTGAAGTAGAACAACCTCTTGATTTCAGATTGAAACTCTAAATAAGCAAATATTTATCACGATAAGATTGAGTTGAATCGCTAACTAAAACAAATGTGGGTTGCCCATCTTTGATGCTTGTTTCGGCTATGAACTTGCCCAAAAGCCCTGTTCCTCTCCAAAAACCACAACTTTGCTTTTTCATCTTCAAGAGAAAGAAGAACACCTAGCCATATAATATGTTCACTGCATTTTATCATCTCCGAGAGGAAGAAGAAGACGCCCTAGCCATAGACAAAGATAGATAGAGCCAGGGGGCGAAGAAGACCAGATTTGAGGAGAAGGAGCAAGAAACCATGAAAGATGGATTAGGAATGGCAGCAGGCGTTGAATAGAAGAACCCCCATTAGATTTTGTTTCCTTCTTTAATTCCCACTGACTTAATTCCATCTAACAAACGAAAATATTTTTGAATTTTTCTAAGTGCTCAATTTCCACCTAATATAGTTGACAAAGCAAAATAATTTTAAGCCACACTTTTTGCTTTTTTTTTTTTAAATAATAGAAAAATCCACGTGTACCATCTCCACCGCCACATCAGTTTTCCGGCGACTTCAATTTGGTGGCGGACAATAAAAATAATAAGGGTCTAAGTTCAGCTTACCTATAACACAATTACAAGTTTGGATTATTTTTTTCCAATACCCCCAAAGTATGAATTATTTTTTTCCAATGTTCCTTGAATTAATCATACAAGTTTGAATAAAGTTTAACATGACATTCTTAATTAATATGTTTATTTTTGTACGTTTGACAAGGTTACTGAACCAATCATCAACTAATTAACTCATATAAAATCACTTCCTCTAAGGGAAATTAAATTAAAGTGCCAATTAAGACGAAATAGAATTTGACCAATACAATCCAAACATTTGGATGTGGCATGGTGAAATATTGGGTCACATAAAGAATGAGGTTGTTAGAGATCGTTATAATGATTAATGACTAGGGAATGAGTGGTCATCATATAAATGTTGAACGCAACTATTCAATATACACTGATAGAGTCCAGAATTAATATGATGAATGATTTACGACCACGAATGAACCATTCCGCCGAGTTCAGGTGTTTAATATAATGCATAAGCTCATAAATTTTATAATACTATCATACCCGTGTTTCGCATAATTGTTAAGTTTTAAATAGCTATTTTGTATAAAATCATTCATGAACTTAGTTTTAAATTTTCGACCTTTATATAATTTTTCTCGTTAAATAAAATAATGTTTTCTAAGATCCAACACACAACAATATCAATTTATTTAATGATTAACTTTAAAATATCATTCATTGTTAATTCAAAAATATTATATTTGTACTTTGTGATACTAAGAAATAAAAAACAGCAGTTTTTATGTTTTTATACAATTAGTTATAAATTTATATGTTTCATATTTATATTTAAATAATATGTTTACGTTTATTTTAAAATAACTTTTACGTATTCAATGCTTGTTTGGCCTAGCTTTGACAGTGTTTTTGGAGTTAAAAAGCACAAACTAGGCCAAATAGTATTTTTTTATAAGCTAATAATTGTTTTCCATAAATAGTTTTGACCAAAAACAGGTCCAAAAGTAGAAGCAGTAAATTATTGCTTCTGCTTCTTAAAAGCTAATCACTACTCAATCTATGAGATTCTTTAATTAGTGATTAGTTTCCATAATTTCACATAAATATTCTAATTTTTTAGGGTTTCTTCGGGTTGTGTGAGGTGGTTGAACCCCCCGGTTCTGGTGCTGTGTGGTCTGGTGCCGCTGAGGTGAGTGGTGAGGTTGGTCAGACTGGTCGTACCTATTTTGATGGGCCTTCGGGAGTTAGGTCGCAATTTTTCTCCCTTTTTGTTGATAACCTGTGAGATGGGGTTGACAATTTAAGTTTGAAGAACCTTTTTGCTGACTTTGGGTTCATTTATGATGCTTACATCCCTCGGAAGTTGGGTAGGAATGGAAAAAGGTTCGGTTTTGTTCGTTTGGCGGACAAGCAAGTGGGTTTGAATGCTATTCATGGTCTTAATAGGAGATGTTTTAATGGCCCTGTGTTAGCTGTCTCTTGGGCTAAATTTAGTAAGAAGCTGAGCTCTGAACGTGTCAAGTGGATTTGGGTTCCCAAATCAAAGTAGATGGTTGATTCTAATATCCCGGCTGATTCCGAGCGAACTTTTTCAAGCCCCTTCATTGCAAACATGAGTCAACCTAAAACTGGTGTTGGTGCTCCTGAGTATCTTGTTTGTCGTTCACCGCCTTCGCACTCGTTCAATGATGTGTTGGTTATTCTTGCTCCAAATGACAGTGAAGACACAGTGTGGGTTCATTCAGTGCCTGATTTTTCTCCTAATATGGAGGATTCTATCTTAGTGCGATCAAAATTCGGTGCTAGAAGTAGACGGAGAGGTAAGGTCGTGTTGAAATCTAAATGGAAGTTGGTTTTGGAAGCCTCTCGGAAGAATAAGTCAACTAATTTGGATGCGCCACAGAAGTTAAAGAACACTGTCAGTGTTGAAGAGAAGCTTGCTCGAAACAAGGTGTTGGTGAGAAAGATTGGTAGGCAAAAGGTTCTATCAATCAAGAAGAAGTGATTGTTTATGTCTGGTTGGCTTCGTAACTGTTGTTTTTCTTATTTTTTATGGATGTCTCTCCTTATTGATGCTGTTTTTCTTACTGTTGGTTTGTTTTCGCTATTTTCTGCGGACTTTTTGTAGCATCTATGATACTTTTAGCCTTTATGGCTTCTAACTATCGAAAAAAAATTTCTAATTTTTATGAAGATAGCATTTAAAAATTTTAGTATTATGTTAGAACCTTTAATATTGTGTTCGACATTTTTATTATCTAATTCCTTTACAAATTTTAATATATAAATATTTAATTTAAAGAATTGTATAGTTAAGTAAGACCACGTATAGTTATAATAATTATTATAACTATAACTTTAACTATACGATTATAATAAATTATTGATAAAATTAAAATTTGATAATCTGTTTAAAAATTAATAAAAAGTAAATGTAAATAATCATATGATAATTTTACTCACGAAAAACACATAATTTTTAAAAGTTAGACTAAACAATTAAATTTAGTAAAAACACTATATCATAAGTTAAGTCAAACACTTTAACTTAGTAAAATCACTTATCTCATAAGTTAGACCAAACACTTCAATACCTCTTCAAAAATAGCTTTTGTAAAAACTGTTTGTAAGAAGTAAAAACATTTTTTTAGAAATTAGACCAAACACTTCAGTATACTCTTATATATGTGGTTGAATTACTATGTAAAAGATATTGTAACTCATGCTTGAAACTTCAGTTCAAATTTTCTCATTGTTTTTTCAAATCAGTATATAAATAAATATAAATATTAGTCCAATCTACTAATTATTTTATTATTTAAGATTTTATTACCATGATAAGAAAATGTAGACTATATGATCTAATAATATCTGATTTGGTTAGATAATGATTTTCTAAAGTTAATATCATATCCAATAATATATGTACTAAGTCTTTACCCTTTGTAAATCTTTCGGATATTATTATTTTTATGTATACATTCATTAATGTCAATTTATATTGAGACATTTTGTACAATATTCTGGGTATATAAATTTTTCTTTCAATAATTAAGATTAAGTACTTCTTATTACATTTATACATCTCATCATATAAATACATGGTTAGTTACTTCTATAAATAGTTTGTCTATTACACAATTATTTTGATAGGGTCATGCTTCATATGTTCCAATTATAACTTTTTTCTCCTTATAATTTTTTCTTTTTATGGAAAGGAACAACAAATTCAAAATATAACTTTATATTCAAGTAAATTAATATAAATAATTATATTAAATATTCATATATTTATTTTAACAGTAATACATTTACAACTATAACAAAAAAACAATATTTTTATGTTTTCTTACAAAGTATTTTAACAATATTTGTCCGTAGTTATAATTAAATCAGTTTATGTTTTTTATTTAGACATAGTGTCAAGATACATAATTGTTTACCCTTTTAGATAAGACTATAATTTCACTAAATTGTCTCTTCTTTTTCTTTTTTTACAATTGTTTATATTAAATAAATATTATATGGAGCATTAAAATGTAATCTTAACATTATTTCACAATTATTATAGCTAGTTTAATTTCTAACAAAAGTCCATCATGTTACATTATGAATAACATCTTATGTAGCCAACATTTATGTCTCATAACTATTATTTTGTTCTATTGTACATGTCATCGATCATGTGTGACACTCCACATGTCACTCATACAATGTATATGTACTCAACTTTTAATATATTGTTTAATTAGATGTTTGAATCCGCTGAACAACCTATACGGGAAACTACTCGATCACTTTCAACTTTCTAATGTTTTAGAAGTTACCATTAATTAAAAAATTGAAGAACAATCCAAGTGAGCAAGCAATGGATGATATCACGCACTTGATTAGTGACTGTTGCGCCCAACCAAACTTAGTTCCCAAAGTTTGCAAGTAATGAGTTGAAAAAGGCAATGAAGAAGTTAGGGATGGTGCACCACAACAAAACATGCTAGCTTGTATCGACAAACGGATGCGACCGTTAAAATTTGGACCGACACAGATGATTGATATTTTGAAATTGCGTCTGATAAGTTTTTAGATGCAGAAACAACATTCAATAACTACCACATGATGATGTCAGACATTGATAGTGTTTGATGCTTGCAGCTGATAGTTATCAGTCACTATTTAGTCAACTCTGACGTTTGCATCTTATAGTTCCCTGTCACTATGCTTACAAGTCGATAACTTATCATTCCCAACATCGATGGCTGGCATTTCATAATATTCTCGGCCAAATTTCAATTATTCCCCAACCCCCTGATGATGCTCGTTGTTATATATATATATATATATATATATATATATATATATATCTCATTCTCAAACCTTCGCTCCTCAAATCCTACGACAGCCATTCCCGCCATCAACTGCTTATATCTTCGCCCTCGGAAGTTGCCCCGTAGTCCTCCCAGCCGTCCACTGGCCCTAGTAATCTGTCAACCCCTAATTTTGTTTTTTTATGTCTTTCCCTTCCTCTCAAGTCTAGTCGCATCCATCCGCCACCTTCCACTGGTGTCGTCTTATAGGTGCCGACCTTCGGAGGGAGGTAATAGAGTTCACCCTGGTGAACATCCTATTTTCTCTTTGGTCACTTTCCACATCATTATTGAGCTAGTCAAAAGGGTTTGGTTAATCTTAAAAGTTACCTATAGAGACAAAGAATAACCTATAGCAATTCTTAGGATTCATTCAATTTGTAAATTATATTCCTAAATTTGATCCATATCGTCCTAGGGTCTTTCTTCTCAACTTAGTAATCCATGGGATCCAAGCTATTTTTGAATAGTCAAGCTCGGGACTTTATTTTTGGGAGCTAATTTTGATTATTTTGGGTACGAAGGGCATTTTGATCATTCTTGGGTTCGACATCCACTTTGAATGGGATCCCACACCTTGGGTTGGTGCTTCAGATCTTGTTTGAGGCCATAATTGTGTCCTCCCAAGGGGGCAGATTAATATGGATAAGGATACGAGAGACGAATTAACTTGGGAAGTTGAAAGGAAGAAAGTTGGCAAAATTGGGCAAAGGAAGAAGGCATATGGTCTCTCTTTCCATCATAACTCTTTTCATAGAGCTCTGATGTTCTTGAGACTTGAACAACTTAAAGTAGGCACTAAGATCTTTTCAATGGTATATTATAAGGTCAATTTTTTGATGAAGAAGTTATACACATTTAGAGTTCAGCAAAAAATTTCTAGAAGGCGCGCAGTCAAGCCCATGACCCTCTACTAGCAAAAATGAACCCAAAAAACCCCAAAGTAGGTCACGACCATGACACCCAGTGTCACGTCCAGGACCCCTTCTTGTAAACTTGCCCCTTGCACAAGAATCGAAGGTCACGTCCGTGACAATCTAGTTACCCATAGATATAAGATTCTTGGTCAAACCTGGGATATATTGAACATCTTTCAACTACATCCCACCCTTAAAAGTTTTGATGTCCATATCACTTTTTCCCTAGCACATCTATAGCCCATGGCTGTTTGCAAGCATAACATTGTCAAACGTCCAACTAGAAAAACTGCTAAGTACTTCATGTTAGACAAAGAATGAAAAAAATCACCTGAATCTAAAACCAAATCTTTGTTCATCAACACTTATAGTGTAACGCCTCAACCCCTCCTGGGTCTCGGACATTACTGATAAATGCTTCAAGGATCGACAACTGACCCTAGAAATCACCACGGATCCTTTTAGCTTGCTTCGTCCTTGCTCACACACTGTTTGGGAAAACATCCCAGGAGGTCACCTATCCCGAGACTACTCCAGCCAAGCATGCTTAACTGGGGAATTCTCAATGGATAAACTTCCTAAAAGGAAGGTGCACCTTGGTGATATAAGTAGTCATTTCAATTCCTTTAAGCCATACTTTTAACTATATATCGGGATATTACAATCACCCCCACTTAAGCGCACAATGTCCTCGTTGTGCCTCAACTGACTCCAGAATCTTTGCCCCGCTAGGTGACTGCCCATCGGATCTCGCATCCATTGGCATAGCTCACGGTCGACGGTCAACTTTGATATCATTTGTAATGCCTCGGCCTATATTGTAATTGTTGGTTGTAGAGACCAAACTAGGAAAAGGAGGACAAGAGAATGGCGCTACCAACGTCGGCATAGACGCAAGCAGGGTCTCAAACAGAGAGTGGACACCAAGAGGCGCGACCCGCGTCTCCCCGACACCACCCGTGCCTCCCTTCGGTTTTCTCCCCCGCGTTGCTCTCATCCTAGGCGCGACCCGCTCCTCGTAGGACACTGGCTGCGTCCGAGTCAAAGGTGCCCAAATAGCGCACGCCACCACCGCCTTCAAGGCACTACCCGTGTCCGTTTACACCTTGCCCACGTCGTTGGGCCTCTACTCACGTGCTTTGAAGCCCAAGTTGTGGGCGGCAGAAATTCTAGGTTTTATTATTAATGTAACCTAAGTTTTCTTTGTACCGTCGAGTATATATATTGGGATTAGTTTCTCCTCCTAAATCATCAAGTGAGATAGAGAGAAACACAACAGATGTATCTCTAATCCTCATATTACTAGTGCATAAATTCCGTGATTTTTTTCTTGCTTTCGATATTTTCCACGTTAAATACTGGTGTCAAATTTTAATTTCTTTTTTCGCTATTATCTTTCATTGTTTGTGGTTGCTTTGAGTTCTCTTCTATCCAAGCAACTGGTATCAGAGCCTGCAGGTTGCTGAAAGAGAACTCGCATTCAAACAATATCGGGAGATAAGTATGAAATCGAGTAGTTTGACGGATTCGACTTCACCTACTGGAAGTTGCAGATTGAAGATCTACTGTACTCAAAGTCGCTGCATGTTCCGCTGCTGGAGAAGAAGCCAGATACTATGGAGCAGGCCAAGTACGATATGCTCGATCGACATGTAGTGTCCCTAATCAGGATGTCATTAGCTCGGAACGTCATGTTTAACGTTACGGAGAAAAAGACAACAAAGGAATTGTTGAAGGCACTGGAGGAGATTTATGAGAAGCCAAGCGCAACAAATTAGGTATATTTGCAAGTGGAGTCACATATTGGGTTGAAGGTGAAATGTTTGAGGACGGACAATGGAAGGAAGTATGAAAAGAAGGAGTTCGTGAAATAGTGCGATCAGAACGACATTAGATTTTTGAGAACTATTCCCAGGACACCAAGGTAGAATGTCATAGGAGAAAGAATGAACAGGACTCTGAACAAGAGAGCTAGGAGCATGAGTATTCATGCTAGGTTGCTCAAGTACTTGTGGACAGAAGTAGTAAACACAACAGCGTATCTAATCAATAGGAGTCCATCAGTTCCATTAGATATGAAGGTACCTGAGGAGGTATGGAGTGGTAAGAAAGTTGATTAATTTTTCCTTTCTTCGTGTTTTTTGTTCTACTGCTTATGTGATGATTGATCCTAACAAGCGTCACAAATTGGATCTGAAGTCCAAAAAGTGTTATTTGGCTGGCTATGAGACTGACGCTTTTGGATACAGGTCATGGGATGGTAAAAAGATATTGAGACACTGTGATGTAGTCTTTAATAAGAATGTGTTGTATAAAGACCGACAAGCATGAAGTGACTCATGAAACAAGGAGTTAGTGGGAGCAAAGGTGAAGGATCCAGAAACCGTTAAGTTTTCTATTAGGTCTGGTGTGCCTAGGAGGGAAACAATAGAGACAAAAGCGCCACAGGAAGCTCCACAGATTCCAAATCAGGCTGCTGAAGAGCTTGAATCACAAGAGCTAGGTGAAAGCTCTAGTGATGATGAGCATACTCCATCACCCACTGTGAGGAGATCCATGAGGGCTACCAGAGGTAATACACCTGAAAGATATTCTCCATCTTTGCATTGCTTATTACTGACAGATGTTGGTGAGCCAGAATCCTATACTAAAGCTATGTAAGTTAAGGCTCGGTCCAAGTGGGAGCATGCAATGGATGATGAGATTGCTTCACTTGAGAAAAACAAAACCTTGGATTTGACCAAGCAACCTGCAGGGAAGAAAGCTTTGTTGAATAAATGGGTTTACATGATCAAGAATGAGCCTAATAGTGTTGTGAGGCACATGGCTTGATTAGTGGTTAATGGATTTTCACCAAAGGAAAGTATTGATTATAATAAACTTGTCTCTCCTGTTGTGAAACTAACCACTGTTAGAACTATCCTTAGTATGGTTGCAGTTGAGAATTTACATCTGGAGCAGATGGATGTAAAAACAGCCTTCTTACATGGAAATTTAGAAGTGGACTTGTATATGAGTCAACCTGAGGGATACGAGGTTTCAGGGAAGGAACACTTGGTGTATAGACTTTGAAAAAGTCTATATGGGTTGAAGCGAGCTCCAAGGCAGTAGTATATCAAGTTTGACATATTCATGTGCAACAACGGGTTCAAGAGGAGTGATAAGGATCAGTGTTGTTATTATAAAAGTTTTGCTAACTCTTACATTATTTTTCTTCTCTATGTGGATGATATGTTGATTGCAGGAGCTAATATGAAGGAGATTACCTAGCTAAAGGAGAGGATCTCTAAAGAATTTGAGATGAAGGATTTGAGTGTTGTAAATCAAATCCTTGGCATGAGGATTACGAGAGATAGGGACAAAGGGGTTTTGAGGCTGTCTTAGGAGGACTACATCAACAAGGTGCTTAAGAGATTTAGTGTAGCTTATTCAAAGCCTAGAAGCACTCCTATGGTGAACCATCTTAAATTATCCAAGGAACAACAACCCAGAACCAAGGAGGAGAAAGAGTACATGGCTAGAGTTCCTTATGCTTCAGCAGTTGGGAGCTTGATGTATGCTATGGTCTACACGAGACCGGATATTGCCTTTGTAGTGGGAGCGGTGTCCCGCTTCATGTCTGATCCAAGAAAATCGCACTGGGAAGTTGTGAAATGGTTGTTGAGGTATTTAAAAGGTACCTCCCATTATTATTTTATGTTTGGTGGAATGAACCTTGATCTGAAAGGTTATGTAGATGTTGATTTGAATGGGGATTTCGATACGAGCAAGAGTACAACAGGCTATGTGTTCACTCTTGGTGGCTCAGTAATCAGCTAGATATCAAGATTGTAGAAATGTATTGCTATGTCGACTACAAAATCTAAATATAGTACCCTATCCGAGGCATACAAGGAAATGATATGGCTACAGGATTTCTTGGAGGTTCTTTACCAAGGGCAGGAGGATGTTCTTCATTGTAGCAGCCAAAGTGTCATTCAGATGACGAAGAATCTAGTGTTACACTCAAGGATGAAGCACATCAGAAGGAGATATCACTTCATTCGAAACTTAGAGGAATTAAAGTGGTGAAGTGAAGCGTGAGAAGATCGCAGGCAGTAAGAATCCCACATACATGTTGACCAAACCAGTGGATCTTGGGAAATTGAGGCTTTGTATGGCCTCAGTAGGCCTCTCTGACTGAAAAAAAAAGGCTGGTCGATGCACTAAGGGAACTTGTGCTGAAAGTGAGGATTTTAGAGGTTTGGTCTCCAAGTGGGAGATTGTTGGTTGTGGAGACCAAACTAGGAAAAGGAGGACAAGAGAATGGCGCTAGCAGCGTCTCAAACAGAGTGAACGCCGAGAGGCGCGACCCGCGTCTCCCCGACACCACCCGCGCCTCCCTTCAGTTTTCTCCCCCGCGTTGCTCTCATCCCAGGCGCGACCCGCTCCTCGAAGGACGCTGGCTGCGTCCGAGTTACAGGCGCCCAAACAGCGCACGCCACCAGCGCCTTGAAGGCGCTACATACCCGCGTCCGTTTTCACCTTGTCCACGTCGTTGGGCCTCTACTCGCGTGCTTTGAAGCCGAAGTTGTGGGCGGTGAAAATTCTAGGTTTTATTGTTAATGTAAACTAGGTTTTCTTTGTACCATTGGGTATATATTGGGATTAGTTTCTCCTCCTAAATCTTCAAGTGAGATAGAGAGAAACACAATAATTGTATCTGTAATCCTCATATTACTAGTGCATCGATTTCGTAGTTTTTTTTTCTCGCTTTGGGTTTTTTCCAAGTTAAATACTAGTGTCATTTTCTAATTTCTTTTTCCGCTATTATCTTGCATTGTTTGTTGTTGCTTTGAACACTGTTCGATCCTATCATAACACCATCGATATATGGTTAAAGTGTGGCTTGAAAATATTGTGCGTTTAATTGGAGGTGATTGTAATAGCCCAATATATAGTTAAAAGTATAGCTTAAAGAAATTTATGACTACTTATATCATCAAGGTGGACCTCCCATTTAGGAAACTCATCCATTAAGAACTACCCAGTTAAGTGTGTTAGGCTGGGAGTAGCCTCATGATGGGTGATCTCGTGGAAAGTTTTCTCAGACAACGTGTGAGCAAGGACGAAGCACGCTAAAATGACCTTTGCTGATTTGTACGACCTGTCATCAATCCTTGAAGAAGTTATCGGTAATGTTCGTGAACCGGGAGGAGTTCGGGTATTACAGGGTATCAAAGCCGACCCGTGACTACGAGTTGCGCCGAGCTCATTATTGGTATCTCAATTTTCCAGAAAGTGAAATAGATTTAAAAAGGATGAATTGATTAGCTTCTCCCCCTCTATTTCTCATATGCAGAGTATGCAAATATGTCCTTTATCTTCTGTGTTGCTGGCATTAACAGGCTAGAATGCAAAAGAAGGTCTGGATAGAAGCCATGTGTTGAGGGTAGATGAATATTACTTATCATTATTTCTCTTTCTTTTAATTTTTATGTATATAATAATATCATTAAAACGAAAATAAATTAAAAGCTACCTAATTTGGAGTTTGTACACTTTTCTATTGCCGAAAAGTTTGTACATATAGAACGGCTTTGTAACTGGCACATTCTTTATTCTCTGACAATTTAAAAAGACCTTCCAGGCTTCCAAAATCTACACATGGTCCGAAAACATAAATAAGCATTGCATCAAATTATGACTTAAAAATGTCTTAGTAATAAATAATTAATTTCCAACTTTTCAAGTGATCAACTTGAAAATGCATCATATCTGTGAAAATTAAAACTTAAAATAACAGAATGTAAAAAAGAGACAAATGCAATATTCCATTCAACATTGGCGATATGGCCCCTAACACATGATTTTTTTTAGGTTGAGTCGTTGAGATAACCTTGAAGCTGACTACTCATTCAAAAGATGAATCTCCTTTCTGAAGTTCTCTCAAATTATTTGACGACATATAAAGAAGCTTTAAAATCATTTGTAGTTGTGGCTTCACATCACAAGTTGCATGTGGACCAGGAACAATGAAGAACCCCTTTTCAAGATTATTATTTCCCTTATATATATTTAGCCATCTATTTGAGTGCTACTATTGTCAAAAAAAAATTACATCTTTTCTTTTGTTCTTGTGCTTTTTAATTTTTGAAAAGAAAGGATAGAGGAGTTGCTTCAAGTAGACATTGCCGAAAGCAAAGACAAATAAGCATATAAAGGTTCACAAACAAATATTTCTGATTAATTAAAAGCCAAGACAAATCAATACCTTAATTATGAAAGACCAAGGAGCCAACAATGAAGAAATTGGGGTCTCCATTCCACTTACTTTTTCATTTCTAAAGAATCACACAGACCTTATTCATTTTCCCACTACATGTTTTCTCTACTACTCATAGCAACTTAGGACATATTTCATATTAGCATACTTCTCCCAATTTTTTAGTGTTCCAATGGATTATTTCTGACATTCTAGTCTAGAATACAAAGATATTTTGTAGTCCATGTATGGTGAAAGATTTTATATATGCCAAACTGCAAATAAATTGGCATTAATGACAGGCTCTAAGCTTGGAGATGGAAGGGAAATTACAACTCTTTTCTGAAGATAGTTATATAGCTTGTTTCAAGCTGTTTTCATTCTGTCATCCAAGCCATGAAAGCCTTACTAGGAAAATCCCCTAAAATCTTGCATTTGATGATCCATACCTCTTTTTGCACATACATAATGGTCATCCAAAATTCTGAATATGTAGTTTACACAAATTCCATATCTCAACTATTATTGATGTTATTTTTAAAATTCTTGTGTTCTACTAGGAGATGATTTGCAGAAGTTTGGGCACACTATTTTGGGCTTAAAGGCTCACAAAAAGAATGTTACAATTACAGGGCATAAGATTCTTCCTACCAAAGTGCAACCGTGAATCTGGTCATTAAATAATATTAAGAGTTGGATAAAAAGAGTCAGGTGATTAACATGAAACTATTATGAAATTTCCTCTTTTGCATTGAAAATAATCAAAGTAGAATATGATCAATACGGACGACTTAAAATCTAGGCATTGAATACACTCTAGTTAAATGGTTAGAGTGAAGATCTCAATCCACGAATCATTACTCATAATATAAGCAAATGTGGTGGCCCCTATATATGTTTGTCCTCCTTTAGATATCTTGTTTTCTTGAAGAGAACTGATCATACCTTTAAGACATTATTTCAAGTTACAATTTACAAAAGCTAATGCAAGTGTTGACAATATCAAAGAAGACAAAAAACAACTTACAACAAAGGATCAATCATGGACTGCACAACTCATGAATTCTCAAAATTTTGCTAAGCATTTTTCTGAGCTCCATCAGTCGAAAGTCCACCAACCCGTTCATTGCCATGCAATAATTTCTATATCTTTGGTGGAAAGACATATTTTATGAATCAATGAATCATCTGACCCAACAAATTAAACCAAAACTAGAAAAATTTAGCCCCCTAGTCGCAATGTAGTCGAGATTGGACATGACATACAACGATGAAGCACACAAAAAAAAAAAAACTTTCAACAATTTCAATTCTCTACATTATCACATATAGAGTTCTAAAAACTAATTGACTTTCATGAAAAAACTCAAGAATTAAATTACAGATATAATCCCCACAACCCATAACAAAGGTCTGGATAAATCCACATGCAGTGAAAAGAATCGATAGATTTAGGGTCTGATAGCAACATAATGGAACCAAGACAACATACTCAAAGAAGAGAAAAAGTGCCTTTTTGCTTGTATGAAGAACACACACAGGTACAATTTCCTTGTATTCCCAAGACAAACAAAATGCACCAATGAAACAGAGAAGTACAAAAATTGACTGAACTACTATTATCAGTTTGCTCATACCTATTTCGTCATACATACAAGAGTCTTAAATGAAACTAAACACGAAATTCACAAATTAAACCGAAATTCACACTAATAACACCAAACATACATCAATGAAATTGTAACAACCCGAAGAAAATCGCCCCTTAATACATACTTATTAGTGTAATTAATCAAGGTTAACGATAAATCATGATTAATTAAAAGCGCGTGTGCCATTTTTCTAACCCAGTGTACGTTTTGCAGGACTTGAACAGTGCAACGATCATCAACGATTTAGTTTAATTTTCTTTCTTTGAGAAATCGCTACCGATAATTTTTACGATGGTTCTGATCGTACATGAATTCTTTTATCGAGATCGATGTACCAGGTCCTTCTTTATTCGAATTAATTTAAGGTTATAATTATGAGGAATTTTATTTTATGGAGGTGTTGGATATATTTATTTGGGGTTTTCGATAACATTTTTACGGTTTAGTGATTTTCGGTAATTTAGGAAATTAGGGAGATATAAGTATAAGAGGGAGGAATTAAATTGGATGAATTTAGGGTATTTTGGGCCATGATGGCCGGCTGAGCCAACCTAGGAGAAAGGGGGAGAAGCTTCATGGGCCTTATGATATTAGGTGTATTATATAAGATAATATTAGGTGGGTATCTTCATTTTTTTAAACATTTCACTCAAACCCTCACCTTGCTTCCTCTCTCACCATGACCCCCTACCTTCCTCCATCTGCTGCTGCTACTAGCGTGCATCTGCCGCCACCAGCCAGCCGCCAACGGAGCTTTTTCCGGCCATTTTCCGGCCACCGCGCCACACCTCCATCATCATCCTCCCTCATTCTTTCCTTCTTTAACAAGAGTAATCTAATTCCTCTTCTCTTCTCTTGTTTTCCTTATGAGAATCATGGGTATAATCTGATTTTAGGAGACTTTATATGTTGTTTCAGAGGTAAATCAATTAGTTTTGGAGTTCATCATGTAAAAAGGGAAGGAATTCAAGCACCAAAGGGAGAAATCTTGGGTAAGTTTATGAAAAAAAATTGATTATTGTGTTTGTAATTGGTATTGTCTTGATAGATTATGACATGCATGTGATTTAGGAAGTTTAAATTCTTATGGAAGATTAAGTTATAGTTAAAAGGTAGATGCATGTGAGTAGATATGGTTTAAGTGAGTAAATTGATGAAGTGAGTGAATTCTTGTATAGATGCATGTTCAATTTTATATGGAAGAGTTAAAGTATGTGGAATTTGCCTTGCATGCACCTAATTCGAACTCAAACGAGGGTTTTCTTGATGATTATAATTCTGGAAATTTGTGTTCTTGGATGGAAGGCATGACTTGGAAAGTGATTAAGGTGAATTAGAGAGCTAAACATGCATGCAAGAGAATTTGTGAAGTGATTATTGCAATCTGGTTGAAAATTGGATTTTCCAGAAAATAAGAAATGTGATTCTGGGCTATCTTATGACATTATTAAGTAGATAAAAGTGTTAGCTAAGACCCGGTTTTTACGGTTCGTCGTTTCGATAAGTATATTAGGAGTTAAGGCCAAATTTGTAAAGTCGCCCAAAACTAGGAATTTCTGACCTCAGTTTATAAATTTACATTTTACGGATGGTTATAGGCTTTTATAGTTTAAGGGAAGAACATAAAAGTTGTAGGGTACATTCTGGGCTTTCCGGAATGGTATGATTTGCGTTCATAGGATATCGGGAGAGAGAGTTATGAGCTTTTATATAGAAGGTAAATATCTGAGTTTTCCAGAAAGTGTATTTTTGTGACTGACTCTATTCTGGGCTGAAATCCGATCCTTTCCATGCTCAAATCAACTTGTGGTTAAATGAAGGTTGTAGTATGAATCATGAGCTTTTCATAGATAGCTTACGGCCCCAAACCGATTAGTATAACCCAAGTTATGGCCTCCCGAAAAAGTTTGGTTGACATGTTTATTTTTCTGGACAGATTAGAGGAGCAAGAGTTTTGACCTTCTTAGCCACGTTTCTAGTTCTCATGGGCAACTACAAAGTTGGAGAGCATGTTCTAAGTTTTCCGAAAAAGTCCTTTTATGCCATGTTCCGATGCTTGTACGAGGAGTTATGATCTTAGGAGTACGCCTTAGAAACCGAGATATTATTTTTTTTATTATTATTATTCCCCGAAAAATTCACTAAGTTATTCTTCCTAACTTAGGACCTAATTCATGATTTTTTTTTCTTTTAAGTCCCCTCAAGAGATCGTTGCGCCACTGTTCAAGTCCCTGCTCGTCTCGTGCGTGTTCTTAAATCTTCAGATACGTATATCGCCTGATATTTATGCATAATTGCATGATTTATTCTCTTTATGCCAAGTTTTTATATGTCTTTTTATCGTTCATGCTTACATGAAATTTCTTATAATTTATGTCCAAAGTTTACGCAAGTTTTATGAATTTTGAAACATCATGATCAAATTATCAAGTTAACTAACATTTTACTTTAATTACGCTAAAACGTCTTACGTGAAGTTAATACTTTTATACTATGGGTAATTCCTGAGTTATGATCCATTACAAGAGTGACTTACATCCAAGTGATTTTAGAGGTATATATCTTCAAAGTTATGAATAAGATTGGTTAAGGGTCTAATGGAATCCAATTTTTAAGATTTAAGTTCCAAGTTTCTAAAATTTTAATAAAGGCCCCGCCCATGCATAATCGTGCTGAAGAGCACCCCATGCTTGATCATGCCTTGCGCACACCAGGGAAAATATGACTATGATGCCTAAAGTGCATCTCATGTAAATCATGTATGTACCTTAGGGCACCCAAGGGATTATAGTTAGTGCCTTAGATGCACACCATGAAAATCTGGCCAGTAGGATATTTATCCACCATCCGGCTCTCCCGATCGGTCCGGGTAATGCGCCTACGGAGGCTTAGCCAATGATTGCAAGTAGGGGACCTTCAGGATAACCAAGTTTAAAGTTGCTTAAGTTACTCAAGTCTTTTGAACCAAAGTAAAGTTTTATAACTTACATGCCAAACTTTTTAAAGGTTTTGGTTTATAAGGATTTAAGGTCAAGTTTATGCTATGGCTTTGTATGTGTGTGTGATTTAGGTTCTTTGGGAACTATGTTGTATTACTTTTAATGATATATTATTTCCAAGGTTATGGTTACGTACGTTACTTTTACGAGGAAGAACTCAAGAGTATTTTCATTTATGTTGTGATTTAAGTACAGGTTAAGTTATACTTTCATGTACAGGTTAAGTATGGTCAAGCTATATAAGTTTTGCTACCTTTTATTGTTTGTTTTTTTATTGTTTTTAAATGTTTTGGAACCGCACTAATAACTAAAACGAGTTATGAAAAGATTCTTACGTTATTAGGGGTATACGTACTGAGTTAAACTCACTTTTTGAAGTTTTATGTTTCGTTTTAGGTATCTCGGCAAAGGAGAATGGAAAAGCCCCGGAAGGACAAAACCCTAGAGTTTCTTAAAGAGATTGAAGGTGGTTAAAGACTCTTTGTGAAAGATTTAAGATAAATTTGCGATAGTTTGGCTTGTATAAGTTTTATTGGGTTGTGTTATGTTGTCTTGAGGTGGTTCAAGTTAAGTTAGGTCTTGATGATAAAAGTTCGAAGTTGGTTTATGTTTTGGTTGTTTAGTTGGGTTTTTAGTCTTAGCCTTGTCCACCTTCGTGGATGGCGGTAATACTCCCATGTGTTTATCCGCTGCTAATCATTGGGTTAGGTGTATCTTTAGCGTAATCTAGTGGTTAGTAACCTGGGGGCGTTACAAAAACCTTAATTTTAATCAACAAAATTGGCATTTCCAACCATAAATCCGGATTTTTGGATAAAAAATGTTAGTGTCTGATTTATTACCTCTTTTGATTTTGACGAATGGTCTGAGTCTTGGGAACCAAACTGACGATAGACAATGTTTAGGCATGATCAATTTATGTAATGAGAGAAGTAAATCTTTGATATTAAATTGTGTATAATGATATAGAGAATGAGAATTAGATGTGCATGAGGAAGATGCCGATGAGAGAAGTAATTTCTATATTGAGAGGAAGATGTGAGAAAGGAGGCTTCTTGGTGAGAGAGAAAGAAGAAAGAGAAATACGATTATAAAATAGAAAGAATAATAGCGTAGAAAATAGACAACTTGGTTTTAATTAAAATAGAATATTAACTTACAAATGACATAAATAGAGCAAAAGTGAAAATCAACATTTGTAATAGTTACCTTTTTATAAGCATTATATATATATTGAGGGACATTGTTGCCAGATTGTAATGCCCGAAGTTAAACAATCATCAGATTAAAATTTAAACACCTCATAACCTAATGACAAACGCAGCGGAGAAAAAGAATCTAATAGCCTTACCGTCGTCCAAGACAAAGGATTAGGTTATCCAATCAAAACGAAACATCAAGCACAATACATCCAAGACATCAAACATGAAATAACACTCCCAAAGAAAAGTTTAAGCATCAACATATATAACCAATATTTATACAAAAGTAGACCCTTAGATTAATAGTTTACATAACCGAAATAAGAATGGAAAATTGGAATCTAATAAACCAAACTTTATGTCCATTTTGATCTAACAAACCGGACTTAACTTTTTATTTATGACAAACTGTACTTAACATAATATTTTTCTTAATGAACCTCCACCATTTTCCAGTTGCCGGAAAAATGACATTGAGGTTTTTTTGCTGATTGAAATGAACCTAATTGAAATGAACAATGTGTTGGAAGAAAGGCTCGAGCAGCTGTTGTCTGAAGTGACAAGAATGGGAAATGAATTACAGAGAATGAGGGTAGGGAGTCAAAACTTTGAGCGTCTGGATGAAGAAAATGTGAGGCTCAGAACCAAGCTTGGCAAGGAGAAAAGGAAGAAGAAGTCATCTTCATTTTCCTTTTATTTTTTGCCAATAAAATACTCCACATCAGCAAAAAAACCTCCATGTTATTTTTCTGGTAACCGGAAATTGGTGGAGGTTCACTAAGAAAAATATTATGTTAAGTACAGTTTGCCATTACCAAAAAGTTAAGTTTGATTTGTTAGATCAAAATGGACATAAAGTTTGATTTATTAAATTTCAATTTTCCAATAAGAATTTACAATCAACTTCAAAGTTTCATAATTACAACTACCAATAGCAACAAATATCAAAAGTAGATAACTTGACTTCAGCAAAAGGAACAATTCTTAGTTCCCAATCTAAATTGCTTATCGGTGCTCGGTTACTATCACTAGAAGCATTGCATACCTAAAAACAAAACATAAAGATTTTTCGCAAATGAATTGAAACTCAATACGCATAGCCCTGAGTAGTGAAATATTATTTAAGTAATGCATTTTATTTTACGCATCTCAATTCATTTTGCAAACAGAGAGAAGAAATTAAAGAATAATTAAATAAATAGGTATTGCACGTTTATTATTATCATCTAAGTGGTTCCCTATTTGCAAGATTCGGAATTAATCTTTCTTATGTGCACACCCAGACCGATTGAGAGGTCTAGACGAAGTTAACCAGTCGCCATGTCAGCTTTTCGGTGTCGGAAATTGTGTCTGGAATGCTATAAGAAAATAGTGAAAAAATATAGATTGCCAGTGGCCGAAAAGTCACTTTGGATTATTCTCAGTCACACGTCCCTCAGTACGGATTATTTGTAGCCAAAAACCCATAATATATTGTGTAAAATTTGCTAAAAGATACTCTCAGCTACTAATTTATCAACATTCAACATATATAATAATATATTATGTAAATTTTATTAACAAAAAATATATATTGTATACTACTATTATTATTTGATTGAACTAATTAGGTTCTAATCCTTTGAAATTTTGAGAAACTATGATTTTACCCTTCAGGTTTTCCAAATTAGGTTTGCCTACGTCAACTTTAAACTAAGGCATGTGAAGTTGGGTGGTATGTGGGAGGTATAATAAATGTTAATTTTGGTAAATTTTAGTAAATTTTGGTAAGTTTATGTGAGTTTATATATGTTTCTGGAAATACGAAATAAACAAATTAAAATTTAGAGTTTAAAAATTTGTAATTTTCAAATTTTTAAAGAACTTCAAAATTGTAAAAATAAAAAATTTTAAAAATTAAATAATAAAAAATTTAAAACATAAAATTTAAAATTTAAAATTTAAAATTTAAAATTTAAAATTTAAAATTTAAAATTTAAAATTTTAAAAAATATAAAAATTTAATATTTCAAAATTTTAAAATTCAATAATTTTAAATTTTAAAATTGCAAAATTGCAAAATAAATAAATTTAAAAACACAAAAGAAGAAAAATTAAAATATTAACAATTAAAACTTAAAAATTAAGAATTAGAAAATAAAAAATTAAAAAATTAAAAAATTTATAATTTTAAAAATTAAAATATTAAATATTAAAAATTAAACATTAAAAATGAAAATGAAAATTTTAAATTTTGAAATTGTTAAAGTAAAAATTTAAAATTTAAAATTTAAAATAAAAACTTAAAATTTTAAATTTTAAAAATAAAAATTTGTTAAGTTTCGATAACTTTTAGTAACTTTTAATATTTCGATAAATTTCGGTAACTTTCGATAACTTTCGGTAAGTAATTACGAAAGGTTACTTACCTTCGAACTTTATACCCCACCTACTTTTATATTAAAGGTCAATTTGTCAATATTTAACCAGATAACTAACCTTGAATATTTTGATATTAATGAGACTTGTTTGATTTTATCATAGGTAATACATAAATAAAATAATAAAATGTCGTGTGGTGGTGGTTATACTGCTCGAGTCCTGCAAAAACACAATTGAATAGCTGAAGTGAAATGCGCGATTTAGTTAATCAAACCCGTTTAGCAATACAATTATAACTAGGTATGTCGGGTTATTACAAAGACCTTAATAGAATCTAGCGAGACCCTCCAAAACTTACCGAAATACTCCTTATTTAATTTGAACGATGATATGTAAATTACAACATTCCCCCCCCCCCCCGTCCGACTTACGTCTCTTCAAAATTACATGCTCAAATGCAGGATGATCGAAACTGTATCCATGCATATCTAAATTAAGATGTTTAAGAAACATCAAGAAGTCGGTGCGGATCGAGTGGCACCAAGGGCACTTGAGGTTCTGGTCATAATGGGGCCTTAGCTCGCCTCTCCGTTCGCTACGCTAGACCTCCTCCAACCCGGGATGGGTGAACTGTGAATAGCATGTAGTCACCACCTGGCATCTAATTAATATTACACAACTAGTTAACTTTACATTACAGCATTGTAATTGTATATGGAGAATGATAATATTTTAAATCATGATGTTTTTTAAATAGCTTTATCGTAGATGCAGTTCTGATGATCTTATATTTGAGCATTTATCTGTAATTTTCAGGAGACAAAAGTCAATGAGAAGGACAATTATGTAATTTACATATCATCATCCAAATTAAATGAGCTGATTCCGTCAAAGTTTCGTCCGATTGTCTCCTCAAAAATTGTATCTCAAAATAATTTTTAAAATATCATCTCCTAATAATTCTTTCTTTAAATTGTGTACCTTCGCATTAGTTTTGGCGAAAAGAAAGGGCATTTCCCCTCCCTATTTTGTTGAAGCTCAGGTTGTCATATGGGAGATTTGTTACATTGGGCTCATCAGCTACAAGCCCATTGGGCTAATTGGTAAATGCGACGTACGTTATTTTGAATGATGGACTTTGAATACAATAATAAATACCTAGGCCAAAATTGGCCCAAAGTTTTGAAGAAGTTCTTTGAATCCTACCCACCAGCATTGGCAAAATTTTGGACAAATTAAATTCAGGTCGATCACATTCTGATAAAAAAAATTGATGTCCAGATTTTATTTTTTTTTAGGTCGGACAATTCGGATAGAACTTTATTCGAGTCAAGATCGGGTTTGGATGATCGAAAAAGAGAAATAGTATCTGAAAATTCGGTCAATTCGGACATTATCAAAACCGGGTTTGGAACCAACCAAGTTTTTTTTTTTTTTTTTGAATTGGAAAATTTTGGGTATTCAGAGCAGACAACATTTTGCCAACGCCACTACACATTTCAATGCAAAAGTAATTTGTCCTTCATGTTATTTTATCAAGTAAGAGGTGTGCTAGTAAAGTAGGAAAAAATAAGTAAAACGGAGAAGGTAAGTAGCGTTGTATTAAGCATTGGTAGGTAGATTATGTCAATCCTATAATTTAAATATATGAATTTTTAAATATGGTAGTATGAATAAAATAAGTCACATGATTCACATCACTTGTTAAATATATGAATTTGTCGTGAGGGGAGGAAACACGCCATCATCTTTTCTAAACCTGCAAGCTCTCTATAGAAACCAGACGGGAGATTGAGGATTGGAGCCACTGTGAAGTCTTTGACCCCGAGGACTGGAGTAGCTTTATACCATGAATGATAGGTCTGGATAAATCGCATTGGACTAAACACTTTGTATATGTAGTTTTTGGAACTTTTGTCTACTATATTTGGAGGGAGATGAACAACAGTGTGCGTGGAAAACCTGAAAAGGCAGAAGCACGTGATCGTGCAGCACATTCGTGGATGTTAGAGTCTACGGTATCATTTTTTTTACACAACTAAGCGGTCCAATCTGTTAGACCGCTGTCCAAAGAAATAACCCAAACTACCCATATTATAATTGTTTGGAGTTGTTATATTAGGAGTATTTTATTAGAAATTTTTAGACATTAAATCTCATTTTCTATCATAAAATTTTTTCCACGACAAAAGGGTAAAATATGCATTTATACAAATATATGTCGGTTCCTTTTTCGTACAAATTATATTGTAATTATAGACCAATATACAACTTCCTCAATTTAATTTGTCCATATAATTAAAGTTACTCCCTCCATCCTGATTTATTTATTATTTTAAACGAATGGATAATACCAACAAACTAATCAAATTAGAAAGAAAAATTATAAAATTAATTAAATTGATAAAATTAATTATGAGGGATGTATAATATAACATTGAAAATTTAATAGACAAATAATTAAGGGTATAAAAATTAATTAAGTACGGACAAATAAAAAGAGTCATAGAAAACACTTTGATAATTTTTTTACTCTCTTTATTTCGGATCTATTCTTTTTTACTTATGATAAGTAACTTATTGTTGATCAAGTGTTGATTAGTATTGAAGAGCACTCATCAGTATTGATCATCAATACTTATAAATGTTGATCATTGCTGATGGGTGTTGATCAGTACTAACCGGTGCTTATCAATAAATTAATTATAATTAGCAATATTAATGAATAATATAATTAGTTATGTTATGAGTCAGTTCATCAAAAAGGCACTATTCTTTTGTTTTCTTTCTTTAGAATTTGTAACAAATTAAATTTTATAAACAATATAATTAGTTATACTTAAGAATTAGTAATATAATTAGTTATATTCTTTTATTAACAATATATTTAGTTATACTACAAACTTTTAATAATTAATAATATATATATAATTACTTAGGAAAAAATGGCACTATCGTTTCTTATTGTTTCTTTATAATATCAAAATTTTCACTCTTCCTCCCAAATCCCAATTTCACATGAGATTTCCTCATGTTTCCCCCTTATTTTATTTCATTCCCTTCAAAATATTATATATACATACAATTGATATTATTTTTAGGGTTTTAATCCTTTTCCAAATCTATTGTCGTCGTCATCTTCATTTTGTTCAAGTTAAGGTTGCTAATTTTCCAGTAAGTTAGTTTAAAATTATCTCTTTATTTCTTTTATGAGTATCTATAGCAAGAATTGATGTGTTTTTGCTAATTTTATTGATTTTTTATTAACTTTGTGTTTTAATTTGATACATCATATCATATATCATATATCATATATCATATATCATATATCATATACTCTTATAGAAAATGGAATACAATGTCTTGGGATTTGAGCTTTTGTTGTGATTTTCGTTTGTTTTGCAGGTACCTTGGCTTGCTTGCATGTGTCTCTTAATTCCACTTGTGTCTTCCTTGGTTCTACAATTATTTATTTTATTTTTTTATAAATACAAAATTTTCTACTACTATTTATTGTATTAATTCCATGTATCCTTTGATTCTTTTCTAACCCCTACGCATCAAATCAAATCCTTCCTTTCCTTTACTCTATAGTAAAAGTGATGGTTGTCTTTTTGTTGTTTTGCAGGCTGCCTGTGTGCTTCCTTGCCTTCACTTTTGCGAGTGTTTGGATAAAAATGCCACTATACTTTTCCAAAATAGCAAATTTACCACCCGCAAAAAACATGTTATGAAACTGTCACTAATCTAACATAATTAAGACTAATATACCACTTTACCGGCTAAGGAGAAGTTAAAACCTAAAGCAACAGGTTAATCTGCTAGGTGGGTGTGATTAACTAAATTAAACAAAAAATAAACATAATTAAGTTAAAAAACCCTAATTATACTAAAAACATAGTAAAAAAAATGCATTGGGCCCTCTATTATTTCCCTCCAATTCAAAAAAAAAAAACCAGGCAACGTTCTTCTTCATCCTGCTACTCTCCATCGCCTGGGTTCTTCAAATTCCACCAGTGAATTCTACTTCTTTCTTCAATCAAAACCTAAATTCAACTTCAAGGATCAAAATCGCATCCCACGGAAGTGTTGAGGATCTGATTGAAGGCCTGACAACTTCACATTCATACCTGGTAAGTTCATCAAAACCCTAGTTTGTGAAATTCCAGTTTTTTGTCAAAATTCTTTGTTTGGTTGGTATTTGTTGGTGTTTTTGATGTTGTTTATCAGTATGAAGTACTTATCTGTTGAATTAGACGAAATTTTTTTTCTAGGGTTTAAGTTCTTCATTTTCTCAAAATCCCAGATAACAAACCCTCTGTTTATTGATGAATTGGTGTTTATGTATCTGAAATTTGGTTTGTTTTCATGTATTATAGGGTTTCTGAATGGGTAAATTACAAATCTTTCATGGGGGCAGTTTATATCGAATCCACATATGGTTTACATTGATAGTGAGGTCACTGAAATGGAGGTAGACCCTGATAGGTTATGTGTGGATGATCTGATTGAGTTTGTTGAGAATGTTGGGTATACAAAAGATAAAATTGGAACCCTTTACATTAGCAAGCCTGGAAGTAATATAGGATTTGAGGACAGTCTTGTTGAGGTTAAGGGGGATGATGAGATAAGGATGTTGAGTGACTTTTTAGAGAAATTTCCATTTGTTCGCATGTATGTGAAGCATCCTGATGTTAATAAGGATAAGGGGAAAGAAAAAGTGGCTGATGATGTTGGTGATGATGCTGTTAGTGAGGCTACTTGGTGGTTTGAGGATGGGGATGATGATGAGGATGATGATGAGGATTATGTACCCAATGGTGATGGTGATGGTGATGGTTCTGAAGTTGAGGATGAGAAATGATCAAGTCATGAAGAAAAAAAGGATTTGAGGAACAATGAAATAGCTGATAGGAATGTTGTGTTAGATGGTGATGATAGTTTGATTGAAGGAGGGGTTATTGAGGAGGGTGAGGGAGTTGAGGATGAACAGTACCATGATTCTGACAACCCTAGCAGCCCTGAGAGTGAGAGTGATGCTGAGGTTCATGGTGTGTGGAGAAAGAAAAGGCCTAGCATGAGGAAGAAGAAACCAGTGTCCTAGATACAATCCTGCAATACCTAGTAGACTCCTTATGGGATGACATTCACGACAAGAAGGAGATGAAAAAGTCATTGATAACTATAGGATACTAGGTGGTTACAATCAAGGTGAGCAAGAGTGACAAAGTGAGGTATCAACTATTCTGTCAGTGAAGGGTGCAGTGGAGGTTTTGGGGATCAAAAGTAGGCAAGGAGAAAAGCTATGCAGTTGAAAACATTTGGCCCCTCACACATGTATAACTTTTAGCTTTGAGGTGGACATAGAAATATGAGTGTGCAATGGTGGCCGAGCATTATAGGAGTAGATTTAGGATAACCCCAACCATCACCACCGCAGAGACTTACAGAGAATGGTGAAGGAGGAGCCGAATTACAATCTTTGCTTTGTGTATGTGTGCTAGGGCGAAGGAAGGCATTAGACTCGATAGTTGGTGATTATAGGGAGCGGTTACTCAACTTAGAGACTATCTTGGGAGTTGATTGACAAAAACCTGGCACATCCGTTGTTCAAAACACACAGAATCGTGAGACTAATGAGCATGTGTTCAAATTTCTTTATGTCCATCTGGACCATTGAAGAGTGGTTTCTTGGAGGGATGTAGGAGGGTTTTGAGTTTGGATGGGTGTTTTTTGAAAGGACCTTGGGGAGGACAAGTGTTTGTAGCTGTTGGGAGGGATGCAAATGACCAAATGTATCCTTTAGCTTGGGGAGTTGCCTCAACAGAATCAAAGGAGACTTGGGATCTTTTCATTTCACAGTTACATATTGATCTTGACATGGGGGATGGCCATGGATGGACAATTATTTCAGATCAACAAAAGGTACGAATAAACCCTTCCTTAAGGTTTTAAATTTTTATAATTACAGTCTGTTTTATTTTTTTGAATATTCTGAATTTGTTTGATTGTGTTTTTTGTTTGGTTTAGGGTCTAGTAGACAGTGTGGCAAGGATTTTACCAAGATGTGAGCATAGGCTGTGTGCTAGGCATGTGTATGCCAACCTAAGGAGGACATTTAGGGGTGAGATGTACAAGAAGCTGTTCTGGAGGGTTGCTAAGTCAACAACAGAGATTGAGATGAAGAAGAATGCCAAAAACCTCTATGATCTTGACCCACAAGCTTGGGGGCTGCTTGAAAGAAAAGGTGTGGAGCATTTTTGTAGAGCTTTCTTCAAACCACATGCCAAGTGTGACTCGGTGGATAACAACATGGCTGAAATATTCAACGCCTTCATCATAGAAGCTAGGTACATGCCTATAGTTTCTATGCTCAATTGGATGTTCAAGGCAGTCATGAAAAGAGTGGGGGACAAAAATGCATGGGCTTCTAAGATCAAGACTCCAATACCTCCTAGGATAATGAAAAAACTGGACAAAAAGATTGAAGAGTCCAAGACTTGGGAGGTTACTAGGGCTGCCAGGGGCTTGTTTAGTGTCAACAACGCATGGGCTGAAGAATATGTAGTGGACTTGAATGCAAAAATGTGTAGTTGCAATTCATGGCAACTAAATGGGATTCCATGCCCCCATTCAATTGCTGTGATGAGGGAGGAAAGATTGAGACCAACTAACTTTGTCCATGAGTGCTATGCAACTGAGAAGCTTGTGGCGACATATTCTCATACATTACATCCACTGAATGGGTCCAACATGTGGGCAACTGCCCCTGGATATGTTGTAACTGCCCCATACTTCAAGCCCAAGAAAAAAACCACAACAAAGTATTTTAGAAGGCCAGAGGCTGGTGAAAGCACAAGGGTTAAAATGTCAAGGGAGTCCACCAGAATTTACTGCTCAAATTGTGGATTTGAAGGCCACAACAAATTGACTTGCCCACATGTGGTGAAGAAGTTAACGGTAACAAACTTAACCTTATATTTAGAGTTTGACTATTATTTTTTAGGGTTTAGGTTCAGTTTGACTTTTTTTTTTGAGTAATTTTTAGGGTTTAGGGTTTAGCTATTGTTTTTTGATTGCTTTCACATTACATCTTTCTTTCTTTCATTGATGGATATCATAGCCAAAAAGAAGAAGGGTCACAAAAAGGCCCCCCAAACCTGCTGGTGGTGCTTCAACTACAACTGCTGCTGCTGCATTTCCATCATCTGCTGCATCCCCATCATCTGCAACTCCATCATCTGCTGCTGCTGGTGGTTCTTGTGCTACTGCTGCTGTTGGTTCTTCTTGTGCTGCTGCTGCTGCTCATTCTTCTTCTGCTTCTTCTTCTGCTCAATCAAGAATCTGCTTGATGTTATTCTTTGCTGGCACGCTTTACAGTAGAGTGGCCCATTTTGAGGAAATCCCACTAACTGGATGACAACCTCATCCATCACAGCCATCTCCAGCATCAACTCCAACAAAGACTAGGAAGAAGAGAGCTGCACACAAGACTCTATTGCCAAGAATATCACCAAGGAAGAAATTGCCAAAGTTGAACCTAGGGAACTAGTAGTTTGTGGTGGTGTTTGTAAAGCCATTTTGGAGTGTAGTGGCTTCTTTTGTGAATGAATACTAAGTAGGCTGTAAATGGTGTGCTGAATTGTGCAGAATGACAATGTATGCCAATCTTTTGGGGGGGGAATATGTCTTTTGTACATCTGTTAGTTTTATACCCTGTTTTGTTGCAAGGTTAAGTCAAAACAGAGGAGTATGTACATCAAACACTAGATGTTGTACCCATTACATATTCCCTCATACCTAATGCAAGTTTGATTCTGATTTCTGTTAATGCCCGTTTCATTCTGTCTTGGAAGCCATTACAGTTTGCATTGTTCATTTCATTTCTGTTCAATGTCACCTGGTTTTTTGCAAGTTTTTGAGCATCAAACTACAACTCAACTCATAGCATAACCTGTTGAGCATCAAACATCATAGCAGAGCATAGCATAAGCATTATAGGAGCATAGCATATACAATCCAAGTTTACCATAACATTCATTCATCATTCATTCAAAATGCAACTGATTACAATGCTTTCATTACATTTCATCAATCAGCCCTACCTAAACTACCAGCCCTAAACATACATAAACCCTAAAACATACATGAACATCAAAGCTGATGATTAACAGACCATTGAACCCCAAAATAATTGAAGCATCTGCTGTCCAGAATGCTTACAATGGCCATTCAATCAAGCAAAAAAATTCATCACCATCTTCCTATACACATCATCTTTTCATCATCAGCTTTGCAAAAACCACCCAACCCCCATCAGCATCACCCCTCTACTTACCATACCCCCCAGCCAGAACCCCCATGACAAACACAAACATAAACCCCACAATCACCACCCAAGATTTTTTCTTCAGACCTTGAATCACCCCCCTCAGCCTCTCAAGCTCACCCATCAAATCGTTGATGTTGGCCTCAGCAATATCGGCGTCAACCCTCAACTCACCTCTCTCCTTCTTGACCTTTTCATGTCGAACAACCAATCTCTTAGCAGCAATTGCAAAAGTCTCGCAGATTGGGTCATCAATCCACTGCATAAACCCACAGTCGTCATGAGTTTGCCAATGCATACACCTCGCAAACCTCCTAAGAGGGTTGTCTTCAGTGAATGAAGTGTACACAAGGAAAATCGTCCCACAATTGCACCGGAAAAGTACCTTCTTGTGGCATGCACAGTCGCGGCATGCCCTAACTGGGGTGTTCGACACAGAGGAAGATGTAACCATTTGTGATTTGGGGAAGAAGGAAGAAATTAGGGTTTTTCTGAGTTAAGCCCTAAAATAGGAGTAAAACAGGAGAAACAGAAGTGAAAGAGAACAACAAGAAGCTCGGTTATGGCGGGAGGTTGAAGAAGAAGACAGAAGGAAGGAGGTAGGTGAAGAGTGAAGAATCGGGGGGGGGAGGAAAGGGGATTAAATAGGCAGTAAAAAAATAAAGAGGGGAGGTGGTAATTAATTTTAGGTAGGTAAAAAATTAATAGGGTGGTTTAAGGGTAATTGAATGAGTTACCTGCTACTCCAGGTTATCAGTCGGTAAAGTGGTATATTAGTCTTAATTATGTTAGATTAGTGGCAGTTTCATAACATGTTTTTTGCGGGTGGCAAATTTGCTATTTTGGAAAAGTATAGTGGCATTTTTATCCAAGCACTCTCACTTTTGCTCCCTGTTTTTGTGTTTTGCACAGCCTGTGATCTCTGTCCAATTAAAGACAGCCAGCGTTCAAAGCTAATAGAAAGACACGTTGCCCTGATGCTCTCCCTCTCTGTTTGGTTTTCTGCCTCTCCTTCTCTCCATCAATTCCTCCGAATTCTCCAAAAACCAATTCCTCATTTCCATCTCCATCTCCATAATCCTCATCTCCATCTCCTTAGTTTTTTTGGCTCTCTCTCTCTACTCTCTCTCTCTACAAAATCAATTGCTCCAAAAACCAGACCTACTGTTGTTGCGGCTGCGGTTATTCAACCGGGTATCCGGGTTTCCAAATTTACTCTATAATAAAAATGTGAAGGGCATTTTTGTTGTTTTGCTGCCTGCCTACCTGCTTGTTTGTTTGTGTTCACACACAAATTTACTATTTTACATTTTGATATAATAATTAATTCGTAATTTGTCTTTAGCTTGTGTTCACACACGAATTTACTATTTTACCATCGAGTATAATAACTAGGCAATATAGGTCAATTGTATATCTGATAGGGTAAACACGGCTTGGGTGTATTTCGATTGCGAGTAAATTTTACTTTAAAAAATGACTCGGATGTATTTCAAATTCAATTAAATATGGGTCAGATGTTTTTTGATAGTAAAATTTTTTTAGGGTAAATACAGATCAGGTGTATTTTGGTTTCAGGTAAATTTTATTCTAAAAACATGACCCGAGTGTATTTCGGATTTAGGTAAATACGGTCGGGTATATTTCAAATTCAAGTAAGTACGGGTCAGATGTTCTATAAATATAATATTGCATAATAAATTGTATAAAATTATATTTTTATCCATTATTTTTATATTAAAAAAATTTTAAATATGCTTAAGGGAAATGGTTGATTTGATTGAGGTATCATTTATACTCATTGATACAACATACACATCCGAACTTCTTATAATTGATAACTAATATTTACTATTAAAAAAATAATGTCAAAACTATTAAAAAAATACCAATTTAATAAAAGATAAGACACATAAATAATGCCTTGAGACAAAACTCATATCATTACTCGAACAATGGAGATTTGCCCCGTGCATGGCACGGGCATTTGTACTAGTTATAATAAAAATGGGTAGGCATTTTTATTGTTTTGTTGGACATTTTTATTGTTTTGATGTCTGTCATACTTGTTTGTGTTCACACACGAATTTACCATTTCATTTTTGGATATAATAATTAATCAGCAACTTACCTTTAGCTTGCGTTCACACACAAATTTACTATTTTACCCTCAACTACAATAACTAGGTAATATAGGTCGACTGTATATCTGGTTAGGGTAAAACGGTCAGACGTATTTCGACTTTGGGTAAATTTCAATCTAAACATAACTCGGGTGTATTTAAGATTCAGGTAAATACGGGTCAAATGTTCTTTGGTAGTAAAAATTTCTTTTTACGGTAAATACGAGTCGGGTATATTTTGATTCAAGTAAATTCCTCTCTAATTAAACAGACGTACGAAATAAGTAATTCATTGTCATTTGCAAAATAATAGCCAGGCTTCCAATTAAACAGACGTTTGGCAATTTTATGATAGATGTTTCATTATGTCAAGACATTGTTAATTTATATTATGTTCACTTTTACTCTATAGTCTATAATGATCAGCATAAGTAAACTTGGGATGTATTTGTGAATATTTTTTTCCTTAGTGAACCAAGAGCCACAAGATTATAAACTAAAAAGTATTTCCTTCGACCTAGCATCGTTCTTTTGTGCGTTGCATTTACGTTGCGTTACGTTTAGTTGCGTTGGAAATGGTTAAAAAGTGATGATAATTTGTGTTATGTTGCGTTGTGTTTGGCTGCGTTAACGCATAAAAGAACGATGCCTAAATAATTTGTCCATTTTATTTTTTTTATTGTCTTTGAGGCAAGACTTTGACTATTAATCTTTCACCTTTTACCTTAGCAAAACTTGTAATATTATATTTGAGCATTTCCTCAAAAAAAAATTATATTTGACCAAACATATTTCTCATTACAAACCTGATAATAATAATCATGTTCAATAATTCAATATACAATTTGAAATTTTAATGGTCAAAATTTAAAAAAATTTGACCAATTTATTTGGGATGGAGGAAATATATGAAACAGCCCCGACAGCCCCGTCCATTGGACGGGCGTTCTCACTAGTGATTTATAAAAGTAATATTGAAGACGATGTACACTATCATAATAGGAGGCTATCCTAGTATTACTCCAAACAAAGAATAGTGCATTTATTAACTCCCAAAATTTACAATTCCATCCAATAGGTCTTGAACTTTAAATTAATTATGTATGAAACATGTAATAAAATAGACGTCGTAATTTATAACTATTTATGTTTTAGCCTTTGTTTCATTGTATAGGGCCCGTAGCCCGGAGAACACGGTCCCTCACGGAGTGTTGAGTCGATGTAGAGTTGCTTACGTTTCCTAGAGTGTATTTTTAATTGTTTTATTTATGTACATATATTATTTTTGCTCATTTTTATTATTTCATGTTGTTAAGATTGTTTAATTTTACTAAATTTAAATTCCAAACACATGTACATATTTTTTTTGGGGATTTCAACAGGATGACCAGACCCAAAATTTTCTATGTAGAAATCTGCGTGGATTTCTGCCCCGGGACAACTTGGGCCTCAACTCGTGGCTATGGTCTGCCTATGATAGGCCTGAACAAGACTTAAATCAAGCCCACTACTACAGGATCGATCCGCGAGCAAGGATCCCATGGCAGTGTGGCTTAATTAGGCCTCTGTCCGACGTCAGGAAACCCACTAGGTTACCCATGAAGTGCATCAAGTGAGCCCATTGAACAGGAATCCGCAAGAATCCCTGGGCAATGAACGCACCCGAACTTGCTACGCGAGTCAATTGCTCACCTAAAAAAAAAAGAAAGTTAGGAAATAAATTTAAGTAAAATCAAATACATTAACATGCATGAAATAATGTGTAAGAAAAATGGAGTCACCAGTCAATTCATGAAAAATTGACAAAAGGAAGATGAAAAATCCACGATTCAAGAACCGGAGACAAGCTCGGGGTAAAGGCACTAGTGTAGGTGGGATACCCTTACACCCCTCGTCGAAGCGGCCTTTACTCCATCAGGTTTAATTTTAAGTAAAAAAAAAAAGAAACAAAGTTGTCTTAACATTTTGAAAATTAAAGCATGTAAAAGCTTAACAATATAAACGAGTACTAAAAAAATGAAATTACAGCCGATGGGGCACTATGAGCTACATTATTACATATGAATAATAAAAAAAAAAAGAGAAGGATTAATTACTGAACCCTTAGCCGATTCGTAGCGAAAAATGAGAAATCTGCGAGGATCCAAGACTCACTTGGACCCGAAATCAACAAATCCGTGAGGACTTGAGACCCTGAAAACCAACAAATCCACGAGGATCTTAGCTTCAATTGAACATGAATGTGACAAATCTGCGAGGACCCGAGGCCTTGGAAGTCACCAAATCTGCGAGGAATTTAGCCTCTCTGAATGGTGTTTTTCTTTGTTAAGTGTGAGGTATGATTGTAAGCTTATAGTAAAAGATCGATCGTCCTAAAAAATGATCTCCAGCTTCTCTTTTATAGCCACATCAAGATAGTTCATTTATAGTTAAAAAGACCTAATTTTGCTTGAAATCCGCCAACATCTCTATAGCGGGTTTGAGCAGTTTTTGACTCACAGTTACCCCGACGGTTGATAGCGGTTTCCTGGAATCTGCGAGGATGCCAAAGGTGGTTAGGGAAGTTATTTGACCTATGGTTGCTTGTTTTGACCGCTGGTTGATACCAATTGTTTAACTGCTTTGACTAAATCCACGAGGACTCCTGTAACTGGATATGCATGGATCCTTTGTGTTGGGCCAACTTAAAATCTGCGAGAATTTCTGTACTAGATTAGCTCAAAATCTGCGAGGGATCCCTATGTATAGCCCAATCATTACTGAGCAGGATTAGGAACTGGCCTGACACACCCTATTTCCCGTGCCTACTAATATTTTTTTATTTTGTGTCTACACTTTGCTTTGCCAAGTAATTGGAGTTGTGAGATATATATTGACTTGACACTTTATAACCTATAGACATTGTATTTCATATATGACTGTTAATATATAATTATTCCCTGCAAATAAATGCAAACAATGAAAAAAATACTAAAAATATTATTGTATTATATTATTTTATCATCTTTTATAGATAAAAGGCTGAAAAATAAGACATTATTTTATCATCTTTTACGTACTCTAGTGTTTTATAAATTTTTATTAACCCTTTATTAATTTAATAAGGAATATACAAATTGTAAAGATAATTTGATTACGTTTTTTAATCTAATTTATTCATAACAATTTAACCATGTAAGTATTTCAAAAAATTTAAAATGTTACGTGATGATTAGTGCTTAACAATGTTGATCATTGTTGAACAGTACTGAATCGTGCTAAATGGTACTGAATGGTGTTGATCGATGCTAAATGTTGATGATAAGTACTTATCGCAAGTTAAAAAGAACATGCCCTTCAGAATGTGTCATTTTATATAATAAAGTTTAAACTTTTCATATAAGCACATAAATATAGTAACTCAATCTCTCAAAATCAATTTTCACACTTTATAATGGTTTTACTATCTCCGTTCTTTTTTGTATGACTTTTTAATTAATTTTTCTTTTTCATATTATCTGTCATTTTATAATTATAATAATATATTAATTACTATTTTTCTTATTTTACCATTAACTTTTATTGAATAAATACAAAATTTTAATTTTAGTCAAGTGAATTTAATTAATTTTCTCATTAATTATTCTATAAATTTTTACAATATTAATCTTTTCTCATTATTTTTACAATTTTAATTTTAGTCAAGAAGTACTTTCCTCTTTTTAAGACTTTATCGATCGCGTGTTATATTGGACACCAACTATAGAATATTCCCTTGGTTTCATATGATTTATATCTTGGGAAATTATATAGTTAAATTTTATAATTTTTTATCATAAATTTTTTAATATATTTACTAAATTTTTGTATAAAATTATTATTATTAGACTAAAGGAATAATATTATTCTAAAAGTATAATATTTATACTTATTAATAATATCACATAAAAAATTATCAATAAAAAAATAACATTGAAAGGATATAAAAAATGGAATGCCGAAAACGTACAATTTTTTCGCACATGGGATTTAGATGAAGTTGTACAAAGGGGGGGGGGCATTTTGGCAAATTGGAATCTAATAAACCAAACTTTAAGTCCACTTTGATCTAACAAACCAAACTTAACTTTTTGTTAATGGCAAGCTGTACTTAACATAATATTTTTCTTAGTGAAGCTCCACCAATTTCCAGTTACCGGAAAAATGACAAGGAGGTTTTTTGCTGATTGAAATGAATCTAATTGAAATGAACAATGTGTTGGAAGAAAGTTTCGAGCAACTATTGTCTGAAGTGACAAGAATGAGAAATGAATTATAGAGAATGAGGGATGGGAGTCAGAACTTTGAGCGTTTGGATGAAGAAAATGTGAGGCTCAGAACCAAGCTTGATAAGGAGAAAAGGAAGAGGAAGGCATCCTCATTTTCCTTTTATTTTTGCATATAAAACACTCCGCATCAGCAAAAAAACTTCCATGTCATTTTTCCGGTAACCGGAAATTGGTGGAGGTTCACTAAGAAAAATATTATGTTAAGTACAGTTTGCCAATAACAAAAAGTTAAGTTTGGTTTGTTAGATCAAAATGGACATAAAGTTTGGTTTATTAAATTCCAATTTTCCGGCCATTTTTACTTGGACATGTCATGCTAATTATTATTACTTTCAAGTCTAAGCAGATATGTAAGACCATATTTAAAGCTACTTAATGTGCCACCCTTTTTAGGACCATTAGCTTGGAGTTTCTTCTTCCCTGACATTGATATTCTTCCTTCGCGAACTCTTCTACAACGTCCGTCAATCCTCATCATGACGTTCTGCTCAGTGCTGCCAAATTGCAAGGCTCTATTACTTGAATGCGTGTCAAAGTTCGGTAAAATAAGATTCTATAAAGTTGGATAAATATTACTCCCTTCATTGTATATTAATTATCAAATTAATTTATATGTTAGTCAAAATTTTAAATTTTGATTATTAATTTTTTAACATATATAAATATTCTATCATACGAAAATACTATTGTCAGATTTATAATGAAATTACTATCATAATAATATATTGTTATAATATTTTGATAAAATATACTATAAAAAATTTTATAAAAAAAAATTGAAGACTAGGTAGCATTAATTATGTGTAACAACTAATCTGAACTGGAATAGAGGGAGTAGTAATTTTGGTAGTTTTTAATGAAAATGGATAAAGTTAAATAAGTGGTGTATACATTGAATGTGTTTTATGTAATTTGTAATATAAAAAATTAAATCTAAAATTACAAAATATAAACTTAATTTCTCTTAGCCTCCTCCTCTAAGGGAAATTTCCATAGGAAATATAGGAAATGGTGGATCCCTCGTAAAGTTTTTGTTAAGATCAACCTACATTCGAACATAAGAAAAATAAGTCAACTTGGGAAAATTAATCATTTTATTGGGATTTTTGACCAACCAAATGCAGTAATGGAGACTTTAATAGTCAATTGAACAGGGGCATCATACATATGCCATGTCAACCTTCATTTCAATACTCCACTTTTACTAGCTCCAAATGTTGGTAAGTTATAATGAGCTATGGCATAGTTGAATATAAACTTAATTTGGTAACTAGAAAAATTCAACCTAAAGTTTGAATGAAATGTATCTCAGACAACTAGAGGTAGTCTAGATGATACTACCTCTGTTCGTTTTTTATTGGTCGCCCATATTTATGCGTAAAAAATTTTGACCGTTAATATTTTAATTTACAATATGATTCATCATATAAAATTGATGTCATTATATTCAAAATAAAAAATGTCATTGAAAAGTTTTAATTTTTAACTTTTTTTAATAAAAATATTATATAAGAAATCATTAATTAAAATTTGACATAAAAAAGACAAATGATAAATAAATATAAATGGAGGGAGTACTCGTTAAGGGTTGCAAATGTTGGGAATATGCCACGTAACTATTTCTTGGAAGAAACCTTGGAAGAAAAACACTAAAAACTTTTTCCGAATGCGTGAATGCTTTAAATTAAGGTCATGTTCTTTTATGCGGTATTCTGTGGTATAGCGCGGTATGATGTGGTGAAATTGTGGTGAGTTAATGGTATGTTGTGGTGAGTTTTTTTTGTATATATATATATATATATATATATATATATTGTATTGATAATTGTGAAAAAGTAATTTGTGGTGGGTCGTGGTAAATTGTGGTAGAATGATATTTTGTGGTGGGTTGTGGGTCTTGTGGCAAACTGCGGTAGGCTGTGGCACCGCAATTTGCCAACCGCAGAAAAGAACATGGCCTAAGATTTATGGTGAGTTGAATCTTTGGGATGTCAAAAGTGATTTATTGGATCTTGTTGATTAGAGATTTATTAGAATTTCATGGCGATGTTAGTAGTATAATTCACACAGAGACATAAAAATTTAGAGATACAATTTCTTGTAATATTTTGATAAATCATTCACCTCATCGTAGTACCATACAACCTTACAGCCAATGTTTTACTTATAATAGCAATTATAGGAGTAGATCTAAGTTTTAACAGTCATCCTTAATTGGTCGCCAAACATCTCTATAAATCGACAAATAGAATTTGGGATCAAACCAAATTAGAAAAATATCAAACATGACACATTAATAAGATTCTTTGCAACCGCCTCATTGACATGACTTGTGTCATCAGTGACACAACCAGATATGGCCTGTGTCTCTGGCATGCATCCTTTTCTAGCTCTCTAACCTCCTGCATGACCTTTGCAAATCTAAAATACTCTCCTATTGAAAGAACCTGGGGGGGGGGGGGTGGGGGCGGGGTGAATAGGGTTATGAAATTTTCTGTAAACTTACAACAAGAATGTTAGGATTTCTTAACCTTAGGTTAAGAAATAGCAAACAGTGTAATCGAAACAACTTCTTTTATTGAATTAACGTAAAGCACAATACACTATTTGGAGAAGCAAAGTAACTTGGTTGCACAAGGGACAGAGGTCCTTGTTGCAATTGCTAGAAGAGGAGTGTCTTACGAAGGACACTTCAAAAGTTCAAATAGACACGCACTAACACAGCTGGGTGCAAGGCTCACATATCCTAATTTCTTTAAAAATCTATTACATAAACTTGCCAACTTCCTTTGGCTACAAAACACTTTCACCACTTGTCTCAGAGAGACTACACTCAGAAATCCTAATTGATTTCCTACACCTCAATTTCTTCCTTGGAATCGTTAATTTCTTCAGTGTGGGAACCAACGATTTTATAGTGTTCCTTAGTGATCGTTTGGAGAATATCCTCTAATCTTCTTTCCGATTTTGCCTCCTGATTTTCCTTCCTTCTTTTCGGCGCTCCTTCCATGTTTGCTTGTGATCCTTTCCTTCGCAATAGTAGATGTATCTCCTGCAAGAAAAGATATGCCAACTTGAGACAATACATTTTGAGGGAATATAACATCTTTGAGATTTAACAGTAGTAAACTTCCCTTTTTCTCGGTCTTTTGTCTTTCACAACAACTTCATTTTTGAGTCTTTGTGATAGACGTCCTTGGCTGATGGGCGATCAATGTCCTTTGACCTGCATAGGGAGGGGTTCTACACCTATTGCCCTTCATCGGAATCAAACCAACCCAAATCAATTGGGCTCCGTACCATAGCGAGATTGATTGTATATATGGAATGAAAGGTTTTGTTAATCCCTCAATATAAGTGAACGTTTGATGTTCTCTATATACCCCAATCAATCCAATTCAATGACGAAGAATCCTATTGATCCGAGAGGAGTCATAAGTGATCTACATCGTGTGAAATCCGACAATTGTAGGGTGTATTCCAAGCACCCTGAACCTTGAGTAGGAGAAGAGTATAGTGAGAGGAAAAATAGAGTTGTGGGAGGGGTTGAGCAACTCCAAAATGGCTAGAGGAGAGTGAGATACTTAATATCGTGAGTACCCACGTAATCTATTTTTTAAATATTGTGGTGGATATATATGGGTTCTTACCAAATCTTGGTTTTTTTCCCTTGTTCTAAGGGGTTTTCTACATAAAATTGGTGCATTAGTATCTCTCTTGTTGTATGCTTGTGTGAGTTCTTATATGCTCATATAGTTCTTATATAACTTATATGAGAATCAAATTAAAGGTCGTTGAAAGCTTATGTTCCTCATAATGGCGTCAGAGTTTGATGTGAGATTGCTGTGTTGTGATCTTGATTCCCCAATAGCTAAAACTAGCATGACAAAATAATATGACACAAACACGACATGAAATAAGCAAGTTGTGCATGAAAATTCTAACTCGTTCAATTGAACGGCTCAATACGTCTAATATGGTTAATGAAATAGGTCACGTAAGGTTGAAATGAATGTCTCACAAGAAAAATTCTTTATTTAATCCATTTAATTAATTGGGTTACATGGATGACCTATTAACTCGCCTAATCGCTTTTTTTTAAACAGTAATTCATATATTTAAAAAATTTGGGGAAAAGGGCTTGGTGTGAGATGAAAAAATTGCATATGAAAATTTGAATCACTTAACTCAAAGAGTAAGTTTTAATTAATTTGAATCACTTAACTCAAAGGATAAATTTAAAATGAACGTTGATGATGAAGTTAAGCTTAAATAATTAAATATGTCAGGTTTAATATGTCAAATTTGTTACGATCTAACCTGATTTTGACTTGATTATATAAAACTATAAACAAACTAAAAGTATGACAATTGGTTTATTTGTTAGCTAAGTACAAGTCGACAAAATTTAGCCTAACCCATTTATAAATAAACATATCCAAAGCAATTTTAACCCATTTAATATTGATACTAATACAATTAAACACAACCTAATATATATGACCTATTTGACACCCCCAATACTAATTAGTATGCACTTTGTCCTTACTCATTAGTATGCACTTTATCCTTATTCATTAGATTGCAGCTGATAACGCTATATAAAAAGTCATTTGCATAGGTTGATCTAACCACTTTTAATTTTGGCTATATTCATGATATGGCGGGATTGATGGTTCGTAGCTCAAGTGATAATTGAATCATACCTTAATATTTAAATCATGACGTTCTAGTACTTTTCCTATTTATTTATTATGACTTGGATTTTTTTAGAATTTGCAGAATAAAGAACATTTCATCTATTATATATTTCTAATTTTCTATTAAAGTAAGTTTTTTTTAACATTGTAATTACTTTCTTATATTTGATAAACATTGAAAACATGTTTTAAAGTTCCATTCATATTGATATCAACATTTTGGAAAATTTTGAAACTAAATTTGTTTTATAGTACCTTTTCTCCTCTGCTTTTGTTGAAAAAATAGTTTTATATGCAGGAATAAAATGAATTTGGGCGGTACGTTTCCAAGCAACTTGTGAACAATTTGGATTAAAAAGCATGATTTTGTCCATGCACATAACCATGTAGGGCATGCCCGGTATGAATTGTCCTAATCTTTAAAAAGTTAATTTTTTGCAAGTTTTCACATTAATTAGACTAGCTAGGTAATCTTTGGATTTATCATATATGTTGCCTTTCCATGAAACTAAGAGGCAAGAAAAAGTATCCCATAATGTTTGTCATATTGCATCCAAATTGAAAAATAAAACCCCCAAAAATAGAGGCCGAAACCCCATAAATCATATTGGAATTGGCAATTGACATTTTTTTAAAATTTGGTCAAAATGAGCCGTCATAATCCAACAAATTACGGTAAATAGCATTTTCATGGATATATATTGACATATATACACGTTCGCATGTTTGAGACACCACATTTGGCAGTCTGGCACCCAATAAATGTTTAAGGCAGCCCAAATCTAAGACACTATATTTTGTATTTACGTACGTACTTGAAGAATATTGAGCATTTAAAGAAGAGACTAGAAAGTAATTTTCTTCTTGTATTATACTACTAATATTTACTCATACTAATTGGTCCAAGCTAAAAGTCCACAATATTGTATGGTCCCCTGGTGTCCCAATCTATGGTCTCAAGTCTCAATAGACAAGTCATGCACTACGTTGAAAAATAACTTAATGTGATAGGAAATATTTAAATAATTCTTTAATTTTCCAACTGATCGACATGTTGCATGCAGAGCGAAATAGGGCCTAAGTATCAATGTATAGATTATCAAGTTTATCAACTGTTGTTATCAAGACCTAATATAAATATTGTTTTGAAAAAAAAAAACTAGACCTAACATAGATCTGGTTAATGTCGAGTACTCGATTCATGTATTGAGTTAAATTTCTTGGAACCTGATTACAAATTGGCCTAGTTAAATAGTATATCTTACTATATTAATTCTATCTGTTTTCTTTTTAATGAATTTTGGAGATTAGGGAGAAAATCAATATTGTAAAATTTTATAGAATACTTACTTCAATATCTTTAATTTAAATTACTTCAATATCTTCAATAAATGTAAAACATTTTTTGTCGACTAAGCATCATTGACCAACTTAGTTACATAAGTGTGAAAATATAACTTTAATTATTTTTAATTAAATTGGTCAATAATACTGCCTTGCCCGCAAAAAATGTGACAATTATTTGTTTTTTTCCAAATACTCCAGCCTCCAGTAAAGACAATTACGTGACACACCATATTTTCGCCAAGTTAAACATCTACCAACTCGATGACGTAGTGTGAAAATAAGTGTGAAAATATAACTTAGTTACATAAGTGTGAAAATATAACTTTAATTATTTTTTAATTAAATTGGTCAATAATATTGCCTTACCCGCGAAAAATGTGACAATTATTTGTTTTTTTCCAAATACTCCAGCCTCCAGTAAAGACAATTACGTGACACACCATATTTTCGCCAAGTTAAACATCTACCAACTTGATGACGTAGTGTGAACAGAAAATAAGGTCATAGTTGTTACTGCACAACTAAAAATATGTGTATTACCAACCATTTTTTTCCAACCAATATAAAATGGTTGGAAAAACCAACCATCTTAGCAACCATTTCATATTCCAACTATTTTGCCAAAAATTTAGTGGGAAAAATGGTTGGAAATTCCAACCAATTTTGCTAAAATGATTGGAAAATTTTCCTACCATCATTTTTCCTACTATTTGAAAATGGTTGGAAAAATGGTTGAATTACTAACCATTTTTCCAACCAATTTCAAATAGTAGGAAAAATGATGGTAGGAAAAATTTCCAACAAATTTTAGCAAAATTGGTTGGAATTTCCAACCATTTTTTCCACTAATTTTTTTGAAAAATAGTTGGAATATCAAATGGTTGCTAAAATGGTTGGTTTTTCCAACCATTTTAAATTGGTTGGAAAAAATGGTTGGTAATACACATAATTTTAGTAGTGCTGCAAGTGTCCAACAAAATTGTTTCTATTATTATCAGTCAGTACCCTCAAAGTTCATATTATCATCGTCCAATAATTCTATATTTAAAGTTATTGTTGACAGATCTATAATTCCTGAATATAGGTGATATTCTTTTGAATTAGAGGTAAGAGGAAGTGTAAATAAAATAAGGAAAGGTAAATAAAGTAGAAAAAGTACATAAGATTGTGTAAATGTGGACAATAAGGTTATATCTCAGTGATATCACTTATTATAATATATGATTTTTTAAAAAAATATAGTGAGAGTAAGGTAAATCACATCAGTGATATAAATTATTAAATATATCAAGTCTTAAATATATATTATGTAAGATATTTTCGATAGTGTAAATCAAGTAAATAAGCATAAATAAAGTAAGGTATGTAAAATTTTAACTACGCTCTAAAAGAACAGGGTCGTAACACATAGATTACGAGAGTATGCATGAAAATAGACTAGTGAAAATAAAAATGTTAAGACGGGTAAACTTATTGTAGAACCCAAAGTGGAGGTTGATTAGTAGAGCTTCGTGTAGGGTCCACTCTTGTGGTCCTAGTCGTGTTAAAGGTGTTAAGAAGCCTTCTCGAAGCTGCAATTCTCTCAGTGAAGATGCGGTTGATAGTTCTACTGTAAAATCTCTGAACGATGTGGATCTACCCTTGGAAAGGCTGAATGAGGAGGCTGAAAGAGCCGTGAAGTTTGTGCATTTATTGAAATTGTCTCGTGATGATCATGAGACTGTGAGTAAAACTTTCAGAGAGGATTTGCTGGAGCATAAGAAGAACCTTGTTAAATAGCTGTCTAGTTTTTTTAATCTTTTGTATTCTCGTTGTAACGATCGAGTTGTGTTGTTTCTTGTTTTGCTGGTTTCTTGCTGGTTTGTTGTTTGTTGCGGATCTTATAGTATATTTGATGCCTCTTAACCTTTTTTGACTTACAAATTATCGAAAAAAAAAGAAAAAATAAATAAAAATGTTCTGTTCTCATTCTTTACTATTTCAAAATTCTAACAATTCAAACATTAAACATCATATATCTTAACATCTTTGATTCCCAATCTTCTGTTACTCAGACAAGCTAAAGTGATAAAAGTACGATATAAATTAATTAAAAAGGAGGATTAGATTAAAGAGGACCTACAGACGCTGTTATGAAGGTCAAATAAAGGTGTAATGGCCGGTTGATAGAGTCAACCAAGTACTAAAGTCTTTGTATGGCGCGAAAGCCTTTGAAGTTAGAGGGTGACACGTCATTTCACTTGTCACGTGACTTGGAGAAAATTGCTTGCCAGGCTGGATATTTGCATTTAATCACGTTATTGCCAAACTATTATTATTACACTTTGGACGTGCTCTTGACATCTGCATGACGTACTGCGGGGTCTTTGGGGTCTCACCTATGCTTCCTCTTAAGCTATCCACATTGGTGTCCCTGTGACTGGGGGATGGGTGAGGTATGAATGGTGGAAATAGTATTATTTTAATGGGTGTTGGGGTGTGATATTGTTAATGGTGTCCTTGGAGTTGGGGGATGAGATGAGGGATAAGTGGGGTAGGGAGTAATATTTTATTGGATTATGAGACCCACATGTAGAGTATAATTGTTTTCTTTTTTTTTGTATTGGACTATAATTGTTTTCTACAATGATGAAATTGTATAGTTATAATTAATAATTAAAATATTAAAAATTAATTAGAAATGTGAAAAATACTGTACTAATATATTTTTATTTTATTAAAAATTTTTTATTTAAAAAATGATTATGTTTAAAATTTTACATTTTCACATATATATAATATTAAAATTTTATATTATCGTTTCGTATTACAATTAATTTGACAATAAAATATAATATTACATTTTCACATATATATCTAAGTTGATAAGTTTTAGCTCCAATTTAAACATAAACATCACATATTAATTAACTATAAAAATAAGACAAAAATAAAAATCTAACACATACTTAAATAAACTATTTAAATTATCATTAAAAGGAAACATAATTAAAACATTAAAACAATTTGAATTATAATATTTATAATTAAATAAATTATTTAAATTACAAAATTGTAATTACAAATTCAAAAAAAATAAATCAGCCATTATTGGATATTAAACCGTTGGAAACAAACAAAAGAAAGGGAAAGAGAAAGAAAAGAAAAGGAAAGGAAAAAAAAATAAAAAACAATCTACAGTGGCGGGCCCCACCGGGAAATCGTCCAGACGCGCCCCAACGCGCGTGTTGAGCACGCGCCAGACAGAAAAAAACGGGGTGTGTTGCATGCCCCCTACCGCGCCTGTCATTCCCTCTCTCCCTCTTTTTTCTCCTTTTTCAAACCCAAGGACGAGCACTCGTCCCTCTACCCCCATTTTCTTTGATTTTTCCTTTTTTTTTTAAATTCCTCTCTCATGTGTCCCTCAAGTCTAGGGATGCCAATAAAGATAGCCTTAGGGCTATAGGCCAATAACTAAACTTAGGTCATGTTTTTTTGTGTTGGGACCCTTGAGAGGGGAGAGGGGGGGAAGGTGAATAGATTTGATACAGATTTCTTCATATATAAACATAAAGATGTTAATAGCGCTTGAATGAACTGAATAATACTTCTTTATTAGATAAATATTGAGGTATAATAGAAATAGAGGATGTTAGAGAACTTAACAGAATCAGGACAGTGAGGTCCTTGATGACTACTTACAAGAACAGAAACTAAAATTCAATTTCTGTTGAGGGGCCTCACAGACGAGGCTTGTGATGAGGGGCCTCACAGATGAGGCAGAAAGGAGGGGCCTCACAGATGAGGCTTGTGATGAAGGGACTCACAGAGGAGCCAGAGAGGAGGGGCCTCACAGATGAGGCAAAGAAGAACATGGCGGATTACAATTGATATCAAACTCACAAAACCTTAGTATTTCAAGGCTTTGCTACACAACACCTCACCAACATAGTTGGCTACATAACTACTTTGTTTGTTACAACAAAGAGAATTCGTTTACATTTTTTTGTCGTAATGTTAATAAAATAATATTTTCTTTTTTAATAAAAATACAGAACAATAATATAGACTTTTTTCATAGGAGTACTACCCTTTAATATCTCTTAGTTTTACTTTAAATTATATTTTATATTGTGGTTCATATATTATAATAATAAATTTGGTGGTAGGAAGGATAACAACCAGTTATTTTTTTTATAAAAAACTAATGAAGAATATTTTAATTATGTTTTAATATATTATTAATATTATTGGATTATGAGTTTTATATAATTAACTTAATTCAAAAATCAAGAATTTTAAGTTCAATTTTTTTATGAACTTACAATCTATGTGTTTGGTGGTGATTTTATTTGTAATTCATTCATTTTTTTTAACAAGAATTAATATTTACTTTTTGTCAATGATCACAATTAATGATCTCAAATTTTTATCTTATATATTGAGACAAATTTTGATATTCTATATTTTTACATTCATCTAATTAATTTTATATGATTCCTAAATCACTTATTTAATTTTTAATTTACATTTTTATCGCAATGTTAAGAAAAAACATTTATTTTCTTTTTACAATTATCAAAGAAAACTTAAAATAATAATGTAGGTTTTTATGGGAGTTTTATACTTTATTATCTCTTATATTTTACTTTCATCTATTTTTTTTATATTGAGATTCAAATATTGTAATAGTAAATTTGGTGGAAGAAAACTTAGTAATGACTTTTTTAATTTTTTTATATATAAAAATCTAGTGAATATTATTTTAATTGTGTATTATTATTTGTAAATTTCGTTGACCATACATTTCGTGATGATCTTATAGAGGATATTACAGAGATTGATTGGCCTGTCATCCACTATTGTTTCTGGCCCTTCCTTCTTGGAGATGAGGGTAATAAAAGACTGGCTAATCTCCCCCATAAATTTGCCCCTATTAAGAGTCTCTATGACAACCTTTAAGACTTCCGCCCCAATCTGGCCCCAACAGTTTTGGTAGAAGCTTGTTGGGATACCAGCTGAACTCGACGCCTTATTCCCATCCATATGGAATATAGCGTCCTTGACCTCCTTCTCTGTGAAAAGCGCGTTTAGAATTTTCAAATCATTATCCAAAATTCTTTTTTGGTATTTCTGGAGCCCCTGTTCGATGAGCCTTGTTTGAAGTGGCCTTGAGCTATGTCTTAGTGTGAAGAGATCCCGGAAGTAATTAACTGTCTCAATCCGAATTTCCTCTTCAGACTTAATCCAATTTCCAGCACCTGTACGGAGCCCTTTTATTGGCGTGCACATTTTTCTATTCATGTAGTGTTGAAAAAAGATTTTCGAGTTCTTGTCTCCATCCACAAGCCATTTCAGCTTGGCCTATTGCTCTTCCTCCGCTTGCAGTGCTTCCTCACACGTACTTTTGGCTGTTACATATGCTCCTAGACTTGAGCGAAAGAGTCCTTGCTATGCCAATTCATCCTATCTTTGTTGCAGGTCTTCCACTGTTTGGTCCCACCCATGCTGCCTCCTGCGCTTCTACTCCAACGTCCATTGTTTGCATGTCTCCCTATTGTCTTTGAGCTTCCTCGCCACTTTGAACAGAGGGGACCCGTCTATTGATTGGTTCCCCCATCGTCGCCCAATCCTTTCTCTTAGTTCCTGATCATTCAAAGCCTAGGCCTCTATTCTGTAGTTCCTTTTTTTTCTTCAAGGAATTGGTGGCCTCTGTGTGGAGAACAATCGGCCAATCCGAATAAAGTATCGGAAGATTGAGAATGTAGGTGTCCGGAAATCTGTCAAGCCACTATTGATTCATATTACCCCTATCAATAGCCTCCATAATGATCACTTCATGGAACCGATTATTAGACCAAGTGAACCTCGAGCCTATGGATGCTACACCGATCCATTCACCTTCTTGGATCCATGTCTGAAATTGTGTCATTTCTTGTGGCATTCTCCTCCTACCCATCTTATGTGATTGAAACTCAACCTGGTTAAAGTCTCCTATTAACACAATGGGTGCGCTTAGATTGTTACAACATTCAGATATTTCCTCCCAGATCCTCCTTCTGTAACTCACTTGTGGATGTCCGTACACAAAGCACAAATAGACAGGATCTACCCCCACTCCATTATATAAACAATTAAAGGATTATATTTTACGACACATGACAACAACTAACAACGACATCATGAGAACTAAAAACTAAAATACCTCCACTACTACCTACTGCATCAGCGCCCCTTACAAACATCAACTTAAGCGTCTTGATTTTGTCACAGACATTAAACAAAGAAGTTTTACATTCGATTAAACATAATGGCGGAACAACCACCAGAGATACGGAACTGTGGTGGTGTCCGCCGACCCAAGACCTTTACCGTTCCAAGTACAGATCCTCATGGTTGTCCAGGAGGCGATGAGCGGCCTGCCTCCTTGGCCTCAGACAACTTCCGAACGCCACTACCCAGCCTCGATTTTGCAGGCTGCCAGGGTGGACGTACGTGAACTGCTTCCAATGTTGAAGATTGCTGCTAACACCCGTAAGAAACTCTGAGCCTTCCAGACCTTGAGCCTTTCGAGATAGTTGAGTAGATTTCCTCTCCCTCGTTGCTACTCCCTGTGACCGAGCCTTCCTATGGCTCCGAGACAGCTTTCTTCTTCAGATGATGGAATGACCAGATTGATACACCTCTTGTTGGTGCAACTTCCATACTCCCTGCCCTCCGATTGTTGACCCTGTCGTTTCTAGTAACTTGACTTCCCATATTGGCCTAGAGATCCTCCTGCCTAGGTTCCTGGTGCCCTGAGGGCAGCTTTCCACCTTCTACGGCTAGTTAATTTCCTCGAGCCCAGAATCAGAGATCTAGCTTGAGATTGTGGAGCTTTTCATCTACCCCCTCTCCCTGTAGCTTCCCTAAGTCAGGCTCGCCCCCAGCCGGTGAGGGAGAACGGGAAGGAATGATTATAATTTCCGATTGAGCCGCAACGCTTGGAGCAAAGGGGGAGGAGTACACATGGTTGAAGTTTTCCATTGTCGGTTGGGGGAGGGGGGACTATAGCGTTCACTGTATGGGGGAGGAGATGCCTGTAAAGTGGGAGTGGTTAGACGGGTTGCAATCCTTTATATAGGCCTGGTGGTTGGGTGGGGTCAGTCAGCATCATAGACTGATTTTCTATTTGCACAGCTAGGTACATGCCCCCATAAGACAGTAAGGGACAGGACTGTGCCCCATGGTTTACCATCTCCTGCCAATGTGAAGGCTCAAGACAACCCAGTGAAAGAGATGTTTCCACTTGCATGAAATTAGAAAGATGTTGAGGTGGGTACTTACTCATCCCTTTGGCAGATAAATAGTCATCGAGGTCCCCACTCCCTTCGCGTTAGTGGTTGAGATCAAAGACGGCCTCATCCCGAGGATGATCTACGTCCATGTCACTATCCTCCGGGTTCACGGGTGGGGCCACCACTCAAAAGATACCTGATGACGACCCAACATTTAATGATGGCCCCATCTCCATCTTTTTTTCCTTTCCTCGTATCTCTGTGACCCTGTCATGTGGTTACGTTGCCATGCACTTCATGCACAGGTTCCGTTTGCTTGACAAATACTCGATCTTCCAGTAACAAATACTTAATATAGGGTGGGTCCCTAATTTTCATTACTGGCCCACGTTGTCTGGCGACCTTGTCACCAGGGTCCTCCTCGTTGCCGCCTTTCGCCTACTTCGGTGATGGGTACTGCTTCCCAGCTCTTCCTATAGACGTTACAAACATGGGTTCGCCCTTCCAAACCTTAGTTGTGACAAAAGGGTAAATCAGTGGGAACGCCATGATTCTATTAGAGTACATAGTTTCATCTCCGGTCTTGATGGGAAATCCTTTCCCCTCCATCTCAACGACCCGCTTCATGATGTGGTTTACGGCTTTCATGGTCGTTGCAGTACAGTTGACCATGCGATGGCCTACTAGGCCACACCGTTTACAGTGATAGAACACCCCTTCATAGCGGAATTTGATCCAGACTGGATCACCCTGTCATCCGCAATATAAACCCTTGGGATAAGCGCTTACTCAGGTCAAGCTGAACTTTGATCCAGATTCTTTCGTAAGAAAAAGCGGTTTCATAAGGAAACCCGTATTCCTCGATGGCCATTAGGACAGTCCCTAGTTGTTGTAGAGCCCCACACCATCTGTGCTTGACTGAGAGCCCCTCAAGTTGCACCCACAACGACGTTTTGAACATATTAAGGTTTTCAAGGATCCCATTTTCCCCAATGTGTTTTAGGACGAGAAGTCCTCCATCCAACGCTACATTCTTAATTCTGACCAGATCGGCAACGTCCTTCGTGCCAGATAGTCGTTGTAAAGAAGAAAATACTTCCCTCCCTCCGTAGCGGGATTGAAAATCACCCTACCTTTAGTTTCCCAAAAAACATTCATCAGGGAACTAATCTGGTAGGGTTTCCACTGTCTCGGATCCAAGATGAATCCAAGAAATGTTCAGCTCTATTGATGGCAAACGGCAGGCGGGGCATTTGGCAATTGTAAAATAGCACCTTGCCTGATCACTAGACACAAGGGTGAGGGTGTTTGAGTTTCACTTTTTTTATTAAAAAACAAGGAACTAAGTAAAGATTGTGGAAACCCCATTTATGGAATTTTTGCCTTTTGTGTTTGGGAATGTAGGTTGAGGGGGTCATGACAACAACTATCCTTTTATAGTAAAGCCCACCTGAGACCTCCACTACTGGTAAAACTTTGTCTCACCAAAATCGGTAACGACGCCTTAAACACAACCCAACTACTTCCACTGCCACTCCACTTCCAACCCACTCTTACTCGATCGCCTTCAATGCTTCGACAGAGCCCCAATGATGGCCTGCAGCGAACACTTGGAGAACTTCAGAGAATTAAATGGGCTGGTGTTACTCTGACAACCTCGAGCCCAGAACCGCCTTAAACTCCTACTCCCATCTCCCTTACGTAATTACACCTCGCCTCTTCCACTTCCTTACTCTCCTATCGCAAGCATCACTCTTACGTGGTTCCTCCATTAATGCACCTCTGATTTCTGCTATACCTGCCTTTCGTACTAACCCTCGACTGTCACTAACCCTCCATCTCCAACATCCAGTCCCCTGGCTCCCCTACATCAGACCCTAATTCTCATCCCATGATATCTACAAACCCTCTCACCTTCCCTCTGACCTTTCTATTCGTTTCCCTCTGCATCCCTAGTTGCTTCTGCAGCTAAACTCCTTAGTAGAAACGTGGTTGAAAACAATCTGTGGTAGTTTGGACGACTGGTGTTGAAGAACCGGGGTACTGTAGTTGGCTTTTAAGAAGTTAGGTTGGATTTTCTCTCTCTACTGCCTCTCTCTAGAGGCAATTGATGGTACCTTTTCGATCAATCCATTGCTCATGGATATAATGTGACAACAAAGATATAATTTGATTTAGGGAGGTGGGGTATGTATATAAGAGAGTGTGGTCATGAATATAATTTGAAATTGATTTGATGGATTGTGTGGTCATGAATATAAAGGAGTGATTATGAAGTATGAGAAGCAACGATGATGTTAGTTAGACGAAATAGACCCACAATAAAATTTTTATAGAATGTTGACTTTTTATTTTATTTTTCCATTTTTTTATAATAATGGAGTTAAATTTGGGTAACTTAGTCCCTACAAATTTAAAGAAGTAAATATCTCTCTCCAATTTCATGCATGATTCTTACAAATCATATATACCTAAGTGATTTTATTTTTATTTTTTTTGAAAACCACTAGCTGATTTATGGGGAAGGAAAGTGGTTTTATTATTAGCTATCGAATTAGATTTGTACGCCCTAAATTGCTTCTTCCTACCTTTCTGCTGTATCTTCCTTCCTACCGAATTTGTTTCCATATATAAAAACAATTCTACTACTTATCTTTGGGGAAAATTTTCTTACAATAATAATGCTATACGTAATTTTGAAGAAAAAAAATCATAAACAAGTGAAGTTTGTGATTATGATTTTATCATGAAGTGTAAGCTTTTACAAATAACCATAGTCATGGATCTTTTGACGTGGGAAATACAGGGTCCTGTGCTAGCTAGTTAACTTCTGGAAGGTTTAAAAAAGGCAATTTTGATGTGGAAAATTAACTACTGACAACTAAAGAGAAGGAAAACGTCGGTATCAGTCATCGATCTTTTCACATCGATCATGAAACCTACCAATCAAGGCAAAAACGAAGTTGGATTTGATCCATACACTTTGAATACTTTTGCATGTTTCCATCAGCTGAAAATTACGCTAATTATATTAATTAACTTTAATCCTTGAAAAGAAATTATACAGTTTATCCACAACTCCTCCCCAAAAAATTACAAATAAAAAGAAAAAGAAACAATAACGTGACCCATGATAATGGTTTTCCTTCTCATGAGCAAATTAAGTAGCCAGCTAACAATTCGTCTGAGCTAACATGAACTGATTAACATCAAGAAACTCAGGGACCTCAAACTTGATCATTACATTTTGATCATTAGAGTAGCTTTGATCTCTTTCATCCACCGTAGGGCTTGACGATGGCGTAGACATAACCGACGGCGCCAAGTTCATGTAACCATGTTGCCCTCCTACCCCACTGGTACTCGTGTTGGATCCGAAGTTAGAGTTATCGGACAACGAAGGATCCGTAAAAGTCTGGTCGGATCTCCCGTAGTACCCTAGAAAAGGAGTGCTACTGCTCACTAAACCCTCTGATGAGCTCAAAAGCTCCTTACTCCGCCACTTGTATTCAAAACCCTGGTCGACCAAATTGGCCATGGCATTGCCTGATGGGTACGGTTCGAAATTCATTATCTGGGCTTCGTCGAAGACGGGAACACTGCGGCTAACCCTAGTGGTACCCATAGTAGTAGTCGTAGTCATAGTGGTGCAACAAGGCGCAGGGGTTTGTATTGGGGCTTGGATTTGAGTAGTGTGGATCTGCAAAGGGTTCAAACTAGTTTGGATTTGGGCATTGAGGTCAAAATCCTGAATAATGGAGGAATTGGGGTTAGGATTATGGGTTGAGGAGAGGAGAGAAGTGGCTAGTTTGAGGAGATCTGGGTTCACCATGGGTTGTATCCCAAGTAAAGTGGGCATATTCATTTGGGAGGTGGTGGTTGTGTTGTAAAGTGAGGAGTTGCAGTTACCCAAGATGGATGAAAGATCAAGAAGGTCAAGCCGAGGGCTGTGGGTCACGGGATCGATCCCCATCCGAAGCAGCCTTTTCCTTATGTGGGTGTTCCAGTAATTCTTGATCTCGTTGTCTGTCCTTCCGGGTAAACGAGCAGCAATTGCCGACCATCTGGGGTCAAACCAAAAAACAAAAAGAAGCAAAATTAGACAAGGAAAAACCAACGTGTACATCTTTAATTATTATTACTATACTGATTTGTTGACACGGCCCCAGTGTTTTAAATCAATTGTCTTTTTGTAGTACATGAACTTTTTTCTCACAATAATTTGGTCTAGAGAAGCAAAAGAAAAAGAAGTTCATCATTAATCAGTAATGAAGTAAGCACTCACTTATTTCCCAGTATACTGTGGAGTTGTATTATGGTCTCCTCTTCTTCGAAGGAAAACCTCCCTCTCTTTATATCAGGTCGGAGATAATTTGTCCAGCGAAGCCTGCAACTCTTCCCACATCTCTGAAGTCCTACATAACACAAAAAAAAAAAAAACCCCTTTTAACATCTCAAAAAACAAATATACATACATACATACATACATACATGACTTGAACTCAAAAAACAAATATAGATGCATGGATATATACCAGCATTTTTGGGAAGAGTTCTCCAGTTGCCATAGCCATGCTTCTGAATATAATCAATAAGCTTCTGATCTTCCTCAGGAGTCCAGGGGCCTTTTTTCAAGCCATTTTTATCACAACAAGGAGCTCTGCCCATGGTGATGGAATTCAACTCGAAGGGTTAAATTAGTTTGATGGATGGAGGCCAATTAATGTGAGTTTTAGTTTGGAGAGAGAGAGAGAGTGTTAAGAAGAGAGAGAAGATAATGTAATGTGAAGAGTAGGGTCCGTAGGAGGGGATATATAAAGGGGGGAGAAAAAGAGGAGGAGAGAGAAGTCAACAGGATTCGGTGCCGTCCTCTGTTCATCATTTTGGGTACGTGTCCCCTTTCTTCATGAAATCTTAGCATCCTCTCTTCTACCATTATCCTATTTTTCTTATTTATTTAGTTAAAATGACAACCAATTATCTCCTATGTTTTACATCAATTATTACCAAATTTTAATTTTGATGGAAGTAAAATATGTCTCTTAGGTTAAAAAAATGGTAAGGTTGACATGTCATGCTTGTTATATATGACAATTTCATATTTACCTTACCCATAATTTATTAAATTTGTTGGTAATTATTTTTGATGTAACCGTTCCAAAATTACCTATTTTTAATGGTAATTTGGTTGGTTAAAAAAACCCTAGGAAAACGGTCAGTTTTCTTATATTGACTTATTTTCTCCATGTTTGGATGTAGGTTAACATTGACAAAAATTTTACGAGTGACTCACCATTTCCTACATTTTTTTATGAAAAATTCCCATGAAAAAAGTTGGCAGCGAAAAATAATTTCTCTAAAATTCCTATCAAATCCTTCCTAAAAAATAATTCAACTTTTTTTCTTTATTACTTAATTGCCCCAATTTTTCTCATTGGAGAGACATCACATACGAAATAGTTAAAATAATTTGGCTTTCTATCAGCACTACTACTACGTGATTTTATCTGGTAGTGCAAACTGATATTTACTATTTGTTTTAATAATTCCTGGTAAATATTTATTTATCGATCATTTATTTGATTAATTAATACTAATGAATATTTTTTAGTTTAATAAATACCAGCCAATATTAGCCAATACTCGTCAATATTTTTTTAGTTTATTGGGAGTATTATCTAATAATAATATTAACAGTAGTAATTATTAACATTATTATTGATTAATCAAAATTTGTCAAACTTTGTTACGAAAAAGAGTAAGAGAATTATCCATTGTTATGTGCTCTCAAATTTTTCAATAACATTTAAATAAAAAGATTGATGATATCTTTGGATATCAAACAAATTAAATATAAAAAAAATTCAGGATGGATAGTTTATAATTCTTATGGCTTTATTAATTATTTAGAAGTAGATACTTAAAATTTGGGTGATTTATTTGGATTAAGGAATAGTGAATACTACTTACTAAAGCAAAGATTATTTGTAGGAATACACGATCTCGTTTGACGTAATTATTTTATTATTTGAAGCAACTAGAATACGAGAACTTTTGTATCAACCTTTGCCAACCCTAATATGACTATAACCCTAGTCGCTGGCAGTGGTATAGTAGTAATAACAGCACAAGAAAGTCAAATAAAATATTAATAATGATACCTTAAAACAAGGATTAATTAGTAGGACAAAATCTAATTGCGATACTTAAAATTAAGTAATAGTATATGGATACGCATCGTAGAAAGAGAGAGAGACGACAACAAATAAAATTATCCCTGCGTGGACTCATTCATTTTCTCTCTCCTGGCTTTGGGGATTCACATTAGCTGTCACCAACACAGAAAGGCCACGTACCCCCCATTCACTTTAGCCTTTAGCCTTTAGCCTTTCAATGTCAAATGACACTTTTCCAAACACCCTTTCTTCATTTGCTGTGTAACATTGGCTTGCTTTTCTAGGAGGTAATTCTATTACTTTTTCCTTCCCTATTTGAAAATTATAGAGTCAATTTCGATCATAAATTTTTTAATATATATAATAATTTATTATATAAAATTATTATCATTAAATGATAAAGAACTAAAGTTTTAAGTATAAGGGAAAAATGACTACATTTGAATCCTATCAAACTCTGCATTAATAGAATTATAATGAGGACTGTTGTTGTTGTAGAATCATAATAAAAATTTTTATCCTAAAAATATAATATTGTAGTTGTTAATGAGATATTATATAAGAAACTATCAATAAAAAAGTGAATTAAAAACCGTAACAATCGATAAATATGGAACAAGGGAAGTACTACGTACCAAAACTAAAACTAATACTCCAAATTCCCGTCCAAGCAGGTATGGGGTTAAATGTAGCCGTCTCACTCGTAAGTTTTGCAATATAAAGAAATTGGCTCTAATTGATCCAACATTTAAAAATTATTCGCTACCTACTACTCCATTCAAAAAGAAATAGAATAAGTTTAGTAAAACATTTTATTTTATTCCCTTAATACAATCATCTTTGTCAACTATCTTAGAGTGTGAACAACCTTCCCTTGATACAACCATAGTCTCTAATTACTTGTCACTATAGTTACTTTTATAAAAATATCTTTGAAAATATCTTTAAAATTGGGTAAAAGGTTTATTTATTTGAAATAGAATATGCATTAAAAAAATTTCACATACAAAAGAGACAAAAAAATAAATAATTGAAAATAAAAATGGACGCAGGAAGTAGTACCTCGGTGTTTTATATGTCTTTTATAAAGAGTGAAAAAATAATATCATAAGAAAATGATATAGTTACTAAAAAAATATTATCTTTGAAATTATCTTTCTTTTTTTTCTTAATATAACTATTAAATTGTTAGAATTATAGGCAATATTAAGTGGAAAAAAAGAAAAATTAGTTATTAATATATATCACTATGATTATAAAGTAGTAGATATATGATATAATATAATAAAATTAGTTAAAATATTAGTTAAAAATTTCGTTCAAAACTGCGATAGTATATCATTGGCATTTACGTTACATCGTGTGCAGCTTCAAAATAGAAAAATTGTATTATAATAATCCCTACTTTAAGCCTTTGTATGTAAATGAACTCTATTTTGTTTTTGTATTTTGGTTGTCCAAAAAAATATATAAATCGTATTCTCGTGATATGAAATCTACCTCCATATCTTTTATTTTTTTTTCATTCATGTCCCATATTGTTTTTATTATTTTTCATTTTTATGTCCCCTGAAAGGATATGAAGCATAATTACTAAAAGCTTTTTTAAATTATTTTTTTGAGAATCCAAGCAATTGTTATGATATTTGTTTAAAAAAATAAAAGTGGAAAATCGTACAAAAAATCTAAAAAATTTGGGACAAACTTTGTAAATTCTTTTAAAATCGTAAGGAAGTGTTTTGCTAAGTTTTGAATAAAATGCAAGTCAAAATTATGATATATTTATGGTGTACACTCGATTGTATCACAACATAATATAATTTTTACTTTTTTTGGAACATGAAAATACAAAAATAAAGTAGGGATTATTGGCATGCAAAAGCAGAAAATAAAGATTATAGAATCTAATTTTATTTCAAAATATTTAAAAATAGGTAGTCTTATTCATTGATAGCCCAAAAATGGAGGAGTGTGGAAGACTTATATGAAAAAGTTATTTCAAAACTATTTTAGATTCAAATTTCTTTGGAGGAAAAAAGTATCAGTAATAGTATATATTCCTTAATTTACATCAAAAAATAATAATAATATACATTCCTTTTTAGTTTTTTTTTTCAATCTTAACTTCTGTATTTTAAGTACTACATTATGATAATATATTTTACTTTAAACATGGTAAAATTATATCGAATAAACTAAAAATTTAATAATAATTTTATATAATCAATTATTATATATGTATTAACTCTCCATAATTTAAAGGGATAGATATTAAAAATGAAAGAAAGTGACACCCTCTTCTCTATCTTCTTCATTTTAATGTTTATTCCCAACTTTAAGGGCTAGTCCCTACTCCATCTATTAAGGATAAACAAACCACTATTTTATCTATATAGGGATTCCCCTACTTCTTATTTGATGATGAGTCATAAGGTATTTCATAATTATCGAGGTTATAGGATTTGTTGCATGTTCTAATTATCTGTCATTTAATTAGGCTTTTCTGGTAATATTTGTTTTTTTTCATACTATAATAATGATTATTTTAATAATTTTCTCATTTTCTTTTTATACTAATGATTACTAATACACCCTCCTTCCCATATTATTTGACACATTAGACATGATTTAGAAAACCAAAAAAACTTTCATTCTATGAAATGTAAAAATGTTGAATAAAATGGTAAATAAAAAAGGGAAAAGGTGAATAAAAAGGGAAAATGGATGAAAAAGATGTAATTATTAATGTTAATTTGATAAATTAGTAATTAATGTGTTATTGGAATTATAAAGTGACAGATATTATGGGAAAAAAATTAGTTAAAGTGACAGATAATATGGGAAGGAGAGAGTATTTAATATTTTCTCATTATTAATACAAAGCGCGATATTTAATTTGAAAGGTAACATTATCATTTAAGTTAAAACTTCTCAATAAAATCATGTTACCTTGGTGCTCCAAAATCAACAACAATTAAATACAAAAAAAAGCTAGTTGTTTGTTACTCTCTCCCTTCCAATTTTATCTATCACAATTGGCTTTTATGTTTTTCTAAGTTTCATTTTTTGACCAATCATTTCTCACAATATTTTAACCAAATATATAAAATTATAGTATATTATGATAGTGGTTTTTGGTTATCAACTTAATAATTTGGTTTCGTAGATTATTTTATATGTTAAGAAATTAATTTATAATTAAAAATTTTAAAGTTTTATTGCCTTGAAAGTTGAAATGACAAATAAAATAAAAATGAAAGTAGATGATTAGGATTTCCTATTTTCAAATATATAAAGTTAAGGCTTTATTTAATAGTAATGTTTAGCATTTTGACCGGTCAAAGTCAAAACGTTATTTCATTTAATTTGAATGTTCAATAAAATATTATTTTATATTCGTAAATGACGTTTGATGGGAGTTTGTTCGACATTACTATGGTTAACATTAAAAGACACGGACAACGTTTAGAGTATTCCATTCCAAATATGCCCTCTTACTTTTCTTGTATAACTGAAAATACAAAAGACATCAAGCCAACATATATACCCGTGTATGAGGGAATCCCTCTAAACCAACTAAGGGTAATTAACCACCCCTCACCACCAAGATGATGATGATGATGATGATGATGATGAAAAAAAAAAATAACAACAATAACAGTCATAATAAAAATATTATTATCCTTTTTGGACATTAGATACATCGGCTACTCCAATCTTTAATTATACCAAATATATTATTTACAAATAGTTATTTTAACAGCTATCAACCATTTGTTAATATATAACAACTATTCACTACCCCCAACAACGATTTGCTACTCAAACAACTACTCCGTACTCAATTCTTTTTTTTTTCTTTGGTAGAACAGGGACTAGGTGTAAACTCTAAGAACCAACAACTAAGTTAGAGATGTACACTACTCCCTTCTTTTATATATTTGTTACTTCAGCTAATTTTTACATTTTTCATGATGTTAATCAATTTATAATTAAATTTTAATTAACATAGTGTTAACTATTATACCTTTTTTGTGATTATAAACTGCTATTTTTGACATTTGTAATAAAAGAAGAGTGTGTTTGGTTGGTCAATAACCCCAGGGAAATGGTCAATTTTTCCGGGTTGACTTATTTTTCCCATGTTTGGATGTGGGTTAACGTTGGGAAAAATTTCACGGTGGGCTTACCATTTTCTCCATTTTCCTAGGGAATATTTTTCTTAGAGGAGGCTAAGGGAAATTTTTCCTGGGAACGCTCCCTAAGATAGAGAATTCCATTTCATAGGAATGAAGTACTGAAAAATTCAAGATACCGACCACTTTTAAACTATTGCATGATGACATCTCATTTTGTAAAATAAAAAAGAAAAAAAGATCTATGGTGTGAACTACTCCTATGCCAATAAGAATTTTGATCAATCCCTTCCCTAACCTCCTCTTTCCTAATCCCCATCAACCTCCTCTATCTCATGCTCATGGAAGGCAATTTGAATTGCCATACTTCAATAACGAGTTTGTCTAATTGGTGATTGAGTTTTGGAGCAAGAAAAGGGAAGCACGAACGAAAGGTCAGTCTTTCGTGCTATAGCACCCTTTATAACGCCCTGAAAATTAAATTATAAACTTAATGGTCAAAGTCTAATGTTGACCAACATTGATAGCGGAAATCTCATTTCAAATAGGTGTTATTGCCGTATCCCTAAAAGAAAACAAGGCAAGAAGGAAAAACTAACAACTGTTATTCAAATTAAAACAAAACTAAACAACTTCAAATCTTGAATTCAAACAACTCAAATTTAAGTAACTCCAAGTCTTTCCGATCGAAACATAAACTAAATAACAAATACTAAACACGCTATCCTCACTTCTAATTCTCGTTCCCAACATAGAGATCTTTACCTGAAAACTAAACGTTTAAAAACATGAAGAGGACTCAATAATGTCTAAACCTAACTGTCAAAAGAAGTTAAAATTCATTTCAATTCATTTAGGGTCCGCTTGGGAGGAGAGTTAAAAATGAGGGTAGAAGTTCATATGAGTAAATGAGGGTAAGGGTACGAGAGTGTTTGTAAGGGTAAATTATTTACCCTTAGCTTGTTTGGGAGATCAATTGGGAGAGTTCATAAGAGTAAGTTTTTAATCGATATATTTACCCTTTTATATTATATATAATACAATGACACTCATACATTAGCTCTATGCCTATTCTATCTCTACCCCCACCCCCCTTTCCATCTCTCTCCACCCCTTCCATCTCCCTCCCTCCCTCCCCCCCCCCTTCTCTCTCTCTCTCTCTCTCACACACACACACACACACACATGTACGTCTTTCTCTCACATCTCTCCCTCTCTATCTCTCTTTCTCACACACACACACACACCTCTCTCAAGTGTGTGAGAGAGAGAGAGAGAGAGAGAGATGGGTGGGGGGGAGAGATATGTGTGTGTGTGTGTGTGTGTGTGTGTGTGAGTGTGTGTGTGAGAGAGAGAGAGAGAGATGTGTGTGTGTGCATGAGAGAGAGAGAGAGATGCCCGTGTGTGTGTGAGAGAGAGAAAGATCTCGCAACATGACATGGAGAAATGGAAGGGTAAATTGTCAATTTATATATTATGCATGTTATAATGTCATTAAACTCTTCCTTACACCCCCAAATTGGAGTATAAGAAAAATAAGAGTTAAAAGGAGTAAAGGAGGGTAAATGTCACTCCCCCTTACTCTCCCTTACCCCCTCTCACTCCATTCCTAAGCAAGGGTAAAAAGGAGTAAACACCCTCCTTAACCCTCCCTAACGCTCTATAACCCTTCTCCCAAGCAGAGCATTAGGGAAACAAGTGAACAAGTCAAACCGTGTGCACATCTTGCCAGAAGTATAAAACTATTTTCCTTAAAAAAACAGAACTATTGGACTTTCCTCATCCAATACCAATTCATATTTTACTATGCGGGTAAGATACCACATCCCTTAAAGTAACAGAACAAACGAATTACAAATCTTTTGCCTACCACAAGTTACAATTAGAATTACTCGAGATACTACATCTCCGCCTACCACAGGCTATAATCAAAACCGTGTGCACATCTTGCCCTGGGGAAGTTATCAATATCTATCCTATATCCAGGAAATTGGGTTGATCTCCTGGTTCATAACCCTGCAAGACACCACATCCTGGTCTCTAGGTTTTTCCCCAAAACCTGCTTAATGTTCTACTTTGAATTATTAGTATCTTATGAATCATCCGTCATTAAAGTTTAAACAGAACTCAACCCATTTTTCCAAATTGACATAATAAAACTCAGAGTATAAAAGACTATCACATTTTACTTAACTCATAAAAAAGAAACACATGCAACCAAATTAGACAATCTAATTTTATAGAAAATCACATGCGGATGCATGCTTCATAAAATAGATTAAAACCATAAAACACTTCGAGTGCATCCCGGTGAGGATTTAGGACATAGACATTACTTGACAAACTTCTCTTCACTTCACAAATACACTTGAACTCACTAAAACAGACGGTCTAAATTGAGCCTAAAAATAGAATAATTTCAATAAGCGCCCTTCAGAGTTTGCATGACCTACCTTCTACCTAACCCTCCCCTAAGAACATTATAGGATTCCATCATTTATGAATTAACATATTGAAACTACTCAATATATTTCAAATAATAACACAGGCCAAATAATTAAACACATATTTCCAAACAACACATTTAACATAATTAAAAATTAGGAAGATTACTTCACTTGTGTTGCAAAGGACATAACTTGACAATTAACCAATGTCAAAGACATCCCCGTTACCCTTTCTAACACCACCAAAGCCAAACTTACATTTCAATTTTAACTAACACCAAAACCCAATAAACAATTTAATTCTCGAATTAAACCTTTTCTTAAAACTCCAAAACTAATAATCAAGGTAGCACTAAATTTTTGTCATCCAAAACTCCACAAAAACATCATGACATAACAAAGAACTTAGAACCACTAATTACAACAAACTTTAAACATTTTTACGCAAAGGAAAACTCGATGATAATAATAATAATAATAATAATAATAATAACAACAACAACAACAACAACAACAACAACAACAACAACAACCCATAAAGTTCAAACTTTATTAATCATAAAATTTTAAACTTGCAAAACAGTAGGAAAAGTCGTGAAATACTCTTTTAAGCACTAGAACATAATAATAAGTATAGCTTATACTTTAACTTAAGAATTTTCACAAAATAAACTATAATCACAAAAATTTAACTTATGAACATGGAATAAATTGAGAATTAAAGCACAATCCTATTTAGAACTCAACAATATGCATCATAATCAAGAATAAGAAATAAACTTCAGATCGATCTACCCTAAATAACCCTAAATAACCCTAAACATGATTTGCGCTTAATACACTATATAAGTCAGATAAAAATAACCTAAACATGTAAAGTTTGAAACTTTAATAAATATAATACGTTATGAAACTTATCAAAACAGTAAAAGGGGTTTTAAACACTCCTTTAAGTAATTACAAAATAAATTTACGTATAAAACAAATATTTAATTTAAACTCCAATAAATCATAAAATAAAACTATATTTAGACAATTTACTTATGAGTATGAAACTAAACGAGATTAAAACAACGAATGTACTTATACAATAAATCAACCAACATGATTATAACTCAAACATAATCACTAAACTAAAATTGCACAACCTAAACTCTAATTCATTTTATTAATCATGCATACATACAATTTTTAATAAAAGATTAAACATGTTTAAGCATACTATACAACCATATCAATCAATAATATGCATAATAAATCAATTATAAGCAATGAACTCAGATTTACATATTAAACTAAGTAACTAACCCTAATTCATGCATACAATAACTCTAACAAAACCCTAAACTTGACTTAACATATAATACCTTATAATCACATATTAGCAAAACTAATAGTAAAACACATAACACCTTTCTTTGGATTGGTAACTTTTTCCAATCCAATCCAAACTTTACACAATTCCCCAAAATTGCCTTCAATCTAAAAGCACAATTCCCCAAAAAAGAATCCAATCCAATCCATCCAAACATCATTTTCTCCAATCCAAAGAAACCAGAATTTATAAGCATAATGTTTACACATATTTGAATCATATTTACATGTAATTAATACAATTAATGATGATAATAATAATAATACAAAAATATAAATAGAAAAGTAAAAATCGATTATGGTTTATTATTAGGAAGGGGAGGGTCTGGCGGCAGTCAGGGCGACGCTCAGGGTGGCGATGGGTCAGGCATGCAGTGTTCGTCGGAGGTCTAGGCTGCGACGGTGGTCATCCGAATGGTCGGTGGTTGTGGCGGTCGTGGTTCGACCCAGCAGAAGCAACCCTTCGTTGTTTCTTCACATCCTAGCGTGCTAGGGTTTGGCATCAGCGATGCAGGTGGCGATGGTCGGAGTGTTGGCTGACGGCGGGGGACGATGGTGGCCTGGAGATTGTTGCCAGTGACGCGCTAGCGGCAGAGACGAGGAGAGAGAGAGAGAGAGAGAGAGAGAGAGAGAGAGAGAGAGATGGGGGGAGGGGAAGATGGGGTGGGTGAGCGTGGTGACGGCGAGTGGTGGTCTGCAATGGTGGTTGGCGACGACATCTCCCTACACTTGTTGCAAACTCATTTTCAAAAGTACATGATTTTATTTAACAATCCCGCTCTCATACTCTTGAGGAAAACAGTGTTTGTAAGTGTAAACATCGACACATTGTTGAAATGGCTAGTGAAGAAACCCCAACTCCATTCCAAGGACCTCCACTGCTCTGAGGACCTCCACTATTGCTGACGTGATTTTGATTGAAAGATATAAAATCAGGGAAGTTTCCTTAATATGAATATTCCATATCTTCTCTAGTGATATATCTTACATGATCCCTAACTGATTTTATCTTATTGCAAAGATCCAAATCAAAGGAAAGAGGTAGTTGCCGAATAAATGAAGATTGAGGATCAAACAAAGAAGGAAAGAATATGAAGAATCTCAATGCTACTCTGAGGACCTCACCATATCCAGCAGTGAGGACCTCTAGTTCCAGTACGAAGATTTTGTTTGAAAGATCAGTCAAAATTAAATCAGGGAAGCTTTTCTATATCCTAATCTTATTCTATTCCTTTCGATTCTGGATTTATATTATAACCGCTTGTATCTTTTTCAGATGCTAAAAAAAAGGAAAGAAATCGTTGCAATTGTCAAATATGAGAAGGATTGAAGATTGACTCAAGAAAGGAAACAATCATTCTCTAAAGGAAATGGAATGTTGCTGTGAAAGTTCTCAAGTATAAATACTATCAACCTCTTCTGTGAGAATTACGGATTTCCAAGCAAGAAAATCGTGTAGGAATTTTGGTTAAAAAATTCTGAGTTGTAGGAATATTTGTGTGAAAATATTCTGAGTTGTGGCCACTGGAAAGTGGTGAGGTTGTAGCCAGTAAGTGAATTCTAGTGAAGGCCTTCAAGGTTGTTTTTCTAAAGTGAGATAGGGCTCTCACTTTAGGTGTGTCTTTTATCTGTAATCGCCTCTTCTGTGAGGCCTGAGCTGCAGAAGTCTCCTATGAAGTCTTCTGCCTTTGTAAGCTCTATTGAGGACCTCAAAATCCTCAATAGTGTCGAGTGTAACCTCCTCCTTACTAGCACTTTAATTTCATCAATAAAGAAGTATTATTCAGTTTATAAAAGTGTTATTAACCTCTTTTGTGTTGATTAAGTTGCAGAATTTTTATACAACCCTATTCACCCCCCTCCCCTCTTGGGTTATTTCAGCTAGGACTTTGCTTCTCCATGCAAACCTACCAGCTTAGTTTTGGGTCGATGCTGTTTACACCTCAACCTATTTCATAAATCGTCTCCCTACACCAGTTTTGGACAATAAATCCCCTTTTGAAAGACATTTCCTTAAACCTCCTTATTATTCTTTTCTTTGTACGTTTGGCTGTGAATGTTTTCCTACCTTACTCACCCCACAACATAAACTTACCCCTCGATCAAAGCGGTGTGTCTTCATTGGCTATGCTCTAACTTACAAAGGCTATCGATGTCTTAACCTATCTATAGGGCATGTGTATGTGAGTCGTCATGTTCAATTTCACAAGGATGTTTTCCCATATCCCATATCCCATATCCCACAACCCATCCTTATCCCATCTACCCTCCAATCCCATCACACATCTCCTATTGACCTTGTTGTCACCACCTCTTCCATTCCTCCTTCATCCACTGCGTCTGTTACCCATCCACTTCTAGCCCGATACTTCACTTCCACCTATACATCACATTCACCTTTGGCCCAGCCCAATCGCCCTGCCGACATCGTGGATCCCCCCGGCCTCCACAATCAAATCCGCCGACTCCTCCTTCTCCTACCTTGGTCTGTCTATTACCCTCTCCTCCACTCTTGGATGCTTCTCATCATCCTCTAACTAACCCCACAATCTCATCATCCACCTCCTCCCCATCCATAACACTCTTCCCTACCTCTACCTCTACCTTTACCTTTACCTCTAATCTCAACCTGCTTCAGCCCCACCTTCTCTCGCTCTAATCCCACCCTCTAACCAACATCATATGCAAACCTGAGCCAAATCCGACATTGTTAAATCTCGAAACATTCTTTCCTTGGCCACCACTATTTCTTTTTTTTGATTCAGAGCATGAATCCACTTGTTATTCGGAGGCATGTAAACATCCATAATGGAATCAAGCCATGGTAGAAGAGTTCAATGCACTAGTTCAAAACAATACATGGACCCTAGTACCTTACTGCTATAACATGAATTTTCTCTCTTGTAAGTGGGTCTACAAGAAAAAGTTTAATTCTGATGGTAGTCTTGAAAGACGCAAGGCCCACCTTGTTGTTTGAGGCTCATGTCAACAAGAGGGTTTGGACTACCACGATACCTGTAGCACAGTTGTGAAACCCACCACTATTTGTGTCTTCCTTACCATTGCTCTGATCAGAGGTTGGGCCATTCGTCAACTCGATGTGAAGAATGTCTTCATCCATGGAGATCTCACAGAGGAGGTGTATATGACACAACCCACTAGCTTCGTTGATCCTGATCACCCTTCCTATGTTTGCAAGCTCAACAAATCTCTATATGGATAAACATGCCCCTCAAGCCTGGTTCCATAAGATCAACAACTTTTTTCTTCTTTTTTTTTTTTTGGTTTCACCTACAGCTAGACTAGTACTTCTATGTTCATCTATATCGACATTCAGGTATCCCTTTAATCTTACTTTTATATGTCGATGACATTATTTTAACTAGCGATTCCTCTACCTTAATGTTTCACATCATTTGCCTCCTTGCCACTCAGTTTCCTATGAAGGACCTCAATGATCATCACTAATTCCTTGGGATCCAAGTCCTCCGTACTCCCGATACCTTTTTTTTTATTTTTTAGTTAAACCAAATATATTCATGAACTCTTTCGGTGCTTCAACTTCAAATCCTCCAAACCTATCAACACTCCTTTACCCTCTCGTTCATCGTTATCACTAATGGATGGAGAACTACTCTTTGATCCCTCCCTTTATATGAGCATGGTTGGCGCATTGCAATATTTGACACTAACCAAGCCTGATATAGCCTATGCTGTTAATGTTGTCTCTCAGTTTATGCATGCTCCTCATACTACTCACCATGTGGATGTGCAACACATTTTTCGCTATTTATAGGGCACTGCTAACCATGGGCTGCTTCTTAAGCGGGCTGCCTTTCTCGATGTTGTTCTTGCATATTCTGATGCTGTTTGGGGCGGTTGTCCAGATACCTCCCGATCAACAACTGGTTATGTCATCTTCCTAGGTCCAAATCTTATTTCTTGGCATTCCAAGAAACAACCTATAGTGTCCAAATCCTCCACTAAAGCTGAATACCGTGCAGTTGCCAATACTGTCACAGAAACCTTATGGATCCACTATCTCTTAGCAGAATTGGGCATCACTTTTTCCAAACCTGTTACGGTTCTCTATGACAACATCTCTGCCACCTACATTGCCGCTAACCCGGTTCTACATTATCGTAGCAAGCTTATCAAAAGGTTAACTATCATTTTGTCCGTGAACGAACCTCTCATGGTGACTTAATCATTCGCTATGTTCCTACTCAGTTGCAACTGGCCGATATATTTACTGAATTTGTTCCAGCCAAGCGATTTCTGGTCTTAAAATCCAATATGTCCGTGCATCCGCCCCATACATATTGAAGGGGCGTGATAGAATATTCTAGAATAATTATGTATTAGAGAATATTCTAGGGCATATATGTGTAGAATGTTCCGGAACATCTTGTATATTGTACATTGATACATATATAAACCTAGGGCCTCTCAGTTACAGAGTGTCCCACATCATTCTCATAATTACCATAACACTTTGCCACCCCCACCTCCTCACTTTGCAAATTTGTCCTCTAGTATCTCTTCTTTTAAGGTCTAGACTTTTTTCAAATTTCTGGATGAATGAAGTCTCTAATTTTAAAGTTCCCTTCTTTCAGTTACTTATTTGCTTGTTTTGCCTAATTTGTGTTTAGGATGGGATAGCTTTGTGATTGAATGATGTTTTGTTAGAGGACCAAGACCCTTATTTGAGATGAATAGTGACATGATTATAGGTTGAAGGCCTCCAATTTGGATGAAAGCATTGGAGAATAAGAGTTATTGTTGATAGACTTAATGATATTCATGGTGGCGTTAGACAGTAGTGGTGTTGTGCTAGTCGATCAACTAGACAAGAGCAACTGGGTTCATGAATATTATCAGAGAAGATCATGAAATCCAAGACAAAAACTCGAAATTTTTTTTTTTTAGATTTTTGGGTTGTACACAATTGACAGGGAAAATTGGGAGTGATGATCAGGCAAAGATGGGAACCTTTTGTTGTAAGTTCTTTGATGATGGAGAGCAATGGGTGAGATAAGAGGAGGATGATGAAGAGGAAGAGAGAAATTGAGAAGAAAATTAATGACATTTTCGTCTAATTACATATTTTACAACATCTGGTTAAAAATATCACCAATGTCACCTTCTAACTAATTTTTAAATATAAGGAATTCCACGGAAAACAAATTTATAATCTCATGGCCAATCAGCTTTTAAAAACATGTCACCTCCCACAATTTTATTGCAAAATATATACATGGCACGAAATAAGCCACATATATAAGAGGAAAAGTGAGCATAACAAGTACCATACAAAACATGATGTCTATAAAACTTCATGTTATCGTGCGTTAGTTTGACTGGAATATAGTGGCTTTAATTGGACATTCATGGTGCTTTTCTTTTCAAAAGACAAATTAATTTTTGTAGGGACGTGAAGGATAAAATAATAATAAATGTAAAGCACAAAATACTGAAGATGATGAGCATTAAATTGTTAATAACAATAATAGAAGTCTGGTCAGCCATGCCAAGAAATGAGAGCTCCATTAATAAGTCTAGCTAGCAGTAATACTTAGGCTTTTGCAATTAGTAGAGAGGGGAACTGTTCATAGTTGTTTAAACAAGTTTCAACACGACTCTTCAAGGATGATTTAGTTTACTCCTTTTTGTCACCATTTTACCTTTTTTTTCGATTATTTATAGTACGAAAAGGGTAACAGTTCACAAAACAACCAAAGCCAAATAAGACAAGCAAAGCAGTTTAGGAAACACAACTTAACCAGACAAAAGCGACCAGCTCATGAAGCAAAAACAACAAAAACAAAATTAAAACTTCACTTTTGCCTTCTTTTCTTCCAGTAGATTGTTTCTAACTTTCTTTGCAGCAGTATCTTCATCATCACGAATGATTCCAAATTTACACCTAACTTTGACCGCTCTGCAAGCTTCGTCATCCAATTTATCCAAACATATTTTTACGAGAACCTTCAAAGCCTCATTGCTGAACTTTAATTTGTGAGAAAATAAGAGTCATCAAAATCATAAAGTGATTAAATAAAGAGAGGCTAATTTATCCAAACATATTTCTCACCATTTTACCTATGTGCCCAACTTCAAGATTTTACTTGTCATTTCTACAGTAGAGGGTAATAGTAAATTCCCAAATGGCATGTCTCTAGAGTTTAACAGTATTAAAAGTATTGTCTGAAATGACAATATGGAAATAACTAGTCGAACATGAGGAAAATTTGCATATATAGCCCCTTACATTTATGATTTTTATAAATCCTAACTATAGCCTTTTAGAGTTAATATATATTTAGCCCTTGATGGCTTGATGATTTCAACCCTTGGTTTTAGGGGTATTTACATTTTGGGCCCTGAATTTTAGGGGTATTTACATTCTGAACCGTTGGTTTTCAACTTTAACATTTTGGACCTTAAAGTTTGTAGGCTGAATAAAAAAGGACCTTAAAGTTTGTGGACTAAAGAAAAAGGCCACTGTCTCATTTTTTATTTTCCTCCCATGTTTGAATTTATCTCCCGATTGACGTCAAACTTTAGGACTATGGTTAAAACTAATATTGAAGCTATAATACACATCTTTTATTCATGTCGAGGCTACTTAGACCCCTGAGTACATGGTTTTAAGTAACTCCAACATGAATAAAAGAGGTTTATTATAACTTTAATATCAATTTTAACCTTAGTTTTGAAGTTTGATGCCAATCAGGAGAGAAATTCAAACATGGAAAGAAAAAGAAAAACGGGAAACGAGCTTTTTTTTCACCTCACAAACTTTAGGGTCCTTTTTTTCAGCCTACAGACTTTAGCGTCCAAAAAGTTAAAGTTGAAAACTAAGGGTTCAGAATGTAAATACCCCTAAAGTTCGGGGTCCAAAATGCAAAAAACCCATATTATTACTCCCCATCTATTTTGAACTAGTATAATTTAACAATTTTCTGGTGAAAATGTGATTTGAAATGTGTTAAAACGACAAATTTATCTTTAAATTGTTATGTTATAAATTTGGGTAAGTTAACACACACGTACGCGTACGAGTGCGCGTATACAGACACACACATATGTATTCTAGTGTTGTTGTATACACACAACAAAACCAAAAAAGAATGAAAATTTTCATGATGATAAGAGTTAATGTGTTTATTTGAAATATACACGTGACAAAACCATAAAAATTTGTTCGGAGATGATAAGAGTTAATATGTTTATTTGAAATATATGTGTGTCGATACATACATTTTATATTGTAAATTAATAAAATCTGAGTTAAAATTCTTAAAAGAAGTTCAAATGAAAACTCTCTTAAGTGTCTGACATTTTTACTAACCACATTAAAATACGTTCCAATAATTGGTTAAGACATTTAAATCTATTACAAAATAATTTTTTTATTCATTTTTGTTAAGAGACTTATTATTATCAGACTTTGCATATAAATAAATTAAATTAATTAATCAAATTATTCAAAAAATACTACTTTATAGTTTAAGATAAATATAAAGAAATAATGATTCAATTTTGATATTAAAAATATAACTTACACTAAAAAAATATATAAGTTTAAAATTCTTCAAAATATTTGCTATACAAATTAAAATAATATTGTGAAAGAAAAAAAAGATAAATAAAGGGTTTTTAAAATTCTTCAAAATATTTGCCACAAATAATCCGTACTAAGGGGCTTGTGACTGGGAACAATCCAAAATGACCTTTATGCCACTGACAGTATGTACTTGTTCACTATTTTCTCATAGCAGTCTAGAATCAATTTTCGGCACCAGAAAGCTGACATGGCAACCGGAAATTTCCTTTTTGATGTATGAACAAACACACTTTTTGGTCGCTAGGTCAGCTTTTTGGTGACGGAAATTAATTCTGAACTGCTATGAGAAAATAGTGAAAAAATACAAACTGTTAGTGGCCGAAAAGTCATTTTGGATTATTCCCAGTCTCAAATCCCTCAGTACGGATTATTTGTGGCAAAAAATAATAAATAAACGAAGGAAACAGAAAACAAAAGTAATAACAATAAATGAAAGTTGATAATTGAAAGATTTGAAACATAAACCATGGGAATCAATCGACACCATATATATATATATATATATATATATATATATATATATATATATATATATATATATATATATATACATATATATATATATATACATATATATATATATATATACATATATATATATATAGAGAGAGAGAGGCAATTTGGGGCTTACAAATCTGATCTGGTAGCTGAGAATAAAACCACCTTTCTTCCCCAAAAATCAACTAGTGGTTTTTGGAAAAATAAAATAAAATAAAATCACTGAAGTAGATATGATTAGCTAGAATCATGCATGGGATTAGAAAGACATTTACTTCCCAAAATTGTAAGGATTGGGTTATCCAAATTTAAGTAAATTATTATCAAAAGTAAAGGGAAAAAAAATAGAAGTCAATATTCTATAAGGATTTTGTCGTGAGTCTGTTTTGACAAACATCATTGTTGCTTCTCACACTTCATAACCACACTCTCTAATATCCATGATCACGCTCCCATGCATAAATCAAAATTATATTACTGTTATCATCAAATTATATCAAGGACCATACTCCCCTATATACATGACCATACCTACCTAAATCAAATTATATCTTTGTTATCACATTATATCCAAGACCACAGTCCCTAATATCTATGACTACCTACTGCATAAATTTGTCCCATAAATTTGACAACACTTTGAACCCACCATCTTTGAAATTTACACTTAGATATATCTAATACACTGCATAAATTTGTCCACACTCTGTATAAATTTGTCCACACTATGAACGCGTTGTGGTCATATTCAATAGATATAACCAAACACTTCATAAATTTGTCCACGCTTTGTATAAATTTGTCCACACTCTGAGCACACGGTGGTCATATTCAATGAATAGTGTGGTCATGGTGCATGGTTCAAGACCTACAAAATTAGTTAACTGCTTGTAGACAAATGCGCATATATATATATATATATATACATATATATATATATATATATATATATATAATTGAGTATGATCATAGATATTGGCGAGTGTGATCACAGATATAACTTGATATCATTGATATAATTTTGACTTATGGGGGTGTGGTGAAAAATATTAGGGCGTGTGGTCATGAAGTGTAAGAAGAACGATTATGTTGGACGAAATATAATTCCTACAATTTGATCATATCTGTTTTTTCTTTAATTTTTGATAATAATGAAGTTAAATTTGGATAATTCAATCTCTACAATTTAGAGAAGTAAATCTCTCTCTCTTAAATTCCGTGCATGATTCTCGTCAATCGTATCTACCTAGTTGATTTATGGGGAAGGAGGGTGATTTTATTATCAACCATCGGATTAGATTTGTACGCTCCAGATCGCTTCTTCTAATAATCCATACTTTCAGCTTTTATATGTCAATAATCCATACTTTGTTTTTAGATTTTGATGGTCCAAAAAAATAAAAATTGTATTGTTTTGGGACACCGTTGAGGATTGTATACTCTAAATATCATAGATTTTGACATATATTTGATTCAAAACTTAGCACAATATTTCGCCACGATTTTAAATGAATTTACAATATTTGTTCCAATGTTTCGATTTTTTTTTCCGATTTTTTTCACTTTTATTCATTTAAAAGATCATAATATTGCTCGCATTCTCAAAAATATAATTAAAAAATTCTTTTAATAACTGGACTTTACAATCTTTCTTGAGGCAGGAATGAAAAAAATTCAAACAATATGGGATAGAAATGAAAAAAATAAAAAATATATGAAGGTAAATATCGTATCATCTATATACAATTTTTATTTTTTCTGGATCACCAAAATACAAAAACAAAGTTGGAATTATTATCATGCAAATTAAAAGCTGAAAGTAGAGATTATTAGAATCCAATTTTCTTATATATATATAAATATAAATATATATATATATATAACTTATATAACTTATATAAAATTATATTAAATAATGCTGTGTTACTTTGACAACTTATATAAAATTAAATAATGCTGTGATTACTTAACAACCTTATTGCCTAGCATCTTCCTCAATGCGAACCCAAAGTTAAGCAGCCATGAAAAAGCCTTTGACATATAAAGTGAACAGTCAAGTCTTGCCCTGAAAAAATAATATGGAGTAACAATCATCTTCCTATAATAAAACCTAAATTATTAGATATAGTGGACCATCATTCCAGAAGGACTAATCAATTTTTGGGAAGGGTTGGTGCACTTAATTGACATAAATAAATAAATCAATCAACAGATTTAATTATACCAAAAAGGAATCAATTCATGGTAGGAGCTGGTATAAGCTAACAAATCAACAAACATGCTAATTTAACTTTTCTTTTTTCATTGTGATAACTTTTTCAAATCCTCCAAACAATTAGTGGAAGGTGGATTTGCCAAACGTACAGATCAATGATATCAGTCTCCTCTCAAGACAATGGCAATCAGAAAGGTGAATGCAACCTATAAGGTATATTTTACCTAAGAAATTACCATGACCCACAAAGTATCTATACTATAGCTAATGGTAAAAGAATTAAAACATTAGAATGCTGATTAGAATAAATTGACCAATCATATTTATTTGAAATTAAATAAATTAATTCATCAATTGAAAAAACAAAATAGAATGAAAAATAATAATTTAATTTTTGTTACTTAAGAAATCATAATAATAATAATAATAATAATAATAATAATAATAACAACAATACAATTGGGAAAAGCTGACTCGACACGATTACCGACCTGAACCGGACACGATATTAAATGGGTTTAGGTAGAAATTTCAACCCGTTTAACTAAATGGGTTGACATGACAAACCCGTTTAATTAAATGGGTTAGGTTCAGGTCAAGATTTTCGACATGAAAAATACCTACTTAACCCGTTTAATTAGGTATGTTAAATGGGTCAAGTCATTTGATCGATAATTGTTACCCAATTATACCGTTTATCAATAAACTTAAGTGAAAGTTACAATTAATACTCTTTGAAATATACGTAAGACTTTTAATTTTAACTTATATTTATCTTTGACGATGAATTAAAAGACAACTCCTTATATATAACTTGAATTATATTACCACGCAAATTGTTGAGTATGATATGTCATTATTTCGATCCTACAATGAGTCCTTTTGTATAAATGAGTTAATAGTTAAATGGGTAAATTTGTAATTTTATTCTAATATGTTTAATTAAATGGCTAAACAGGTCAAAATAAGGTCAACCTGTTTAAACTTTAAACGGTAAACGGTTTTAATTTCCAACCCGTTTAATAAATGAGTTAGGTTAAGGTCGGAGGATTTTGAACCCGTTTAAGTTTGACACGAACATGAACCCGGCTCGACTTGACCTATTAGCCAGCTCAAAATAACAATAACAATCTATATATTATAATAGAAATCATTGTGGGTCCCACGAAATAGAGCCACGAGAGTGACTGTAGGGGAAAAAGGCCAATCACAACGTAGAAAATTGTTTTCTTTTCTATTTTCAATTTTTTAAAATTTTCAATACGGATTTTATTTTAAAATTAAAAAAACCAGAAAGTATCACTAATGCTTGACTGCTTTGGACTCTGAATTAAATTATTTTGGTGCATATAACCGTAATTATTTTGGTGTTGCCTATTATAATAATAATAATAATAATAATAACAATAACAATAATAATAATAATAATAATAATCTATATCTATATATAGTATTAATAGTAAAGTTTGTGGGCCCCGCTAATTGGAGAAAGTAGATTAATTGTAGGGATTTCGACCAATCGGAAGATAGATAAGTACCGAATTAAATTATTTTAGTCCAAATATCAGTAATTATTTTGAAATAATAATAATAATAATAATAATAATAATCATCTATATATTATAATAGAAATCATTGTGGGTCCCACGAAATAGAGACACGGAAGTGACTGTAGGGGAATTGGCCAATCAGGCAATCACAACGTAGAAAATTATATATTTTTTTCTATTCTCAATTTTTTTTATTTTCAATCCGGATTTTGTTTTAAAATTTAAAAAACCAGAAAATATCACTAAACTATATATAAATGGGAATATAAATTAGAAACAGGGCAAATATATAATGACAAAGTTGTAGGCCACCCCCAAATATTGTAGGGAGAGTGATTATAGGTATATCGACCAATAAGAATGCACATAATTTATTTATTTATTTGACAAAAAAAATCGGATAAATAATATACACAATAATAAGTAAATAATCTAGACGGTAATTTTATTTTTAAAATAATAATAATAATAATAATAATATAAGATACACGAAGTGAATACATAGAAAATTATATATATTTTTAAGATACACGAAGTGAAATATAAAAGTAATAATAATAATAATAATAATAATAATAATAATAAATAATACACGATTATATTTTGGTGCAACTATAAGTAATTATAATTATTTTGGAATAATTTTTCTAAATTATATTTACAATTTCTATTGAATTTTTCATTTTTTAAAATAACTATTTTAATATACTCCGTGCATCGCACGGGTTGAGGCCTAGTAATAGTAATAGTAATAACAATAATAATAGTAATGACATATCATATCCAATGGAAAAAATAATAAATACCCTATAATGAACTACCAAAGGTAAAATTAAAAATTTGACTAATCACATTCTTTCATTTTAAAAAATATGTTGGCCAATTTTCAATGATGAATTTAAAGAAATATCTATATTTATATTTGTACTTTTTCCTCCTTTTTATTTACTATGGGTAAATTTAGTCAATTCATTGAGCCCCTATATCAGGAGTAATCACTAGTAAAATGGGTGGATATGAGCCAAGCCGGCTCGACAGAAAGCTGGTGTAGCTCGGCTTAAGATCAGCTCGGCTTGTGATCAGCTCGGCTTGGCTTGGGCTAGAGCTCGTGAATTAGACAAGCCAAGCCAAGCCACGAGTAGCTCGGCTCGTAAGGCTTGGTAAGCCTAATAAACTTGTATATGTGTATTCTAATATTACCAATTCATTGACTTTTTCTATGTCGACGCGCGTGCGCACGCGCGCACACACACAGTGGCGGATTTTGAAATTTTAATTAAGGGTGACCAATACACTGTTATTTTATATGATAGACATAAAATCCATAAATTTTATTTCAAATTATACTAATTTATTGAAAAGTTTTTGGAGTTAACGGTGGCCATGGCCACCGTCGCCGTGGCCTGAGATCCGCCACTGCACACACACTTATATATTAAATATTATAAAATCCTAGAGAGGGCAACCTATCACGTAATATTATATTAGAATATTAGCTAGCGCTAGCGGCATGACACTACAACCAAATCAAAACATTACACATAATCCTGTCTTCATAATAAAATTTGACTTATTTTGCAAATTATTTACTGCTTAAAATGTAAATGATTATTGTTAGTTGTAAGGAACAAGCCGCAAGCCAAGTTACAATTCAAGCCAAGCCAAGCCAAGCTTAAGGCGAATATATTCAACCTCGACAAGCCGCAAATCAAGCTTAAGCTCACCTTAATCAAGCTTAAGCCGAATATATATATATATATATATATATATATATTAAATATTATAAATTTGACTTATAGGCTCGGGCTCGACTTAGCTCATTTCCACCCCTAACTAGCAAGTTTATAGGAGGGGTAAAGTGAAAGTGCCACAAACAGCCCATGACAAATGTGACTCATCAACCCCTTAATCAACTTTTATCTAATGGAAAATTTTTTGTTCTAACAAATATCAGAAGTAATCACTAGCAAGTTTTACAAGTCGGGGTAAAAGGAAAATACCAAACAACACATGATAAGTATGACTCATCAACACCATAAGTTTTGTCTGATGGAAAATTGTTGATTTTACAAAGGCATAAACCTTGGTGAGAAGGTTGAAAGATAAGGGTAATTACCAATTGACTACACCTATTTAATATATCTATATACTTATATAAAAAGCAAAGAAGAGACTTGGTTGTCCAAATCTTGATTTACAAAATTGTCTTAGCTGATGTCAGTCTACGTTATTGAGGAGATCCAAGGTGGAAGCCCACTTCAACCAAGGCCCATGGTACACAAGTTAAGTGAGGTTCCATCTTAAAACCAATTGGTGTTAAGAGGAGTAGCCACTTGACTTATATACCATGTGTTTTCCCTTGGCTTTCCTGATATGGGACATTTTACTCATTGAAAAATCCCAATAATCTCCCCTTTCACACATGAGTCTCTCCCCCTTGATCGGAAACTTCATTTTTGCCAATGTTTCAAGTCACCACAAGAGCCCATCATAGCCGCACCTTACCCTACAAAGCTGCACCCTACTCTACAGAAGTCTCATGCCTCCACTCTACCTCAAGAGTCCCAGCTGCACCTCACTCTGCAGAGCTACACCCTACTTCACCTGAGTCTCATGCCACCACTTTGCGCCTTCAGGAGGCCCAGTCGTGCGTACACCATGGTCCCTGCTTCTATCCATGGTGATTTTTACAGGACCACATTCCCGCACCTTGTGCTCAGCCGACCGAACCATTGGCTCTGATACCACTTGTTGGGGAAATTCAAGGCGGAAGCCCACTTCAACCAACGCTCATGGTATATACACAAGTTAAGTGAGGTTCCATCTTAAAATAGATTGGTGTTAAGAGGAGTTGCCCACTTGACTTATATACCATGTCCTTTCTCTTTGCTTTTCCGATGTGGGACATATTAGGATTCACCCATGAGTGAAATGTAACACCCAGCCCCTCATGGGTTGCGAAAATTACCGTTACCTACTTCAAGGATCGCTGACTAGCCCCACAAATCACCATGAGTCTTTCCAGCATGTTTCATTCTCGCTCACACGCTGCATGGGAAAACTTCCTAGGATGTCACCCATCCTGAGACTACTCTTATAGCCAAGCATGCTAAATTGAGGAGTTCCCTACGGATGAACTACCTTAAAAGAAGGTGCACCTTGGTAATATAAGTATTCATTTCAATTCTTTTTAAATAACACTTAACCATATACCCGGGGTACGTATTACAATCACCCCTACTTAAGCACACAACATCCTAGTTGTGCCATAATCAACTCCAGAATCTTTGCCTTGCTAGGTGATTGCCCATGGATCTCCCGTCCACTAGTGCAATTCACGGTCGCGGGTCGGCTTTGATACCATTTGTAACACCCCGACCCCTACCGGGTTGCGGACATTACCGTTACCTACTTCAAGGATCGTTGACTGGCCCCACAAATCACCATGAGTGTTAATTTCCAGCGTACTTTGTCCTCGCTCACACGTTGCCTGGGAAAACTTCCCAGGAAGTCACCCATCCTGAGACTACTCCTAGCCAAACAGTTTAATTGAGGAGTTGCCAACGAATGAGTTACCTTAAAAGAAGGTGCACCTTGGTGATATAAGTAGTAATTTCAATTATTTTTAAGCCACACGTAACTACATACCTAGCTAGAGTATTACACATATACATATAGTATAAAGCTATGTAACATATAGTGTAAATATCTATTCATTTAACAAAATCTTTTTTTTTTCTTTTTGAAGGATTTGGTAACATACTTAGTAAATAATTAGGTGAATAATATAAGTCAAAAGAGAGAAAAGCAAATAGAAAGGCAACTGTTTGACGCTAGGCAATAAAGACAAGGAAAAATGTAAGGGTGTCCCAGATTCAAGAATTTTGTTGTTTCTCAAAGGAGTTGCTTTGAAAAGGCAGGGAAGTAACACTTTGTCCAATTACATACATCCACGATTGGAACTCCATCCCCAAAAAAAAAAGCCACTTGAAAAAAACATAAATAAATTAGGTAGATATATCTGATCGAGAGAATTGTGTAGGCTCACACATCAAAAACCAATAGCATGGGCTGGATCAACTGAGGCTAACCAAGGTTATAATTTGGGCAAATGTCTATTGGTACGTCTTAATTAGTTAATAAATTAAAGGCAACGTACGCACGTACATAGTTGTAATATGCAACATATTTGCATGGGAAACTTCCATGAAACTTTGCAGGAGATCTCTCACTGGGATTATGCCTCTCCACGACACCACTCTACTCCTAGATTTTGTTTGATAGTGGCATGCAAACTAAATATAAATGACTAGTTCATTGGTTATTTCTAAGTAATGACCCTAGTCTGATGACATGGTTAATTGGTTATTTACCTAGGTTTTGTTTGATAGTGGCATGCAAACTAAATATAAATGACTAGTTCATTAAACCACATTTATTATATTACAATTCTTAAAAGAGACAAGTCTACTTGGACAAACATATTCAGTAAAAAAATAAAACAATATCTAACATTATTCTATAACAAATAAAATATATATAAGTGACCGTACGATATAATAAACACAGGCTTCTAAAAAAAATATACATATAAACACAAGCTTACTACAAATATTTGAAAGATCTTCAACACTACTAAAGGCTAAATTCATAATAAGATAACTATAGTTGATTAGTGTATTTTAGTAATAGGAAATAAAGACACTATCTCCTATGAATGACATAATTAAGTTGTCAATGCTATGCTATAATCACGGTCGCCTGCAATGTTCGGGTATTCCTTTTGTATTTGTAAATTTGTATAGTTCCTGAAATTCATTTGCAGTAGTTATTGATGTCAAATTACAAATAACTATTAAAATAATTTATATTTATCTTAATAAAAAAATAACCATGATGGTAATATATTTAAGTTTTAAGAATGTGCAAATGCAAGATAATATTGGTAGTATTAATTACTTAAAGACTAAGATAATTCATACTAAATTTAATGCAAAAAAACATTGATCATATTATATTTAAAGATAATTTTTTGCCATACTAATGCATATGATAAGTCATATATTTTCTAGTAAAAGATATTTTAATAAAAATATATATCACAAAATTTGTTAGTTAATTTTTGGCATTCTAATCATACTATGTTAGTTTATATAGTTTAAATATCCATCTTAACTTAAAACGAAAATAATAAATTTATTATCCATAGATTTGGAAATATTAGACCTCAATAGTATTTTGATAGATTAGTTTGAGTATTTTTTAGTTTACCAATGATTTTGTCTTATATGATGTTTCAATTAGTGATTTACTTATTCAAATCATCATATTGTTAGTCAGTTTTGTTTTAAAAAAAAACATATCTTTCAATTATAGTATTCACTTTAATAAGAAAGTCCCAAGTAATTTTTCATAGATTAATTTTTGGTATTTTTTTGTGTTAAATGCCATTTTCTTTCCGGTACGATATTTTGATTATTCATTTAAGTATTAAGTTTGTCATATGATTAGTTTTTTAAAATAAAGTATTTTTGCTTAGTGTAGTATTACTAATGAATATATATATATATATATATATATATATATATATATATATATAGATATATTAGTCCGAGTAAATTTGGTTCGTTCATTGGGTCGTTATCTCATGGACAACCACTAGTAAGCTTTACAAGCCGTAGAGAAAGGGTATCAAACTGTAATGATAAACATGATCTATCAACTACAATTTTCACTTGATTGAAACTTTTATTTCCACCAAGACTCAAATCTGAATAAGAAGATTAATGGATAACAGGGGTATTTGTTACTTGATTATCTTCGCCTATGTATATATTTTGTACAAATGATTTATGAAAAGATGAAACTCATGTAATCAAATTTCAATCTTCTTGTATTTAAATCAATGGAAGAACATAAATCTCTTTCTACAAATTAAAGCTCTATATCAATATCATTGGGTCCTTAACTCAGAATGACTATGAATAAATTTTAAATGATAAACATCAAACTATTCATAATAAATATAATTAATCAACTCTATAATTTTTTTTTTTTGGTTAATTAATTTTGCAAGAAGTCCATTAACTCGAGGCAACTTTGGGGACAGACCACAGCTAAGAAAAATGACAAGCAATATCGGCAATGATTTGTGAGGTTGAATTACATTATTGCAACAATTTGGACAGGTGGCAGAGAGACAGTCGTATAAGGTTTGATAAGTAATTAAAATCACAAGAAGTGACACTACTTCGGGTTGGCTACCTCTAAATTTGTTCTTATCTGTTAATTTTTTTATTTAAATTATGAAATGTATTTTGTCATTTGTGTACATTATTAATGGAGATAAAATTATGAAAAAGTGAGTACATGTGAACAGTGTTCATGGAGCGCGTATCCAAATTCATGTGCAAAAGTTCCTAAAATCTTTAGCTTTTCTCTCTCAGGATAAGACATCAACACAGGACACTCCTCTGCAGGTCAAATATTATTTTTATGGCCAAACTGAGATTTTTTGTTAGCTCTTGTAATTCGGTATAAGAAATGCCTCTTAAGTGCCGAAATGAATCGGCTTATCGAAATGTTGTTTCAAAAATAAGGTTCTTCATGTTTTGGTTCCAAGCAAATATTGATGGCTACACAATTTTGAGTCACCAAGAATTCACACCCCAAACCTTTATCTGAATTGATAACAATTCACATAGAGAGAAGTAAAAATGAAAACGAATTTTTCCATCAATCAGAATCTCTTATAAGGAACATATTTATAGGTTGACTTTTGTATAGAACAACTGTATATGGATAAGAATTTTCATTCTTATCCTTATATGGTTGTTATCCACTTACAGCTCTATTCCGGCAAATGTTCTAATGAATGGATGATAAAAGATGAATAATAAACTTGCAATAGTAATCACAATAGAACTAGAAAAACACCCAAACTTGAAGAATCCTTGAACACCAATATAATCTTTAGATAAAATGATCACCGCCAAGATTTAATCATCCAATCATGGCTTGCTAAAGTCGAATCCACAACAAATCAATAAAGGCGAGACTTAATTTCACCTCTAAATGTAGAATTTGGATTTAAAAAAAACATAAGACTTTGAGAGAGAGTTTGAGAGTAGTCTCAATTTATCATTCATTAAACATCAAGAGTAATCCTCTCTCTTTTCTAGTTACCCATTTATAGGTAAGGAAAGAGAATTAAAACCCTGAGAAAGGTTAACCAAAATGGACATAGTTAACCCAAAGTTAATTACAACTTAAAAGCCAAACTTAATCCTAAATAAGGTCACCACCGTGACTAGTTAGCTTACGCAAGGGTCACTGTAGATCACTGAGTCGCAGGAGTGACTTAGCTCCCGTCATGAGCATGACATCACGAATGAGGTGTGCGATCACAAATTCTTCGTAGGGTCACTAGCATGATTGTGAATTCACAGCACGACCCTATTCTTGACGGGGGTAGTCGTGGGCATGATGAGGCATGTCACGGCGCGACAAGATCGATACAAAAAAGAGTCACGATCCTAACCTAAGGAGTCACGATCGTGACCTGCTTCTGGACCATGCTTCACAAACTTCATAAAAAACTAAGGCATGGGGAAGGAATCAAGGTCACGATCGTGACCAGGGTGATCACGCCTGTGACTCCTAAATCATTCCCCAACCTACTACGACAGACATGAGTTACGCCTGTGACCTCTTATTGACCATCAAAACAAAGAAGTCACCCTTCTCTTAAAAATCGCCATCTCGGTGCTTCTTTATTCGTGTCATGAATTAGAGAACGCACCCCCTAAAGGGGCTTCCGACCTATATCCATAGGATGATCATTATCATCCGTCCTGGTCCAAATCCAAATGAAAATTGAAGCTCAATGGAACCCCAGGAGGCAACATGTTTGGCCCGTGCAACGAGGGTTGAATAGGGACCTTGGGTCACTCCGAATGGAATGGAAACTGATATGTAATTCAAGCATAGGGCATAAGTCATATGTAGACCTGTCAATACGGACGGGTTACGGATCGGTCGTATATCGGGTTCGGGTAAATACGGGTCGGGTGTATTTCGGGTTCGGGTAAAAACGGGTCGGGTGTATTCCGGTTTCGGACGGTTTGGATCGGGTTTACGGGTCATGACCGTCATTTTTCTCAGTCACTTACAACTAATAAAATTGATTATAATTAGTCAAAGACACATGTGTAATGTACCATTCTATTCCAAGTTCGACCACCACGATATGTCATAGTTGTATAGACATTACTATACACCTAAAGGACAAAATTTGGCAATCTTCAAGTCTACAAGTATTATGCGGTTTACGTCAACAATCCACGAATAACAGCACTTATAAAATATATAGGGTTTTGGGATGCTAATATACTGAACTTTTAGGGTATTGGAAAATAATGCACTGAACTTTGACCTTGGACAATAATACACTATTTTACTGAAAGAGAGGAGAGCGGCGGGACTGCAGGAGTTTGAAGGTTCACTGAAAGAGTGAGTGACAGTGTTAGGGTTTTGTTTTGGTCATTTGTTATTTGATTATTTCATTTGTATGTCTCTCTTTACGCATAACTTTCCAAAGCCACCCAATATTCTACTTTTGGGCCTTAATTTTCATGGAATGGGCCCATTCTTTTGCACAAGGCCAAAGTAGACAAAACACTTAAAATTAAAGTGTCTGACCCAACGGGTCGACCCAAACCTGACCCGGTTTTTACCGGGTTTTTTGGGTTGGGTCATTTTTGGGTCCCGGGTCGGAATTTCATGTTCAAAACCCATTTTTTCGGGTCGGTATAGGTCCGATTTCCGGGTCGGGTCGAGAATTGCCAGGTCTACTTATATGTATTAAAAAGTAGTATAGATGATGGACTTTGACATTAGCTACATTGGCCCATTATCAATTTTCCCCATAAAGGGTTGAGGGATGCAACTTGGTTTTTGTATTCAGTCAGTGTATTTTGACACTAATTTGTGCTGCAAGGCATTATTGAATGGTAAATAAAGTTTGGATAATGCCTATACCTATTAAAAAGAAAAAGAATCAAGAGCTCTAATTTTATTTCAGTAAATAATGAGTGAAAAATAGGCCAAATTTCAAGACCTAATTTGGATTTCTAAAGTTCATCATCAAAATTACAATCCTAAAGTTTAATCTATGAACAATTATACTGATCACATACAAACATGATTAAACATACATCTAACAAAATCCATAACTCAACCAGAAGCAAACAACTGAATTTCATCCCTATTTGAAGTAGACGAGCAATTTTCAGGTACAATCTTCGAATTCCTGGCTACATTCCAGCGGTTTAGGGTCCAATTTTATTTATTTCTTTTTACACGTATTAAGGTGCAAATGAATCAATATCAAAAGTAGAAGAATTATAAAAAAAAATATTACTATAAAACATATGGTACCTCTGTATAATTTTTTGCCTAAACATTCTTAATCAATATTACTACCTCCGTCCCTAAATGAATGTCAATTTGACTAAACTTTGACCGTTAATTACTCATATATTATAATGAATTACAATATGAAATTATCATCGTTAGAAAGATATTTCACTGAAAAATCCGATGATATTAATTTTATATTGTAACTGAGTAATTTACGGTCAAAACTTAGTCAAATTGACACTCATTTAGGGACGGAGGTAGTATATCTTAATTAATAGAAGTATAGCGTGCTCTAGTAACCACTCTAATATAAAATACGGTTAACCTTAAAAATTAAACTATTAAGAATATCCTTTACTCATGCATAATCTAGATAATCAATATATCAGCATGACTCTTATCAATAAAATAAGATAAAATGGAATGAGATTGGTAATTAAAAATGGATTACACTTGTAAAAAGCCTGACATAATCAATAATCACTCTATAATAATTAAGTATACAATTATCTTAACCCAAATCACTAATCATCAAGGAATAAAATTAATACTTATAAATATAGGGGTACGGCCATATTGAAATGTTTTGACTTAGATTGCATTTTAATTTTTTATTTTTTTACAGAAGGTTGTATTTTTAGTTAGAAAAGTCGTATTTGCTAGCATAACCCTAATCAATATGGAATGAGATAGATAATTATAAATTAAAGATACATATATAAAGATAAGTTAGACCTAAAGTATACTTAAAACAAGAATTAGCATAATTCTTAGCAAATTCCTCGATGCTTGTGATTAGGAGACAAAACAAATTATAATAATAACTAAGAGAAGAAAATGATACTTAGCTCGATTATTACCTTCCCTCAAAACATAAAGCTAAATTATTTCTAAAAATAATAATGAACTAATTAAAGAGTAATTGGATCTTACATGCTTAATTAGGTAATAGCTTCTTTTAAAATCTAGAGGGTTGCTTACGCATGAATTCCCCCAATAAGCAATTGACATTTTCACAAAAAGACTAGATGATGTGTACACATTAGGTGAGTACTTATTTATTTCTTTCAAAATAAATAAAAATGAGCTGTTCACAAGCTTCAACAAACCCCTGAGTTTAATAATGGGATTGCTTTTTAATTTAAAACATTGTTTAGTGGGATTACGTTAATTAATTAATTAATTTATCTACATTGGGATACGAGATCGAAGGATTTGTGGATGTTGTGAAGCTGATAATATTAAAATGAGTCTCATGCTATTGATTTTGTTGGTACGTACATGCGTGGTTAGGGGCAACAGACAGTGTTAGATAGTCCAATGAGCTAATACTAAGATGGGGAATCATCAACGACAAAATCCTCACTAAAAAAAATGAAGCAAAGGGCGAAAGGATTATCTCGTCGACTCAGCTTCGGGATGAACTTGAATGCTTAATGCCTTAACAATGCGAATTTTTTTTTGTACATTTTAAATCTTATAAAATATGAATATTTATTTTCTGCATTCTTGGTTTTCAATGTTTATTTTTTGGATTTAAGGTTTGTAGACTGAATAAAAAAAAAAGTTTGTATCATGCTCTTCTTTTCCTTTTCATGTTTGAATTTCTCTCCCAATTGACATCGAACTTCAAGATTAAACATAAAACTAATGTTGAAGCTATGATCCACCTCTCTTATTCATGTCGGAGCTACTTAGACCTCTAAGTAACGTTGTTAGAATCGGGATCCTAGTAAGGATCGATGGGCGTTGTTAGAATCGGAATTGTCGAATCAGATCGAGGATCATAAGATTCTAATACAAAAAGAAAATATCAAATAAAGTTCTATGATAGTTAAAATCTTAACTTTTATTCAGTAGTAATGAAATAATACGTTAAACTGTATATTAGTTGATAACTTCAATATAGAATTTAAATTGTTATGACAAAATGTTAAAGATGACATTGTGCGCAAGCATTATCAAATTCAAGTAGTATCGTGAATCAAATTGCATGATCGTAGAATCGTATTGCGATTCTAACATATAATGTTGAAGCAAACCTAGGATCCTAACTACTTTAAGATTCTCATAAGAGTTGGATCGATGGAGGATTTTTGGATCGTAAACTTGTAGAATCGTTGATCCGGATCGAGATTTTAACAACTATGCCATTAAGTATATATCCTACGGTTCTTCCGATAGTTCCTTTGGAGTGGCCAAAAACTTTTGGTTTAATGATCAAATGCGGATCAATTACAAAAGGAATGATAGGTAAAATGGTCATTACAATGACAATTACAAAGTGTATGTCCATATATAGTCGATAACCATTGTATGAGGAACATGAACAGTAAATATAAAATAATAGGCAAAGACAACCCAAATTATTATTTTTTTTAATCATACATAATGATTTCATTAATAGTAAGCCATGCGACACTTGCAATGAAAATCGTGATTGAACAATTATATATCTAAAACATAGATGTGAAATTCAACTTCCAAGTAAGTAATATTAATCTTACTGATCGATGTTCGGCTCCGATTTTTTCGATGACTCTGCACCTTTACTATTGATGGAGAACCTTACAACCCATGATATAGCGATTTGAAAGTCGATCTTCATCCAATGTATTAAACTACATCAACAGAACAAAAACTCTAGCTAGAAAGATATTAAAAACCCTAAATAAGGGTACAATTAAAAAAACTCTTACAAAAGAAGAGACTAACTTTCTTTGTATAAACGTAAAACCAAACTAATAATTGGGGTATAAATCAATCAGATTGAGGCTTACCATCAACAAAAGAATCGATGACAGCTCCTCCAAGGAAATAGAGGCTAGGGTTTTCTAGAGAGAAAAAAGAAAATAGGAGGCTAGGGTAGAAAGAGGTGTATAATATATGTTTTTTTTTATCCAAATTAAAAATGGAATAAGAAAGTTTGAAACTTTTTTTTTTATCTAGTTCAGAAGTCTTTAGTTCCAGAAAATAAACATTGAAAATCAATGGTCTAAAAAGTAAGTATCAATATCTTACAAGATCCAGAATACAAAAACCCATTAGCAATTACAATGAGCGCTTATTCATCCACAAATGTTAGTATATATTTACATATTGATTATTTTTGGCACAAGAATCAACAATGTGTACTATTCAAATTTGGGCTCATTTACATTTTTTTTATCTTCAATATTTACTTTTTAATCCCAAATTTTTATAATTTATATTTATCTACTTTCATGTGTATGTCATTAATATTTATATCTGCTTTCAAGCATTGGAATCTTATTATAAAATTGGCTAAGAGACGCCATTGTTGATCAAGTTTTGAACTTTTTTTTCTTCTTATTTTTTGCATAAAAATACCCTTCATTAGGTTATTTTCAGAATTTATTTCTTAGAAGAAATTGGATTGAAGGTCAAATTAAAGATGAAGCAAATTTATACTCAGCAATACTTAAAAATACCGTGCAATTGAATCTATTGTGTGATTATTTGTATGCTGAGTTATTATATTGTGCAATAAAATGTCATACAAGTTGGGTTTCATGTCAATTAATTAAATTCATTGTACGGTAACTTGTAAGTGGAAAAATATAAGCTCGGCATGACCTTTTCTATAAATTTTTGGCATTGGATATAAAATTTAGGGATTATCGCGAATAACTCTAATAGATTGGTGGTAGCACTAAGCATTAAAGGCCTTCTAGTTAGATCACCCAAATTTCCACACCTTCGTCGAAATCTTCATGAAAAAATTGGGGTTAAAGCATAGATGTCGAAGGCCACTCGGCAAAAAACAGGAATTACCCTTCAAATTTATACATGTCTTAATTTTGCCTTATCATTATAATTGTCCTCAAAGTATCAATAAGTAGATTACGTACAATGCAACAAGTACCATAAACACCGGTTAAAACTAAGTTGATTTATTCTAATCATCAAGGTAAATTTCACAATAGAATACGAAGAAACAACTTTAAGCAAATTTAATATTATAACACAAGGACTCAAGGGAGGAATATACGGAAATAGTGAATATGATCAATGTTGTAAAATCATAATCATCTTAGTATTACTGTAATTTCGGTAACATAAATCCAATTGGTAGTTGGTACGTAGATTGTGATCCCTGAATATGTAACTATTGCTCGTATATATGCGGTTCACAGAGAAGGAGACAACATGCTACGTGCTAAAAGGCATCGTCGTGAAAGCATTCCTATCAAGTAAAGCCATTGGACAATCATCTCAAATAAGTTAGAAGGGGTGATATTAAAGTTGGGGTCATAAGATGAGGAAGCCTTAGCTGATTTGATTGAAGACATTGTGTGTACGTAGCATTTTGATAATAGAGTAAGGCATATCTTGTCCTTATTTCAATCGTAAGGAAGGAAGAAGACAGTTATATCTCCAATTTAATTTGGATTAAGAACATATATATAAGCCCTCACCACATGTTTTCCGATATGACTTGTTGAGTACTTAAATGGATATTGTTATGATTCACTCATCGATTTGAAGTCTCACATCAGGTATTGTGTATAAGTCAAATAGACTACTCATTTTAACATAAATTGGTTTAAAAATAAAACCTTACTTAACTTACATGTTATCATGGACCTTGGTTGAAGTGAGTTCCCACTTTAGATCTCCCCAACAAGTGGTACCATAGTCGATCGTTCGTTAAGTCACTAAGACTCTTGAAGTGTAGTGGTGACATGAGACTTACATGGAGTAAGGTGCCTCTCTGTGGAATAAGGTGCGACTATATCTTGTGCTCTCTTGATGATGACTTAAAACCTTGGCAAGAAAAAGAGGCTTCCAATCAAGGGGGAAGCACCGGTGGATATGGTTTCTACGAGACTCATGTATGAAGGGGGAGATTGTTGGGATTCACCTATGAGTTTGAAGCCCCACATCAGAAGATTAAAGTGAAATAATATGGTATATAAGTCAAATGGGTTATTCTCTCTTAACACCATTTGGTTTTGAGATGGAACCTCACTTAACTTATTACCAAACGCATCGGTTGAACTAAATTGGCTTCCACCTTAGATCTCCCCAACAAATAATTTAAATTTGATCTTTATAAAATAATTAAAAATGTCTTTGATCATATTCTCATTTAACGAGTGGGTTTGAATTGAATTTAAACTTTGTCTTTGTAAATTATTTATCCTATTGTAACACATATATATGTTTTGTTCTTTGGATTGGTAACTCTTTACAATCCAATCCAATCCATCCAAACTGTAGAAATTGTGATGCCCTCCACAACATCAGCAACGAGGACCTCCACAATGGCCAGAAAGTTTTGTTTGAAAGAATAAATTAGGGAAGTATCTTGAAATCTCTGTCTTATCTTCAGAATATTCTCCAAAATTATATATATTTATTCTGATATATATTCTCGCAGATTACACTTGATTGAGCAAAGATTGAAGCTGCCAAAAGAAAGAAGATAGAAGATCAAGCAATTATGGAAAAGATCACTAGCTAAGAAAACTTCAAAATAGTCGTTGTATTGGAGCCTCAAGCATCTATATAAAGCTCGACTGTCTCTCTCTCTCAAGAAGTCGATTCCAAGCAAGTAATCGAGTGTAGGAAATCTGGTGAGATTTCTGAGTGTAGCCAATGAGTCCTTGGAAAGTTATGTAGCCAGTAAGGTACTTCTGGTGAGGTGTAATCAAGGATCTTGGTGAGTTATGTAGCCAACTATGTTGGTGAGGTGTTTTGTAGCAGAGCCTTGATGTACAAAGGCTTTATGAGTTTGATATCCATTGTAATATGTCATGTTCTTCTCTTCCTCATCTGTGAGGCCCCTCTTCTCTGGCTCGTCTGTGAGGCTCCTCCTCTTTGCCTCATCTGAGAGGCCCCTCATCACAAGCCTCGTCTGTGAGGTCCCTTCTCTCTGTCTCATCTGTGAGGCCCCTCATCACAAGCCTCGTCTATGAGGCCCCTCAACAGAAACTGAATCTCAGTTTCTGTTCTTATAAGAAGTCATCAAGGACCTCACTGTCTTGATTCTGCTGAGTTCCCTAACCTCCTCTATTTCTCTTGTACCTCAACGTTTATTCAATAAAGAAGCTTTATTCAGTTCATTCAAATGCTATTAACGTCCTTGTGTTTGTAAGTACAGAACTCTATAACAAACATATTCACCCCCTCCCTTCAAGGGCCCCAACACAAACCTTACACAATTCCCCAAAAAAGCATCCTCTCTAAAAATACAATGCCCCAAAAAAGCATCATAACTTATACAATCCAATTCAAACCAATCCAATCCAATCTATCCAAAACTCATTTTATCCAATCCAAAGAACATATATATTGAGAAAATATTTTTCCAATATTATATTATTATCTCAAATAACTTACTTGATTATATTATTGAGAAAGATTTAGTGTGTAATAGGATAATAATATAATATTGAGGAAATAAATACAAGATCGATAAAATAGGGAGATGAAGGTTTAACTTGGAATCTCAAATAATTGAAAAAAAATAGTAGACGAGGAGCAACATAAATCCACTAAATTGGTAGAGTACAAGAGAAGATAGAAATCCCGGGATCACAACCTCCCATACCACACACTCCCCCGAACTTTAATATCAGTATCTTAGGATTGTGTCTTAAAATTGTCTAGATTATTGATAACATATTTTATTTATTAATTTTATTAGGAAATTATTTATATTTCCTTGTATACTAGGTTTTGCAATTGTATTAGATTTAGTTTATCTAGTCGAAGTGCCAGTCAAGGTAAGTTTAGAGGGAGTATCTTCATATAAATAAATAACTTTATTCCCCTTTTGATGTGTGGCTGGGGTGAATTCCTCTTGTGTGATGAGCATTGTCTATTGGCATGTGTAGACCCCTAGGGATAACCTATTCTACTATTAATAGTGTTGCTGAGACTTGTGCTTTAAGAGCTTTAAGATATTGGATCTACTCATGTAGATTTTCAGGACCAAGGGTTAAGGGTGTAAAATGTCTCCTGTAAATAGGAGCCATTCTCCAGCCATTTGAGCATACGATTCTAAAATAACCTTAGAGAGGGGGAGGGGGCTGGTGAATAGGGTTATAAAATTTTTTGCACAAATACTCACTGGTAAAGGACGTTAGGGTCTTAATCTTTTCATATTAAGATTCAACTTTAGATGAACCAAAGTAAACTTGAAATAAAGGACAATAAAAAGATAACTGAATAATTTCCTTTATTTAGTTGGAACATAATGCAGACTTAATATGAAAATTGCCTAAGCTAAACGTCCTTAGGTTTACAATCAAGCAGAGTGCCTTGCAGAGGACACTTCGAAAAAGGTTTATGGGTAAACACACACCAAGCACTGTTTTGGTGCAAACACCAATCGAACCTAAGTCCGTCTAGGATTCGATTACAATCGGACAAATCAAAACCTAAGTCTGTTAAGGAAATTGATTTCACTCAAACAAAACTCTCACAAAGATTATTATATAACCCGATTACTTCTTTGGAGTTGTTGGTGTTCTTCGATTTCCATGTCTTCTATTTATAAGATTATTGTCATCAGTAGAATAGAGTCGTTGAGATTGATTTTGCCCGAATTCTTTCTTTCTTCGTGCTTCGCTTTTTCCTTCCAATTTTGCTCCAATCTTCTTTCCCTTTTGCGAGATTCCCGAAACATACAATCTTTATTTTCTTTCCAATTTCTTAATCGATTGTTTCCTACAATTCACATAGTTGCAATCGATTTAGTCTGGTTAGAAAAAGGATAGAGAAAACAGATAATATTGTTTCCAGAAAACTTCCCTATTTTTGCTCTTTTTGTCTTTCACGTCAAAATGCAATGTCTATGCTAGACGTCCTCGAGCTGCTGGATGGTGAACGTCCTTGAGATGCTGAGGTCAAGGTCCTTCTGTCTGTATCAAGAGGGGTTCTACAATCTCCCCCTTTTTGAGTGAAAGACAAAAACTAATGTAGGCATAGTAATAGAAAATGTGATAGATAAGAAGCATATATAAAAAGGCAACAAAATATGTTTGTGTTACAGACCCAAAAAGAAGACATTTCAAAACAATCCAAGGAAACACAATCCATGCAAGGAACTATGCATGATTCATCTTTCCCTTTTTGGCTTTCATCCAAAAAGGAAACAGGAGGAATGTTTGGCAAGCAAAATGTTTTTAAAAGAAACACACAAAAAAAACCAGAAGGAAAAAAGTTTTTAGGGCTGGGGGTCGGTGGCTAGGGATTCATCTGTTGTTGGGATTGAGGATGGCACAGAAGAGGCTGGAATGGGTGGCGTGCCGGATCGACCGATGTCCTTCAGAACAGCTGTTGCATTGCTCTATTCAGTTCGAATGACTTGAAGGGCCTTTACCTCCTGTTGAACGGCCAAGATCACCTGTTGCAGGCTTTGCACTGTGTTTTGGAGGCTAGCAATTTGTCCTTGGAGTGCATCCTGGACATCCTTTGTCGCTACTGCGGAACTGGAGGCCTCAACTGCCTTGATCTTATCATTGTGAAGCCAGGAGCTAGTAGGTTGCAGCTGATATCCAAGGGAGGATAGGAGACATGGGCCAATCATGGGCAGAGGGAAGGAGGACTGATCAGCACCTTCCATATATAATCATAACCTCTAATTCTTGTTTTGACTGTAGGTATACTTGTGTGAATCAAGTGTGAAACAAGTTTATCTTAAGTGTGTTAAGTATCTAAGCTTTATCCGCATGAACATATATGTTATAGTAAATAGTTCTCAAGGAAAATGTGTTTGTCCATGACTCTTAGCAAATATCCAAGCAAGATAAGCGTTTAGTTATTAAGTTCAATCTCCATTTTGTTATATATATATATATATATATATATATATATATATATATATATATACCGCAAGAAGATCAAATAGCCAAGAAAAGGTGATGAAATTTCAAGCCGGTCAAACAATATTATCCCCAACAATCTTAAGAACTATCTTACTAGACAAGATTGAAGGAGACTAAGAGTTACATTGGACATCCAAGATTCAAGAGGGATTGCAAAAATAAATTTATTTTATACAAGTTTATTAGAATCATTTTTTTCCGTACAAGTTTGTTAAGTTTTATTGAGCAAGTTTAATGATTAAAAGTTTATTAATCAATTGTTTATCTACATGTGTTTGGTATAGATGAAAAATTGATAATGACAATACAAGATTGGTGATATTCCATGGATAAGCAGAGGCGGAGCTAGAACATTTTATTAGGGTGAGCCACTTGTATATATGAAGAACAAAAAAAGAGGAGAAAAGAAGCGGATTTTGAAAAATAATAAGGAAAAACTAGAAAAAATGCTCCAAAGAAGAGTTGAACGCTTGACATCAAGTGTGAAAACATGGATTATAACCACTACTCTATAAATATTTCTTTGATATTTCTTGCAAATAGTTTTGATTTTATCTGTGATAGGGGGGCCATGGCTCTGGCTAACCCCCCTTGGCTACGCCCCTGTGGATAAGGTAGTTGTGGAAGGATCGTGCAAGAAAAATCACAGATAAGTATTTATTTATTTTTATATTTAAGTGCACCATTGAACACCTACATAAGTTACAAGTTTATTTAGCCATGTATTTTAAGTTGACCATGAAATTAATTTACATATATAGAAGTTTAGTGCTGGAAATAAGGATGTGGTTATTAGTGTTAAAAAGATTCCGTGGTTGGATGTTTTAAGTTACAAGTTTTTAAGGTGAATAATGTGGAAATTCACTGTAGTAAGATTATAATATGTTTTATAATCGGAATTTTTCTCATGTAGCACAAATTACCAATGGTCCTTTTAGTGTGTTTTATCCTCACCCATCTCGAGATTACTCTCGACCAAGCACACTTAGCTGAGGAGTTCTCAACATATGAGATTTCTAAAAGGAAGGTGCACCATAGTGATATAAGTAGTCATTTCAATCACTTTAAGCAACACGATAACCATGTACTGAGGTACTACCATTACCCCTATTAGCGCTGGCAAAAATTCGGGTTCGGGTAAATTCGGGTCGGACAAATTCGGACGAAAATTTCATGTCCGGACCCAGTTTTATTTCGGGTCGAACCGGGTCGGACAATTCGGACGAAACAAAAATCGGGTTTGGACAATAAAAAAAAGAGAAATTCTATTTCCGAATATTCGGTCAATATCAAAATTCGGACGAAAAATCTATGTCCAAACCTGGTTTTTTCCGGTTCGGACAATTCGGGTAATTCGGGTCAGACGAAATTTTGCCAGCGCTAACCCCTATTTAAGGGCACAACATCCTTGTTATGCCTTCATACTGATTGACTTACTCATCCTTTTGACCTATTATTCCAATCCATAATCTTTCCTTTCTAGCTAACAACCCATGGGTCTCTCATCCATTGGCGTAGGATATGGTCGCGAGTTAGTTCTCACACAATCTATAATGCCCCGTCCCCTCTCGGGTCACAAATATTACTGATAACTGATTTAAGGATCGACGAATAGCCACAAAAATTAACACAAGTCTTTTCAGCTTGCTTTGTCCTTACTCACACACTATCTAGGAAAACTTTCCAGGAGATCAACCATCATGGGGCTACTCTCAGTCAAGCACATTTAACTAACGAGTCCTTAACAGTGAGTTTCCTAAAAGAAAGAAAAGTGTACCTCGGTGGTATAAGTAGTCATTTTAATCCTTAAGCCACATTGTAACCATGTACCGGGATATTACATCATCACAATCATTTCTCAAATGAAGTAAAACCCTTTTCGTGGAAAAGGTATAGAATTATACCTTTAGCTAAGGGCTAAATATGAGGGTTTATGATAAAATGTAGGTTAAAAGGCAAGGGTCTCTATGTATACAAACAGAAATGGCCACGATAAGATGGTTATTTTCCTTACGTTGCTAAGAGTTGAGGGTTAATAACCAGTCCCCTTCAGACGTATTCACTAGGTCATAAAAAGACTCAAGAGTACAACTTGGCTAGCTTATGATCAAGGGGATTAGATCTCTCATAGCTTTCCTAAATGTGTTGTTGTTGACACATTCAAGAATATGTTCTAACAATATAAATACAATGAGGAAAATGAGTGAGTAGTGTTGGTGAAGAATGGAATTCCCCTTACTATTACTATTACTATTTATAAGGGAGGAGGGAAGAGACAAGTATGAAATCCTTCCCTTTGAGAAAGTATAATCTAAGGATTTAATTGCATGATCTAAGGAATCAATATTGATTGAAAGATTACTCAATATTTTGGTAAAAATATAAAAATCACCCGATAATTATTAAAGCTTAAAATCTAAAAATTCAACTCAATGCAGTTCGAACTCGAACACAGACTATGTCCTTACAACACGATTGATGTTGCACCTCAAACATCATCCATATTGAGGTGTCACGACCCATGTTGGACTATATCTATGCTAAATTAACACACAGTTAGCATATGTTAATACCATAATATCATAAACAAGAGTACCACAAGAAACAGAAAGAACATATTATTGGGATAAACCATAAAACCGGATATATACAAAGCCAACTTATTGTAGAGGGAAATAAGCATAGGCTCGGTAACTAAAAATCGACGAGAAACCCTACTCTAGTTTTATTATGCCAAGCCTCCTAAACCACCAGTTCCCTATGCTCTCTCCTTCTTTGTTTGCATGGAGCAGCCATGGAAACCAACACAAAGCTCAGTTACCACCACCAACTCACCTTCCAATTTTAGTCTTTTCCGGCCTTGGTGACCCATAGTCGTTGTCGCAAAAACCAAAAAAACCCCAGAAGATGTGCAAACCGCCAACCCCAAACCCTCAAGGTTTCGATCTATCTGTCGAACAATTGCTCCTGAAAATGAACACCACCATCACGCGATGTCGAACACAATCGTGCCAGCCAAGATGACAGCGCACCACCTAGGCGGTGGAGCAATTTTGCAGCATAAATCCTCAAAACTCATATATTTGAATCATAAGATTGATGTGACTTATTTTACTTACTTTATCTTACTTACCAACACTTATATACCCTTACTTACATTCCCTACATGCATCCCATGCTCTAAGAAAATGAGACCTTAATTCCAAGATAATCCTCTATCAAAATATGGTGACCTTGCGTCTCACCCATGTATAGCAATCACATCAATCAATCATTAATTCAACGATTAACATAAGAAATATTTAGAAGACTTTATACTACGGAAAACATTCATTTCATGTTAGTCAAAGCAAGCAGCTGGCTTCAAATACTATCTTTTTTTATAATCAAATTACACATGAAAACCAAAAAAGAAAAATTTTAAATAAACTATTACATTAAAAGGTCATTTTATTTTTTTTACTTACTTAAGGATTGATTTTAACTGAGGGTGTTTCGTTGGGATAAAAGTCATTTTCTAATGTTTAGTGATCGGAAAATGGAGATCAAAAACCATTTTCCAAGAAAATGATTTTCCCTCACCCCTTTGTAAATTATTTTCTTAACTTCAATTTAATGAAAACAATTTTCTCCCTTTCTCCCCTACTCTCTCTCTCGTCTTTCATTCTCTCTCCCTTCGTTCTCTCTCCACTATTCTCTTTCACGCACCGATTTGAATATTTCTCTTTCTCTCTCATACACATGTTTTAATATCTTCTCTCTCGTTTTTCTCTCTTCCACTTCTCTCTCTCCTACCCCCATTTTTCGCAAATTATAAAATATCACCCGGTGTACGGTGCTAAGTGTGTATGGGAGAGTAAAACCACACGCATATTTGTTGATAATTTTTTCCCCTACGTAGTGCATTTTTTTCCAAATTGAGTGTATACTTCGGAAACATTAATGCAATATTCAAATACAAGAATGCATATTTGTTGATAAAATTTTCATTTTGCAATGCATACTTTCCCTTATTCAATGTAGATTTTCCCAAATTTGATGCATCTTCTCCAACGCAGTATGTATACTTTTTCCATTGCGTAGTGCATTTTTTCCCAAATAGAATGCATTCTTCAGAAACATCAACGCAGTATTCAAACACAAGAATCCAAATTTGTTGATAAAATTTCCATTATGTAATGCATACTTTCTAATCTTTGATGTAATATTCAAGCACTCCAATGTATTCTATTGAGTGCATCTTTGATGGTGCATTTTTCTCCAAATTGAGTGCATGCTTCGGAAACATCAATGCAATATTCAAATACAAGAATGCATATTTGTTGATAAAATTTCCATTTTGCAATGCATACTTTCCCTTATTCAATGTAGATTTTCCCAAATTTGATGCATCTTCTCCAACGCAGTATGCATACTTTTTCCACTGCGTAGTGCATTTTTTTCCAAATAGAATGCATTCTTCAAAAACATCAACGCAGTATTCAAACACAAGAATTCAAATTTGTCAATAAAATTTCCATTATGTAATGCATATTTTTCCATCTTTGATGCAGTATTCAAGTACTCCAATGTATTCTTATTGCAATGTCAATGGTTATTGTTTACTTAATTCAGGAACATCTTCGATCTTGATGGTTCCCTGTTTCCCTGCCATTGTTGACCAAGAAAGAACACGAACGACAAATAACGGTGGTGCAAGAAGGAGACAATTTGACTAATGAAGGATACGATCGAGTAATATCCACGTGATAAGGAATGGGTCCATAATAAAATCTCACAAAATCTCACGTGAAGCGTATATAAACCCTACCCATATATATACCGAGTGTACCATGCTATGTACACTCGGTTCTACCATATAATTGCTGCCCATTTTTTTTTCTCTCTCTCCACTACTAAAAAAGTGTGTATTACTGGCTATTTTTTCCAACTCATTTAAAATGGTTGGGAAAACCAACCATTTTAGTAACCACTTCATATTTTTTTAATTTTCCAACTATTTTTCTAATTTTTTTAAATGGTTGGGAAAGTCATTTTATAATTTCTTTTGAAAATCATTTTACAAGGAAGATTATTTTTCTAGAAAACAATTTTCCTTTACGCCAGATATACCCTAACTTAAAAATTTAAATAGATAAAATACAACACATTTAACTATATGCGTATAATACGCATTTACATATCAACATTAAACATTACTTTTTTTTTTTTTTAGGAAAGCTTTGTTTTAACATTGATATGAATGAGTGACCTTAACTTTCCATAAGATTATTTTATTATTAATTTTCACACGGACCTTTTTATATTAATTTTTGAAAGAAACCCTACGCAAAAAAATTGTGTTTGAAAAACAATGATGAGCATGTCGATGAATTGAGATTGGCTCTGGGATTGGGACATGGCAAAATGCATGGCAGGCGATGATTGGATTTGAGGATTTTTTTTTTCTTCGACAATTTGCGGGCATAGCCCACATTATTGAATAGTTTCGAGGATTCATGCTACAAAATTGCTGCTACCAATTACGGGTCTCTTTTAAATATTGACCACAAAAGCCGGAATAACCTTATTCAACCCGTCGGTGGTTTTTACTGATTTTCTTTACTACAAGTTTAATTTTTGTACGATTTGGGCGATCAAAAAAAGTTGTACAATTTATCAAAATTTGATTATCCAAATTTGTCTCATTCAATTTTACAAATTGTTGGGTTGAATGTGGAGACCAATTTTGGGTTGGTCTCTGTCTCTTGGGGAGCAAGGTAGAAGAGTTTGAGTGGGAATCAGATTGTTGGAAAAATCCTTTGGGTCTTCCAATATCAATAGGCTGATTGGTTCGCTCCTCTATCTTCCAAAAGGAAAAAAGATTTTTGAGAGTTGTTTCCTGGATCCGAAAGAGAGTACTTGGTTTCTTCCAATAACTAAAAAGTGTATCATGCCTGAATCTAACTGGGGTTCACGGTGGTGGAGGAACTGGATCGGAAAAAAGAGGGATTCTAGTTGTAAGATATCTAATGAAACCGTCGCTGGAATTAAGATCTCATTCAAAGAGAAAGATATCAAATATCTGGAGTTTCTCTTTGTATATTATATGGATGATCCGATCCGCAATTACAATTATTGTGAATTGTTTGATCTTCTTTCTCTGAGGAAGAGGCAAAACATAATCAAATTGAATTCGGACAGCTTTTCAAATCTTAGTGAAGCTACCGATTTGTTATCTCATGTCTGCTTTTCGTGAAAAAATACCAATTGAAGTGGAGGGTTTCGTCAAACAACAAGGGGCTGGGTCAACTATTCAATCAAATGATATTGAGCATGTTTCCCATCTCTTCTCAAGAAACAAGTGGGCTATTTCTTTGCAAAATTGTGATTTGTTCCACTTCTTTTTTTGTAATTCCTTTGCTGTAGGGACTCTATTAATCCTAAAATTGTGTCAGCCTTGTACTATAAATAGAGCCTAGGTGCTAGGTTTATTTATATAGCAATTGAGAGTGTTTCATCTTATACCACAAGAGATTGACCTGTAATCTCTGTGTCCCTGAGGGAGTTGTGTGAGGCTCATCTGTGAGTGTTGAGTTCTCAGGTTGTAACTCTAGGGAGGTTGTGAGAGATTGTGGAGGTCTGGGAATCTCTGAAACACTGTTGTAATCCTCTGATAGTGCATCGTTCGGGGTTTTTTTCCCGGTTTGGGTTTTTCCACGTTAATTCCTTGTGTTGAATCTTTATTTATTTTTCGCCCTTATTATTGTTTGTCTGCTAACTACGTCCTGAGAATCCTAACAAGTGGTATCAGAGCTTTGGTTGGAGCGTGGTTGATCTGCAGACTGAGAAGCAATGACAGGCGCTATTGTGAAGATTCCGGAATTCGATGGGAAAGACTACGCATGGTGGAGGATGCGTGTTGAGGATGTGCTCCGCCAGCAAAGGTTGCATCTTGCGATGGGTGATAAGCCAAAAGAGATGGAACATAAGGATTGGGAAGAGCTTGATGGTCAGGCATTCAGTACGGTCAGGCTGACGCTAGCTCGGAATGTGGCTTTCAACGTCAAAGATCAGAAAACGACAAAAGACCTGCTCGAGGCCTTGCAAAACACATATGAGAAACCTTCGGCGGTGAACAAGGTATATGTGTTACGTCGTTTGTTTGAATTTAAGATGCAAGAGTCTAGTGATATGCATGATAGTATGACTGAGTTGAATATAATACTATCAAAGTTAACCTCTGTGGGATTTAATTTCGACGATGAGATGAATGCTAACATACTATTGGCTACCCTACCTAAGTCTTGGGAAAATTTCGTGACTTCTGTAACTTCTTCAACTAAGAAGGGTGAGAAACTGAAGTTTGGGGAAATTAGAGACTTTGTCCTGAATGAAAGTATTCGTAGGAAAGATTCTGATGTGTCTGAGTCTTCAGGGAATGCTTTGACTGTCAGGGGTAGGAGGAATAGTGGGAGTTCAAGTCGGGGTCGATCAAAATCTAGAGGTCGAAACATGGAGCAAGTGTTGTGTTGGAACTGTGGTGATAGAGGTCATTTTCGTAGGGATTGTCCCAAACCTAAGAAGAGCAGCCATAATGACCAGGCCTCTGTATATTCTGTTGAGGATTTTGGTGATGCCCTAACTGTTTGTGTTGACAAGTTAAAAGGGGGTTGGGTGATAGATTTGGGTGCTTCGTTTCACTCTTTGTCTAGCAGGGAGGCCTTTAGTAATTTTGTGAATGGGAGGTTTGGCAGGGTTAGACTTGCAAACGGTCACAACCTAAAGGTGCTAGGAAGAGGTGATGTGAACATTAAAACTTCTAAGGATGGAAGTTGGAGGTTGAAGAATGTTCGGTATGTCCCGGGTCTGACCAAGAACCTTGTATCTGTGAGTCAACTGGATGAGGAGGGGTTCACGACGAGATTTGAAGATGGTCATTGGAGGGTAACGAAAGGATCTCTGATAATTGCAAATGGCAGGAAAGAGGGGAAGCTATATTCTGTCATTGATAACTCTAACATGCCGGTTCATGCTCGTCAAAGGCGTGTTAGCTTCTCTGATGAGAGAAGGGAACCAGAAACGAGGAGGTTTCAGGTCGAGGCTACGGGAACGGATGATCAGCCGAGGAACGCATCTAACCTGCATGCGAATTCAACAAGTTCAACACGAGGTAAAATTCCAATCCAAAATTCCCCTAAGTTGTTGACGATGATGCGTATGTCGAAGTTGCAGGGGCGTGATCAGTTCAAGTGGGAGCCTGTTGCTAAAAGAGGAGTTGATGGGAGGTCAACTGGGACCTCTGTTGATCTTTGCTAAACAAGATTGAGATGGATGCACTAAAGGATTCGAGGAGGTGTTGAAGTGGTGATTGATGATAATCGACGAAGGCTGCGTTTACAATTGGTCTCCAAGTGGGAGATTGTTGGGTTGAATGTGGAGACCAATTTTGGGTTGGTCTCTGTCTCTTGGGGAGCAAGGTAGAAGAGTTTGAGTGGGAATCAGATTGTTGATTTGTTCCACTTCTTTTTTTGTAATTCCTTTGCTGTAGGGACTCTATTAATCCTAAAATTGTGTCAGCCTTGTACTATAAATAGAGCCTAGGTGCTAGGTTTATTTATATAGCAATTGAGAGTGTTTCATCTTATACCACAAGAGATTAACCTGTAATCTCTGTGTCCCTTAGGGAGTTGTGTGAGGCTCATCTGTGAGTGTTGAGTTCTCAGGTTGTAACTCTAGGGAGGTTGTGAGAGATTGTGGAGGTCTGGGAATCTCTGAAACACTGTTGTAATCCTCTGATAGTGCATCGTTCGGGGTTTTTTTCCCGGTTTGGGTTTTTCCACGTTAATTCCTTGTGTTGAATCTTTATTTATTTTTCGCCCTTATTATTGTTTGTCTGCTAACTACGTCCTGAGAATCCTAACACAAAGAAATAGGGGCATCTTCTTTAGACCAGTACAAAAAGTACAGTTTGTGGGTGGATGTAGGCAGGTGCAGGTTGAATAATGTAAATGCATGTGGGACAATGTAAGTGTAAGTTATTGCATTTTTTTCCCTAACCATAAGTAACTGCAATTTAGAAATTTGTTAATGACGTTATTATTACCATATTAATTAATATTTTACATAGTTATATGCATTAAAGAACTACAATTATTACTAACTTTTATAATAATGTACAAAACTAAGAAAATACATAAAAATCTTATTCATAATATACATTTGATACAAACTACATTTTTTTTCAATATCATTTAATTTGTCAAACTTTCACATATCTCATCCCTAAATTGATTCATTGCTTCTCTATTTTGAGTATCATATATTGTGACGTTGGGAAAAATTACAATATCTGTTGGTCTTTTTCAAATTGGTAATCTTTTGTGTTGTATTCTTATGAAGTTATCTAGTGTGCATCTTGCTATAACTATATGAATTTGGTGTCGCTTGGGAACTTTAGCGTTCTATATTTCAATATCTTCCAAGTGTTCTTTAACACTCCAAATATCTTTTCAATTGTCATTCTAAGTGAAGAATGATAAAAATTGAAAACATCTTTATATTGAGTTGGTCTATGCTTTTTGAAATCTTGAACTTGGTAACCGACTCCTCTATCCGTGTATAGAGCTAAATGTCCAATAGTGTTTGGTTATGTAGAATCAACCAAATAATATGTTCCTAATCATATAAATTAAATGGATGTTAAACATTAGAAATTCACTTACGATCAACATGAAATAGAAATATACGGTATTAAACATTACTTTTTGGAGGATGTTGGAAATTAAATTGGGGCTCAATCAAGCTATGTTGGAGAACTTTAATATCATGAGCGCTCCCTTTCCACCCGACATTGACATGATTGAACATCATATCAGATGAGCACACCGCTAAGACATTCCAAATCTTGTTAGCTTTACAGACTCGATATGAAAATATATTAAAGTAACTTTCTAATTCTCTAATTCAATCTTTTGTAACATTTTAAATTATTTTTAATTTAAAAATATATTTACATGAATATTTTAATTTTGTAAAGCATATGAAAATATTACTTATTGAGATAAAAACTAACATTGTGTAAATCTAAATATTTGTTAAGATAATGGTTTTTTTGATTGAGTGCAGGTCGGTGTAGGTTGTTGCGTGCATGTTTGTGCACACTAGTGCAAGTTGATGCGTGCAGGTGAGTGCAGGTTGGTACAAATGAGTCCAAGTTGGTGCAGTTAAGTGCATGTGCAGCCGGTGCAGGTTGGCAAACGGCCTAAATAACAAACCCTAGGCATTGAATGAAGAATTTTTCATTTAAATTTGTATTTCTCTTAAATAAAATCCTATCACAAAAATTATTTACCAAAATTGATTTAGTTGTCGATGAGGTTTTAGCTTAGTGATTAAGATTGAGGCCTCGAGTATATTATGTCCTAGATTCGATTCCCCTCTCCCCATGTTGTAATCACCATAATATAAAGGATTATTGGACGCCAATAATACTAGCTTTGGGAGTATTGGAGACTAATAATATAAACTATTTCTTGGACGCTAGTAGTACCAACTATCAATTTATTTTCCTCCAACAGTACACGATCGAGTTGTTATAGTTTTGACTCATCGAAAAGATGACGTGGCTCCATGATGTGTGACATGGAAGGCATAGGTTGGGTAGAAAATGTTGACGTGGACACTAATATGCCTTCCATGTCACATATTATGGAGCCACATCATCTTCTCAGTGAGTTAAAACCATAACAAGTCGACAGTGTACTATTAGAGGAAAATAGATCAATAGTTCATACTACTAGTGTCCAAGAAAATAGTTTGTATTATTAATATCCAGTATCCCAAAAGTTGGTATTATTGATGTTCAAAAACGCTAATATAAAAAACAAAGTTGATTTAGTTTCAAAAAATTACTCGGAGGCACCTCAATATTTGGGGAAACTATTTTTTGGTACCCCAACTTTTTAAAACTCATTTTGAGGTACCCTTACTTTTTGGATTAGTAATTATTTGGTGCTTTTCTGGCCATCAATTTTATTAAGTGACCGAAATACCCTTATTCTTCTTCTTTAAGGGTATTTCTTAAAAAATGGAAGAACAAGGGTATTTCGGTCACTTAAACAAATTGATGACCGAAAAAGCACCTAATAATTTCTAACCCAAAAAGTAAGGGTACCCCAAAATGAATTTTGAAAAGTTGGGGTACCTGAGAAACATTTCACCAAAAGTTAGGGTACCTCCGAGTAATTTTTTGATTTAGTTTGATGCGCTTTCTATTTTTATTTTAATTTGAACTCATTCCATATTAAGTGATGATATGTGTCCTGCCAAGTGTCATGTTTTACATATGTTCTAGCTATATCAACACCAACTTGGGCTAATCAATGAGAGAAACCTCTAGAGAGAGGAAGAAAGAGTGAGACTCCTGCGTTCTCCCCCCTGGCGGTTTCTCGCCTTCTCAGAGCCTCATCTTCATCTTCGAGCAAAACCAATGGGCCCCCTAACCCAGCCTACTTTCGTAGAATCATTACGGTTCGGTACGGCCCATCTAATAGTACCCCAATACAACCTCAATTTGTCCTTTTCCTACGAGGCATTCGGGTAGTCCACCCGAGGTCTTGAATCGCCAGCGAGTTTAGCCGAATGTTTCTCAACCCAACAATGTCCTTAGTGGGGAAAATGAGTTTGAGATTATATCCGACTTGTTTGAAGACTCAGACTTAGTAGAATTTTCCCAACTTTGCCTAATAGCAAAGCTTTAGGGGGAATCGGTACCTTTGCCGATTATTACCTCAAAAAGTAAATTAGATTGGAAGCATGTCTGTGGGGCGCTCGATTGAGTATATTGAATTGGGATTAGGTTGGTGCTTATTATATTTGCTAATGTTGTAGACAAAGAATATGTTTGGATTAATCGTTCGTGGTTTGCAAGAGGGTTAAACCTTGTTTGCAACCCCTGGAAGCCATTCTTCGATCCATATTCTGCTTTTATTTCTAATATTGATAAGTGGGTGAGACTCTACCAGCTCCCTTGAGAGTTTTTATCAGAAGTTGTTTTGTGCAAAATCCTTCGAAATGTTAGTGAGGTTATCTGCGCATTGATTCCAATATTATCCTTAGAAAAAAAAGGTTGATTTGCTCGGGTTTGTATGAATATAAATCTAACCCGAACTCTGCCAAGCTCCATATCAATACCTACTCCATGGCGGTTGTTTACCATTCCCATTACCTATGAGGGGTGTTACGAAATTTGTTCTTTGTGCAGATCCTAGGACCACTTACTAGAGATGTGTCCCGACATGCCTGTTGCACTGCGCTTGGAATTGATGGTTGAGAAGTTTAAGGCTACAGGCATGGCTAACTCTTCTAACAAGCAAGAAGACCAGCAAGAAGAATAGATCTCGATCACTCCTCAAAAGAGAGGTCGAAGTTTCAAAGCTTCGCGACCTATACCAGCCCTAGGTATCCAGATTCATGAAGGGGGCTCGGGAGTAGAAAGGACAAGGGTAAAGGGTCTGCCCAATAGAAGGTAAAGGCAAGGAGAAAGTTGTCATTGTAGAGGATGATGTTGGAAGTGATGAAGAAGTTAAGGAGGGTCCTCAAGCCTTGGGTAGTGGCTTAAGGTATGAGGGCCCCTCTTCTTCTGCTATACTTGGGTCTTTGGGTCATGGTCAGCAAAGTGTTGGGGCTGTGGGATCTTCCCATGCTCTACTCCGAATCTTCCCAAATGTGATGGGGTCGTCAGGCTATTCTGAATGTTGCCCAGGCCCAACCTTTGTCCCGGTGCATTCCTCTAATGAATGAGGTTGGGAATCTGAGTCACACTCAAGTCCCTGAACCTTATGATGATTATGAGGAAGATTTGATCCAGGAAGATGATGTTGAATTCTTTATGGATTTGGATGAATTTGGGCTGGGGGTTTCCTCAGATTCGTCTAAAAAAAGAAAATATGATGATGGTGAGGAGTTTTCCTACCATCCTAAGGTATGAAATTTTTGATGATTTATTCTTTTTATGATGGTTGTATTTGGGCATTGCGCCCTTTGGAAGATTATCTAAATAAACCAATGGAATCTTTGGCAGTTTTTTATGGTTTTGTTCGGTTATTCTTATTTATTGTCATTTACTCTGCTGCTTGAGAACGATCTTTTTGGAGTCTAATTATTTGTGGGTTTGAATCAAATGCTCACAATATTGGTTAACCACTCGGGGGGGGGGGCTGTGGTGCACTTAGAATCTACATCTTGTAGACTTACTGATCTATATAAAAGATGATTGGTTTTTCCATTGTTTGGTTTCCGACAAAGTTGGAAACTCACAATTCTTCTTGACAGCTTGTGTATGGGCCTGCACAAGAAAGGGGCAAAGATTTTTTTTAGGTATAAATTATCTACTTTATGAATTCAATCAATGCGCCTTGGTGCTTGATTGGAGATTTGAATGAACTCCTAAGTCCCGACAATAAGATTGATGGGGCACCTTTGAATATGAATAAATATTTTAGATTAGACCATTTTCTTCTACCTTTAGGGTGTTTAGATGCTACTGTTACCGATCGAAAATTTATGGAAAAATTCTTGTAGAGATCATTTAGTTTATGAAAAGCTTGATCGAATTCTGGTTTCGACCAACTGGGAAAGGTGTTCCGATCGGAAATTTACAGAAAAATTCTTGTAGAGGTCATTTAGTTTATGAAAAGCTTGATCGAATTCTGGTTTCGACCAACTGGGAAAGGTGTTACCTACATTACCGTGTTACGACTGAACCCTTTACATGTTTAGACCATGCTTATGTACTTTTAGACACGCTACCTGCACTAGAGGTGAGAAATCAGTCCATGTTCCACTTTAATGATGTACTGTCATCATCCGATAAGGTTCATAAGATCATTAAACAAAATTGGAACTCCTACTTACGGGGTTCTACTATATTACGACTTGTCCAAAAGCTCAAACGAACATAGAAGGATTTGAAAGACTGGCACAAAGGTACCTATATATGGGAATTTTACGGCAAAGTTGAAACAAAATGAAGAAAAACTTCAGTTTGTGGAAGATAGGCTTTTGAGTAGTCCTAATAATGCACGACTTAATGATTGACATTTTTGGTTGCTCAAACAGAGGGAGAAACTAGTATATATAAACTTATAAAAATTAGCATATTTTGTAATTAATTACTTTTTATTTATTATTGGTAGTAACTCATACTACCTTCTGATAAAAAAAGAAGTAATTTGTACTACCAATTAATATGCATGTAAAAATTAATTCTTTTAAAAAAGTAAAAAAGATAACCTATATATTTTCAAAATTACCCTCTTTAAAATATACATATTCCATTTCTCAAGCTATGTACCAAAATAGGCCAATCACGTCTTACCTGAGTGGCAAGAGGCCCACCTCCTATCTCTGTCGTCCAGTGTTCGAATCCTGGACGGGGCATTTCTACCTTACCTATTCGGAGAATGCTGTGGATAGAAGCGGAGCCCAACTTTGTGTCATTAATTAGCATCCCCGTCTGCTACAAACCTTTTGGGTTATGTCCCTGAGATAGGTGCCCAATGGGTTGGGTCGCTTACTTTGTAAAAGAATTTTAAAAAAACTATGTACCAAAATATATAAAGAAAAAATTAAAATGACTAACTATTGTAGGACCCGGAAAAATCTTCATTTAGGAAATTGTTTCGAATGCGCTAGTTAATGATCGGGAACCGACTAATCTGCTACAAACCTTTTGGGTTATGTCCCTGAGATAGGTGCCCAATGGGTTGGGTCGCTTACTTTGTAAAAGAATTTTAAAAAAACTATGTACCAAAATATATAAAGAAAAAATTAAAATGACTAACTATTGTAGGACCCGGAAAAATCTTCATTTAGGAAATTGTTTCGAATGCGCTAGTTAATGATCGGGAACCGACTAAAGTTGCTAAATCCTTAAATAAGAATACTTTTACTTTATGAAGATCGTTTTCGGGGTGATGAAACTTTATTCATTTACAAACCTATTTTTTTATTATCAAAATACCCGAAATTACACAAAAAATATTTTACTAATGCTTTAAAACCTGGCTGTAGAAGAAGAACATGGGCCACCAGGGGGTGTCTAGGCCGCTTGACCTATGACAAACCCATGGTTGGGCCTGTTCTTCCCCGACCCAGTGAAAATGGATGAAGAAAATAACATAGGTCAAGCGGCCTATGCTATTTTCTGGACCATTTTCTCTTGACCGAGGCTCAAGCTTATATATGGGAATGAAAGAAAACATTAGTAAACATTTTTATAGGTAATGACGTGTATTTATGATAATTAAAAATAGATCTTAAATAAAGAAAGAGTCGCCAGTCGATTTAAAGAAATCGACAAACCAAAAAGATAAAAAAAAAAGATAACTCCGGTCTACGAACCGGAATTCTAAGTCCGGGGGCAAGATTACGAATTCGAGAATTAAAATAATTCTCGAATTCGCTTGTTTGAAAACAGACTCTACTAAAACCGAACTTGAAATGAAATGAGCGGGGAGAAGTTTAATAGATTTCATATTTTTACGAAATATGTAAAAGTTGGATTTAAAGCGTAAATTACATTATTAAATACAATAGTAAAAATGAGCAAACCTTGCTAGATAAATAAGGCGGAAAAGAAGATCGGTCCCTTGACTTGGCCTCAGTTTATTGCTTGGATGAAAGGACGAGTACTGTAAGAATGGCTAGAAAGGTGATGTGTGGATGATAGTAAGGTGATAATGATGATGATTATATGAGAGGATTAAAGAGGGAGTATGGATGATAATATAGAGATGATAGAGAGTGAATGTATGGAGGATTAGATGATGGAAGTTGTTGATGAAATGAAGGTAGAATGATGAGGTATTTATAGGTGGAGAGGTGAGGGATGAAGATGGAAGGGTGAGAGACATGATCCAAAAATCATGCCTCACCATGCAACCTCATAGATCACACGACCAATGGCAATTTCTCGGTCAACAATGTCAATCTTCGAGGCTATGATCAAGGGATGTGGATGATGCTGATTCTGGCCCCAATTTTGAATATTATGCCAAGGCTAAGCGGCCTATGACAGAAGCAGACAAGGATCGGTGACGTGGCGAACGAAAACGGGCCGCTTCTCTCTGCATAGGTCAAGCGGCCTACAGGAGCTTTTCTGGGCCGGGTCGTCTTCTAGGCCTGGTTCCTGGGCCTGAGAGTTGGTGTAGGCCGCTTAGCCTATGTAACTGGCTAATTGCAACTTCGAACGACCATAATTTCTTCATCCAGACTCCAATTTAGGCGATTCAAAAGGCGTCGGAAAGCTTAGGATGTGTACTTTACTCTCATCAAAAGAAATAGGGCCAATAAAACTTGTGGAAAAAATGGAATTCGAAATGGTTGGCACATGTATGTGGAAAGGGTGAAAAATGAAGGCTTTTGTGGTGGGTTGGCCCAATAGCTTTTGATTGAGGAAGGCTCCGTGGCTTTGCTTTCCTTCTAGCCTCTTTTCTTATTGCTCCCGATTTGTTCACTTCTCTCGGTACAAAATCTGGTGGCTACAACTATACATATTCCAAACTTCGGGGATATTGAAAAATAAATAATTCGAACTTACAATTTTCCTTCCCAAAGTGTTTTATTTAAAATACATCTACGGATAACGGATCAACCAATGATAGTTTGCCAACTCATAATTAAGGACACCTAGGATCACACATCTTATGATCAATTAATATGCATTAATTATTTTTTTTAAAAAGTAAAAATGATTAATTCGTGCTTTCTAAAAAGCTCTAATAAAGTCACACAAATTCCTACCCTCACCATTTGTACCTGTATATGTGTATGTGTATGAGACTTATCTTGATCGTCCTATCACCATCCTTTCACAATCAGCTTGTGCTTGAAAACATCAACAAATTAAAACTTACATTATCGTTCCAATGTATTGATTCCTCATCTATGTCAAACACATATAGATAACAAATGATTAATAAACTTTAATCAGTAAACTTGTTTAATAAGAATTAATGAACTTGTATGAAAAATTGATGCTAATAAATGTGTATAAAATAAATTATCTTTGTAATCTCATGAATCTTGGATGTCTAACTCTTTAGTCTCATTCAACTTTTTCTAGTAAATGATTCTTAAGATTGTTGGGAAAATGACGTTTGAGTGGTTTAATCTGCATCATCTTCACTTAGTCTTCTTGTTCATCTTAGGGTATGTAAGACAAGATGGAGAGTGGAGATATAAATCAACATAAGAGTCATGGACAAACTCATTTTCCTAACGAACTATTCACTATACTGTAAATGTTAAAAATGATAAAACATTAACGTAAAGTGAAGCACAACTTGGACTTGTTTCTCATTTATACAAAGAGCATTTCTCTAGATTACTGTTGTATACCAACACTACAGAGATATATGTTCAATGTGTTTTGTTATTACTTGGTAATATATTTCTAAAGTATTACTTGATGCATGAAAATATAGTTGTTGGAGTCAAAAATTGCATGATGATATCTGATTAGGAATTATCAACCGAATTAACTTGCCGTTGGAGCATTAAAAGAACGCAATAATTTGGCACGACCCTTGTTAGTACTTCAGGGGTTTTTTTAATGTTATACACGACACCCTTGTGGGTCTTGACTTTGTTCATGTTGACTTGCTTAAGTGTGTTAACACTTAATTTGCTTCTTAAACTTGTCTTATATATCTCCAACATACTCGTGAAATTGTACCAGGGTGGGTATTTATTGATACTTTTTATTTCAGTATGCTCACTATACTAGGGTTCTATATTTTGGACCGCGAAGTATAGTGTAATTATTTTTTGGACCATCAGTTTTCGACTTTAATTTTTTGAACCCTAATATTTGTGGGCTGAATAAAAAGGGATTTTAAAGTTTGCGGGTTGAAAAAAACGGCTCGTGTACAGTTTTTCTTTTTCTTCCCGAGTTTGAATTTCTCTCCCGATTGGCGCTAAACTTAAGGACTAAGGTTAAAACCGATATTGAGGCTGTAACACATCTCTCTTATTCATGTCGGAGCTACTTAGACCCCTAAGTACCCTAGGTCCAATTAGCTCCGAGATGAATATGAGAGGTGTATTATAGCTTCAATATCAGTTTTAACCTTAGTCCTTAAGTTTGGCGCTCATCGGGAGAGAAATTCAAACATAAGAAGAAAACAAAGAACGAGACACGGGCCTTGTTTTTCAGCCAACAAACTTTAAGGTCCTTTTTTATTCACCCCATAAAGTTTAGGGTCCAAAAAATTAATGGAAAATCAAGGGTATAGAAAATAAATTACCCTACACTTCGGGGTGCAAAATGCAAACAACCCCACTATACTACATAGAGGTAGTATGGATTTTCTCATTTTAGTAATGTTTTTTCAATGATTGGATCAAAAAATGATTGATTTTTTACGCATTATGTAATTATTTAATTAAAATAAAATAGACTATGCTTTCTTCCATATTCCTCATTTTAATTAGATTTGCATTTCTTAATTGGATAATATCTTTTTGGTTGAATTAAATAGACCAGCAAGAATTAAAGATGTGACAACAAGAATCTCAGTAATATCAATGGCTCCCCCACCAAGCCGTTCCACATTGGCCGGGGGCTAAAACAGGGTGATCCTCTTTTTCCGTTGCTGTTTGCCCTTCTTGCAAAAGTTCTAAACCGTATATTGCACTTAGGTGTTAGCCGTGGTGATTTCTCTGGCCTCTATGTTGGGGCCAAAAAGGTGAATGTCACTCATCTTCAATTTACAGATGATACCATTATTTTCTCCAAAGCCAGAGAATTAGACTTGTTGAGTTTGAAGGCATTATTACAATCTTTGAAGAATTTGTTGGGTTAGCAATCAATTATTTCAAATCCTCCTTTATTGTTCTGGGCAAAGATGAGATGTGGGGGCTGAAGATGGCCAAAAAGCTGGGGTGTAAGCTTGCTTGCTTACCCATAACCTATCTTGGAATCCCTCTAGGAGCTAATATGAAGAGAAAATGCTCATGAACGCTAATATTAAACAAAATTCAGTCCAAATTGTCCAACTGGAAAGCATGCTGCCTTTCCAAGGCGGGAAAATTGGTGATCATCAAATCAGTTCTAAATAGCTTGTCTCTCTATTATTTGTGGCTGTTCAAAATTCCTAAATTAGTGGCTAAGGCAATTAACAGAATTCAGATGAGGTTTTTCTGGGCCAAAGGTTCCGACAGGAGGAGTAGAGGCTCAGCTCTTGTGAGATGGGAGGTCATTCAAAGGCCTAAAGATAGAGGTGGGTTGAAGTTGGTGATTTGCATCTAAAAAGCCTTGCTCTTCTTTTCAAATGGTGGTGGAGGTATGTTTCTGAGGAGGGTATGTTGTGGAAGAAAGTTGTTCAATCCATTCACTCTGAGGACTTTGGTCTCATTCCTTCCAAGTACAAACCTTGGAAGGCTAGTCCTTGGAATAATATCAAGAGGGAAATCCAAGATGATGTTGGCATTCAACAAGTAATGAGACAACAATTGAAAGTAAGTCTTGGTGATGGTGTTAGAATATGCTTTTGGGAGGATACTTGGATTTGGGGGTCAAGCGCCGATGGTTACTTTCCCTAAGCTGCATCAAATTGCTGATAATAAGCAAGGAGCAGTGTGTGATTTTGGTTGGTTTGAAGGTCATTCGTGGAGATGGATCATTGCCTGGCAAAGAGAGCTTACATGTGATGAATTGAGTCTTAAAGCCATGTTGATTAATGTTTAACCAACAAGAAATGTCCTCGACAGTATAGTGTGGCAGGGTTCAACAACATTCTCTGCTCAGTCTCTCCGTGAACAAGGCCGAGGAAATCGTGTATGGTGATTCACAATTTAACTTTGTTGTGTGTTCGGTGTGGCAAAAGGTTGCCCCTCCCAAGATTGAAATTTTGTTATGGATAGCGTTGATAGGGAGGCTAAACACCAGAGATTTGCTGCAAAGGAAAGGAGTTATAGATGCATCTTCCAATATTTGTCCTTTTTGTGAGATTGCGCCTGAAAGTGTTGATCATTTGCTTCTCTCCTGCTCCTTTGCGTGGTTTATTTGGTTTGATATTATGCAAGCCTTGGGTTAGATTGTGCAGCAAGAAGGCAATCTGAGAAATATGTTTGACGCTTGGCTTCAAGTTAAATTCGCCAACAAGCTCAAAACAAGCTGTTGGATTGCCTCATTCTTTGCTATTATATGGTCTCTTTGGAGTCATAGGTATGTTGTGATATATGATAATCAAGAAAGGTGCAAAGAGCTGGTGCTACAATCGGTGAAATGGAGGGTCTCATTATGGTCGACTGAATGGAAGGTGAAGCATCAGTATTTTGTTGACTCGCTGGCGATGAACTTTCACAGCATCCCTCTCATTTTTCAGTAGAATTCTTGCTGCTGGTGCTGATGGTTGATGCTCTCTACTGTCAGTTTTAGCATGCTTGTGTCTCTGGGGTTTTTTTTTTTTGCTTTTGCACTGTTGTGTACTGCTGTTAGTAATGTCTCAGTGCAGTGTGTTTGTTTTTCACTGTGCTCTGGTTGTGCTATGCATCCTTGAACTTGTAACTCATGTTTATGTGATGCTTTTTGGCACTCGTTTTCTTGTTGAATAAAAGGGTTCGATGGCCGCTAACTATAACAAAAAATGTTATATGTGTGGAAGTTGACATTTGGACATGAAACATGGATAATACAAATTCTCATTCTTTGTTTAATACGTAATCTATATTAGAGTTGTTGAGACTTGAATCCATGCAAGACCTTTCACTTGGATGACATGCCCAGGGATTACAATCATAGCAATGAATTCATATAATAATCATAGTAACATCCTCTAATGATAGAAATTATGAAGGGAGTTAGGGGATTACAACAGTTGTACATATCATTTGAGTCATCAAATAATCAAGTATATGTCCCGCGGAGACTCAATTGTCACACAGAAATTTTTGACCAAAATATACAAAAAGGATAGTTTCACATGATTATACACAAACAATCAAGGAACTTACAAGAGAGAGCACCAATACAAGATCAAATCTCAAGCTAAATGTTGTTGAAGCTATAATTGCATGGGCCTAGGTAATTCCCCCAAAACTAAATTCAACTAGGATATATAAGTGTGTCAAGGTAATTGATTCAACTAAAACTAGGTTCTACCAGAATCTACCAACTAGCAGGTCCATTGGGAGCAATCCAGGTCAAAAGGAATCTCATAAATCAAACGAGTGAAAAATCACTTGCTTTTTTGCAATTCTAATTTCTCATCAATTAAAGATACAAAACCTAATTCAGCAACTCCAAACTTAGAACATAAGCCAATGCAAACCATGAGTAAGAAAAACCAAATTGATATAACTTAAATCGATACCCTAATTGACCAATTCAGCTCAAAAATCATATATATATATGTATGTATGTATGTATGTATGTATGTACACGACATTAAACGAAACTGCAGCTCTAGGAAAATGCAAAGAGGCACAAAGAATGAAAGCTATGACATAACTATTGCTGATAAAGTGCAGATACAAGAGGAGGAATCAGGGAGAGGGGGAGAGAGAGAGTACGTAGTTACCAACATATAACCTCTCTGATAATGAACACAAGCACCATTGCCAAACTTCAACCACTAAATGTATAGAGATTTCGAATGAGAGAGAAAGTATAGGACGAGAAAGAGGTCGGACCATAGAAGGAAACTAGATGAGAGAGGACAAAGTGTAGAATGAGAAATGAATTTCAAGGGAGATGAGCTAATGTGAGGAGAGGAGAGTTTTCTAAGCCATGACGAGTATGTAATGGATCGGGAAATTGGATTTTCATAATGTTGGATTTAGGAACATAATTTACTTAATCAAGAGAGAAAATAATTTTCCGAAAGATGATTTTCACAATTTTTTCACCACCAAATGCCATTATAAGAACAATAAACACATTTGAAAAAATGGAAAGCCTTCTTATTGGATGATCATGATACTTTCCAAAAATCAAAATTCTTGATCAATGGAGGACCAATATCACCATTTTTGTTCAATAAGATACCAAAGTGGATGATTGACTCATTCCATACTAGAAAAAATCGCGGGAAATCCTTTGATAACACGGATTCCTATTTCTCAATGATATCCCACGATCAAAACAATTGGCTGAATCCCGTAAAACCATTTCATAGGACAGTAACGATTGGCTTTTCCTCACTCTTTCTCTCTCGTTCAATCTTCCCTTAGTAACGAAAGAAGAAGAGGTACGCAGTGCCACAGGGAGAGGTACGAACCAAGTGAGGAAAAATATGATTTCCCCTTACACCAAACATACCCTAAAAGTTTAATACTTATTCCTTGTCATGACCTTTCTACAGAGCTTGCTAATAGTTTTATGCAACAATAGTCCTTAGCAAGATCTACTCAGAGAGAGACTTTATTGTTCTTATTCTCGTCCCATTAAATGTATTACTTGGGATTTTATTTTATTTTTGGTTCTACATGCTCATCATAAATCATTATTATCTTTTGTACTTAGTGACAATGATTGTTGACCATTGCTTATTGATAAGTGATGAATCTGATGATAACCACTTATGGATAATTATGATAAATATTTGTGGTATTATGAAAAAATAAACGCTTATTAATTTATCGTCAACTTTAATCTTTTAGTCAGAAAATTCAAAAAATAAATAAAACCATCATGTTTACTTTCATGACATCAAAAGTTTAAGGGATTGAAGATTTGATTTGGTACATCAAATTTGACATCGTTTTCCCTATACTTGATTGTTATAAGTGAATACTAACACAAACAAATCAATTCAGAAATTGTGATCTCATTTTTTATATATGGATATTTGTATTGCACCATTAATTTTCAGGTAGAACACATGCATGACTTGCTTTTCAATCACGCGATAGATGGTTAAAGCAACTAAAAAATATATGGGCAACCATCTGAGCTGAGTCTTGCCCCAAGACATTTTTTATGTCTCTTATTCTACATCAAATTGGTATTTTTTATCATTTTTTGCTCTATTTTTTTTAATAGTAAGTGTTAAGTATAAATTATAAGAAGTTTGGGATGTTTATGTTGGGTCAATGAGCACAAAAGGTAACTTAATCAAATAAACCTCTTCCGTTTAGTTTATTTTAAGCATTTTATTGAAAGATAAAAAAATAATGGATAAAAATATAATTTTATGCAATTTATATGTGATAGTATAATTATATAATTCAATTATATCATTTAGTTTAATTTCCATATATAATTGTATAAATTTAATGGTAGGTGTCTTGCCCCAAAACTCGTATCGTTTTCGAAAATATATGGTCAAAGATTTTAATAAAAAAAAAAGAAAAAGAAAACTTTGTTGGGGAGATCCAAGGCGGGAGCCCACTTCAATCAAGGCTCATGGTACACAAGTTAAGTGAGGTTCCATCTTAAAACCAATTGGTTTTAAAAGGAGTAGTCCACTTGACATATATATCATGTCCTTTCTCTTTACTTTTCTGATATGAGACATTTTTACTTATGGGTGAATCCCAACAAACTTATATTGATATTAAGCTACATTTGCTATCTAGTACAAGCTGTAGAACCTCTAATATTGACATAGTCCATCCGAGAAGTGAAGACTGAAACCTCTTCTCAAGTGTAAGAACAAAATCCCAAAAAAAAAAAAAAATCCTGTGTAAAAAAAGAAGGAATACATGAAGTCACCAATCAAAAAATCCGGCGCATCGTTTGTAGGATGATAGTATATGATCAATGTACACCTGATAAGGAACTTATTCTATGATGAATCAAGTATACTTTTCTTTTTACAAAATGTAAAAAGTGAAGAAGAAAAGAATGGAGAAGGTAGATCGATCGAGGAAGCCTATACATCAAAAAGGTCAACTGGGAAGTCGAGATTCAAGAGGTTCCTGCAGTAGCTATCGATCTCATCTTCGCTACTGCTGTTTGGGTTGATGGAGTTGGAACTCAATGGCGTCTGTTGGCTTGAGCTCAGGCTTTGATTGCTGTTATCCGACTGCAACGTCGGGTACCCGAACCAGTTCAATACGGCTTCGTCTTCGGCTGACAAAAACTCGGTCTGGTTTCCCTGCACAGGAGCTTCTGCGCCGACGAAACCATTGCTGTGCCATTGTTGTTCCAAACCCGAACCGGTTTGAGTTCCGAAGTTTGTGGTGTCAAACCCGGAAATGTCAGCTGGGTATTGTGCCATGTTTGGTTGCATTATTTGGGCATCTGCAGTGACTTGGATAGGAGTTGTGATTGTGGAGCAAGATGGGAGGTTTTGAATGGGGGGTTGCAATGGGTTTTGCATGGGGTTAGGGAGTTGGTTTTGTTGAAGGTTTTGGAGGAGGTTGAGGTTGTTGTTTTGGTTGGTGGACAGAAGAGTGGCTAACTTGAGAAGTTCTGGGTTGACCAAAGTTTGTAAGCTGAGCAACTTCAAGAGGTTAAGCTGAGAGTTGTTGGTCTGTTGCTGTGCACTCAACAGGGCTGGAAGGTCTAGAATGTCCAGCCTACGAGTGTGGGTCACCGGATCGATTCCCATTCGGAGAAGCCGCTTTCTAATGTGCGTGTTCCAGTAGTTCTTGATTTCGTTGTCTGTCCTTCCTGGAAGTTTAGCAGCGATTGCTGACCACCTAACCAAACAAAGAAAAACACCGCACAATAAGAACAAACATTCTTTTTGTTCTTTACTCAGCATGTAAAAACTGTATCTTTCAAACAATAATTGAACTTACTTGTTGCCCAGAATACTGTGGAGTTGAATTATGGTCTCCTCCTCTTCAAATGAAAATCTTCCTCTTTTGATATCTGGTCGGAGATAGTTAGTCCATCGAAGCCGGCAGCTCTTTCCACACCTCTGAAGACCTGAATCATCAAAATTCCACCATTTCCATCAGCACAAAAACTCATTTTTAATTTCTTCCCCCAATATAAAGTTGAGTGTACGTAGATGAAAATAACTTACCAGCTTTCTTAGGAAGAGTTCTCCAGTTTCCAGGGCCATGCTTCTGAATGTAATCCATAAGCTTCTGATCTTCTTCAGGCAACCATGGACCCTTCTTCAGTCCATCCTTATCACAGCAAGGAGCTCTACCCATCTTTTTTCTGTGTAAAAGAATGAAAAAGAATTGATCTTCTTGTTTGCTGCTGTTGCTGTAAGAGTTTTACAGTTAATTAGCTGTTGCTTTGCTTCTTTGGAAGTTATACTGCAGGTTGTATTTGCATGGGAGATAAGAGCAAGTGGTGGGTGTATATATATGAGTTGAGGATATGTGCAAAAATAGAGCAAGTCAACAAGATTTGTTGCCGGCCTCTATTTCACAAAGTGTCGACGTGTCAAGCTCTCAGGAAATTTCAGCCCCAAAATCTATGTTTCAGTGTAATATGCCCAAAAAAAACAAAAAGGTATATGTCAGCAATATGTATAAAATATACGCGTAGTTTATTACCATTTTCTTCCTTTCATATTTGACCCACCCATACGTTTATGCCACGTATCCCGGCTTCATACAGCATGCTGAAAGAGGAACTCTTCTACTATTTTAATACGGATAATTTCTCTCAAATACTACCTTTTTAGGAAATACGCACAATTAAATTGCAAGAATAAGAAAAAACTATCATGCGTTGCTACACTTCAACATCAGTATCTTCCTAAGTGGAAAACAAAATATCAAAGCATATACATGGTAAGATGTAGCATATTCTTTGGAAGATGATCCATAGAAAAAATGTTTTTAAAACAATTACTATTTAATTGTGAGTGTAATTTATCTAGGGATCATTGTAGATTTCTTCCGATTGGAGCCCAAGAGGGGGGTGAAGTTCACAATTAAGATCTACACACTAGGTAAGGACGTTAGAGCAAACTTCCTTGGTTTCAAGCCAAGGATCAAAACATAGTGTAACTGAAATACCTCATTAGATTTATAACAATCAAAGAACAAGTTACACTTACAAAACAAAACAAGAAGGCGATTATCGATAGGATCACCGACCAAGATCGAATGTCGTGAGTCGAATACAAATAAGGATCGTCGTAGGAAACCCTAGCGGCGATTTGAAACGATGGATTACATTGAAGCACAAACACACACAGCCTTAGTCCGTCAAGGCTCTGCTACACACCATCTCTCCACCACATGTGGACACAACGAATGCTCACCAAGGTCCTTGGCTATACCTTCACCAGAGGTCCTTTACTGGCTACCTTCACCACCGAACCATTGGTTACACACTCGGAGAAATCCCACCGGATTTCTTACTCCGCGATTACTTCCGTGGAATCGCCTGTCTTCTCAATTCTTCTATCGTCCTTTTTATAGATGTCTTTGGATGCTTGGACTTGAATCCTTCCCACGGTAACTTACCTTATGTGTTGATTTCTTCCCTTTTGTTGCTGCAATAAACATGATCGATTTCCCTTGATTTGTTTCCTTTTGTTTCCTTTTTAGATCTACAAGAATCATGCCCATAATAAGAATATATAATATATAATCAAAATATATATATTATCTACACATAATCTGAGTATACAATCAGAATATATATTATACTCAGAATATATAATCAGATTATATAATATAAGGAAACTTCCTTTTCCGAATTTTCACTTTCATCAAAACCGAACGTCCTTCACGGATGCGCGGTGAAGGACCTTGACCCTGTCTTCAACACTTCCTATATCACCTAATACAATTAATATTATTTTTTTTGTCCTGGACAATGAGATATTGTAAACCTAGTGATATACTCCTTTCAGTTTGATATTATTAGTCGTTATGGGTTATGCGCAATATAATAGTACAAACCAATTTTTACAAACTTTTACCATTATATATATATATACACACACACGCGCGGTCGAAAAAACAGTATAGAATATGTATATAAAATAGAAAGTTAAAATGCGTATTGAAGATAGTAAAAAGTAAAAAAAATTACAATTATTAATTTATTATGGAATAAAGGGGGAATTTAGGTTTGATTTCTTTTCAAACCCCAAATTTTAAATAAAGAGAGTAAATATTTTATACAACAAATAATGATAAATAACAATCAAGTATAAAGTGTTTTTTTGGTATTATAATTCTAATTTTGTAAGCAAACATATACAATCATCACTAAATATTATTTTCACACTAGGAAAAAATTATATTGAAAGAAATTATGTATCATCAATACAGCATACATACACTAGTCATACAAATGAAGAACAATAATTGAAGTGATACGCATCTAATGACACATGTAAATAAATTCCAACCCAAAGAAAAAAAAGGGACGTGATAAAACACAAAAATGTGTGGTATAGAGAGGCCTATCTATTTGTTATGCAAGACAGAGAAGAACTTTTTGAGAAAATGGCAAAAGTCTCCATCTAATGCAACTAATGGACAATGAAAATGTGAAGATGAAGGAAAAATTGTCCCGTAAACCGACTAATATCAATAATTGAACACATAAATTACACACCATAGAACTAAACACCAAAAGGGTACCCCAAAAGGGTTTGACTTTACTCGAAATTAACACACCAGTTAAAAAAATTGTGGTTTTGACTTTTTCCACTCGAAACACTTGTTCCAATCAGCATTAAATTCAAACGCTCCTTTACACAATATTTTCAACCGATTCTTAGGTTTACACATCATATGATTGATCAAAGTTTTGGGCTCAACAATTGGCGCATGATGACAAGCAAGCAAGCGCATGCAGTAATAACACTGCGGGTATTAATTACTATAATTAAGATGGGCTTCATCATCAATTACAGTCAAAATGCATGGTAATTGCGGAGTTGTATGAAGCAGTAAAGATTTTACGCTGAGACACGTGGCTTTATGTGAGTGTACAACTGTTGGTCTGATTAGTTTCAGCTCTTGAAGCAATTAGATTTGGCTGCAGACTACTTAGAGGCCAACACGTTGCTATGTCTGACTCTCTACTGTCTGTTTCCTCACAGCAGCTTCTTCTTAGCAGTGTTCACTTCATTTATTATATTATAGTACATAGTTATAACTCTAAATAACTATATAAAATACACTTATGTGCCTCCTTTTACCCATTAGGGCCTGTTACTTTGTTTGGTGGGATAAAATTATCTCACGTTTTCTAAATTACTTTATCTTACATTAATTACATTATATATAATATATTTATAAATTTATATGACTTATCTTATTTACAATATCTTATTAAAAATAATATATTATGATAATGTGATTAATATAATATAACATTTCAAACACTATCTTACTTATCTCATTGTGTTTCACTTATCACACTTATCTCGTCCACTGTACCATTATCCCACCATATAAAAAAACATGTACAGGACCCTCACATAAATGTAAACGGGTGATGATAAGTGTCTTGCCCTAAGATACTGTTTAAATGTCTTCTCCTTTATGAAATCAATATTTATTATCTTTTTTAATCCCAATTTTTTTGACAATTACTATTAATTATCAATTATAAGAAGCTTGAATATGTTGGCTACGCCAACAATTAAAATTGACACCCTAACGAATGAACCCCATCCGTTGGACATATTTTAAACGTCTTTTTGTAAATTTTAAAAAATATCGATAAATGTGTGATTTTATATAATTTATATATATTATTATAGTTATAGAAGTCAATCATATAACTTTTTTTTCCAATTTAATTTACAAATATATAGATTTTCTATAGTGACAAGACACATAATATGTGTCTTACACAAGACATTTATCATTTTCCAAGTGTAAACACTATGATATTAATGACACACATGGATATTATGTAATTTCATAGCTTAAATTTCAAACACAAAGCGTATATGGATAAGAAGATTCTTATTTAAGATAGCTTATTTGAAAATCTATTATCTTTTCATATCTTCGAGGAAGTTGGATTATTAACTTATAAATTTATAATGGTATAGTCCACAGAAGATATGTAGAATTGCATACTCTGAATGCGAGATTACACAATTTCCTTTAAGGTGCATACAAAGTGTTGGTATTCTATGTTACTTAGCCAGTCTCTAAAATGGACACAGATACTGCATATGGGTTTTTTAGATTTGTAAAAGTACAGCATCATATCGTAAGGAAAATGAAGAATCAGAGTACATAGTTAACATGAATCCATGTTTCTTAGGTCTTAGCAACTACTGTTTTTCTATTCTTTCTACTTTTTTTCTCTCTTTTTGTCCCCTTAACGATAAGTTTCATCCCGCATCGAAGTGGTCCAAACACATGAATCTGTGCGTGAATGCTAAATGACTTATGATCAGCATCATCTTTGATAAATGACTTATGATCAAAGTCAAAGGACAGACATAACCAATCCAAAGACTCCGCTTTCTTCTCCCCTTATTATAATTCTAACCTAGAATCAAACTTTCTAGAAGCCACTACTTCCATCCTTGTAGTAATTCATACATTTAAGTTTTCTATCTTAGTAAAAACGAGCCGCCCTAAATGCTATATCGAAATCCCTGTAATAATCAAGCAATAAGGGTCGTCTTCATCTTCAAGGGTGCATGGTATGTTTGAAAATCTTCAAAGACAAAGATACGCGCGCGTAACACCTCTACTGACTTCAATTAGCCACACGTCTCCCTAAAAAGCAATTTGGTAATCTAACAAAGTGCATTTGACTGGGGAGAGGAGGATAATCAGAGTTTGAAAGCTGATTTGTCAGCCTGGATAACCACTAATGCATGATTACGGGACAGATGTCAAACATAAAAAGAGGCCCTACCTCTCTAACTTGTGTCCAATCATGAATCTCAGCAGCCCTTTGGATGTTGTTTTCTGAAAAACATAGGGCCAAATCAATTACCCTTAATTAAACTGAGAAATGTGAACCCATCAGGCCCCAGTGAATGTGATTGGGGAATTGTCCATCTTACACCTTTTTACCTTAATAAAGACAACTACCCTTGCCCTTGCCCTAATTGCCCCTTAATTGGTCAAATATTATTTTATGCATGTGTCATTTCAACAAGTCTGAGGTTTATCCTTGGTTTTCTACTGTTGTAACCACTCCAACCATACATATACCTTCCTTTATCTTAGTTATCTTGTCTTTGTTAAATTTCCCTTATAATGCAGGAAACAGAGTTCAAAACCTCAACTATTAATCTCATCTAACCTCTAGCAGTTTTCTCCTCTGAGTTTTGAGTTAGTTATCACACTTTCACTACAATAGCAGCTATACACTCCCTCCCTTCCATATCGTCGTATTTAGAAATGGTGTAGTCAAATTTCAAAATTTTTTACCATAAATTTCTCAAAATTTACAATCAGTTGCTAAATAAAATTATCACCCATTAGATTCGTAACGAAAAAAAATATCATAAAAGTATAATATTGTAATTGTTAGTAACATATTATATAAGAAATTATTAATCAAAGAATGATATTGAAGAACGTAAAAGTTAAAATTATGACAATTAATTTGGAACGGATGGAGTACTACTTCAACGTGATCATTTTTCTTTTCATTTTTTCCTTTTCTTCAACAACCAAACACCATTCACACCTTTCTTTTCTTTGTTTTTTTAATTTTGTTTACCTTTTTTGGGTTTGGAGAAAGCGTTCAAATTTCTTTTTTCGTCAATTACTTGTAACAGAACCCCACTATCGCAAAAACATAAGTCAACCAAACATAAATTCAACCAAAATAAAAGTAAATCAAAACCAAACTAAATCGAAGCTATTTCAATATTCTAACCCCAAATACGAAATACCCAAATGATCAACCAGTATTTAACAAAGAAAATAGTCATAGGAAATTTTTTGGTAGATATTGATTTATCTACTATTTTACTTCAGGGGGAACAAGAACACGAGATTAAGCTTTATTTACTTTTGACAAAATATATAGAAAAATTAGAACTAATGCGTTGGCATGATGTCACCCATGCACCAAAAACATCATCCAATTAAAAATAGAGCAAGAACCATCACCATTGCAGGATGGAAGAGTGTCATGGTGAGTATTTCAATATACATGCTTTTTGTTGTGCATATAAACAAGAGAAACGAGCCAAAATTGAGCAAATGTTTAACCTCAAAATCAGGTAGCTATAGTTAGAGATCCGTGTAATGCAAAAAAAAGTGAGAAAAAAGTACGCAACTTGTAGATAATTAATGGCACTAGTTTACACAAAGATTACATCTTATGCTTGATTTGGTAATAACTTGTCCAAATTCTAGGGCTTCCTTGTTTGAGGCGTGGTTGCATGAATAAGATATATTAGAACTAGCTTATGTGTAAAAATTAGGTGTATTATGAAGTTGTTAGTTTCTGTTATGAGCTGTTCACTTGATCCAACCAACTTTGAATTCTGCCGTGGATGCTGTATTAATTCATGCTTCAAGCTCTCTCTTTTCTTTTTATTTTTTTCAAACCGCTATTAACCATAGCCAGAAAATACAAAACCCATTTAGGAAATTTTGTTTATTAAAATAAAAATCTGAATTTCATGGCACACTGTCTGCTGGTGTATCTAACTTTGATGTGAGATCTGGAGAATTTGTGGATATTGTGGAAGCATCCCCGTGCTATTACAATCAGTCCATGCACATGATATATCCCCACGTAGTCAGCTATCTACTTCAATAATATATTGCAGCAATAATCATGATATATCGGTGATTATTAAAAAATACATATTGTCCATTAATTAATAAAAATGCAATATTTCACCAGAACCAGGCAAACACCATGCTTACGTTGCATGACGCCACATATATTTGCAGACATGACACTTGGAGCAAGACAAATGGTAGTGATTATTTGTAGGATAATAAAGGGATGGTCCATGTTCAGTCAGGTACTTGACAATTTTGAAAGGTCAATGTTAATTTCACTGTTCATCAAGGGAAACAACAAAACAACGCCGTTGAAACTACAGTGTTTGGAATATATATGTGGCTGAGTTAATCTCCAGAGGTCCTAATAAGTCCATAATAGAAACTATATAAAATAACCCTGCCAACTCCCTGACTAACATCTTGGAGAGAAACTAATATAATACTTTTGAACCAACAAGCGACACAAACTCTAATTAGTTTTGATGTACGCATGCAATAACAATTAAAAAAAATATAATCAAGCGCGCGAATAAAAACATCAACCATACCTTATTCTAACGTGTATGTCAAGCAATCTTGAGTAAAAGTGGAAGGAAGCTTCAAAGATCCTACCCATAACTTGCCAATTTCACAAAACATTGAGCAACTGAGCAAGGCAACTCTTTAGAGCGTATCTTTTATTAATTTCTACATAATCCATGCACTAGAATTAGATAGATTTAGCAAAGCTCTACTGTTAAAGTATAGTGCTTAGTTATGAATGAACACGGATAGGAGGTCACTTTTCCGGAGCATATCATGAAAAAAGAGTTAGAATGATCAATAAGTTTTGCTGAATGTAGTTCTCTAAATGACAGCAATCATCAGACAAACAATGTCATCAACACACACACAATCCTACAATGGTGAGCCCCAATTGTTATATAGAACACCTTAGAGGACCTATCTAGGACCTCCAGGGAGTCAAATTTAAACCAAAAAAAGAAAAAAAACCATCAATGTTTATTATGAAATTCATCAAAAGTTTATCAATATTATTACAACATTCATCAATATTTTAAAAATTTATCAAATTTTTTTACACAACTTCATAAAAAAAAATTGACCTATTTTAATAGAGGGTCATGATAGGAGTCTTGTCTCAAGATACTTTTTAAATGTCTTACCCTTCCCTAAATTAATACTTCTAACGATTTTTTTACACCAACTTTTTGATAGTAAATATTAATTGTCTATTATAAGAAGTTTTAGCTACGTCCGCTACCTCAATAAGAACAAACTATACCTTAATTTAATCAACGTCATTCGTCAGACTTATTTTAGGTGTTTTTAAAAAATATTAAAAATAATTAATAAAAGTATAACTTTTATATATGCAATTTATACGTAATATTATAGTTAAAAATTCAAATATATTATTATTTCAATTTAGTATATAATATTATAATTTTAATGATAGGACAAGACACTTAAATGGTGTCTTGCCCCAAGACTCTTATCATTTTGTTTAATGGATGTGGTGGATCTAAGTTGGTTCACCACAATGAGTTTGAAGTCCCACATTGAAATACGAAAGTGAAAGTATATGGTATATAAGTTAACTGGGCTACGCACGCGCTATGTGGTACATGCTCTTGTTCATGATACTTTTTACGCCCAGCCAAACGAGCCATCGACTCTAAGGTTATCCACAATGGCATTCTTCAAAATAGAGAACATCAAGTACGTAAATAGTAGATTTAGTATTATTTTAATAGGTAGTGGAGAATGAGTATTGTTAATGGTGAAGAATGAGTTGAGGAATGGAGTAGACAATGAGTAATATATAATTATTAAAATAGTATAAAAAAAAAGAAAAGATAGAACAAAATAAATATATTTTTCTCTCTCCTCGTCTCTCCATCTCTTTCCTCCCCATCCCTCTTTCTCTCTCCTCCGTTCCAAGAATGCTCCAAGTATGTTTTAGCATATTTGGGATACCCAATGCGGGAACTGACTTCAACCAATATCCATGGTAACAAGTCAAGTAAAGTTCCATCTTAAAACCAATTAGTGTTAAGATGAATAATTTATTTAATTTATATATGAAATAACCCTAACAGGGGGTGAATAAAGTTATATAAAAACTTCTGCACTTTATCAACACAAGAACGTTAATAGCACTAATAATACTGAATTAGTTTCTCAGGATAGTGATTAACTTGAGGTACAAGAAAGGTAGAGAGGATCACAAACTTGGCAATTCTCATGACAGTGATGTCCTCAACAATTGCTTACAAGGACATAAACTCAGAATTAGTTTCTGTTAAGGGGTCTCACGTACAGATGAGGCTAGGAAGTTTCAAACTCACTAAAGAAATAACACTCTTCTCACTTTAGTTACACACCCTTGAGGGTCTCACCAGAACTTTCTTTGTGGTTACACAACTCACCACCACTCAAACACAAGTGGTTACACTCAGAATTTTCTATCACGAAATTCCTACACTCGATTTACTCTTTTTTGGAATCGACATCGATCTCTTTGGAGAGGACGGTTTGGGGCTCTTTATAGGCAGCTTCTTCATCCTAAACGGATTTCTCAATTGCTTTCCTTTTTTGTTGATTCTTGTCTTTTCTTAATTGCTTTCCTAGCTTGTTGATACTATCCAACCTTGCCTTGATTCTCGATCTTCACTTCTTTGGAAGCTTATGGACTTGCCTTTCGATTCATTATCTTCAAAAGCAAGTATATAAATCAGTATGGAGTATCTCAGGGAATATTCAGATATGGTAATATATATTCTCGGATACTTCCGTTTAATTTTGTTATTTCAAACGAAATCTGCAGAGTTATGCTTGACGTCCTCAGTGGTGATGCTTGAGGTCCTCAGAGGAAAGGTCGTGGAGGGCATCATGTGTGTCTATTGTTTCTTCAAACAAAATCATCATGTGTGGAAGACTTCCCTTATTTGTCCTTTCAAACAAAATCTTCTGGACCTGTTGGAGGTCGCGGCTCTGACGTGGTGGAGGGCATTGTATTACTTCTACAATCTCCCCCTTTTTATTTGAAAGACAAAATTGCATGCATGGCATCTAAACAAGTAGTAGCGTATGTATATAGAACATACAATAGAGTAGCTCATAATTCACAACAAGTGTGAGCAAAATACTTAAGAGTTGCATACATGCCATGGAAGAATTTCTCCCAAACAAAAAGGAAACAGGAGAGTACAAGCTCTAAAGAGTTTGGCAAAAATAAAGAAAAAGAGAAGGGGAGGAGAGAGAAAAAAAGGCAAGAATCTGAGTTACCTATGGAGGAGGTAGTCAGGCGTCTTGACTGGACCCAGCTTACATTGTGAGGTGCCTGAGAGGATATGTTGATGAAGACATCAGAGGTCCAGACAGATAGCGAGTTGACGTACCTGGGAGGAGGAGAGGGACCACATGTAGGGAGGGATGATAGGACTCCCCCTCAATTTGACAGCTTGTGAAAAGATTGAGGTCCTCATGTGCGGGTGGCATTGTCTTGCGACCTTCCCCAATGTCTAGGATCTTGTCTTGGCGTTTGTCTCCAAAGGTCACTCTTCCAGTCTTGTTGTTTTTCAATTTATAGAACTTGGTTGGATCTCTGGTAATTTATCTTAGGCATATTTGCAGTAGAGGACATTATACCTTTCTTGGTCTCTAACCAAGGATGAGATTGTTGCAGTGAGGTCTTTGGGACCCAATTTTTAGTAACGCGCGGAGGTCTAGTTCCTCTAGACAGGGGAGTTGGTGAGGTCCTTATTTTATTCGTTGTTGGATGACCTCTATGATAGTGTTTTCTGAGGGGTAAAATATTTGTTGTAGGAAGGAGAGGTCCTTTGTTGGTATGAAAGGGAGGACTTTTGGAACGATGTTTTTGAGAGGTGGTGTCTTAGGTGTGGAAAGAATGGTTTTCTTTTGGCAGGGATGAGATTTTGTGAGGACCTCATTTGATAGTCGAGTGATGGTTTTATAGCAGTCTTTGACCTCTGTAGATAGCCTATCATTTTCAGTTGCTAAGAGGTCATTTCTGGTGTTCAAGCTTTCTCTAGCCTCGCTCAGATTATTGACATGTTTTGTGAGATGCTTGATTCTTTCTATTAAAGATCTAGAATATTTGAAGAGACAAAATAATATGTGAGCAAGATGCACAGAGGGAAGAGTGAGGAGCTCATCTAAGTTTACCTCGTCATGAGATGAGGTTGGATCCTGATCCTCATTGGATTGTGCCATTAGGCAAATGTTTCAATCTCTTTCACTTCACTATTCCCTTCACTTGAGTCACTGTCGCTCCAAGTGGCCAGCATTGCTCTACGATGTTAACGTTTGGGCCTAACATTTCTTTTGTCCTTGTTTCTTGGCGTGAGGACAGTCCTTAACCAAGTGTTCTGAGCTGCCAAAACCATAACAAGTAAATGGGTCAGATTCTTCTTTCATTAAGGACTTACCTTTTGAGCTTGATTTTTTGTTTTAGGCATCCTTAATGTATCCTCGGAAGGTTGGATTTTTCTTGTAGAGCCTTTTGAACCCTTTAGCTAGCATTTCCATTATGTCCTCTTCATCGTCCTCAGTTTCACTTTCTGGTTCTAGTATTGCTTTTAAAGCAATTCCTTTTTGTTCTGAGGAATCCTGCAGTTGGATCTCGTGGGCCAACAACTTCCCAACAAGTTCCTCCAATCTAAAGGTCTTAAGGTTTTGTGTTTCTTCAATGGCAGTGACTTTGGAACCCCACTTCCTTCTTGGCAGGCATCTGAGGACCTTTCTAACTTGTTAGTTTTTCCCATTGATTTGAGGTGGTTGGTGATGCTGCTGAATCTTTTGAACATCTCCTCAACAGTCTCATTTTCTTCCATTCTGAAGGCCTCATACTTTTGGACAAGGATATCCACTTTGGTGTCCTTGACTTTACTTATGCCTTCGTATGAGATTATCAAGTAATCCCAGGCCTGTTTCGCAGTTTCACAGTTAGGTACACATTTAAAATCATTTGAATTTAAACTGCAATAGATCAAGTTTAGAGCACGAGTGTTTTTTCTCAATGGCTCCAACTCTTCATTGGTCATTTCAGATCTTTTCTTTGAGACATCTTGATTTGCACTGTTCTTCTTTGTAGGAGTAGGGTAGTCTCCTTCGGTTATTACAGTCTATAGATCCTCATCTTGGTCTTTGAGGAAGACTTCCATTTACCTTTTCCACATCCTGTAGTTTTCTCCAGTGAGTAGTGGTGCTATTGTCCATGAGCGTCCTTGAGGGGTTTCATTTGCACTGATTCCGGCCATGATCTTTTCCACAGAGTTGTTAACCTCTTGAGACAGTGGACCTGCTCTGATACCAATTGAAATAACCCTAGCGAGGGGACGAATGGGGTTGTATAAAAACTTCTGCACTTTATCAACACAAGGGCGTTAATAGCACTAATCATACTGAATATTACTTCTTTATTTGATTAACTTCAGGTACAAGAAAGGTAGAGGGAATCACAAACTCGGCAATTCTCAAGACAGTGATGTCCTCAACAATTGCTTACAAGGACAGAAACTCATAATTAGTTTCTGTTAAGGGGCCTCACATATGAGGCTAGGAAGTTTCAAACTCACTAAAGAAAGAACACTCTTCTCACTTTAGTTACACACCCTTGAGGGCCTCACCAAAACTTTCGTTCTGGTTACATAACTCACCACTCAAACACAATTGGTTACAGTCAGGCTTTTCTATCACAAAATTCCTACACTCTATTTACTCTTGCTTGGAATCGATATCTCTTTGGAGAGGACAGTTTGGGGCTCTTTATAGGCGGTTTCTTCATCCTCAACGTATTTCTCAATTGCTTTCCTTGTTTGTTGATTCTTGCCTTTTCTTAATTGTTTTCCTTGCTTGTTGATACTATCCAATCTTGCCTTGATTCTCAATCTACACTTCTTTGGAAGCTTATGGACTTGCCTTTCGATTCATTATCTTCAAAAGCAAGTATATAAATCAGTATGGAGTATCTCAGGGAATATTCAGATATGGTAATATATATTCTCGGATACTTCCGTTTAATTTTGTTATTTCAAACTAAATCTGCAGAGGTTATGCTTAACATCCTCAGTGGTGATGCTTGAGGTCCTCAGAGGAAAGGTCGTGGAGGGCATCATGTGTGTCTATTGTTTCTTCAAACAAAATCATCATGTGTGAAAGACTTCCCTTATTTGTCCTTTCAAACAAAATCTTCTGGACCTGTTGGAGGTCGCATCTCTGACCTTGTTCTTTCACTTTAATCTTTTGATAATGGACTTCAAACTCATGAATGTCAGTGTATGGTTTGTGGGTGAGGCCAGATTACATTTGTATTTTTACCCTTCCTTAATAAACATGACCACTAAACAATAAAATAATAATATGCGATGGCTCAAAAGTCAATAATCGATTCATTCTAAACTCAAGTAAACTAGGCAACTATCCACTAGAAATGATCCATGAAAGGCTTATGCCTTATATTCAGTCACCAGTTAAAAGAAATTGTATTCATAATTCATAGAATGACCTTAGCGAAGCTTTGGCTCCAAATACATAATAGGTTATTGACTGCCAAGGACGGCCCAGAGGCATAATTTACCTAAAGGGATGAGGGGGGACTTGAGGGTCAAATTTACAAATATAAGTGGGGCCTAAATGGTGACTCACTAGCCACCTCCCCCATTTCCTTCTTCTCTCTCTACAAAAATCAGAGGAAGGTCACCCACCACCGCCTCTCTCCTCCGCCTCAGCCTCAGCCCCCACCGCCACCACCTCCCTCCTCCGCTTCAACCTCAGCCCCTACCGCCACCGCCTCCCACCTTCATCTACAATTCCCTTCATAACTCCCTTAAACCCCCAACCAAATCCAGCATTCAGGTCTTCACCATCACTACCGCTACTTTCTGATTCTCAAATGGGGAACTGCTGCAGATCTCCGGCATTGGTAGCTCGGGAGGACGTCAAATCGGAGCAACCTGACAGTCGGCGAAAAGGGAAGGAAAAACACCGCGTTTCCGGCGCCCGATTGAAGCTCTCTACAACGGCGGCCGCGGCGGCGGCGACGGTGTTGCCGGACGTCGTGAAAGAGTCGATCGACGAGAAGTAATTAGTCAATCAGAACTCCTCGCTTGCAAGTCGATTTCGAAGCGGAAGCTCAGGATGACGGTCGATGTCGATGATGTGAGACCTTCAATTTCCTCTGTTTTCTTTGATGCTACCAATGGCCACCGCCTCCCACCTTCAGAGAGTGGCTACAATCATCAAAACCAACCCAGATTACAAAATTGCGGAGCAAAATCAAGCTCAAAATTGAATCAAACCAACTTCCATTTGTGCAGATTTGAAATTGAATCTGAAGTTAAGAGGTGGATTTGAAACCAATTTCCTCCATTTTCAACTTCCATTTGCGATTGTAGATGAAGGTGGGAGGCGGTGGCGGTGGGGGTTGTGGCTGAGGCGGAGGTGAGAGGCGGTGGCAGTGGGGGCTGAGCTTGCCTTCCTTCCCCTATTTTTCGTAGAGAGAGAAGGAGGAGGGAAATAGGCAGGTGTCAACATGTGGGGCCCACCAATGATTGTAAATTAGGACTTATAAGTCCTGCAAAGACCTCATGGTCTTTTTGCTTTATGGGTCGTCCTTCATAGTCAATAACCCATACGTAATTTCTGACAGAATCTGTGAAAGCATAGAGGCTGGGCTAGAGGTGTTGGCCAGTAATAGTTCCTACTTTCCATCAACTGGGCCTGACCCAATGAAATACTAACTACTGTGGCCCAAATCTCCAAATCTTTGTGTTTGGAACTATTGAATCACCAACTGATCTTTGCTTTTCTTTTGAGAGGTTTTTTTCATCTCTCCTTCTTGGTCGGTTGTCTTTATGAGATGGAATACCCCCTAATCAAAGATCTAGGTCATATCAAGTTAGCAATAAATTACTAACAGAGGGAAGTAACTTTGATTATCTTCTGTTTTCGGCTTCAATACAATAAACATTAGTCGATCGACAGTCACTAATAAATAACACAGGAAGCAACTTCAGATATCATCTTGTAATGGTTACTACAATGTAGGAGACCACAATCTCGTCACTGGCACTTAGTTATTTGGAATAATGATCCAGCTACGTTTCGCTTGCGATAAGAGACATCTAAACCTATGGCTAAAACTTGCCCTTGTAATAAGATCGATGTCTAACCATATCATTTACCTTCTAGCAAAGGCCTAATCTTGCCAGGAAGTTTGGCATCAGATGCTTGAACACTCATTGCAATTGAGGAGTTATATATCACATTGCTGAATGTTTGAAGATTTTTGGTTGCCAAAATGAAACAAATTTATTCTAAAATTACATTAGTTATGTCCATCTTACTTGTACAAACAAAAGATTGTATATACATTATTTAGATCTATTGGCCCAACAATAAGAGGTAAATATTAAATTTCGTTGAACAAGTATGACCCTCCAATCCTGAAATTTTCATCCCTAAAAATTTTATATTTCTACCGAGGTACGATGACCTTAAATATTTAAGGTGGGTTTCTAATTTAGCCATAAACTGTTTGGTACGTGATTCGCTTGAATAATACACATCCTGACTTAAGATGTTTAACTTTTAATAATATTTTCTCTAATAGTTATATATGTTTATCAATTATAAGAGTATAATAATAATTATTAGTGGAGTTAAAAATATAAATAATAGCCCAATTTTGTCAATCAAAATAGAAAATACATATTTTATACATTTTATATTTATGAAAAAATATATATAAATAATTATTTTATATTGTTTATAAGTTTGGTGTGCCTCGTTTTGCCCGTGTTAAAAAAAAAGTTGCAATAACCCTCAAAATAATGAAACATACTTTTATAATTATTGAAATATATATGCTTAAATCTAACTTTATAAATAATTTAGGTCAAATTTAAAAGAGTTAATAACCATCTTGTGTCAAAATATTTAGGGAAATTGGATTCTAATAATACGAACTTTTGGCCATATAAGACTTAATAATACGAACTTTCGATTTGGTTCTGAATAATATGAACTTTGACCCCCTGTTGCCCCCAATAATACGCCACTGAGTTAAGATAAACTTAACTCGGTGGCGGGATGACGTGGCGGCGGAGGGATGAGTTTAGTCAATTTTGACCTGCCACGTCAACACCCTTCTCTCTTTCTCTCTCTCTCTCTCTCTCTCTCTCTCTCTCTCTCTCTCTCCTCTTTCTTCGTTTCAGATTTCCAGCTCCCCCATTCCTTCTTCTTCTTCTTCATCTTCACAATCTTCTTCTTCCTCCCTCTTTCTCTCTCCTCTGTCTCTCTCTTTCTCTCTCAAACTTCACCTTCTTCTTCCTTCTTCTTCCATCATCACCCTCATCCATCTCCACCACTACAAAACTTTCAAATCACCTCCAAAGCAGTCTCGTCGTCCCAGCAACTTACTCCACAAATTCGGCAACTTACTCCACAAATGAGACACCAAACCCCATTTCAAATTCGAAGTCCCAGCAACAGACAGAAATCTAAGAGACCACACATTCCCCAACGCAGTGTCGTTGATTTTTAAGCAGGGTAAGCAAAAACACAAAGACGATCTGAGTCTTCTGGATAAGCAAAAACACAGGAAATGTTGATACCAACAACTGACCCATTAAAGCATTGAGTTCCTTCCCAAGTCAAACATGGGTCAAATTTAATCGGCCATTGCTTGGCTCTCAGACCCAAAGACGATCTGAGTCTTCTGGTTATCACCAAAACCAACAATCACTGTTGAATTGTATTATTTGGTGAGCATCTTCAAGCAGAGAAAAAAATAGAAACTTTGAAGGGGGGAGGGGGTTGAAGATGAAGAAGCGAAGAACAAGAAGCTATTACCTCAATCAATATTCATAGGGATGACTAATACCCACCAAATTTCTGGCCCTAAATTTGCAAACCCAGATCTCAGAACACAGACAATGGAGGAGAATTGGGTAAAAGATGAAACCCAGAAAAACCCAGATGAAGATTGAAGAAGAACTTGAAATGGGTAAAAGGGGTTTAAAATTGAAGTGGAAAATTCACAGTGAAAAGCTCCAAAAGGGGGGAGTTCGTGGTGGAGGATTTGACGATGAATTGGTCACCGAATTTGAGGACTGCACAATTCTCAAGTCTGACGATGAGTTGAAGTGTGAGAGTGAACGAACAATTCTCAAGTCTTTCTCATATGTAATTGGGAGTGTGTTGTTTCAGATTTTGGGTTAATGGTGATGAGAGGAGAAGGAAGAAGAAGAAGAAGGAGGGAGAAAGGTGCTGGGATTCTGGGAATGAAGAAGAGGAAGAGAGAGAAAGAGAGGAGAGAGAAAGAGAGAGAGAGGAGAGAGAAAAAGACTGATGTGGACAAAATAAAGCTGACTAGGACATGCCTCCGCCGCCACGTCATCCCGCCACCGAGTTAAGTTCATCTTAACTCAATTGCGTGTTACTGGGGGCAACAGGGGGTCAAAATTCATATTATTCAGAACCAAATCGAAAGTTCGTATTATTAAGTCTTATATAGCTAAAAGTTCGTATTATTAGAATCCAATTTCCCAAATATTTATCATTGTTGCTTCAAACATAACCTAGTACCTACATAGTAACGTAAAGTTGTGTACTGTATGGTCATTTCGGGCTTTACCCTCTCCGGAAGGAATTTTGACTATGTTGTTGAGCAGGTGGACCAAACAAGGTTTTACATTCGCCTAACTTTTTCAACAGTTATTTTCAAAATTATTATTAGTATTTTAAATTAAACCTTTTGTCAACGGTTAACTGATCATCCCGCCCCAAAAAAAGAAGAAACGAAACAAATCCAGGCTGTACTCGTTGAAGTTGTCGGTGATCGTTTTGCTGTGGTAAAGGTTAGTAATTCAAACATGTATACAGTATGTCTAAAATTAGACAACAATGTCAAAGGGGAAGATAATCTTTTGAGGCCCTGTTATTTAGTTAGATTGGATGTAACCGTCCCAACTTATCCAAACTTATCTAAATCTAAAACAATTCCCCTGAAAAACATCATAACTTATCCTAATTTATCTCAACTTATTATAACTTATCCATCCAAATCTGAAAATAACATAATCAAATAACAGGGTCCCTCTATGAAATTTTGTTTAATTCTGAATTGATCCATACAATCAGTGAAACGAATACAGAGATCCATACACATCAAATGATCGATCTAGTTGTAAACTCAAGTATATGCAGTCGTATCTACAATCATAAAGACCACATTAAAAACACCACCTAAAATGTGTACTTTAATTTACAAGCAATAGAAAGGGAGAAAAAAAACACAGCTAAAAAGTATGATGATGAAGCAAAAGCAATTATTCAAGCAGGAGTTTCAAACTTCTTGACTATGTTGCCAAAATAACTTTCTATGTCATCTTCACTACAAGCACTACTAATGAGGCGCGCCAGGCTGGAATCCAACCGTTGGATTGAACTGGAGCACGGCGTTGACAACTCTGACGAAAAACTGCTGCCACTACCACTTCCGAGACTCTGGTTGCCGCCGTTGGAGAAGAATGCCGATGCATCAGACGAAGAAGATGATGGGCAAAGTGGCACATGATCCGGGCCGGAGCAGTTGTTGAAGCTTTGCTCTGTTTTGACTCCGAACCCGGGATTTCTTCCCGGGTTTTGCTCCAAATTACATGGAGTAGTGATGTTCTGAAGTGGGTTTTGCAGCATGGTGTTGCCCATTAATGGATTCCCAAGGGGAGTTTGAGTTTGAGTTTGGGAAAGTGAAGCAGCTAATTTTAGAAGGTCTGGGTTAAGAAGCTGGGCTTGAAGGTTGATCAAGGTAGGTATGTTGAGTAGGGGTGATGGGTTGATGTTTTGAAGAGAGCTCAAAAGGGAGGGAAGGTCTAGTATATCAAGACGAGGACCGTGGGTCACTGGATCGATACCCATTCGAAGCAGCTTCTTCCTTATGTGGGTGTTCCAGTAGTTCTTGATCTCGTTGTCTGTCCTTCCCGGTAACTTGGCAGCAATTGCAGACCACCTACATATAATCATCCCAAAGGATCAATGTTGATTCATACACATATACCACTAATTGACTAGAAGAAAAGAAAAAGAAATCAGTTAGTTAATGAAACAGGGGATTGGAAATGAGGTTACTTGTTGCCTAAAACGCTGTGGAGATGAATTATGGCGTCCTCTTCCTCGGGTGTAAATCTGCCCCTCTTGATATCCGGGCGCAGGTAATTTGCCCATCTTAGGCGACAACTCTTCCCACACCTTTGTAACCCTGTAAATATAATCCAAATTCCAACAAGTTAACCCCAAAGATATCTAAATTTATACAGTTTAATACATAATCGACTGTTGGAAGTTGTTTTCAGAAAAACTTAAAAATGGAGAATGCAAAAGAGTACCTGCTTTCTTAGGGAGAGTTCTCCAATTGCAAGCGCCATGTTTGTGAATGTAGCCGATAAGCTTTTGATCCTCCTCAGGAGTCCATGGACCTTTCTTCACTCCATCTTTATCGCAGCACGGCGTTCTTCCCATCTCTCTAATTAACCTCACTTAGTTAGCCACCAAGTGCTTCTGTTTAAGTATATGTTTTCTTCTACTACAGCTTGTTAATCACTTATTAGATACAAAGTATCACAGTTCTGCATGAAAAACATGGGGGGGTGGCTGCTGGGTTTATATAAATAAGGAATTACAAAGAAAATGACAATATATAATTAGGATTGAAAAAAGGAAAATTGAAATTAGGCAAACAAGAATTGAAAAAAAAGGGGGGAATGGTTGCTGTTGTCAGCTGGTTCATATAAGTCAAGGCGACGTGTCCCTTAAATGTGGAAAAAATTATTAATCAATGATTAATAAATTAATGGGGAGAAATTACAGGATAATGTTGCTCATTACGTCACGGTTCAGATCCTCATATCACACTTCATTTTCTCTGAGAATTCTTTTTTGTTTTGTACTTTTTGTTGATGGATTTGCATGAATCAAGCCAAAGTTGCTGGGGGGTCACCTTAGTGATAACACCACAAAGATTTACATAGACGATTACAGATTGCAGTGTAATTACATACACGCAAGCAAAAAAACACTCCCAAATAGGCTGAATTCTAACTAAGAAAGTTATAATATTAGCTTAACCCATATTATTACAGTTCATTTTTTTTAAAAAAAAAAATAAGAACGGTTGAAATGGTAGTCATAACATAATGTGTTATCTCAAAATTGAAATATACTCAACCCGTATTTAATTATCTGAATGTAAGCTACATCCAACTCGTGTTTATTCTAACCCAAAATAAATTTGAACAGTATTTAACTCATCTGTCTAGATTCAAGGTTCTAATTGAGATGCATTTGAGAGGAAGGCAGATATCAAATTTTGTTGTGATAGTGAATAGGACTCAATCCTCACTAGTCATGGCAAAGCTGCTGAAACTGAACTGAACAAAATAGAAGCCTGCAATTTGAGCACAAGGGGTAGTGTAACATTCAAGATAGACCACAGAAGAGTGTTCAAGACTGCTTTATGAGTCCAATGCCCAGTTACAAGTATTGATCACAATTCACAGAAAAGTCCCTTCCCTCAAACAAGGGGCTGAAAACACGGGAACCCCTTCATTCTTTCTTAGAACTAAGGAAAATTTTACAGGAATCCCCAAATGGTTTTCTTACACAATGTTTTAAGCTTGCACAAGGGGTATCGTTCATCCCAAACATGAAACAAAAACTAGAATACTCGGTATTCTTGATTATCAAGGCCACATATGGCAATAATTCAATATCCCTGTATCTAGACAGCTACAACTTCCATCTTTAAAATTTAAAAAAGAATCTCATCAGCCTTCCGGATATGTAGCGAGCAGAGAGAAGCCAGAAGTGCAGTGTCATACGCTTGCTTGATAATCCCAGACACTGTAATAATGCCAACGAACCACAAGAAACTTAGAATATTAATCACAATGGAGCTATTAGCTACCAGAAACCTTGAAATCCTTATGAACAAAATCAAATGAGCAGTCTTCAAGCTAGTTTCCAATGGCATTTACACATCAATTCCACAAGACGACTCAGCATAGATATGTGCAAGTAGGTTGTAGGATTCAACAATATAATTGGAATAATAAATGAATTATATTTGAATGTGCTATGTTCATAGTCTACCCAATTGAGTCATTTGTTACCATGCGAATACCAACTCAACCGAAAGTTTAGGCTGATAGCTGAAAGCCCAAAAGTGGTTTTACAACTTTAACAATTACTTGACATGCAACCAGGGGACTGTTTTTCTGGTCCATTTTTCCAGCACCAAGCAATTTCATTGATTAAATATTCAGAATCAGAGTTGCACTTGCTGAGTTCTGCAACCCAATCAACTCTGGCAAAATATGTTCTGAGCTTTAATATATCTCGTACAGAGGAAACAAGGAAAATGCAGAAACAGAAGGTTTTAAGGTTTTGAGTCTTTTGACTTGCATGACAAAGTAACGGCATAGACCATGATAACCATCTTGACTCAAGATGGTTCTTAACCATCTTGAATTGTTCATATTTTATATTTTTGTAACTTTTATTAATATTTTCTTGAATAATTATATATATTTATAAATTATAATAATATAATATTTATTAGCTAGGTGAAAAAATATAATTATAGCCTAATTTTATCAATCATAGTAGAAAATCCACATTTTATACATAGTTTTATATTTATGAAATAAATATAAATCAATGATTATTTTTAAATTGTTTATAAGTTGTAGTAACCCTAAAAATAATGAAACGTACCTTTAGAATGATTTAAATACACTTACATTTCACTTTATTAGTGATTTAAAAGAAATGCAAGATGGTTAAGAGTCATCTTGTGTCAAGATGTTTATCATTTTCGTGATTTTCGTATTTAATTATCTTATTTATAACCTTTTTTCAAATAATAAATAATTTATCTAAAATAACTAAACTGAAACAAAAATAGCTGGGACACTAACTAATACCAAAAAAGAAGTATCTAGTTACCTTCTATTGAATTCTGAACATCCATATACAAGATATCTACCTCGTCTCGTCTCAGATGGAAATAGCATAAGCTGATCATCAGAGTCCTGCATATATCATTCAAAAACTACTTGTGATTTCCAGACCACACAAGGAGAAATGCTAACATGACTTACAGAAAAGAAAACCCACATTGCATCTAAAGTTGCATCATATGATTCATATCCAATCAAACTATGACTTTGTTGGAGTACAAGCATAAGCATACGCCCATGAACTTTTAAACAAGCATGATACTTTACAATCTAATATTGACAACTCATCCATTAATTTTGTCGTTCCGCCGACAGTTCAATGTTTTCCATTTTCCCTAAAGATGGATATCCCCAAAGAGTTGAAAGTTATTAAGGGGAACAAAGATATGCATCCAAAAACTCTAATGGCTCAGAACAGTGAAACTAAGTGCTGTCCATCAATGATTCGATGTGTTACACATAAAGCCAAATGTTCAGGTGGACAAATTTGTTGTTTTCTCGAAACATTTGGTAGTACCCACAAGGCATGATAATAATTTAAGCATGAAAGCCAAAATTGAATAATAATGGTGCTGAGGATGCATATGCAAGACTGCCACAGCAATTAACTTCCTTCCTGTAATGCCACCTTCAATGTTCACATACTGACATTTATCTATTAGTTGAATCAGGCGCCCAGCAAAATAGTTAAAAGGTTCCCTTAAAAGTTTCACAAAATTTGTGTAGAGTTCCTTTCAACCTGTTACCTTGTATTTTGTCAGGCACCTTAGTTTTAAACACTGACTCAGTATATGCAAGTTTCCTTCAATTTCTAGTTTTGAACAAGAATTTAAAACCCAAAACTTGAAACCCAGAACTCAGTATGCGCATGTTTCCTTAGTTTTCATTTTTCTGAAGCTACTTTAGATTCCTCTCCCCAGTCTCAAAAATCTGTGTACCTCAAAATCACACCTTTGAGTTGGGAACACTGTAACACTACTCCAACCACAATTACAAGCTACAACACAACAATATATACCGGAAAATCAACATGTATTCAGTATTGTGTAACATCAGCTGCATGAACACTGATATCACAGTTGCTAGAAATACATATCTACCTATAATTGAATTTAGTGAGGAAGGAAATTGCTTCATTTCTTGTAGCATATACAAAATGTTTCTTTCTTCATGTCCACAATAGCACAAAACCCGGATGCCTCGATGCTAGCAGTCAGTCAGTCACAGACAATTAAGAGCTTCCAATTATGTAAAGAAAATTCATCCATGTGGACAATTCCTGTTTTATTGGAATATTTTACTTGGATTACATATGCTTACATCTGATATTAAATACCCTCATAACTTGTTCTATTTGTATAGCTTGCTTGTGGAAGGTAACTCTGATATGCTTTCAGCACGCCAAAGTTAAAGAAGCTACTCCATATAAATGCTGTAATTTATCAAAAAAGCTTCCCAAACTTAGCATCTACTCTGTTTGGAGCTGTTCAGTTTCTCCACCAAACTTTGACAAATAACTGGCTTCCAAACAACTTTTTGAATATCATAGTGCACCAATAGAAGAGGAAAGAGAAGTTTATTATTATTTATTTATTGACAAGTTATGGAGAGGGGGGATTTAACAATATATATCCAACATAAGGCTAGTTTTGGAAAAGACAGACCAGGTGTCTGATGAGGTGCAAGCTCTTAACGTCATTGGCAATCAATTAACATTTCTTTAACATATTTTATTGGTAAAAGTAGTCGGACACAATCCCAACAAATAGATAAGATAAAAAAGAAAACCCCATGATCAGCAATAACCGGATCACCCTGTGGGATAAAACAACAAACAGTAAGAACAAAAAGACATGTACCCATTGGCAAGATGCTTCTCGAAAAAGAAGCCTTTGACTAGCTTATTCTGTCCACATTAACAATATTGGGACATGTGGATAACTACAAGAGGAGGAAGATCACACCTAAAGTTGTCCGTGGATGACAAATATAGCATCACACATTGACAAAAGCTATTCACGTAAGGGTTACAGCAAATATGTACAAGAAATCCGACAGGAAGCGTTTGAAGACCTCCAGCAGATGGTCAACAACAGTCGAGATGGGGAAAATATGGATATCAATCTTTAAGATCCTATAATTCGCTAGCTTTCATGTGTTTCTTAGGCAAGGTCAATTGTTGATAGTTCTCATGTCAGCTGATAAAGTGAACAAGCTAGCTAATCCTAATGACTGGCCCATTTCTCATAAAGTCAGTTACAGGGGTTAATGGTTAATGGATCTTATGGAGTACAGGTGTGAAGTTTATATGAAATGATACAAACTAAATGTGTTTCAAGGGAGCTTCTTTGCATCCTGCAGGTCCTACTCAAGTGGAATACGCACTGAGCAGTAAGCATTTTTACTGTTATCGTCGGTATTAGTGCTGATGCTGTCGTTGCTCAGAGGTTGGCCGCTCACACATATGTAGGCAGGCATTTAGAGGAGAGCAACAAATAGGCTCACAGACCGCATCTTACCCACTTAAATTACTACAAACTTTCATCCTAACTACACCATTCCACATCTAGTTATTAATTAGTGTAAGGACAGGATTCATTGGTGTGTCACGGATCTAAAATCAAATCCCAAGCTATCACCTTTTTTTTTTACAAAGGTATGATACAAGAGTTAGGAAGTCCTTCTCTCAAGGTTTCTGCCCAAACTATCATCATAGATAATCTGGTTCAACTCCCTATCTAAAACATGCTCCCATAACGTATCCATCCTAGTACAAAGACCCTTTTTTGCAAGCCAATTGGCTGCTCTATTTGCCTCTCTAAAGACATGAGAAATTAAGTAATTAGAACAATGAGATTAAAAAAAAGTCTAATATCTGCCACCAGCGTATAGATACTCCATGGGATGTCGCAAGATCCTCGTTGGACCTCATATTGTGTCGACGAGGATCATGCTGTCACCTTCTACACAAATGTTATGAAACCCTCTACTAATCGCTTCCTTAATGCCATTCCGGATTGTGTTGCTTCAGCTACCAGAACCGATGCTTTACCCAGATGAAAAGCCCTGCAAACAAGAGGCCTCCCTACCCTGTCTCGAATGATAAAGCCACCCGATGCCTCAAAATGAGATTTGGCTCCATCTGAGTTTATTTTTACCATGCCAATCGGAGGAGGAGACCAAGACACCCAAACAGAAGAGGACTTGAGACTCGGAGCAGTGGGGTCTCTGAAGATGTCTAGGTGCAACGGAGATAACTCGTGACGAATACTCCATTCAACATTAGCCTTCCTATCCCGGATGAGGACGCCATCCAATGATGAGGGAGCATTATGGAAGACCAATGCATTTCATGCTTTCCAAAAGCTCCACAGCAAGGTAAGGAAATGATCAAAGATCAATTGCATTATCATACTTTTCAAGAAGAGAGAGCAAGAGCAGAATATCAGACTCCAAAGGGGTGTGGGGCAATGGGTTAACCCAATTATGATGGGCCACCAAAGCCCACACCTCTTTAGCGAAGGAGTAATTTTAAAAAATGTGATTGATACCTTCGGCAAAATTGCAGAAGGGGGCGAGAATCAAATGTTAGACCTCTCTTGATAAAAGCCATCCTAGTAGGGAGGGCCTTATGGCAGATCAGCCACAAGAAGACTTTAAGCTTAAGGTTGGATATTCAAATTCCAAATCCAATTAAACTCCCAAATAGAAGAGCTCTGGTTAATATCATGAGCCAACCAGGTAGCAGATTTTGTAGTAAAAGAGCCATTGCTTGAGTATTCCCAACACCAGTTATCTTGCATATCATGGCATGGAACCAGGATGGAACGAATGAGGTCAACGGAGACCTCACTGACCTTGGCACAAGCCAATCCAAGTCCCACTCTTTATTAGGAGTGATAAAGTCGAAGACTTTGAGATCACAATCAACATTATCATGATTAGCTATGTTATTGATGGTTAAAAGGTTTACATAGTTGCACCAATTGTCCTTCCAAAGATTGATCGATTTTCCGTCGCCAACTTTCCAGCGAATACCTTTCTTGAAAATGTTGCAGTTTCTAAGGATGGCTTTCCAAGCCCACAAGTCACCACTTCTAATTTTATGTTCAGAAAAATTTTCTAAAGGATATTTGGACCTAAGAGTCTCAGCCCAAATACCGCTTCCCATAAGATATTTCCAAGTGAGTTTACTAAGAAAAGAGGTGTTGACAGCTTCCCTTGCTCATGATTTCAGAAAACTAATTGATCAACTTCAGCATTAGTTTGTGAGAACTGACAATCAATGGTTTTCACTAGTCCTTCTAGGCTAAACTATTTTATTATTTGTACCAAAATGTGACGAAAATAAACACAGGCAAGAACATGTCACACGTTGAATGACCAGAGTGACATAGTGGCAGACAAGCAGAAAAATGCTGGTGATGAACTAGTTCTGTGAAATTCTAAATACGAAAGAATCACATAGTTCTAAATTTTCAGTGCTACCAAGGCTATTGCAACAATTAGTACCAACACTGTCAGAAGACTGACGCAGACATTACTTTTGTTGGCTAATAAGTCTTGAAAGAACAGGAAGTTGATCAATCAGCAGGACACCATAAATTAAACAAAGAGAAAAGTGTTAAGAAATACCTGTACAAAATAGATTGTCTACAAAGCTACAGAGGAATTGGAAGCTATTAACTCAAGGATCTGACTATGTAAGCTTCCATTTGTCACGAGAACACCACCGGAAGGAAATATAGCTCTGCGTGCAACTTCATCACCAGCAAGATCAATTTGACTTCCTTTCCAGTCAGTCACCTATTAAGTAGGGTTAGAAATTCATCTGATCAAAAAGCCGAATTTCCAAGCAACTTAGAAAGCAACTAAAAAGATGGTTATGTGCACACCTTTCCACCAGCTTCATGTACACAAATCATTCCAACAGCATGGTCCCAGGCCTGCATGATCAAAACGTTGAACTTTCAAGCAATACAAGGAACAGCAAACGGAAATACAAAGTACAAGAAAACAAAATATACCTTCATAGTAAATTTGACCCTTGCTCGATTAATAAAGACAGATGCTCGACCAGAAGCCACCATTAAATACTTGCATAAACTTCAGTGGAAACAAAAACTGTCATGCACAAACCGAGGACTTGGTGCTAGTCTCAGGAAAGGAGGAAAGCAACATGTCCAGCAGCAAATAATCAAAAAATATCAAGAGACTATGCCTCTTATAGCACATATAACACCCAGCCAAAGGAAAAAGGCATGCCAGTAGCATGATAGCCATTAGCCACCACCTCTTATGAGTGGGAAGACTTGGAGATTTAGCTTTAGAGTCATGACCTTGAAAAAACTTTTAAAAGGAAAAACATGAAGTCAATAGTTTACTGGATTTCAACAAAGCAGTAGTTCTGTAATGCCTTTTGTTAAAGGACATGTAAGAAATCATTTGATCCTGTAGTGACAAAATCAATCCTCAAAACGATGAACATTTAGAACCATGCTTGCAGACATGGTCATCATGTCCTTGTGCAACTGCAGATGAAACAAGCATTTCAAAATGGAAGCAAAGTATCTCTGTCAGCTGGTTCTCCCAATTCACAATCAGTCAGGTGATGTTAATTTAGTCCGCAACCCCAAAAAAAAACAAAAAAAAAAAAAAACACCCCAACCCCCAAAAAATGTAAGAGGAAGAAGCCAAGTGCATGGTCCTTTCCCCGAATCCAACTTATCATATAAAGAAACGAGGATCTTAACCAACTACACTAAATATAAAGAGAAACACTTTAGAGAAAGAATATTGACATACCTTCCACAACAAGAAGGGAGAAGCACAATTTGCCTGTCCCCTACACTAGCAGCACTGGTTGTTGCATTAAAAGTATCTGACAGGGGCATGGAATCCCATGTTTGACTTTCAGGGATGCAGAAATATGCCTCTTGGACCAAGGAACACCCATTGACAAAGCATCTTTCCCAAAAGCTGCCGATGCTCATTACACCGTTCACCAGATTAGATAACCTAGTCATCCAAGTGCCACAACCCACATGAGCAGCCATAATCATTCCCGATTGAGATTCAAGTTTCTGTGCCTCCTGAACAGGAACAGACAATTGATTTGAAAAGTTCTCCGGCCACTTTGGGCAGCCCATAACACCTAGTACAATCTCCCCATCAACAACAAGTGCCAGGCCCACCTGAATATGGAACCAAATAGGTAACTTCAGAAACAACAAACAATGAAAATCAGCAGAAGATACAAAGACACTAAGGGCTTGCTCTTATGGACCGTAACAAACATATCATTTAGTTTAGTTTAGTTAGAAGAGCCTGGAAGATTAGAAGAGTTGTCAGTTTAGTTTATTTGAATTATGAAGAACTTGAAATAGCAATCAGGATGGTAAAAAGTTCAAAAGAGCAGGCCTTAATTTTAACATTTAAATGACTTCCAGTTGCACTGCAGGAAGTAATTCACTGAATACAAGACTTAACCCAAGCAGCAAAGTGCATATATCTCCCACCATCATTAATTTTCATCCGACGTGCATTCATGTACTTTCTCTAAACTGTTGCAAATTCTAGCTAAATCCACCAATATTGTTCCTTCTTCTGCATTGCCCATCAAACAACATTATCATTTTCATAAACTATTCTCATGGCCAAGGAACATTTTTTCCTTCAAGTTAAAATTCGTTACTTTTTCAGCTTATCCATATCAAGTCTGAACCATACACAGTGGCATGTTTCTTTGCAGAGTTCCAACATAACTATCACTGACTGAAATATTGAATCATGCACAAGCCGATAAAGAACATACCACATATAAGGCACTACCACCTTTTAGGAACCCTCGAGTGCCATCAATTGGATCCAATACCTGCAATGTAATGTGGACATTCAAATTATATATAGAGCCATCTAAAGGGGTGCTGTATTAATTTACCATGTAATATCTCTGTGAGATACAAAAAAACATAATAGCAAGTGGAACAACCGTGAACAGCTGGACAACCTGTCAACCTCTGAAAAAGGATTTCATAGAGGCCATATAGCCGGAGTATGGTACAGGTTAATTATACCAATCACCAAAAATATTCCATCCAAAACTGCAAGTAGACAAGGAAGGATGCTAGGACCTAGGTGATTAGATACAGTTAATGATGGCCAGCTTAAATAAACGATGTCCCATGCCCTCATGTGAGATAAGATGCCCAACAAGTAATGTGAAGCAGTCACGATGGGCTGAGATTGTTAACGTTAAGGATCATATTCATATACAGGTCCAAAAAGCTTATTTTGGAAAAAATGAACATAATGGTTCATGGACATACAAGACCTGAACACATCAAAATACCAAATGATAAGAAAATTCCCTCAGGCCTACCCAGTATGTGGCAGGCTTGTCCTCAAACACAACCGCGTTGTTTCCCCCTCTGTCAATTGCTTCCAATACTTCATCATCTGTCAGCTTTTCATGCGTGAAGGTAGTCTTATCATCCACAAGTTTTACCACAGCATCAGCCAGATTATTGGTGCGTAGGAATGCTGAGTCCTCTTCAGCTACCAAGGGAATAGAAGGAAACAGCTTTCCTAGCTCTGTCAAAAAGAGCAAATAGTTGATGAAGGGAACTGGGAACATGAGAAACATAAAACATGTCCATTCTATTTATATAGCATTCGGTCTTCCTAGGAAACACGTAATTTTTGGCAGTCCCTCCCCCACCCCCCCCCCCCGAAAAAAAAAAAAAAAAGACAAGAAATAAAAGCAAGTTTATTATGTATTGCCATGGCTCTTTTTCTGCCATTCCTTGCCAAACTCCACCATTGCTTTAACTTGGGTTTTCATTTGTCATAGTAAGAGTCCTAGAAACTTATTCATTTAATTTCAGCGAGCATGGTATGATTGGTATCAACAATCAAGTTTATCACCAAATTAGTCAGTCCATGAGTAACGAATGTTACTCCAGTAATGTCTTGCCCAGGCTTCATCTCTGCTTCCATTAACTTTATTTATATGAGCATATTTATTCAGAAAGAAAGGCTAAGTCCTAAGGATGTTTAGACCACGGGAAAATGGAAAGAAAAAAAGGGAAAATGAAAATGTTTTCTTTGTTTGGACCAAGGTTATTAGAATCGGGATTCTAACTCGGATCCATGAGGTAGTTAGGATTATGGATTGAAATGCAGATAGTAGAATTGCATCGAGAATTTTGGATCATAAAATCGTAGGATCGGAGACCATGATCAAAATTTTAATAACTATGATTTGGACTGAAGAAAGACTAGCGGAAAAAAAGTTGGAAAAGTGGAGGGAAAATGTGGGGTAAGAAAGAAACAAAAACTCTCCGTACAAAAGTGAGAGGAAATGAGAAAAAAATTAGATCTTAACCCAACCCATCTCTCGCAGTTCCCCCCCCCCCTCTCCCCGCGCCCTCTCTTCACACGCCCATTTCAATCTCTCTCTCACACACACATTTTACGCTCTCCTTTTTAGACACCCATTTTAATCTCTCTTTTTCAAACTCATTTTGATCTCACACACATTTTACCCTCTCTCGCCCTCTCACACACAAACAACTTATAACCAAGGAATGGGGAATTGGGACATGGGATTGGGAATAATGACAAAAAGGCTAAAGTACTATAAAAATACCACAAGGCACACACCAAAGAGAAATAGGGTTTTATATGTTTTGGGGGCTATGGAAATAGGGATGATATATATATGAATAGCAATGTAATTCCCAATAGGATTCCTAAACAATAAACATGTACAAGATACGGACACAATATATAACATGTATGAAGGACAAATAATGATGAAGATTGAATCATTTGTGTATATGTTATTTGGCTAATGACATTAACCTTGGAAGGGGCATATTCATACGGGAAAAAAAGGGCAAACTGACCATAGTGTATGAGCTAATGCACCCTGCATCCATTAAGGGGGAAAAAAGAAAAAAAGAAACCCAACTATTCCTTTTCTCATTAGTGTACTTGGGAGGCACTTGAGAATGTCCAAGAAATACCCAAGCACCTTGGATCCTATTGGCAATTACATGAAGTCTTGGGAGTATTTGACCATTATACACTCCTGCCTAAGCAAAGTTACATTGGTGGGGTGAAATGTTGTAGCCATCTCAACAAAAAAAAAAAAAAAAAAAAAGTTGATAGGCAAGTAGCTAGTTTTGATTGTATAACTCCCAAAATGGGGATGGATGGTGAACACTGAAGATGGAAAAGAAATTACCTAGACTAATGAGAGCCTGGACGCTAAAATCTGCAATTGTGACTGGGGTATTATCATTCTTCTCCAAAACCCTGTCGTCAACAGAGAACAGTGACTTTTGCACCTGCCCAGTTCATGTTCATCAAATCAATGCTCAAATGAAGCAAAGAGAAAGGCAACAGCAATTCAGGGAATCACATTTGAGAGTGAATACCTCAACACATATATGACAAGCTCTATGAACAACATCAACAGCAGCATGGAGCTCTTTGTAGTACTTAGCCGTCTGAGGTGAAAATGGAAGACTTGACCTGAACAAGAGAATCCTCCATTAAACGACCACATAGACAATGAGCACAGAAAATAATCACCCCAGACCAAAAGTCGAAATTGAACAGACCTTACAGTGAGTAGGCTGGAGGATCTGGTACGACGAAACTTGGAGGAGGAAAATGGGTAAGATAATCGGAAAGTGGGATGGCGAAGATGAAGATGAAGGCGAAGATCCATTGAGAATTTGTTAAGGGAGGGAGTTTCCGGTTAGGAGGGGGTTGGCTTGGGTGATGAACTGATGATGATTAATAGATGGACTTGAACAGAAGCAGAGGCTCATCAAAAGTGGACCAACCAACCTTGGTCCTACGCACTAGTCTCATTGTGAGTTTGCCCCAGTGGGACAATTTAGACCGGGCAAATGGCCATTATCTTGCGGATCAGCTCAGTTACGGACTACAATATTTTGGACACATGATTCCGGCCAATTGTAGATTCTGCAACTTAAGCTAGAAAACGTGTTCCTCTCATATACAGAAGTCGGTATCTTTAGTTTAAGGCTGTCTGGTTTTCACGGGAGTATAGGACCTAGAAATTGAATAAAATAAAGTTACGTAGATTTGAATAGAGGTAGGTATAAATAGGTAATGTGTTATTTTTTAAGGGGTTTTTTGGACGATAATATACTTACTTTTGGTTTTTTTTTATGTTAGATTGTAATATACCAACATTTATTATTGGATAGTAATATCTCTGACCTATATACCTAGGTGAAATTATTATACCAATAGTAACTAAAGGGATAGTGAACCAGTATCCCTGCGCGCTAACGTGGCTAGCGAAGGGAAAAAAAACTGTCATAGCTCAATTACTCCATTAACCGCTTAGTTTTTTTCACTAACTCACATTACAAGACATTGGTTGATTGTGTGTCACGTCAATATGAAGATCCGTTCACCACTGTGTTAATCACTGTGTTAGGGCCAATTTTTTTAAATGTGGGTTAGTCAGAAAAACGGAGGGGTTAACAGGGTTACTGTGCAAGGGTCGTTATTTTCTTTCCGCCTGTCATGTTAGAACAAAGATCAATTAACTAGTCACCACCCCCTTAGTTACTATTGGTATAATAATCTCATCCAAGTATAAAAGTCAGAGATATTATTGTCCAATAGTAAAGGTCGGTATATTACAATTCAATACCCCCAAAGGTCAGTATATTGTCATCCAATATCCTTTTTAAAAAATTATGGAATGTGATTTTTTAATAATAGATAAATTTAGATAAGTTTAAGTAAAATAAGGCTCTGTTCTTTTATGTGGCTAGCAATCTGCGGTCTCACATGTAACGCCCCAACCTTAATCACAAGATTAAGACTATACTTAGAATCCCAAACCTGTGATTAGCGTAGCGGAACACCTTAGGTCGAGGCATTACCGCCGTCTCCCAAAAGAGACAAGGCAACAACCCAAAAGAACATCATTAAAACATATAAACATTACACACTATACTCCCAAAACATAACTTCATACTTAAAGATGAATCTCCAAAACATAACCATCAAACTTTAAACAACCATTAAAGAGGACAAAATACAACACTTCTTCCATAAACATGGTTACTTCAAAACATGCGACTCCCAAGTCGATCAGGATACTTTAACCATGACTACCTCGCAACACGCGACACTTCTCGCTTGCCTTTGCCTTTACTGGTACTTAATTTCTAAAACAAAACATTAAAAACATTGCGAAAAGTGAGTGGGAAACACTCAAGACGTAAACCTCCAACACGCCAAACCGTTCGAAAACGGTTTTAGTGCCGACAATTAAATTCATTTTGAAAACGGGGAAGGGGTAATAAAACATTAACTTGAAATGGCATGAACATAAACATATACATGAGTAAAAGTAACTTGAATTCATAAAGAAAGAACCTGTCACATGAACTTAGAAGTAAATACATAAACTTAAGAGTTTTGGGTCCCTTTAGATCGATGCAAAGCATCTCGCGCACGCCCAAACCGACCGAGTTTGGATGGGTGATCGCCATGCAATGATCGACAGCGTGTCTAGGACACTGATCGGAGTATCTAAAACATAAAAGGCTAGCACTTCGTAACTAGCTAGAACATAGAACATAGAAACCATAAAATGGGACCGCTTAAAACCATGAATAACCATAAAAGCATAGATTAGCCCAAATCAGAAACATTTAGCATAAACCATAAACATCTATCATAAATCATAAATCTTTAACATAAATCCTAACCCTTTAACATAAATTGTGAACCTTTAACATAAATCATAAACCTTTGCATAAACCGTAGACGTAAAGCATAAATCGTAAACATTTGCATAAACCGTGAACATAAAACATAAGCGTAAACATAAAGGAGCGAAGAGTTGGACAATTCGCATACCTTGGGCACGCTAAGGTCTTTAGCGATAGCTCGGCTTGGAGATGGCTTTAGAAATTTGTCAACTAAAATAAGAATAAGTAGAAACGAAGAACCGAATAAGGTTCTAAATTAGATTCATAAGTTTAGAAACTTAGTAAATAAAAATGAAGTAACTTTTGAGAATAAAATTTCAGGTTATAGTAAAATAGTGTTTATAGCATAACTTGAGTTAGGAAAATCGAAACTAAGTAAAAGAGTACATCTCGGAATAGAGAAAATCATAATCTACAACTTTGTCAACAGAACCAGAAGCTAAAAATGAGTGGAAGGGCCCCAAAATGGGCCCGGACAGAAGCTGAATATATGAAACTTTAAGCTTTTCGGGTCGGAAATACATGAGAAGTATGATGTAAAAGGTGATTCAAATAAAAGGACTTGAATACAAGAGATTAAGCTTGAATCAATGATGAATAGGATGATTATAAATTGGAAGCTCGGATGCGAAAATAATGAGTTCAAATATGGTTCGATAATACGATATGGAATGAAAAGGCGAAAGGAAGCAAGATATACATACCCAAATGTGAATAAAAGCAAGCTTGGATTTATGAATCATGAAATGAGTAATGAAATGAGGAATGAATTGAATTAGACATTGGAGGTTATCAAGCTAGAAAGAGCTTTTAGCTAGAGCAAAGATATTGAATATGATGCTTAAAGAAATATAGGAAATAAGGATTTACTAACATACTAGCTCTTGAAGAGTACACATAAGACTTACTTAGGACTCTAAAAATGGTACACTTAGCCTTAACACATAACTCTATAATGACAATATATAACCATGACTCATTTATACCTAGAACCCCTTATTGGGTTGATTTGAGGCCCAAAAGCTATTACTTTACAAAGGTTATTGTGAGCAGAAAACCATTCTGGACAGCCCGGTTTCCCGGGGTCGTAACTCACACTCCCGATATCGGATGACGAAGAACCATACCTTTCCGGAAAGCTTGCAACATGGCCTAAAACTTTCATGTTTACCATAAAAACCAAAGAGGTCTCCAAAAGGACGAAAAGCAGCCCTCAAAACACTGACTCAGAATTCGTATATAAAATCGTGAGGTTACGGTTTTGGTCGTAACTCGGGCTAAACATGTCGGAAATTCGAAATTCCAAAGCCTATGGTTTGCTAACACCTTAAGCTATCCAATGGAGTATAAATTTGGGCAAAAATCTCACTTTTATAATGCTGTAAATTTTCAGAATTGAAAACAGTGGCTAAAACACCTCAAACTCATCTTTTAATCGAATTTTTCCTCTCTTAATTACATTAGAACTTAACCTAACTTCATCTAACTTTAATCCAACAAATTTCCAGAAAATAAAACATGACAAACTCTTTATCAAAGGCCTTAAAAACCACATGCATCCATGGATTAAACATTAACTTCACATAATACACACTCTTGAATTCTTGCTCCAAAACTCACAAATTCACCCAAATTAAGCATGATAACTCTTAAATTATAAATTCATAACAATATCTCAGCCCCTAAACACATAAAAACTCACAAGAAATCCACATGCATCAACACTAATTCATCATCCACCATGAATTCAACAAGAACCTCCCAAAAACTCATCCAAACACACATGCATAAACTTGAAACTCAAACCCTAACTTAACCATAACAATTATATACTTGAATTCATAACTAAAGAGAGTAAAAGAGATGAAATTTAGCAAAGAAACATAGATTATACATATACTTTCAGATTAGGGTATAAAAGAGTTGAAAAAGGGGGTTTGAGAGATTACCCTTGGGGTTAAAAACGGATGAAATTGCAAGAGAGAGGAAGAGGGGTTGCGCGTGGGGCGGCGGCTGGCCGGAGTTGGCCGGAAATTGGCCGGAAAACGGCCGGCTGCTGGCTGGGGAAGAGGCTCGGCCAAGGTGGAGAGGGAGGAGAGTGGGGGTGCTTGAGAAGAGTTTGAAATGAATTGCTAAAAAGACTAAAACTCCCTCACTTATTTATATCAAAACCTCTCTTAATAAAACTAACACATACTAATACTAATTTATTTAAAAGCTGAAAATATAATGTAAATAAGTTAATCTTAAGTTTAATAAATTTAAAGTAAGTAGTTTGATTCAAATTTGAATGAAGTGAGGTGTACCTAGCCCCCTTGTAACTACAACATTTAAACCCATTTAACACCATCTCCAAATACCAATGCTAACAATAATTACTATAAGAACCTTAATTAAAATAAGGTAAAATGATAACAATAGGAGTAAATATATTGTAATTGTTGTAAGAACTTGAAATATTGGGTTTTTGTAGGAAATAAAATATATTGATAATAATTGGGTAACAAAAAAAAAATAAAATGCAATGACACTTGAATTAAAATAATAAGGTGGAAAATTACCTCTTGAAATTATGTAAGGGAATAAAATGTAAGAAATTAAAATTGGGACGGTAAAATATATATATAAATCGGAACATGTAAATATTATCCGATTCTCGGTAAATAAATTTATAACGTAAAACGTATAATCTGAATTACTTTAACTTATTGAACGAATATGTAAAGTAAATTTTTAAGCCGATAATTCGGCACCTTAGCCATCTCCTGCACGAGACTTGTCACCGATAACAATGAATAAACAAGTAAATCAATAAATAAATAAAGATAAACGCAAAAAGAAATTTATAACGCGATTTAGATAATTACTATGGTTAGTACGTAAATAATCATGATTTTGGGGCGGGTTGTTACATCACAGCCCACCACACTTTGTCACAACCCACCACAACATACCATTCCACCACAATTCACCATAACCCACCACAAACTACTTTTTCAAATTTATTATATATCTTTAATATAAATTTTCAATCAATACTTTTTCAACTCATTTTTTCCAATACAATACTTTTTCAACCATTTTTTAATCATTCAAAAACAATACAATATTTCAACTCACTTTTTCCAATTACTTTTTCACAATTACCAATACAATATTTATATATATATATATATATATATATATACAAAAAAACTCTATGAATCAAACAAGCGGATTGAACATGTATGTCACTAATTTGGTATATTTTAGGGTCGATAATCGCACAAATTCTTCTGAAGCGAGCTTTTGGCAATGAAATGGATTGCTTAGCAAAATCAATCACCTACTTTCGTGGTTATTTCAATTTTATCTAAGTTAACGATCGAATTATCTAAAGACCCCTAATTACAAAGTCCTCTATGTCTAGTTCATTTCATAATCAGTTTAGTCCTAAGGGTTCCGATACTTTTTTCTAGCCATTCACATCATCTCATCTAAGATTCAAGTTAAGAGGGGGGCAACTCAAGGGATCAAGGTCATCATCGTTACATCTTAAGCAAGGTTCGATTTCTTTATTTACCGTATTGTATTTAATCATGTAATTCTTTATTTAATACCGTGCTTGTACATTTTGTAAAATAAAAACCGCATTGTTTTATATTGCATGATTCGAATAATAATTCCGCGAAATTAATCAAACTTCTCCCTGCTCTCTTTCTTATTAATGTTGATTTTAGTAGAGTCTGTTTTATAACAGGCGGATTCGAGAGTTCTTATAACTCTCGAATTCGTAACCTTACCCCCGAATCTAGAAATCGGGTTCGTGGACCGGAGTCTTTATTTTTCTTATTTTATGGTTTGTCGATTTCCTTAAATCGGCTGGCGACTCTTTTACAATTTTACAAATTCGTTTAATTATTTGAAATACTCGATTTATTGCATAAAATAATTTAAAATAATAGTTTAATTCACGTCTAAGGGTAGGAAAAAGGGGCCAGAAATTAATAAAACCTAGGCGGGTTTTACCAATTTCCACCCGTTTTTTCCCTAGGCCTAGAAGTGAGAGGACCAGCCCAGTGCTCGTCAAAACCTAGGCGGGTTTTAACGACTTCTGGTGGCCTGCTCACTTCTTGGGCCCGGTTTTACTAAATGGGTTGGAATTGAATTATTATTAGATTATTTCATATAATTTTCAGATAATTTAAATAATAAAAAACGAGTTTGTAAATAAATAAAATTTCATCACCTCGAAAACGAATTTCGAAAATAAAAATATCCTTATTTAAGGATTAAGCAACCTTAATCGGCTCCCGATCGTTTAAGTAGCGCATCCGAAACAATTTCCCCGAACGGGAATTTTTTCGGGTCCTACAGCATCATAAAAGATAAATGAACGGTCTAAGCATTATACACGCACTCATTACTCGTCAACCGAGCTCAGATCAAGCACTTCCAGACTTGAGGACCCATCACATGACCCAGGGGCCAATAAATCAGCATGCATGCCAAAGAAGTGATTCCAATCTGTATGAGAAGTGGAATGAGGAATAAGAGCAGGAACACAAAAACTTGCAAGGCATGTCCTAAGATTCTCTCCAATTTTGGATTAAGCCCAACAAAATATTCGAGCATACACAAAACATCTCGCTGCCTTTAGCGATCAAGACAAGACTTCAAGGATTCACTTAATTTTTAACTTGAGCTCAAACATGAATGCATCTTTTCGACAGGTTTCCATTGGGTGCAAAGCTCTCGCAGAATTTGGTGAGCTCACCAAGTTAAGCATAATTGGGGGCTTGCTTAGCATTCTTACTTGTTTTAATTATGACAAAGTCCAAATGCAATAATCAAATTTTGCATCAAGACAAACAAATGTACAACTCAAGCAAAATGTGTGCAACTTTTGATTTTATTGGGTTGCTCGGATAATAAACACATGATCAATTATTTCGGGAACCATGCCGATCCTACATATGAATTTTGCGAGTTACCTCAACGACATTCACTGGGTTTTAGCTCAACTTGGTGGAGCGGTTCCCGATGCGTGGTGGATTAATGAGTGAAGTAGCTTGAGTTGTATTCGTTGAGGGGATGAGAGAAATCCACTTGAACATCCATGAACATTAGAGTAGAGAGAAAATGAAGCAAATACCATTCATCCATGCTTGAACATCTCTATGCTAACCAAGAACTTGAACAATAATCAAAATCAATCAAGACATAAAGCTTGCACACCAAAGGGATTAGATATGATTTTGGATAAAGGAAAATCCACCACCAAAACCTAACACCCCACCATGACCATCATAAAGGAATCACCCACCAAATGATCAATAAAGAGATGACTTGCTAACACCACCATTAACAATGGATAAAGTAAGAATAAGATTTTTGAGAGAAAAGGGAGAGAACCCTAACAATGCCTTAGCAAAACATTCATAAACATAAGCTGCCCAGGAAAATGTGCTAAACAAGGTATTTAAACTGATTAAAGAAAAGGAACAAAACATAGCGTTTAACCAAACAAATCACGCGTCAAAATAGTCTTGTCGCGAGCGTTACGGCTGTCGTCACGGGCGTGACGACCTGGGCGAGCAGGGTCACGGGCGTGACCATTGGTTGTCATGGGCGTGACGGAGCTTCCGGTCATCACGGGCGTTACATCTGAGGGTAGCGGGCGTGACGATCTGGGCAGTTTTTCTGCCGACTTCAAATGCGCATAACTTCTTCATCCAGGCTCCATTTTAGGCCCATAAGATATCGATGGAAAGCTCTCGGTGTGTAATTTAAGCTCCCAAAATTTGAGACCCATCAGAATTATATTGAAGGAGTTATGATTCAAAGAGTGAAGGCATGTCCATTCCAACAACCACGTTGACCCTTTTCCGCTTATTCTTTCCGAATGACTCCGAACCCTTTAGAAGGCTCGAAGTAGGTCCCGATGAGGACCCGTAGCTCCACTCCTATGGTCCGGGTTCCCATTTGAAGTGGATGTCACACCCGATGCCGATCAACTCATGACTCCAGGGTCCCGGGTCCACCTTAAAGTGTACTCCGCACCCGACCCTGACGTCGTTTTCCTCGTGTTTCATGGAAGGATCGCGGGAAAGCTTGGTGACCATGAAAATCGAGACTAGGGCCTCAGCCCGATACGCTCCATACTCCCCTTCTTGAAAAAGAGTTGCCCTCAACTCTTGGGAGTTAAAACCGAGACCCTCTCCATAATTTGGCTCCAAGGAACTTGGAACATCCCGAACTTCCCGATTGCAATAAACAAACACATGAGGCACCCAACAAGCTTCGAACCCTACGACGTGTCCATCATCCAAATGAAAGAAAAAGATTGGAGGCTTGTTGTGTAGGGATAGGGGATTAAGGGAAGGAACGGAAGTATTTTGAGGTGTTTGGGAACACACATCCTCACTTGGCTCGCTGCAAGGTAAAGACAAAGCAAGAGATCGCTCATCCTCACCAAGAGCACACTCAACTCGTGTTTCGCTTGAAATGAGAAGGTTTCTCAACTCACTTCCCACCCCGGGTTTGATTTTATGTGGGGTTAAGGGATTCAAGAAATCAAATTCAAAAGAACGATCTTCATTCGACAAACACTCCCACAAGCATTGCATACCAAATTTCTAATAGCACCCAATCAAAAACACATCCTCGAATAACCAATGACGACCAAATAACATGTATGACTCATTCAAAGAGTTCATGTCACCACGACCAACATTCAAACAATATCCATTGAGGGATGACACAAATAACGAGCCCATAAACATTGGTGGAACTAGAATTCATGGCTCCATCAAACCCAAACTTGTCACTAGACACCAAATGAACACCAAGATTTCTAGCATACCACTTCAAGAATAGAGATTCATCAAACTTCGACACTAAATAATCATCATACAACTTATCATGCCAACAAACAACATCAAACAACCAATGCCTCCCAAATAGCATATGCGATTTAATTAAAGACTCCGAAGTACACCCATCATCAATTTTAATCAAAGAGTCTTGGGTTACCTCATCGTTCTCTTTAAGAAGATCATAAATGAACAAGCCGTGAGAGGTGTTGGTGACAATTTCGCTGTTGCTTGGCTCCTCAAAAAGTGATGTTGAGATGATCATCGGAGCTTCTTGTTGGGTTCCTTCAATAAGAACGAGAGGATGGGCATGATTGATGTTCTCATCCTCCCCTTAGCATGGAACTTCACCAAGCTCACCATGAACACCAAGAAGCTCAAGAGTTTCCCCTTCATTGGTCTCAAGGACATTAACCCCGTTCATTGAACTTTTCTCTTCCTCAACCTTTTCAAATTTTTCAAGTGTGGAAGGGAGGTTTTTCTCGACAACTTCTTCTACCATGTCACTTGTTTGCTCTTCCACACCAAAAGATTCTTCAATCCAAACTTCAACCATAGCCATTTTTGGGCATAGCAAAGAATCGTGTCCCACACACCAACATTTAACACACTTTCAGGACGTGACGGTCGTTAGCAGGGAATAGTAGAATGGCTTCTCAATCGTTTCATATCGACGATGGCGTCGAGGCGAACCTCTATCATCGTCACTCGACTCGTAGGAGGGAGGAGGACGGATAGGGATACGAGTGGACCTCCTTCATTCGTCTCGGGGTGGACCTCGATGTTCTTGGATGAGATTGTCCATCCGTGCAATAAGTGCTTCCATGTTGTGCTCGGCAGTAGAGAACCGATTGTCAAGAGCGGCGGTGAGTCGTTTCCCGAGAGCTTGAAATTGAGAACTATGGTGTCGGCTTGATTCCTTTCGATCGGAACTATACCCATCATCCATATCGAAGGAAAGGTGAAGGACGGATTGTGTTAGGGATAATTTTGAGGAGTTTGGGGGTTTTCTTGTGGTTGGCTAGTGTTTGGCTAAGGGTTCTTTGTGTCTTTCTCACTTGGGCATTTTATCGAACACCTTGCATGCACTATTTTTCCAACTTCTCCTTAAAGCTCCAATAAGCATCAAAATCAACAAACACAATAGCAATAACAAATTCTCCAACACATTTGGAGGCACAAGGGATGGGGAACACCAATATTTCAATCAAATCTAACAAAAGACAACTCTACTAGTAATGAACAATAGAGAAATGACAAAACTCAAGCTAAGGCAAACCTTGAGCTCTGATACCAAGTGGAGCGGTTCCCGATGCGTGGTGGATTAATGAGTGAAGTAGCTTGAGTTGTAGTCGTTGAGGGGATGAGAGAAATCTACTTGAACATCCATGGACATTAGAGTAGAGAGAAAATGAAGCAAATACCATTCACCCATGTTTGAACATCTCTATGCTAACCAAGAACTTGAACAATAATCAAAATCAATCAAGACATAAAGCTTGCACACCAAAAGGGATTGGATATGAGTTTGGATAAAGAAGAATCCACCACCAAAACCTAACACCCCACCATGACCATCATAAAGGAATCACCCACCAAATGATCAATAAAGAGATGACTTGCTAACACCACCATTAACAATGGATAAAGTGAGAACAAGATTTTTGAGAGAAAAGGGAGAGAACCCTAACAATGCCTTAGCATAACATTCATAAACATAAGCTGCCCTGGAAAATGTGCTAAACAAGGTATTTAAACTAATTAAAGAAAAGGAACAAAACACAACGTTTAACCAAACAAATCACGCGTCAAAACAGTCTTGTCACGGGCGTTACGACTGTCGTCACGAGCGTGATGACCTGAGCGAGCAGGGTCACGGGCGTGATCATTGGTTGTCATGGGCGTAACGGAGCTTCCGGAACAAACAACAAAACTGCCGTGAGTCGTCACGGGCGTTACATTTGAGGGTAGCGGGCGTGGCGATCTGGGCAATTTTTCTGCCGACTTCAAATGCGCATAACTTCTTCATCCAGGCTCCATTTTAAGCCCATAAGATATCGATGGAAAGCTCTCAATGTGTACTTTAAGCTCCCAAAATTGGAGACCCATCGGAGTTGTATTGAAGGAGTTATGATCCAAAGAGTAAAGGTATGTCCATTCCAACAACCACGTTGACCCTTTTCCGCTTATTCTTTCCGAATGACTCCGAACCCTTTTAAAGGCCCGAAGTAGGTCCCGATGAGGACCCGTAGCTCCACTCCTATGGTCCGGGGTCCCATTTGAAGTGGATGTCCCACCCGATGCCGATCAACTCATGACTCCAAGGTCCCGGGTCCACCTTAAAGTGTACTCTACACCCGATCCTGACGTCGTTTTCCTCGTGTTTCATGGAAGGGTTGCGGGAAAGCTTGGTGACCATGAAAATCGAGACTAGGGCCCCAGCCCGATACGCTCCACTTGGGCATGGGTCTTTCAAATGTCCAAGTAAAGTCCGAAAACAAGATGGGACAGTCCATAAACCCATACTTCAGAGTTGGCTTATAGATAAGATTTTCTTTTCTCTTGGGTTGATTTAATTACCAGAAATGCTATTTGACTTCAAAGCGGATCCTCGCGGATCCAGACCGTGATTCACACAAAATCTTGAAAATATAATCCGAGATGCATCTGGGCCGAGCCAGAGGAATCCTCGTGGATCTCCTTTTCAGAACTGTCAATTTTCAGATAAATGAATTATCAATGGAGATTTCCACGCTAAAAAAATGCAATTCAATTTGCTAAGTTTCTCACAGATCTTTCAAATTTTCAGAAAAAATGGAGTTCATCAATAGCGTTTTAAAGATTTGAAAGGGTGAAAACTTACTCAACAACTTGATTCTTTTGGGCTCCTCGCGGATTTGACAAAAGAATTTGCCAGCGATCCTCGTGGATTTTACTGAAAATGGCTGATGTGTTGAGAGCTCCTCGCGGATTTTTTGCCAAAAATCTACTTTTCAAAAACAGAAACTCGTTGATGGCGCTTCAAGTGCAGCAACCCCACGCGGATTTGTCAAATTTTCGAAAATTTGAGGGACTTGATCTAGGCAGCTCAACTTTGAAGAATTCCTCGCGGATTTGTTTGAAAAATCTGCTAAATTTTCGAAAATTTGAGTTTAACAAGCAAAGACTCAAAATTTGATGAAAACATACCCGACACAGATTCTCACGGATTTTTGATACAAAATGTAAAAAAATGGAGCTTATCAATGGTGTGGGAGACTTACTGGAGATCCCCGCAGACTTTTGCCAAAAATCTGTCAATTTTTCGAAGAGATGGAAAACTCACTCAATGTGGAGAAGACCTGGGTTCTTCGCGGATTTTGTAGCAGTTCCTCGCGGATCTATCAAATTTTCTGAAAATGCAGAGAAAACGGAGCCCCTCCCGGATTTGGACGGCTAGCTCCTCGCTGATTTTGCCTTTGAGTTTGCTAAATTTTCAAAAATTTGAGGTAAAAATCTGAATATGTGAGAGCTCAAGGTTGGAGATGCAAGTGTTGAGGCTTATGAAATGCAGATGTGGTTGAGAAGCCAAGATAGGAAGATATGAAAAGTGCATTGAAGGTAAATATAATCAGCAGCGGACTACCTCCGCATATCATCAAAGTGTTGGGACTACCCCCGAGAAATTTATCAAAGTCTGGACGACCTCCAGCAATTTCAAGCGGACTACCTCCGGATATCATCGAAGTGTTCGACCTACCCCCAAGAAATTTATCAAAGCCTGGACGACCTCCAACCATTTCAAGCAGACCACCTCCGGATATCATCGAAGTGTTCGGGCTACCCCCGAGAAATTCATCAAAGTCTAGACGACCTCCAACAATTTCAAGCGGACTACCTTCGGATATCATCGAAATGTTCGGGCTGCCCCCGAGGAATTCATCAAAGCCTGGACTACCTCCGGCATATCCAGATTGGACTACCTCTGATCGTTCTTAAGCTCAATCGGATTACCTCCAACCAATTTTCAACTCATTTGGGATACCCCCAAAAATTCACTAGACTAGCTCCAACAGCTTGAAGGTATACTTTGACTTTCGTCTTACTCAGACTCAGTCAAAGTAGGGGCTAACTGTAGACACCAAAATAATGCTAAAAAAAGTCCATAAGGATTTCGGACATGTTGGACTCCTTGAGGATTTCGGGCGATACAGGTCCCTCGTGGATTTTCATCAAGAGAGTCTTTGGGTCAAAGGGTCCTCGCAAGTTTTTTTGGTCAAGAGGGCCTTTGGGGATGCAGACTGCCAGTCAAGTCAAAGTCAAAGTCAACTGTCAAGGTCAACTTTTGGTCAAAGTCAACTCTTTGGTCAAAGTCAACTCAAGAATCCTAAGACAAGAATCCTCGTGGATTTCCAGTTGGCCCGGTACAAAAATCCTCGCAGATCCAATACTCCTGGTCAAAGTCAACTTTTGGTCAAGTTAAAGTCAACTCCCGGATCAAGGTTAACTCCTAGGTCAAGGACAAATCCTCGCGAATCCTTGACTAAGCCTGGGGACAAATCTTCGCAGATCCTGACAGATTTGAGGATTGGGCTCAGACAAATTCCTCACGGATTTTGCAGGCCAACCTAGGCAGATCCTCACGGATCTTCATAAACCAGCCCAGGCAGATCCTCGCGGATCCTTTGCTTTTGGCCCGGGAAAACAATTTCATGTGTATCAGATGTTTGGCTGGGAGGGAAAATCCTCGCGGATCAGACAAATTCCTCGAGGATCTCTTGATCTGGCCCAGGAAAAGCTCCTGGCGGATCCAATGACCCGGCACAGTGAAGATCCTCGCGGATCTGTCAATCCAGCTCAAAAATATTCTCGCAGATTTTTGTCTTGGCGGATTTTAGGATTTGGCCGAGAGGGAAAATCTTCGCGGTTTGTTGGTTCAAAATGGGCAGTTCCTTTCAGTCAAAGAACATCCCATACCCACTCTCCCCACTCAGTAACTCCTCGTGGATTTGTTGAGAGGTGGGGAGGGGTGTCTTCTGCAGACAGCTCCTAAAGGTGACGCTATAAAAGGGAGGGTCAGTGAAGAGTTCCTGACGAATTTTAGGCTGGTATAGGTACACTAAAAAAAAACATTTTGACGGGCAAAGAAACCCACTGAAGGTACAGAGATCCAGGCGGATCTTTTGAAGACATAGCACATATTCTAACTGTGACAACACTGAGAAAATTCCAGTCTGACCAAGGAGATCCCCGCGGATTTTTCAGAGTTTGGTAAACTTTTTTTTGCTATTTTCTGGGTTTTTTCCAGTTTGCAACCATGTAGTCATTAGTCCCCGCCCGCTGTAATTTCTTTTTTTAAGTACTTACTTGAATTGTTAAATTTACGTACTTTGCATGCATTAATTTATAAAATTGAGTGACAACTTTGTTTTTTCATTTTCTTCTTTTTTCTTAAAAAACCCGATGGAGTAAAGGCCGCTTCGGTGGGCGGTGTAGGAGCAACCCTCCTACACTTGTACCTTTACCCCCGAGCCTGTTTTTTTGGTTCGAAGATCGAGAAGTTCTTACTTGGTTTTGTGAATTTTCATAAAATTGACTGGCGACTCCGTTTTTTTATACATTATTTCACGCATGTTATCATATTTGATTTTATTTGAATTTATTTCCCGACCTTCTTCTTTTTGGGTGAATAATTGATTTGCGCAGGTGGCTTCACTGTCCAGGAATCCTCGCGGATTTCTACATTGGGCTCACTTGAGACACTCCGCGAGTCACCCAGTGGACTGTCTTAGGTCTGACAGTGTCTTAGGTCTGACAGTGGCTTAGGCAAGCCACACAGTCATGAAATCCTCGCGGATTTTATGACTGTGGGCTTGATTTAGGCCCTGTTCAGGCCAACCATGGACAGACCACAACCTAGAGCAGGCGCCCTAGTAATCCTGGACCGAAAATCCTCGCGGATTTTTGTTTTGGGTGCTCGGGTCGACTTTGGACCGGGTCAATATGTTATGTCATCCAAAGAGAAGAAGCGTTAGGGATTTAAATTTAGTAAAATTAAATATTTTTATCAACATGAAATAATGAAATCGGCAAAAATAATAATTTGTGCATAAAACAATTAAAAGTGCACCCTAGGAAAAATAAGCAACCCTACGTCGATTTCGACACTCCGTAGGGGACCGTGCCCTCCGGGCCGCAGGCCCTACACACTTACTAACACTGATTAAGAACAGGTAATGGAAAGAAGAAACTCAGAGAAATTTTCAAAGCAGAGCATGAGAGACGAAGAAAGGTTTTCAAATTGTTCTGTCTTTCTCGCTGAAGTAGAAGAGTTATTTGTAATTATCTTATGGCACTGGTTGTTGACACTCATAGATAAAAATTAGCTAATATGAAACAACGTGCTTTCAACAATATAAAAAAAAAATTCACCAAGAAAATAGTAGAAAAACAACAAATATGATGAGGAGTCCACATGGAACATGCAACTCAAAAAGCGAATACGTTAAGTACCTTTTTGTATTTAAATCTCAACTGAAATAGAAAAAAACTGGAAGATTTGATAATATCACAATATAATATAATAAAACTAAAAAAGAAAAAAAAAATTCTACCTTCCACTATCTTCGCAAATTGCAACTACAGAAAAACTGATTAGATTTCCTTCGAAACAATACCGATTAAAAAATAAAAATAATACTCCCAAAGCGATCGTTGAAAAATGAAAAGGGAATACTGCACTATTAATTTGACCAAATTAAAATATTAAACAACATTAAAAATAAATAAGATTAATTAAATAAAGGTAATTTTAAGTTTTTAGATCAAATTTCCAACAATTTACATAAATTGAAATTATGGGTATTCATTTCTTATAAGTCCTAACGTGAAGTTTGAGGACAAGTGTGATCAACACAAGATAAACCTAATAAGAACAACCGACGTACAAGGAAGAAATACCACGTTGTATTTTTTTTTTTCAATTATTAAATACCTGAAACCAAACTTATCAATACAAGATAAACTTAATAAGTAATTCTCAATAAAAATACACTAGAAGAGGCAAGAAAAAAGAATACACGCCCAAGAAGCCTAACAAGAACAACACATGTACAAGGAAAAAAATAACCTCGCCAAACCAACACCACCCAATATATTTGGTAACAAAAGTGATTTTTAACTGGTGATTTTTTACAAAATGATTTTAAAAAATGAATTTCTCATTACTTTTTAATTGGTGACAAACATTATGAAAAATCTCTCTTTCAATTTTTTTTTTTTGGGGCATATCTATCAATAAACTTTAAAGTATTGTATAGCAATAACATTTTTGCTTTGTATCAAACAGATGAAAATATTAACTGAAAATTTACTATATAGAAAAATCATATTATAAGAATTACCATTGTTTTAAGAGAATAATTTCCCCTTAAACAAACACGTCTTTATAGTGTGTCCTGTTAGAGGTGAGGTGAGGTGAGTTGTGTTAAAACGGGTAAAGTTTGGATGGTATCATGTAAGTTTCAGTAAAATTCAAATAAATAAATTTGAGATGTGTTAAAATAAGTAAAATTTTGATAATTATCTCAAAAAGAACACACTTGTTAGTCATACCATAAATTTGACACCCCTGCAAGAAATCATTAATACGAAAGTTTTGCCAATTTTTGGTTTCCGTAGTCATGAGTCCTCCAAGTAAGCTACCCTTTCTTATTTTGACAACATTGTTGCGGTACCAAACAGCTACAAAAACAATGGGGCGGTGGATAGAAGGAAACTAAAGATGCAAGGGAGTAATATATTCATTCCAACCATTTGGTCAAGGAGTTGATCTTTGTTTAAGGATGGGAAGTAGTAGGTGGTAACAAGTTGGAAAACCATGGAAAACTTAAGCACAAGTTAATCACATGAGGCTTTATATTCTTACCAAAAGCTCAACCAACCATTTGTTTTCCTTGTTATTCACTTCACTACTTGCAATTCAGTGTCTATAAAACCCCACACTTACATTCATGAACACCCCACACTCACTCACCAACTCACTATCAGGCAAAACACCAAAGCATCTTTCCTTTTCAAGTCATGGCTAACACTCATCAGTTGTCGTTGTTCATGTTGGCAATCTTAGTTGTCAGCATGATGACCCCCATGAATGCTCGTCACTTGCAGGAGACTCCACAGCTCCCACAGCCTGCTGCACCAGCACTGCCCTCGTCCATCCCAAACTTACCAAATGTTCAACTCCCTCCATTGCCTGATCTATCCACTATCTCGATCCCACAACTCCCTCAACTAGCCAACTTGCCTCAGTTATTCCCAAACATGCCGAGCTTCACTGAGTTGTTTCCTAATTTATTTCCGAGCACCACAGAGGGAAACCCAGCTCCCGCTGACCCCAAACCTCAACCAACCACAAAACCTTGAGCCAGCTTCCATAATTAGAAGTGCTTCCTCGTGTTATTCTCCATAAAGGACTTGGTGTTTGGAGTCTATTTCTGTGTGAGTTTATGTAGTCGACTAATTAGTTAATTACTGTTGTGTGATAGATTTATTAAGTATTTTGTGTGGCTTATGAAGTAGTACTATCTTTTCATTTTCGTCAATGTAAGAGGCTGATATTATTATGATAGAAAGTGTGTCCCGTATTCTGAGTCGATCAAATTTATGTTACTTTTACATGCACATCAGCTGGTTGGAAATTCAGAGCAGTACTATACAGGATCATCTATTCATCTTCATTGGCTTACAAATTGCATCATTGTCCATGAATATATCACCCAAACTTTCTAGGAACGTCAGGAAATTCTAAGTGTGTGTTTGGATATCCCTAGGCAGCTACACAGCCATCACCCTTACCAGCTAAAGAGGGTGTTTAACTAAATAAAGAGCTAGATTTCTAAATGGTTGGTTAATGTAGTCACAACAATAAAGTCCTGATTGATACTACTTAGTCAAGGTTCACCACTGATTACATTCGTTTTAGGCTAATAAAGAGATCACCATTGAATCTGTACACCGCAAAATGCAGATTTCGAAGGTTGAAACTTGAGAGCATGATCAAGAACTAGTTGAGAGGCTCAGAGCAGCCATACTAGTTACTCTAATTCATACCTAATCACTCAAGCATTGTGAAATTGTGTCTAGATTCTACACTGTGAAAATTCTTACAGATTTTTACATGTCATTATAGATTCTCACATTTAAACTTAAGCACAAACTGCAGTACACATTTGCTGTAAGTTTCCCCAGAGTAACAGGTACTGACTTGACTAACAAATTAACTCAGAACACAATGAATAAGCTGATACTCTACTTGCTTAAGCTTCTACCTTGCTATCTTTTAAGCCAATAAGGTTCAAGTTAGACTTCATGCTTAAGTAATCACATAAGGTAGACAGGACTACTAGAATCCTAGAACTTGAGACAACCGAATCTCTCCAAGGGTTCAACTATTAGTTTTCCACTGCAAGGTCTGGAAACAATTTCTTTGCAATTCAACGGCCAAGGTCACATACACCTCACTCCCCACCCCCTTCTCAAAAACACCCGAAAAAACAGAAAAGGAAAAAAAAAAAAAAAAGAAGAGTTCCAACCCTATGCCTGAACTGCAAATATGGTAAAGTTCCCTTCATTGAACACTATAGAAGTGGACAAATGTCTGACATATTGACCTGAAATTCCTACTGAAAGCCACCAATTCAAAGAAAGATGAGTAAGTGTTCTCACAAGTTGCTAGTGGCCTTTTCAATGGTGTTAACAAAGATTTAGTCGGCTGCCCCATGAAACAAATCTTGGTACAGAAATTTTTCATCTTAAGAAATTGTAATTATTGAATTGCATTCGGATAAGCCTCGACCTTCAAATAAATTTATCCATAAAACTAGAAACTTTTGCGAGTATAGTTATGCTTCGGGGGATTTGACCGGAATATTTTCAAGTCTAGCATAGCAGCTTGGAAGAAGGATTGGCTTTGAGCCGGACAGTTGAGAAATCAGACTTCAAACTGAACAAACCACGCATCCTTGACTGGCCATCATACAGAAAAAGTGTGGCTCGTGAACGAAAAAGTCTAAGAATATTGGAGATTGTCTTACCCCTTAAAGCTTCCCCAACTCACTGAATCACACAGGCAACATGACGACCATGATCTGAGTCTCCAACATTGACACACCCGCCCTAAGAAAGCGCTGACCAGGGAGTTAGGGACACTTGAAATTTGAAATTCGACTAAATCCAACATGGTCTACACGGATATGGTGTGTGTAGTTACAAGCCTATGATTCAGCTACCGCGCCAATGAAGGCTATTCCCTAAGGGCTTGAGCAAAGACACACACCCAAAAGTCTAGGATGATCTTCGGTTAATAGAGAAATCCTTCCTCAATTAAGCAAACAGAACAGGATAATGTAAGCAAAAAGAACACAACCGACAGGATTGAAAATGCATACACATAATCAGACCTGGCCTTTTTAATGGATAGCATATCCACAACCAGCTTTTGAATGTGTATCTTCTAGGAAATTTCAGACCACATGTCATACACTCATACAAAGTGCTGGTACAAAGCAAACAGCCAGACAACATAAACTCAACTATGCAGGCTAATTAAGTTGCAACCATGGTAGAACCAATCGCACAAATCACCATCAAGTCCAATGAAAGTTACAGAAAAGATCAAAAGCTAAATGACCTGAAATTCATGCATCAAGGATGAACCATAAACTTCTACAAATGGTCATACCATACCACCTTCCCCTCCCAGCGTCGGTTTCAGGGGCTTTTAAAAAAAAAAAAAAAAAAGAAAGAAAAACCAATCATGATTTGAATAGAATCTAGCTATTGATGACTATATGCCCATTCTTAGTTATTAAATTAAATTACATCCCAACCCCTCCCCTGATTATTTCCCTTCAGCAAGAGTTCAGGCTTTCCCTTATCATAAACAACAGGGACAACAAAGGCCCTATTGGCCCCGGCAATTCATGACATATGGGTTATATCCTGTCTAGAAATAGATCACAGAAATCATAAAATTAACAAAAAAAAAAGGACTAAACCTAACCAGTACCTCAATGACTGGGGCCCAATGCAATGCAGTCTGATGACCTGCCACTTTCAATAATATTGGATCTGTAAGCTGTCTATTACTCTATGTATGACCCTGTCATTAACCAAAAGATGTTCAATATATGCTTTGATAATTAGCAAACCATTTTTGTATTATATCTCAAGGATCAGCAAAATGTCCCACCCATGCCTCAAAGAGGAAGTGGTAGAAAGATTGGGGGAAGCTCATAAGAACCATAGAAAAAAGAAAGCATGGATATAAATAGCCAGAATACGAACTCATTTTCACAGCATTAAAGATGATTATGCAACAAATAAACAGCAATAGACCATCCTCTATACTTAGTTTTATCTGTCGTTAGAACTAACAGCATCGGCAGAATATCTAGCAGATTAGCAGTGCTTCCAACCACATGAATCATTTCATAGTAACCTTATGCCATGCCATTATCTTTTTAATCCAATTAACTTTATACTCTGTTTTCTTAAATATGTAGCAAAGCGGCAATAAAGAAGGTAAAAGCAAAAAGTTTCATGTCCGAATACCTATAACCCAATCATCGGAAATGGGCCTCTATGACATGAAGTTTCGTCAAATTAGAGTTGGACATGCAGATATGTGCCCTTGTCACACGTACTGCCATACCTAGGTCCAAGAAGCATATGCAAAGAAGGCAAAACAGAACTACCAAAAAATGAAGATAAACTGATGTAGCTAAAGAGGATGTGTAACTTAGTTGAGACACCACCAACCCAGCTGAGCTGAGGATGTTCTTACCTAGCGCCTGCTAGGAGACAGCGGGTACTGGGCCCTGAGTGTCGCCTAGTTTGTACAGGTTGGAAGGGTGAGGCTCACAACTGGAAGTATGGGTTTTTGAATGAAAACACATACATTCTAGGAATGAATAAGCGTATGCAATCATGAAATAAACAACGTGATCTTTCAGTTGAATAGTTTCATTCATTGATCAACAAAGGTAGACAAACTTATTCCAGAAAGCAATTACAAATCTACAGGCTTAACAGTTAACATATGATTACAGATTATCCAAAAGGACATGACACGAGTCGCACAATAGACTAGTTACAAATACCAAGTTGTTAAGCAAACAGAACCTGGGAGCTTGCAGGTGTCAAGTCAGAAAGGGCCTTGGGAGCTTCTACGACATGCCACTGAACAGCAAATCTTGGTTGCTTTTCCAAATGACCTTTTAGGTCCACTTTGGCAATGTGACCTACAGCTAAGTGAAGGTCCCGGCCAACAACATAGATTTTGGAATCACAGCAATTCACCGAGAAAGGTTTGCATATTTGCTCTGGTAATGGAGGCCCCTGCACTATTTCCCAGGAATCAGAACCCAAATTATAAACCTTGAGCTTCATTCTCTCGTGCTCTGATACAACAAACAGGTGCCCATAAACAACTACACTTGACCCAGTCCAGCCTTCTCTTAGTCCAACTGACATACTCTCCCAGTTATCAGTTGTGGGATCATAAACCTGACCTCTAGGAGAGACAAAGAAAGGCCACAACCAGCCTTCAGTCACTAGAAGCTTCCCATCAAGAACAGCCGAATCATATGAGGCCATGTTTGTACCCATGCTAGCAATTGGACGCCAATAACCCTTGATAGGGTCCAAAACCTCAGCTGAATCAAGCTCAATGAGACTTGTGCTATTTCCCCCAGCCGCATAAATCATCCCATCAATCACCCCACTTGCAAAAAACGACCGGGCAGCAATCATCTTATTCATCACGGTCCAACGATTTTTATAAATTTCATACTTCAACACTACATCAAGCGGGCAATCAACATCAGACACAACACCCCCACAGACAAATAGAGCACCGTCATCGGGCATAGATACACACCTAAATCCATGGGGGCAAACTTTCTCCTTGCAGGGCATTGCAGGAATAGTGTGCCATGAGAAATGGTTAAGGTCAAGAACCAACCATTGAATCTTCCCAGTACACTTGTGGAAGACAAAAACAAAGAGCCAAGGATCATGAAATCCTAACTCCTTTCTTCGGGTGAAGAATCTCTCCTTGCTACCAAGTAAGAAATGCCATCTCTTGCACACTGCTCTACAAGCAGCATGACTCTGAACAGGTAACCTCAACAGACAATTGAGAGCAACATCATCTGGAAGCCCTGGAATCAAGGGCTGCCCATTTATAGCTAGCTCCAATTCTGAAGAAGGATCTAACAAGGGTGATTTCAGTGCAGCTACTCTAAATTTTGGGGAAAGTGACAACTGGGGATCCCCAAGCTTGAACACTGGTGAGTGTTGTGAAGAAACCCTCACTCTTTGCATCTTTCTTCTATTTCAAAGAATACAGCCAACTATGAGTTTTGCCTAAACAGACTATATAAACCTCTTCCTACAGTTTCCCAAACAAGTAACTTCCTAAAACCTTCTACAGAGCATCTCAAGTGCTTCCTTCAATTTATTTTGTAACTGTTCACTAACCCAAGCATGAAAAGCAATTAAACTGAAAACGAGGAAACTTACAAGCCAAAGATAACCAACCTTGTATTTCCTTTCCTTCAGCTATCTTTCAGTTGATGATCAGTAGAGCCAAAACACAACCAAATGAGCAGTACCCAATTACAACAGAGCAAAAGGGGCTTCAGAAAAGACAATCAAAAGCACCCAATTGATATGACCCTTCAACCTCTTGCCCGAAACAAAAATCCCAGATGAGAAAACAAACAAAGATCGAATTTTTCTCACAGGGGATCCTTGAAAAGGAGCTATATGACACGACCCAGAAGCAAAAGTCTCCAGATAAAAGAAAAATAAAGAGGCCAAATAAGGCAGAGACGAGAACAAAGAAGAGAAGCAAAATAGAAACACTTTACAGAAGAGAGATAGCTGGAAAATTCTGCAAGAGCAGTAGGACAGAGATGATGGGAGAATAGGGAAGGAGACTAGGAAGAAACCTCAACCTCTTCCTTTCTTTTATCCCCCATGAATCATGATGAAAGGGGGAAGGTTTTAATTGGTTATATGTGGCAAACATCAAACACGACTTGTCTTTGGTACTTGGTAACACGATGGGATGGATGGTGGATGAAATCAAGCCACGCGCGCGTGCATTCAACTACCCAATAGATTGCGTAGTGTTAGTTTAGTTTGGTACTGCTACTGCCATTAAGTTTTTGTTTAATTGCGTCTTGGTGTAGCACACAGCACCAGCATTTAATTTTTATAACTGTGATTAGTGTGTCATTAGATGAACTTAAATTTAACGCAAGGAATTTCTACTCGACCTTCGATACCAATTTCACCGCGGTTTGAGATCATGTTGCCCAATTTCACTCCCAATTTCCAATTACAGAAAAGATCAAATATATTGGAAATTGAGTTAAAAAATTTATAATTTACCCAAATTACCCCTACTTTAATTGAACATAATAATTGTTGGAATTGTAAAAAGTGATACGGAGTAAGTAAATTTATTAATTATGGGTAGAAAAGGAACTACATTTGTTGGAATTGTAAATGAGACAAATATTTTGGAACATGAAGTTAGGTAAAAAGACAAATAATTTGAGACAGAAGTAGTACTTAGTTTCTCACGGGATATTTGATGTAAGGAAGTTAGAGTCGAGAATAAGAATAGATAAATTGACAAAATAATTTTCGTATTGGGATATTGGATAACAATATATCGACCTTTGGGGGTATTGATTTTGTAATATACCTACATTTGCTATTGGATAACAATATATCTAACCTTTATACTTATGTGATATTATTATACCAACAGTGACTAAGGGGGTGGTGACTAGTTAACTGATTTCTATTCTAATGTGACGTGTGGAGTGAAAATAATCTGCCCTTGCCCAGTAACCTTGTTAACTCCTCCGTTTTTCTCAATAATCCACGTTAAAAAAGATTGGCCCTAATGCAGTGACTAAGACGGTGGTGAACCGGTCTTCGTAGTGACGTGGCACACAACCAACCAATGTCTTGTAATATGGGTTAGTGAGAAAAATGGAGGGGTTAAAGGGGTTATTGGCTTGACCGCTTGGGATTGTTTTTTCCCCTTCGCCAGCCACATCAGCATGGAGACTGGTTCACCATCTCCTTAAAAACTATTAGTATAATAATGTCACCTAGGTATAAACGTCAGAAATATTATTGTCCAATAATAAAAGTTGGTATATTACAATACAACATCCCCAAAAGTCGGTATATTATCATCCAAAAACCCTTTCATATTTTGATTTACAGGAATTGTAAAAAATGAGGATTAAGAAAGGAAAATGTAACAGTCCGACTACTAAGAAGAATTATTAAGGTCAATTTACCCTTATTTAGGTCGAGACAGGTAGAAAAGACAATTGAAAATTCACTTTTGAAATTCAACACTGATGCATTTGTAAAATGAACAATTATCTAGGATTAAAGCCTTATATACTTGTAAACAAATACGAACACAATTAAATGAACTCAATAGCCTTATACCAGAGTAAATCATTAGTCATGCAATCTATGACCAATCTAAATGAATACACAATCTCAAACATTCCAAGTAATCAAATGGATTCAAGTTACAAGACCTGTATCTTGTGCATCCAAAAAAGTGGATAGATACATAATCATTTACATTAACACTGAGAAAACGCAACGAATAGAAACATTTTTATCTTTGGGCACACTGCTAACTTCTCATCTTTTTGTTGAACCTAGAAGGGAACGAAAAAGGCGAATAAGCAAACTACCTTGAAATAACTATTAAGATTCAACAAGTCTATAACAAGAAGTCACTATATTCCCTTTTACCCAGGTACATAAAGGACTTGAATCTCTTAAAGGACATAACTGAAACTATCAATCACTTATTAACCCTTTAAGTATGTGGCTTGGTATGAGTTTTCTAACTAAAAGTCTTTGTACCCCATTGAGTGCGAGTAAAGTAATCTAAGTAGGTAATTGCCTACTTCCATGGTTCTATAGACAATAAGACACCTTTCTACTTATGAAAATCGTCCACATGAATCCTTAAGGAGTATTCTAGGTTCTTTTGTATTTAACACTCCGCATCAAGCCCGATCATACAACGTCCCTCTCTAACGTCTTGCTATGCCATAAGCATATTGCCTTTATCGTTTCCAATTAGCATACATGACTTATAAATAGTCAAGTGAGGCTTATAAATAGTCAAGCGAGTTCACATGCAAGCAATTGACTCAACTAATGAGTATAGCCACGAGGATAAGAGAAATTCTCATAACCATGTATTAACCATGCTATTCATACTTGGTCTATAATAAGGTGCATAGGCCACCTACTCCCATGCTTAAAGACATTACAGTCACTTTTCTGAAACAAAACAGTCAAGAATCATTCTGCTACTCCTCAATTTAAGTGTAAAATGACATGTTCACCCTTACTTGACTTCAATGTTTCCTTTTTAGTACTTATGAGTAGGGGTGGCCACGTTAAACCTAAACCTAAACCGAAACTTGAACCGCAAAACCGGTAAAACCAAACCGTTAAAAGCGGTTAAGCGAATTATTTTTTGTGTAAAAGTGGTTTAGGTTAACCAAACTGTTTTGACCGGTTTAGGTTTTGGTTTTGGATTTTTCTAAAACGGTTAACCGTGGTTAACCGGTTTAGGTGTTGAACTTGTATTCACCCCATCTCGGTTTGTTAGAAACTTGGAATTTATAGACTAAGCATGTGATAGCTTGATGTTGGTTGATGGATATTCATAGTTTCAATTTCAAAGGCAGTGGCAAGTAGCGGCGTATCGAAATGTGAATTTATTAGAAATATGGTTACATTTACTTCCATAAATATTATTGTAAATTTCCATTTAAGCATAAACCGTGTATAGAATGAGGTTAACCGTGTAAATTTCGGTTTGGTTTAGGTTTCTTGATTTTAAATGCGGTTAACCGCTTCCAAATGGCGGTTTCGGTTTGGTTTAGGTTTCCAGATTTCAAAAGCAGTTAACCTCAATGCAGTTAACCGCATATGCGGTTTACGTTTAGGTTTTCAAAATCCAAAAACCTCAAAAGCGGTTAATCGCATTGCAGTTAGCCGACGCCTACTTATGAGTCTGTAAGTTGGTTTAAAACATCAACAAATTGATGACTTAATGAAATGAAACCTTTTTTTTAGCTATCCATATTTATTTGTAATTGAAATTGATTAAATTGCATTCTTTGAAGTCAAAAATATAAAATTGGATCATTTCATGAAAATGATTTAACCTTTCAAGACTCTATGATTCTCAAATCTCAAGGTACATTAACCATATTTATAAATAGATGACCCTTGCAGAAGAGAATCCTTTAACTTTATAAAAAAGACTTTCTCAAGTACAATTTTTAGTAACATAAATTAGAAAGTGGGAGAAAGACTTTAACACCATTAAAGTTTATTTCTCAATGAATCAACTCAATAAAATTCCTTTCTTTATCACATAATCATTTACCTTTTATTTGAATAATAACATATCCACATAATGAAATTAATATTTTTTTTTTGAAACCAAACATAACGATTTCATTAATAGCAAGTCATACGACACTTACAATGAAAATCATGATTGAACAATTGTAGATCTAAAACATAGATATGAAATTCAACTTCCAAATAACTAATACTAATCTTACTGACGTTTGGCTCCGATTTCTTCGATGACTCTGCATCATTACCATTGATGGAGAACCTCACAACTTGTACTATAGAGATTTAAAAGTCGATCTTCATCCAACGTGTTAGACCACACCAACTGAACAAAAACTCAAGAAAGAGACTAAAAACCCTAAATAAGGGTACAAAAAAAACTCTTACAAAAGAAGAGATTAACTTTCTTTGCGTAAATGTAAAACCAAACTAGTAATTGGGGTAGAAATCAATCAAATTGAGGTTTACCATCGACAAAAGAATCGATGGCACCCCTCCAAGGAAATGGAGGCTACGGTTTTCTAGAGAGAAAAAGAAAAGAGGAGGCTAGGAAATTAATATTTAAAGAGCTATTATATATCACTTCTTTAGGGTCCAGTTGCCCTTCTTGTTCGATCAATCATTAGTCCCCTAGGGTGTATATAAACTTCAATCCGCTACTTGGGATAGATTACTTGTCGAAGTGCGAGCTCTATCACCTTTTCAGTTCTAAGCCTATTAAAATGGTCAATCTGAAGCCTTTACCAATTTGATGTGGTCGCTTATCATAGCTCTTTATTTTGATACACTATTAGTTTATATGTTCAAAGAAATTTCTTTAACACCATAATTACCTTTAATAATTCACAGTGACCTAAAAGTGTAATTATTTTTCAAGAAACCTCTTTAAATACGCAAGAGTTAAGTATCTCTTTCAAAAGAATTGCACACAAACACTTTCCAACACACATAATCCTCAAGTAATTGAGAAGACATGCATATATAAACTCAAATCATATACAATAGCTAATAACCAGTTAACTTTTCAATTTACATTAATTTCAATATTAAAAATGCCTAATTACAACATGTTAACTTTATGAGAATAGGGGGTAAGAATAGGTAAATTAGCCTTCGACCCTTGAGGAGGGCTTTGGTGAACTTTAATGGTGCAATCGATCACTCTTAATTATTTACTTAGAATTAGTAGGTTAGGTTGTTCAAATTGATTAGTTGTAAAATATCAACATCACAACCTTGACATCTTTTATTGCTTTTTGTAGCTTATAACTTTTATGATCAGTACCACTACTCTTAATTTTCCTAATTTGAAACACTCTGGTTAGTTCTTAGTGCTTAAAACACAACTCCCTGTAAATTTAAAAAAAAAATCATACTCCCAAAAGCACCTGAAGTGTATCGGCGTGGGGGGAATGAAATAGCTTGAGTAGATAACCACATTCATTCAATCACACATAGCTTGAACACCAAAATGTTTGGATATGAGTATATGACCTTGGATAAAGGAAATTTCACCACCAAAGGCCTAACACTCCACCACGATTAGCTAAAGTTAATCCACCACTAATCAATAAAGGAATGACTTGCTAACACCACCAATAATCAATTGGATAATGTAAGAACAAGGTTTGAACGGAAGTTTAGAGAGCACTCCAACTTTTCATTAGCAATATTCATCAAAGTCTGCCTTCAAAAACAGTGAAAAGTGTATTTATACAAGGTACTTGACACCTATCATAATGATAAACAATTCGTCTCGCCGTGATCTTCTCTTGAATTCTCAAATAAACGCATAAAAAAGGGTCGTCACGGGCGCGACGAGGCTGTGCGAGACGGGGCGATCGCCAAGCCCCGCGGGATCGCGGGCGCGACGGTTCTAGGCCAGTGGCGTCGCCAGTGTCACATTCTCTAGCCCCTTTCCCCCTGTTGTGCCAAAAAGTGTCGCGGGCGCTACAGTGAGTGTAGTGGGCGCGACGACTGCTGCATAAACTCTCCTTGTTCTGCTCCTCTTACCTTGCATGTTATTGATCCCGGGGTCTCACCTGAACCCCAATACCACGTAGTTCATCATCTCGGGACGACCCGGTACGGTCCCGAGGCCTCTAAGGTCGGTGGAACGCGCGAGCCTCCTTAGAAGGCCTCGGAACTCATCCAATGGATGGCCGAGACTATCCGCGCATTTTCAGATTTTACCGGGAATTGTACTTCAAAGTTCGAGGTAGTTGAGGCAGTTCGCTTGGTGAATGCAACAAGGGATGAAAATGGAACCCGAGACTCTTCATTCTTCCCTTCTTGAAGAGGATTTGCCCTGTAATCCGCATTGAGTTCGTCGTCCTCAAAGTATGATGAAAGATCGTTGATATTGAATGTGGAGGAGACTCCCATGTTCCACGGGAGATCGAGTTTATACGCGTTGTCGTTCACCTTTTCCAAGACCTTAAACGGTCCCTCGCTTCGTGGCATAAGCTTACTTTTACTTCGGGAAGGGAACCGTTCCTTCCTCAAATGGAGCCAAACCAAGTCCCCGGGCTTGAATATGATACCCCGACGATGCTTGTTGGCTCGGGATTTGTAAAGCTCATTGGTCCGCTCGATCTTATCGCGAATTTACCGGTGAAGTTTTTGGATCTCGGTGGCCTTCTCACTAGCCTCAAAACTTGCTCTCAACTCCAATGGAAGAGGAAGGAGTTCGATGGGAGTGATAGGGCTGACCCCGTAGCAAGTTTCGAAGGGTGAGTGTCCCGTAGCGAAGGAAGGAGCCCGGTTGTAAGCAAATTCGGCATGACAAAGCTTGGCATCCTGATCCCGCAAGCTCTTACTCACAAGACCCCGAAGCAAGGTAGTGAGGGTTTTATTGGTCACCTCAGTTTGACCATCAGTTTGAGGGTGATGAGATGTGCTGAAGAGGAGTTTGGTTCCAAGTAGCTTCCATAGGGATCTCCAGAAATGACTCACAAACTTCGTATCACGATCCGAGACAATGGTCCTTGGAACACCATGCAACCTCACTATCTCCCGAAAGAAGAGATTAGTGATGTTGGTGGCGTCGTCAGTTTTCTCACAAGCAATGAAGTGTGCCATTTTGGAGAAACAGTCCACAACGACGAGTATTACATCCTTGCTACGCACGCTTCAGGGAAGAGCCACGATGAAATCCATGCTCAAGCCTTCCCACGGACCATTCGGGACGGGTAAAGGTGTATAGAGCCCCTGGTGGAACTGAATCTTGGCATGATGGTACGGAATACACTTAGATATCACATCGTGCACATCGCCTCCCATCCTTGGCCAATAAAAATGCTCCTTCAGCATATCGAGGATCTTGTTGATGCCGAAATGACCGGCAAGACCACCTCCATGAACCTCCCTCACAAGTAACTTCAGGACTTGGGCACAATTTGTTCCCATTGAAAAGGAACCCATCTTAAAGCACATAGGAGCCATCACCACCATCAAGATGAAGTTTGAAATCCTCATCCTCCTTGTAGAACTCATACGTGTGTTGAAACCCAAGAACCCGTGCTTCAACCACCGAAAGAAGAGCATGTCTCCTAGAAAGAGCATCGACCACCACATTGACGCCCCCTTCTTATGTTTCGCCACAAAGTTGAAGCTTTGGAGGAACTCTACCCACTTGGAATGGTGAGTGTTGAGCATGTGTTGCCCATTCAAGTACTTGAGGGCCTCGTGATTGGAGTGAAGGACAAACTGGTTGGGCCTCAAGTAATGGGACCAATGATCGAGGGCACGCACAAGGGAATAGAACTCCTTGTCGTAGGTAGAATTGTTCTTCCACAATCCACTAAGCTTCCCGCTGAAGTAGGTGATGGGACGTTGATTTTGCATCAACACGACCCCAATGCATACTCTACTCGCATTGCAATCAACCTCAAAAACCTGCGCGAAGTCCGGGAGGGCAAGTACCGGAGATTCACAAAGTTTGGCCTTAAGCCTCTCAAAAGCACCTTGCACCACCTTGGTCCCCTCAAAGGTCCCCTTCTTCTTACATTCGATGATGGGAGCGGTAAAGGTGCTAAAACCTTTTATGAACCGGTGATAAAAGGAGGCTAGGCCGTGGAAACTTCTCACCTCCGTGAGGGTGGAGGGAATAGGCCAAGAACGAATAGCTTCCACCTTCGAGGGATCCATTGAGATGCCTCGGTCGGACACAATATACCCAAGAAAAGTAACTTGGGGTGTGCAGAACTCACACTTCTCAAGCTTCCTAAACAACTTCTGCTGCTGTAGAACCTTGAAAACGGACTCCAAGTGTGAAAGATGCTCGGCCTCACTCTTGGAATAGATGAGGATGCCATCGAAGTACAACACCACGAACTTACCGATGAAGGGCCTCAAAACCTCATTCATAAGTCGCATGAAGGTGGTAGGGGTGTTGGAGAGGCCAAAGCGCATAACGAGCCACTCATACAACCCCCTTGGTTTTGAAAGCCGTCTTTTACTCGTCACCTACCCGCATGTGAATTTGATGATACCCACTCCGGAGGTTGATCTTGGAAAAGATGCGGGATCCATGCAACTCGTCGAGCATATCGTCAAGCCTTGGTATGGGATATCGATATTTGATGGTGATATTGTTGATAGCTCGACTATCAGCGCACATCCGGTAAGTTCCATCCTTCTTGGGAACCAAGAGGGCTGGGACGGAACAAGAACTCATACTCTCCCGCACATATCCCCTAGAAATGAGCTCGTCCACTTGTCGTTGAAGTTCTTTGGTTTCCTGGGGATTGCAACGATAAGCCGCTTTATTGAGGAGAGGAGCCCCGGGAACAAGATCGATTTGGTGCTCGTGGGTGGAAGACCCGATGGTAGATCTTCGGAGAAGACGTTGCCGAACTTGGCAATGAGGGGAGCTACAAGAGGGTGCATGGGTTTCACTTCCTCACTTTTGTTTGCCTCTAAGAGGAGTAAGGCAAAGACGGCCTTCCCCTTGTTTAGGGCTCTCTCAACCCGTGTTTCACTCATGTGTTTAGGCTCCTCACCTCCCACCCCGGGTTTTGGAGGAGTAATTTCATGTGGAACTAGTAGTAATAGCTTAACCCTCTTGCCCCTATGGGTGAAAGTATAGGTGTTTTTCAACCCATTATGCACGATATGCTTGTCAAATTGATAAGGACCCCCCCAATAAGATATGACAAAAAGCACTCATAAGAACGACATCACAAGCAATAGAATCATCATAGTTAGCACCAAAAGACAAATTCACTAGGACTTGTTTGGTTACCTTGATTCCATCTTGGTCATTGAGCCACTTAAGTGAATATGGCCGAGGGTAAGGTAATAACGGCAATCCAAGCTTTTCGACCATATAGGTAGATGCGACATTGGTACAACTTCCCCCGTCAATGATGAGATTGCATACTTTACCTCCCATGAAACACTGCGATTGAAAGATCGTCTCCCGTTGGGCATTGTTAAGAGGGGTTTCAGGAGCATGCAAAACCCTCCTTAAAATAAGTGCTCCACCATGTACAGGCGGTGTGGGAGCGGTGTTCTCCTCTTCACTCACAACCTCCTCCTCAACTTCCACTTCGGGTTCATCTTGTGCCATTTGAAGCTCGTCATTGATCTCTCGAACCTCTTGAAGGGTCAAGGTTCGACGGTTCGGACAATCCGCTTGAAAATGGTCATACCCTTGACATTTGAAACACTTCTTTCCTTTCATTCGTCGAGGAAGATCCGTTGGAGAAGGCATAACAATTCCCTTTCCCTTGTCAGTTCTAGGTGTCGATGAGAACTTAGGAGTATCAATAGACTTCGAGGTACCCAAGTAAGGAGGGGGTTGGCTAGACGGTTGGTAGAAGGTTTTGAGCGTAGGCTTGGTGGAAGCCTTATCCTTCCTCCGCCTCTCGACCTTGAGAGCCAGACTACACAACTCATCCATAGAATGATATATAGGGCTGCATTTCAATCTTCTTGGCAATAGAGGGGTCCAACCCATTCAAAAATTGCATCATAGTCTGCTCTTCGGGTTCTTGAAGGTCACTTTTGATGAGGAGTTGCTCGAACTCCTGAATATAGTCGCTCACAGTTCGTTTGCCTTGAGTGACGGCATAAAGTTTCCTTATGACGTCTTGTTTGTAGGAGTTAGACAAGAACCGACAGTTCATCAACTGTTTGAGCCGTGCCCATGAAGTGATTTTTGCGCGACCCTCCCTAGCCCTTTGCGCTTTGATGTTTTCAAACTAAAGAGATGCGACTTTGGTGAGTTTCAAACTAGCAATCTTGAAGGCCTTTTCATCGTTATACTCCTTGGTCTCAAAAATCTTTTCCATTAGTTGTACCCATTCAAGATAATCATCGGGATCATTGGAACCATTGAACTCCGGAATGTCGATCTTGACGTCATGGAACTCACCGCGAGGGGGCCTCTCAATGATGTCTCGGCATCGAGGTCGTCGAAGGGAGTCTCTATCATCGTCACTCGACTCAAAGGTGGGAAGAGGACGGATAGGACTTCGGGTGTCTCCGACACTCGTCACGGGGTCGATCTTGAAGGTTGATGGCAATGTTGTTCATTTGAGTCACGAGGGCCTAAAGAGTTTGTTCGAGGGAAGAGACTCGTGACTCCATGCCCGTGTCATGAGGGTTGTGGCAGTGGCTTGACTATTCTCGATTAGAACTAACTTCTTCGTCCATATAAAAGGAAGGGTGAGGACGGATTGTGTTTGGGGAAATTTTGTGGAGTTTGGGGGTTTTCTTGTAGTTGGCTAGTGTTTGGCCTGGGGTTCTTTAAGGCTAATATCCAACGACATTTAATCGAACACCTTCCATGCAATATCTCCAACTTTCACCACAAAGCTCCAATAGACAACAAAATCAACAACACAAACACAATACAATATACTCCAATACACTTGGAGGATACAGGGAATGGGCAACACCAATATTGCAACAAATCTAACAAAACCAACAATGGCACACCCCTAACTTGCAAAAATGAAATAAAAACTCAAGCTACAATTCTAACCTTTGCTCTGATACCAAATGGAGCGTATCGGCATGGGGGGGGGGAGCGAAATGAAATAGCTTGAGTAGATAACCACATTCATTCAATCACACATACCGCGCTTGTACACCAAAATGCTTGGATATGACCTTGGATAAAGGAAATTCCACCACTAAAGGCCTAACACCCCACCATGATTAGCTAAAGGTAATCCACCACTAATCAATAAAGGAATAACTTGCTAACACCACCAATAATCAATTGGATAAAGTAAGAACAAGGTTTAAAGGGAAGTTTAGAGAGCACTCCAACTTTTCATTAGCAATATTCATCAAAGTTTGCCTTCAAAAATAGTGAAAAGTATATTTATACAAGGTAATTAACCCCTTAAACGCGGTTGTTTAAGGCCGAAAAAACGCGTAAAACAAGGTCGTCGTGGGCGCGACGAGGCTGCGCGAGACAGGGCGATCGCCAAGCCGCACGGGATCGCGGGCGCTACGTCGGACGTCGTGGGCATGACGGTTTTGGGCTAGTGGCGTCGCGGGCGCAACCTTGGAGATCGCGGGTATCACGTTCCCCTATCTCTTTCCCCCTGTTGTGCCAAAAAGTATCGCGAGCGCTATAGTGAGTGTAGCGGGCGCGACGACTGTTGCATACGCTTTCCTTGTACTGCTCCTCTTGCCTTGCATGTTATTGATCCCGGGGTCTCACCCGAACCCCGATGCCACGTAGTTCATCATCTGGGGACGACCCAGTACGGTCCCGAGGCCTCCGGGGTCGGTGGAACGCGCGAGCCTCCTTAGAAGGCCTTGGAGCTCATCCAATGGATGGTCGAGACTTTCCTCGCATTTCCGGATTTCACCGAGAATTGTACTTCGAAGTTCGAGGTAGTTGAGGCGGCTCGTTTGGCGAATGCAACAAGGGATGAAAACGGAACCCGAGACTCTTCAGTACCACAACGTGTGTAAATTTCTCTTGGCTGGGAAAACTATTCAAAAGATGTTGCAATATTGTTGATGTCTACATTCGCTAGAAATATGGGAGAAATGGTGAACATTTGGATTTTGTTCAATTTAAAGATAAAGAAGCATGTTAGATTGTCATTTAAGGTCTTAATGGCAGAATGTATGATGGGTATGTTTTCAATGTTTACTGGGCAAAATTTAGCCAAAAATTGAGACCAAAGCCTATTCAAGGAGGATTTCTAAGGTTTGTAAGGGGGTCCTCAAGGCCAATCAAAATACTAAGGGTGTTTCGTTTGCTAATGACCAAAGTGTGATGGTGGATTCTGTTGAGGTTGTTGCATATAGGCTCACGAGGCCTCTTGTAAATGCAAACACTCATGATACTTACCACATTGATGGCTCTCATGAGTCTTAAATCCTAATATAACCTTGTTTATTCAAATGGAGGGTAATTTTTGAAGTAAAATTCCTGAGTCTATGGTTGATGCTTATATAAACAATCCCCCTAATGGTGATTCCTTTGAATCTATGGACTATAATTGAACCATCTATAACCCAATCTCCTCTGTTTTGAGTAATAATGGTACTCCCGCCCAAGAGTATTTGAATTCAAACGCTGAGCTTGAAGACAATATGGAGGATGACCCTATTTTTGTTCAATTTGAACTTGATTTTTCTCCTGGCATTGAGGATTTCATCTTTAAGTTGCCAAATCTCAAGTTGGAATAAAGAGGAAGGAGAAAACATTGCTAGAAATGAGGTGGCGATTGGTTAGAGAAGCAACTCGAAAGGCTAAGTCAACATACAAATCCACCAAGAATGAAATTCTTAGAGAAGACTAGGAAATCAATCATCAGCAGCATAAGCTAGTAATGATAGAGGGATGAATTGTTGGGGCAACTAGGACATTGAACGTCGAGATGATATGGACACAGAGATAGTGCATAAGTATATCATAATTAGTAGTGATATATGTATGTCGATCCTTGGTGACCAAGTTGCTACTCCGGAGCACTTCAAGAGAAAAGTGCAAGAGAAAGAGACGACATAATGGATGATCTACTTTTGAAGTGCGGTGCAGTAATTCTGGGTTAAACTGATACTTGAGAGCAAATCTCTAATCTTAGCATTATTTCATTTTAGGAGGCGATTATTTTGGTTGCATGTTTTTCCTGTTTTTTTTTTAAAAATTATTGTCCAACTATTTTATGCAAATTTATGATTTCTTAATAATGCGAACTTTACAACATTTTATCGATTTAAACAATAAAAATAAATAAATGTAGTAGTAATATTTAATTTGATCTCTATTGTACTCTAATTACAATAACCAAATTATAAGATCAAGTTAGAAAAGTAATAACCAATCAATGAAGGATTAAGCCATGGATGCCAAAAAACAATACAAGGTCAGTGAAAACAGGTAACGCTCCTAGTCATTCAGCCAACCAATGTACAATTAAACCTACATGACTACATAAACGACACAATAACTTTATAGTAAAACAGACAACTCATTTTTGGCCTCATAAACACAAGGGTTAGTTGGCTTCTTCCTTGTTTATTTCTCATTTCTCTACGTTTTCGTCTCCCTTTTCGGCCTATATATTTCAAATAAATTATCAACTAAAACAATTCCCAATCTCTTGTTGTGTATGCAAAATTTAACTATTTGATACTCTTTTTAAATGGTAAGTCGATCTACAGAAAGTTCTCTGCATATTGTAAACATTGGAGTTGTAATGCAAGGCAAATCTTTTGCTTCGAAATCTAGTGAGAGATCTGAATCAAACGATCATAAAGAAGTGACCCATTTGCTCACTAAAAACATGAAATTCAATGCTCAGTCTGAATCAAATGGTCATAAGATCCAAACTAAGGAGTCTTTTCGAACTCTCATGTATTGGTGTAGCTGGGGCCCCTTCTCGTGATTAAACCAAAAAAGAAAACAATTCATCATCTTTGATGGAGAATTGAAATGCATCTCGAATGAACTTTATCTTCGAGCAAGAATAACTACAATATTGTTAGATTGTCAAAAGTCTAACAAAACACGAGTTTCATGAAATTGTATAGAACCATGCATTAGAACTAATAGGATAACTATTGTAATGCTTAATAAACAAATTTTTTTATTCTTTTTGGAAAAAAGAAAACAAAAATTAATGTCAATACCTGTAAAAATTCATACAAATGCATGTAAACTACGTGCAAAAACAAATGATTCGAAGATGGTAAATTTTGAATTGAAATTTAGCTGATTGCCAATATTTATTGCTTGGGGAGGAAAGAGAGAAATCAATCAAACATCATAATTACAAACAAATTTAGCTGATTGTCAATTTTATCCTTAAAATTGTTTGTTAATATGATGAGTAACAGTCTGTTTGGTTATTAGAGGGGGAGGGGAAGGAAGGGGAGGATTTAGAGGGGAAGGAAGGGGAGGAAAGGGGAGGGAAAGGGACGGGACTTATTTCTATCTTGTTTGAATTATAAGTGGAGGAGAATGAAAGGTAAGAGGGGTTAATTATTGTATTTGGATTAGAAAAGGGAGGGAAGGAGGGGGAGGGAAGAAAAATGAAGTAGTTATTTTTTTTTTAAACATAATGAGTTCCTCCTCCATTAACTCTCATATTGGGGGTTAATGAAAAGGTGGTTAATGGAAGGGAATGGGGGTTAATGGTTCCCCTCCCCTCCTCTCCTATTATTTTTGCCAAACAAGATGAAAGGAGGTTAATTAATAGATTTCCCTTCCCTTTCCCTCGCCTCGCCTCTCATAACCTTAATACAAACAGAGGGTAAATGTGTAGTGAGGAGTTTTGAGGTGAGAGAAAAATAGGAATAAATATGGTAAATGTTGTATTGAAATTATAAGATGAAAGATATTGTAGAAAATAAAGTTGTTCAAGTGACAGATATTAAAAACAGATGTAGTATTTATCTTGTGGACACATAGTTTATTGCTTAGTTGTACATGTTCTTTGCTTTTCATCACTGATTCTGTTGAGGTGTGGTATCGTCGTTTGGGACATTGTGGTCCTCATATTTTTGCTACTCTTAGGAAAACCAATGTGATTAAAACTTCTCGTTTTCAAGACAGTTGTGTCATTTGTCGACTATCTAAGTCTCAACGTTTGTCTTTTAATTTGGTTGATCATTGTTCCCCCCGTCCTCTTCATATTATACACTCTGATGTTTGGGATGCTCCTTGAGACTCTATTAAACATTTTCGCTACTATGTAATTTTTGTGGATGATTATTCACACTTGGTTGTATCATATGAAACGCAAATGTGAACTGTTTGATATTTTTCTACAATTTCAAAAGGTAGTTGAAAATCAGTTTGATCGAACAATCAAGATTTTTCAGAGTGGCGGCGGTTTAGAATATGATAGCCATCAATTTAAAAATCACTTTGCTTCTTCTGCCATTGTTTTTCGAAATTCTTTCCCTGGCACTCAGACTTAGAATGGTGTTGCAGAACGCAAACATAAACACATTTTAGAAATGGTTAGCGGATTTCTCATTCAATCCTGCTTGCCATCTTCATATTGGGTTGAAACTGCCTTTACTGCAGTCTTTACTATTAATCATTTGCCTACACCTTTGTTGTCTAATGTCAGTCCTTTTGAACGCTTGTTTAGTCGTGCTCCATATTACACTGTACTTCGTACGTTTGGCTGTGCTTGTTTTCCAAACCTCACAGCAACCTCGACAAACAAGTTACAACCCCGCTCGATTCTTTGTGTTTTTTGGGGTATGATCATAATTACAAGGGTTTCAATGCTTTGGTCCCAAATTGGGATGCATTTATATTAGTTGACATGTTCGTTTTCATGAAAATGTTTTTCCATATCACACTTTGGTTTCTTACTCAACATCTCCTCCCCAGATCGTACAGTCTGTGTTTGAGGATATTCTTAATTTCACTTCGACCGCCACTCCTTTAGCGCCTCAGTCTCATGTAGGTTCTCCTATTCCCCAATGACTCCCTCCTATCCATAACCCGCTTGTGATTCCGCCTGGTACATTTCACCTTCTCCCTCAATGTCATATTCCTTCGTATATCCCGGCTGTGTCTTCGTCTCCTACTATTTCTTCACCTGTCGTGCCCCCTCCCCCCCTTCAGAATCCAGTGTCTCCTATGTTTCTCCTCCAGCTCCCTCCCCCCTTTAGTGTCTTCTTCCTTTGAACCTTCAGTATCTTCACATGCTTTTTCTAGTCTTTTACCATCTCTTCATGTTGTGTCAATCTCTAATGTTCATCCCATGCAAACTAGATCAAAAATAGGTGTCTTCAAACCTAAACACATATTGTCTTTGACTGCTAGTTGTTATGAGTCTGACCCTTTCTCCTTTAAATAAGCAATACAGAATTCTAAGTGGAAAGCGGCTATGCTTGACGAATTTCCAGCCCTAATTTCTAATGATACATGGGAACCAGGGCGTAATCTAGTATCCATTAAGTAGGTTTATAAGATTAAATACAATTTGGATGGGTCTGTTGAACGTTACAAAGAAAGACTGGTGGCTACAGGCAATCATCAACTAGATGTAGACACCAGAATTTGTAGAATAATTATAGTAAATTAATTAACCCAAAATAGCTCTTAGCATGTATCTCTCATCTCCAAAAAAATTCCTTATTCATATTCATTTCTAAGCCTCTCATATAAAATTTATCATTTTCCATCATTTCCTTTTTAAAAGCCTACATTTTTCACCTTCCCTACATAGATAGACTTACTCTTTTGAATGTCAGTCTTTCCACAGAACTCCGATGTTCTTAAAATTTGGTGTTCTTAAAGTACACTCTGTAAGCTTTGCAACGCCTTTTGAATTGCATCAATCGAAATCCAGATAAGAGAGTTATGACCATTTTAATTTGGGTTATTTGTGCAGTAACTTTACATAACTGAGAATTTTGATCCAAAAAGTCAAAAAGTCAACTATTGACCCAAAATTCAGTTATCTATGATAAATCCAAGCCAAAATCTTCTTTTTCCACTTTCTTAATTTGCCAAAGAATATAATATTATTTGGATTATATTGCAATAATATTATTTCAATTATTGTTATTATTCTTTTTCCCAAATCCAACCCAAACATAATCTTCTATGATTTTCTTCCTCCCTTTTCTTGACCAAATAAAATCTTTAGTTATTTTATTTTACTCTTCTAATATTGTCTCCTTCACCACTATAATTAGAGTCTTCCACCCTTATTATTGAAGGATTACAAATTCTGTTGGCGTTTTAACCCTGACAGAATAATCAATAACTATACAATTTGTAACTTTTTATTTTTATAATGTAAACTTGAATAATCAATAATTATACAACTCGTAACTTTTTATTTTTATAATGTATGACACAATAGTTGTTACTGTAAAATTCATACAAATTCCTCCTCTTTTATTTATTCACTTTAATTCAATTTTAGTAGAGTATGTTTCCAAAACAGGCAAGTCTGAGAGTTTTCTAATTCTCAGACTTGTAACCTTACCCCGAATCTGATCTCTGATTCGTAGGTCGAAGTTTTTTTTAAAAAAATGGTTTATTAGTTTTCTTAAAACTGATTGACGGCTCTTTAAATTATAACTTGCATAATTTAATTTATACAAATTAAATTTACAAGTTTATGAGTCCTAAGAATTGTTAGTGTTTTTTAATAAATCCTTATTTAAGGATTAAGCAACCTTAGCCGGCTCCCAATTTAAGTAGCACTTTGAAATAAATTTCTTCAAACGAGAATTTTTCACGGTCTACATAAGCAGGTATTGATTTTCATGAAACCTTTTCTCCTATTGTTGGTCCTGCCACTATTCGTCTTGTCCTTTCCATTGCTGTCTCTTGTAAATGGCAGATTCGTCAGCTTGATGTTAATAATGGTTTCCTTCACGGTATCCTTACAGAGCAAGTTTACATGCGTCAACCTCCTGACTTTGTTGACTGTTCTCGTCCTAATCATGTTTGTAGTCTTAAGAAAGCCATCTATAGGTTGAAACAAGCTCATCTTGCTTGGTTTAATCACTTTAGTAGCTTCTTACTCACACACGGGTTTCGTTGTAGCCTTATCGCTCCACCCCCATATTCTCATTTTGCTCTTTTATGTTGATGATATTATCCTTACCGGCAGCTCAACTTCATTGTTGTTCTCTTTTATTGGTCTTCTTTCTCACCAATTTTCCATGAAAGATCTCAGTAATCTTCATTATTTCCTAGGAGTGTAGGTTGTTCCTTCATCATTCGGCTTGTTTTTGTCTCAACATAAATACACCTCTAACCTTATTCGCAAATTTTACATGCATACATGCAAATTTGTGACTACGCCTATAGTTGATCGGACCGCACTTTCTTGGATGGTGAACTACTTGTTGATCCTATGGCGTACAGGAGTATAGTAGGTGCTTTGCAATATTTGACTATGACTCGACCTGATATAGCATATGCAGTTCATGTAGTTTTCCAATTTATGCATGCCCTTCGCACTTCTCACTTATCTATTGTCAAGTGCATTTTCAAATATCTGCAGGGTACTGTTGATCATGAGATCTTGCTTCATCCAGCCATTGCTCCTTCTATTATTGTGGCATACTCCGACGCGGATTGGGCCAATTGCAAGGATTCTTGTCACTATACTACTGGCTATGCGGTCTTCTTTGGCCCCAACCTCATTGCTTGGCGATTGAAAAAGCAACCCACAATTTCTAAATCTTCTACTGAAACTGAATATAGGGTTGTTGCCTACACAGTTACGGAGACAATTTGGTTACGCAAGGTGCATTGTGACTTGGATATTTCACTCTCTGCTCCCACTAAGGCGTTGTGTGACAACATTAGTGCCACATACCTTACTGCTAATCCCAATCATCATGAGCATAGTAAGCACATTGTTGTTGATTACCGTTTTGTTCGCGAGCGTGTTGCCCATGGAGATCTCACCGTTCGTTATGTTCCCACAAAACTTCAATTGACTGATATTTTTACCAAAGGGTTGTCTACTAGTCAATTTCATTTTTTGAAGTCCAATTTATGTGTTCGTTCCCCTCCTGTACAGATTGAGGGGGTGTAATAGAGGTTGGACTCTTGCTGTAAATAATGCTCACTAATTTACTATAATAACATTGCACAAGATCCCAATTGAGACAAGTCATTCTAATTATTGTGACAAAATTGTTTGTTCAGTTGTGATTTCCATTGCATCTTTTCCTTGCCGCTCAGCACACTCCATGGACATTTGACTTTTGGGTATGATCACATTGTAATGCTAATTACTATTATTGATTAGTAATTTGTTGTCTAAAAGTCAATGTACTCACTTAAAAAATCTGACATCCTGCACTCCATCCTAATTTCCCCATTTTTAGTCACTATGCAGATAAACTAATCTCTATTTCTCTCATCAGTCAAGCACTCATTTTTTAAAATAAGAATCACTCATTATCACACAAATTAATCAAGCCAATCAATAAAAACGCGTGGTTTGGTCGTTATACAAGGACTAGGTGACTAACAATTAAGCACCATCAGAATTCTCTACAAAACCTTTTCTTAAAAAATAAAATTTTCTAATTTTGAACAGTAGCATGTATCTCGGTGTCTGTCATATATGCAAATCTTACAGTTAAAGTTTCTGCATAAATTAAATCATATATCATCATATATATATATATATATATTTCTGGGTACAAAGGGCGAGGATCGTAATATGTATGTTTAAATGAGGGTATTTTCGTAAAGTTGTAATTGCACTATTATTTTTAAAAAAAATTGTATAATGCACATTAATTGCTATGATGTGTTCCTACTAATAATAAATAAAACTTAATTAATCTCAAAAGGACGATAATATGAGTGTAAATAAAATTAAAAAATACATTTCACATAAAATACTTTGTTAATCAGAGATATGACACCCCCATATATATATATACTCTTTATTTGTATTTATATTTTAAAGGAAATAATCATTTTAATTATTATATATCTTTTATGTTGATCATAATTTTGCTATTATATGTAAATAATAATTTTCTTAATAATGGTTGGGAGACATTGGATTTTTAACTATGATATTTAAGTTTAAGTAAAATATTTAATTTTGTCACTACCAAAAAGAACCATTTTCCCAAAATAACATTCTAATTTTTTTTATCAAAAAAAAAAATCATTCTAACTATTGCACAAGAATACAATCTATTTGACATCTACATAGTCGATCGATCAGTTTGTCATACATATTGTGAGTTTTAAAAAATTTGTTATCTTTATTAATTGATGAGGCCCATTAATTTAATATTTAGGCCATGATAATAACTTTGTAAAATAAGGTGAATTAATATAATTTTTTAATTTCAAAGAAAAAATAAATTTAATCAGATGTGTATTATGACAATTGCATAACATATTTTTTTAGGAAAATGGTACAATAGATATAGATGTCATAATTATAAGATAAATTTGAATAAAAATATATCAATAGGAATAAATTTTAAAATAAACTTTCATGAGGGAATATAAAATAAATTATTTTAACGGTAATTGAGGGGCACACAACTCAAATCATAACTGTTGATTTGTAATTAGTAGGTTTTTAATTAGAATTGATTTGTATATGCATGTAACCGATGCTAATCTTTATTAAGAACCACAATTATTATCATTAATTGGGCTCTCATCGGCATATAAATTATAGAAAAATCTTTAGCCTCATAACTTTTTAAGAATGCTTTTGTCAATCAAACATACAACACATTATAATCTGATTTAAGCTTCATCCCATAACGTACTAATCCACTATGGATTAGTATGATATGATACTCTTGGCCTTTTATTTTTGTGTGTATAAACAATGATATTTTTTTTTTTTACTCTTCAATAGCATGTGTGAGTATAATTTGCATAAATAATTAATTTGTTAATTTTTCTTGCAGGGTTGTAGTTATAATAAGTCAACAATTAGTCTACAAAGAAATGATCCAAGTAGTAGAGGTACTTTCTTCTCCTATTAAAATTCTAACTATATCAATTAAATTCTACTTCTCTTAAACATTTTTTTTTTTTGGAAATCTAATGATCTGTACATAATCAATATGCACAGAAGTGAAGTTGTATATTCTTTCTATACTTTTGTTTCTATAGATGCTAATTTCAGATACATATGCGTGTCAGAGCATTTTCATGTAAGAATGTTTGTGTATACATGTCTTTCTACTAAACGTATTATCAAATTTTTTATATGGAATCATAACAATTAATATTTATTTCAATTGCATGTTAATCATACGTAAGTGCTTCAATCATATGTAGCTAAAGATTAATCGTCACAAGATCTTCGAATCCATGCAATACATTCATTTTTATGATCTATTATTAATATTAAATAATGCTCACATTTTTACGTGAAGAAAATTTTACTTTTTACTATATTAATAAGGTTATTGATGAAGTTTAAAACTATTTATATTAAAATAAGATATTATATTTCTTTAGAAAAAGACAAACAAAATTTAAAGGATAATTCATTAATTTTCCTCATATAAATTTCTTGGATTTTTTTTAATGAAAGAATAAAATTTTTAAGATTTTAAATTATATGAAAAACATAACATAAATAGATTATATATTCTAATTCTTCAAAGTATATATACGTATTTTGTTGCACTAAAGGAGTGTTTTAAAGCTAAATTGTGAGTTATAACTTAATTAAAGTAGGGTTGAAAAAACTAATTGAATTATAATTAGTCAATATGGGTAACCTAAGTTTTTATTACATTCTTTATAGTAGTTTCTGTTACAAGAATATTTTTGAGTTGAAACTTATATATTGAATTGTTAACAATTATTATGCACTATTGGCCAAGCTTATTTTATTAATTATGTTCCCTTTACTATATTAATTAGGTTACAAGAAAATTTTTAAAAATTATAATTATTATTTCTGCCTTATTAACTTAAAACCATTGACCTAATAATTTCTCAATCAGTTGAATATATTTCCCTATTAAAAAAAATAGAAAAGGGTTATTATTTAATGGTAATGTTTTGGCAGACAATTTATTGATTATATTTGTTGTTATAATATTTATTGGCTACCGATTTATTTTGGAACATTATTTGATTAAAAATAAATTAGTGTCAGATATTAATATAAATAATGTTATTTTTCAAAATCCACAACATATAATTACCTTGGAGGAGATGTTTTCATACCTAATTTAGATTTTGCTTCATATTATATGGTTTAATTAAGATGTTTGATTATGAGAGATCTTAATATTTGATAAAAGATAAAAAAAATTAAAAAATATCATTACACATTATGATCATAATTACAAGATCTTTTATTTTTGTCAAAATATAAGAAAATTATACATTCATCATATTGTAACATAAGCAATATCTTCAACAATACATGTAGTTTAATTTTATGACAACAATAAGTATAGTTTAAAAAATATTAGAAAAATACACTTACGAACTTACTATCATTTTTGACATGCTCTAAGCAATATTTTCAACAATATGCGTTATCTATTGTCGTCCCGTGCAACGCACGGGTCTGAAAACTAGTATATAAGAATTATGGGTAAATTATTAACTTAAATGTAGCAAAATTAAGGAGGTAAATGATAATAATAACAATGATAATGATGATGATGATAATGGGGGTACTTGATTTTTGATGCATCAGGAATTTTTGTTCCTTGAGCTTTAGGATTCCGTTATTAAAATACTGTTTCCAGGTGACTTACGCTATTTTTTTTAGATTAGTAAGTTAGATTTAAGTACTAACTCAATCTTAATTTATCTTACCTTAATCAATTCAAAAAAAAAAATCAAACTAAACTCCAAGTTTTAATTAAAAAAATTGAGATAATATTATTTTAATAATTAAATCATTCCACTTTTTTCAACCATTATAAGTTTTTTATTTATTTTCCCAAGAACATTCAAATTTTATTAATAAAATATTTTCACCCTACAAGTAACTTAACTCAAACAAATCTCAATATTTCCTTTTCTTTCCTCTCTTTACCTTAGCAATCATAACTCAACCCAACCACTATATTTACAGAGCGTGGTGTAAATAGACCTGTCAATTCGGTTAGGTGGACGAGTTTTGGGTCGGGTGCATATCGGATTTGGGTAAATTCGAGTTGGATGTATTTCAGGTTTGGATAGACCTGTGAATTTGGTCGAGTGATCGGGTTTTGGGTTGGGCGTATATCCGGTTCGGGTAAATACGGGTCGGGTATATTTCTGGGTTCGAGTTAATACGGGCAATGTATTTCGGTTTCGAGTCAACTCAACGAGTTATGATTGTGACTTTTTCTCGTTTTTTCTTTTAAAAAATGGTCTCTGAATACTACTTTTTGTACAATATACATAATAAAATATGATCATCTTTTAGTAATGATAGATTATTGTAACTACTTTAATTAAATTATAGAAATAACAAATAAATAAGTTGCGTTTATAGTTTAATAGTTAAAATACAATGAAAAGTCAAAAATTCTAATAAAGTTTCAAGTGCATTATTGTCCAACACCCCCAAAGTACAGTATATTATTGTTCAAGAAAAAAGTTTAGTGTATTATTGTCCAACACCCCCAAGTGCAGTGTATTAGCATCAAAAAACCCTATTTGTAAATAAATTATGTGAGTTGATAAAGAATTATAAAGATAAATTGTTTAAAAGTATAGTCATATTCTTTTGGATAGTAAGGTGAAATATAAATTGTCTTAAAGTATTGTCATACTCTTAGTCTTGAGGATGATTCTCACCCTGTTGATGCCAACCCCGTCTCTCTTCTACCTAAGGCGGGGAAAGCCCTTGCTAGGCGAAAAAAAGAGGAAAATGTTATGCTTAAATCTAAATGATGTCTGGTAAGCCAAAGAGTTTGCAAGGCTACTACTTCGAGAAATTCAGGTCTTAACAAGAGGAACAAAAAACATGTTGTGAAGAGTTTAGTTAACCGTGATGTCAAGAAGATTAACATGGCCAATTCGGTGGGATCTGATGACATCTATCATTCTATCGATAACATTATTGCTCGTAAAGCTGTGAAGTATTATATTGAGGCCCTGTTCTTTTATGCGGTATTTTGCGGAATGGTGTGGTGATGTGTGGTGGAATTGTGGTGGGGTGTGGTGAAATTATGGTAGGTTATTGGTATGTGGGGTAGGTGAAAAAAGAGAATGTAAAAAGTAGAGGAGAAAAGTGAGGAGAGAGAAAAGTGAGGAGAGAGAAAAATAATGATTTGCGGTAAAATGTGGTGGTTGCAGAATCATGCAGAGGCCATGACTTCAGTCACAACCGTAGAAAAGAACAGGGCTTGATTTGGAGATTCTGGAGATGAACAATAAAAGGAAATCAATACGTGATTTTTAGAAAATGTCGTACGAGGAAAGAAAGTTTCATTTGAAGGACCGATTTTGAGTGTGTTGCTTTCCTATTGCTTTCGTTGTAATGTTATTTAAGTTAGTTTTTGTTGTTTGCTTCTCGTTGTTCTGTTGTTACTTTTACAACTCTATGCATCATTTGATGCAGACTTTTTAACCTTTTAATCCGAATTATCGGAAAAATGTGGTAATTTCAACAATAAATATAAATAAGGGTATGGCTCCATCCATTTCAAACCTCACCTAAGAGCATATGCAATGCAGAATTTCATCAATGAAATTTTATTTTCTCTCTCTCAATTGTTATACACTCTTTCAGTTATCATTTCTCTCCTACTTTTTTTCTCATTCCTTTAAGATCTGGAACTAAAAAAAGATAAAAATTTCATTGAAAGGTTTTCGTATTGTATATGCTCTAATGATAAACACCAGGGAACGGTGAAATTTCACTAGAGATTAGAGTGTAGAAGACTTGCTGACTATTCCCATTTCTTTCGCTTTTCTTCCACCAAGAAAGGCCCACCATTCACCAATACCATCATCATCAAGTCCTCAATTCCAACGTTGAAAATTAAAGTAAAAATCTGGCATCCCCATTTCCCCTCACACATCAAAGTTCCTTTCCTTTCAAATATTATACCTTTAACACCAACACCAAACCTGTTCAAATTGGAAAGGATACAACCAGTGCCGTACAAAGTCTCCATCGTTGAATGGTCTTTAACAAATAAGTAAATGGCAATAGCCGATGAAAAATCCACAAACCCACAATCCGAAGCCAAGGTTTTTGGGTTATTCAAGCTCCCATTTCGACAAACCACTCAATCTTCTTCCTCCAACTCTTCTTCTTTAGGAGCTATGCACGGTGTTAATCACCATGGATTAATCCCAAATGGGGATGCTTCTATTTCACACCCCACCAGTTCTGTAACTTCTGTCGCTAGATCTCTTCTACCCAGACGACGTCGTCTCCGCCTTGATCCGGCCAGCAAGCTATACTTCACCTGTACTCTCTCTCTCTCTCTCTCTCTCTCGTTGAGCTCCGCAGTTGACTTTGGTTTTGCAGGCTTCTTTGATGCGATCTAATGAATTTGTTAACTGGGTTTTGATTTTCGTCCTGATTATGAATCTGGGTTGTTTTTGTTTTGTTAATTTGGCTGGAAATTTTAGGTTTTCTGGTGATTTTCCTGTCGATTTTGTTCAATTTATGCAGTAGTACAATTTTATGTAATGGTGATTTTTCTGGTGTGTTTTGCTAGTCGGATGCGTGATAAAAATGAGATAAATTAGCAATTTTTATTTTCCTGGAAATATATCAAATTACATAGATGTTCAAGGTACTTAGATACTAGTACTATCATTATATCGCCATCAAAGAAAAAAAAAATGATCATTATATCTAAGCATATGTGGTAGCTTCATTGTGTTGTGCCCATGTTTGGTGCTGTGAGTGGCTTATGGTTGATGAACATTAAATGCTAGTGCTTTCTTCCACCCCCAGTTATTACTAACTTGTGGGGCATTTTGTCGAATGAGTGGTCATTGTTTGGTGGTTTGGTTGGATTTGTAAAGATTGGCTGTTAGTTATACGCTTATTTCATGTTACCTGATCTGGTGTACTTGGGTTGGACATTTCCTGTGGAAAACCCTGATAATTTTTTTGTTCGGTTTGCGTCATCTCGTGTGGTTGAGAATATGAAACTCTTGTTTAACAAGGACTGTGATCCTAGAAAGTGCTAGAGAAAGAAAAACTTGGTGCATTTGCTGTGTGTGTGTGTGTGGATACTTTGGCAAGTGTCAGTGGATGTGGACCATTGTATCAAACTTGCACTAATAATAAATAATTGTGAATTAGGCAACGGATGCAAAATTATTGAATTGACAACTTGCTGATGTTACCACAGGATTACCACTCTTCTGCTATTATCATGATTTGAAAGTTAAAATTTAATTTCGTTGTTAAATCAAAGTGGCAGTAACCAGGTTCTGAAGGTTCCACGGGAAAGTGTAGCTAGTTCCCTTTATTTTGCTTACTTTTGTTAGTTGAGAGGTTTCTAACAATATTGGGAGCCATGGTATTGGTGCAACCAATGATAATTTTTGTCTCGGTTGTGTGAGGGCCTTAATAGTTGACTCTAGTAATGAATGATTTGACGTAATGACCCATGATGATTTCTGTATGATGTGTAAGGGGTCTTATTTGCACTGAGCCAAGATTAAGCTTGTTTTGGATTGAGTAATAGCCTTTGCTGGACTCATGGTTTGGCAAACCCAATAGATCAAGCTAACCTCCAGTCAGCTAAGGCTTCAATCAAGGCTTGGGTTGCCCAAGGCTCTTAAAAACTCAACTACTTGAGCCTAATCTAGTTTATTCTTTGACCCCAAAATGGATAAATAAATAAAAATAGTTCATCTTGGTTACTGAAAAACTCTGTTGCTTTCTGCCTAAGCCCTACTTAGTTAAGGCTCATATATAAGTTGCTTTTATAATTTGTATATGGACCTTGCTTTCTCAGGTTTGCTTGAATTATAAAGCATTTAGGTATATATTTTTCAAAATGGTTGGTAAATGGACCTACTCACGTGACCTTTGGTTATAGTTGTCAATGTCAACAGGTGGTGGGTTTCTATTTCCTAGCTTCATTAGTCCTTTGTTAGTAAGTTCAAGGACTCTAGGAGATAAGGGTATGCTTGCATAAGCTATAACACTACCTCTATGTGTACCTCTCTCTCTGTCTCTGCCTTACCTTAGCATATAATAAGACGAAAAATCTAAGTGGCGAAGAGATTGCAAGAGGTCAAGAGGAGAAAAAATCCATTATATGAGATACAATGATTAGTGACAATGTGGTTGTAAACGACACTTCTCAATTAAAAGTGATTATCTTTATACTGAAATTTTAATAATTTTAAACATGATATGATTTTCTGCTCAGGAATCTCACTGGGCTAGTTTAGGCTCAGCAAGCCGTGTGCCAAATGCATAATGGTTGGGCTTGCCAAGCCAAAAAGTGAGCTGATTAGGTTAACCGCCACTTTTTGTAGTGCAGTTGAAATGTGGTGGATGGAAAAATAAGTCTAGCTTGCAAAATCAAATCCCAAAGTTCTTTCAAAGCTCAACCAAGACTATGAAGTGACTAAATGAACTCATATGAACGCTAAGCTCTTGATCTCAAGTCGAAATGAACCAAATAGATTCAATATCTCAAATCCTCACAATATAGTTCAAAACCAAGCAAATAACTCATTCAAATCAAGATTAACTCCAATAAGATTTAACTAAACTAGCTCAAAGGGAGCTAAATAGAGTTAAATAGAAACTTTAATGAAGAGGTGGTCAATCTACAGAGTATACTCACCAGATTGACCTAATGATCCATCAGAAAAATGCATAAAGGCAAGCCACCGACAATCTCTCTAAACTTCCACTCATAACCATCACCAATAAGATGCATAAAAATAGAGAGATTTTAGAGAGAGAATGGTGTTTAACATGTTGTAATTTTGATTCTGTCATCAAGCTTGAATACTACAAGCATATAAGGGTTTTTTTTTTTTTTTTTTTTTTTTTGGGAGGGGTATATAGGAGGAAGATCCTTGGAAGCCACTATAACCCTAGGAGTACAACTTATACAAAATTGAGCTCATTTCTCCAACCAGAGACACTACAGAATCCAATAATAGTTATGAATGGGTATAGGACAAAACAGTTCTATTTCTTGCTGCCTCTGTGACCTTCATTTCTTATCCAAATCAGGACCCCTATATAATGTTGGAAAGCTTGGAGAATAATCTTTCCAGACATATATTGTGTAGGTTGTTTGGATAAGTATTCTTGGAGTTATGACCATTACAAGTTGACTGTGTAAGACTGGAACCTGCTACATTCCATCTTTGGCTTCCTTAATCTGATCTCCACTCTTGATTGACTTAATTAGGCTTCATGGCTTCAAAGTAGAGTCAATAAGATTCCAAAGTATAGCAGATTTGCAATTTCCTGATTGGAGATTAAGCTTCTCTAACTAATTAAGCACCCAAAACTGGATCAATTTTGACCTTGAAATCAACTTTGACCTTCTGACTTTGGGAGATCATTTGAATTACCAAATGATGTCCGTTGCTCTTCAAACTTGTTTTATTGAGAACACCTTGAACTTGGACTAATTCAAATGTGAATCCTATTGCTTTTATGCATACATTTGCTGTATGATCCTCTGAAGTTGGATCAGTTGACAATCTGCATTGCGAACTCAGGTGGGCAGAATGTATGTTTGGAATTGTTATTATTGTTATGCCCTAAGAACTTGATTAACTCTTGTAAAAGCACTAAACCCAATGAAGATTCCAGAAAGGTATTGTGCAACATGGTTGATGACCATCTGTTTGGTGAAATCTTGTTTTGTGAAAATATGAAATCATTTTCAATGCTTGAGACATTGATTTGTGCATTCTTGAATTGTAATTTGAATCTCTTATTCCAAATGACCTCCAATTTAGCTGAAACATGGCTTGATGGAAACTTAACCCCTTAGGCTAGGATCAGGCCAAGATAGTTGGCATTTAAATCCCTTGAATTAGCCTTGATATGTAGCTCAAACTTAAGCAAGATCTGAACTTGAATGGAGTCGTAATAGGATGATGGTCTAGTAAGCATTGTCATTCAATACCAACTTGGACCCTTGGTCCAATATTGTTCTCATGGCAAGAATAAGACTTGCAAGCATACATTCTGCCTGATTCAGTTTTGCAATTTCAGTGCAACATATCTGACCTTGAGGATCATAACAATTGGATGTGTTAAAGGCTTAAAGCAGTAGGACGCACATTAAAACAATCCAAGTTCAAGGTGTAGCTTTTTAATAAAACAATGTGAATAGCAACAGACGCCATTTTTTTCAATCAAGGTTGGAGAACAGCTCAGTGAAGGCAAACAGAATGCACCAGAGGCGGTGTATTACACTCAACTTGCAGTGGTCTTAACTCCCCGGGAACTTATACAAGAAACTTGTAGGATCACGCTTGGAAAGATTATTCTCCAAGCTTTGCAACAATATATAGTGGTCCCGATTTGGATGAAAAATGAACGTCATGGAAGAACTGTTTCATCTTCTTGCTATTTCTAATTGTACTGTTGTACCCTCCAATATGGCACTATCTCTAGTGGGAGAAATGATCTGAATTTCATCCAAGCTGTATTCCTAGGTTGAAGCCAGGTGGGCAACAGCTAGGGTTCCCATAGGGTTAAGAGGGTTGGGCCATATAAAAAGAGGGTCACCAAAGGGCCGGACCGTTAAAAGGCTGGTTCATTAATGGGCCGGCCCGTTTAATAACGTTAAAGGGTCTGTGAATGGGCTTGACCGGGTTGGCCTATCAATATCTCAAAATAAATAGTTTTTCTTATTATTTTAAATGCTAAACTTAATTATATTATTAATACTCCACATCAAACAATGATTAGCTTACCTGCTTTTTTTTGTGGCAAATAAACTTTGTTTTGACTTTAGGGTCAAAATGGGTCACCCTATGTATTTTTGCTAGAATTCCCCGACCCGGCCAACAATTGCAATTGGCTGGTTGACCGACCCGGCCCTACATTGCTAATGGGTCGACTCTGATCCAGCCTGTTGCACACCCCTTTATGAAGACCTTTCTCCCTCTAAAATATCACTATCTTTATCCAACTTGTTTGGTGGTGACTTTGAGTGGTTTCTTTATGCATTTGGAAGGTGGCCTGGCCTTTAATCTGAATGTTACTGAAGCCATCTGGATCAATTGGGCGAGTTGCTCCTTAGGATTGATCAGATCCTTGCTAAATTTTCTACTTTTGCCCGTTTTGGGTCTTTCTTTCGATCAAGTTACTGTTTGATTGCTTTCATTTTGGTCTAATCATGGTTTCGTTGTGCCATTTGCTTGGTTTTGAGTTGTCTTGCATGGGATGTGAGACATTGGGACTAGTTCAAGTTCGGTTGGTGTTGGTTTGATTTTCATGAATTTGGTTGGTGTTGGTTTGAGCTCATTGGGACTAGTTCAAGTTCGGTTGAACATTGATTGTTCTTGGAAGTTTGTTTTAGTCAAGTTAGAGCTTTTTTGGTCCCCAAAAACGGTCTGGTGGTTTTAAACCTAATGATGTATGGTGGCTGTAATTATGGGTTGTAATTTCTTGACATAGTGGTCATTGTATGGGTTAATAAGGGGCGCTTGATTTGGCTGATGACAGAATATTTTTCCCATGGATCTTGGAAATCCAAGACTTGCGTCACGTATACTCTCTAGTGTTAGGGATTCTAGCCTCCATCATATGTTACCACACTCTCAAAAGCTCTGATCACTGCAGTATTTCCGACATGGAGCACCATGGATTCTTGATTATGAGCCATTACTGCTGAATTGTTGGAAGTCCCTGGTAATTGAGCTTCTGCATATCATGTGGACTTGAGCAAGATTTTCTCCATGGACCTTTTTAAGTTTTAGCCTCTATTAATGCTTGTAGCTTCTGATTCTGAGTTCATAGTGGAAGAAGCTTTGATATTGCAGAAATTTATGGATAAATTGATGGGAATGTTTAGTTGGAATGTGTACGATTTGGGCATCTCTTTTATGTTCATTTGTTAGTAAATCTAACTGTCTGGAAAATCTTCAAGATCTCATGAGAATGTTCAGGATGTGTTATTTGGCTGCTTGACTTGTTTTTAACACCATCTGGTTGGCTTGCATTGCTTTCTCTGTCTGTCAATCTTTGTGTGTATGAGAGTTTGGAGTGTCATAAGTTAAACTTTTGAGGCTCCAAAACCTCGTGTGCGTATTTGCTATGTTGAATATATGGTGCTATGTTCCTTGTTGATTTATCGAAAATAACTTCAGTTTCTTGGCATCAGTTCCATAACTTTCATCTATAATACATAGTTTTTTTGCATGCCTGGTTAACATTATTGACATTATCGGTCAGCTTGTTTTCATACCTTATTTTGCTTTTCCTTCTGTTAATGTTTCAGTTCTAGCTGATGTGACACTTTTTCTTTTCCCCCATGTTGAGCAGATGAACCTGGCAAGCAGGTCAGGAGTGCCATTAGGATAAAAAATACAAGCAAGTCTTATGTAGCATTTAAGGTATGGATGTTAATGCTAAACTGTTGCTCTTCTGGGAAGCCTTGACCATTGATATGTGCTTAGTATCATGTCATGTTTTCAACATCTAAATTAGCATACATGTTGACTGTTGAGCTTAAATTTCACATCTAACTTTGAACTACTTGCTTCAGTTTCAAACAACTGCCCCAAAAAGTTGTTTCATGCGTCCTCCCGGGGCAGTTCTTTCCCCTGGCGAGAGCCTCATTGCAACTGGTAATAAATTGCTCAGTCTGGATCATTTATTTCTGATCATTATAGCGCGCATTCTTTCAGATAATAACTGTCCTCTGTGTGTCGTACTTGGGTTGCTAGTCTTTAAATTTGTTGAGCATCCGGAGAACAATGAGAAACCATTGTTAGAGCAGAAGAGCAAGGTGAAATTCAAAATTATGAGCCTGAAGGTCAAAGGACCAATGGAGTATGTTCCTGAGATGGTATGTCCATGCCTATACGGTGTTGTTTTATAAACACAGACTGTTAGATAAGTTGCCTATTTGTTTTTTTTTTAAAAAAATAAACAATGACACTTGTAGTCTATTATGCATCATTCACAAAAGTGAAGAGAAAACATGGGCTTTCTTTCAAAGCACTAAACGCCTATTGGTATAAAATTTTCCATACAGTTTGAGGAGCAGAAGGATCAAGTCGCAGTAGAGCAGATACTGCGTGTTGTTTTCCTAGACGTGGAACGACCAAACTCTGTGAGTGTTCTGAGTTTATCTCATCTCTGCACCTGAAATCGGTTGCTCCCATACATATTCTTCATATGAACCAGTTTTTGAGTATTAAGTATATATATCTTGCGTTTGACTGAAGGCACTTGAAAAGCTAAATCGCATGTTGGCGGAAGCAGAAGCAGAAGTAGAAGCGCGGAAGAAACCTCCAGAGGACAATGGCCCAAAGATCATCGGTGAAGGACTTGTTATAGATGAATGGGTGTGTCCCGTGCACATTAACCGCTCTTCATTTTCCTTGCATCTGCTTTTTTTTATCTATGTTCTTAACATATTCTTCTTGTTGCTGTTATTACAGAAGGAGAGAAGAGAGAGATACCTTGCTCGTCAACAGATAGAAGGGGATTCTGCATGACTTTTGTTTCCCTTTTCGGGTTTTTACTCCCCACAGCATTCTTGGGTAAAAAAAATGGTGGTCTGGAACGTGAAACCTACTTGTACTTGTGTCCATTTTGTCGTCAAATGTGTATTTGTGTGTTGTAGAATTCTGTTGTGAAAGAGACATCCTTTGGTTAGATGAGTGAGAACAAAACCTGGGGTGCTTAAACCTCCTGCCAATGTCATTGGGATGATAACGTGTGAATCGCCATTACTATGTAGATAATGTAATTTTGTACTTACCGTGTAAGTCTCTCATAATGAGTCGTAAGAAAAGTAATTAAAACTATGCATTGGTGCCTCTGTTATCAAGGAGTTTTTACAATTATTCATTTTCATACCGGCATGCTCTAGATTTCATGTAAATTTTAATAATGTGCTCATGTACGTATGTTGAATGGTTAGTGAAACTTGAGGCTTGTAAAATTTATGGGTAAATAGAATGTCAATTTTGGCAATTTTTGGTAAAAAAAGTGTCTTGATAAGTTTTGGAAAAAATTGATTCTTTTGAATAAAATAGTACATTTTTAAGGAGAATTTTTAAGAAAATAATGATAAATGTGTAAAAATTTTGATAAATTTTGGTAATTTTTGGTATATAATCACGTACATAGTTACATGGGCATATCTGTATTGATCTTGAGGGTGGTTATGGTCACCCTCAACCCAAAAAAAGTAAAATAAATTTATAATTTGGATAAAAATTATGAATTATATGTTTACTAAATGAATATGATAATATAAAGGACACCCTTAGTTCTAATGGTTTGGATCCGCCATTATTAATACTTAGTCTCATTCACCTTTGAATTTTAGTAAGGAAAGTAAATGTGTCAATAAATATCTCACATGGATATAATAGGCTTATAATTAAATAAGTTATAGAGTGGGATAGCTTGTCCTCACATGCACATGCAAGCGCAAGAGTTGTAGGGTGCTTATTTGGTCGGGTGTAGGAAGTTTTGTTGTATTGTGGATATACGATTTTGCATAAAGGTAAAATTTTAAATGTTTGTCTAGTTATAAAACTTATATATTTGCATCTTAAATTGAAAAAACATGTTGTGATTGGTTTTTATAACTATAATACTGATAGGGCCGCAAGCGCACGAGTACTATTGTAGGCTTTGTAGCAATGTCAAGGTCGATCCCACAGGGACTTGGTCTAGTAACTCAGTGAACTATCCCTCTACTTGATTAATTGCTAAGCCAATCGGGTTGATGATTTTCTTTTTTTTTTATGACTTCTAATGAACGAACTAGAATTAACTAAAGCGGACTAAAAAGGATTAACTCGAGGTAATTCGATGGATGAAGACTTCTAGGGTTTTACTCACCTAACAACAGGGTCTGAAAGCCAGATTAGAGCATGCACAAGAAAGTAACTCAAACGAATCAAGAATCGATAACCTCTAAATTCTATCGCCCTTTTGATGCTAAATAGAATTATCCTGACTAACCTAATCAACAACTTTCGTCTGCTTTTCAGGTTATACAGAATTGAAGGTCTAAGTAAGGTCGGGTTATCTAATGATTCCCTAGTCTACTACTCCTTTTTCAACTTTCGTAGGCCTAGGTAGAAGGGTTGGTGGTCAAATTCCCCTAATTCACCTTTCGGTACGTCTTAGGTTAATTTCTGAATTACAAACATCCAAGGCCTTAAGAACATTCGTAAGCAAGAAAAACGCAACCTTCTATTGATTCAATTGAGAATTCAAGTACAAACTAAAACATTTCTAATCAAACTCCATATTGATGGTTCATAAAACCCTAGAAAGAACGAAATCTACTCACAAGTATTCATTGAAAACATGAAATACGTTCTAAACATGGTAATCAATTCTAAAATTAAGGAAGAGAAAGTGAGAAGAGTAAAGCAAACACTAGGGAGAAATTCGTAGGATTCTCTCAAGAACTTCACAAGAGTGTTGCGTGCTTCTTCTCGAATTCCAAATCTTCAATGCCTTCGAATCGATTCTTGATGAATGGAGATGTTTTTTGGTGAAGAAATCCTCTCTAAAATCTCTCTTTTCTGCCCAGCATCATCGATAACCGCGTTCCCCCTCTTTTCCCCGGTTATCTCCGCAAAAATAATGCCATGAGAAAGCGGCTCAACCACGGTCGTAGGTGTCACCACGGCACTCCGAGGTTGGCGCTCTCATTGCTTTCTTCGTTCTTCTTGTGAAATTTTTGCCACGGTCTTATCAACAGTAGTTGATGCCCGTGGTACCCTTGGCCTTACCAAATTTGCTCCAAAAATCACCTTTTTGACCCTAAACCTGAAAATCAATGCCAAAAACGCAAAGACCAAGCGTAAATAGAGAAATGGGGAAGATTAAACACCTTTTTAGCCAAAAATTACCATGATTATGCTTCTAAAATACTTAAAAATGAGTGCAAATAATGCACTAATCAAATACTACATAGAAATTTTATAAATTATATTTCTATTCATAGTTTATCAAAAAAAAATATATATATTTCTATTCATATTTTTTTTTAAATTTACAAAAGAGTGTAAAATATGTTTAACAGATGATGTTCCTTTAGTTAAGGTATCGTTTGTAATGGTTGGCATAATCAACACATTCAAAACTTTTTATAATTAATAATTAATAGTACATAGTAAAAAAATGATGTCAAAAATCATAATAAATATTAAATTCAAGAAAAATAAGTGTGTTGTTTGGTTGGTTAGTTTTGTGGTAACTTGTATTGTGATTTGTATGGGATATAGGATTAGTTTATTTGAGAAGGACTAGAAATTACAGAATTTATGGCACCCCCCTTAAGCATGATTGAAACATGACAAAGAAGTTTGATGAGGAGTCTTGATATGGACACGCACAATCAATGTGAATATTAATTAGTGGTATATATATACATAAGCGGAGGACAAGCCTGAAGTAATGCATGCATAATTCCATATATAAAACCATTGGATCCTGACGCTGGTTTTGCCATCAAAACCATGTACTCAGCCGACTGATATCACCATAACAACGTTATCTTCTTCTAACACAAATCCTCTATATATATATATATATTCTGAACCACTTACCCAGTCTTAACATTTCAGAGAGAAGATAGAGAATTAAATTACATTTTCACATCATGGATTATTATGTATCCAAAGTTTCAGTTGTGGAAAAGAGTAATGCTGATAGTGATGGCATGAAATCAAGTCAAGATGTAGTGGAGCCTCAGAGGAACAACCAAAGAAGGGTGTTTGGAGGAGGGTGCTCTCAGAATGGTAACTCATCAGAAGATGCAAATAGGAGCAGATTGGATGAGTCCTTCAGGCAAGTCATGTTCCTCAATTGTTGGGCACAAATTTGAAGAGGAGCCTCAGAAGTCAGTTCAGTACTATCAAAACAAAGAATTTCGGTCAATATTATAGTCATTCATGAAATTAAGATTCACTTTTTTGAGATACAAATTATAAGTCTTTGAAGTGAGCTATGATTTTGGACAGAAAGATGAGAGGTACAAGAAATGTCAGCCACTTCGAAAGTGCTTGTGTTTATCAGGGGATTTTTTTTACCTTTTGTTTCTTTGTTTTTGGGAGCTCTCTCATACATAGATTGAGAAACTCTGTATGAAGTGCGAACACATTGTATATACGTGCTACTCTCGTTTGTTTTGTAAAATTTTATTATCTTCGCTAATTCCCGTGTAGATTTAGGTATGGTTTGGTATGTGGAAGTTGGAGGATCGGAATGACAATTCATAAATTGTTGCTAATAGTATATTTCATCAAAAGGTTACAACATTGTATTTTTATGATAATACTTTTTGTTAGGAATTTAATGATGGTACTTTTGTATATTTGCTATGTGGAAATTATAAAAAAAAACTAGTCTTAAATTCGTGGGATTCACAAAGTATAATTTTTTTGATTTTAAAAATTTAAACAATAAATATAGATACAAATTAACAAAAATAAAATATAACTCATGCGGCCAAATGTAAAGATGCCATAAGAATCAGTCAAAATGACATACATAAAATGAAAAAAATGCATGGGGCCAAGTGGCCTACAATTCAACCACGGATAGGACAATCTAGACCAAAATTGTGATAAATTTGTTCTTGACTAAGATGACAACAATACATTTTAATTTTGAGGGTATAAGAACAGTTACATATTGAGATAGTGTTGTTTGTCGAGCGATAATTTCGAACCTACATGATACATTTAGTTCTAAGGTCTTTTCGCTCTTCATGCTAAACAATCCACGTTTATTCTCCACACATTTGAATATTGTGGAGTATACCGATGTTGTGTGTTGCCATGTGACATGTTTTTTTTATAAAAATTTTTATAACCCGAGTAAATGATGTCGAATTGATTTCTTACAGGGTAAATTTATGAGGAGCAAACCCTAGTTAAAAACCTCTTATTTTAGAATCAGTAACTAACCAAGAAACAAGAACCTAAACAACTTAAACTAAAAACACACAAGAATACTAAAACGGAAACCTAAAATGTACTCCTAAAATTAAAAAAGAGACCCAACACACAAACACAACTATCAAGATATGATGTGAGTAGTCACTATCGCTGAATACTTTGACCAATTGCACCTTGAGTTATTGACCGACTCAAATGACGATGGCATAAACACGGGGCTGAAATTGAAGTGAGCTTCAGAGCCTCTGTGGGTAACAAGTCCCAATCGAGAAGAGCGCAACACCAAGGTAACTAGACAATTTGCTAAGGTTGAAATGTATGGAAGGTAAAACAGATAGTACCCACCAAGACCAAGGATCAAAGGTCTCGATTTGAGAGGAGGTTCGATCTAGAAATCCTAGAAAGGGATCGAAAATAAACCAAGATTTTAGAAATTTGCAGAGAGCTTGACAAGAGACCTGAGAAAGGGGACACAAGAAGATATTGAAGGAAAATATTGGTCATGATAAATTGCCATCAAATTCACAAAAAATAACTGGAGACACAAAAAAAAATCAAAACAGTGTCAAATTTTAAATTAAGTTTTTTTTTTAAATTTTCGTCGGTCCAAACTAATTAATTTAGTTTATTATAAGGGAAATTGGCTCAAGTTGACTACCAACTCAAAACTCGGACCACTGCTAAGTCAAAGTCGAACTGACTGCCTAATCAAGAAGGCTCGAGTGACTACCTAAAGTCAAGGTGACTAGCAAGTCAAAGTCAAATGGATTGCATAGTCAACCCAAATGGTTTACCAAGTCAACACAAACCACAGACCCATTCAACGACCCAAGAAGGCCAGCGAGTCACAAACCCAAGAGAAGGAGGCCGCCCTCTATAAATAGGACTCTACTCACCCTCATTTGAGAGAAAAACTTAACTCTTAAGAAGACACTCTATAGGATTAAACAACAAACACTTCAATATGTGTAGTTGGTTTTAGAGATTCAACACCAACCTGATCGACATTCAAGCTCCGTTGCCCTCCTTCAAGAAGACTACAGAGATCGAATCAGGGGATATTTTTATTTGTTCATCTTATAACAAATATATATTGATAGAGATTGTACTCAAGTTCTTTGAAATCAATACAAATTATCTTTGTCCATTTTTTTCTTGTCTTTATTTATTTTAAATTCACAAATTTGTGGTTACAAATTTTGGCATGCCCAGTGGGACTATTTCTAACTCTCATCTCTATCTCTAAAATCAAGAATATCAAAAACCTCTCCACGAAGAAGACATGGCCATGAAGACTTCAACCAACATACCTTCTAGGAAGAATGTCGACTCGCTGTCGCGAAAACCCAGGAGAAGTGTTACCAACTCTAGTAAATCAAACATTAGAGTGGTGACAAGAAGCAAGGCAAGAGCCGGTAAAGTTACTACTCATGGAGTACCAACAACCTTAGAGTGTCATGCCACACAAAGTCTTCATTCCATCATGCTTGATGGCTTCGATCACACCCCCAATGTGGTCCCTCCTAAAGAAGAGCTCGCGACAAATGTGAAGACGAAGCACGAGGTGACTAGCATGGCAAGGGAAATTCAAGGTAGAACAAGATCATCTGATGTTGTTATCATATGTCAATCATGGTTACAAGAGTTATGACTATTGAAGAAGAAATGGCCAACATCAAAGCCACGTTACAAAAACTCACCCGAGAGAGCGAAGAGAAGGATGCCCAACTCAAATGTCAAGATAGAAAGATTGCGAAGTTGGAGAAGAAGTTGAAGCAATCTTGTCGTACTTTCAGGAGTACGGTTGTCGTATCCACAAGGAGCTTTGCTCCAGGCAATCAGAAGTGACTCAAGTGTTTCAAGTTAGATAGATAAACTGGGTGATAGTGATGGTGATGATAACTACAAACTACGAAGGCAATAAAAGATGTTCAGGCAACAAAATCAATATTCAACAACTAACCAATCTAAACGACCTAATCTACCAATTCTATACAAGAAAAAGAAGGGAGGATTGCACTTTAAAATAAGCCAAAACCCACTCTCGAGGGTCAGTGACTCGCCAAAGCCCTCTCTTAAGGGTCAGAGACTTCGCCCAAGACCTCTCTCGAGGGTCAGAGGCTAGCTTAACTATTTTAACTGCCTATTCTCATAGAGTTAGTCTAATTAAACTATATGATTGACAACCCTAAACCTAGTCAGAATTCAACATTCTCATGTCAAAACCCTAACCATTTTCTCTACCACACTAGCAAATTAACCTTACCTCTCAACACAAATCAATTGCCTAATAAATACATATGAACACTCTCTCGAGCATTTCATTGGACATATGGTGGGCATGAGAAAACCTCTAACTACGAGCATGAATTTGGACAGCTTAGGCCTAAAACAAGATTAATTAGCCATTAAATACATCAATCACAACCCAAATAACACAAAACTAACAACAAATCAACATAATAATGCAATTAAAGAGAAGCAAAAGTAATCTAACAAACATATGAACATAAAAAGAGATAAAGAGAAAGGGATAAAAAAAAACTTAGTCTTGAATTGGATGCGAAGAATGAAATTGATGAATTCTTGAATAAAAGATAACCTAATCTAATAATTTAGAGGAATCTAAACCTTGAACTACAGAGGCTTAGGGAGAAAACCTCCTTTCAAGCCTAGAGAGAAAACTAGAAAAAAAGAAAAGAACGTAATATGAAAACTGTCTTTTTCTAATTAATAAAACTACCTAAAACAAAACACTGCAATCTGGCACAGCTGCCCGTGTCGACTTGCACACCCAGTTGTGCCAAACTTGAAATTCCAATTTTGCCTTTAATATTTTGGCATGACTGTGCTGGCTAGCGCAACTATCTGTGTCAGCTTGCCTTGGCTTCTTTTGCTTCTTATTTCCAATCGTTTTCCTCTATTGCCATCATCATTTGCACTCGAATTGCCTAAAAATAAGACAATTAAATAAATTAATCTCAACTAGCAAAGATGTGCAAAAATACTATCAAACTTATACTAAATAACTTAGATAAGTTCAATAAGACAATGAAATCGAAGTAAAAAGCGGTAAAATCAAGGTTTAGGCCTTGTTCGGCAGAATTAGCGGTTTATATAGCGGATAGCTGTTTGGGTGGCGGATAGCTGTTTGAGTATCGGATAGCTGATACATATTAGCTGTTAGCGAATAACTGTTTAACTAAACTTTTGAAAATAAGCGTTCGGTAAAATTAGCGGTTTCACAGTATGGTGCATGTAAAATGACAGCAACGCCCAAACTACAATTATTATTATTATTATTATTATTATTATTATTATTATCATTATCATTATTATTATTATAAATAAAAATTTGAATAACTACATTTATATCAAATTCTACAATTAAATACTAAATTAGGGAAAACATATTCTATAAACAAATTGGTAAAGTAGTACTATAATGATTAATAAATGTTTTTCCACCAAAAAAAAATTTGATTAACAAAGATGAGCACAGACTAACTGAGAAGGTGTCAAGATATATACATGCATTGAATGCATTGAAAGCCATGCGTTGAAACCTAAAATCTTAAGGGTTAATAGTGGAAGAAAAAATGCCAAACGCTAATTGGTTGGCAAAACGTTACTCATAGTAACGTTTAGAAAAAATTAGATAAAACGCTAATTGTTGATCTTATCTGCTAATTTACCGAACAGATAAAATTGGACAAGATAGAGTTTTGACTGACCAGTCAAAACTCTAAACGCTATAAAAAATGCTATTGCCGAACAGACCCTTAACAAGCAACGACCAAAAAAATTTCCTTAATAAAGACTCACACACTGAGAGAGAAAACGAAAAAGTGAGGTTGAGAGCGATATGTCTAAGAAGGATGACAAACCGTCATCATCGAAAATCTCAATGACTGTAGAACAAATCCAAAATTTGATCGCAAAGGCAATCAAGGATCTACTAGGAGAAACTTTGCAAAGAACTCATTGGTACACGACGTTACACAAGAGAATCAACACTCTTCGTATGCCACTGCCACATCGTTACCAACCTCTCAAATTTCATCAATTCGATTAACATGGTAACCTAAAGTAGCATGTCGCGTACTTTGTTGAGACAGTCAACAATGCTAGCACGAATGGAGATATCTTAGTTAAGCAATTTGTGCGCTCCTTGAAAGGAACCGGATTTGATTGGTATACCAACCTTGCACCTGAGTCCATCGATAGTTGGGGGCAAATGGAGGAGGATTTTTTAAATTGTTACTACAACACAAGTCGTGTAGTTAGCAGAACAGAATTGACTAACACCAAACAATGGGGTAACAAGCCAATTGTTGACTACATCAACCGTTGACGTGCTCTTTCCCTAATGTGCAAGGATCGTCTACCAAAAACCACTGCGGTCGACATGCATGTGTGCTCGAGGAATGGATTGAAACATACTCGCTCTATGCCTTGCAAGTTGCAAGTAAACAAGCCTGAGTTTTCCAGACTTGGTGACACAATCTCATGACATGGAGTATACAATTGCCAATCATGGAAAAGGTCCTAATAATAGTGTTTCTACAATTGCTTCTGTTTATAAAGACAAGTCAAGAAGAGACCTTATGGCTGAACAAGATGACTATTGTTTTTCTGACTCTGATGTGCCATAAATATTTGACAAACTCCTTGAGAAGGGACTCATAAAAAGTAACATATAAATAGTATCATTTTCTAGTAAGAAGGTAATTAGTATAGTTGGTAATATAGGCAGAGGCGGAACCGGGGGGTATGGCCACCCCATGGTTGAGAATTGCTTATATAAAAGTACATGCAAAGTATGTCATATGTAACACTTTGGTTCAAATGGTATTTATAATTTGAGTATGAAATACTAGAGGTTATGGGTAGGGATGGCAATGGGTCTTGGATCCTGCCCAGATCCGCAGACCCAGATCCATTTTTAAGGATATGGGTCCAGATATTTTAGACCCAAAGGATATGGATAAGGATATGGGTCCAATGGCAAAAAATGGATATGGGTCTGGGTCCAAGGGCAGGACCCAGATCCATACCCAGATCTGTTATATATATATATATATATAAACACACACATCCCAAACAAAATCAAGCTCCTTCTTTACGCTGTGTACGGTGCCTATGTTTACCATATTTGGAGAGAAAGGAACACTTATGTTCATGGAAACAAAAAAAGACATCCCACTACAATTGTTACTCATATCAAAGAAGAGGTCAGGAATAGAACAATAATGTATACAAAAACAAGAAAAGGTTACAGTAGATGTCGTGACCTCGTTCTCATGATGTAATTATACTTGGTTTGGAGTTTTTTCTCCGTTTTTCAGTAATATATTCTGTTTTTCGTGCAATATATATATTGGAAACCCTAGTTTTTGTTAACACTTAAGATGAATTTAATTCTTTTTTTTTTGTAATGTCAAATGTGAAGCACTGAAGCGGGAAAGTGAAAAGAAAAAAAACCCTAGACTACTTTGGATTATTTTTGAGATTTTATGTTGTAATTTGGGATTGTATGACTACTTTGGATTATTTTTGAGATTTTAAGTTTGACATTTGTAGATTTTTAGCAAAAATTTTCCAGGTTTGCTAATTAATATGCGGTAAAAGTTCAATTCAAATGTCAGTAAAGGATATGGGTAAATGGGTAAGGATATGAGTCCAGTAAAAAATATGGGTAAGGTTATGGGTCCTTTCAGAAAATACCCAAAGGATATGGGTAAGGATATGGGTCCAGTTAAAAATATGGGTAAGGATATGGATCTAGATGGACCCTGCCCAGATCCTGCTCATTGTCATCCCTAGTCATGGGTTTAAACGATCTCCCCTTGGTGTATATTTCCCTTATCATGATATTTCCATCCTTTCTCATTTAAAATTTTTGGAGAGTTATCTTTTTTCTCTATTTTCAAATGATTTTTTTTTTATCCGTTGAAGAGCAAATATAATGATTTCCTTTCAAAATGTAATGTTAGTGTTCACACATTTAGATAATTTTTTAGTAATAAATTGTTTAAAGAGTTTTGTTTCTTCTATCCTTTTGAATGATTTTTTTTTTCTTTAAAGTATAAATACAATGAGTTCCCTTTTAAATTAAATATTTACACAGTCAAATTTATTTTTGGGAAATAAAACCCTTGTTGAAATATTAGGTTATTTTTAAGGTACCTTTTTAATAATTGGTAATTGATTTATCTTTAACAATAAAAAAAATAAATGATTACTAGAAATAATTATTTTGTTTCCTATGGTTATGATTAAGAGCTCATAGTTATAGAAAATGCATCTAAATTTTATAATTGCCTTTTATTTATGAAACTTTAATACATTAACTTATGTACTCCCTCAATTTCATATTAATTGACACTTAAACTAACTTTTTTTGTTCCAAAATAATTGTCACTTTCCATTTCTGAATACCTAATTTAATTATTTTAACTTTAATAATTATGTTAACTTTTTATTTTTTCAATCAATAAAACCTACTCCTTTTCACATTTTCTTATTACCTCTACACCTTGGTATCCGAAAAAATACATTGAAAAATAGTGCTATTTAATTATACAGGTAGTTTTTTTAGTTAAACATTGATATGTGAATTTTTTTTGAAATATGTCAATTAATATGAAATGAAGGGAGTAGTTTACTACTAACATAATTGTTGGTCCCCTTATATTTTTTTCTTTGATTCCACCCCTAAATGTAGCTAGGCAATCTTATGTATGTTATCAATTTTTGATCCATCAGAACCCTCCTCGCTGTTTGCATCCTCCAATCCATTTAGAAACCAATTAATAACCTCCAATAATGTTGGGGGATGCAAAGGGGGAATCAAAAGATAGAACCTTCTTGTCCACTCTTGTCTTTGCTACCTAGTAATTCTTAAAAAGCTAAAGCTTCAGTTGTTGGTTATGACTTTATACACAAATCTAAAGTGGGGGAAAAGCTAAAGGCTTCCAAATCCAATTGAAACAAATTAAATGGATGTGTTAATGCCACCAAGCCCTTCTTCCTTCAACCTTTTCTATTTCTCTCTCCAATAGTTATCAGGTGAATTAACCTAAATTAACTGAAAACCCTTTCATTCTTAATTCACCTGAGCTCTTAATTGGCTACTCAATCCTGATCCTAATCTATGTTTATGTGGCTATTTGAACCATGGATAATTTGTTTTAACTTAAACCTAATCGATGAGTCCGAATTCTTTGGATTTTAATCATACGAATAATATGTCGGTCAACTTTTTTTTTTGGGGTCGTCTCCTCATTTCCATCATCTTCTTCATCCTTCTCAAAAACGTTAATCATATAAATAAAAGATCGGTAAACTTTATTTAACTCCGTGCATCCCTGATATCAATTTATGTTAAATGTAAATATGATCGACCATTTACTTGTTAGGCTTAAGAGTTCTATTTAACATTTCCCGAAATATAAAGTTTATATAAAGTTGTCTATATACTACAAACATCATCTTTCAACTCTATAATTTTCATACATTGACTTTAACCAAAGTAAAAGGGTATTATAAGTATAAAGTAAAAGGGTTAAGCCACATACCGACGAAGAATTGTTGAGGGACTATTAACGTTGAATCTAGAGCATGCCAGCATGGACAATGCTTCTCTTACTAACGGAATTTTGCCGCAAATTCCCGCAATACTTGGTGCAACCAACAACTTGAGAAACAAGAAGCGTATGGAGGAACTCTTCATAGAACCGGAACATTGAATTTTAAATGATTAATCATTGATCTTTCCGTTTAAACTTTTTGCCCTACCACAATCATAGTAGAGCATTTCTTTTATGGCAAATTTGATGTACAATTAAGCAAAATGATAAATATATTGACCAAGATGGTTAATAATCATCTTGCATTTCACCTAAATCATTCATAAAGTTAAATGTATGTATATTTATTACTTTGAGGGTTATTATAACTTATAAACAATATAAAAATAATTACTTATTTATATTTTTTCATAAATATATAAAAATATGTATAAAATGTATATATTTTTACTTTGATTGATAAAATTAGGTAATTATTTATTTTTTTGACCTAATTAATAAGTATTATACTCTTTTAGTTGATAAATATATATAATTATTAGAAAAAATATTATTAAAAGTTATAAAACTTTGAAATATGGATAATTCAAGATGCGTGAAGATATATATCATTGTCCTACAATTAATTTGTGAATCATTATCCACCTTGCCTAAACTAGAAATCGATAAAATTCCATGGATAATGGATAATAATCTCCCTATTTAAAGTAATGATCCTACTAGGAAGATGGATTTTGATAATCGATCATCGCCATGATTGTGTGACCATATGCTTATTATGGATGCAATCATTTAACTAAGGATTCGAATCATTCTCCATGATTAATTAACAAAATTTTCAAACTCATACAAACTATTACGTACGTATACATGCAAGTATGCAACTATTTTAAAATAATGCACATACATTAGCGAATTGAAATCTACATACACTAATTAAATTATGACCATGTTCATAGTCAGGAACTCAGGATAGTTAAGAAAGATGTATTCTTTTAGCTAAGATTTTATCTATAGTGGACTAATTTCACGTGAGACTATATTTTATTGCATGACATTTGAAAAGTACAAAAATGATATGAGTCAGTTGGGAGAAAACATTTATAAGTGTGTTGGTGGCCTATCTTTAAAATTATGTTATTATATATTAAAATGAAATTAAATGGTATTATTGAAATTTAATTATAACTATAATATCATATATAAATTGCATAAAAATATATGTTAGGGTTTTTAATAAGAGCGACATAATCAGCCGAAGCGGAAAATAAGATGATTACTTGATATCGAGAAAATTAATTTGCGGAAGTTAAAGTGGACACAAAGATTTTTACGTGGAAACCCAAATCGGGAAAAAACCACGGGCGGCACAACCTCAAACAAATCCACTATTGGTAGAGATTACAACGAACGATCTCACCCCGAGATCAATAGAAAGAGAGTATAACAACTCACATAAACTCTCACAACTTCTCTCACCAATGGGAATATGAAATCTCAGAATATCTTAATACACCTCCTCCCACAGGAGGTGCCCCCGAAATTGGCCACACCAAACAAGGCGAACAAGACCCACTATTTATAGGGAAAACTCCCTATAAACCTACCTTGACTCCCACTCCAATTAGATTTAGAATCTAATACAATTAGGAAACCTAACATGATAAGGAAACCTAAATAATATCCTAATACAATTAGGAAACAAATAATTGTGGGATCAAGAGACTGAGTGATTTTAGGACACTTTCCTAACAATATACTTTCATACATTATTTTGAATATTTCCAAAAATGCTTAAAATAAACTTTAAGGAAGGGGATAATTCGATTTGGGTATCGTTTGTGATCATTGCCATAACCTAGGCATCCTAAGCTTCTCATCATTGATAATTAATAATTAATATTAAAAAAAATGTCAAAATCATAAGAAATAGCAATTTGGTGAAGGGTAAGACATATAAAAAGTGTCTTGAGGCAAGACTCGTATCATCACCCTTTCGTTTAAGTATTGGATCGATTTGTACTTACGCGTTTGTTGTTCTCTCTTAGTTATACTGTCCAGCCTGTATATCCTTGAATTTTCCAGAACAATAAGAGATGAAATTGAAGAAATCAAAACTAACATTGCCTACTTGTTCACAACATACCAAAATCTCTCTGTAGTCAGAACCACAAAGACCTTGAAAACAAAGACAACTAATAAATATCTGAAACACAAGAAAATAAATACAATTACGTAGAGCCCCTAAAATGTGGCGGGCTTAAGTTTTAATTAGTCTTCCGAATTAACCAAAGATTGAATCAAACAGTCTTGGACGCCCCATTATTCTTGGGCATCTCAAGAGCATGATCATCATCATCGCGGACGAATCGACCCCAGAACCAGTGGTTCCTCCAGATGACGCCCATCTCTTCGATGGGGACACCCTTCGTCTCGGGGAGGAACAGATAGATGAAGACAGACATGACAACAACGAAGAAGGCGAAGAAGAGGAAGAGCCCAAACTTGAGATGGCAAAGCATGGTCAGGAAAATCTGGGCTATGATGAATGTGAAGAACATGTTGACTGATACGTTGATACTCTGGGCAGCTGATCGGATCTCCAAGGGGAAAATCTCGCTAGGGACTAACCACCCAAGAGGACCCCATGACCATGCAAAGGCTGAGACGTAGATGCAGATGAAGAGCACCACCACCAGCGCGTACCATTCCGGCAAGTTTGTTGCGTTTCCGGTCACCCCGAACTTTACTCCGATGAATATTGCCACCACTACCTGCCACCATGACAACCATCACCATTGTGAGCCTGCTCAAATATATATAAGCGGTACCTCCATCTCGTATTATCTGTCACTTAGCTTATTAAGCTTTTCACCTTTGAGGTTGTTCTTTGGCTAATAATTTCTCACATAATATTTTATCTATAGTATTATATTCCGACGATAATACAATGAAAGTACTTTTATATAATAAAGCGTCACTCGAAATTTCAAAATTTGACTTATAAGATGAGAATAATAGAGTAGTACTAGACTAGGAATAACTGTTGTAATGCTTCTTAATTTCGGTTTATTATTTTGAACTTATTTTCGTTTTTAAATTTAACTATTTGTGAGAGCTTAATTTTGTATAATTTTCTAATTAGCTTATTTCATGAACTTATGTTAAAATATATTTATATGAGCTTATCAAGAAGAAAAAGAAGATGAAAGTGACACACCCTTAACCTAAAATCTCCATCGCTAAACATTAATGATCCAATTCTTTCGCAAAATTGAAGATAAAAGCTGAATAAGTTTGACGTAAGTACCTGGCAAATGAACATCTGAGTACCACCTTCAAGGAAGAGGAACCTTCTTCCCCACTTATCAACCCCGTAAATGGACACCCAAGTAGCCAAGACATTGACCAACCCAGTAATGACAGCCGACATAAGCGATGCATTATCCTTAAACCCAATAGTCTTAAACAGCACAGGAGCATAAAACATAATAACATTGATCCCAGTAAGTTGCTGAAAAAACGGAATAGCAACGGCAATAGTAAGGTGTGGTCTGTACTTAGTCCTGAGAAGGTTCCTCCAAGGATGCTCCACCTTCTTGGACGCCTCGCTTGCAGCCACGAGGTCGTTGAACTCTTCGTCCACGTCGTTGATGCCGCGAATGCGCCTGAGCCTGGACATGGCCTCGTCGTGGAGCCCACGCTCGATGAGGGAGTTGGGTGTGTCGGGGAGGAGGAGTGACCCCACAGTGATGATCAGGGCGGGGACCACCGCTCCACCTAGGCTCAGCCGCCATCCCCAAGGGGTTATCTTGGCGAAGAAGTAGTTGAGGATGTTGGCTACTAAGATGCCTATTGTGATTGAGAGTTGGAACCCAATGTTGAGTGCTCCTCTGTACTTGTATGGTGCTGTTTCTGATAGATACAGTGGTACTGACTGCATATATAATTAAGTATAGGTTGGTTAATTAGCATATGAAATAAGCAAAATGATAAACATCTTTTCGCAAGATGGTTCTTATATTTCACCTAAATTACTTATAAAGTTAAATGTAAGTATATTTAAATCATATAAATGTATGTTTCATTACTTTGAAAATTATTACAACTTATAAACAATATAAAAATAAATATCTCTTTATGTTTTTCATAAATATAAAACCATGTATAAAATGTGTATTTTCTAGTTACTATGATTGATAAAATTAAGTAGCTATTTATATTTTTTGACCTAGCTAATAAATATTATATTCTTACAGCTGATAAATATATATAATTATTAGAAAAAATATTATTAAAAGTTACTAAAATGTAAAATATGGAGAATTCAAGATGATTAGTAACAATCTTGCCGCAAGACACGTGTCATGAAACAAACTTGAGGTGAAACACTTAACTATCCCTGATTAATTGAGAATACACATTTTGCCTTTCAAAAGAAAATTAAGAAGAGAAATTTGTAAGAGCGAATAAAAAGATTGTATTAATAATGGTAAAGCAGTAACGCAATAGCTAACTTGTTAATAGAATTAAATATAAAGTGTCAAATCTATATAATATGAATAGTAAGGTTTGTAGGTCCCGTTGAATAAAGAAAATAGATTAATTGTAAGGTTATGACCAATCAAAAACTAGATAAATGTTAAAGTTTGTAGGTCCCGCTGAATAAATAAAAGAGATTAATTGGGATTACGACCAATCAAATAATTGCTGAATTAAATTATCTTGCTGCAACTATTAATAATTATTTTGGCAAAATAATAATAATGATAATAATAGTAATAATAACAGCAGTAATAATTTATATCTATTAATATATCAAAGCTAAATATTTGAATTTTAAAATATTAAGCAGATAGTAAGTTTAGGTGCATTATCAAATTCATCGTGGTCAAGGTTAGTTAATATTTTAAGAAATTTTCTAATTTCTCCAACAATTCATGAATTTTTTCCCCGTTAAAACAACTATTTTATTACACGATTTAGGAGTAGTATTATTAGAAAGAAAGAATATATCCTATACCAATATCTATATTTGACCTTATCAATTAGTGATAAATATTACATTCAAAATAGAGATTGACGGTTAAAACATTAATTAATAATATGAAAATCCAAATTAATGATACAGTAATTATTTAGCAGAATTTAGGTTAGTGTTTGACCTGATTGGCAAAACCAACGCCAAAACCGAGGAGGATACGACCAATGATGAGCATAGCAACGTTTTTAGCAGCGGCATTGATGATGGCACCTATACAGAACAGTACTCCCCCCATCAACATCGACAGTTTCCTTCCCAGCTTTCTTGTCACTGTCGAAGCTACCAGTGATGCCACCAACGCAGCCAAATACAGTGACGAAGTAAACAGTGTCAACGTTATGCTGTCAAATTTGCAGTACTGATTCGTTGAAGTATCAAGCTTCTCCTTTCTGTATACTGACGGGAAAAACTCCTTCAAGAATGGCTCCATTGATGTCACCCCTCCTGATCTCCCATCAAAAATATTAGGTTTTAACATATACCAAGGTATACATTTCTTGGTTTTCATTAAAAGAAATTGAAAAACTATAAAGTTGTAGGCTTGTAAGTCAAGGGTTGATCCAACAATGTTACCTAAGTACGTCCCTATGGTTAATATCATCGGTTCCACAATTTTACTACTATCTCCGTCTCTGATGAGTGTCAATTTGGCTAATCTTTTACCATTAATTATTACAAATTACAATGAATTGCATATGAAATTATTATTGTTATAAGATACTGTACTAAAGATTACAATAGTGTTAATTTTATATTGTAAATCATTATAATTTGTAAGTAATCAATGGTAATAATTTAGTCAAATTGACACTTTTTTAGGAACGGAGGTAGTATATGCCAATAATGCCATACTATGTATGAGACTAGAGTGGTTTTTGATTTGATTAGTTTGTTACGTAGTAAAACTATTAATCTTAGAAAACTTGTAGTGGGTTAGTTTCGTGTATCTGTACATCTCACCTTAAGCAGATATATTTGAACTAATACTCTTTGGGTGCGTTTGATTGGTCAATAACCCTGGAGAAATGGTCAATTTTCCCGAGTTGACTTATTTTCCCTGTGTTTGGATGCGGGTTGACATTAGGAAAATTTTTACGATGGACCCACCATTTTCTCCATTTTCCTAGGGAAAATTTCCCTTACCAGGGAAAAAATTATGAAAACAAATAATCATTTATACGCAAATGAATAAATGACATTTGCTTCACTTAGACATTTGTTTGATCAATATATATCTATAGGTTATGACATTGATAAAGATGGAGTTTTATGCAACCTGATAAACATATATAGACTAGTTTGACCCTCATATATTGATAAACCTTGTCATACATAAAACCATTAAAATTGATGAATATTCAAAGTTGGTTGATACCTGAGATACCAATGTCATAACCGAAAATGAGACCACCCATGGCAGCAACAATACATGTTCCAAGAACAGAAGGAGTTAGGTTTCCAGGGTACTCTTTCCCCCCTTTCTCTGGAACAAATCCTGGCGCCGGCATTGCTTCTGGAGAGACAGAGAAAGTGATGTTGAGAGAGGAAGAAAGATGAGTGAAGACACAGATCAGTAGAGAATAATGGATAGAGATATTGGGAGGAGTATTAAGAGAATAAGAGGGACCTTATATAGAAACTTATCTCGCCATTTAGGATAAAATAATCAATATTCGTTGAACAAAGCAAGTCAATTACTGAATTACTCACCTCAATTATTCACCTTTGCAGATTTGGATTTGCTTTTGGCCCCGTCAATTATCATCCCTAACGGCGAGTTTGAAAGTGAGATGGCGCTGGCGTGGCGTGTGCGAGAACAAGAAAGATAGTGCAGCGACGAGAATGAGTGTCGGCGGTAAGAAAAATTTGAACTCGTGCTCACCGCCCAAGTATGAACATGAGATTCTCGACATTTTTTTCTTTTATTTTATTTCTATTGCAGTGTATTTAAATGATTAATTGCGGGGTCTATACCTTTTTTAAAATATTTTAATCAAACTCACGTTCACTATTGGAAACCAAGTTAATATGAAGAGTATAACTCTAAGAGCATATACAATGACATTCCATTGTTTTGGATTTTTGGTGAGAGTCCATCCTAACACATCATTTTATTTTTAAAATTTTCGGAACTCATTTTTTTGTTCCTTACAATAGATGGTATTCCAACTTAGAATTTTAAATAAATATTTGCCATTATCCTAATTTACCTCACACAATATATATTTTTGAAGTAAAATAAAAAAGAAAGAAATCATATTCCACCAATAAAAAGTAAGGAAAGATAAAATATGTGGATTTCATTGCGGAATGATTGACAGTTCCAGAATGAGTTTCAAAATTGTGGAGCTTACATTGTTGCCAAGACATGGAGTGAAATGTTGGTGAAGTGATTGGAATGAGTTCCAACCACTGCACATGTTCTAACTCTCCTGGTGGGTCATGCTACTTCCTCATCATTCATTGAGTATAACTCATACTCCCTATTATGAAGGCTTATCCATCTACCTTTATTAATTCTTAACCCCCCCCCCCCCAAAAAAAAAAAAGCTTAATTTGCGCCATTTACATATGCATTGACACACTTTTTCTTTGTTGATTCGTTTTTAGCCGTTGGATTCTTCCCTTTGTTTATATCAAATCCTTTACGAAGCGTAAAGGTTAGTAAATAGTAATTCATGTGTTCAAAATTACTCGACGAGGAAGGATAGGGAAAAAAAGGGCTATGACCAATAAACAAAGGATAAAGTTGTGAAATTACATTGGTTGGAATGACGTCACATATATAAAGCAAATAACCCACCCAATTCGATTTGGTAAATTTGCAAGGCCGAACCATATTTAATCACCTTAACAAGATTCTACAGCTAAGAGATTGGATAATTGGATTGTTAAATGTGACATATATTGACGAGATCTTCCCCTCAACATGAACAGTTATGTCACAATTTTAATCTAGATAATTAAGTATGTATATTTTCTATATTGTGAAAGTTTATGAAAATATATAACTGTACGAGTAAGGCAATGTTCTTCTGTGCGGTTAGTAAAATGTGGAACTTGTATAGTGTGATGAAATTATAAAAAGTGCAGGAAGGTATAAAATTGTATGACATTGTAAAATTTGTAGAAAATATGATTAATGTGGTAGGTGAAAAGAGAGAATGTAAATGTAGAGGAGAGAAATGAAAAGAGAGAAAAATGAGAAAATATTTTTGATATTGGTAATGTTTGTAGTAAAATGTGACAAAGTATGAAAAAATATTAAGTAATATGATAAATTGTGGTACGACATTGTACTACATCATATAAAGGAACAGGGTCTTAATACTTATAAAATCGTGTCATAATATAAATGATAAATCAACTTGTTTTGTTTATGAAAAATGGCTGGTCGATATTTGAATAAATTATAAGTAAAATTTATGGTTGATATCATCCACGGATGCTACTAGCACTCTAAACGTTGCTAGAAATTAAAGTTATTTTCCTCCGTGGCAAAATACGTGAGTAGATAAAATACAGGCCTTCCTTTGCACAGAAATATAGCCCAAAATTAAAAGTAGCGGTAGTATTCTTATTCATGTGAAGCCTGTTCCAAGATAGCTACGTTTTTGTGCCCTTCCTAATCCATAAAATATTTCGTAGGCTTTGATGTGGAGATCAATTACAGACTGATTGAACCCTTTTTTATTTTTATTTTTATTTTTTATAATTGTCGGGGAAGAGCCCCAATTTATTTCAACAGAAATAGTGGCCTAAGCACAGCCACATACACACATTCAGCCCAAGATTAATAGGCCAAGCCAGAACAAAAAGCCCACAAAATGTCATGACCTCAACCCACTTGAGATTGGACTTGAAAGATAGCTTGATTGGTATGAATAATAAGATCAAAGGAAGAGTTTGGATTGGAGGCAACTTCAAAACATGCAAAGCCTATCATATGGTAATCAAATTATATATATATAAAAAAAAACATTATAATATCTTTGAAGAATTATATTTGCGACTCTAGCCAATAAAAATCATGTTTTGACCACTTGAGTTATTATGATTTATCAACACTAATTGCTCTATCTAATATAGATTCCTTTTAAGTTTGGGGGATATGACCTCCCCTTGCCTATGCATACTCCGCTTGCAAGGGTATGAGAAACCAAGCCAGCCAAATCAGTATATAACACAAAACGACTCTAGTCCATATAATTTAATGACCTTGGTCGGGTGTCATGGCTTTAATACTCCATCTTGGTTGATTATGATTCATGATCCATATTTGAATACTACGTCGATCGAAAACACAAAACGCCTATTTAATGGGTTCCCACATTGAAAATTAGTCTGTCCATTTCATTTTAACAGTCATATTGGCTGGTGAAAGATAATATTGAGACAACACAAATTAGTATATAACACGCTTAAAGTTAGATAACTTAATTACCCCCCCCCCCCCAAAATTAATATATCAATGAGGTTCTAAAGAAAATAAATAAGAATAAAATATAAAAACTAATGCTAATATATTATTGGACATTCTAAAATGACTGATAATAGTAAATACAAAAATTAAAGTCAGAAAACTATTATTCAAAATATGTTTTCAAACTTTTTCTTGTCCATAATCTGCATAGTAGTAAAAGTTTATTGTTTTCCAACTTGGATGGTAATGTACTTGGACTAAAGTAGAATTGTTTATTAAACCTCATTCGCTTCTTTATTATGAAGTAATAGGTAGACACCAGACAATGATTTCTAAAATTTGGGCTAATTAGAACCCGTCTCTAAAGTATAACATATATGAGTAATACTGCTATATATATCCTACTATTTCATTCTTTTCCGGGAGTGGTTTTATGATTTTTAATTTCTATCATATTAATGATTCTAATACACCAGATAACCAAAATAGTGAAAATACATTGACTCGATGGATACATACATATGCAAAAGTAAGAAAAGAGAAAGAGAAAGTGAATGAAAAATAAAGGAAGCTACTTTGTGATTGGGTTTGCATACAAATTAACCAAGGCTTTACACAAAGTGTACAACTTTCCAAAGTCAACTAACCGCGGATCACCAAAGCTGTTTGTTTCTAGAAGTGAAATCGGTAAACAGAATTGTATTCTCATACAGCCAATTAGAAGGTCATCAAATTCTTATCCAAATTACTTTATTGCTTTCAAATTTTATATTTAACTTTTCCTCTTTTACCCACTTCCCCACAAAAATAATAATAAAGGATAAATCTGAACCGCTCGTTGTTTCTACGTGCAATTTATTAAATAGGTTGACCATATAGTAAGGAGAAATTATCTATTTATCATAGTAAAGTAGATTCGAGTTACACCATAAAAGTGTAATATAGGCAAATTTTATCTTACATTTCTGCAAGTGATTGCTTTCAGGACTCCAACATACATATCACGATCAAACGACAACAACTCAATCGTTGGGAACAAACATTTCCGACTATCTCTGGCGAACTCAATACTGCCTCTCTAATATTCTAACCCCAACAAAGTCAAACGCGACCCCTTTCTAGGACCTTAGCTTTTCTAATGCAATAGCTTTAACAATGGTGATAAGTATAATATAAAAAATGGTGGGTTAGGAAGAGGCTAAACTGGACACACAATGAATTTTGTGTTGAATAAGTTAGGTCATTTAAATTTTGATTCATTGAGGCTTATGATTAAGGATGAATATTTCTTTTATATATCATATATAAATGATTGTAAGTGAGAAATCTGCATTCAGGCTAAAATACTAAGAAACGTTTCCCTAAGGTTGAGAGAAATACACAAATTTTAGACTTAGTTCATTCTGACATTTGTGAAATAAATGAGATGTTGAGTAGGAGTGGAAAAAGATATTTATCACGTTCATTGATGATAGTTCGAGATATACCCACGTATATTTATTTCGAACTAAGGATTAAGCGTTTAATATGTTCAAACGTTATGAGGCTGAAGTTGAGAATCAAAGGGAAAAGAGAATTAAAATTCTAAAGAGTGATAGGGAGGGGATTATTTTCCAACTGAATTTGATGAATTCTATGGGAACCATGCTATCATTCATCAAAGATTAGCCACTAGAACACCTCAACAAAATGGCCTTGCAGAAAGGAAAAATCAAACATTATGTAATATGATTATTGTCATGTTATTGAATGTTGATTTGCCAACAAATCAATGGGGAGAGACACTCTTAACTGTGTGTCATGTCCATAATGAAATTCCTTCTAAGAAAACAAATGTATCTCCATATCAAAATATGGAAAGGCAAAAAAGTCTAACAATAAATATTTTTAAAAATGTGGGGGTGTCCCCGATCAAAAGAGGACCAAGTTATGCCCAAGGGAAATCAAGAGTATCTTTGTACGTTATGTTGAAAATTTCAAAGTATGTAGGTTGTTCGACTTACAATCTAATGTGATTGTAGAGACTAGATATGTAGAATTGTTTAAAAGTATTTTTATGAAAACTAATGCATCTCAACCAACACCTACAACTGGAAATTCCATTAATATACCATCAAGAATTGCTTCTGGTTCAGAAGATAAAAGGAATGAGAACTTGATTCGGAATTTTTTTTATCAAAAGAGGAACAAGTTATGCCCAAGGGAAATCAAGAGTAGCTTTGTACGTTATGTTGAAAATTTCAAAGTATGTAGGCTGTTCGGCTTACAATCTAATGTGATTGTAGAGATTAGAGATGCAGAATTTTTTCAAAAAATATTTTTATGAAAACTAATGCATCTCAGCCAACACCTACAACTGGAGACTCTATTAATATACCATCAAAAAGTGTTGCTTCTGGTTCAGAAGATAAAAGGAATGAGAACTTGATTCAAGTATAAAACCAAGAAAAAGACAAAGGGCTAGAAAAGCTAAAGATTTTGGATCATAATTTGCTTCCTCCATATAAGTTGTTTTCTAGTAGAGGGTAATAGCATAGAGGTATTAGATCAAATATCCATTGTACTAAATGTCGATGATAACCTTAAAACATTTAATTAGTGAGAGGTTATGGCCTCTAGAGATTATGCATTCTGGAAGAAGGCAATAAATGATGAAATAGCCTCAATATTTTCCAACAATACTTGGATCCTAATGGACTAGCCTCTAGTTTCAAAGTCAACAGGATGTAAATGGTTATTTAGAAGGAGATACAATACTAATAGTTCTCTACAAACCTTTAAGGTTAGACTAGTAGCTAAAGATTTTACACCAAAGGAATATATCGGTTATTTTAATATTTATGCTACAGTAGCTCGAATTACATCCATTAGGATTTTGTTTGCACTAGTTTCAATTTTTAAGTTACATGTACATTATATGGTTGTAAAAACAACCTTTCTAAATGGAGATTTAGAAGAAGAGATTCTATAGAGCAACATGAGGACTTCATATTACCAGGAAATGAAAAGAAGGTGTGTAAATTGGTTAAATCCTTACGTGGATTGAAACATGGCCCAAACAGTGCCATGAAAATTTTGATGTCGTGCTTCTTTCAAAGGGTTTTCTCCATAATAACTCGGGTAAATGTATTTATTTGAAGTTTATATATTCTTATGCTCATATTTGGAACCAATTTACATGGAATAAATGAACCTAAGATGAAAGACATTAATTAAACTGATACTATCTTAGTCATAAAGGTCAAAAGGAAAAAACTCATTCATTCATTATATTGAGAAATTGTTGACAAAGTTCAAACACCTCAATATAAAGCATGCAAAAACTCCCTATGATCCAAGTGTTCACTTAGTGGAGAACACAAGAAGAGTAGTTGCATAGTTAGAATATGTTAGTGTTATAGAGAGTCTTATGTATGCAACGCATTATACCAGACTAGACATTGCATTTGCTATGCACAAATCATCGAGGTATACAAATAAGCCAAGTACAGAACATTGGAAGGCCATTGCAAGATTAATTGGATACTTCGAAAAGGACATTTGACTTAGGCCTTTTATATAGTTATTTTCCATCTATTCTAGAGGATTCACACATGCTAGTTGGATTACTAGTTCTACGGATAACCAGTGGCCAAACCAGGACTCGATCCCAGGGGTGTCAAGATCAAATTTAATTAAAAAAAATTATATTGGAACAAATTCTAAAAATTTTAATATATTCAAAGAACACAAAGTTTAATGAGATAGTTTTGAAAATAAAAATACATAAATAAGATTATGATTTCATAACAATATTAGCAACTTTACTAATTATTCAATACATTTTTAAGAAAAAAAAAATACATAAATAGAGTATTATTTCATCACAAAATTAACAAATTTTTTTTTTGATGAAACAAAATTAACAAATTTACTAATTATTCAATACAAATTTAAGAAAAATTGAAAAATTGAACATAAGAACGGACTTGAGTCGGGAGGCGGCAACAACATTAAAAGTTAAACTATAGGGGGGCAGGGGAATTTGGCTTAAGTCTTAACACACCCTCGAACTCGTGACCTCTGATCACGCTTTGAGTCGAGAGGAATGAAAAAAGTTAAAATGTAAAGAGCTAGGGGAAATTGGTTTAAGCATTAAAGCATCCCCTCGAACTCATGAGCTTAGGGCATCATATGCGCACGTGAGGTTCAAGGATTGAACCATCCAACCATTGTAAATCTTGTTTAATTGTTTACAACAATATACTATATATTTATTTGTAACTATTAAAATAACTGTAAACTAGTTTCTTTTTTTTTTCTAAAAAAGCTGGGGGGTCAACTAACCCCCCTTGACCCTTACTAGCTTCGTCACTGCGGATAACAAGTCAACGTCAAGGTAGATATATATCCTAGGAGGAGGAGCCTTTAGTTGGACTTTTAAAAAGTAAATATGTATCTTACATTTCACTATGGAATCTGAGTTCATTGCTTTAGCAGTAGCCGGAAAGGAAGTAGAATGACTAAGGAATTTATTGATGGATATTAAATTGTGGCCACAACCTATGCCAACCATTGCCTTATACTGTGATAGTCAGGCTATATATCTCGAGCTTATAGTAAAACCTATAATGGGCAGTCTAGACGCATTAACTTGAGACATGCTTATTTGAGGCAGTTGATTTAAGATGGAGTTATAACTATCATCTATGTCAAATCAACTCTAAATCTAGTAGACCCTTTGACAAAAGTTTTGCCAAGGGATTTGGTTTAAGCTATCAGGCCACCAAATACCTTTTTAGACTTTGAGTCACTTACACTAACCGATGGTTTAATCACATGATACCTTCAAATATGTAGTATTATAATAATAAATGGTTAGGCACAACTTTCACAAATTAGTGGGGGATTGTTGAATACTTGAATGGTTAGTAAAGTTGTTACTAACAAATGTCCCGCATGGATAGAATAGTATAGTCTCTAGCGCTTAAGGGAAAGAAATGTATTTCTCCTAAATAATGTCACACGTGGACATAATAAGGTAGTCTCTAGCTCTTTATAAGTTAAAGAGTATTGACAATGAACGACTCATCCAAATTTTCTCATATCATGAAATTAAACAAGTTGTTTTTGAACTTGATAAGTTTAAGGCTCCATGTATGGATGGATTTCGTATTGCTTTTTTTCAAAATCGTTTGGCGATAGTGGGTAATGATTTTTGTTCGGCTACCATTTTTTCTTTCATGAAGGTCGTCTTGTGAAATAAGTTAACTATACATTGATTACTCTTATTCGAAAATTGGAAAATTCAACTACTACCAACTATTTCTGCCCTATTAGTCTTTGCAATAGTCTACACAAGATCATTTCGAAACTTATGGTTCTAGACAAGCTCATTGACTCTGTCCATAGTGCATTCGTCCCTGCTTGCTCAATTCACGATATATTCTATTAACCCAAAAAATTGTTAATAAATTTCATAATGTGAAAGGGCAAAAAAGTTGGGTAGCCCTTAAAATCGATATGCAAAAGGCCTATGAGTAGAGTGAGACTTTTTACGGATTGTTTTAGTCCAATTTTGTTTCCATAATATGTGGATTAATTGATTTATGGAATGTGTTTCTTCTGTCTCTTGCTCAATTTTTTAAAATGGTGAATCTTATGGTTTCTTCAAACCCACTTGGGTGATTCGTCAAGGGGACTCATTATCCCCTTACCATTTTCTACTTTATATGGAAGCCCTTACCCGATTAATTCGCCAGGAAGCTAGCCATGATAAAAGTGGAATTGGAGTTAAGATTTGCTCTAAGGATCCGAAAATCCCATGCCTTTTTTTTTTGTTGCCGACAACCTACTTTTTTGTAAAATCAAATCTAGTCTCTTGTCAGTTACTTCAATCTATGATGTCCAAATTCTATTCTTGGTCTAGCCAACTAGTTAATTTTCATAAATTTGCATTACTTTTCTCCCCTAATGCCACCCCTCGAGATAAACAAACAATAGCTGCGATTTTCGACATTTCCCAACTTTCTGGATTTGACAAATATCTTGGATGCCAAATTTTTAAAGGTAGACCAGCAAGTTCTACATTTGCTGAGCTCGTGTCTCAAACTGTTGACAAACTTCAACCCTAGAAAGCAAAATTTGCCTCAAAAGCTGGAAGGTTGACCCTAATTCAATCCCATCTGGAGGCCATGCCCACACATGCTCTCCCGTGCTTCCAGATCCCTAAGGAAACGACACACCAGATTTACAACATGAGTAGAAATTTCTTTTGGAAAGACTTATCTATAAATAAAGGAATTCCGATGATCGCTTGGGATAAGACATGTCGGTCAAAAAAGTTGGGTAGATTGGGTGTTCGGAAAATAGAAGCGGTTAATAAGATATTTATGTGTAAATTTTATGGCGTATTTTGTTTGGCCAGGGAATCTGGGTTGAACAAATGCGTGCTAAATATTTATTCAATAAATTCTTACTTGAAGTTGGTCCTAAACAGCTTAATTCATGGGCTTGGAAGTCCATTCCTAAAGCCCGCTCCATTTTCTCCAAATGTCTTGGTGGAAGTGGGTGATGGGCCCAAAATTAGTTTCTATACTGATAACTGATGTCTTTCAAACAATTCACTCTTTCTTAATAATATTATTGATTCCTCTGAGGTTGATCTAACTCTTAAAGTGGCGGATTTGATTCTCCCATACCGAAGTTGGAATAAGGAACTACTACATTCTTTGATTGATGCCACTTCTGTCAACTTAATTCTAAATGTTTCTATCCCTTTCCATCACTTTGATGTTGCTGGGAACTCTCTAGTTCTGGTGAATTTTCGACTAAGTTTTCTACTTGGTCAGCTCACAATTTTTCTCCTTAAACACAACCATGGGAATATAACTGGATATGGAAATTAGATATCTAACCTAAATTTAAAATGTTTCTCTGGCAAGCTCTTTGGGATGACCTTCTCCTTAGAACTTGTCTTGCCTATCGTGGTGTTACAATTCAAACCACTCTGGCATGTCTTTCCTAGATGTCTACAAAGGTGAGTCATGGTTTCCCTTATATACATCCAGGAAAGACGCATCGGAGATTGAGAGGTTTTGGGGGGCTCAGGAAGAGGGAAAGGGGTGGTATGGGCATTGGTCGCTGGTATTGGGGATGGTCGGAGGTGGTTTCTGACATCGGGACGATGGGAGGATGTTGGGTGGTGGTGCTAGCTAGGCATTGAAACAAAAAAAAAGTTACTCTTCCATTTTTGTATTACAGATTAGGACTTCTTAGTTCTTCGTATTCTTATGTGTCAAATGTGTTTTTTTGATCATCCTTCTTGGTTACACAAGTAGTGTATTATTCATTTCATTGATCCATACCATGAGTGAGGCCCATCTAATTGAAGAATGGTAACTGGTAAGTATACTGAATAGAAGACAATAGGCCCATCCCATTCTCCAATCCCAAAGTTGAAGATATCGTTCTTGTTCATTGCTAGCTCATGGGCGGCAGCAGTGAGAAAGATGATTTTACAGTAGATCTAGATCATGTCTCACAAAATGGAAGACAAGACTTTGCACTGAACAAGAATTTTGTTGGATTGGAGCATTTTCCAGCTGGTTACACTTACATGGGTCACCGACTCCTATTATTCCCGTCAACATGTTTTTTATTTCCAATGATGCCCTTTTTTTTTATGCATTTGTCTCACCTTTTCTTCCTCCAGTCTTCAACTATTTTTATACTCTTCTAGCTTGTTGGATAAGTTGTAAGATAAACTCCAAGTCTCCAACTTGCTTTGTTGCAGCCTTCCCACTCAAACTTTTCTGCTATGAGCCTATGACTCGGCACACTGTCACTTTAGCTTCTCTTATAATCAAATACTATACAGAGCGTTTAATAGGAACATTAGGGAAATTATGGAAAGTTTTTAATGGGAAAGATTTCTCCAGGAAAAACTTTCTTTAGTTCTTCCTAAGAGAAATTTTTCCTAGGAAAATATAGGAAATGGTAGAGGCCCCGTAAAATTTTTCCTAACGTCAACATACATTCAAATATAAAGAAAATAAATCAATCTGGAAAAATTGATTATTTCTCCAGAGTTTTTGACCAATCAAACGCACTCATAATCTTTTTGTTCATTACTATGAATCGGGAGGACGTACTTAACATTTATCAAAATGATTTTGCTTCTTTAACCCTGAAGAGAGAGTAGAATTCCGTTGATAAAGATTTTATACACAAACTTATTCAGTGGTTTTTGAGACAAACATGAAAATTAATTAGCAACATGTGAATGCCAAGAAACTGAAAAGTGACAAACTTTGGCACAAAATTCTTTACGCCCACCACTAAAAATAAAAAGGGCATCGTGACGAAAGGGGAAATGAGTTGACTTGTTATATGTTTAGTAAGTTCACATCTACGTAGCTCCCAAGTCATCTCTTACTTAGGCCTCATTCTTTTGGGCGTTGCGTTATGTTTAATTGCATTAGATTGTATTAAGTTGCAGTGAAAATTGTTAAAAAGTAATATTAATTTGTGATATATTGCAGTAGGTTATGTTGCGGTTAGTTACATTAACGCATAAAAGAACTAGGCATTAATCTACTATATGAATAGATACAGTATATATTAAAAATTCTCTTCTCAGAAAAATAAAAAAATCCACATCATATAATTGGTGGTTCAAGTACCCAAGAACATGGTCACGAAGCACGTGTCAAGTAATACAACTTGATTTTCTACTTAGAATATAATACTGCCTTTATCCCTAAATAATTATTCATTTGACTAAACTTTGACCGTTGATTACTCGTAAATTACAATAAATTACAATATAAAATTAATATTATTGTAATTTTTAGTATTATATCTTTTTAATGGTGATAATTTCATATAATAACTCATTGCAATTTATAAATAATCAACGATCAAAATTTAGTCAAACAAACAATTATTTAGGGACGGAGGTAGTACTAGTCTAACCGAATCAACAATACATTAACTAACTAAATTTTACATAATAAGTTTACATATCTTTATTATAGATTTCCACAAAGTTTAAGCATGATGCACACTGTAGTACATAAGATTGAAATGTGAATGTTTCTTATAGTTGTTGTGGGCGAGAAAGTTCTTGCTATTTTATTTATATTTAACAGTTTGGTTGTCACTTTTATTTTTTGAAAGTAGTTATTTACTATTTTGTATGCGATTTGCTGGATTCTATAAACTTTTAAGTTGTTTCACTCTCGCTGATCAAATATATATAAAAAAAAAAAAGTGTTCCATTGTATTTACTCGATTCAATTAGAGATAATGTCACAATTCATCGAATATGACATAAACACAAGAAACAAGAAGCTCAAAGCCCCGGACTTTGCATTATTTGGAGGTAGTTGTTGAGCCTCCACCTCCACCTCCACCTCCATCACATACACACAGTTGTCATTTTGTACTGGACCATTAGCCTGTTTCAAAAGGTCCTACCTCATTTTCTTAGAACGTAGAGTATAAACTTTTTGCGTCATACCAAAGGGTCTATACCAAAGCACTAAACTACAGACCAGTACACCTACATGATCCAATCAGTTTCATTACAGGAGGTCCCAGTTAAGAACTAGATATGTAGTTTTTATCCCATTTTGTGCAAAATAAGAAGCTAGACAGAATAGTACTCATGTTCTTACGAGTTCCAGTTAGCAAAATAGTTATTAACTGAGTTTAAAAGAAAGGTGGCAAAATACCAACTAACAATGATTAAAACCATGCTTAATGCCAGAAAATGAACCATAAAAGGAATAGTTTTATTAGTAATTGGTATAGTTGAACGCAAAAGGCACAAAATGACAAGCAAATACAGCACACCAATAGCTCTCACCAGTCGCTCTCTTTTCTCTTTCTTCATTTATGTTAAGATGAAGAAGAAGATGGATGAAGAGGAAGGAGAGGAAGACTATTAGATGGGATTGAGACAAAACATAAACATCGACTGTCATCTCTCACATGCATTTGCTTCAAATATTCATCCCTTCCTTATGTGCTTGTCCTCTCTTAACTCTCATTTACTAATATCTCTCTTCTTCCTCCTTTTTGGACTCACCCATTATTTTTCTCCCTTGTTTTTTCGGTGCATCTTAAATTATGACTAAATAATTTCCCCCCTTATGTTATCTAATAAATATAATACCCAGATTCTAATCCTGGTCTCTGGTGTAAATCTAGAACCGAAAACTTAATTTAAGTTCAGGAATCTAAACATGTTTACCACTGTTTAGATATTCTACCACAATCTGACACCTGCAACTGAAATATCAAATGTGCAGGAGTTTTTGTCATCTACTTTAGGTAACTTTGGGATCTTACTTACTGTAGAAAGTGGTTGTAAAGGAGTGGATTGGATAGATGGTTTGGTTTGGTTCCACTAAATGCACTTTTGCTTGTAGGTAATTTGGTTTAGTTAGGCAATAATATTAATAAGGTACCCTTTATGGCAAAAAGTGGACTGGTGAGATCCAGTTAGCAATTAATAGATGGTTAGTAACAAAGATACTGGATTAACCTCATTCTGAAAAAGCTTACTGCAGTAATTTTTACTTGGGTAAATTTTGAATTTAGTAGAACAGGATCAGACTACGCAAATAGCAGAAATACCAGTTGCATAGAAAAAACCCAGTACAAGATGCGCTAAGTTAGATTTTCTCTGCAATTGGGAGAGGGGGGGACTACGAGTACCAAATAGCAGAAAGAACAAAGTGGGAGGGTAGAAAAGCAGAAGTGTACAGAACAAAATTGACATAAAACTGTGCACAAAAATGTCAGGCTCAGAGCATCTTCATAATTAATACTCCTATACTATACCAGTACCAAAGTAACAACAACAATAACTGTGAATCAGTAGATATAGCATTACATTACATTACATCAATGGAATGAAATCTATCTATAGCAGTAAGTAAAGTAAAATTAACTACCACAAGTATTTTGTAGTTTTTTCATATATTTGGTTTCTTGATCATAGTTACAAACTAACCAAAATGCTGCATCCCAAGCAGAATTATGGAGTTGGAGTGGATTAACAAAGGCAGAAAAAATTAGGATGACACAGGGGAATAGATGATCATGTTGCTGGTGGTGGGTATAAGACCTAAAAACACATCCCACATATATGTAGATGTACAGTGATGAAAAAAATTATAAAGGAAAAAACCCAAAAAAAAAAAACTTACATTAATTTTGGATTGGACTCAAGAGTGCCAGATCCCATTCAGCATGCTCTTGAATCTATTTGTTGATAATTTTCTGACAATCTTTTTGGCATCAGAAATCCCTGCGTCTGCAAGTTTCTCAATGTTATTAAGATACCCAGAGTGTGTAATCATCTTCCTTGCATGATTACAGCTGCTAATTGACATCAAAATTGACAGCAAATACTTGAAATTCCCAGAGTTTCCTTCCTTGGGATCAAGCAATTGGAGAATCAGCCTAATGTTATTATCTTCTTGGGCAAATTTCTTCCTGTTTCTAGGCACCGAAACCATGGCAGACAACGCTTGAGCTGCCAATTCTCGAATGTCATACGACTTCGCCTCCAGAAACTTGATGAATTCCGGCATAAACCCGGCATCCCCCATGGATTTCCGGGCATCTTCCGAAGTAGCACAAAGCCTAGAAGCTGATTTGAAGGCCAATTCTTGGACTGAAACATCCCCTTTTCGAAGAAAGTACAGCAACTGCTCCAAGAAGCCACAACTTATTAGCAAATTCACATAATCTACAGAAGAAAAACACAAATTCTCGATTGCCCTGAATGCGGCCTCCTTCGATTTGAAGGACGAAACCGATTTCGGATCGAGGTTCCTAACCAAAGCACGAGCACCACCCTCTTTAATGATCAAATGTCGAACGTATTCATCCCCAGAAGCTAGAGACTGCAGAAACTCAGCAGAACCAATCTGAGCAATCTCATCTTTACCCTTGATTATCTTAATAAACGCAGGAACAGCCCCTTGTTCGATCATAAACCGCTTGATTTCATCAACCCCAACGAGATTCTTCAGTACCCAGCAAGAGGGCCCGATCAATTCATCTTCTTTTCCACTTTTACAGATATTTAACAATGCAGTAACTCCACCATGAGCAGATAAAGCCCAAGCATTATCCCCATTTTGCGTCAATTTCTGAAGACTTCTAATGGCATGTACTTTCGCTCTCAAACTCCCGGTTTCAACCACTCTTATCAATGGCGCGATAACCCCCGATGAAACCAACGCCCCTCTATAAGCCTCCCCATCAAACCCAGCAATGGCTGCTACTGAAATCGCTGCTTCTTCCCGAATCTCGGCATCAATCGAATCCAAAAAACTCGCCAAAATGATCACCAAATCGCTCAGCTCCAAATCAACAATAACCTTAATAAATCTCTCATCGTGTCCCACTATTTCATTGAGTGAAACCAAAGCTTGTTTCTTCATCTCAAAATCCCCAATCTTAAGCCGGGTTATCAGGTCCCTGATGTAGAATCTCATGTCATCCTTAGTGGCCCCGACCCCAGGTTTCGAAACGACGAGGGCAAAACGGTTCGACAAGATTCCGACGGCGGCGTAGATGTTCGAGAGGTGTTTGACATGGGTGTCAAGTTTCGAGATTGCTAAGTCCAGGTCACTCTGCATAAGGAGTTTCCCGCTGTATGACACATTGATACACCGGTTGGCGAGATCCATGCAGCCACAGACGGTGGTTGTAATGGCGGAGATGAGATCGGAAAGGGGCTGAGCCTCGCCGGAGTGACAGTTCTCGGCGGCGATGAGGGCGGAGTTGAGCTCTTCAAGCTTCGCCCGAATAAGCTGCCATTTTACGGAGAAGACTCTGATGGTGTGGGAGAGTGATATGAGGGAAGATATGTCGGAGATTGCTCGCCGGAGCTTGTCTTCTCCGGCGGTGGACGGGGAAGGGCAGTTTTGGGAATTCACTTCCTCCTCAACCATTTTTTGGGGTGTGATTTTGGGAGTCTTGTTGTTGTTCTGGGTCAGTGGTTTCTGCATCTGAGAAGAGGGTCAGGAAGAATGGAAGCCATTTTTGTTGGTTTAATTATCTCTCTAAACACAACACTCTTTCTGGTAGGGGTGATTGTGGATTGATTGGAGAGGGAATAATGGAAGATTTTAGAGAGAGAAGTAAGGGTGGTGTTGTATCTAGGGTTCACATTTGGCACCAGTTCATGGCGGGGAGTTAGGGGCAAATAGGATCCATCTACCCTCAAATCAACGGCTCATATGAGTTGGCTCAAACCCATCCAACGGCTGAGACCCAGAAAAATAGAGAGAAATGCGGGGAAAAAGAGAGAGAAACGGAGAAAGATTGTGGGGCAGTTTCTGTTCTATTTTTTTGGGATTTTCCAGTTAAACACTGCAAGTCTGCAATTGGAAGTTAAGATTTTAATTACCAAAATACCCATGGGATGTGCTCATAGGTAGGCATACGGTACCAAGGGCAATTGTGGAAATTCACAAATAAAAAAGTTTCTTAGACAAGGCAATTAAGCAATAGCATGTTGAGGGAGAAAGTTGGGTGGTGTGGTGGCTTATAAATGACAAGTGAAAGGGAGGTTGGATTGGAAAGATTTGGTCTAAAAATGAGTAGATGAGTGATGGGCTTATTGACTAATTGAGGTGGATAAAGTTAACCAGATTCCAATCTTGTGACTTCACATTGAATTGACTGGACTTAATCAAGGGTATTTTGGGAATTTTAAGAGAGTATGTCTACCTATGCTACATTCCACAGGTTAAGGTAATTTAGGACTAGCAGCACAGTTCTATTCATCTAGGAGTACAGAGTGTTGTGCAGTGTGTGACACGGATAAGGGTTACTAACCTGAACTTGAAACTCGATGAAAATTGGTTGAAGGAATAAGTTTTGGAATTTGAACCGGTAAAATGAAGAAGAATGAGATTTTTAAAATCTAAAAATTGTCCATTGTGCAAGGGTACAATTTCCAAAATTGCTATTGTAAACTAAAATTTGGAGCGTGGAAAGAATCTGGCAAATAGGTAGGTTGGTGTGTTGAGATGTGATGGAATTGTGGTGGGTTATTGGTATGTAGGGTAGGTGAGGAGAGAGAATATAAAAAGTAGAAGAGAAAAGTGAGGAGAGAGAAAAGTGATGAGAGATAAAAGTAATGATTTGTGGTAAAATGTGGTGAGTTGTGGCAAACTGCGGTACCACAGCATACCTGAATTTATAATTTTTATTGAGGCTTTGTTAGGTTCTATAATGGCTTGTTTGTTACGGGCATCTTAAAACAAAGAACTTTAATGTTAAAAAGATAACTATATAATAAATATTCCGGATCCTAATATTAAAACAAAGAGTTTAATACAGCTATAATGAAATATAAATGGCGACACAAATAATAAAGGGAAAGTGCGTACATAATATAGTTCAATAAAAATGTTTGACATCATAAGACATTCAATGGGAAAATATTTTCAAAAGCTAAGTAATACTGATCATAGCGGTCTTGACGATCATCATGTTTAATTATCGAACCTGCAATTTAGACAACCAGTATATTTAATTCTACAGTCGCTGAAGTTAGTGTTCTAATTAGCCTTTATTATTTATCCTCTCTACGTCTTTATGGATAATAAAAGAGAAAAGGCTTAACATTTTTTTTAGTGAATTTGATTCATATTGTTTTTTATGTATGGTTTAAATCTAGAAATTTAATGCATGAAGAGCAAATGCAATTAAGACTTGGTAGTTATTGTAGTTATATATTGATATTCGTGAAAACTCTGATTCCGTCAATTAATTTGGAACAAAGAGTATATAGTTTTAATATACTTAAAATGATGACATGAGTATAAGTAACAACTTTTCGTTTGAGTAATGTAGACTGGGTTGATCCGATTCACATTGTTAGTTTTAGTATATTTAATATGGTTTGAGTATTAAAAAGTAAATATTTGTTGACTGTATACATTTATTATTATAAATTTTGGAAATACACTCTACTTTTTATTAGTATATTAATATACCCATGCATAACAGTATATCTACTTTTTTTTAAACATTAGTGTATCTCATCAATTATATTACCTTTCAAAATTTTGCAGTGAAATAGTAAATATAAGAATTGGAAGGGTCATCGCTATTAACATAATTTTTAAATAAGGGTAAGTTTATATAGATGATAATAAATATAGGGAGGAAACAATGATAAAAATATTGATATTAAGGATGGAGGTCGAATAAAACAAATTGGGTTGATGCATGCAATAACATTGATAGTGATAACAGAAAAATAAGAAAAAGTAAGATGTATGGAGACTTACTTGGTGATGCTTCGCCGGTGCTTTATGAATGAGAAAATTGGGTATGTGTTGAAGAAAATGTTGCGATAAATGAATTGATGCATAGCATAAACTTAAGCATTTAGAATTTAATGGTTGCTTCAAACATTGATAGTTGACAGATTGGAAGAGAATGAAAGATATCTGGATGTCTATATTAGGTTGCGATAAATAAATTGACGCATAGAATAAATTGACGAATAGGTAAATTGAAGAAAAGGTTGCGACAAATAAATTGACGCATAGAATTATGGTGTGGTACATACTAATAGTACTTTTAGTAAAAAAATTATGATGCAGATGTATTGTGTTTTTGATACAGATAACTTGACGCATAGAAGATTTACTCAGTTCTCCTAATCGTCATGTTTAATAATAGCTTGTGTTTTTGATACAGATGTATGAAAAGATAATTCTTAAGAGTTTTTACGTACGTATTTCTCAAGCAATGAGGACTGAGGGGCAACAGAACACATGCTAAAGCCAAAAAGGGAGGGGTTGAATATCTTCACAAATATAACAGAGATTATACACTTCCAACCTTTTTAAATTATCGAGAATACTAAATTGTAATCTTCTGATATTTTCACCATGTAAATCCAATGTATCATGCAAAATTTTATGAAAAAATTGTAACATGCAAATACATGCTAAAATATATTGATGTGGTATATATTGATAGTACTTTTCGACAACTAACATGTTTGTATTTGCAAGTTTGCCGAGAATTCAATGGTTGCTTCAAATGCTAATAGTTGACAGATTGGAAGAGAATGAAAGATGTTTCGATGTTTATATATTAAGTCGGGAGGTAGAGTCCTAATTAGATTTAGGTGAGAGATAGAGTCATAATTAGATTTGGGTGGGAGTTAAAGTCGTAATTGGGTTGGGAAGTAGATTTCTAATTATATAAGGTAGACTCTTAATCTTATTAGACTTCTTGTGTATTATTTTTTTAAATCAGTTTTTTTTATTATTATTTCATGGGCGGGAATGTTTTACTGCATTTTTAAATCGATTTTTTTTCTTTAAACTGATTGGCCGATAACCCCTACAATCACTCTGGGTTGAGTATTTCAAATTTCGAATATATTACTTTCATATTATTATTATAGATTTTTATATTTTTGTAAGAGCTTGTATGACTTAAGTTTAAGTCTTCAATATTTATGACTAGTGTTGTGTAAAATTAAGTATGACAAACTTAGTAGTGTCCTATATCGAAAAGAAGAAAAAAGAAAGAAAAATTCAACACAATGGCCAAGTGTTTGATAGAAAAATTAGTTCCTTTTTCTTTAAAAAAAAAAAAGAATATGGCACAAAATGTAAACTATGTAATAAGTGAGTATCTTAGAATCGAATCAGAAACCATGATTAAAGGTAAGATTCCTAAAATTTAGGATTCATCTCAAAAGGTGTTTGTACCAAGAATATGACATCAAACTAACACACGCACTAAGATCACACAAAGCCCCATCAAATGCCAGATCACCAATAGCACATAAATGGAGAATTTATAGGGATCAAGAGCTTAGAGAATGGCTTGTTTAAAATAATGACACTATAGTCTTAATTAGTAAGAGGGATTTCCGCATGCTCTTCTAGCTTCTCCTTGTCAGCAAGCGTCTCCTTCAAAAAGCTTCGCGTAAGAGAGCATTTTGGTGGTAGCCTCCAAGAATGGTATGTCGAGGTGAAGTTTCTTTAACATCTCTATGAATATGAGGTGCTTCTTCTCATCCCTAGCTTTTGTAAGGCGTTGAGGATATGGAATATGAGGCTTATAAGGCTTGTTGGGTGGACATTGAATCTTAATTGGTGTGTCTTTTCTTTTTTCCTCACTAACACCCATATCAGAAAGGATTCCATCCTCCAAGACCTTCTACTCCCTCAGTCACCTAAAATTTCTCTACCATAAAAGGATCCTACAAATTTTCATCGTTCGTTAGGAAGATAACATTGATATGCCCCTTAGGATTAGGTTCGAGCTGGCCATGCAACTTGCCTTAGGATTGAGTCAGGTGGTTGACTTGTTGAGCAATCTGGGCTATTTCGATTTCAAGCATTTTCTGGCTGGTTTCCAGCATCTTTTGGTGCAAAGCCAATTGCTCATTGGTCTTGGCTTGAGTTTAGATGAAATCATCCATGAGAGATTTGAGGTTGGAGTTTTGTGGAGGTGGTGGAAAGGAAAGAGAATGGTTGTATGGAACAGAAGGGTGATTTTGCGATGTTGGGTGAAAATTGGGTGGTTAGAATGAGTTTTGGTGAGGATGACAGTTGTTGTTTTGGTAGGAGAAATTAAGATGATTTCTCCAACCTGGGTTATAAGTCTAGGAGTAGGGATTCTATAGTGGTAGCATAGGAGGGTAATTGAAGAGGGCGTTAGCCTGCTCGAGCGTAGATAGGCTAGGATGACACTCTAAATGAGGTTGTGGGCCTACAAATGTCTGTCAGACATATCATATCTCTTGAGTGGAAGAGGAAGAGGAAGAGGATATAGCTAAAGGGTTCAACATAAATTTCTCCATCCACATAGTTAAAGAATCTACCCTATTAGCCAAAAGAGTCACCGCATTTGCATTGTGCTTCACTTGCTCTTGATCATCTCTCCCAACACCCCAATTATAAGCATTTAAGGCGATCTCCTCCAATAGAGCATGACCTTGCACTAGTGTCTTGTTCATAGAAGTTCCTCCTAAAGCATTGTCCACAGATTGCCATGTTGAATCAAAGAGCATCTCATAGAAAATATGGAAAAAAAAGCACCCAAGGTAGAATGCTATGATGAGGGTGTTTTCACCGTAAACCTTTGAAACGCTCGCATCACTTGAACAATGACTCTCCATGGTTCTGATTGAACAAAATGGTGGCAGCTCGTATCATTGATGCATTTCTTGGTGTGAAGAAGTGACTGATGGAAGCATGACTCAAAGCGCCCCATATGTGGTAAGAGTTGAGAGCACAGTTGTCAAGCCAATTCTTTGCCTTACCAATGAAAGCACGACTGATGAAAGAACTTGATCCTGATGTATTCGCTACTCACTCGTGGCACCTCAATCATGCTCCATCGCTTAAGGGACGAGTTGATGTGCTTGATGGGGTTCTCGGCATCTGAGCCTATAAGTTGATTTTACTCGATGAAGCTTATAAAGTCAGGCTTGAAGTCAAAATTGGTTCCGTCAAGAAACACAACAACGAATCCACTGATACCAGTGGTGGGAGATGATTAGGATTTGAGGGTATGGGTGGGTGGCTGTGTAGCCAAACATTACTACCTTCTCTACCTACGAGTTGCGCCGCTTAACCTGTGAGTTGTTGCTTCGATCTTGGGATCAAGAGGGGATAATTCTTCTCCTCTAGGAGCTCTCATGTGTACATGCAACACAGACAATTACACCAAGCGCAACCAGCATCAAGAAATGAAAAAAGTGAAAACAAAAGAAAAAGCTTAAATCAAGTGTCACGTCACTTATTCTAGGGAGTGGCACTGGCTCCTCGGCAACAACGCCATTTTGTGGCACTACACGGTAGGGGTGGGATTAACAGGACCACTTTTGAGGTTTTTGGATTTTGAAAACCTAAACCACAACCGCAATATGCGGTTAACCGTTTTGAAATCTGGAAACCTAAACCAAACCTCGAAACCGCAATTTAGAAGCGGTGCCGGTTAACGGCTTTTAAAATCTGAAAGTTTACCCGGTTAACATACATGGTTTATGATTAACCAATTTCCTGGAAATTTACAAAAACATTTATGCAAATAAATGCAATCATATTACTAATAAATTCATATTCCGATACGACGATACGCGGTTAAATTAAATTCATATTACTAATAAATTCATTTTTTCAACTTAATTGAGAGCGGTTAACCGCGGTTAACCGTTTCATGAAAATCCAAAACCTAAACCTAAACCGCTTATAGCGGTTTGGTTAACCTAAACCGCTTTTATGCAAAAATCAATTCGGTTAACCGCATTTTGCGGTTTGGTTTATGCGGTTTTGCGGTTTAATTTGCGGTTTAGGTTTATGGTGTCCACCCCTACTACACGGGTACACTTGTCGGTCTCAGGGATCTAGATATCATACAGGTCTGAAATCAATGTCCTCTCGACTTAAGAAAGGGAATAGTTTGATTGATTGGATCAGTAAACACATAAATCACAAAGAGAAATCAAATACGGAGAAAGCCTTAGGCAAGAGATTCACCAACTAGCATGCTAAAAATCATATAGCATACTCCCACACCATTCACGTACATAATGAATTAGGGAATTGATTCATTTTAAACAACCAAAGTCTTTTTCTCATAGGTCAAAAGCTAACTCAAGTAGATTAATTGATATTCTCACACAATTAAACAAGTAAATTACAAGACTCAATTTTCCCCTTAATTAAAACCTAGATTATCTTCATACCTAGGTCGAAATTATCGAATTAGGTTGTACTAGGCCTGAGCTTCTTATCTAAAAGATTAAAAAATTCCTAAGTAGCACAAAGCTGGGACCTTCTCAAGCGTAACATTAATAAAATTGACATCTCGATTGAAATTCAATGAACAAGCATGAAATAACGTGGGAACCATAATCCTGATTGAACGAGAATACTAGTGGTAAATCTCTAACCTATGTTAGGGTATTTGACACTCATCTTTATGAACCAATTAACAACGAGTTAAGTATGTGCACAACAATGAATAAGCAAGTATAGGGAAACAAAAGAAGAAGAAGAAAAAGAAGAAGAAGAAGAAGAGTACCAATATTTGAATTAAGAAAGACCCGAATCCAAAAGCGTTGATCTTCAATCTGAAATCAATCTAATTGATAAGAGAGTTTAAGAGAAAAACTATGACAACAACCCTATAAAGTTTGATAACAGATAGAATAAAAGTTTGATATATGATCCGACACGGGTAGTCGTTTCAGACAGAAAATGTGCCTTAACATTGTAGTAAGCGGGCATAGGCATGGCACCCAACATGGGTCCCCGTGTGGACATCTGACATGGCCATGCGACATTCCACAGTTCTCTGTGCTAACTTGCTGGAAAGTTTCTAGGAGTGTAGAGGGAGCATGATCATGTTGCTCGGCACAAATAGTCATGTTGGATTGGAAATCTTCCAAAATCCTTCCTTGGGTTGTGCCAGCTAACTTGGTCGCTTGTACAAATCTCAGCTAGCATTTTTCTCTTCCTTCTTGGTTTGGCCTCTACAGGTTTTTGCTCCTTGCTCCCAACGATCACAAACTTGCCACAAGTTGCTCCGAACTGCAAATGACAAAATTAAGCACTTTTAGCTCAAAACAAGCAAAGAGGGCTAACATTTATCGAGCTTATAGTCGATTGGGACAAAACTTGCCCCATATGACATTGAAAACCTAGGTTTAAGATGGTAAAAATGAAATTTATCAAAGCCCATCTAACTAAATAAGTTAGGTTCATGTTAAGATTTTCAACACCAAAAAACACCTACTTGACCCATTTAATTAGGCAGTTTAGATGGATCAACTCATATACCCAATAATTATTACCACAAGAGACCGTTTATTAGTAAACTTAGGTAAAAATTGTTGTTAAATACTATTAGAAATATACGTAAGACTTGTAATTTTAAATTAAATTTATCATTGGTTATGAGTTAACTGTCTCTCCTTATATGTAACTCAAATTATATTTACCAAACAAAGTGTTTGTTGAAGCATAATGTGTTATTATTTTCATCTCATAATGAGTTGTTTTGCATAATAGGTTAACTGGTAAGTGGATAACATGATTCTAACACATTTATTTAAATCGATAACAAAATCAAAATAAGGCCAACCTATTTAAATTTAAATGGTAAGTGGTTTCAACTTTCAATCTGTTTAATATATGGTTTAAGTTCAGGTCAAAGGATTTTAAGCAAGTTTAAGTTTGACATGAATACGAACCCCACTTGGTCTGACTTAGCTAGCTCTAGTACTAATCTAGCATGCCATAAACCAAGAGACTCAATAATATAAGCAGAAGAAGATCCAACACTTAGCATATAAGCCCAGTGTGGTTACAAAACCCTTCCCTCAAATTCCTCATTATTAGCAATGATGACACGATTTACTTTAAGAATTAGTTTAAGTCCAATTTAAGAACAGATCTTCATAAATGAGGTCTCTACACAAATTCGGTACATAAAGAAGATCAGTGAGAGATAAGGTTTTTTCATAAGTGAGTTTGAGAGAAATACTCCTTTTTCCTTGAATTGTAGCAGTAACAACATTGCCGATGAAAACAGTCTCACTATCAACTTTCTCATAAGAATTGAAAGACTCATATCTGTGTATATATGCTTTGGTAGCTCCAGTGTTGACTACTCAATCATCATTATTTTCAGCAAGGTTCATTTCAAAGACCATGGCTATGATGGTGTCAAGAGCTTCAACAAGGTATGCTTGATCCTTCTTATTCTTATTCCTACTGTCCTTGGCTTTGTGTCCCAATTTTCCATACTCACGATACTTTCCTTGAAAATTGTACTTATTTCCTGGAGACTTGAAGTTTCTTGGTTGAGGGCTTTTACCTTTTATTCTTGAATATATCATTTGAAGAAGGTTTTTGGCTTAACCAAATTAGTAGTAGAAGCACTAGAGAAATCTTCCTTATGCATCAATTTGTTTCGATATTCTTACCAAAAACAATTAATGCTCATAAATCTGATTAATAATGGATTTATTATCCTCAACTTGAAAATTAAGCATTTCCTCACAACATGTATCTTAGACTCAACATCATCATTCTCATATTTCTTTTTAAGTGCCCTCCAAAAGGTACAATCAAACTTAATGCGGATGTCAAGAAGAGCATTATTCATGTAACGAAACATTTCCTTGCATGTTTAATCATCCTAAGAAAATTTATCATTATACGCAGATATGACCTTTGCTCTAGTACCATCGGAAAGTTTCTTTTTCTCTTTTAAAGCATGGGCAACATCAATTTATTCAAGATAAAGCTTATTACTAACATATCAACACTTGTAATTCTTTCCGTTGAGTGGTTCCAGTTTGGATATGTCAAGAACATTGAATTCAGTTGTTGGTGTGACTAAAGCCATAAAACCACTTTCAAATTGTAGGAAGTGTAACACATAGTTACAACAAATAAGAAAGATCTTACTTGAATTAATGAATCAGATTGGTCACGGTGTGGTTAGCCCATTGTGTCCTGAAAGTGTTTTGGCTTGTGTCCCAATACAAACTCTTCGATGTTGTCCAATCACTAGGACTACACAGACTTATTAATTTCATGCACTCTCGATTAATCAGCTTGAGTTAAACGACAATTGCCTAAAGGAGTAGAGAGAAAATAGAGAAGAAAAAAGACAACAAAAGTATATTTTGTGGTTCGATAAATTGGAAGAGGAGACTTTATAGGAGAAAAAGTAACAATTTACAAAGCAGTCATTAGAAAACAACAATTTGAATGTTGTTTAATCAATTTGTAATCACAAAGTCTATTTTGTAAGCGAAGAAGTTTGGTAAACTACTGCATTATCCAGTTTAATCAAAATGACAATTTTCGCACAAAAATATAAAACCCTACCCACACTCAAGCCCAAGCCTATGCCCGGCCGAACAACAACGATGGGGCGCGGGTGCTGTGGTACACCAAGCCCACCCTTGGTTTGGGCTTGGTTTATTTTTTCAAAGAGATTAAGAGAACTCCACTATTTAGATATCCAACTATATTCTTCTTGCATGGGATACTTCTCTTATTTTCGAAATCTCATACATGGGTCAATACACTTCAACTTTGAAACTTTTTCGACAGATTTAACGGAAATATCCAATAATTCATGATCTCAAGAAGATTTAAAGAGTTTGTTATTCTTCTTCCTCCTGAATGAATGATTCAAACTCTTACCAGGTATAAGCTTACTTTTGTACGCTTTAAATATTGAGTTATCCCTCAAGCACAAGAATGAAATTTTATGGGGAGTATTATATAGAAGAAAAAAAGTTCATTTTTCATATGTGACAAATAGCCAGACATCAACATTACTTTGTATGTGGCAAAGCTATAAAAAAAGGCAGCATATTACTGGCTCAAAGGTTGTTTTCACAGTGATAATTAGTCTTAGATCATAAATTAGTGGCCCAAGGTTGGGTGTTTTTCATGGTGATGGATAGAAATTGAGAAAGGGTAAATCCAGGACCCCACTATATATAGAGTGAATAATGGTGTTACCACTTTTAAGTCCAAGGGTAACAGAAAAGTAGAGTGCAAACAAAATGACAAATTTGTGATGTTGATACCTAGAGAGGAAAAAGATACATAAGAAAAAAAGAAGAAAAAGAAATGATTATCCTTTGGAGGAAAAAAATTCACTCGCTAAGATTCTTTTTATTGGTAAAGAGAAATAGTGCAAGTAACATAGGTTATAATTAGCTAAGATTGATTAAATAAGTATATTTAGGTATAGGTAAATTATAAAAATAATAGTTGGTAAAGTATGTAATGTGTAAACTGAAATGTTGTGAAAAATGTAAATAATTATTTTTTAAAAAAATATTGTATTTTCTTTTTATAGAATTAGAAAATTTATAATTTACAAAAATAAGAAAATTTTTAATATTTTAAAAATAAATATTATTTTTTATTTTAGTAATTTTAAAATTTCTAAAAGTTACATTTTCTGATTTTAAAAAATGTAATTCAAAACGTTTACACATTTTATAAATTTTATAAAGGATTTTGGACGATAATATACTGTAGAGAGTGTTAGAAAATAACACACTGGAGTCTTTTCCTTGGACAATAATATATTGTACTTTAAGGGGTGTGGATAATAATACACCTGGAATTGATTCTTATGGTGGATGACTCGATAGCAATCTTACATGGTAAGCCGAGGTCTGAGGAGCAAAATTAAAGAATTAAGATCTTTACTAAAATAATACCATGTTAGAATTGATAGATTTTATTTTTATTTTTAAAAAATAACACCATTAGGTTAGGGAAAAAGTGAAATACTGAGGTGTTATTTTTTTTTTAAAAAAAATATTTCATTTGCACTTACTAACGATATATTAATTTATTCGAGATTTGTTTTGTGACATAGTAGGGCCACCCACACACCGCTAAGTCATCCACCGCTAGAATCAGTTCAAGATATATTATTGTCCAACCCCAAAGTATAACATACTATTTTCCAAGGAAAAAGTTTCATTCATTATTGTCAAACACCTCCAAAGTACACTATATTAATGTCCAAAAAACCTTTCATAGATTTATTCTAATTTATCTGAATTTTCAAAAAAAAAATATTTGCTAAGTTTAGATAGTTATATGTAATTTATATAATTTATGTAATTACATAGAAACATGTAAAAATAAATAAATAAATAATAATGGTCTACCAACCAAAAGAATAAAGCCTTAATATAGGACCATTTCAAATGGAAAAGGATATGTCACTTGTGTTGGAGAACAAATTGAAAGGAAAAAGAGCAGAAATTCCGTAGCATGCAAAATATGGCTATCTAGGTTTGCAAAACATCATCCAAAAATACAAAACCAAAATGAAATGAAAAATACCATAGAAAAAAAAGAAAAAGGAAGCCCACCCCACCATGTGATGTCCTCTATTGTATTTGTATGTGGTTGCTCATGGCTAGAATTTCTTTTGTTTTTTTTTTTTTGAAAGAAAAAGGATTATATTAAGCGAGCAACAAAGCCCACCCCACCATGTTGCTCATGGAATTGGAAGAAGTGGGGGTAGAATCCGAATCCCTTTCCAACACCCTTTTTGCCAACTGTAGCTTAAAAGCTTGCCCAATTACTCACTTTTTTCTTTTCCTAAGGGAATGGAATAAATTATTTTATAATTCCTCATACCAATTATCATTTTATATTTAAATTTGATATATATATATATAAATATAATTTTAAATATTAAATTAAAATCTCAATATTGCTAGGAGTATGTGTTCTTTTTTTTTTGAAATCAGACATATTTCATTAATAACAAGCTATACGGCACTTACAATGAAAATCATGATTGAACAATTGTAGATTTAAAACATAGATATGAAATTCAACTTCCAAATAACTAATACTAATCTTACTGACATTCGGCTCCGATTTCTTCGATGACTCAACATCTTTCCTCGATGACTCTGCATCTTTACCATTGATGGAGAACCTCACAACCCGTGCTATAGCGATTTGAAAGTATATCTTCATCTAACATATTAGACCACACCAACTGAACAAAACTCTATAAAGAGACTAAAACCCTAAATAAGGGTACAATAAAACTCTAGAAAGAGACTAAAAACCCTAAATAAGGGTACATTAAAAACTCTTACAAAAGAAGAGACTAACTTTTTTTGCGTAAACGTAAAACCAAACTAACAATTGAAGTAGAAATCAATCAAATTGGGGCTTACCATCGACAAAAGAATCGATTAAATTTCTGCTTAATGTGAAGTGGGTTTCTAAAGAGAAAAAGAGAGGAGGAGGCTAGGGTTTCTAAGAGCCTTACCAAAATGTTATTAGGAGTATGTGTTCTTTGGTATGCTGTTTGTTAAAATTTAATATACAGAAGATTCATATAAAGTAAATAATGCTTGAAAAACATATAAATATAAAATTTATAAGTTATGTGAATACATTTTATGCAAAAAATGAATATAAAGTTAATAAATGAGAATAAGAAACTTTAAAATTTTAGAATTTAGAAACCATGTTATTAAATTTATTTATTAAAAATTAATATAAAACAAATAATTGTTCGAACGTACAATATATATATATATATATATATATATATATATATATATATATATAAAGTTTAGAAATTGTATTAATGAATTTTAAACATATAAAATTAATACATAAAAAATATATATTTAAAAATGCATATAAATATTTATATTAATGGAAACTTATGCTTTTAAGCATCACATAATAAACTGGTGATTAGCTTTTATTTTGGTTGCAAAGACTCCACCTTCCATCCCTCACTGCTAATATTTGATTATTAGGGGGAACATTAATTTCTTATAAAAAATGAGACAGTGTTGTAAGTGGGAGGTTTGAACAACTGAACTTAGATTTAGGCATTGACACACATTACTTCCGTCCACTATAAACTTATTAGGTTAGTGTTACCCTTTAATGAAGACTCAATGAACCAATTTACCTAATTTTTAGAAAAACAAATCAATTTTCCTTAAAACTTTAACATAAATACTAACATAAAATCTAATTGATCCACTACTAAAAATATATGTATTACCGATCACTTTTTTCAAACAATTTATAAAACAGTTCGAAAAACTAATCTTTTTAGCAATCATTTCATATTTTTCTAATTTTCCAACTTTTTTTATAATTTTAGGCGGGAAAAACAGTTAGAAATTTCAACCACTTTTGTTAAAAGGGTCGATAATTATTTCTACCAGTCTTTTTTCCTACTATTTGAAAATGGCTGGGAAAACAGTTGGTAATCCGACGTTATTTCCAACCATTTTCAAACAGTAGGAAAAAGAATGGTCGGAAAAATTTTCCACCATTTTCAAATGGTTAATTTTTGTAACTATTTTAAATTAGTTAAAAAAGTGATCGATAATACATATATTTTTAGTAAAGATCGCCTTTATTTTTATGATAGTTATATTTTGACATGCTATCCAACCTACAAAAGATATCCACATGACCATCACATTTTTTGATAGTTGTTGACATGTTGTCTTGTTGTTTTGCCCATCTGGTTGGAATTTGTCACACATTTGATTTTACAACATATTTTTTGATAGTTATATTTTTAGTAAGTTTGAAAAATGTCTTCCAACGTAAGAGACTAAACTTATAATTAGCCATTTTGTATGGCCATGGAGAAGATGAGGGAAAAGGGGATAAATATTGTTGGATAATTTAGTATTAGGAGTGGTTGGCAATTTTTTTGGAATATGATATGCAAATGATTTGATTTTGACATTATATTTGATAAGAAAATTTTTTAAATTAAGAAATAGAATTATTTGACTAATCCTAGAAACGGAGAATATTTTTTCAAATGAGGATCCTATTTTTAGGAATTGATATTAAATATAAAATAAATATGTGAAAAGATTCAAATAATATTAGTGTGATGATTTTTAAACCTAATTAACATAACCTAACTAACATAACCTAATTTAATTTATCCTTACCTTTTTTTGGGGCGGAAGAGGGGCACCTATAACTATTTCATTTATTTTAATCTCAATCCAATCCACTTTTTCCAACACTTATAACTATTTCATTTATTTTCCCCAAAATATTCAATTTTTATTAATAAAATATCTCCACCCAACAACTATCTTAACTCAAACCTATCATATCATTTCCTATTCTATCACATCTTATCACAACTTATCCTAACTTAACTAACCTAACTTGAACATAACTTGACGAAAGAACACGACATAGATAAGACTCTTCTTATATGTCACGCTAAATGCGACGAATAGCAAAACCAATGATAATAATAATAATAATAATAATAATAATAATAATAATAATAATAATAATAATATCCTTCATAAAACAATGTGTTTCCCATTGATTTGGTAATATATTCCAAAGTAATATTTCCAAGTGATCAATCAACATTAATGTGATTGCCCAATCACAATTTGATAACAATATAATATTTATCACTTTTTATAATATCTTTTCTTAATGAATACTCCCTCCGTTCTTTTTTATTTGTCATTTATGATTTTCAATGCCAATCTTTAATCAATAATTTTAATATAAAATTTTTATAAAAATATATAGTATTATACTTTTCTAATAGTATTTTTTATTCCGAATCCAATGATATCAATTTTGTATGATGAATCATTATACAAATTAAGATATTAACGATCAAAATTTTTAACACTATTTCCAAGGCGACAGATAAATAAAAACGGAGGTAGTATCATATTGATATAATTTTTAATATTATATATTATATGTCATTAAAATCAATATTGATGAATTTTAAAAAATTTAATATAAGTGGAGTACCTAACTAAATACCAATATATATTAGATGCACCCGGAGCATGTGCTCCAGATATTTGAGAGTGAACAATCATGTGAATCAGAGTGAACAACCTAATACATACGGATAAGTAATTGTAAAATCTGGAGCACATGCTCCATGAGCACCTAATAAATTGCAACTAACAATATATATTATGTGCTCCTGGAGCACATGCTCCATATCCAACGTGGCGTAGGAGTTTTCCAGGCTGGCATTTTATTTCCAAAAAAATAATATAAACCATGAGTAACCGTCCCGTTTCAATTTGAAGCTGCTTTGTGCTTGCAAACTGCCACTGCCCACTTCGTTCACCAATGCGATTCTGCCTTCCCCACCGCCAATTATATTCGCCTTCATCTACTCCGTCGCCGACGCCTCGTCGCTTGCCTCGACACTGCAGCCGATCACAAACACCGACGGTGGATTTCTTCGTCAATCCTTCGCCTTCGTTGTTCAACTACTTCTCTGTTTTTGCTTCACTCTCGTTGACCTGCGCGAGTCTCACCCTCCCCGCCGTGAACTAATCTCCGTCATCAACTCCGCCCCGACGCCTACGTTATTGGCTCTGAGACCTGTAGCAGACCGTCAAACATCGACGGTGGAATTCTCCATCAATCCTTCGCCTTCGTTGTTCAACTACTTCTCTGTTTTTGTTTCACTCACTTGAAGCAATCATGGAAGATTCGATTTTACCAACCCTAAACTTGACTTAACGCCGCAAGAATCGCAAGACGCCGACAAACAACAAAATACGGTAATTTACTTCCATTTGCAAACCCTAAAATATGTATTATCAATCCTTCTATGTTCTGTTATGTCGAACTGTGCTTTTATCCATGATATGTATGAATATATATTGGTTGTCAACTGAAATTTTATCTTATCAATTAGATTTTAGCAAGGAAATGGATTCGCAATTGTACACGCCCCGTCTGATTCTGAGTTTCCACTGCCCTACATACAAAAGTGTGATCTTTGACATTAGTGAATACCATGGATGTCATGAGTAAACAACTTTGACATGCTGAGTGAACAAATTAACATGAGTGAACATTCTTGACATTCCCTAATACCTATAAAAGTGGCCGGAATCATTGCTGTAACAATGCTGATCATTTGCAAATCCTAAAAATATGTACTTAAATGGGTGAACAACTTGTGTTTGATAAGTGAACAATTTTTATATGAATCACTTACAAGTGTGATGACCTCGGACGTTAGTGAACAACAATAAGATCATTGGTGAACATATGTAGATACCATGAATGGCCAAGTTTGTTGAATGAACCACCGCTTTTTTGACTGATACCTATGAATGGATGAGTTGATATGTATGAATGTGTGAACATAGTTTGATTCATGTGAATATTAAATCCAACGACGATGTGTTACTCGGTGACTATTGGTGACCATTCATGTGATCTTTGACATTAGTGAATCCCATGGATGTCATGATTGAACAATTTTGACATGCTGAGTGAACAAATTATGGTATTTACATGCTGAGGAGATGTCGAATTGGAGAAGCGGTTTCGAAAAGATAAAGTCATCAAAGGAAGTAACGATATTTGATCTTTGACGATCTAGCCAACAATATTCGAACAACTTGTGGTATTTACTTTACGTTTGTTTCTTGTCACATATAGGATCAATTTTTGCGGAGTCTGCGATCAAGGTATTGTGCCATGATGCTAGACAGCAACCTGAACAAGCTCAGACATCAAGTTCAAGAGACAACAAGAGTCGAGCATATACAAAATGCATGATTAACACTAGCTATTTGCTCCCTCCTTTTTTGATTGCACAACATTGACATTTGATGAACGAAGCTCGCATATACTTTGGATATTTTTGATTTGATGTTTGGGGAAAGCCAGTTGTAAATTTTAGTATAGACTCCCAAATTGCTATCCATTTTTGACACAGAAGTGTAATGACAAAAAAGGCAATCACTTATTTTTAATAGTACAAAAATGATTTAAACTATCTCAGTTGAAGTGAACAATGTAATTGCAGTAAGTGAACAATGCAGTTAAAGTAAGTAAACAATGTAGTTAATTAAAGTGAACAATATTGATGAAATCATTGAACAACTATAGTAACCCATATAATGAAAATTTGTAAGTGAACAATGTAATTGCAGTAAGTGAACAATATGATATATGCTATTGCTAGTGAGCAATGTAATGACAAATTGCAAGTGAACAATATGATATATACTAGTGAACAATCATACTACTGGGAGTGAACAATCATACTACTGGGAGTAAACAATGTAGTTAAAGTGAACAATATTGATGAAATCATTGAACAACTATAGTAACCCATGTAATGAAAATTTGTAAGTGAACAATCACACTTTTATGAATGTACAATATGACATCTACAAGTGATTTCTCGTTTGATTAAGTAATTGTTAATGATTTCTAACGGTGAACAATCATGTTATGCCCAGTGAACAATCGCGCTTGACAGTGTTCGGTTACCACATTGACTGACTATCCTACTGCTCGTTAACTGCTGCAATTAACTGCCCACCATGTTGCTAAATAATAAAAAAATAAAATAAAATTTATATGATATGGATGCCATGTCAGCTCTTGGAGCACATGCTCCAGGAGCACACAATAATTTGCCAGTGCGTGTGTGTATATACAAAGCAAGAAAAATTACTTTGGGCAATAAAAAAAATTTGTTGCCTTAGTCCAATTTTTGTTGCCCTTTAACATGGGGCTACAAAAAAATTTGTCACGATTTGATAGTTTTATCCTCGAAGCACAATATCCGGGCTTCAAGTTAGTAAAAATGATAGCATAATGTAATTGTGGTGGACAACAAAATTTTTTGTTGTCTTAGTAGCCTTAGGCAACCATTTTTCTTTAAATTGTCGCCTTATCTACATCAATCGCAACAAAAAAAAAGTTTTGTTGCCAATATAGAGTATTTAACTACAAAATTATTTGGTTGCCCTATTTTTGTTGCCCAAAGATACTTTTCTAGTTGTGATATATATATATATATATATATATATATATATATATATATATATATATATATATATAATTATTTGGTTGCCCTATTTTTGTTGCCCAAACATACTTTTCTAGTTGTGATATATATAAATATATATATAAATATATATATATAGATATATATATATATATACAGATATATATATACATATATATATATATATATATATATATATATATACACACACACACACACACACACATATATATATACATATAGGGAAATTGGATTATAATAATCCCTACTTTTACAAATTGGCCGGATGACAATAATCTCTATTTTCAATTTGTATTCTGGTGGTCCAAAAAAAAATAAAATTGTATTGTAGTGGGACATAATCGAGAGTATACCCTAAATATCATAGATTTTGTGTTGCATTTGATTCAAAACATTGTATAACACTTTACCACGACTTTTAATGAATTTACAGCACTTCTCCCAATTTTTTTGAATTTTTTTCTATTTTTTATGATTTTTTTGAATTTTATTCTTTTTAAAAAATCATATTAATTGCTCGGAATCTCAAAAAAATAATTTAAAAAATGTTTTAGCAACTACACTTCATTACCTATATGAGGGCCGGAACGAAAAAACAAAAACATTATGGGGTAGGCATGAAAAAAATAAAAAGAATGTAGTGATGGATTTGGTACCACTACAATACAATTTTATTTTTTTTGGACCACCAGAATACAAATTGAAAGTAGGGATTATTGCCATCCAATTTGCAAAAGTAGGGATTATTAGAATCCAATTTCCCATATATATATATATATATATATATATATATATATATATATATATATATATATATATATAGGGAATAGATATAATGAGAAGGGGTTTTTTGTGAGAAGGAAAGAAGGGGAGATCTCAGCCTTTGATTGAAGGATCTATGGTTGGGGTAAATTTGGAGTTTTAGTTTTATTTCTAGAGGTGTAGTGTAATAATGATGGGTTTTAGATTTTTTTTTAAATGTTCTCACGTGAGAACATATCAGCAACAATTTTTTTTTTTTAATTTGTGATGGGAAGCCCAAGACATGAATGCAGCAGCCAAACACATTTACGCTTTCTCCCTGCTTGAATTCCCAAACGACTTCCCATCTTCATCTGCTGCATCTGAATTGTTGCTCCTCACCTCATCCAAAATGTTCATTAATTCCAGAATTGAAGGTTTGAAGCAAACCCTATAACGAAAATTCAGAATTGCAAGGGGAGGGACGTGCGTGTTCCAGAATTGAAGTATTTGGTGAGTGATTTTTCGGCGAGCGTTCCCAAAATTGAAGTCTCCGGCGAGTGATTTTAACTTCTGCCATTTTCTTTTTGTTTCAGCTCAAAACGCATAACCAAAATCAATTTTGAGCCAAGAAACTCCAGACGATTTCGAACCAAGAAACCCCAGGCGATTTCAGCAGCTTGAAGGTATTTGTTTGCAATTTTTTTTTTCATTTTGTTTGAAAATTGGGGGAGGGGGTTAATTCAGTATGCGTATTTGATTCAGAACAGATGGGGTGAAGGTTTGGTTGCAATTTGAGTTATTGAATGTGTTTTTGTCATGATAGAAGGTGAATTGTGCAGTTGAACATGGCGTTGAATCAAGTGATTGAGTCAGAGAATGAACAGAGCAAGAACAAGATGTAAGTGTGATTGCGGACGACCAAAATTCATCAATTTTGGGTTTTTGTTGTTCAATATGGGGGCTGGGTAATGATAGGACGTCTGGAATTCATCAATTTTGACACAACCTATGGTAGTCTAATTGTTGTTCATATACTATACTGTTGATGTTCATTGTTGGATAATAGGTGTTGGTGTGTGTAATTAAGGCTTTGTGATGGTCATTTCATTATGGATTAAACCCCTTTCGTTGTGATTCACATAATAGCTTAATTTTCAAACTTGATGTTCAATTTGATATATTGGATGTTCATGGCCAAAATCCTAATGTTCATGGTGAAACATAATGTTCATGTTCAACATATTGGATGTTCATGTTCAATATATTGGATGTTCATGGTGACATATTGAATGTTCACGGTGAAATCTTGATGTTCATGATCATGCTCAACATATTGGATGTTCATGTTGAAAATCAGATGTTCATGTGTTTCGATTGGTTGTTCATATTACGTGTGTGTGTTGTACTTACTGAATGTTCATTTCAGTTTTGGTCGTTGTTCATTATGGTTTGATGATCACTGATGATGTTTGTGTGTGTAGTGTTGCCGCTGATGTGTTGCAAGTGGGGATAGGGCCGACAGTGCTGACCCCGCCAGTGCCACTAAGCTACCAAATGAACGAGCACAGCGAATATGTTCCATTTGTGCTGTTGAATCATGGGTTCCAACAGAAGGGATGACATTTGATGACATTGAAGCGGGTTAAATGGATGTGCACCATGTTTTTGATATATTTGATCCCTCTGTGCATTGATGTTCATTTTGCATTGAATGGATGTTGATTCTAATGTGTTATGCGAATGATCATTTGGGTGGATGTGTGGTGCGCATACATTGTGTATGTTTTATCCCCTTTTGTAATGAATGTTCATTTTAGATGGACTAGATGTTTATTTAGATCAATCAGATGTACATTGATGCTTATATAAATGATCATTTATGATTTAGAGGTTTTGGCGTGTCTACGTTGTGTATGTGCATCGCTGTTGTACCAGATGTTCATTTGTGATGAATGAGATGTTCATTTGTGATAACCTGTTGGATGGATGTCTTTGATCCATGTATGCGAATGTTGTTCATTTCCCTGGATGTGGTGTGTACCATATATTTATTTTGCATTGAATGGATGTTCATTTTTTATGATGAATGGGACGTTCTGTATGTTGTACCCCTTTTGTACTGGCTGTTCATTTTAGATGTCTTGGATGTTCATTTAAATTATGTGTAATCATATATGGTTTAGTGGGTTTGTCGTGACTAAATTGTGTATGTTCATCGCCCTTGTACCAAATGTTCATTGATGATCAATGGAATGTTCATTTGTAATAAACTGTTAGTTGGAATGTTGCTGGGATATTTACTTTCATTGATATATTAATGTCAGTTAGTGATGTGTCCGGGGATTGGAAATTGAGATTGGTTGATTGGGACTTGGAAAGGTGTGAAAGTATAGACGAACAACTTTGCACCGTTTCGATTTGAAGTTTATTTCTCTTATTCTCTTTGTATGGAACTTGAAATATTGTGTTCGTCACCCTTTGTATGCACTGTTTGGAACATTTTGTATGCACTGTTTGGAACTTGAAATATTATGCTCGATAGCTTTTTAATACACTGATTGGGGTAATGAAATGAACAACAAGTTGTAGTGGAATGAACATCAATTGAGATACTCAACCATGCATAATAAAGATAAACTCATTGGGTTGAACATCAAGTGAACATGAAATGAACATCAAAAGATCTTTCAATATTAAATGATCAATTTATACTAGAATGAACATCAAGTCATTGTGGGATGAACATCTATACATAATGAAAATGAACATCACGTGATCATGTAATGATCATCAAGGGACAATGAAATGAATATCAAGTGGAAATGAAATGAACGTCAAGTTGTACTGTAATGCACATCAAATGAAATACTCAACCATGCACAGTCAAAGTCAACTGTTTGGGCTCAATATTAAGTGACATGAAATGAACATCAAGTGAACATCAAACGATCAATCAGTATTAAATGATCAATATGACCCTAAATGGCATTGAACATTTGTGGATAATGAAAATGAACATCATTTGACTATAAAATAATCATCTCATTTCCAATTGATGAACATCAATTTGTAATCCATATAAATATGAAAATGAACATCAAGTCATACGGGGATGAACATCTATAGATAATGAAAAACAACAGCAGGTAACCTTGTAATGATCATAAAGTGAAAATGAGATGAACATCGGGTCAGATCTGAATGAAAATCGAATGAAATTGAAAAAATGACATCAAGGGACAATGAAATGAACATCAAGTTGTACTGGAATGTACATCAAATGCAATAGTCAACCATGCACAATAAATATGAACTGTTTGGATTAGTTAAATGAAGATGAATGAACATCAAGTGAACGCCAAATGATCAATTAGTATTAAATGATAAATAGATCCCTAAATGGTATTGTTAATAAAAATGAACATCAAGTGAATATGAAATGATCATCAAATTATACTGGAATGAACATCAACATATAATTAACATGAACATGAAATGAACATCAAGTCATTGTCCCGATGAATATCTATATATAATGAAACTGAATGTATGTTTATATGATAGAAAAAACACAGGCTCTCCACGCCTTGTTGGTCAAGCGCTTCTTCCCCGTCGGCAATGTCCATGCACTTATAAAAAGCCCTCCACACCTTGTTGGTCAAGCACTTCTTCCTGGTTAGCTTGTCGCATCCCTCGGTGTCGATATATTCCACAATGAATCGGTAGCGGTTTGTTGCGTGCTTTGTCCAGCGTTCCACTATGAGTGTATCCGACATCTCATCGAAATGATGGATAACCAACAAAACAGCAGCAGATGGAATAAATACCTAGTATTGGACATCAAATACATCGTGAAGGACATGTAACATCATAAAGGACATGAAACATCATCCAACTAGTGGACATTCCAGAATGAACATTAAGTGACATCAAAATGAACATCTAATAAACTTTCAGTATGGAGAACTGAATTAAGTAACTCAACATCAGAATAGACATCAGGATTTCACATGAACATTCAACAAACCCTAATTTTTTTGACCCAACAAAAAATTTAAAAAATATTCAGTAAGTACAACACACACACGTAATATGAACAACCAATCGAAACATATGAACATCCGATTTTCAACATGAACATTCAATATGTTGAGCATGATCATGAACATCAAGATTTCACCGTGAACATCCAATATGTTACCATGAACATCCAATATATTGAACATGAACATCCAATATTTTGCACATGAGCATTATGTTTCACCATGAACATCAGGATTTTGGCAATGAACATCCAATATATCAAATTAAACATCAAGTTTGAACATTAAGCTATTATGTGAATCACAATGAAAGGGGTTTAATCCATAATGAAATGACCATCACAAAGTCTTAATTACACACACCAACACCTATTATCCAACAATGAACATCAACAGTATAGTATATGAACAACAATTAGACTACCATAGGTTGTGTCAAAATTGATGAATTCCAAACGTCCTATCATTACCCAGCCCCCATATTGAACAACAAAAACCCAAAATTGATGAATTTCGGTCGTCCACAATCACTCTTACATCTTGTTCTTACTCTGTTCATTCTTTGACTCAATCACTTGATTCAACGCCATGTTCAACTGCACAATTCACCTTCTATCATGACAAAAACACATTCAATAACTCAAATTGCAACCAAACCTTCACCCCATCTGTTCTGAATCAAATACACATACTGAATTAACCCCCTCCCCCAATTTTCAAACAAAATGAAAAAAAAAATTGCAAACAAATACCTTCAAGCTGCTGAAATCGTCTGGGGTTTCTTGGTTCGAAATCGTCTGGAGTTTCTTGGCTCAAAATTGATTTTGGTTATGCGTTTTAAGCTGAAACAAAAAGAAAATGGCAGATGTTAAAATCACTCGCCGGAGACTTCAATTCTGGGAACGCTCGCCGAAAAATCACTCGCCGGATACTTCAATTCTGGAACACGCACGTCCCTCCCCTTGCAATTCTGAATTTTCGTTTTAGGATTTGCTTCAAACCTTCAATTCTGGAATTAATGAACATTTTGGATGAGGTGAGGAGCAACAATTCAGATGCAGCAGATGAAGATGGGAAGTCGTTTGGGAATTCAAACAGAGAGAAAGCGTGAATGTGTTTGGCTATTGCATTCATGTCTTGGGCTTCCCATCACAAATTTAAAAAAAAAAAAATTGCTGCTGATATGTTCTCACGTGAGAACATTTTTTAAAAAAAAAAATCTAAAACCTCTCATTATTACACTACACTTCTAGAAATAAAACTAAAACTCCAAATTTACCCCAACCATAGATCCTTCAATCAAAGGCTGAGATCTTCCCTTCTTTCATTCTCACAAAAAACCCCTTCTCATTATATCTATTCCTATATATATATATATACACACATATATATATATATATATATATATATATATATATTTATATATATATATTGTTAGTTATTATTATTGGACCTTTAACCATCACCTTAAACTTTTGGTTGAGATGTTTGATATTAGGGTCAGTCTGAGTAAGAGGTCTCAAGTTCAAATCTCACTACCACCAGATTTATTTGCACAAGGAGAAAGGGACATTTGTAGCATTCAACCATAAACTTAAGGCTTTGGTTGATATGGTTCCACACTATATCAGAATCAAACTGAGCTAGAGATCTCAGGTCCAAATGTCAACAATCCCATATTCATTTGCATCAGAGGCAGAGCCAGAAAAATTTTGTTGGGGGGATGGGTCGGTTTATTATAATATTCTTTCAACAGTTTATCATAAGTTCAATTTTCAAATTATTCATTTTTATTTGTTTATTAAGCTTTTATCCAAGCTTTTTTATAGTTCATTTACACTTAATCTAGTAGCAAAGATGCTTATTTAATTTTTGAGCTCACAATGAAATATATTACAACAAGTACAAAAACAATAACATATCTCCATTATAGCCCCGCTAGTGCGAGGGCTGAGCGGTCTAGTTATAGGCAAGGTTGTCAGGATCGGGATTCTAGTTAGGATCGATAGGGGTCCTTAGAATCGGATCGAGGATCGTAAGATTCTACAAATAAAGTAAAATTGTTATAAGTGACTTGAAGTTTCCCTAGAAAAAACATTGTTTTTCAAAAATTGTACAAAAATCCATGATTTTCACCGATCCTTATACGATCCTAACTGAGTCTGGTATGATCCTAACCGATTCTAGGGAGATTGTGACCATTCTAACAAAAATAGGCTATAGTTAGGATCGAGTCGATCCTATCGATCCTGACCGATCCTATCGATCATGGTCGATCCTGGTCCGATCCTAACAAGGTAGCGATCCAGGAACGAGTTGGATCGTTTGGTCATTTTTGGATCGTAGGATCGTACGATCCTACGACCCGAATCGCGATTTTAACAACGGTGGTTATAGGTAGTTTTTCTCTTATATATGAGAGTACATGAAGAGTATATGAAGTTGATTTCGTCGGTAAAAAAAATAAGAATCTTTTGGAAGGACTCATAATGAAATATTGAGATGAAAAATGTGGAAATATAAGTCTATGAAAAAGTATTTATTAAATTACTTAAAACTTTAGTATTTAATATAGTACAAAAAGTGAGAAACAAGAATGCATGCGTGTGTAAGAGATTAGATACAAGAAATCTAATATTATAATTGTTAAAATTAACTCATAATCTAGTTGAAAAGACAACTCAAAAATAAAACAAAGGCGAAATAAATAAAATAGTTGATATAAAGGATGAAGTAAACTACAAAATAGACATCAAAAGAAATATAATAATAAGTTAGATAAACGAATAAACAAACTGGGAAAGCTTTGAAACAAAATTGTTCCTCATAAGATTTGAATCCATGACCAAAAATTAAACATTCTCTAAGTACTACCATCCAACTACCAAGATACTCATGTTTCACTTTATACATACCGATAAACATAAGTTTCTTGGAGTATGGGGAGTGGCGTGCCCCTCCCCCCCCCCCCCCCACCCCCTCTAACTCCGCCACTAGTTTGCATGCAAGGTGAAGTGGTCTTTTGCAACATCCGATCCACACTTCAAGTCTAAAGGGAATACGTGTGAGGGGGCGTGCTAGAGTATAAAATAATCATTGGACCTTCAAGTATAAGCTTATACTTTTGGTTGAGATGGTTCTACATGGTCCTCACGCGAACGCCCTTTGTGATTAGAGCGTGGGTGCTATAAAGGTCCCCTAAACTTTGGGCAAATAAACATATGCAATTGTCCTTTGGGCTTAAGGCATGGATGCTACAAAGGTCTCTTATATGTGCATGTCACGCAAACGCCCTTTGTGCTTAGTACGTGGATGGTGTAAAGATCCCCCTTAACTTTGGAAAAAAATACACGTAATTGCCCTTTGGCCTTAAAACGTGGATGTTGCAAAGGTCCCTTGTGTGTGTGTATTTATATATATGTGTGTATGGGTGGCCGCGAGGGGGGTGTTTGTTTGTGTGGGTGAACATGTGCATATAAGAATTATATGATTTTTCTATCATTTAGTTTTAAGTTTTAATAGAACATAATGAAAATTAGATTATACTCTTAGAAGTACAATACTCTTTACTCTCGAAATGAGTTTTATGTTCATCTATGCATAATTTTACGAACAAATAAATAAATTTCTATGTATGCAATTTTCATTCTTTGATAATCATGTATATATTTGTAATTTGAGTTCAAAATTTATACATAACCTTATAGTTATTATTTTATGAGTACAATTTTTATTTTATGAGTATGTGTATATACTTTTTAATTTTATAAGTATACCATAAATTTATATATATATAATCATAAATTTATATACAAATGCTCATAAAATTATACATAAAACGCACATGGACATACTATTCTCAGAGATATAGTCATAGTTCTTATCGAGAACATAAACTTCACTATGTCATATATTCAATGTTAACGTTGATCGAGTGTTTGCGTGGAAGCCTATCATCTTACAACTAAAAAATAATGTGAAGATGGGGAAAGGCATATAAAAATGTCTAAGTTGAAATTTACCAACCTAATATTGCTAAATCTCCACCAAAATCTTGATTTAAGACACTAAAAAGTTGGTCCATGAACGCTTTAGCGAAATTGATTATGGAAAAAAAGATTGGTAGGCATAATTAAACTTTATATTTATATAGTACTACTCTACTAGTATGCATGTAATCTTAAACCTCAAAAGTTGGCATATACTCCAAAAAAACAAGGGTAATGACTCATGATGGTATATGATTAGCATTCCCTGTTAGTACTATTATATACTCTCTTACATTAATACTTAACAAAATACACCCACTAATTAATTAATCTTTATGCTAAAGCTTTATACTTTTGGCGACCTCCTTTTTTGCCTGTCAACCCTATGTTGATGGGTAGAAAATTGCTGACCATGAGAGTTGAGCCTTCTGTTATTTTGCGAAAAAGGGAGAAATTTTTAACGAAAATGATAAATGTCTTATGCAAAACACATATTATTTGTCTTGTTACTATAGAAAATTTATATATTTATAAATTAAATTGGAAAAAAATTACATGATTGACTTCTATAACTATAACAATATATATAAATTGAATAAAATCACACATTTATCGATATTTTTTAAAATTTATAAAAAGACGTCTAAAATATGCCCAATGGATGGGGTTCATACGTTAGGGTGTCAATTTTAATTGTTAAAGTAGCCAACACATTCCAAGCTTCTTATAATTGATAATTAATAGTATTTGACAAAAAGATTGGGGTTAAAATGATAACAAGTATTAATTTATAAAAAGACACTATCATCACCCAATTTTTAAATACATAATGAAATCCCTTCATATTGAAATTAGAAAAATTAATTAATTAATATGTATAGTTTCTACTTTCTAGCACAGATCTGTAGCAAAGTCAATCATTCTAAATTCTTAAAGGTCATTTTGGACCACTATTTTACATTACATATATGTCCTGGCCATAAAGCTTCAATATTATTGAAAACAGAGATTAAAATGGTTATATAATTAATAAAAATAACATTAAAAAGTTGTTTGTAACTCTCCTGTGTAACCTCAAAGCGTAGATTTGACACATGCATTACTTCCCAATTATCAATGCAAATCTGTTTAGTAACTTGCCTAGTATGGTACGGTTAGGTGGCATAGATATGAGAGGATAATAATACAAAAGAATACCTTTGAGTGAGCAGGAAGGGAAATATGGTCACTTAACATTATAGAAAATACCTTAGCTTGCAAGAGAAATCTTCTAGGCTTAGACTTATCACTTTTGTCACAAGATAGGGAAGGACAAAATACAACTTATGGGCTCTCATAATTTTAAAATTTTGTCTTTTTTCTTTCTTTTTTTCATGACACTTTTTAAGCCAATCTTACATCCCCTTGATTAGGGTCAAAATTTTGTCTAATCAAATTTGATTTCTAATGCTATTTTCCTATTAATTAATGTGGAATCATTTAAAAAGAATTCCATTTATTACAAATACAAATTATTCTTCAAAGTTAAGTATTCTCATACACAATGTATTTCATCCCCTTGATTAGGGTCAACAGTTTAAGGAAAAGATATTTAAAGATGTATACTCTTTGATAATTTTGCTTTTCAAGTCTTACTACAAAAAGCAATTGATGGTAATATGGTATATTCTGTGATAGAAATAGGACACTAACCTAAGACTAGAATGTAACATATTGCCAACCTCATTCATTAGGTATCCAATTATTTTTTTTTTATAAAATTTATCCAAGTGTTAGTGGTCATTTATTAGATAAGGTTTAAAAACTAATGTTTAATTCATGAGAATTTATTCGACACTATTCTTTTCTGTTGTGGGTAAAGTGTAGTAATGGTATGATGTGATAAATATGTGGATAGTGTGATATGATGGGATGCAGTGTGGTAAATTGTGGTAAAATTTGTGATAAGAATGATTGATGTGGTAGATGAGAAAAGAGAAAAGTGATGAGAAAGAAAATTATGGTTATTATGATAAAGTATGGTATGGTATGGTAATATGTGATGGTTTCTGGTTAGTGTGGTTGTAACACCCCGGATATATAGTTAAATGTGGCTTAAGAGGATTGAAAATGACTACCTAGATCACCAAGGTGCACCTTCTTTTATGGTATCTCATCCGTTGTGAACTTCTCAGTTAAGCGTGTTTGGCTGGAAGTAGTCTTAGGATTGGTGACCTCCTAGGTAGTTTTCTTAGGCAGCGTGTGAGCGAGGACGAAGCACGCTAGAAAGACTCGTGGTGATTTGTGGGAATAGTCAGAGATCCTTGAAGCAATTATCGGTAATGTCTGCGATCCGCAAGGGTCCGGTCGTTACAGTGGTAATTTTTGATAGGTATGGTATGACACCATACAAAAAAACAGGACCTTAATTTCTAGTCATAATTTTTGTGTTTGGTGATATCCTTTGGAAAAAAAATTTTGAAAATGCTGAAAATTTCATATCACCTTGAATGAAAAAGAAATTATTTGGAAAGTATATACAAGTGCGAAAAAGTTTTCTTAGTAATTTAGCATTTTATCTCAGAATTTTTAATTATCATAAATAACTTATCAAGCATTTCTACTTTCTAGTAATACAATTAACACAAATAACAAAATAACATAGTTAATATCTACCATATAATACCAAAACAATGCAATGCAGCTGTCCCCAACTTTTGACAATTTTTACAGCCTGATAGTCTCTAATTAAATTAATTCCTTATTTGTTATGGCCTATGTATAGATGTATTCATTTGGTTGAACTGATCTGGGTAATGGGAAGCAACTGATGACTCCATAGACACAGAACAAGTAATTAACTAATTATAATGGCTACTTACGCTAGAGTTAGATTTACTGTAATTAGTTGAAAGCAACGTAAACGTGAAATCATATGCTATACATGTTAGAATGATGAAATAATTAATCAATTACTAATTGATATGATATGCTAAAGTGTAGACTTGACAGTGGAGATGATGGTAACTTGTAAGTGACTATCGTCATTAGCAGATTAAATAGAGTTGTTGAAGATCTAATCATCTTAATTCAGTGCATTTAATTTGGACACCCTAAATCTAGCCTTTAGGCCTTTATTAGCTTCCTTTTCTTAAGGGAATTGAAATTTTTGGTTGACAATAAGGGTGTGTTTCGACTGTACAAAAATATATAATGGATGAAAAATTGTGATAGAAATTTTTTTGGATAAAGTAAGTTTCTTTTTATTATTTAGTTTAAGTAAAGTTTTGAATAATTTTTCATTTAATTTCCTTTTTTTTTGTTTAAGGAAAAGTGTTTGGAAAAATAAAATTTGCATGGAAACTTTTAAATAAATATCAAGTTTCTTTTTTCTAGATTATACAATGTAATTCAGTAGCAATTAGATCATGGTCCCGAGATCACGTAGCATTGTGGTCCCAATATTTTCATGTTCAGAAATTATACATTCTATGTTCAAATGATCTTGTGTATAGAATGTTCAAAATCTTATAAATATGTAAATGTTCAAAAACTCATATATATCATGTTCAAACACTTATAAATACCATTTCTTACAAAATAATTATATATCATATCATGTTCAAAATATGACAAACTTTTAAAAAAAATTATATACTAAAAAATCAGTTGTCAAAAAACGTTATCCTATATATTATGTCAAAATATTATAAATACAGATAATTAAATATAAAAAATAAAATGTTCAAAAAATCATTTATAAACTATATATATAATTAAACTGTACGTATAAGTTGGGATCATAAAGCAACACAATCACACACTTACCATCTAATTTCTACTCCCTCCGTTCCATATTAATTGTCCCGAGGTGTTATTAATTTCTCAACATATACATTATTCTAATCTACGAAAGTACTATAATTAGATTCATAACAAAAAACACTCTCATGAGAATATAATGTTGTAAATTTTTGATATAATATACTATAAGAAATTCTTAGTCAAATACGACATTTTGGACAATTAATATGGAACGGAAGAAGTATGATTTGGAGAGAGAGTGAGAGTAGAGTGACAGAGAATGATGAAGATATATATATATATATATATAGAGAGAGAGAGAGAGAGTATATAAATATATATATATATATATATATATATATGTCTGTGTGTGTGTGTGTGTTAAAATAGGTGAATAAAAGAGACAAAATGGAGAGACAGGGCTAGAGAGAGCGAATCGAGAGAGAGAAAATCAAGAGAGAGTCGCAACAGATGAAGGAGAGAGAAAAGTTGGTCTTTAAATTCAAATGTTTCTCTCAACTCTTTCCTTTCATTTTTTAAGGGAAAATTTTTATTCTTTCCTACCCAAAATTTTCTATTAACATTGTCAATTATATTTTTTCATTCTTTTTTCTTCAATTCAAACAATAGAAACATTCTCATTTTCCAAATGTTTCTTTTTTCTTCCATCCATATATAATATAATATAATATATTAGCTGCTCGAGACTATCTCAAGGAGCTCTTGGGTCGACTTGGTCTAAGCAGCACCTTTACTCCGTCAGAGAAGGCTACTCCAGATTGCATAAATCTGACTCTTTACAACCTTGGATTTCAATTGTCTAGAACAAGTTGTTTGTCCTCCAACACTCGGCTATTGCTTGGTTGATGTTTTAGGAGTGGTTGGCTACCTTCAACAGATTAAAGCGTTTTGGTTAGAGCTTGGCTAATAGATGCATTATATGTGATTCGATGAAGAATCTTGTTCGAATCTTTTCTTTGTCTGCTCTTATGCATTGCAAGTGGCTGATTCGGTCTTCCAACAACCAGGTTCCCTCTTTGGTCTTCTATGTTATATGAGCCCCTTTACTTGGGTAAAAATGTCCTCCGCAAGTTTTGCTTGATACTTACCGGAGTTATCTACTTCATTTGGAACGAGTGGAACTTTTAGGTTCACCACAACTTTTCTCGATCTTCTACAACTTTGATAAAATTATGTTTGGGGGATTTATCTCTAAATTTCTTTTTGAGAGCTTGCTCTAAGTTTTGGTAGAAATACTTGGATGTTTTGAGGTGATGTGCATATCCTTTTTGTTTTAGCTTGAGCTTGTCTTATTTGTAGCCCCTGGGTATGCTGGAGATACTGTGTATATTAGTTTGGTAAATGGAAAGATCTACGATTCCTCCATATATATACATATGTGGGTGTGGGTGTGTGTGTGTCGTAAGATTGGTGGATCATGTTTATTATAGATAATTTGATGCTTATCACTTAATTATAGCTTATAAAACTTATTGATAGTTATCTGGAGATATATAGGACCTAATCAATTGACGTGATTATCCCTCCCCTCTCCCCCAATAAAAATTCAAGCCAATTGCTGATAAATAAGTTTCCGCACCCCCTCCTATTCTCCTTATATGGGAAAAAAAGTGCATACTTTTTGCATTATAAGTGTGGAGGGTTGTCCTAGGTCAGGTGGGAAGCTCTTTTGGGGAAGTTGTTCCTTAGTGAGAGTGTCGTGTCCCCTCCCCTACTCATCATGAAAAAAGAAACTAAAATCTTGATTGAAGCATGTCGATCAAAAATCCACACTTAGCTGTATTGAGTGTCGGACTTGAGAGTTTACCGAGTGCTTTGCATCATTGAACACTTGGTAATTTGGAAGAAGTCACCCATATATCCCAAATAATGTATATTTGTTAATAGAATCATGTTATTTTCTCTTGTTCTTTTCGTTTGTTCACTTGACATTTTTCATAGTTTCTTTTGCATATAGTTTAGTTGCATCTAGTTAGGCTTGCATTGTATATTCTAATCTCGTTTTTCTTGGCACTAGATTGTGGCTTCAACATGTTCGTACTTAAGTGAAGACTCTTTTGGTAAGTTCATTCCACTATCCTTTCATTTTTATTTTTTTTTGAATGTTTTGTATATCAGATTTCATTGTTTATTCCACTCTCTTCCAACTTTCGAAACCAAATTATGTACCCTCAAAACATATGTAAATTCTAATTGAAAAGCCATATATCATTCTAATTAATACGCCCTCCGTTCCATATTAATTGTCGTTTTTGGAAATCGTATAGTCAAATTTCAAACATTTTGATCACAAATTTCCCATTATATACAATGAGTTGCTATATAAAATTACCACCGTTAAATTAATAACGAAGAATACTATCATAAAAGTATAATATTGCACTTGTTAATAACATATTATGTAAAAAAAAAAATTATCTATCAAAGAGTGACATTGAAGACTGTGAAAGTCAAAATTATGACAATTAATATGGAACGGAAGGAGTATATTTTTAACATAAAATCATGATCAATAGCTTCTTCTAATTAAGAGACATAAAATTCCAATCATACTAAACCCTAATGTTGAAATGATACAAACTTACGAAAACATGTTCATAACCTACCATTTCATACGATGATTTAATGCAATGTGCAAGCTAAAAAGCTACATTGCATAGATGTTTGTAAATTTTAGGGTGTGTTTAGTTGAGAGGAAAATGATTTCTGAGAAAATTGTTTTCCATAAGAAATGGTTTTCCACGGAAAATGGTTTTCCATGCCAAATTTTTCCTTGTTTGGTAGGAGATAAATTATTTTTCGAAAAATGATCATTTATGTCGATATAAGTAGTGATATATGTTACAAATGAAAATATTTGGAGCTCAAAATTCATATTTGAGCTTTTCTTAATCATTTCTATTGTGTTATAAAATTTCGTGACAAACCGATAAAATTGAATTTTGCTTTTAAGTTTCAGTCATATTTAACCGCAAAAAAATGTCGACAAAAGTGGCGATATATGTTACAAATGAAAATATTTGGAGCTCAAAATTCATATTTGAACTTTTTTAATCATTTCTATCGTATTGTAAAGTTCCGTGACAAACTGAGAAAATTGAATTTTGCTATGGAGTTTCAATCATATTTAACCGCAAAAAATGTCGATAAAAGTGGCGATATATGTTACAAATGAAAATATTTGGAGCTTAAAATTCATATTTGAGCTTTTCTTGGTTCATACTATCAAATCATAAAGTTTCGATTCAAACAGTTCAGTTTGAATTTTTAAAAGTTTCAGTTAGTTTTAGGGCAAAAACTTCTGATCTGATGTATATCGAGATAAATGTTATCAAATAAAAATATTTTGAGCTAAAAATTTATATTTGAGGTTTTTTTAATTAATTCTATCGCGTTACAAAATTTCGAGCAAAACCGTTAATGTTAAATTTCGGCCTCAAATTTCAGTTAGGGTTAATAGTAAAAATCGATCCAACATTAATCAATGATGGAAAATGATTTTTCTAGGTTGAACAAAGGAAGTCAATTTCCTTCCTTTAGAAGAAAATGATTTTCTTTGGAAAGATTTTCTAAACATTTTTTGTACCAAACACTAGAAAATTAGAATAATATTTTCCAATAAAATGTTTTCCGCCCTACCCAACACACTCTTAAAGCTCAATCTATTTTTTTAATTACTTTAAAAGTAAGAGATTATTAAATAAATAATGAACATAATTCCTCCCTTTTCAAGTATACGCGAAATACGGAGGAGAATTTTTGGCACGGGATAAATCCAGCTACAAACGTTGCTCACGAGCTCCGTGGGACCACCATCCATGTGTGGGACCCCCATCTTCTGTAATATGATTGGATGGAGGAAGGAAGGAAGCTTTGAGGCCATTGATGATCACGTGTTTTCTGTACTACTTTCTTTCTAATAACTCAGGGATGCAAATGTGTTCAACCCACTCCCAACAGGTGACCAATCATGACCAACATGCTCAGAATTAAAGTGCTCCTACTAGATGACGACTTCCATTGTAATTTGGAAAAGGAAAAAACATTAAGAATTGAGAAATCGGATTTAAATAATCTGAATTCTGGACTATAGTAAATTTAATAACTTGAATTTTAGATTTAATTCTGAATAATCTAAACTTTGGACCCTTTATATTCTAGTAGCATGTCACCGAGGTGGCAGGATGATATGGTGGCGGTGGCCTGACATACCTAAAATGCCCAGACACATGTCATCCCGCCATCGAGTTAAGTTGAACTTGGCATGCTACTAGAATCCAAGGAGCCCAAAGTTTAGATTATTTAGAACCAAATCTAAAGTTCAGATTATTAAGTCTACTGTAGCCCAAAGTTCAAATTATTTAAATCCAATTTCTCTATTTTAACCAAATACTATGTATGATAATCAATTTTATGATTACTAACTCAGACCAAGGCCATGTTCTTTTGCGCGGTGAATGGAGTGTGGCGATGGTGCGGTGCAGTGAAATCATTAAAAGGTGTGGTCAAGTATGGTGAGTTGTGGTAAAAGTTTAGGTACTGGGGTAAATGAGAAAAGAGAAAATGAAAAGTAGAAGAGAAAAGTGTGAAGAGAGAAAAAGAAAGAAATATATTGGTAATGATTATAATAAAGCGTGGTGAATTGTGAAAGAATATTGAGTAGTATATGAGTTATGGTACTACACCGCACCGTATAAAACAGCATAGCTTAATTCTAAATTTAGATTATCTATATTATTGAATTCACCAAGTCAAAGACCACTGTAAAAAAGAAAAGAAAAGAAACCCGCAATTATCTAAAAAAAAAAGAAAAGAAAAGAAAAGAAAAATTGAAAAAGAGGGTGGTTTGGAAATGAAAGCTATCACACTTGGTGTGTGAGTCCACAGTTCAATTGAATTCACCTTGTTTTTCGTTTGTAGTATTTTAGTTGTCTGTTGCTCTTTAGCCAAGTAGCCATGCATGGTTGTAATTGGAATTCAAGAGTTGGTGGAACGTTCGTGTCTTTTTAATTTCTTTCATGGTTGACACTTGACACGGACTCACCGTCCCTGTATATAACTATTGTGTCAGTCCACCCAATACTCATATGATCCTAGTTAAACATATAATAATAATAACTAATTTATATGTTCCAGATTATTTTATCTTTATGGATATTGTCCACAAAAATGTTATCTAGATGTTCAGCATGTAATAATATAAACAAGCAATACCAGGAGGTGGCACATTCAAGACTTCCTCTCTCTTATTAATCAACTTATGATCAATGAAAATTCTACATATATTTAGTATTGATTCAACAATGTTGAGCATTATTCAACACTAATCAGCAATATTTTGATCAATACATATAATATATTAATGATGCACCATTAAATAATTGTGTTAATTTTTTTAATAAATAAATTAGATATACAAAGTAATAATTACAATTACAATCTCTATATTCCTTACTTAACAGAGGGTTACATAAAATATATGGTAATGCAACATTTAATGGAAAACAATTCTTGGAACAATGTCGGAATCAACTTCCAAATCGATTTCTTCCTCGTCGATCATTTGGTTCATTATCGCACGCCTAAGGCAATTCATTGTGTAGGATTGTGTCCTTAAATCTCCTACGTTGATCACGTAATTTGTTTCCTGATTGTGTTAAGAAATTATTTGGGTTTTCCTATTATGTTGAATTTCCTAATTGTATTAGATTTGGTAAATCTAATTTGAGTGGTGGTCAAGCTTTGGTTGTAGCTTGATGGGCAAGGCTTTCTTTGATAGCTTGGTGATCAAAGTTAGCCTTCCTATAAATACTGAAGTTGCTGAAGGTTATTACGAGTGTGTCTTAGGATAAGACTGTATGGTTGAGAATTAGGATGATTATTCAAATGGGGTTTATCATTATCTTTGTAAGTTCTGAATGGTCATTGTAACACTCTGATTGTAAAGTCTCTCTTATTAGTGTATTGTTCATGGTTATTTTCCAGTTTGTGTTTTTCAACATTAAATCCTTTTGTTGATTTTATTTACCTTTTTGTTTATTTTGCACTATAATTTATGTTTGTAATCTGAATCCCTGACAGCTAGTAATCCTGATATCAGAGTTGAGGTTAATAGTGTTTGTTGTTTTATAGATTTACCAGGGCACAAGCTATAGAGAATTCTTAAGAAACAGTGAATGAATAATGTACTGAGGATCATGTGAATGCACTATTATGAATGAAAATATGACCGGTGGGTCCCAAATTAATACATACAAAATGATCGATGAAATATACTATCTAATTTTACATGAATCTTTCTAAAAAATGGATCTTACAAACAAGTCAAAGGAGTTGGATAGTATCTTAGGTGGATATAGGTTCACATATTAGGATTAATAGATACTTATCATATGTGAAAACCTTTTGCCAAAATGAGGATAAATTCTGAATCCCTCATTTTAACTAGTTAGCACTATTTAATTAATTCGAGTATATTAGCTAGCTTCATGTTGAGATATTAATTAGACTTTTTTTTTTTAATATTAATTCAACGAGATTCCAATTAATAGTAAGCAAAAGGCAAATCCGGGACAGCAAAGGGCAAAGCAGCTTGGAGCACGTTGATGCTTCAGCCTTTCTCACTTTGGCCATGTTCTTTTCTATGGTATGGCGCGATATAGTGTGGTAAAATTGTGGCCGGTTGTAGTGTAATTGTGGCGGGTTATTGATATATTGTGGTGAGTTTTTGTATATATATAAATATTGTATTGGTAATTGTGAAAAAGTAATTTATAGTGGGTTGTGGTGAATTGTGGTAGAATGATATTTTGATATTTTGTGGTGGGAAGAAATCACAGAAGTTGACCGCATGATTGCCACAAAAAAAGAACATGGCCTTTGTCTCTCTTTGTCTATGTATATATGTCATGGTTAGATTTCTAAGACTTGCGTAAATTTGGGGTTGCACTTGAAAAACACCTGGCAATCATACTATCTAACTAGTCTTGCTTTTAATTATCGAAGAAGGATACCCTAATTAAAATGGAGTTAGACATCCCTGGATTCCCTGCACCACGACCGTATGGCCGACTTCTGCACTTGTGCATCTGTGTATTTATTTATACTTACCAAGACTAGTTGTCTAGTCTCGAAGTGATGACAAGAATCTTATTACAGGACACTTTTTAAGTGTCTTATTCTTTTTTCAATTAGTGTTTTTATGATTTTTAACATTAATTTTTTAATAGTAAGAATGAGTTATTATAATTATAAGAATTTTAACTATGTTCGATACGTCAATGAGCACATCTGCATATATGATACTCTAATCGAATCAACCCCATTCGTTAGATATATTTTAACCATTTTTTTAAAAAATATATAAAATAAAAGATAAAAGTATAATTTTTTTGAAATTTATATATAATATTAAAGTTATAAATGTCAATTATATCATACTATTTTGTTAACTAATAGGTTGTTACAAGTTGTTAGATAGTTTGTTATGGTTGTTAGCTAGCTGATCTTGTTAGCCCTCGTGTATATATATCTATGTATCTTTCCTGTTGTATACATAATATCACAATATACACAATATTCAAATCTTCCACTGTGTTCTTCTAGTTTTCATGGTATCAGAGCAAAGGTTGTTCTAAGGCCTTTGCTGATCATATTTTGATCATACTGATCAATATTGATCCTTCCTTTCGTTTTGTGAATCATGTCAAGTTTATTGACAGCTACAACTCTGATCCTTTATATTTGCAAGATTCAGATCATCCTGGAATGAAGCTTACAAATATCAAGATGGACGGCACCAATTTTCATCAATGGAGTCGAGCAGCACACATGGCTCTCAGGACCAAAGTGAAGTTAGGGTTCATAGATGGCAGCTGCATCAAACCTGCCTCTAATGCTCCCACTTATGATCAATGGATGAGGTGTGATAGTATGGTCATGAGCTGGATTCTAAACTCCATTGATGACAAGCTGTCTGAAGCTTTTATCTATGTAAGTTCTGCTCAGGACTTATGGAACGAGCTTATTGAAAGATTTGGTCAGAGTAATGGACCTTTATTGTTTAAGGTTCAAGGAGAAATTTCTGAATTGTATCAAGGAAATGATAGAGTGACTGTTTACTATACAAAATTAAAGAAGCTATGGGATGAATTGGTGGATTTGAGTAGCATTCCTGTTTGTGAATGCAAACCAGCACATCCTGATTGTGTTACTATCAAGAAAACCATTGAGTTAGATCAGAGACAGAAATTGATGCAATTTCTGCTTCATTTGGATGAGAGTTATGACTCTATAAGGGGGCAGATTCTGCTTATGGATCCTCTTCCAACTGTGAGCAAGGCGTGTCAGATGATTGAGAGGATAGAACAACAAAGAAAGGTTACATGAGGTGTCTTTGCTGGAAAAGAAGTGGCTGCTGCTACAATCAAAGGACTGAATGATCAAGATAATGATGGAGGAAGTGCCTTACTTGCTAGAGGATCTGGACAGTATAATGGACAGTATGGTGGTTCAAGAAACAAGAAGGAAGCCAACAAGAAGGACAAGCAGAACAAATTTTGTTCTCATTGTCAAAGAAATGGTCACACTATTGACCAATGCTTTCTTCTTCATGGATTTCCAGATTGGTATAAAGGGAAGGCTAAGAACAAAGTAGCAACAAATGTATATGTTCAAGAGAGCACTCCGGAAACTCCTCTGGAAGTCAGCAGAAGTGTTTCAAATACTGGACAGATTGATATGCAAGTCCTTGCTCAAGAAGTGGCAAAACTGATGAAGTATCAACAGTCTGAGAGTTCATCTACACTCCATCATGGTTGTGCTAATTTTGCAGGTAATTCTTCACATTTTTATGCTCATTTCAGTGCTTGTTGTGCTATGATTGATGAGTTCAAAGGTTTTTGGATAGTGGATACAGGAGCATCAGACCATATGACATCTGATCTTTCCCTTTTCTCTCATATTCACAAACTTTCCAAACCTATTTCCATAACTCTTCCAGATGTTTCGACTAAGCAGGTTACTCAAGCTGGTCAAATCATTATTAATCCTCATATTACCTTATCTGAAGTTCTTTATGTGCCAGATTTCAGATTTAATCTTCTTTCAGTAACAAAATTACTCATGGATCTTCATTCTATTGCTATTTTTTCTCCTGAAAATTGCTATATACAGGCCCTTTCAACTAACCAAGTGGTTGCTGTGGCACACAATTTTGGTGGGCTGTACAAACTTCCTCACAAAGTTGAAGCACATCTTACATCTGACAAGAAGTTATCTGCTGCAGCAAATACTACCTCTACTTCTCCTAATGTTCCAAGTTTTGAAATCATTCATGCAAGGCTTGGTCACTCTTCTTTTTCTAAACTTCAACATATAGAATGGTGCAAGAATCATGTTTCTTCTGATCTTTCTTGTACTTCTTGTATCATGGCCAAAATACATCGGTTACCTTTCAATAAAAGCGCAATTCATTCTTCTAATCCTTTTGATCTTATTCATATGGATCTATGGGGTCCATATAAGGTTGCTAATATTTCAGGTGCTCACTATTTTCTTACTATAGTAGATGATTTTACAAGAGTTACTTGGACACATCTATTACAAAGTAAAAATCAAGTTAAAAATGCTATTGTTCAATTTTACAATATGATCCAAACTCAATTTCAAACCAATATCAAAATGATTAGAAGTGATAATGGCACAGAATTCATTAATGAATTTTGTCAAAAAAATTTCATTTGTAAAGGAATTTTACATCAACGATCAATTGTAAAAACTCCCCAACAAAATGGGGTTGCTGAACGAAAACACAGACATTTATTAGAAACTGCTAGAGCTCTACGTTTTCAAGCAAATCTTCCAAAATATTTTTGGGGAGAATGTATTTTAGCAGCTACACATCTCATTAATCTTTTACCCATGAAAAGTCTTCAATGGAAATCACCTCATGAGAAACTTTTTGGGACTGTTCCAAATTACTCAGACCTCAGAATCATAGGGTGTCTTTGTTTTGCTAAAAATTTAGGAGTTTCTGACAAATTTGATTCTAGGGCTCAACAATGCATTCTACTTGGATACACTTTTGGTTTTAAAGGTTACAAGTTGTTTGATTTGGAAACCAAGAAGATTTTTCATAGTAGAGATGTAATTTTCTCAGAAAATGTCTTTCCTTATAAAACAAGCACCAATCCTGTTAAGCAACCTACTTCTACTTCTGTGCTTCCCAGTGCTATTCGCAGATCTTTGTATACTCAAAATACTCATCGTATCATTCCGACTAACAACAATTCACATGAGTCTATTTCTCCATCTTCTTCTCCTATCAGTAATAATACTCTTTCTCATTCAACTGATCATATTCATTCTCCACATTCTCAAAATTCTTTGATTTCTCCTACTACAGATCATTTACACACTTCACCTACTACTCAGATTGTTCAATCTGATCATATTATCTCTCCTACTTCTTTTCCTTCTAATCAATCTGATCATACCACCCATATTCCTGCTGCAGCAGAACAGATTGTCAGAAGATCCACGAGATCTCGAGTCACTCCAACTTGGTTGCAGGATTTTGTGCATCCTCCACTGCCTGCCACAACAGCTCTACCAACTACCACTTCTTCTCCTACTCCCTCTATCACTACTGGTTCTCCTTCTTTTCTTTCCTATGCTAATCTGGCACACCTATCTTCTTCCTATATGGTCTCTCTTGCTAATGTACTTCATAATCCTGAACCTAACACTTATGATCAAGCTATACAGCACCCAGAATGGGTACATGCTATGAATCAAGAATTACAGGCACTTGAGCAGAATCATACATGGACTCTCACACATCTTCCTGCTGGAAAGAAGGCATTGACCTCTAAATGGGTCTATAAAACAAAATACAAGCCTGATGGGAGTATTGAGAGGCACAAAGCTAGGCTTGTGATTCGTGGTTTTGAGCAGGTAAAGGACAAAGATTACAAACATACTTTTTCTCCTGTGGCTAAGCTCACCACTGTCAGATTTTCCATTGTCTTAGCCACTGCTCAGAATTGGGATTTACATCAGCTTGATATTAACAATGCTTTTCTTCATGGGTATCTTGATGAAGAAGTTTATATGATACCTCCTTTGGGGTACACAGCAGCTAAATCTAATGAAGTTTGCAAGCTTCAAAGATCTCTTTATGGCTTGAAACAAGCCTCAAGGCAATGGAATGTTGAATTGACCAAGTTTCTTACCAAGATGGGGTTCACTCAATCCAAAGCTGATTATTCTTTGTTCACTCAAAAGTGCTCAGATCAGTGCATTTATGTGTTGGTGTATGTGGATGATCTTCTGATCACTGGTAATAATTTGGAGGGTATTTCTGCCTTGAAGAAGGCTCTTCACAGTGCATTTACTATTAAAGACCTAGGCTTTGCTAGGTATTTCTTGGGCATAGAAGTTGCCAGATCTGAGCATGGTACTTTGCTTAATCAAAGGAAGTATTCTCTTGATATTCTTGCTGATGCTGGGTTAACAGGTGCTAAGGCAGCTACCTTTCCATTGCCAAAAGGTCTTAAGTTGTCTGTTGATGAGGGAGAACCACTTCCAGATCCTTGGAAGTACAGACGATTGATTGGGAGGTTATTATATTTGACTCTTACAAGGCCAGATATATCCTATGTTGTTCAGCATCTTAGTCAGTTCCTTCAAGAGCCTCGACAACCTCATTTTGATGCTGCATTACATGTTCTTTGTTACCTCAAAGGCACCATTGATCTTGGCCTATATTATCCTCGAAGCAATGACATGCACATCCGGGCATATTGTGATGCTGATTGGGGGGCTTGCAAGTTTTCTTCCAGATCCCTTTCTGGATATTGTGTATTTTTTGGTTCTTCATTGATTTCCTGGAAAACCAAAAAGCAAAAAACGGTGGCAAAATCATCAGCCGAAGCTGAATACAGGAGTATGTTGTCTACTGTTTCAGAACTTGAGTGGGTTGCTCATTTGATGGCTGATTTTCATATTCCTTGTCCTCGGCCTATTGCTCTCTTTTGTGACAATAAGGCTGCTCTTCATATAGCCGCCAATCCTGTTTTTCATGAGCGCACAAAGCACTTGAACATAGATTGCCATTATACACGGGATAAGATTACTGAAGGTTTTATCCAAACTCATCATGTGAGTTCTCAAGAACAGCTAGCAGATATTCTTACAAAACCCCTTGGTGAAGCTCAACACTCTTACTTGTCTTCAAGGTTGGGTTTGGTTTCTTCTCCTCCAATCCCACCTTGAGGGGGGGATGTTAACTAATAGGTTATTACAAGTTGTTAGATAGTTTGTTATGGTTGTTAGCTAGCTGATCTTGTTAGCCCTCGTGTATATATATCTATGTATCTTTCCTGCTGTATACATAATATCACAATATACACAATATTCAAATCTTCCACTGTGTTCTTCTAGTTTTCATATTTCAACTTAATATGTGTTCCCTCAAAAAAAAAAAAACTTAATATGTGTCAATATAATTTAAATTACAGACTCCTATCATTTTCGTTTATTTTTATCATCACATGAAATGATGAAATAAACTACTTGAAGTGCGTTTTGTTTTTACAAGATTTTTGACATTGGACTAATTTTACCTATCAACTAAATTTCAAATACACTGAGGTACTTTATGTTTTGTGATTACTAATTTTTTAGTCAAAGTTTTGAAAAATGATTTTGAGGTACCCTTGATAGTGACAAATGATTTATTGGTACCATGTCATGCATTGAATCTCGGTGGAATCCACCAAAAATTCTATTTATTAAAACATGCAAAAGAGAGTTTCTGGTGGATTTTCCATCAAAAGTCATCAGAGTGATACGCAAAAATCATTTGTCACATTATTTAAAGTACCCCAAAATCATCTTTCAAAACTTTAGGTTAGAAAATTAGTAACCACAAAACACAGGATAGCTAAGTGTAATGTTTTGAGTATAACTCTTTCTAGAATTATTTGATCATAATTATAATTATTTCTTAGAACATATGTAGCTTATGCTAACATGTTTCTGCTTTTTTTTTTTTTTTTTTGTGCCCTTCTTGTTCGATAGTTGAGCTTGTATGGTTTAGATTTTGAGATTACTTGACTTAAGGCGGTTGAAATATTATGAATCCAATAATAAGGAAAATTGTAACTTACATATTTCAGTGCTGTCCGTCTATATGCTTAGTCCGCATGTCAAATAGGAGTGCAAGTGCAAGTGTGCAACCATTTTGGTCCAACTCTAGGACCAAGCTGGAATTTATTTATTTTTCCTTCTTTAACTATTTTTCAGTGTCCCCACCCATCATTTTGAAACGAAGAGTAATTTTTCTCGTCAAACTAAGGCCTTGTTTTGGGCAAGATTGTGTTAGTGTTAATAGCTATGATAAGTGTTAATTATATTATTTAAGTATATAAATTTAACGAAAATTGGATTTTAATAATCCCTAGCTACTTTCATGAATTGGACAGAAATAATTTCTATTATCAGTTTGGATTCTGGTGGTCCAAAAATAAATAAAATTGTATTGTAGTGGTATCAAATCTACCTCCGCATTCTTTTTATTTTTTTCATTCCTACTGCATATTATTTTTGTTTTTTCATTCCTGTTTCTAAAAAGATAATGAAGTGTAGTTACTAAAAAATTTTTAATTATTTTTTTGAGAATCTGAGGAATTCTTATGATTTTTTAAAAAGGAATAAAAGTGAAAAAAATAATCAAAAATCTTAAAAAATGAAAAAAATTTTGGGAGAAACACCACAAATTCATTAAAAATCGTGGTAGAGTGTCATACAAAGTTTTGAATCAAACGCAACTCAAAATATATGATATTTAGGGTATACTCTCGGTAGTGTCCCACAAGAATCCAATTTTTTTTTTTGGACCACTAAAATCCAAAATGAAAGTAAGAATTATTGTTATACAATTGGTGAAAGCAGAGATTATTAGAATTCAATTTTCCTAAATTTATTATATATTTTACAATTTTTAATAAGATTGTGCAAATGTATAGGGTGTATAGTAGTGAATGTTTCTTGGGAAAGTTTCTTAGTTTTCTCAAATTGATCAAATTTCTTATATTTGGTTATAAAATGAGGATGGAAAAGTTTTTTATTGGAGTCCAAAATTTTCCTATGATTCATGGGAAACATTTTCCCAGTCGGGAAGTTTTTTTTTGCCCATGGGAAAATAAATTGTTTTAAATATAACTTCCCAAAATTATTCTGAAAATTATTTGTTATTTTACATTTCAATAAACTTTCCCACCAACCTTGTTCATATTTTCAAATGTAAACAAACACTCTAATGTATTCATTCTCACGAAAAAATTTTCTTAAGAAAAAACTTCCCAAGGAACATTTTCTTGAGAAAGATCCAAATGTATCATAAATCACATCATTTATTAAATATATAAACTTTTAAATATTTATTATGTGAAGTATTTTATGCAGTGTATCAAGCAAGTAAAACTAAGCAAAGTTTTTTTTTTAAAACAAAAAAAAGTAATGTAAGAAAATTTACTTACCTCTTTAGAGAAAAAAAAAATAGGGCCTAGGCACCGTTCTTTTATGCGGTACCGCAAGTTACTGCACCGCAACTTACCGCAACCTACCGCAACTCACCACAAACTACCATTACCTTTTTACTATTTTCACCGCAACGTACCGCAATCTACCGCAACTTACCGCACCGCAAATTAATCGCATACATAAAAGAACGGTGCCTAAGTACATCTTTGCCGTAGCTTTCTGATTCTTTTTCCCTGCCCACTTATATTTGTTGTTAGTCGAATCACTCGATTGTTAGCTCTAACTAGCTTTCGGTCAGTCAACCAACAGCTATTAACTAAACAAAAATTAATATTTGCAAAAATTAAGATGTTGGACACCCAAAACCAAAAACTGTGTCCACCAAGGTAGCAGCAATGAGGAGAGAGCCTGCAAAATGGAGTCCAATGATAGCAAAAGCAAAAGCAGCTATAGCACAGTGATCTTGGAGGCCGACTGTTAACCACTGATACATAGAGTGCAAGCTTCTCAACTTTATTTAAGCGAGCTGGACATAATACTAGACGATATTGTTAGTAGGAGTAGTTTACTTTCATCGCATAAGTGGTCCTATGTGGGGAGAGATGGCAATAGTGAAGCACATTTCCTCGCGTAAGGGCACCTTGTAGTGAAGTGGAACAGGGGTAGGTCGGAACTTGCTTTGCCTTAGTCTCTAGCTATGTATTGATGGATAACTTGCTCTTAATGCATAATCTAGTTTTTCCCTCAAAAAAGAAAGAAAAAAAAGCAAAAAACCGTGCTGAACAAACTTGGGCAGCCACATAGCCTCCATCAATCTTGTGGCCCATTTATATAACAATGGTTGGGCCATGAGTTAAAGCTGATGGTCCATACATAGTCCACGACAGCATTTGCTCAATTTGGTCCAATCTACAAAGCAGCAAACAAACCCCCAGCTTGGGCCATCCCTCTGTGTTTGCCATCATTTACACCTGTTTCCATTTGTCTGCTGTCATCATTTTCGAATCAACCTTCCCAAGTAGAACATAAACCTCTGTAGGCAGTAATGTCTACTGAACCCAAACTGTAAGTTGTTAACTTATTGTAAAACAAGCCTCATGCCTATGAGGTTGGCATATACATACTCAATGCATCATTTCTATTATGAACAAAACAAAAGAATCAACCAAAAAAAAAACCCAAAAAGAACCCGCAGCATCTCCAGTTGCAGATATGGACACTAGTCAATGTGTCTTTGCTTAAATGCGACTCGAGTCCCTCCCGAAAAGGAAACGCCTCGTCCAGTCTCCAACCACCAATGCCCTTGTCCTCCAGCTCACTTGCTTGCTTTTTTTGGAGAGAGAGAGAGAGAAATGGGGTGGGGCATTGTTAGTCTTAAGTTGGTAATTATTGATGAATCAACATGGGTAATTATTGTAAGAGAGGAAATAAGAAAAATGTGAGTACCTAGCATAGATAGAATACCAAAGCCATTGGGTGCTGTGGCCAATGGAAACCCAGTCTCCAGGCAACTGGGCAGCTGCTTGTTCTCCTCCCAGAGGAGCAAATTGCCCTAGATGCCGGTATCTGTACGATAGAAGACAGCCATCATCCCCCACGAAAGTCAGTCATCATCAAATCAGAAAATGTATACCTCTAATTCGCTAATTGTTAATCATGTTCAGCCAGTTTGGCATTTTATACCTCTAAACAGAATAACACAAAGACGATGTCAGATGCAAACCTCCGAATCTCTGATTGTTTATGTTGAAATCTTAACAGAAAAGAAACCTATAACACAAGAAGCGATGCTAATTTACAGCATCTGTCCAAGCCTTCCACCCCATGTTCGGGAGCAACATCGACATTTTGCAGGACACTAAAATTTAACTAAATCAAAATGTCTTGGTTGTCTCTATTTTACTTTATCTTTACGGGAAGTGAGGGATGCCACTGTGCCCAAAAGCAAGCTGACATTCATGGGGCTCTAATATTCCTTACTTACAAAAGGGTAACCTAAATGTAAACACCGAGTACATGGAGTGTATCTTATCAAGTAGAGCACTAGACATATACACAAGAGGGCAGCAGGATTACCTGAAGGGTTTAAACCGATGCCGACCTTCTCCTCTGATTCTGATGGGACCTTCAGGGTTTTTCTCACATTGCTCCATACGATTGAAACAGTCAGCTAAATAGTTACCTTGCTGAGCAGCAACCTGTAATTTCCATAAGCAGCATAAGACCAATTCTCAGCTGTAAACATACGTAGGCATTGTATTAAATGAATCTATGTAAAAGTTGTACCTGAGCAGTCGCTGGAAGATTTTTCATTTGACCGTCCACTTCAGAAAGAGCTGATCTGAATTCTTCAATGTTCAATTCAATGGATTCCTTTTTCACATCTTCTTTGGCATCTTTCATCAAATCAACAATGCTCTTCATTTGCCTGTTCTTTAGGTAAAGCTCGATTTGGGGGTATCTTTCAAGAATATCATCAACTACATCTTGCATTTCTTTCACCGTCAGAGTTCCTGAGTTATCCTTGTCTGCCTTCTTAAATATCTCGGCAATGTCTTCCTGAACACAAAACAGAACAAATAATAACCGGAGCAGTGGAGAGGCAATACATTTTGAAAACTAATACAAATTTACAAAACTAAAAAAATAATAACCGGAGCAGTGGAGAGGCAATACATTGCGCAGGTCAGAAAAATAGTTATTATCATATACAAAATAAAATAAAAAGACTAGGCCAAGGCAGAAACAGTGAAAACTTTATGTCTATAGTCCTTTTCAAAATTCAAGAATCTTTAAAAGAGAGTCCCAAGAAGTCAGCAGTATAGGAGATAGATAGGTTCCTATATAAGAGGCCTGAAATGCCACAACGCGATCAATAAAATCAGGGTAGGGAAACCAAAATGAAATTTCCAAATACCTAATTTTACCATAAAAAGTAGTCAGCCCAAAGAAAAAAGTTGAACAGAAAAGGTTGGCCACTTGAAATGTGCAATCACCCAGGGTTTTGGGTTCCTAACTGATTATCAAAGTCCTGTCTGAAATTTTGGAAACATAAAAAGTTTTCCCTTAAACTGTGATCACTGAACCTACAAAATCCTTCAAACTATAAATGATTAAAGCCCAGTATTGTAGACACTCCCTTATTTCCATCCCGTAGCATTCGAACTTAGTTCCCCACCGGAGCATTACGCTAAATAGGAAATCCTCAATTATCTAGCAGATAATTACCTATGAAGCACGGACACTTCTATCAGCCTCATGTATCCGTGTCGGATACGTATCCGACACCGACACACTCCCGAACACTCCTCGGATACGTGACAGACACGCGAGAAAACGTGTCCCCTAAATAATACCCAAAATAAGCATCCGACACTTGAAGGACTCACGGTGGACACGCATATCCCAACCTTAGGACTCTTCCGAATCATTGACGGGCATCACATTTTTGGCTAGCCACATCCATAGACATCCTCATCTATGATCTCCTTTTTTCAATACAACATTGCTTTTTCCAATTGCTTTACCATCTTACACATACCTTTGTCCCTCTTTCATATAATTTTGTCCGTCTTCCATTATTTTATAAGATTTTATGTTTTATATATATAGTTTTACGATTCATAAACTATTAAAGAAATTTATTCATTAACAAACATTTTTAAAATAAAATTTGATATTTTTTGAAGTACTATATAAAATTAAGGTATGTGTTGGACAATGCATCGTGTCCTTAATTTTTCAAAAATTACGTGTCCCGTGTCCGTGTCGTATCCATGTCTCGTGTCTGAGTCTGTGCTTCTTAGATAATTACAATTGCAAGTCAAAAGAAGCAATATTCATCTCAGGTAACTGCACAAATAAATATACCATCACTTTGCGCTGGACTATGGTTGCACAATCACCCAGTGCATAGATGTTATCAGATCCCTCAACTCTAAGCCACTCATCAGTTCCCAACGCACGCCTGTTAGGCTGCAGTAAAAGAAACATTATCAAATTGTACACATTAGCCAGCACATCTTTCACACACATTTGATTAGAGGCTTCTATGTAAAAACTAAGCTGTGAGCCCCAAGTGGATCTAGTCCAGTTAAAAAACATACTTGGCCTATTTGCTTCATGAAATCCAATATGACAGGGCGAGTTCCAATGCCTGTAGACCAGACAACCATTCCATACGGCATTGAGGACACTGCCCCACCATTCTTGAGAGCTTTTGTAGTGATTTCTTTGTCGGTCACTTTTGTTACCATTGACCCAGTTTTGACATCTATACCATCTCTGTGGAACTTTGATTCAGCAAATGCAGTTATTCTTTTGTCAAACCTACAAACAAATGGATCCCAAAACATGAGTACACCACAAAGAATGCTAAATCTCAAGTTACACTCAAGACCACCCTTACAAAAATTAGAAAGGGAATGACAATTATAAGCAGGCTCGACAATGTTTAGCCATAACAAAGTAAAACAATCCTCAGCTCTCCAAGACATCTGAATCTTTGACCTCACACATTTAACTACTGAATTCTGAACATTCTCCTTCAGATTTTGCTTTGAAAAGATAAGCCAAGCAAAGTTCAGAAAGGCATAGAGAACAATATCATTTCACGTGTGGACAACCATGGAAATGATTGGAAAAAGTAAATAACACTAAGTACTGTCAAGATCATAAACAAAAAGAAATCACTACAACAAATTGATGAAAAAGCACTTACATATTCAAAATATGATCTGTTGCCTCGAGAAGTGTTATTTTTACAAGCTCTTTGACCTTGGGATACAATCTCACTAAATCTTCAGTTACAAAATCATGGAGTTCTGCAGCAAACTCTACACCGGTTGGGCCACCGCCAACAACTACAAAATGAAGAATTTGCTTCCTCTCCTCATCAGTGAGGGTTGGAAGGGCCGCCTTTTCAAAGCAGTCCATGATACCCCGACGGATCTTCTGGGCATCTTCCACCTCCTACAAATGCAGAGTAAAGGAATCAGTAAAAGCTTTGTCCTTTCTAACCTAGAAAAACTTTGAAATAGAAGATCCTGGGCAACACAGTGCATGTTACTAATCTTTGTTCCAGTGGATACAGGCAGATAATCACTTGATGATATATTCCATTTACCTTCAAGAAATAGGCATTCTCTTCTACACCAGGAACATTGAAAGTGTTGGAACGAGCTCCAATAGCAATCACAAGGTAGTCATAGTCCACAGAAAATTCCGCTTTTTTGTCCAAATCAGGATTCTGAGTTGATCTGCAATTTACTTTCTTGTTTACAGGATCAATGCTGACACATTCAGCTTCCCAGAAGCGAACATCAATATTTTTCTGGTGGATAAAAGAAAAGAAAAGTTTTCATAGCCCTACTTGTAAGCAGATTGACAACGCAAAATTCATACAGCATATTCAAAACTTCCAAAACTCTGTCTGTTTGTGTACCTTCTTAACAATTCTGCGGATTGGCTCAACAACGCTGCGAGCTTCCACTGTACCGCAAGTGACACTTGGTAGCAGAGGGGTGAATGCAAAGTAATTACGAGGGGATATCAACTCAACTTCATATGAAGAGTTTTTCAAGTTCTTTACAAAACTAGTTGCAGCCCAACCAGTTCCAAGTACCACCACCTTCTTTTTCATATTTTCAGCTTGAACTGGAGCAACCAAATTCGTAGCATCATCTGACTTCGAATCAGAGTAAGCCAAAAGGCCCCCTCCAGCAGCTCCACTACAAAGATCAACCAATCAAGAAAATGCATGAACAGGCATTAGGAATGGAAAATACCAGTGTTGCTCAAACTCAATCATATAGTAGTCAGTGTGAAGTGCTACAAGGGCATTTATGTGCAATGCTGAGCTTTACAATTTTGTTGAAAAATTGGGCTTGAGATAAAGTGAATAGTCAGTTGACCAGATACACTTCCAATGCAGAGTGATTGACATATGTACTAAAGGTAATTAGGTAAAACAAACAGTCCAATTAGCAGCATATGAAATGCATCACTAATATTCCAGCTAGAGAAAATCAATGAAATTAAAAATTCTAGCAACAGAAAGCCTCACAAGTCACAAGGAATCGGAAACTTGTTCAAAATCACTACAACCTGTAAAGCATGTAAATCCATTGTGGCTCAGACTGAATCTTAGTTAGTCAACAAATTTTTCTCCTCATGTATCAACAAAGAGCAAGATCAAGTCCATAAAGCTCCATGATCACCTAAATAGTCAGGCTAGTAAGATCCTGATGCGCTTCTACGCAAAGCTTGATGCACAAGGAGCATAATCACACGATCATGCGTAAGCAGCATAATCACATGATCAAGAAACTAGTGGTCTGATCAGCATCCTATGCCTAGGGTTACAGATCTAGAATTCTAACTAGAACCAATGGTAAAAGGAAATCAATGGATCTCTAATTAAAACTAAATGAATTGCTTCCAATGAATTGCCTTCGATTTCTCACCGAACACATCCAATCCGGATCCGGCTAATAATAATATATATCCAGATCCAGCCTCTTTCATCAATGACTTAGTAAATCGTCAGTTATTGGATCAATATCAGTTGACTTGGCAAGAAAATTTGGAATTCAGCAAACAAGGCAGAATCATCAGTAAAAATGAAGACACAAGACACCAAATCAACTTGCAATCTTTTGCTGAGAAAGAGCTGAGTTCAGCTTCTTTGCAGCAGGTAACACTGTAATTATGAAAAAACATCAAAAACGACCAACACCAATCAATTCAGCAGAATACAGAAAGATGGATCAAACAGGAACCTGCATTTTAGAGACACGGAATACAGAAAAGACAAACGATTCAAAAAGAAACGAAAAACAATCAGAAAATGAGGAAATAACAGGGGAAAAGAGGAGAAACAGAGGAGTACCTGGAGGTGACTATGAGGAGAAGCTTGGAAAGAGATTGATTGTCATGGAAAGCTCTGTAGGTCCTTTCGTAAAAGGAGTAAATTCTCATATCTACTACCAAAATTGTAGAGAGCTAGAGAGAGAGAATTGTTGTTGCCCCAGAAACTTGGACTAGTAGAGAGAGAGACAGAGAGAGCGAAAGACAGAGAAAGGAAGGAAATGTTGTAAATGTGGAAGTGTCCTGTCCTGTGTGTCCTGGTGTCCAAACCCAGTCCCACCACTCCCGACTCCTGAAGGGCTGCGCCTTTTCGATATTTCAAGTTTTATTATCCGATTTTTTAATCCGACCATTATAACTTTTTGTCATTGTAAAACTGGTTGATTCGCCTTGACCTGGCATTCAAGGCAATGGTACGCGTGTTATTCAATCTACGTATATTCGCTTTGTGGCCTTTTCCTCTGCCTTATTAAAATCACGAATGACAATGGATCCATACCACATTTTTCTACGAGCAAATGCAACGATGTTCCTAAATTTTGGAATATAGGTAGGGGTCCATCCCTTTCATATCACCTATCATTCCTACTTTTCATAATTTTATTATATTTATCCTATAACAATAGGAACTCATTCTTATTTTTTACTTATAAATATTTATTTATGGAACCCACTTTACCTTTCCACATATTTATCTTTTTATTTTGGTTTTATATTTGTCCAAAACTACACTATATATGGAATAAAAAATTTAAAAACAGAAAAATAAAAGATCAGCATTCCTACTCTCTGCAGTGTTCCTCCATCTGCGTAGCTGAAAAATCGTTCCCTGTTGGAAAGAAACTTGGGAACTATGCATGAGTTACAAGATAAAATTCCTTGCGTTGTACATGGTCTAATGATGCGCTGATTGATCATGTTCCTAATGGGCAGTTTTTTTTATAAGAATAACTAATTGAGAATGGGAATAGAAAGTTGGAGACTATAATTATTATATCTATTTCATGGTAATAAAAAAAATTAGGGAAATAAGAATGGAAATCAAAGGGTTGAATTCTCAACAATCTATTACCACGAGGGTGTGGTAATAGACATTAGGAATTCATTAGTGACTCTTAAATACCGAAATTAGCCTATTTAAAAAAAAAATAAAAACTCACACTTATTCATTCATTTTGCTTATATTAAGTAAAAACTCACGTTTATTGTCAATCTTGTTGGCTACCGTAACCTAAACATAAAGTTACTTTTGTTTATATTAATTAGAAATTATTGTTATTACATATCCTACAGTTGAGATATTACTAATGCAGTGGGGTTTAGGCATTTTCCTTCTATTAATTAAATATTAGTTATAATTAATATATTAGTAAAACCTCATATATATATATATATATATATATATATATATAGGATAATTGGATTCTAATAATCCCTACTTTCACCAATTGGACAATGGTGGACCGTTCTTTCACTTTGTATTCTGGTGGTCCAAAAAAAAATAAAATTGGATTGTAGTGGTACCAAATCCACCTCCACATCCTTCTTATTTTTTTTGATTCCTACTCTATATTGTTTTTATTTTTTTCGTTCCTGCCCCTAGAAAGTTAATGAATTGTAGTTTCTAAAAAAAATTTTAAATTATTTTTTTGAGACTCCGAATAATTATTATGATTTTTTAAAAATAATAAAAGTGAAAAAATCGTCAAAAATAGTAAAAAAAAAATGAAAATAAATTGGGAGAAACGCTGTAAATTCATTAAAAATCATTGTAAAGTGTTGTACTAAGTTTTGAATCAAATGCAACACAAAATCTATGATTCTCTCGAAAATATCCCACTACAATCCAATTTTATTTTTTTGGATCAGAATCTGAAGTGAAATGGTCATGTTGTCGATTGGTGAAAGTAGGGATTATTATATATATAGGAAAATTGGATTCTAATAATCCCTACTTTCACCAATTGGACAATGGTGGACCGTACTTTCACTTTGTATTCTGGTGGTCCAAAAAAAAAATGGATTGTAGTGGTACCAAATCCACCTCCACATTCTTCTTATTTTTTTGATTCCTACACTATATTGTTTTTATTTTTTTTCGTTCCTGCCCCTAGAAAGTTAATGAATTGTAGTTTCTAAAAAAAATTTTAAATTATTTTTCTGAGACTCTGAATAATTATTATGATTTTTTAAAAATAATAAAAGTGAAAAAATCGTAAAAAATAGTAAAAAAATGAAAACAAATTGGGAGAAACGTTGTAAATTCATTAAAAATCATTGTAAAGTGTTATACTAAGTTTTGAATCAAATGCAACACAAAATCTATGATTCTCTCGAAAATATCCCACTAAAATCCAATTTTATTTTATTTTGGACCACCAAAATACAAAGTGAAAGTACGGTCCACCATTATCCAATTGGTGAAAGTAGGGATTATTAGAATCCAATTTTCATATATATATATATATATATATATATATATATATATATATATAAACACATGTAGCTGTCAACAATTGGTCTATCATATTGATTTATTGAATCATTCATACTTTGAGCCGTTTATATACTTGTTTTTAATTTTTAATTCATATTTAATGTTTAATTAATTTTTATTAAATTTTTAATGAACTTAATTTTTTTTAATTTTTTTTGTATGGTAATTGATTTTCTTGAAGTAAATGTGTGTCATTTATGAACTTCTATCCATTTCAATTTATTAAAACATTCATAAATTAATAAAAGTGTATTTTTGTCAATGTGTGTTTATCCCCAATCTTATTCCCAATTTGAATTACCACAAAATAAACAAGAAGGTTGGTAATTCATAAAGACATATTAATTCTCATTTCCATTATGAATTCTCATTCTCAGTCCCATTATGAATTATCATTCCTATTCCCATTGCATACCAAACGACCCCTAATGTTAGTTTGGACACATTGCCAATCTGATTTATGTCTAGTGTTTCTTCAAGTCTTGATGATTTTAGTTTGGTACATTTAAAAGTTGATATTAGGAGTAAGAGGATAGACAAGGTCTGGGTGAAATCTAAGTGAAGGTTGGTTATAGAAGCTGCTCAAAAGGTTAAGTCGACCCCTAATGAAGCTCCGCGAAACTTAAGGACCTCAAGGATATTGAAACGGTGTTTGCTCGCAAAAGGACCTTGGTGAGAAAGGTTTGTGAGTTAAAGGATATACCAGTCAGGAAGAAGTGAAAATGTTTTCTATTATTTTTTTTTTTTTGCGTGGTTTCGTAATTTATTTGTAGCTTTCTATTTTCTAGTTTCTTGGTAGTATCTTCTGGCTATTGTGATTTGGTCTAGCTGATTTTTTTTTTCTTTTTTTACTGTTTTGCTGTTTTTTTATGGATCTTTTGTTGCATCTTTGATGCATTTTTAGCCTTAATAGCTTTTAACTATTAAACATTAAACTCTAAACCACCAAACTCCCAAACTCGATCACTCCATCATCCTCATCATCATCATCTCATCAATCTCTATATCTTTTCTTTGATTCTCGATCGACCTCACCATTGCCATACACACCACCACACTCTAACTCTCTCTACTGTTAGATCAACGTATGGAAAGATCTATAAGAGGGATCTCAAACGTTCGTACTTCAAAGATCTAAAGGCTGAGAATATAGGCTTGAAGAAATAGAAGGTGGGACAAGGATAAATTGAAGAAGATGATGGCCGGAAAAGGGAGGACGGTTGGGGGGGGGGGGACAACCATTGATCCCAAATTTAGGGTTTGTTTTTGTTTTCATCTTAGGATTTAGACCAAATTTCAGGTTCAATTTTTTTCGCATGTCAATTTCTGTTTAATTGCAATTTTTATGTATTGAAACTTTATATCTAAATTGATAATTTTCATATAAATTCGCAAGCTTCACCTTTGAAAAAAAAAACTCTGGTTTGGCTCGGTTAGGGAAAAAACTCGGTTCGAACTTGGTTCAAAACTCACCAAGCTTTCAAAGTCAAGGCTCGGGCTCAACTTGATTCATTTATATTGGGCTCAGGGTCGACACTTTTTTTTAAAATTTTTCTAATTTAAATCTCACCAAATTCAAATAAAAAATCAAATAAATTTCTAGATTTTTGTTAAACATAACTAGAAAATAATATTTTTTTACAATAATGCTATCATCAAGCAAAATTTAAACATTAAATATTCAATTTCAAACATCCAAAATAATATATACTAAGTTACTAATATTCATAGAGCACAATCTACTACCTACTTAAAATACTTAAACGAATCTAACCGAGTTGGGTTTGAGCTGAGCTCCCCTAGGCTCGGGATCGACTCAGTAGACATCCAAGCTGAGCTAAACTTTGGTCAAATCGAGCTCAAGCCAAGCTTTGATTGAGTCGAACCTGAGTGGCTTGCAAGCCGACTCGGTTCAGTTACAGCCCTACCTACTATTATGGATGACAGCGGGTCCTGGACCCGACCAAATCAAATAGGTCTAGGCCTATTTTTTGGATCCGTTTGGGGTTCTACGTCTGGTATGGAGCTGACAATATTTTTTGGGTTTGGTTCGAGTACGGGTCTAGGGTTTGGACCTAGTGCCACATGAAATATTTTCAATAGCAAATCAATACACTCAATATTCCAATGCATGTGGCTTCTGTCTGAGTAACGTTCATTGTCCTTAGGGAGTGAGTTATTGCCTTTGTCATTACTGTATTTTCATGACATGTTCTTCTTCTACACATATCTCGACTTGATTTAGTGTTTTCTTCTTTAAAAAAAAAGCTGGTCATGAACCGCGACAACTAGCTAGATTTGAATTTTTTCATGATAACCTGTACAACTCTTCTGTAGAATTTTCAGAAGTTTACTTGTTGTATTGACAATTTCGAAAATTCATGAAACCACATGCAAATAAATCTAGTTTTCTACTTCGTAATTACATAAAATTGGTAAATCTAGTTGTAACAACCCGAAGAAAATCGCCCCTTAATACGTATTAATTAGTTTAATTGATCAAGGTTAATAATAAATCACGAATAATTAAAGCGCGTGTTCTTGTTTTTCTAACCTAGTGTATGTTTTGTAGGACTTGAATAGTGCAACGATCGTCAGCGAACCAGTCTAATTTTCTTTCTTGAGAATTGTCTTCCGATAATTTTTGTGATGATCATGATCGGTTACGAATTCTTCTACCGAGACTGATATCTCGGGCCCTCCTTTTATTCAAGTCAACTTAGGACTATAAATATGGGAAATTTTATGGAGGAGTATGAGTATATATATATATATATTTTTTATTTGTGTTACCAATAGTTTTTTTTTTATGGTTTAATAAATTTAAGTAATTTGGAAATTTGGGAGATATGAGGATAAGAGAGAAGGATTAAAATTGATAAAATTTGGGTTAATTGGGCCATGTTGGCCGGCCATAAGGGAGGAAAAGAGGGGAAGGGTCTCTTTTGGGCCTTAGTATTATGAATATGTATATATGTATGTTATAAGAAGGAAGATCCATGGGAAAACATAAGAAGCTTTTTCCCTTTCTTAGTCTCTCTTTCACTTGTGACCATCCAACTCATCACCACCACCTTGCCACTGCCGTCCGCCGCCAGCCCCAGCCGTCGCCGGCATCTTCTCCGGCCATTCTCCGACCACCTTCACACCACCGCACTTTCACCATCATCATTCCTTCACCTTTTCTCTTTCTTCAAGGGTAACATAACTCCTCTTTATCCCCCTTCCTCATTCTTATGGAAAACTTAGATATAATCTGATTTTAGAAGGTTTTATGTTGTTTCAAGGCGTTTAATCAAGTGGGTTTAGAGGACAACAAGGAGAAGGATGAAGAATCCAAGCATCAAAGAGAGAATTTGGGTAAGTTGTGATGATTTTTGGATGTTCTAATGTTTGATTAGGTAAGGGATGTGTAAATGGTGAACATGCATGAGGTTTTATTAATTAAATTCATTGTGGAAGGATGGAAAATTGATTGAAATTAAGTACATGTGTGTAGATTAGTGTTGGGTTAAGTATAGTGATAATTTATGAGTGGTGCTTGTTGATTTATGTGTGAAAGACATGAAATATGTGAAGTAGTGGCCTTGCATGTACTTAAGATGAGTTTTAAGGGTAGTTTTTGAATGTTTTAGGTCTGGAAAATTATGCATGTGATTGCTAATTGATGTTTTAAGAGGGGTTTAGGCCAAATCATAAGAGTTTAAGCATGCATGTCAATGAGTTATCAAGAATGTTGCAATCTGGTTGGTAAATGAATTTTTCAGAAATTGAGGAATGTGATTTTAGGCTACTTTATGGCATGAATAGGTAGAGTAAAGTGTTAACTAACACCCGGTTTTTGAATCTCGGGATTTCGATGTGTATAACTTGAGTTATGACCAAAACCGTAAAGTGTGGCAATTATATACGTGTTCTAAGGTCAGTACCTAAATGCATGTTGTTAGTCTATTTAGAGACCATTTTGATCCAAATGTTCAACATAAAAATTTTAGAACATTCTTTAAGCTTTCCAGAATGGTAAAGTTTGTAACTATCGAATGTCGGGAATGAAAGTTATGAGTCTTCGAGTATGGGGCAATAATCTGAGTTACCCAGAAAATCAGTTTCTTGATATGATGCTCATGGCTGAATTCCGACCCTTTTCCATATCCAAATCAATTGGTGGTCTAAATGCAAGTTGTAGGGGACATCATGGGCTTTTCAGAAAGGTATGGTAGACTTTCATAGGATACCAGGAGAGAGAGTTATGAGCTTTTATATGGAAGACAAAAATCTGAGTTTTCCAGAATGTATTTTTGTGGTTGCCTGTATTGTTGATCAAAATCCGACCCTTTTCCATATTCAAATCAACTTAAGGTTAAAATGAAAGTTAGAGTATGTGTTACGAGCTTTCCATAGACAGCTTACACGTTCCGAACCGATAAGTAGAGCTCGAGTTACGATTTTTTCGATTAATTGAAGTTTAAATGATTATTATTCTAGGCAGCTTGTAAAGATGTTAATTTTTACCTTCCTTAGCCACGTTTCTAGCTTTCATGGTCAACTCCAAAGTTTGAGTGTGTAATATGAGCTTTTTGGAAAGTCCTCTTATGCCATGATCCGATGCTTGTACGAGAAGTTATGATCTTATGAGTATGCCTTAGAAACTGAGTTATTATTATTATTCCTCGAAAAATTCATAAGTTATTCCTCCTAAGTTAGGTCCTAATTCATGATTTCTTTTCTTCTAAAGTCCCTCCAAGAGATCGTTGTACCACTGTTCAAGTCCTTGCTCGTTCCGTACGTGTTCTTAAGCCTTCAGGTACGTATACTGTCTGACCTTTTATAAATAATATCATAAATTAATAATTTATGTTAAGTTTCTAAATTTATTTTATATTATCCATGCTTATATGTAAAGTATCATGATTTATGTTCAAAATACATGCAAGTCTTCATGGATTTTTTAAGTAATTAAGGTCGATTTATCAGGATAATTTCACAGTTATTTCTAAGTATTTATGTGGCGTACCCTTTATGATAGAAACTTTTATAATAATTCTATGCTTTGGTTGGTTAAGTCATTTCATGAATAAATTCCTTTTTTTAAGTACAAGTCTTATTCGAGGAGATTACGAGATTTTATCTTTAAGTTATGATTGGAAAATGGTAGTTTAAGGAACTAGTTTTATTAAGAATCCAAGGTCAAGGTATTAAGGTTTTAGTTTTCAAGTTTTAGAAATTAATAAAGGTCCCGCCCATGTTAACTGTGCCTTAGTGCACACCAGGGAAACCGTGCCAGAGTGCACGCCATGTTAATTGTGCCTTAGTGCACATCAGGATAATTCGTGCCATAAAGTGTACCCTATGGAAATTTGGCCAGTACAGGATAATATCCACCATCCGGATCTCCCGATCGGTCCGGGTATGCTATATGTTGGGTATACGATTTGGCTCATGTTTATACTATATGTTGGGTATACGATTTGACTCACGTTTTATGATGTAATTTACTTGTCATTTTCTAAGTCATGTTTATGGAAAGGTTTCAGGTGTGTGTCTATGTCAGTTCATGCATGATCTTTTTTATTTCAAACAAGTGTACGGTTATTCACTTACCTTTAAAAGGAAGAACTTATAAGTATTTTCATTGAAGTTGTGATTTAAATACATGTTAAGTTATGTTTCCCATGTATAGGTTAAGTACGGTCAAGCTGTGTAAGTTTTGCTATTCTTTAATGTTTGTTTACTATTTATATTGTTTTTAATGTTTTGGAACCGCACTAAACAATTAAAATGAATTATGAAAAGATTCTTACGTTATTAGGGTATACGTACTGAGTTTAACTCACTTTTCGAAGTTTTATGTTTTCGTTTTAGGCATCGCAGCAAAGGAGAAGGAAAAAGCCCCGAAAGGACGAAACCCTAGAGCTTCTTAAGGAGAGTGAAGGTGGTTAAAGACTCTTTATGACAGATTAGAGAGAAATTTGTGATGTTGTGGCTTGTATAAGTTTTATCGGGTTGTGTACTTGTGTTATGTTGTTTTGAGGTGGTTTAAGTTAAGTTATGTTTTGATGATGTAGGTTCGAAATTAGTTTATGTTTTGGTTGTTTTGTTGGTTGTAGTCTTCGCTTTGTCCACCTCCGTGGACGGCGGTAATACTCCCAGGTGTTTATCCGCTGCTAATCATTGGGTTATGTGTATCATTAGCTTAATCTAGTGGTTAGTAACCTGGGGGCGTTACACTAGTTCTGTATTTCAAAAATTACATAAAGTTGGTAAAATAGTTAAAAAAAATAGATTAGAATGTTGGACTCATTAAGGACTTGTTACGAACCTGTGGACCCGGTGAGTTTGGGTCTGGATCTAAAAATTTTAGACCCTAGAGGTCCGGGGTGGGTGCAGATCTTGAAAAAATTGACAAGTCATTTGGATCCGACTCGGGCTTGACCCATTGTCATCCCTACTCTCCATCATCCTGGGTGGGAATGAACAACTCCTTGGTGTGGAACCTCTTAATGTAAGAGTTAAGGCCTTCGATCGTATGTTGGCATATGTGATAGAAGTGAGAGTTATTTTTGCACAACTTCTTGCTCGTTAGGAAGTAGATGGTATGTGAACAACTTGTTAGTTGCATGAGGTCATGAATGCTTTTGCTTTGAAGGCTAGCAAACAAGTTATGGTTAACTCTCTTTAAGGAAGATGGGAAGAGGTCACAGTAAGTAGTGTCCCCAAGTGTCTTGAGCGTACATGTGATACTTGTACTTGGCTAAACGCTCTTCAAAGTTCGTCGTGCCATTATGAGGCCTAATAGTTGGAGGCTTGACTCCTACCGACCTTGATGCTCCTACGATACGTTGATAAAGTGGAGTTGGGAAGACCATGCATTTTGGTAACAACATAGACTTCTTCGATATAGTCTACTTGGCCAGTATCTTCACAAGATCTCTAAGTGATGCTTTTCGTCAGTGTTGAGGATGTTGCCAGTCACTATGCGTGGGAGAGCCTTCCTCTTCATGTTGTCGGTGTATTATTGACTATTCTTCTGTAACGCCCCGACCCCTCCCGGGCCGCGGACATTATCGATAACCGCTTCAAGGATCGCTGACTGGCCCCACAAATCACCACAAGTCTTTCCAGCGTGCTTCGTCCTCGCTCACACGCTGCCTGGGAAAACTTCCCAGGAGGTCACCCATCCTTTGACTACTCCCAGCCAAGCACGCTTAACTGAGGAGTTCCCAACGGATGAGCTACCATAAAAGAAGGTGCACCTTGGTGATATAAGTAGTCATTTCAATCCTTTTAAGCCACACTTAACCATATACCTGGGGTGTTACATCTTCTTCAGGGGAATGGCTTTACCATCGGTGGTCTTAGTGTAGTATGTCATCGGAGCAATTCATCCATGTGACTCTGAGATCTAGCCATCGATGTGTGTCACCTCCTAAGTATGAGCTCACATAGGTGCAGGATATGATTATACATTAATTGTAAATAATATTATTTATTTCAATACTATTCCTTAAATTATAATTGTTTCGTTGTCCCTGTTCTTTGGTTATGTTATTTTCAGGTTTGGATTGATAAGTTAGTATAAGTTAGGACAAGTTGGGATAAGTTATGATGTTTTTATGGGGAATTATGTTTTTAGAGTGAATGTTTTTTTTTTTTGGGAACTGTGTTTTTAGAGTGGATTTTTTTTGGAGAATTTTGTTAGATTTGGATAAGTTAGGATAAGTTGAGATAATTATATCCAACCTAACCAAGGAACAGGGCATAGTTAAATCATAAATGAGACTTTGTATGTTATGTGATTTGATTACAAAGATCATTAACCCATTTTTCTATAGTACCAAAGCTAAAGCATATATCTTTGTTTTGACCTATTTGCAACATAGTTTCAATGTTTATCATAAACCATTAGTCATATTAAATAACAATACTATTTATTTTAGATTTGTATTTGTATGATATATTTTAGGAAAGGTCCACAATATTTCTTTTATACCATTTAGTTATATTTAATTAATTTAAATGCCTATTATACTTTTCCATAAACAAATAATTGACCATTGAATAGAGTTAAATTTTAATTTTAAGTTTACTTAAATTAAAATAAAATTTTAATTTTTATAATATCTAGGAAATTTTTATTCCATATCAATATATTAAAATTTATATATATAATCGTCGGGTCAATGTATACGGAGTACGCACTGGCCAAACTAATATTATTAAAATTGCTATTTTTATAATGGGTGATGATATGTGTCTTGCCCCAAGACACTACTTAAGTGTCTTCCTTTTTATAAAACTAATACGTATTATCATTTTTAATCCCAATTTTTTGTCAGATACTATTAATTATCAATTATAAGAAGCTTGGAACATGTTGGTTACGCCAACAATTAAAATTGACACCCTAACGAATGAACATCGTCCGTTGTACATATTTTAGACGCCTTTTTGTAAATTTTTAAAAAATATATATAAGTGTGATTTTATACCATTTATATATATTATTATAGTTTTAGAAGTCAATTATGTAATTTTTTTTCAATAATTTAGAAATATATAAGTTTTATACTATGGGAAGACACTTCATATGTGTCTTGCACAATACATTTATCATTTCCGTTTATAATTTTATTGGGAGTTGTTCAAAGATTTTCTTGTTTTCCCAATTAAAAGCAAAATCTGAAGAACAGACAAAGATTTCGTTGAAAATATCGTCGTGAATTTGTGATTGATGCACCACGAACTTAATTTAGGCCCCGGTCTTTAGTATGTTGCGTTTGCGTTGCGTTGCAGTAGATTGCGGTGGAAATAGTAAAAAGGTAATGGGAATTTGTGGTATGTTGTGGTAATTTGCGTTGCGGTTAGTTGCGTTAACGCACAAAAGAACGGTGCCTTAGGGCAAACATTTTTGGTCGATTATTTATTTACTGTATTTATTTATTATTATTCTTTTGAGTGAGAGAGGTGGGTAAACATGATTTTATTTGTGAACTAGCGCCATATGTCCTGTGTGAATGTACGGAAGTATTGGTTATTAAACTATTAAAAATTATATATGATCAACTTATTAAAATTGAATAATCTAAGATCTCAATTAAATAATTTTGAAAAAAAATATTTTTACATGCTGACTCCTTTGTAAAATTAACTTGTGTAAAAGTTAATGGATATTATTGTAATTGTGTAATAAATATTTCTGTTCATATGTGTAATACTACGTAACTAATAAGGTTCTTAATTGATTCAAAAAAATAAGGTTATTAATTATGATTTTTATTTTTTCTTTTATTTGATAACATTTAATAATGACACATGGCAAAAATTCTCATTAGAAGGTTTTGTTTTAATATATGTAATACATTAGTGATATTCCTTGGACATTTTAGCTGATTTATAACCAAATTATTTTTGTGGATGGCGATCGAAAGAAAATTTGTATATACCATTCTTTTGGTTTTTGATATATGTAAATCTAACCCTTATCGACTTTTTTTTTAAGTTAATAATTACTTTCTCTGACATTTTGAACTAATTTAATTTAGCAACTTTTTCAATGATTTGAATTTAACAACTTTTCCGGTAAATGTGTGACTTGAGATGAATTTTTTCCTAAAATTGTCGTCAATTTTAGCAAATAAATATCATCACAAATCACATTCACTGAAAAATTACTAAATTTATCGAAAATATTGTTAAATAAAATTAATTCGAAATGTCAGAGGAAGTAAAGTAAAAAATGTCATGATTGAAATTATAAATATCACAAACTAAAGGAGGACATATGCAAAACTTCCATGATGGACTGTCTTATGCACTCCCTTGAGTACAATTTATAATTATACTATCATTTATTATAATTTTCCAAATTACAATTTGTGGATACAGTTTTTGGATTCACCTGCTCCATATATATATAGTTTTATATTTTTTGGATATATGATATATTTTTCTCAAGTCCTCCAATAAAGTTGGAAAATAATGGTGTGTACAATTAATCATAATAGGAACTGAGAACCAATGTACGTACTACTCAGATCAACTTGTTGCAAATAAAGCATGATGCTTACATATAAATGTGAAGTCATTATTCAATTTAAATGATAAATCTTCGATCAATATTATCAAATATTTTATTCAAAACTTTGCCTATATTAATTTATTTTGCAAACTACTAGCTCTATCAAAAATAATTAAGACTTCTGAGACAATAGTGAAAATACATACAGTATCATTCCACTCAATCAAAGCCCTAATTCAATTACATTCATGGGCGGCAATTAGATGATGATCGTCAATAAGAAAACCTACGATGACTTCTGGGTAGAGAGACATCAATCTCAATCAAATTATCCTCATCAACTTCATCCACCTCTAATGACATCTTCTTCTTCCTCATCAACTTATCATCATCATCATCATCATCATCATCATGGATCTTCATGTCCTTATAACCGTCGTCATCATCATCATCGTAGTCTTCATAATCATCACCATGATGGATCTCAATCTCAATCAACCCTTCTTCATCTCCTTGAAACTCCCCGTCCCACGACGATACCGAAGTACCCGAATCCGAATGCGACTCCCAATCGGAATCCACATCGGATTCCGGGTAGTACGCAGAAAACGAGGGGCATTTGCTGAGAATCACTGTGCACTTCCCCTTGAACGCGTCGTTTTCATCCTCGTGTCCTTCTTCCTCGCCCTCGTACGCCTCGTATATGATGTCCAACGGTGCACCCACGTCCCACTCCAGGAAATTCTCCCAGTAAATGAATTCGGGTCGGGTCAGAAAGCTCCGGCCCGCTTCCCCATGCTCCTCGGCGGTGTCAGGTCTGTCATGTTTGGATTCAGGTTCGGGCGTCTCTGCTTGTTGCCGATGATCAACTTTAGTCTTCCCCTGTTCTTGGGGTTCGGGTTTAGGTCCCGGGTCGGATTCTATTGGATCAAGAGTGTGAAAAGGGAAAAGTGTGAGAAGGGAAACCATGAGTAGGAGAATACAAAGGAAAAGAGGATGAATATAAAGAGTGAGGAAGAATTGAGGGAAGTAGAGGAGGATGAGGAGGCAGAGAGTAAAAATGAAGGAAAGCAGAGGATTTGAGGAGGAGATGATAGAGTTAGCATTTCCATGATGATGATGATGATGATGTTGATAAAATGAATGAGGAATGTGATGAATAGCCATGGGAGAGAGTTGGGAAGGATGAGGAAAAGGAAGAAGATGATATAGAGAGAGGGGGACAAATGTTGGGTGAAGTGGGAAAAGGGGGGATACTCAACAGTGAAAAGTAGGGAGATTGGGATGGGGAGGTTTTAATTTAGGGAGAGTTGTATCAAAATGCACTTTGTTGGTTGCTATCTTGCCTGCCATGCCCAATTGCCTGCTCTCATGCGTGATTCAAGAGGAAACCCAATCTTGGTTGGAATACTCATATGGTTGGGTCATGGGTAATGGGTTTGATGTCTTTTTGGGCGATGCTCGATTGCCAAAATCTGTAATGCCATGCATTTGCATTTACCAATATCACTATCCATTTCATAATTTTCTTTGCTTCTCCACTTTTCTCTTTTTCTTTATTTTTTCTTTGCTTTTATGAAATTTGATTATTTACCCCCTTTTCTCCTCACTTAAGGCTTAAGCACAACACAAGTTTTAACTCAAATTAGATCCATTTATTAATGGACTCTATATTCAAGTAAGTTAATATCTACTCCCAAGGAGTAGAGTCAGAGATGGTTTCAAATAGGGCCATAAGTTAATATAATATTTTATTTATTTATAAGAAATGTAAAGATATTGAGACCATGTCGTCCTTTTTCGATGATATACATATATATATATACACACACATATGCACAGCGTACCCATCCACCATATATGTGTAAAAAAAGTATAATTATATATATATATATATATATATATATACACATACATACATACATACATACATACACGTAGACAACGTACACACCCACCCACCCACAGAGATATATGTGTGTAAAAAAAGTTATATTTGACAAACTTTAGTTTTTTTTTTTTATAATGCTCGATGATCGCGGATAGAATAGTGTAATAAATGGACTCCTCATGAATTCCAGGCTAGTTGATCCATTTTTGGGCAACAAGCATGTTATTTAGAAGGAAGATTTCTACTGTAGTTGAATTTATTTTCAACTATGGTAGTTGAAAAGTATATTCCACATTAAAAAATCAAAATTAATATATATTGATCAAAGTAACGTGTTCTAATAAATAATGACATTCATTGAGATATAATTTTTGAGTAATTTTTCACAAAACTTAACATTTCTATTGATATTCTACCATAATTAGAACCTTTTCAACCATAGTAGTTGAAAAATGTAATATATCATTGATTCCACTCTAAAATATTGAAATTGATTTTTTTTTATCGAAATAACTTGTTTGAATAGTTAATCTTATCTATCGTTACATAAATTTTTTTAATATATTAAATTTATCTTGCTCAAATTAATATTAATAAACTTTAACTACTATAATTATAAATAATTTTCAATTATGGTAGAATTTTCCTATTTGGACAGACCCTGGCTGCTGCACAACCAGTCCAACCGGCCAAACTAGCCCAAAATCAAAAGGTCCGATTGGGTCCCTATCTTATCCCTCAAGGACCCACGTCTTAGCCAAGGATTGGGTATGTACGTTTGCCTATCAGAAATTTGCCACAATTGTGTCCTAAGGATTTGGGTCAATTCAAAGCTAAGACTACCTTATTATTATTATTATTATTATTATTATTATTGGAAAGGTTTAAACTTAATCAAATAGAAATTCTAATTGCATGAAGTGGCACTTGGAAAAATTGATATTTTTGTGAGGGTATTGCTATACATTATCCCTCTTTTTGACGGTTTTGCCCCCACTTATATTACTATCTGTCCTCTGTCTCTTATATTGTCTCTTAGCTTTCTCTCTCAAAACTGAATCATTTAGGATAATTAAAACTCAAATTAGAGACAAAATGCAAGGTGGTAGATCAATGAATAAAGAAGAAGTTAGTTTGTTTAACTTAATTTTCAAAAAAATTAAGTAAACGATGAAAAACAATAAACTGAACGTCAAAAATTCAAAAATGGGCCAGTCGCACACAAATCATGGTTGTGTCATGGTCGGGCCGCACGTAGAATGCAACTGGACGATGGTCCAGTCGCGATCCTCATGCGGCTCGACCATGACTAGGCCGAGATCCACATGCGACTCTGCCAAGGTCACGCCGCACGTACTGTACGATTGAGCCACTTTTTGGATGCAGGGCGGTCCCCAGCCATAATTTATTATTTGTTTTCCATTTTTGGTATTATTATTATTAATTATATTAACGATTAATATTATTGTTTATTAATGTATTATAATAAATAAAATTATTATTAATGTTATTATTATTATTATTGTTATTGTTATTATTATTATTATTATTATTGTTATTAATATTTACGTTAGTATTATTATTCTCGGACGTTAATATACTAAATTTTTGGGGTATTGGACAATAATGCACTAAACTTTGACATTGGACAATAATGTACTCGACTTTGAGGAGTGTTGGACAATAATGCACCCGAAACAATTTCGACGGTGGCGAACTTGGTGATAATCTTACAGGGCAGACCGAGAAGATGAATATGCTAAATAATATCTAAATTTATGACATGTCAGCTAATCTACACAAACAAAGATGATTGTATATAACTACAACAACAATCTTCCCGCAGAAACCGTAGTTATAAAATCTCGATTCTGATATACAATTCTACGATTTTATGATCCAAAATCCTTGATGCGATTCTACCATCTATATTCCGATCCACGATTCTATGTAGGTTAGTTGCGATCCAAACTACCCCATGCATCCGAGTTAGGATCCCGATTCTAACAACCTTGGCTGAAACACGTTTAAACAAATGTGATTTTATGTTTTTTTTTACTCTGTTCAAAATTGATTCTTTTTGTTTATGTGTAGATTAGCTGACATGTTATAAATTTAAATATTTTTGGACCAATTCATCTCCTTCACTTGCTACGTAGTATTGCCACCAAGTGAGCCACTGCCAAAATTATAATAAGTGCATTATTGTTCAACACCCTCCAAAGTACAATGTATTATTGTCCAAGGTCAAAGTTCAGTGCATTATTGTCCAATACACCAAAAGTTCAGTATATTAACATCCAAAAACTCTGTTGTTAATGTTATTATAAGTAGTATTGTTGGACCAATTTGATTGTATTAATATTTTTGTAGGTTCTGTTAGAGAAATTTGGCGGAGATGATGTGGATTATTCATCGTATTTTGCTACCAAGGAAACGTTTCATTCACTTGATGTTGCTCATGAATGGGAGGACAAAATAGCTCAGGAAATCAGATTTGGTTTGTACGAGCTATCCATAAGAGAAAAGATCGATCAACACAATCCACTTATAGGTTTATATGAAATGTTGGAGGTACGGTACGTACCGGGGGAGATTGGATGATTTAGATGATTTGGATGGAGCCGCTCGTCGAGATACGTCGACAAAGTCCTGCTAAGACAAATTTGTCATTGTAGCGTTGACTCGGATTAGAGAATCGTGGCACATCCGAGTGTGTGAGGGAAAAAGGGTGAAGCACAACCATCGGTTAGTTGTCATAAAACAATATAAACTATATTCATAAGCTAATAAGCAGATCATGAGATGTATTTTAACTTTACTATAATGGTCATAAACTTCATAAAAAAATGTTCATACAAATACAATATGATGCTTATAAAAACTGTATAGAAACAGAAGATGAATGTTCTGAGAGATACATTCCAATGTTCATAATTTTTAAAAAGGATGTTCATAATATCTAAGAAGGATACTCAATATATAGCATGTTCAAAAAGTTATACAAAAAATTACTTGAAGGTACCCCAAAATTTGGAAAAACTATTTTTTGATACCCCAACTTTTCAAAACTCATTTCGGGGTACCCTTACTTTTTGGGTTTGGAATTATTAGGTTCTTTTCCGGCCAAAGTGTTGAAATTTCCGATAGAATTTAGGCAGGAAGTAGATCGTGGACTTGAGTTCACTGAAATACCCTTTGGTTGTTACAAAACGTAAATTTTGTTCATTTGCGCTCTTACAAAAAAGAAGCCCCTCCCCCTTCCCCCACCCCCCCTAAAAATCGTTTCTCTGTCTTGTTCTCTCTCCCTCACAAGCAACAACACTGGAAGGCAATGAAATGAAGCTTGGAGAAATGTCAGTGAAGGTATGCGTTTGGTTGACTAACATAGAATTTCAACAAAATTAACACTCACTATCCATTGTCCATTGCAATGGGTGGTCGACAATGGCGTTTCGCTTTTCTTCACGGTAAGCAATAATCCGACATTACAAACAAAAAAACCAAAACTTTCTGTCCCAATTTGATTATCCGCTACGAAATCCTATTTGAGGTAGCAGAAGAAACGCCACATGGAGATTGAAAGGGAAAGGGAAAGGGAATTAAGTCTTGATGGAAATGAGAAACATCAGAGAGGTGACTCTAGTTTGGTAGAATCATTTAATGTAGATAGTAAACACGAGTTTTCGGAAGGGCAAGAGTGTCTTTCTTTTTCAACAAGGGTATTTCGGTCAATTAAACAAATTGATCATACTTTAGCCGGAAAAACATCTTATAATTACTAACCCAAAAAGTAAAGGTACTCCGAAATAAGTTTTTATAAATACCAAAAAAACATTTTTCCAAATTTTTGGGTACCTCCAAATAAATTTTTGAAAAGTTATACTATCATGTTCATAATTTCTAATATGGATGTTCAGAAAGACACACTACAATGTTCATAATTTTTAAGATGTATGTTCATAATGTCTAATAAAAATACTCACTAAATAATAATCATAATTTATGATATAATGTTCATAAAGATACATTATAATCTTAATAGTTTTTAAGATGGATGTTCCTAATGTCTAATAAAAACTCACTAAATAATGATGTTCGAAATTTCTAATATGAATGTTCATAAAGATATACCACGATGTTCAAAATTTTAGAAATGGATGTCGTGAATTAGTGTTGGCAAAAACTCGAATACCGCTGGAATTTGTTTGACCCGGAAAAAACTCGATTATGTCTGAACTCGAATTTGACAGAACTGACTGAATATTAAGACAAATATTTCTCATTTTCTATTGTCCGAATCCGATTAGCTTCTTCCGAATTGTCCGGCCCGATTTGACTTGAAAAAAGGGTCCAACCATGAATTTATCGTCCGAATTTTAATATTGAATTTACCGTCCTGAATTTCTCGACCGACCTAAATTTACCGGGATCTAAATTTTTGCTAACGCTACTGTAAATTGAAGGCACCTATTATACTCGAGAAAAAAATTAAAAAAAACGTATCTCAAAAACACAGGTATGGTACCTATAAACAAAAAAAAATAGAAAAAGGGAAATAGATGTGGATGGGTGCACCAGATCATCATACTCCCGGGCCCACCATCGTATCTTGCCTTTTTCCAATACTTGAGCCATACACTTCTTTACTAGAAGTTATCTAAACTTAATTTTCACTATATCATCAGTTTAACAACAAATTTTGCAGGCTATAATCTAAGTCTACATAAATACTCATTCTAATTTCCAACCATACACCTTCTCTCTAAACCCGTCAGGAAATTCCTAACCCTCACCATGTGTTATGTTTGATCATTGATGACGATAATTCAGGCCCCAATAATAATACATCATTGTATAGGCTAATTATTCAGCTGATTAGGGAAGCCCATAAAGTGAACTTTATAAAGTTATTAGAAGTGAGCTCCATAAAGTCATCATATGTGATCCCACTATCCCAGAACCATAAGGAAAAGCAAAACAAACATACAACAGTTTCTACAACCCAACACCAAGGTCTACGACGAGCACCCCGGCCTACCAGTGGCTTATGGCGTTTTGTTGATTTTGCCATTCAATCTAGGGATGGCAATGGGGCGAGAAAACCCCGAACCCACAGGGCCCCCACCCCGCTCTGAGGAAAAATCCCTCACTCCATTGGGGATGGGGACGATTTTTCAATCCGCTAGGGGACGGGCGGGGATGGAGATAAAATTTTCTCCATCCCCGTCCCCATTTTCTCCGCCGGGGAAAATTCCCCGTCCCCATCCCCGAATCCCCGTCCCCAAAAATTTTAAAATTACCAAATAACCTTAATTCTAATTCAATATAATATATATATATTAATAGCAAGAATCCCCGTCCCCGAAAATGTATTATTGTATTTTTTTCCGAATAACACTTGTTGATGTATTATTGTTTGATTTTTATGTATTATTGCATGAGAAAAATTAAATACGTTGTACTTTGAACATGTTAAAAATCGGGTCCAATTAAAATTTTGTTAAATTTTGGATAGCTTTAAAAAATCCCCTTGGGGATGGGGGAATTCACGGGGATGGGAATGGGGATGGGGACGAGTTTTGGGAGTGGGAACGGGGAAGGGGATATACTCCCCGTCCCCGATCCGCCCCGTTGTTATCCTTAATTCAATCCTATTCTATTCACTTCCCAGACTCCATTTCTGGGGTCACTTTGTGCATTGAGCTATACTTTCAAGTTTTAATCCTATTTAGTTCACTAATGTTGACTTAACCACTTATTCTGAACTCTATAAGATTGATTAACTTGAACACCGCCTCAACACAGCTCCACAATCTCAACACAACTCTATCCCACATAAAAATGTTACTCATAAGCATTGATCCCATAGTCTTTCCATTTAAAATAGTCTCTTAATCTATTGAACTGTACGCACCTGATAAAAATTAGAATTCAAGGCAATACCTAAACGTAGCTATGTCGGATCTCTAGTATTTTTTATCTTTCAATTTATGGAGATGACTTATCTCAACCATACCGATCTTAGATCACACACAGCTCATATTTATTTTGTTTTCTTCCTCAGATTGTAATCCCTAATTAAGTCTACTTAATTTTTAAAAGATACTGAACTTTAATCAAGAAATTACGATATTGAAGACAAAGTTCAATTAAATAACATTCTCTAATTATGGGAAACTAGCTACTTTTATTGAAAGTTTGAAAGTGGATATATTACAATAGAAAGATTTAACGAGGACTTGAACTTCAAAAATCATCAGAAATATTTATTCATGTTAGAGAAAAGTGAGTAGCAAGGTAACAGTGGAGGCGAATAATAGAATCGAAAACGAGATGACGGATATTACGACAAAATTTAGGAACGAAAAATAAGCGATAAAATCAAACACCAGAATTACGTGGGAAATCGAAGAACTCAGAGAAAAACCCACGGACGGCGACAGCCAAAAAATAATCCACTATGAGAAAGGAGGAGTACAACATGATCACTATCACAGGGTGTGATACGATCCACAAAGGAGATCAATAACAATCTCTCAACACTCAACTCACAATCTCTCAGGATACACTGGGGAAAATATTGGTGAGACCCCTTTCTCTATCAATATTTTCTCTCTCTCTAGCTCTCTGTGTTTGCCGATGTCTTTGGTGGAAAAACATGCATCCTATTTATAGGGAGAACTCCCTATAACCTAACTTGACTCCCACTCCAAATAGATTTAGAATATAATACAATTAGGAAACCTAACACAATAAGGAAACCTAAATAATATCCTAATACAATTAGGAAACAAATAATTGTGAGATCAAGAGATTTGGTGATTTTAGGACACTTTCCTAACAAACTCCACCTTGGACTAAAATCAACGAATCATCGATCCAGATAAACATCTTGACTGTCGCTATCAACACGCCCTTCCGCAGGGCGTGGCCCCGCAGGGCTCTCACATGCTTAGAACACCAACTAAGTCCAAACAATGTTCGAACTTAGCTATAGATAGAGGCTTGGTTAACATGTCTGCAGGATTATCAGAAGTATGAACCTTCTTCACCACGATCTCTCCGCAAAGAATCGTATCTCTGATGAAGTGATACCTGACGCTTATATACTTGGTCTTCGAATGATAAGTGTCATTCTTTGTCAGATGTATAGCACTCTGACTGTCTAAATAAACCACAGTCTCGCCCTGTGGTACTCCAAGCTCCATGACCAATCCCCTCAACCAGATGGCCTCCTTCACTCCTTCCACAGAAGAATATATTCAGCCTGCAGAGTAGACAAGGCTGGTATAGATTGAAGTGAAGCTTTCCAAGATATTGCTCCCACACATGACGAACACATACCCCAAATTGGCGTCTCCTATCCAGATCTCCACCATAATCAAGATCAACATAACTCGCAACATCGACGTTGCAAGACTACCTCTATCATACAGATGCCCTTCTCCAAAGTACCCTTCACATAGAGAAGGATCCACTTCACTCCTTCCCAATGCTCCTTCCTGGATTCTCGTATATCTACTCACCACACTAATGCGTGGGACAGTCAGTCTAGTACACACCATAGCATACATCAAACTACCAACGCACTAGCATAGGAATATTAGACATCCTCCTTACCTCCAAATCAGATTTGGGACAGTTCTCACGCACAACTTGAAGTGTGCAGCTAAAGGAGTTGAAACTGCTTTACAGTTTCTCATGTTGAATCTGTCCAACACCTTCTCCAGATATTTCTTCTGAGACAGGAACAATTTCCCTGCCTTTCTATCCCTTTGGATCTCCATACCCAAAATCTTCTTCGCCGCTTCGAGGTCTTTCATCTCAAACTCCTGGTTGAGTTGAGATTTCAGCTTCTTTATTAGTGACATGTCCCTGGAGGCAATCAACATGTCATCCATATACAATAATAAATAAATGAAAGACCTTTCTTCAAATTGCCTGTAGTACACACAATTATCATAGTGACTTCTTGTGTACCCTTGCCCTACCATAAAGGTATCAAACCTTTTGTACCACTGCCTGGGTGCCTGTTTAAGTCCATACAAGGACTACCTTAATATGCATACCTGTTCCTGTTTACCAGGATCGATGAAACCCTCTGGCTGCCTCATATATATTTCCTCCTCCAACTCGCCATGGAGGAAAGCTGTCTTGACATCAAGTTGCTCCAACTCCAAATCAAATAGAGCAACAAAGGCAAGCAAGGTGCGGATCGACGTATGCCTCACGACTGGCGAGAATACTTCGTTGTAGTCGATTCCTTCTTTCCGTTGCAACCCCTTACCACTAATCGGCCTTCCACCTTGCACTTTCTACACCGGGGATACCTTCCTTTCTCTTGTACACCCACTTCAGCAGAAGAGCTCGTCGCCTTTAGGCAACTCACATAGCTCCCATGTATGATTTTCTGCAAACTCTCCATCTCCTCTGCATAGCTCCTATCCAATTTGAGGCATTCGGACAAGAGATGGCCTCTGATAGGTAGAAGGTTCAGCACCTTGAGTCTCTCTGCAACACTCAGCATAAGCAATCGTAGCATCATCTTCTTCAAGATATCGCTGGTCTCCCGATCTCCTCCGGACGATCCCTAGCAATGCATGGTTGTTCCTCCACCGAGGAACATTCGTCTCAATCTCGGGCTCATCAACTCTTTGAGTTGGTTCAGAGCATCGATGGTTGCTCCTGATTGCAGGTTCCAGCAGCTCCACCTTGAGCCTGCTCCACCTCGAACACCATTCTTCCTGCATCCTTCTCCTGATTTCCTGCATCATCAAAAGTACCGGTAGATTCCATTCCAGATAACATAGCAGTTTCATTAAAGGTTACATCTCTAGACTGAATAACTTTCATCAAATCAGGACACCACATTCTATATCCCTTAGACTCAGACCCGTAACCTAGAAACATGCATTTAACAGCCCTGGGAGACAGCTTCCCATCATTCACATGGACATATACAGGACATCCAAAAATTCTCAAATTAGAATAATTAACTGGATTATCTGTCCATACTTCCTCTAGAATCTGGTATTCGATAGAGGCATGAGGTGATCTGTTCAGCAGGTAGCAGGCAGTAGATATCACCTCTGCCCAGAACGATTTGTTCTTCCAAAGCCCTGCATTCGAGAGCATGCAGCGGGCTTTCTCAAGAGTGTCTGTTGATTCTCGGCTACCCGTTTCTTTGAGGCTTACCCACCAAGGTTCGATGCCTCGCAATCTCATGCTCCTCGCGACCTGGAGAATTCAGAATCAACAAACTCCAACTCATTGTCAGTCCTGAGTTTCTTGATTTTCCTGCCTGTCTGGTTCTCCACCATAGCTTTGACCTTCTTGAAATATGAGAATGCCTCATTCTTGTGCCGCAGGAAATAAACACAAGTCTTCCTCGAGAAGTCATCCACGAATGTCAACATGTAGCTCTTGCCACCCAGTGATGGCACTCTAGCAGGACCCACAAATGAATGAATATAATCAAGGATCCCCTGTGTTGTATGTTTAGCCCTTGAAAAGCTAACTCTCTTACTTCCCGTAGACACAGTGATCGCAAAACTCCAACTTGCCAATCTTTGCGCCTTCAAGGTATCCCTTCTTGCTCAACATTGACATTCTCTTCTCGCCCATGTGGCCTAGTCTCATGTGCCACAGTTTTGTGTTGTCGGACTCATCAAGATTTAGGATCGCCAGCAGATCCACATCCAGTAGACCCTGCGGGATGTATAGATCGCCCTTCCGATTCCTTCATAAGAACCATGGAACCCCGCACACTTTCAAAACACCATCTTCTCCTTTGTACTGCAGATTAGCTTCAAGAGTGCCCAAAGAAATTAAATTTCGAGTCATGTTAGGGATATGACGAACCTCCTTGAGAGTTCTAACGATGCCATCATGAGTCTTGATTTTGATGCTACCGATTCCTGCAACCTTGCAGGCTGTGTCGTTACCCATGACTACGACCCCGGTGTCAACACTCTCATAAGTCTCAAACCAGTCCTTATGAGGACACATATGATAGGTGCACCCCGTGTCAAGAACTCATTCATCTCTAGCTATCCTACTCGATGTGGTAGCCAAGGCATCATCCGAAACTACAAACCCATCACCATCTGACTCGGACTCTACGCAGTTTGTGGTACCAGGTTTGGTGTGATTATCCTTACTCTCCTGCTTCTGGTCTCTCTGTTTTGCCCAATAGTCTCTCTCTATATGCCCCATCTTACTACAGTAGTTACACTTCTTATTCTTGTGAGGATTCCTAGACTTTGAACGGTGTTTAGACCTCCCTCTAGACCCGTTTCCCTTACGTTCAGTATTTCTACCCCTTACAACCATAGCATCACCACCCTGGTCATCACCATCGGTATCAAGTTTCTCCTTAGATAGTAAACTAGCCTTTACTTCACTAAGGTTAAGGTCACCACGATTCCCATACAACATGATTTCCTTAAATTGTTTATGTGATGCAGGTAGGGACAGAATTAAATGAAAAGCCTTATCCTCATCAGTGTGTTTTATATCCATTGATTCCAATTCAGTAATAATAGAATCAAATTCACTAAGATGTGCCTGAATAGAAGTACCTTGGGGCATCTTCAACCTGTAGAATTTCTCCTTCATTCGATACTTGTTTGCACGATGTAGACACCAAAAATGGGTCTATCGGATTTTTCAGCATTCCCGGGATCGGAAATAAAATTCAAGCAGAATGGGCACAAAAAGGGGGCAGGCGCGGATTCGTCAGGACTAGGCCAAAAATGAAGGCTGGCGCGGATTCGTCAGGACTGGGCCAAAAATGAAGGCTGGCGCGGATTTATCAGGCTCTGGGCTCAAACGTGGGCTGTCGCGGATTCAATTGGGCCAAAACCCAAGGGTGGCGCGGATCCTGCTCGACCCGGCCCATTAGGTTGGCGCGGATCCTATTCGACCCGGCCCATTAGGTTGGCGCGGATCCTATTCGACCCGGCCCATCAGGTTGGCGCGGATCCTTTAGCCCGACCCGATTGGAAAATCAAATCCGGATCTGCATCGAGTCACGGGTTCGCGGATCCGGCCAAAGCAGCAGCTGACCTTTGATCAAGGCGGTTTGTGCCGTTTACCAAAAAAACCGCCCAACCGCCGGCGGTTAACCTGGGTCCGCGGATTTACTTGGAATCGCCAAACCGCCAGAATCGCTCTTAACCGCTGTGGATCGATGACCGACCTTTTCCCCATGGCTATATAAGGATCCGCGCGGATCCTTATTTGGGGTTGGCTTTTTCGGTACTCGGGGGGGATTTTGGCAACTGGACCGTACATTTTCCGGCGAGCTAGGATTTTTCCGGCGAGACATCAAGGAATCCACGCGGATCCTCCGCTACACTCACGTTTTCGGCTTACCGGAATCCAAATTCGCCATTGTCCTCGACTCGAATTCGACTACCGGCAACCCGTTTTCCAGCCGATCCGCGCCAATTTGGGTATAACCCGAATTTTTTTCTTTTCGTTTTTCCTTCCTTTATTATTATCTCGTTTTCATTTACAAAGTTATGTAACGATGTAGTCGATACGCCCCGCCCGATGTAATTTTTTTATTCTTATTTTGTTTGTTCGTGGAACTTTTATACCAAATTGCATGAGTTTCATTCAAGTTGTGACAACTTTTCTTTAGTTCAATTTTAGTACCCGACCTAGTATAGGCCGCTTCGGCGGGCGGTGCAAGGGCAACCCCCTACACCGGCTTCTTTACCCCCGGACCCGTTTTCTTGGTTCGAGACCGGAGTCAAAATTTTCCTAAAAGGTTTTGTTAATTTTACTTTTAAAATTAACTGGCGACTCCCTTTTTTTTTACGGTATTTGCATTTAAAACTGGTTTTATTATCTTTTGGCGTATAAGGAATGACCTATACTGTTTGAGTATTAGGGCGGGAATTACCCTGCATTACAGGCGTAGATCCGCGCGATCTTGGTCCATGGGCAATGGTCGTCCTCGTTTTTTTTATTCGAACAGGTAGGAATGGAAATGCAAAATTTTTGGCCCAAATGGACCTGGGATCCGCGCGGATCCCAACTCTGTTTTAGGTCGATTTTTGTATTTTTCTGAATGGTTCCTTATGTGTTTAATGATAATAAAAAAAAAAACGGTATTAAATTCAAATATTGTAATCCGAAAACCTTTTTTTTATAAACTAAAAATAAATTTCGCACCCTAGGAAAATAAGCAACCCTACGTCGATTCGACCTTCCGTGGGGGACCGTGCCCTCCGGGACGCGGGCCCTACAGTGGCGACTCCACTGGGGACTTATAAGAGGGTAAAAACTAGAAAAGTCGGGTTTTTTTTTTTTAAAAAAAAAGTTGTCACTTTTTTCCTTAGACATTTTTGCATCTCACGGGCCTTCCCCTTTTGTTGGGCACACAAGGTACCGTTTAGGATATATCCAAAAGTTACCATTTTGGGAAAAACTTTAACCATTCAACTCAGGTGGGTCCACTTAGACCTTCACCGAGCAGGTGGTTGTTTTTCCCCCTCGTGCTATACTCCTTAATCCATTTGATTAAAAGGAGCAACCCGGGGGTATTAACCTTCCATGCACCCCATGGAGGTCAAATACCCGGGACACGAGTTTAGGAGGCGTTAGTGAACCAACTCTTAACCTCTAAACATAGTGCCTCGGTTAGGTCGGAGATGCATATGTATGCTATGTGATCTTTACATTCCTTGAACCCGAGACCATGCAGTAGTGTTTAGGGAAAAAGTAAAAAAAAAAAAGGAAGTGAAGTTTTTTTTTAGGTATCTGTTTTTGTGTCAGACCTCGGATTAGGCCCGACAGTGGTCTCGAGCCGAGAAATCCGCGCGGATTTCTGTGAAGCTCGGCTACTGGCCGGTCTAATTTGAGGTGAGTCGTTGTCTGGGCTCGGAATTTGGCCCATATGTGGCTCAGGCCCAGGGGATCCGCGCGGATCCCAGGTTGGGCAGGGTTACATGTGGTCCAAATTCTCGTTTTTTTTTCTTTTCCTTTGGTTAATGTTTTTTTTTTAGTTTTTTGTTGTTTTTTCCTCTTTTCTTTTCCTTTTGTTTTTGAGGTACCTTGATTTGGGCCTGGCAGGAGCCTTGAGCTCGGGAAATCCGCGTAGACCTCGCTAGGGCTTAGGCCCAGTGGGTCCGCGCGGATTCCGGAGGCTCGGTACTTGCCAGACCCAAATTTTGGTTTCCTCGGGGTTTTGCTTGAGGTTTAGTTTTTATTTTCTCCTTTTTCTTTTGTCCTTCTCGTTTTTTAGCATAAGTCCTTGTGAGTCGGTCGGGAATGCATTTGGACTATATAAAGATGTCGGGCCTCACAAGATTCAAGCGGATTTTGTGAGTGAGTCTACTCTTTTGTACAATCCAAATGAGTTTCTAGTCGGGTTAGTCCGGTTGATTGATATGTTTAACCCTTATGAGAGACTTGAGTTCTTTCGGATTCGGTCCGGTAAGGTTTAAACATATGATCTTGGGCGTGAGTCACCATTTTGCATAAGAGCTTTGTTTGGACTTCGCATATAGTCTCGAGCTTTAGTTCGATTATTCGGAGTTCGAATAGAATTCTTCATTCATTGCATGTTGTGTCTTAGGAAAGCGTCGAGCTGAGTCTTTGAATTCCTCCACCTTTTCAGGACAGGATAGGTTGGTTTCGAGTTTATCAACGGGACGAAACCGGGCGTTTGGAAACTTTCGACATTCATTACGATAGTAACGAAGACCGGGTATCATCTGAGGTAACCAATCCAGAGGCGACTGACGAAGGAGCATCTGAGGGAGTAGTTGAGAGTTTAGTGATCGATCCATCTGAAAACATGTCAAACCCAAATGATGACGTCAGCGGGGGTCAACCACACAGTGATGCTGGGGAGGAAGCCGTTCCACCACCACCACCAGCTCCAAATACTGACTTGGAGCAGTTAACCAATGTGATTCTAAACATGCAAGTTTCGATGAACGCCACTAGAAACGCAGAACTGCAGAATCGATGCCGTTATTCATGCTATGGAAGAGGCCAAAACTCAAACGAAGAATCCTCCTACGGGTGAAGTAGAACACCGCAGAGAGAAGGATGGATCACCACGGATCTCAAACTCGAGACTAGATCGCATCGAGCGATGTTGAAAGAATCTACTTTGTTCAATAATCAATTTATGGACGATGTCGCTTTACACCGTGCCACGGGAAGGCTTCCTCCTAAGTTCAACATGCCGGACATTAAGTTCCACTTGTTGAGAGCCCTCATCGCATGTGAGGAACTTTTAGGGGCGATGACGGAAAAGGAGTAGAGGAGGACATCTATCACATTATTTTTCCTTGGACTTTGGGACTGATGTTATGAAATGGTACAACACTCATCCGCCAAGACTACACAATGGAGTTTGCTTTGCAAGGAGTTCTTACATCGATTCTACAATGTAGACATGCCAGTCACTTTAAGGGACATGGAATTAGTGAAGCAAGAGGAGAAAGAATCTTTCTCCGACTACTTTACTCGGTGGAGATCAAAGGCAGCTCAAATGGTGGACCGACCATCTGAAGAGCACCAAGTAGACATGCTAATTCGAAGTTTGCAACCGTCATACAACGCTCATTTGAGGTTTCAACCCCTTAAAGATTTCGCTACATTAAGACTGGCTGGGACCAAGATAGAAAGTGAGTTTGCTAAAGGCGTTGCAACTGGGGGCTGGAAGAACACCTACACTAACAGAAGTCTACCGCCCATCAAAGATCCAACAACAAGGGGAATGAGGTGAATGCCCTACAACGTTACACTGAATACACCCCTATAGACACTACGTACGCTCAAGCTTTAGAGCGTCTCTTAAGCAAGGGAATGATTACTCTTCCCGACTTAAGGCCGGAGCCAAAGGAGAAACCACGGAATTGGGATGCTGGCAAGTTCTGCAAGTACCATAGGGCTCGAGGGCATGATACCGAGCAGTGTTTTACTTTGAAGAACAGGATGGAGGAGATGTTCAGATCAAAGCAATTACCCTTACCGAAGGCAGCACAAAAACCTAGCAACACAAACAATCCACTAGGTACACTGCATATACACGCTGTGTTTGAGGAATGCGAGTGGGATCCCTCGGATATCATTACTGATGCAAAGAAGTCAACTTACATCACGCGTTACTTCACGGAGGACCACGAAGTCAACGGTCTATGGGTTAGTGATGAAGAAGATGTCTATGGTGAGCCTCATGCTGAGAAGGCCGCAGACAGCTTTTGGGATTCTGATGGAGACGAGGACTTTTGGGGAACAGCAAAATCCGGATGCGTCAAAACTCCGGATGTTACTTTCCTAACAAGGTCGGGGCGCCATAATCATCAAGGAGGCCCTTCCCAAGTCCAACCTCAAGACAAAGGGAAGGAGAAGGTAGGAGAGGTAGTGATCCCCGTTCCGGAGGAGGATTTGATGTTGAAGCAGTTGAAGAGATTGAAGATGGATGTTACGGTATGGCAATTGTTGGCAGCTTCACAAAAGCACAGGCAAGCCCTGATCGAGGCTTTAAGCAAGTTGGAAGTATCACCTGAAACTACACCCGAGGAAATAGTATCTTTTGTCACATCTGGCAGGAGTACTATAACTTTTGGTGATGAGGATTTACCCAAGGAAGGTCTTGCACACAACAAGGCCCTGTACTTGACCGTTGGATGCGCTAGTAAAGTGGTACCCTTAGTATTGGTGGACAACGGATCTGCGGTGAACATTTGTCCATGGAGGACGGCACAGAAGCTGGGAATTCAATCCCATCAGCTTACCCAGCAGGCCATTCAACTTAGGGCCTACGACAACACTCCTAGACGAATTTTGGGTTCAATTTTGTTACCGATTACTATGGATACAATTTCTAGCAATGTCGAGTTCTTGGTGTTAGACATTCCGGCATCATTTAAACTGTTGTTAGGACGCCCTTGGTTGCACGCACAACAAGCGGTGTCATCTACTCTACATCAGAAGGTGAAGATGATGGTTAAGGGGCAGGTGGTAACAGTCAAAGGAGAGGAGTTAGCAGCTGTGATCACTTCGAAGAAACCTATGATCGAGGTAGAACACAACTCCAAGGACGAGGAGTTTCACCATTTCGATATCATAGCTACCTTGGAGAAGGAAGAAGCACCATTAGACTTCGATCCTTATTCCAACAGGAAGGTGAATGCAATTTTGAAGCGACATGGATACTTTCCCGGTTTACCTTTGGGGAGGAGAGCTCAAGGACCTACATCTTTTCCCTTGACTCAGGGAGGGAGCTACTACTTTGGTTTAGGCTACATTCCAACAGAGGAAGAGAGGAGATTAGCTAAGAAGGTTAGGAGAATTAGGAAAGGTGAGCCAATACCGCTTTATAGCATAAAGCCGTATCCACTCACACTTAATGGCGCCTACGAGGGAAGGTGATCATTTCCCTTACTTTGGTTTTCCGGAGCCCTACTATTTGAAGAGCAGGGGCATTTTAGTTCCAGTTTTAGAGATCTTCAACGACTGCATGCTACTCGAAGAGGAATTGTTCACACCGGCGAGGGAGAACAGGACCCCACTAGAATGGACTCATCTAGCAGGGAGTAACATATTTGGAATGCTATTTGGTCAAGAGGCACAAAGAGAGGATAAACCCGTAGAAGCGCTTTCCTTGGCCCTATCAAGCATGGATTTCGATCCTACTAAGCTCATCGCTACATGGGGTCAGGAAACCAAGCAAGTCACCTGGGTGTCGGCCAAAGGAGACAAGGAGTTTGTTCTAGCTTTAGGAAAGTCAGTGCTTGAGTCAGGGTCTAGTGCCATTCCTGTTGTGGTTCCATTTTCTGAATCTGTTTTAGAATCTAAGTTTGAACAGTCTGTTGCATTTACATCGGGAGGGTCTGTAGAGTCTCTTGTTGATGTTCCTATTTCCAAATTCAATGAAATGAACTCATTTGCTTATGACTCTTCTTTCCCCCCATCCCTGAACTGCTTTGCCTCTAATGAAAATAACCAAGATGTTGTAAATGAACCTGAATTTGAACTTCCTAAAGATCTTTTACAAGCCGTGGAAGAACACGAAAACCGGATTTCTGTAATTGAAGAAACTTTAGAAGTAAACCTTGGTACGCCTGAAGAGCCTAAATTAACTAAAATTGGGAAATTTTTGACCATCGAGGAGCAAGAGCACTTTACTCTTCTCTTACGAGAATTTGTGGATGTCTTTGCCTGGTCATATCAAGATATGCCCGGTATAGACAGAGAGATAGCTGAACACAGAATTCCTCTTTACCCTGACGCTAAACCAAGGTAAGCTTCACGGATGAAGCCGGAGTGGGCATTGAAGATTAAGGAGGAAGTAGAGAAGCAGCTGAAGGTAGGCTTCATTAGGGTATCGGAGTATCCACATTGGATAGCGAATGTAGTCCCGGTTCCTAAGAAGGACGGGAGAGTACGGATGTGTGTAGATTTTAGGGATCTGAATAAGGCCAGTCCTAAGGATGACTTTCCTTTACCTCATATTGATGTTTTGGTAGATAACACCTGTGGGCATGCTCTTCTGTCATTTATGGATGGGTATTCGGGGTACAACCAGATTAAGATGGCAGAGGAAGATATGGAGAAGACGACGTTCATCACACATTGGGGTACATTCTGTTATGTAGTGATGCCATTTGGGTTGAAAAATGCAGGGGCGACCTATCAAAGGACAGCCACCACATTATTGCATGATATGATGCATAAGGAGGCAGAGGTTTACGTAGACGACATGATCATCAAATCCGTTGACCGTGACACACACTTAGATAGCCTTAGAAGATTTTTCCATAGGCTACGGAAGTACGGGATGAGGTTGAACCCTCAGAAGTGTGCATTTGGAGTAACGTCAAGCAAGTTACTAGGTTTTGTAGTGAGCTCTAGAGGAATCGAGGTCGATCCAGCAAAGATCAAGGCGATACAGGAAATGCCACCGCCTAAGACAGAAAAGGAGATAAGAGGTTTCCTCGGACGTCATAGACATAGCTGTTCATTTCGAAATTAACCATGATTTGCGAATATATTCAAGAAGTTGAGGAAAGGGGTCAACTGAGTGGGATGAAAATGTCAAGCGCCTTTGACAAAATTAAAGAGTACTGGCTAATCCGCTTTTAGTTCCACCAAGACTAAAAGCCTTTATTGTTGTACTTAACAATCACCGAAGTCAAGAATGGGGCTATGCTAGCTCAAAGATACGATGGCGAAGAGCGAGCAATTTACTACTTAAGCAAGAAGTTTCTAGAATATGAGACCCAGATCTAACATTGAGAGATTGTCCCTTGCCTTAGTTTGGGCAACAAGGAAATTACGTCACTACATGCTTGCTCACACCGTGCATGTGACTGCTTTCATGAATCCTCTCAAGTACCTGATGGAGCAGCCACTGGTCAATAGTAGAGTAGCTCGGTGGATGGTTATGTTATCGGAGTTCGACTTACAATTTGTTCCACAAAAAGCCATAAAAGGAAGAGTAGTTGCTGATTTTTTGGCAGATTTACCTGTTGAGGAGGCCAGTGAAGAAAAGTTAGATTTTCCCGACGAAGAAGTATTTCAAACACAGAAAGAAACATGGGAAATGTATTTTGATGGAGCTTCCAACCAAAGCGGATATGGTGTAAGAATCATTCTGATTTCACCTGAAGGAGCACATACTCCTATTTCCGTGAAGCTAGATTTTGAGGCGACAAATAATGTAGCCGAATATGAAGCGTGTATCATTGGCATGCAGGCTGCCGTGAAAATGGACATAAAGTGCATAAGGATATTTGGTGATTCGAGCCTTATAATAAACCAGGTTTGCAATAAGTGGAAGGTGAAGAACGAAGCTTTGGCACCCTATCAAGCTTACGTAAGGGATTTAGCAGAACACTTTGATCAAGTAGTGTTCACTTATTTACCTCGGGAGCATAATGAGTTAGCTGATGCATTAGCAAAGCTGTCATCCTTGCTAAATATCCCGAGAGGAGTTGTGTCTATGCCGATAAGCATAGAGAGAAGGAGTCAACCGGCTTATGTTTACTCTTTGGAGATTTGTGAGATAAATTCGACTTGTTGGTATTATGACATATACCAATATCTTACTAAGGGAATCTACCCTGAAGATTCCACTACGAGATCGCAAAGAGCAATTAGACTCTTATCATCACAGTACTGTTTGATCCAAGATCAACTATACAGGAAGACGGATACGGGTATCAATTTGCTTTGTTTAGGACAAAGTGAAGCTCAGAGTTTGATAAAGGAAGTTCATGGGGGAGAATGTGGCCCGCATATGAATGGACGAATGTTGTCCAAGAAGGTTCAAAGGATGGGATATTACTGGTCGACTATGGAGGCTGGCTGTCACGACTATGTAAAACGGTGCTACAAGTGTCAAATCTATGCAAACTTGCAACACCAACCCCCGTCATTTTTAACTACATTAACCTCGCCATGGCCATTTTCTGTTTGGGGCATTGATATCATAGGAAAAGTCACTCCTAAAGGAACGGGAGGACATGAGTATGTGCTTGTAGCCATTGACTACTTCACAAAGTGGATTGAAGCGGCATCTTATGCAAAGTTAACTTCTAAGCACGTAGCCAAATTCATACTTAGAAACATAATCTGCCGTTATGGGGTTCCGCATGAGTTGATAAGTGACAATGGAGTTCATTTCAAAAAGGAGACAGCGGATTTGTTAGCGAAATACAAGATCCAACACCATAGATCATTCAGATATCTACTGCACCAATGGAGCGGTTGAGGCAGCTAACAAAAACCTCACGAGGATCATAGAGAAGATGGCCTCGACTTATAAGGACTGGCCCGATAAGTTACCCTTTGCCGTATGGGGTTATCGAACTTCCATTCGTACATCCACAGGAGCAACACCTTACTCACTGGTATACGGAATGGAAGCGGTTTTGCCAATAGAAGTGGCTATACCTTCATTACGAATCATAGCAGAAAGTCAGATTCCGGAAGCAGACTGGGCCAAGGCTAGATATGAGGAGTTGGTAAATGTTGATGAGAGGAGGCTCAGAGCCATGCACAATGTCCAGATATACCAAAATCGGGTGTCCAGGGCATTTAATAGGAAGGTCAAACCTAAAGACCTTGGAGAGGGTGATATGGTTTTGAAGGAGATAAGGGCACCTATTCAGGACCCGAGGGGAAAGTTTAGGCCCAACTGGATGGGACCTTACATTATAAAGGAAATTCTTCCGGGGGGAGCGGTAAAATTGGGCGACTTAGAAGGAGAAGATTATGTTCAGCTGACCAATTTGGATCAACTCAAGAGATTCTATGCGTAAAGGGTAAATTGGACATAGCAACTGGTAATTAAAACCAGCCACTATTCTTTTATATATCAGCAATTGGCTTATTTAGCCAAGCAACTGATTTCATTTGTTCGAACTACGATGGCCTGATTCCGCACATTGTGGATACGTAGGTAGCTTTCCTAAAAGTCCGGCCTCACCCGTTAAAATTTCCCCAATTTTGGTTGTTTATCTTTTAAAAGCAACATTAGATTTTCATGAGTCTAATGGTACTTGCCATAAAATCTAAGGCTCGAGTTAAAAAAAAAGAGTAGGCCCAAAGTCCAAGAGATCCGCTCGGATTTCTAGACCTTAAAATGGGTTTTCTGTTTTTTTTTCTCTCTTTCTTCCTAACGTTTTCGGCTTTACTGGGCCTAGAATGCCATAGGATCCGCGCGGATTCCTCGTGGCCCAGTACCAAGACCCTTTTTCAGCTTTTCTACATTGTTCGGGATAACATCATTTTTTCCAGAATTCAGTACCAAGATGATGGAATCCGCGCGGATTCCTTTACGTTGGGCCTAAAATACTCACATTTTGTTTAGGAGCCATTGTGGGCCGGATCCGCGCGGATCCACCTGTTCCGGGCCTAAGTTTCTTCCTTTTTTCCTTCTTGCGCGGACTTCTGTATCGATCCAAAATACTCCGTTGGTGAGCAATTTGGTAGATCCGCGCGGATTCTTAGAGTTTTCGGACTTTCTTTTCGCTTCTAAATTTTCACAAATCTATGTGGCTCAAAACACTCAGTTGACACTTTTTACGAGCAGTTTTAGGGTAGATTTGCGCGGTTTTATCCCATGTTAGGCTTGATCAATTTCTTTTTTCCATCCTTTTCTTTTTAATGCAGAAATTCCTTGAGAATTTTACATTCGTTTTGATTGGGATTTAAAATTTTCTATGTGCAGAAGTTTTTAGGAATTTCACACATGTAATAGAAAATTTCAAAGTATTTATTGAAAAATTCGATCTTTATTTATTATATCCTAGCCTAAAAAAAAAGAGCATGTGAATCCATTCACTACTTACACCGTTCAACAGCATCTAAGAATAAAAATAAAAAACACCCTGAAAAAAATATATAAAATATGGGCAAGCAGCATCAGTTTCAGTCCTGTTTCAACTTCTTTTCTGCTTCAGGGGCCATGCTAGATCTTGACCCTTCACCCTGAGAAGATGTCCTTCTAGGTCTTTTCTTAACTTTAGGGTCACTGGGGGCTTTCTCTTTGTTTTTCCCAGTAGGTTCAGGAGGTTGCTGATGAGGAATATCTTCAGCACAGGTTCCCGATTACACAGCCTTTCTCTAGGACGTGTTGTAGTTGAGGGAGGAGTCCTAGTTGTCATGGGTGCAATTCCTTTTCCCTCTTGTTCTTTAAGTTTCTTCCTTACTGTGGGGTTCTTTTCCATTATCCATTGGCGATATGCCATAGATACATATGTGCTGCCCCCTGTGGGAGGAACAGTTAAGGTAGGCCTGTTCACCCAGTAGTCCTGCCAGGATCTGACTTTAGCAGCATCGTTAGTGAGAATTCTAGGGCTAGGAGGAATACAGTATAATGTGGGAATCCACTGTTTTCTTCTAATTTGGCTTTTGGTCCGTTCGGGGAAGTAATAGGTTGTGTGAGTTAAGCCTACAAGTCTTACAAACGGACACCGATGATCAACAGTTATCACCTCCCTGATCCTCCACCAAGTGATGTGCCACTTGACTATCATCTCCTCAACAAACCACTTCAACCACTTGTCCGTTGAGCGCTCTTTGTACTTGCGGGCACGTTGGCAAAATTGGGTTATGCGGAAAGTAGCTTCATTCTTCGGGGGTGCCAGGAAACGGGTATGCTCCATCAACCAAATCTACAAAAAAGGGAAGAAAATTAGATTTACAATTTTATTAAGGCTACGGTAAAATTGGTAAAGGGAATAAGTTTACCTGAAGCAGCAAGGGGCTTCCTGAGAACTCGCCTTCAGACTCCTTGCTAAACCGATCCAGGCCCAAGATAGTTTCGGCGACTATCATAGGCGCCAGATTTTGGTCATCGTGGAGACTCTCACCAATGTTGATTAGGGAAGCAGGACCGCTGTTTGTGCCACCATGGTAGAAGCAGAATTGTCCTAATAAGCATAGGGCCAAGGCCCTAACTTTGCGCTCAATGTGATCACTCCTTCTAAACAGAGAGATCAAGGGCAGGAAATTTACCCTTTCACCCTCTAATATTCTCTCTAGATCTTCCCTTCCTAAACCTAATAGGGAGGTATACCGGATCTGATATTTTTAGAAGAAGTAGGGATGACTGGTTTGGAAGAGAATTTAAATCCTAATATTGCCCCAAATTCTTCCTAAGAGGGCACAATTCTTTTCCCAACTGAATAGGTGGAGTTCAGGGTCCCAAAATTCGGTGGCTGCCCTAAGAAAGTCCCACATCAGCCTTACTTGCCTAAGGCTAATTAGTGTATGAAGATTGTATCTCTTTAACTCTTCTTTCTCATCGAAAGAAAGAGAAAGAATCCATTGGTCTAGTTCTTTTCGGAAAGACATGGTTAGAAAAGATGGTCAGACAAGATGAAGAATTCGAATGGGAATGTCTACAATAATCGTAACGAGAACGCAAGAGTGAAGGTGTGAATTTTCGGGTTGGATTCGCGCGGATTTTATAGTGCCGAAGTTTTGATGGAGACGAAATTCCGTAATACTAGTTTCGATAGGAATCGAAAATTAATTGGTGCGGCGCGGATTTTCGAAAAGTGCAGGTTTGGACGTATGGCGCGGATCCAGCGTAGGATGGCGCGGATTTGGCCCAGTTCCAGCAGGATGGCGCGGATTTGGCCCAGTTCCAGCAGGATGGCGCGGATTTGGCCCGTTTCCAGCTGGCTGGCGCGGATCCCGGCTCATTTCTGGCGCGGATCGATCCGCCATTTCCGTGAGAGGCGCGATTTTCTTGGGCGTCTTGTGGGTTTTGCATAAGATTGATTTTGTTTCGGGGTTACCGGGATTCCAGTTTGCTTTTGGTTTAAGTTGGTATGATTGAAGTCTCAAACTGGGGGCTATGGGTCGGATTAGGATATGTCGATTGCAGTAGTTTGCTCATGTTAGGTTGTAAAATTTTTGTTGTCTTCGTTGATTAATGGAATACAGTTATTGACCACAGCTCCGCTTTCGTCTGTTTTGTGTGTTTTGCATTGCATGATTTTCCTCCTTTTCTTTCTTTCTTTTTCAAGATTTCTAAATAAGCAAAATTAAATTAAAGCATGCATGTTCATACATAAGCATAGTGTTTAAAGTTGGTTTTAATAAACAAATTAAAGTTCATAACAAAGTTATTTCCCTAAGCATTATACATGGTGGTTTCTTCATTCTTCGTCCTCGTCGGAAACCAAGTCGATATAATCGGGGCCCGGTTGACCGGCATGTTGACCCGGCTGGTTGGGAGGATATTGACCGGTCAAGAAGTTCCATCCACCTGCCGTCCAAGAAGAAGGTTGCTCCTGCTGACTCCAAGAAGAGCTCGGAGTGTCATATGTGTGAACCTGTCCTGTCTCATCAACATGGAAGGACCCGGGGTAATGCGCTTGCAAGACAGGGGCCTGCAAGACCGGAGTCAAGCTCCAGTTGTCACTATATTCTTGTTTGACCGGTTCCTCCTTGCCTAAGAAGTATGAAGAGGATGAGTCGAAAAAGCCGGTATTATGCGATGATGGCATAGAAGGTGTGGGGATGTCTGGTTGAGCTCCCTTGTAATCAATTGATGTCTGGTGGAAGTCCCCTGACCATCTGCGTTGGTTGTATTCAGAAGGCCCTTGAGACAAGGACATACCACTAAATATCTGATCCAACATGGAGGCATCAGAAGTCTGGGAAGCAGCGTCACTCTCACTAATGTACCTCCCATAACCATGCGTCCGGGAAGACCCTCTTGCACGGGTGAAACTGGCCGTGCTAGCAGACTCCATGGAGGCATCAGTTTCCTCTTCAGGGATAAGAGGAATGGAGGGAACATAACCATGGGGTTGGGTCCCATAAGCGGTCATTCCCCCACTGCTGTTCGAGGAGCCTATGCCCCGCATTGAATGAGGGCCACCTCCACCACTGCTGGAAGAGCACGCTCTAGGAGTCATATAGAAGCCTCCTCCTCCTAAATCGACATCCTGGTGGAACTCAGTTTCAGCATCGTCATCCTCACCATTTTTAGCATGATAAGTAAGGGGCATAGGTCCACCACCTCCCACGTAGTGACCATGTGCGCCGCCATCATTATTGTCATCATCGTCACTGTCATCATCATCGTCATCAACATCGTGGCCTCCAGGACCCCTACCCTGATGGTGGTGATGACCTCCACCTCTCGGTTGCCCTCTACCACGACCTCCACCACGCCGAGGTCCAAAACCCATTCGACGCCGATATCGTCTCTGCATATCTTGAATTTCATCACAGAGACCGTATATAAGGGCAATGGCCTCCATAGTTTGCTCTCGGCTCCACTGCAAACAGTTTACGATAAAATTAAACACGCGGACCAGGAGTTGCAAGTAATTATTACTTTGGGTTTGAGAGGCTTACTCCGGGACTATTGGAAGATAAAGGGAGTTCCGGACAGTTCCTACGACGGCGCCTAAAACCCAAAGGATTGGGAACTGCTGGCGTGCCAGTACCCTGCAAATTGATTAAAGGTCAATTACAGTGAAAAGGTTAATAATGCATGGGAAAGTTTTCTCTAATACTCACCATGCGTCCCATAAGACGTGGTCGAATGGATGCGGCATAGTTGGCCCCCATGATCAGCAAATTCCCAATAGGAATCCCCATAAGATTGACTTCAAGTTCATCGAAAGTCAAAGAGCGGGGGTAGAACATCTTAGCCGGTGGATTGACCGGTACCAGCGGAGGCCATACATGCATGCATTGGTGGGTGACCCTTTCCCCGCAGTACCATACGAAGGTAAAAGGGCCTTCAAATAAGATCCTTCTACAGTTGATGTCCTGCAGTGTATCGAGGTCCGGAAGTTGGTCTTCCGTAACCTCATAAGCAGCCCAAGGGTTCAAGGCACACTGTATATGGGTTAGTGTGTAATTTGGTGATCTTTAAAGGGGAAATTGAAAGAGAAAGAAGATAATACCTGCCCGGGATTATTCAAGATGCCGCGGAAGAGCTCCAAATGCTCCACTCTTCGCTTCCTTACTAACAGGTCATCACGACCCCAGCGAAGAGCAATTGGGAAGACATCACCAGCAGTAGACTGAGGAGATAAGGCTGCAAAGTACTCATAGAACCAAATCTGCAAAGAGTTACAGAGTTAATACTCAAATTACAGATAAGTAAAGAGGTAGTAGAAGAAGGAGGACTACCTCGATGACTTTCCACAGGCCGGAAAGATAGGTGTTATTCTGCTCCAGTTTTGATCTAGGGACTCTTACACCCGCTCGGAGTCCCCTGAAGAGGCAAGTGTAGGCTGCCGCGCCCCAAGCTAAATTGGCGAGATTATCTAGGTCCGCCAAATTACCTAGATAATGGAAGAATACACGACTACCACGGTCAGCAAAGATGGTAGTACACAAGAAAATGGCAAGTATTACTCGCCGTCAAGATCGATGTACATTTCGTCCCGGTTGCCCTTCAGGACCTCATCAAAGAGAACGGAATAGCGGAAGCTCCGTGTATCGTGGATGGTACCCATCACAGGACCGAACAAAGCTATTTGTTGGGCCTTGTCTTGGCCCAAATCATCAGAATACTGTAGGGGCACCCCGCCAAAGGGTAACCCCGTAATCATAGCAAAATCGAGGGGGGTGATGGTCATCTCATATTCTGGGAAGTGAAACGTATTGGTGGTATCCCAAAACCGTTCACTTAGGGCACGCACTACGCAATGGCCCGTAGGTTCGCGCATGGCGTGCAGAGCGTTGAGGAAGTGACTAAAGCCGACCTCCCGATACAGCCTTTGTAAAGCCCAGCTGCTCTAGTTCATCCAAGAACCTCATTACTTTCCCAATGGCCCCACAGGCATGGATGTTGTCAGCCTGCAAGGTAAAATTATACATGAGATTTTTTTTTTCAAGGAACACTCAAAATGTTATAATGAATGGGAAAAGTGACGTACCGTGACTTGAGTGATAAAATGGGAGATATGCACATCGCGGCAATAGAGAAGGTCTTGGCCGTCCCATGGATGAGGGCCGGCCCAATCCCGGCTCATATTGCCCTTCTGGGCTAAGTCAGCGGCCCAAGCTTCCTTCTTGGGGTGATATTTTGTTGGCTTTGATGAAGGCATGGTACTGTAAAATGACTCAACTCAAGTACAAGATTATTCGGTGCTTGAGCAAAGTTAAAATCATACAGAAAGGACGATTTTGCGAAGCAAGGTAAAAGGGGTCGGATTGTTATTTGACTCATATTTTAACCCATTTCAGCAAGACAACGCGGGTTTGAAGCCGAGAAGTTCAAGCTCATTTTTTCTTAAAGGGTCGGCGCGGATTTGGGTAGATTTGAGCCCAGCAAATTTTGGGCCTGCGCGGATTTTAGGCCGATTTTGGGCCCAGTAACTTTTAGGCCTCCACACTGGGCTGGCGCGGATTTGTGTTGGGCCGAGAAGTTTGGGTTGTTTGGTTGGGCTGGCGCGGATTGGTGTTGGGCCGAGAAGTTTTGGGTTTGTTCAATTTGGTGGCGGATCTCGCGATTAATAAAATTTTGGGCCTGTTTGGGCGGGCCAGTGTAGCTCTGAAGTTGTTTTTAGGAAACTTTTAGGCCCATTTCTTTGGGTTTGCGCGGATTTTGGGCTAGATCGGTCCAAAGTTTTACAGTTTGCACAAAAAGGGGATCGGTCCAAATTTGAGTAAATTCATATAATGAGCATATAAGTCCAAAACTTAATTAAAGTGCATGGATTTGAATATTCCAACACAAAATTTTCCGCCCAAACACGTATACAAGCTAATTCATGCAAACTCAACAAAATGCAAGAAATTAAGTGAATTTCTACATGTATGCATGGTGGATATTTGAGCAAACTAGAAGCTTGTAAAAACGTACTTTTTATGAAGAGATCTGCGCGGATCTGGTTTGAGTAGAAGGCTCAAATAAGCTCACAGACCCAACCCAAGAAAATGTGACAAAAATGGCTTGGAGTTAGATGGAGTTGCGCGGATTTTAGCAAAATAGGCCAAGCTTTCAGTTCAAGTATTCAAGCTTTAGTTTTCAGTGCAAGTGTTCAAGCTCAAATGCAACAAGAATGACCTAAAAAGTGTGAAATCTGCGCGGATTTACTGGAAACAAGAACAAGTTTTGAGCTTATATGGAGCAAAAATGGAAAATCAGAAGGAAATTACCTGAGATTGACGGGAATTTCAGCAGCGCTGGATTGCTGAAGAAAAAGCTCACACTCGCCGAAGTATTGCGCGGATTTCAGCTTGAATATGGCGCGGACGTCAGCTGGGGTGGCGCGGATTTCACCCGGAGATGGTCGGTGTCGCGCGGATTTTGGCCGGGAGTGACGAAAGGTGTTGGATGTTTGAGTAAGGATGGAGCTTTGAGTGAGGATGAGATTGAGTGAAGTGAGTGGCTAAGAGAGAGAGTGAGAAGATAAGGAGATGAGAGTGAGTAAGTGAGTGGCTAAGATGGAGTAAGTGAATAAATGTGAAGTGAGTGAATGAGTGGGTAAGGAGAGTGAGAGAGTGAATGTGAGGTGAAAGTGGGTTAATACCAGGAGGGCAAAAGAAAGTGGTCAAGGGAGTATTCTCATTTTATACCTATTTTATGTTGTTCCTTTCTTTTTCTCATGTTCTTACTCTTGTTTTCGTACTTTATTTTCATTTTTTTTTTTATTTCTTCATCTTTTATCAGTCAAAAACACACAAAATTTATCCTTTTCAGGAGAAAACCTACAAAGCCTGGGCAATATCCAGCAGTCAAAGCTAGCTACAAAAAAAAATCAATTCCGGATGTCTTTCAAGCTACCCTCGGAAGTTGAAGCCTGGACAATATCCAGCATTTAATCAGCATCGGACTACCTCCGGTCAGAAGTCCAAGCTATCCTTGGATTAATCAGCCTGGACGACCTCCAGCAATCAAGTCAACAATTTGGACTACCTCCAGCTGACTACACGAGATTTCCGGTATACTTTGACTTTCGTCTTACCCAGACTCAGTCAAAGTGGGGGCTATCTGTAGACACCAAAAATGGGTCTATCGGATTTTTCAGCATTCCCGGGATCGGAAATAAAATTCAAGCAGAATGGGCACAAAAGGGCGGCGCGGATTAAATCGATGGGCCAAAAATGAAGGGCGCGGATTAAATGGGATCGGGCCAAAAATGAAGGCTGGCGCGGATTCGTCAGGACTGGGCCAAAAATGAAGGCTGGCGCGGATTTATCAGGCTCTGGGCTCGAACGTGGGCTGTCGCGGATTCAATTGGGCCAAAACCCAAGGGTGGCGCGGATCCTGCTCGACCCGGCCCATTAGGTTGGCGCGGATCCTATTCGACCCGGCCCATTAGGTTGGCGCGGATCCTATTCGACCCGGCCCATCAGGTTGGCGCGGATCCTTTAGCCCGACCCGATTGGAAAATCAAATCCGGATCTGATACTGAGTCACGGGTCTCGCGCGGATCCGGTCAAAGGCGATTGTGACCTTTGGCGGCGGTTTGTCTGCGTTACCAAAAAAACCGCCCAATCACGGCGGTTAACTGGTCCGCGGATTTCACGTGAATCGCCAAACCGCCAGAATCGCCTCTTAACCGCGTGGATCACGATGACCGACCTTTTCCCCATGGCTATATAAGGATCCGCGCGGATCCTTATTTGGGGTTGGCTTTTTCGGTACTCGGGGGGGATTTTGGCAACTTGACCGTACATTTTCCGGCGAGACATCAAGGAATCCACGCGGATCCTCCGCTACACTCACGTTTTCGGCTTACCGGAATCCAAATTCGCCATTGTCCTCGACTCGAATTCGACTACCGGCAACCCGTTTTCCAGCCGATCCGCGCCAATTTGGGTATAACCCGAATTTTTTTCTTTTCGTTTTTCCTTCCTTTATTGTTATCTCGTTTTCATTTACAAAGTTATGTAACGATGTAGTCGATACGCCCCGCCCGATGTAATTTTTTTATTCTTATTTTGTTTGTTCGTGGAACTTTTATACCAAATTGCATGAGTTTCATTCAAGTTGTGACAACTTTTCTTTAGTTCAATTTTAGTACCCGACCTAGTATAGGCCGCTTCGGCGGGCGGTGCAAGGGCAACCCCCTACACCGGCTTCTTTACCCCCGGACCCGTTTTCTTGGTTCGAGACCGGAGTCAAAATTTTCCTAAAAGGTTTTGTTAATTTTACTTTTAAAATTAATCAAGACTTTTTTCACGGTATTTGCATTTAAAACTGGTTTTATTATCTTTTGGCGTATAAGGAATGACCTATACTGTTTGAGTATTAGGGCGGGAATTACCCCGGTACTACAGGGCAGAGATCCGCGCGGATCTTGGTCCAGTGGGCCGGCGGTCGTCCTCGTTTTTTTATTCGAACAGGTAGGAATGGAAATGCAAAATTTTTGGCCCAAATGGACCTGGGATCCGCGCGAATCCCAACTCTGTTTTAGGTCGATTTTTGTATTTTTCTGAATGGTTCCTTATGTGTTTAATGATAATAAAAAAAACGGTATTAAATTCAAATATTATAATCCGAAAACCTTTTTTTTATAAACTAAAAATAAATTTCGCACCCTAGGAAAATAAGCAACCCTACGTCGATTCGACCTTCCGTGGGGGACCGTGCCCTCCGGGACGCGGGCCCTACACACGACTCTTCGACATGTACAGCTCTTCCAGTTTGGTCCAGAGCACCCGAGGTTTCTCGATATGCATCACCTCTCTCTGAATGTGCTCTGCCAAGCACAGCTGAATCCCTGCCAGAGTCTTATCTTCAAGCTTCTTCCACTCCCTTGGAGTCAGATTCCCCTTGATATCCTTCTGGAGTTTTTGGAATTCATCATCGCTCATTGTCGCATCAGTCTTCGTGTCGGGATACTCAATCACATCCCATAACCCGTGCTGAATCAGGACCGCCTTCATCTGCAGTCTCCACATAGTAAAACTCCTCATTCCATCAAATTTTGGAATATCACACTTCATGATTGAAGCCATCTCCACCTTGCTCTGATACCACCTGTTAGAGAAAAATGAGTAGCAAGGTAACAGCGGAAGCGAATAATAGAATCGAAAACGAGATGACGGATATTACGACAAAATTTAGGAACGAAAAATAAGCGATAAAATCAAACACCAGAATCACGTGGGAAACCGAAGAACTCGGAGAAAAACCCACTGGCCATGACACGAAAATAATCCACTATGAGAAAGGAGGAGTACAACCTGATCACTATCACAGGGTGTGATACGATCCACAAAGGAGATTACAATAACAATCTCTCAACACTCAACTCACAATCTCTCAGGATACACTGGGGAAAATATTGGTGAGACCCCTTTCTCTATCAATATTTTCTCTCTCTCTAGCTCTCTGTGTTTGCCGATGTCTTTGGTGGAAAAACATGCACCCTATTTATAGGGAGAACTCCCTATAACCTAACTTGACTCCCACTCCAAATAGATTTAGAATCTAATACAATTAGGAAACCTAACACAATAAGGAAACCTAAATAATATCCTAATACAATTAGGAAACAAATAATTGTGAGATCAAAAGATTTGGTGATTTTAGGACACTTTCCTAACAATTCATGAAGAAAACACGACTGCTCTTTGTTCAAGAATGCTTAATTTGCACTAAAACCCCGCAATGATCTTCTATCACAAAACAATCCTTATTTTAAGAGATTTTTCTGTAAAAATAAAAGTTGAATCACCTTTTAGTAAGTTTCTACTAAAAAAAGGTCTTGATAATTATTGACATACAAATAGAAAGACTTCAAAATTAATTCCCAAATTATAAATTCATAAAAATCATCTCCTTTCTCTAAATCATTTTTTAAAATATTTTATTTCTACTAAAAATAAAACTTAATAGGAAGCATAAAAAGACGAGGAGTAATAATATTTATCTCATAATATTTATTATTTTATAATATTAATATAATTTTTTTTAACTAACTATTTTTATTAATTTTTTAAACACAAAAATAAAAAAAGAGTTGAAGGGAGATATATACTAACAATTTAATGTTTAATATTTCATAATTTTGTCATACTACATAATTACTGTTAAATGAATAAAATAATATCCGACGGAGATGAATAATATATCATATTCTATTATAAGTTTTATAACTAATTCTCTAGATTTATAAAACATACTCCATCCAAAGTGTGGACGAGTAAAACTAGTATTAGTGGCGTGGCATAAGTTGAGGTAGAGTAGGTGAAAGGCACGTACATTAATTCCTGCCACGCGATGCCCACATGTCAGTTACATGCGAAGTTCGAAGTATGCAGTAGTAAGCAACTCCAAGCTAATTAAAACACAATCCAACATTTTGTTTGGATCATATCATATCATATTCCCCCTCAGGAAAAATAACAAAACAGAAAAATGGGAAGCATTCCTTTCCCCAGCACATCGTTGGTTCAGCTGCTGAAAAAAACCATGTGGAACCCCAGTCCTTTGCTCTCGTACAAGGTGGTTGCAAACACCGCAATAAAGCAGCAACGTCGATGTTTGTCTGCCTTGGGCACTGAGTTCCCCTCAAGACAATACCCTCAGTTTGAACCGGCCAGGACCCCTCCAGAGATGCCGTCCCCTTCAACATCAACTCCTCCTGAGATTGAGATTGACCCAACTGCAACCCCTCAAGAGATTGTGTCCCCGCCATTACCGGAGGAGATTGGGCCTGGGCCTCCTGGCCCAGACTCCCCGCAGCAGCCCATCCCCTCGCCTCCCGGGCCTGAAATAGTCCCCCCACCACCACCCAGTGAGCCGGAGATAATCCCACCACCAAAGAGGCAGCCGCCTGATGTTGTGCCGCCGGAAATATTTCCACCACCATCTCCACCGCCCCCGGACATCACTCCACCACCTGGTCCCACCATTGTATGGTAACACATAAGGACTCGTGCCACTACTCTTTTGTAAGGGATGGTAGATGTAGATAGATATCCCATTACATCTCCACGGTTCCACTTCGCTTTTTCATAAGCATGTTTTTTATTATAGTAGGATGTTCTCACTTGAATTTAAAATTTTGGTAAAGTTGAAATATATGTATCCATGCAACCAAATATGAAGGACAAGCTTTACGAATATGCATTTTAAAAGCCACATTTTTTTGGCAGATGGTCAATAAAGTAGGAAAATAAAAATACAAAGTCATTAAGGAAGGGCTCGATGTCTTGCTCTAACGGCAAGATCACTAGCTTCCTTAATGCTAATGTCTTTTGAGTTAAGGAAAGAACAATAGTCTACATTAAAATACAAATTTTCATAATTATGAAGGATATCTTGATAGTTCCTTGACAGCTGCAAGCTTCTTTCACATTGGTTGTTATCTATGTGATGTCGCTTAGGATGGACTTGAGTGCCCCAAAGAGGGACCCTCTCATGCATTTTCCTCTTAGTCCCTACAGAATAGTTGCTATAATGTAGATGCCTACCATGAGATACTGAAGACTTTCTTCTGGATACCTTGCTCTGCTCTCGACTAGCTGTGAAACGAAAGTAGTGGTCGTTCTACTGTGATTATTGGAATGCTTCAGCGGTATAAACTTGCACCACAATCGAAAAATCTACCTCTTGGTTGACTTTGGGCCCCTTAGGATCCTCCATTTCCATCTCCATACACATAGAAGGAGCATTGACCTCTTCCATCTCCTCCTCACCTTAGCATGCTTGAGGTTTAATTCTCACCGTCATAAAACTCATACTTCTAGGATCATAATAACACATTGGTTTCTTTCGTGAAAGATCTTTATAAGCACTCCTAGAGATGGACTAAGTGTCCCCTTTAGCTGCTTTCTTTACAAATTTTAGAGATAGACTAGCATCTACATTATCCCTTATCACTAGATTGGTTGCCGGAGATTGTGTAGAACTTGGGTCAGTCCTATCCTCCATGCTTAGCAATGAAGTTGAAATCGAAGAAAGGGGCTGGGCTTTCCCAAAGTCTCCCTCATATCCTTTCTCCGGGACCTTAGACTCGGAGTAGGCCTTTCCTACTCCTATTTCCTTAGTTACCTTTTTTCTCTTTACATGTAGGCTTGGCAGTTCTGTACCAAGTCCTTGCACGATGTTAGAGCAAACCTATGACTCAAAAAGTGATCTCTCATCCTCTTTCTTCCCATCTTTGTGAACAATTTTCCTCTCCTTTATCAAGGCGTCGACTCGTGCTAGCTCAATCCTTGCCTCCCTATTGGAATGGCTAATGTCAAGGGTTTTAACCAACAATTTTTTGGCCTCCTCCAAGGCACCAATCTTGGCAAGAGCTACACCTTGTCTGTAAAGAGTTTTGACGTTGTTGGGATCAAACTTTAACACATACCCATAAAATTCAACGACTTTCTGACAATTTCCTAGTTTTAACTCACGGGCTGCAAGATTGAGGTTAATAGAGATAGCTAAGTCCCACATGAGCAGGTGATCTTCATCACTCAAAGGTGCGCTAGTACACACAAATTGTAATATGCTGTTTCATACAATTCAGCAGCAAACTCAAGCTTCTCGTTTCTAAACAAATTGTTCCCATTCGATCTCTTTAAACTCTTTTGCTTTGAGGAGGGCCTCCCGAGGGTGATCCATTTGCGTTGAGTTAAAGCCACATTTTACTGCAAGCCAAATGAGCCATCCGGAACAAATTTATTTTATGAGCAACACGTACACCTTTAGGAACTATATTTTACTGTGCGCTGCCACATGAACCATCCGGAACAAATCCATCATATAAACCAGATATGCATCAAATCTACCAAATTCTATACTCCCTCCATTTCATATTAATTGACACCTAAACTAATTTTTTTTGGTTCTAAAATAATTGTCATTTTCCATTTCCCAATACCTAATTTAATTATTTTAATTTTAATAATTATGTTAACTTTTTACCTTTTTAATTAATAAAAACTATCCTTACATTCTCTCACTATCTACACCTTAGTATTTAAAAAAATATTTTGGAAAATAGTGCTATTTAACTATGTGGGTAGTTTTGTTTAATTAGACATTGGTATATGAGAAATTTTGGAATATGTCGATTAATATGGAACGGAGGGAGTATTAATATCAACTGTGTGCAGTAATTTGCACAAACCAATACTTGGATAAATCCTCCTATACAATCTAAGCAACGAACCGATATTTACATACTATCTTTTTCCTTTTGTTGGGTGAAGGGTGGAAATTCAAACCAAACCAATTAGTAAGTTAGCATCTACTACTAGACTAGACAATCCTTAGTAGTATCTGGGTGGAGGAGGTGGAGGAGGAGCATAGGGATGACTTCCAGGACGCTGAGTATCTGCAGGGAAGCCTCCATAAGGCCTTGGGTTGGGAGCTCCATAAGATGATCCTGTTACCAAACACATACACCATGACAAACTGGATTAAATAAAAATAAAAATAAAAATGAAAAGATAGAAAACAGGCACCAGAAAAGCAAGAGAGAAAGAAGGATTATCACCAAAAGGAGGTTGAGGAGCGGCTCTCATGTCTGCTGGGCTACTTATATATTCTGTCGGAGCACCAACAGACTCACGGTAATCATGTCTCCTAAGGGGATCATGCATGTAACCACCATACCAGGGGGGATCATCCCTTGGAAGTGAACTTGTGTAACTTGAGTATGTCCCATGATAGCCATCTCTAGAAGGCATTCGATTCACACCTCCTTCGTAGGCCCCAGACAAAGGTTCAACTCCGCTAGGATGAACAATACATCTAGGTACAGTTTTCGCCTGCATGGTGGCAGAAAGTTTAACATACAATCTGCGGAATTCCATTTGAAAGCTCTTCATACATTTCCAAACATTTCACATAGTGTTGACAAAAATTCAGGTCTGTCAACTCTATCAATGTTGAAATTCGGAAGAAAAATCGATGATCATTCGAATCAAAATCAAGTTCAGACAATTGAAATACAAGAAACATTGTCTTTATTTTCAGTTAAATCGGTTAATGCCAAGTTGGACAAAAATTCTATGACCATGCCTAGTTCTTTCTGGGTCAGACAAATTTGGGTACTCAAGGCGGTCAATATTTTGCCAGCTCTAAATTTTCACAATGCCCAGCCACACAACAAATCTGACTATATCCCAAAAATTATGAATCATGACCAAGGACAGTCAAGTTCAGAAATCAGAGAAACTCACATCATAGCGAAATGGCCCTGGCTCTGCAACGCTTGGCGGTGGGGGCCTTGTATATCTCGTATATACCTGCATCTACAGTGACATGAATGTCAGTGACCCAATCTATGGCTCCAATAATTCAAGCATTAAAGAGTTCAAATTCCTTAGAAAGACCATAGCTGTATACAAGAAATCAGACTTTGGACTCACATTGGCAGGAATCGGATGCACATCAGGCAAAGGAGGACCTACTGAACCACCACCTGTCACAAAGTTCAATAGGTTATGTGTGCAAAAAAAATGCAAGGTTACTCTGAATCTAATCAGAAATAACATGAGAGCACGCTAGGGGAGTCATGGCAGAAACCTGGCCAAACTCCTCGAACTCCAGGTAATGAGTCAGAATATCCGGAATGAGCATGTTGAGGGCCTGGTAAAGAGCAAGCTGAGGCCCTGGAATCTGAATGATGAGAACTTTCCCGATCATATGGAGGATAATCATAGTTCGATGAAGAGTACCCAGATACCCTAGAATCAGAGTGGACAGTACTTGCCCAAGAATATGGTGAAATAGCACTCGAGTTCCCATTAGGGGCCAGTGCTAGGGCACGCTTCATCTCCTCCAGGTGCCTCTGTGCCTCTTCCCTATTGAGTTCCGGGAATATGACCTATTACATAAATATTCACTCTCAGTAGTCTTTCACACGCTGTTGCTTCAGTTTGAGGATGGTTAATTTATTTTAAGTAGATAATTGCTAATGTTGGGCAATGGGTGAAATGCTCTGCTCACATACATTGTTTCATCAATGAAACATTGATAGTTCTTAATATATGCTCTGGTGTTTTGGGGAAAGTGAGCATTGGGATTCACCTTATCAAAATACTCGTCTGCACCGCGCATGTCTTTGCTCATGGGCAAAACAAAATTAGCTGTGCCACAAATAATACAAGATATCATCAATAGAGTCGCCACCACAGAAGGAACAAAGACAAATTATTGCCCCTAAAAATTGAAACAGGAATGTACCTAACATCTGATTAACCGCCTCAGGGGGTACTTCCTTTCCCATTTCTCTGAATCTTCTCTCAGCACGTATCTTTAATTCTTCTGGTGTTGGGAAAATCACTACAGCAATCTTCTTAAAAGAGCAATTAAAGAAATCAAATGATCAAAAAATGCAGGCAACCGAAAACTGTACTCACTGATGTACACAGTAACATGGAAAAATGAAGGCATACAGTATATATACCTTATGGTAAATTGCAAACGGCTTCAGTTTACGCTTTCTAGCACTCTTGTAGACATTTGTCTGATCAAGTATGTAATTGTGAGGTATTTTAGAAGCTCTTGATAATAATGTGTTAAAAATCCCTGTTGCCCGGTCCATCAACCGATCAAATCTTTCCCCATAGTTGTTTTTCCTTAGCAACCCTGGGACCTGTAACAGAAATATTTAAGCTAACCAGAGACTGCTTTGAAATCAGAAATAGAAACCATATGCAGGAGGAAGATTGATGAATATATAGAACAAAAAAAGAGCAGAACCTTCATCTGATCCAAGGCCAGGTTTGTTCCAAGTAAGACATAGCGCTTTTCAGGGTGTTCCTTGGCCCATTTTTCTGCCCAGGTTGTTTTTCCAGAAGCCGGTAATCCCACCATCATTATCACCTCACACTCTGCTGGGTCAGAGAAAGAAGGTCCTATGACAGCCTTTCCATCACTCACAGCAGAAGCCCATGGCTTGAACCCTTCTACAGGAACTAGTCCATCGTCAATACTGAACTGCATCTCAACCACGGTATTTTTCAATAAAATATGAGGAAACATCGCTGATTCCCACGGAAGTTTCTGAGACTGACAATCTATTACCCCGAGACCCCGGGGGCCAGCATCAAATGGTTTGGCAATACCCAACCGTTTTCCATTCTTGGAGAACTCTATTGAACCCCATGGCCTGCTTTCAAGATCCACTAAGCATACAATAGTATCGCCAATCCCAAAAGTCTCACCGTAGTCCACAAATCTACCGGCATTTGAGAATTTTCCAGTGCCGCCAAACCCATAGCTCTGCTCAGTTTCCCCAAGGTTGCCCACAGTATTATCACCTCTTGATATGCCAACTCGGCAAACATTCTGCTGGTTGATAGGGGTATCCTCCATTTTCACAGGTTGTGCTGAAACTATTTTGCATCCAAAACAGTATTTTCCTCCTCTGATTCCGATGTTTGCCCGCGCCCCAGACCAGCAGTAAGCAAATCCTTCCTCATACAGAGCGTGTCCCGTGAGTCCATCACCTTCAATGTTAAAATCTAGTGGGAAGACAGTATTTTTAACATTAGCATTGCACATCTAAGAAGAGGGCCCTCAGTACTAAGAAATATGAACAATGTACACTAACTGAGAATCATGAAGCAACACATTTTGCAGAAATTCAAAACAAAAATTACAAAGTTAAATAAGCAAATAAGTTGGCTCACTTCAAAAATTACAAAGTTAAATAAGCAAATAAGTTAAATAAGCAAAGTTAAAATCTAGTGGTTGATAAGTTATGATATTTTTAACATTAGCTTTCTGCAACAAGTTGACTCACTTCAACTCAGAAATCAAAACTAGAAGTCCTACCCTGGCCAATCCACCTTCTCTCTTACAATATGAAATATGATTCTTATAGCTACATGCAAGCAGTAGCATTCTTGGTTGAACCAGCTTATGATGGTTAAATATCATTTCTATTTTTCTTTTTCTTTTTTTTTTTTTGATAGGAAATGGCTCAATATCATTTCTTTGGACACAAAAGACCACATAATTCCTTCATAAGAAAGCTAAGGTGAAAAAAGAAACTGTTTCTCAATACATGATAGCAATGTATAAACAACCCTAGCTTGAAATTCTTGACACAAATGGGAAAAAGCTACCATAAACCTGGAATTCAAACACCATATGATCCCAGCTAATGCATGGATTGACAAGCGAGAAATGAATGAGAAATTGTATTGCTTCTTCTGAGATTAAAGAAAACATATGCCCAGTCAAATGAGGCCCTCAAACTAGAAAGGATGCTTAACAATTGTGGAATCACTCCAAAGACTAGTTTGTTCCAAAAGAATTGGAACCGAGAAATTGGTGAATGATTACCCGAATTAGAGTCGGCGGGATTGAGGACGACGCGGAAGCTTCCCTGGGATTGAGAGTGGGATGCGTTCTTAGGCCTCTTTGAATGAGGGATTTGTTCATCTTTAATTGGGTTTTCTCGTTTTACAAACGACATTCGGAAATGAGAGAGACTGACACAGAAGCAAGGGACAAGACAGGGAGGGAAGCCACCGCCTGAGAGTCTGACAATCACCTGCGACCTTCTTCCTCTGATGCGTACAACCGCCTTGGTATTTTATTTTATTTCTGTTTTCTGGCTGATGATTATAAAAGGATGGGAAAAGTTGAAACAACACCACAGCCCCGCAAGATCCCGACACAAAACAAGCTTGATTTGATTGTGTCATAAATTTTGATCATCTTTAATTAATCGCTTTTGCTATATGCAACGGTTCAGCCAGTTGCAGAAACGGGTATGACGGCCGGGTTGGGTCACGGTAGGAGATAAAAATGTCAGCAAATAGAAAAATGATATCTGAAAAATAAATTAATTTTTTGATCAATTGCAAATTGTCACTTGTCAAGTTAACTTCGAGCGACTTATTTACTTGAAATTAAATCCCGAGTACCCACAAACGGCCAAGTGTCAGAAGTGATCCTGAAAATAGTAATTGTTTTTTATTTAAAATAAGGAAATAATTATTTAATTTGGGTATAAGCCCAAAACTCAACTCAAACCTTAGGGGCTAGGCCTCCAGAGCTTATACATAGAGGCCTCCCCCTTGGCTTTGGAAGATCAAACTGCCAACGACCTTCAGCTAACAAGCACCAAGGATTGAAGTCTGCAAAACCTCAAGATCAAGTCTCCAAGTGTTCAGCACGTCTTCATCAAGAACAACAACCTAATTCTTCGGTAAGACAATCGGCAAATACACTCTGCAGTCTACCCTCAACATTCCGCATTCTGCACTCTAGAGGCTTCAGAAGATTGAACTGCAAGCGACCTCCAGCTACCAAGCGTCAAGGATCAAGGTTTGCAAAAGCTCCAAGCATCTACCGCGTCAAGATCAAGAACTGCTACAAAGTTGTTCGGCAGGACATGTAAAGCCTTCAGAAGATTGAACTACAGACACTCTCCAGCTACAAGCGACAAGGACCAACGTTGGCTAGTTAAACAACTTCCGTTCTTTGCATCAAAGACTGCAGCTGTCTCCTGACAGGGCCGCAAGCGCACGGTGTACGTAGTAGCACGTCAAGGTCGATCCCACAGGGACTCAATTAGCAGCTCAATAAACTAGTCTCTAATGCGATTGCTAAGCTAATCAGGTTTTGGGTTTTGAAAGGTTTTAGAAAACTAATAAAACTAATAAAGCAGGGAAACATCAATCAAAGAATATATCAAGAGAGAAAGACTTATAGGGAGATGCTAACCTAACAACGAGTTCGATTACTAAAAACCTAGCCTGCACAATCATACATTCAAGAATGAATCAAGAATCAACAACCTCTGAATTCTATCGCCCTTTCGATGCTAAATAGAATTATTCTAAACAACCTAATCAACAACTTTCGTCTGCCTTTTAGATTAATCAGAATAGAAGGCCTTAAAAAGTCAGGTTATCTAATGATTCCCTAGTTTACTACTCCTTTTTCAACTTTCGTGAGCCTAGGTAGACAGGTTGGTAGTCAGATTACCCTAATTCACCTTTCAGTACTTCTTAGGTTAATCTCAAACTCATGAATATTCGAGCGCTCAGAGAACACACATGAACATGGAAAACACAACCTTCTATTGATTCTAATCAACAATTCATGCACAAACTAATAACAATCAATCAAACTACATTGCTTCGGGTTGCAAAACCCTAGAATTCAAGAAATCTACTCACTCATATTCAATGAAAACACAAAACAAGTTCCAAACATCTTAATCGAATCTCAAAACTAAGAAGGAAATCGAAAAGAAAGAATAGAATTGCGAAGAATACAACCCGTCGAGTCTTTCGATCCCGGGGTAGAAACCTTCTCCGCGAACGTCGCTCCTTTCCTTTGTGAATCTTGATCTTGGTTTCTCTTGAATCGATTCGGTCTTGAATCTTGATGGTGGGGAAGAGGAGTAGAATGGAAGTATTAGGGCTCTCTTTTCTCTCCTTGACGGCCAAAGAATGAAGGAAAACTGATAGAATATGACTCCCCCTTGAAAAACCGTCGCTTCCTCGCTTTTCTACTCGCGAAAACAACCGCTCCACATAGGCAGCCCGCCTCGATCCGCACAGTCCGTATATGGACCGTGGTGATCACCACGGGCTGCCCGAGGTTGCCACTGTTTCGTTTCTTTCTTCTTTCCTTCGCAAAAAATGAGTTGGGCACAAGGAGCTAAACCGCCACGGACCGTGGCCACCACCTCGGGCTGCCCGAGGTTGCCACTGCCCGGCCATTTCTTGCTCCTTTCCATCCCAAATTTGTACCACGGTTTGGGTTTGACATGTAGAGGTCCGTGGTATATTCACTCTTGCCTGAAGTTGAGAGAAAGTTGGTGTTTTGGCCTCAAAACCTACAAATTCACATCAAAAACAACAACACCAAGTGTAGTAGGGAAATTGGAATAAAAATCAAGGTTCACACACAAAATTATCCCTAATTCACTATTGAAAACCCCCAAAAACATAGCCATGAAATGCAGTTATCAACCCTAGAGTAATCATTAGGAATTATTATGGCTTGTTTGTGTTTTATGAATTGTAGCATACAAAGTTGTTCATATCTAGGGTTTATGATAATTAACTGTTGCTGATTAGGTCTAAAAGTAAGTTTAAAAGTGTCTTAAGGTCATGGAGAAGTTTTCATGATGTTATGAGGTAATATGAGTTTAAGTTCGAGACCTTACTTTATGTTATTAGTGTCGTGGCAATATCATGTATTACTTTAAACGTGTCGTATCGATTTCATTATTAACCTTTTAGAAAAGATGTGTTCTGATGTTCGCGTTTCCATGATAGTTACGCTCGTTACATAGCTAACTAACTAATAAGAAAAGGTTAAGTTTGCGGCGGAGTAGGACTCGTGCGTAACTAATTACCGTAGAGAGTAATAATTTTAGAAGTTTATATTCGAATCCTAGGTACGAGCGAGACGACGAAGTAGTAGCTCACGTGTATAAGTGTTGTAGTAAAGAGAAGTTGTTCAGGTAATGTCTATGCCCTAATCCCCATTAGATGCTCTTTACTGGTTTTTATTGGTTTCTATATTGATTTCGGAAATTGCATCTCGAAGGGGACTTTATCTGAAATTTGACTGTCTATTTTGTTTAAGAAAGCTATGTTCTTTGATTCATAAAGTATGGACAGTCCTTTGGTTTTTGTGTTGAAAGTGTGTTGGTTTGGAATTGTGGTGTGGTAGTGTTGGTTTTGGAAATGTTGGTTGATATTGGAATGAACTTAAATATGAAACTTGACTAAATAAACGGTATGACTAAATGCGGGTTCAGGCAGTCTCCCAAGACCAGGATAAGTTCCTGCAGGGAGGCTATCAAGAGACCAGATTACGCCTGGTAGTTTGGAATGAATGTTGCGATGATCATCTAGGATGTGGTTGTGATTAGTGATGATGATGAGAAAAGATATTTGCGATGGCCATCCGTGAGTTAGATTGAGATTGGATTGATGATGAGAAAAGATTATGGAATGTTTTTGGCGAGTCTATTGACTCTGAGGGGCAATACGGAAGTTCCGCCCGCTTTAAAATATGGAAAATGGTAAGGTTGACTGGTGAAAATTATTTTAAAATGTTTGACTTGTTTCCCCTTCCCTTAAAATGTGTTGAAATTAATTGTATAATGTTTTGACTGTTAGGGGTAGACATTGTTGAGGTCCCCCTCCCCCCAATGTGTTTAAATGTTTTGTTTTTTAAGTGATGATCTTTATGCTGGGGACGGGAACTAGCAGTGAGGCTTGGCTTGTTAGTTTAGTATTTGAGTTGTGTTAAAAGTTTGAAAGACTTGCAGTTATAAATGTTTAGTTCGAATTTCTAAGGTTGTTTAGTGATTTTTCGTTGTCAAACAGTTGTAATTTTCCTTCTCGCCTTGTATTCCTTCGGGGATACGGTAGTGACGCCCGAATTAAAAATTAAAACTTCCGCTAAATTTCCGTTATCGTTAATCTTGACTTTGACCTTTTTATAATTGAATTTTCGGGGCGTTACATTAATAGAATGATCGAACTTTGCCAACCAATCAGTTGCTCTATTTCCTTGGCAATAAATGAGGGATATGATAACTTCATGACACTCCTCAAATAAAAGTGTATATTCCTAACCAACATGGCGATCTCCTAGGGAACCTGATATAGCCCCTTTACTACATTGATTATAATTAAAGTATCACCTTCTAGAAGAATCTTCCGTAAACCAGCCTGAAGTGCACGATTGATACCATTTCGCATAACAGTAGCCACCGCAACCAAAATTGAATTGCATCCCAAATTGAAAGATGAAGCTTGAAGCAACCGCCCTTATGAATCGCGAATGATAAAACTCTCCAGCCACCTTATTTTGAATTCTCCACCCATCAAAATTGATCTTGAGCGTCCTACAAGAAGGCTTGATCGAACTAATCCATGATGAGACCTTGGCCTAACTTTGGTCATCCTTTACTCCGCCAGCATATAAGGACTCCGTTAATTTATGGCAAATTCTACATGCGGCAGAAGAGGCTTGACCCAACAAATCCAGGATTAGACCTTGGCCCTTGTGAATTTGGCCTGACTCTTATTATTATGATTGTTCAGTCTACTCTTGTTATTGTGATTGTTCACTCCAAATATCTTAGAACACGTGCCCCAAATGCGTGTAATATCATTTAATCTTTTATAAAAGGGAGAGTTACCTCTTCCATTTTTTATCACCTGCTTGCTTTTGTTTTGTTGTTTAGTTGATTGTTTGGTACTGTGGGTCAATTGTTTAATGGGCTTTGTACGTGGCTTTTTTTGCTTTACTTCCTTCTTGTTTTCCCATTCTCTGCCTCTCCATTCTTTTTGTTGTGAAGGATTTTGTTTTACAAGTTACTTACCTGTTTATTTGCTTGTATGCAATGTTGGGTTGACCCATGTTACTTTCACTTCTTATATAAATGACATCTGCACCAAACAAAACACATCCTAATATATTATCCCATATTTTTACCCTTTTAATTGTACTTTTTTTTTTATACATTTGCCAAAATCTAAGAAAACCAAAGCAATAATCTTTTACATATATAATAGAAGAAGTATCAAAATTTTCTTTATGAATAATAATTTCAGTTTAAAAAATGTAGAAATTATCCCATCTGTAGTACGGGCAGCTGCACTAGTATATTGATAAATGCCATATGATATGGTTGTGAATCAGTAGATTTTTTTTATAAATATCTAGTGGGAAAAAAAAAACTACTAAAAGCACATATAATGTTAAGTGGGGCGTACAATGCACTATCTACTGTAATTTATTGGGTACTACCGGAGCATGTGCTCCAAATTCTACATTTGTTCATCCATATATATTAGGTTGTTCACTCTGATTATTATGATTATTTACTCTGATTCATATGATTGTTCACTTACAAATATCTTGAACACATACTCCGGATGCATCTAATATATATTGCTCTATCTACTCCCGGGCTCATCGTATACAGTGTTGAAGCCTGTACAGTACACATGTGACATGTTATGTTCGGTACTCGGTAGCCTATGTATGGTCACAATTGTTTTGGGCTATATTTGCAATTTAATGGTCCAAACATGGGAACCCACACTTTGTGCTTAATATCTTTTTGGCCCAAATCATGTACTGGGCCTCCGAGCCTGATACAAGGGTAATTAACCATGAAGGACGGCCCATGAAGCAATTTTCCTATAAGGTCACTGCAGGATAATGAAGTCCTTATTTTCTTTTAGTGTATATTACCATTTACCATTTACCCCTCAGCTGACTCAGATCCTCAATCTCCATTTACCTCCATATTCTCTCTCTACAAATGTAAAAAATGTGAAAAATTAAGAATTGTTAGTACTATTTTTATGAATGTGGATGAAACTAAATAATTAAAAGAAATTTCATAAATAGTAATAATAATTGAGTCATTTAAATAATTAAAAGAAAAGGTAAAGAATGTGGATGAAACTAATGTAAAAAAAAATTAAGAATTGTTAAATTTTTATGACCGAGTATTTGTGGTGCAAAGGCCGAAGTCGTCCTTCGTAGAACCGAAAATGAAATTTCATAAATAGTAATAATAATTGAATAAATACATGGACAAGTGATAGATGTCCATGTTTTTATATGATATGATAGTCCATGAACAGCTGAACACTACATGCAGTGGTCTAGACTCTAGAGAGTACAACGCCCCCAAACTAAAAGGTGAGTTGGCAACAACTTAAATTAACGAAAATGATATGATTTTTGGACCCCCTCTCTTCTTATTTTGAGCAGATGGTTTGATGAATTATTAAATAACGAAAATGGTAGTAAAATAGATTGAAGGTTGGAATTTGGTTAAATTCCATTTCCATATAGCATTAAAATCTAGTTTAAATTTCCTCCAACCAACAACCAAATTAATATATTTCATAAATATATTCCAGGACCAGCCATTTTCTTATTTTAATGATGAATTAATTGATGATAATACTCCCTCCATTTCTCAATAATTGTCACTTTGGAGTTTAGGGAAGATTTTAAGAAAATAGTATTGAGAATGATAATTGCATTGGAAATGATAAAAGTAAGAGTTAAATTTCTATTTTAGTTATATAATTGTATTGAAAATTGTAAAAGTAAGAGGTAAATTAAAAAAAATGTCATTAATGTTATATTGGAATTGTAAAGTGACAGATATTGTGAAAAATAGAAAATTGATCAAAGTGACAGATATTGAGGAATGGAGGGAGTAGTACGTAATATAACTAGCCATGCACCTAGGTGTCGCCAAATCCTATGATTCAGCATTCTCCCCCTGCATGTCCATAACCTCCACCCACCATGTGAGTTATTCTTCATAGAGTAAAATGGTGTAAACACAAATTTGCAGGTCTAAACAAATAAACACAAGAAATTAGTGAACAAATATAATAGTATTAATTTCAAAGGATTTTGTGTACAATTTCTGTGTATTTGTTACAAAATGAAAACGTAACTCAGCCGATTCGATCTCCTTGAATGAAATTGAATGAGTATGGTTTTGGATGAATATGATCTTAGATGAATATAGTCTTGAGTGAATATATTCTTGGATGAATGTGATCTTGAACGAGGGTCGTAGAGACTTGATCCCGATCAAGAGTGAATATATTCTTGGATGAATGTGATCTTGAACAAGGGTCGTAGAGACTTGATCCTGATCAAGAGGAAGTGGTTTGATCTCCCACGAATAAACGACACGAGCTTAAACTTTGTTGTGTTTCTTGTCTTCGAGAGAGAGATATGAGAGCTTTTGAGTTTCCTTTGATGTTTTTCCACCCAATTCCCCCAAAATGAAAGAAGAGATTCTTTATTTATATATAACCTGGGCCAACACTTTTAGGCTCATTTAACTTCTTTTAAAAAAGGACAAATATTTATGTGTCACTCATAACACGTGACATAATTTAATTGGCCACAATAGAACATCATTTAATTCATAATTAAATAATCCACCATAATTAATTTTGACACGTGGCGGGTCATCATTGGCCAAATTAAAAATACCATTAATATTCACGTGGCAAATCTTGATTGATTGACAAATTTTTGCCTTCTACAGATGGGAAAGCACAATAATCCAGATTTAACCTGCTCCTCGAACCGCTGAACCTCATCGATCATCTGACCCCAAGGGACAATGCATTTCTTGACATTCTCCAATGACAACCCATGAGGAGGAATACCCATGATTTGAACCCTTGTCTGCCTGTCTTCGTTTGCCTCATATTTCGACCAAGCTCTCGTCTCTTTGAACATCTTCGATAATTCATATGTAGGAAAACAACATAAATCTTTCTTTGTAGGCATAGTAAGTATTACCTTGTAACCACCCAGTGTTGTTATCTTTATATCCAGATTTGATACGTTGTGAAGGAAGTTGGCCAAATTAATTGCGAACGTCTACGAGTGTGTCACTTGCGCAAACCAAGCTTATTTCAAGCCACTCCAAATTCTCGTGCATAGCTCACCTTTGAGGACTCTGCGCCTGCTTACTGCATTCTGGGATTGTGAATCCCCCAAAATCCCATTCAATTGAGTATCCTTCCTTACCCAGATTTGCTTGACCTTTCTTCCTCTATTATGCTTGATTTTCTTCTTCACCCAGATTTGCTTGACTCTTCCATTTCTTGGCCCTGCTGATTTTGCCCAATTAACAATGATTCATGATCCTTTCATCGATTTATGATGCATAATCTGGATAGCTCTCCCTGCTTCTTCTTCCTTTGCGAACCGCACGAAACCGAACCTCCCAAATTTGCCTTTTCTGCTCGAGATGTAATAGTAATCACCGAATGGACAGAACACGCCTTTGAGCCCATGTTTATCGATTGAATTAGCCAGATTAGCGGTGTAGATAAGGTAATTTGGAGTTGGATCTGTTATGGCTGAAAGGGTGTTCATTTTGCCTTTTTCACACTTTCTTACTCCATTTTATTAAGTTATACATATATATTTATAAAAATATACATTTTTGCTCATAAAATCAATTCAGCGAGTACCAGAGCATGATATTCAGGGGTATAATCTAAGGGTGCGTTTGGTTGGTCAAAAACCCTGGGGAAATGGTCAATTTTCCCGGGTTGACTTAATTTCCCTATGTTTGGAAATAGGTTGACTATGGGAAAATTTTTCGGCGGGCCCACCATTTCCTACAATTTTATAGGGAAAATTTCCCTTAGGGGGGCCTAAGGGAAATTTTTCCGGGGGAAATATTTCCCATGGAAGACTTTCCATGGAAATTTTCCCCGGGAAAAATTTCCCTAGCATTTCGACCAAACGGTCTCTAATTTTCGGTAACTAATATGTAGTTCTTTTGTGATCCCTTCTTGATTAGAAATAATAACAAATGCTTTATTGTTGCATATCACCTCAACCACATTCACTTATTATTGCCACTGAAATAATTTCCTTAATTATCGAATATTACACAATTTAACTCACACACATATATCTTTTGTGAACTTGGCAATTTTGATTTCCCTCCAACTCAATCACTCATTTCCCAAAAAGGGAGGATAACATTCTCAAAAGTTAAAATCAATCAAACAAATTAAAGTTGCAATAAAATTTAAGAAGATGCTTGAGCATTGTTTAAACAAAACCAAAACATACCATGCATTCTATCTATCGCTATTAATGGAAACAAACAAGTCACATGAATTGTACCACCATAAATCATTATCAACGTGAATTGGAAAAAGAGACGTAAATTGTCCCATGTAAAAGATGATGATAAGATGTTTTTAAGGTGCTTTCTAGGGAAAATGATCAATTTTTTCAAATTGACTTATTTTTCCCGTATTTGGACATAGTTTGACATTGAAAAAAATTTCACAAGAACCCATCATTTCTTACATTTTCCAAAGAAAAATTTCTATTAAGGAAGCTTAAGGGAAATTTTTTTACGGTAAAATCTTGCCCATAAAACTTTTCCCAGAAAAATTTGTCTGGGTTTACTAACAAACATTGCTTAAGTTCAATCTTAACCTCAGTTTCCAGAAGTGGCCATAAAACATTCTTTCACAATCCAGCCAACAGAACCACCACTTGCTTAAGCAAAGGGACAAACACCTCATATTCAATTCCTTCAAATTAACTATATTCACCCAATTATTCAACACACCAATTACCAATATTAAACAAAATTCTGAGATTCCTCAAAATAGAAACCCAATTTTTATATACAAAAAGCTCGCCCCTGAATTTTATGATCACAAAGTTTTATTCTGCTCCGTACAAAATTGACTAGCCGACATTCATTCTTGAGGCATCTTCAATAGAATGATTGAAGAGTGGCTAGCCAAATAATAATTGTATTTTCCCACTATTTTTTCCTGTTTCCTAATTTATACAATCAATTAAATCACATATTGAATCGAATTGGTATAAGTAAAATTTGCTTAACTTTAGCTCTCAGTCTTAGTCAGTCGTCAATCACCATGAACAAACTTCTTCTAGGCTGCTTCGGGGACTGATCATCATTGGCAAACAATGCGATTGCGACACTTTCAACACTCTTTCTGCTAATTTGATGTCGATTTCTACTCCTTGACTGTTTTGGAGCGTTTGGAGCTTCGAAATCAGCGTCAAAATCCAAAGACTCAATCGAATTTCTGAATGCCCTAGTTTTTGATGGCGTACTGTATGCAAAGTGCCATTCCTTGGCGATCAGTGTCTGCAGAAATACAAAATCAGACACAAAATTCAGCAGGTTTTCGATCAACTTTGTTTAATTTAAATAAAAATGGGATGAAATGTTTTCTTTTCAAGAACGTGTTACTTACTGCATCACGAACTGTTTTAGAAACCTTGAATAGCTGTTTTAGGTCATCGTGATCTACACCGCAAATCACCTTAATCTGCAACCATCATCGAAAACAAACCAAAGTTAATGTCAGAATTCGACTGAATTGATTGCTGAAATCAGAAACAAGTGTTACAAACTCAAACTAACCAGAATTTCCTGAGGCAGAGTTTCAAGCATTGAAGAGGACCAAGAATTCGTGAATTTAATCCCAACTTCATCCTCCTTTTTAAGACACTGTCGCTTCGATGACTCAAACTCATCAGAAAGCTGATCATAATTACAGACATCATCAGTGAAGAGGATCCTTTTCCTCCCGTAAGAAAAACTCAAGCTCTTCGTCAATGCCATCCAAAGTATCAAACTCAAATAATTGATCTGCAAATCCAGCAAAACTCAAATTAGGCATAGAATTCAATGGACAAAACCAAATTAGGTAGAAACAGACAGAGAAAGAGCATACTTTGAGTCGAGAAATCGAAGATTGAGAATTTCAAGTTGAATGCGTGTAACCGCTGCAAATATACTCTGATCGCCTGAAATTCTTGCTCAAGATAACTCAGAGAACTGGAGGAGAGAGAGATACGAAGAAAGGAAAGAGGATGAAGAAGAGAATTTGAAGTGAGACACAAACCGAGTTAACCTCAAAATTTGACAACTTGCTTCTATATATATGTAGTATATTTTTTTCTCTTTTTCAAAACAATGAAAGAGATAGACAGAGAAAGAGGGAGAGGGGGAATTTAATTGTTTTTTGTGTTATAATAATCGCAGATAAAATCTACGACTACGAGGGTTTGGGGTTTAGGTCATTATAAGGTAAAAGTATAAAAATTAATGAAAATTCTATCATGAATTTATTTTTAATTATGATGGTTGAAAATTTTATATCATTTATTTATTAAAAATAAATTATATTTTTTAAAAAGATTTATATTCTCCTAAATATGGTTAATTATTGTATCAAGTTATTTTGATTAACCTACATTGATTTTGAATTTTTATGGTAAAATTAATGGTCTTTTCACTTTTCAATTACGATAATTGAAAAAAAGTCAACTATGATAGGATTTCGTTTAAAATATTCAATTTTGTAAAAAATTATAACTTAACATATAGATTTACTTATAGTAATAAGTCCTATGGTGAATATATATATTAATTTTAATTTTTAATGATAAAATTAAAGATAATTATATATTTTAACTACCATAGTTAAAAATAATAGTTAAAAATAAATTCAACTATAGTATGAAAATAAATTCAACTATAAAATCTCCCAAAAATTAATTAAAAATGTAGTGCAAATGAAGAGAAAAGGAAACTGTTTTAGGGCGAGAAAAGGTAACTTGGGGAGGGAAATTTCGGAGAAAAAATAATCTTTGAAGACGGCGGATTTTCGATACATTAAAAAAAAAAGATTTGTAAATTTTGAAAAGAAGGAAAAAGGAAAAACTAGCCGTTTTAAGCGAGGGTGGACACGTGGCGTGTTCTTATTTGAAGAATAATGAACGTGGGGCGGATGCTTCATTTGACGCGGAAGTTGGTCAGCCGTGTCGGTCTCTTCCTCTGCACGGTTTTTGGTCCAACTCTTCTAGGTGAACTGTATTATTACTCCCTCCTGTCATTTTGTTGACTATCACAGTCTTCAATATTTTTCTTTGCTTTATAATTTTGTTATATATAATATTTTATTAATAATTATAATATTATAATTTTATAATAGTATTTTTCGTTACAAATCTAATGATAATAATTTTATATAACAAGTCATTGTATACATTGAAAAATTTATGGTCAAAATTCTGTAAATTTAACTGCACAATTTCTAAAGACGACAGCTAATATGGAACAGATGGAATAGTATTTTATCCTAGACTTATGTGTGTTGATTCTTGAAAATTATTCTTAGGAAAGTTAGTCCATTGTTCGAGTCAAGAAACTTTTTTTTGTATTTTTGATTGTCTGATAAATAGAAAAATTTTAATATGACATCATTTTATTATCAATTTCAGTAAGTATTTTTAAATAGGGTTAGAGAAATCTGTTGTGTGTTAGGATAGATTGTGGGTGTGACAGGTGATATAAGTAGGATAACGTAGGATAAATGGAATAGTATTTAGGTTCTGTTCCTTTATGCGGTTGGTAAGGTATGAAAATAGTGCGATGTGGTAAAATTGTATAAGGTAGGATAATGTGTGGAATGACATCGTAAAATTTGTAGAAAGTGTGATTGATGCAGTAGGTGAAGTTAAAGAACATGAAAAGTAGAGGATAAGAGTGAGAAGAGAGAAAAGGCAGGAGATATATATATATATAATGATTGTGATAAAGTGTGGTATGATATGATAAATGTTGAAGAATATTGAATGGTATATAAATTGTGATACTGCACTGCACCACACCATACAAAAGAAGACATGGCCTTAGAAAGGTACTCCCTCCGTTCCATATTAATTGTCATAATTTTGACTTTTACGGTCTCCAATATCACTCTTTGATTGATTATTCCTTACATAATACTCCCTCCTTCCCATATTATCTGTCACTTTAACTAACTTTCTTTTTTCCCATAATATCTGTCATCCTACAATTCCAATAACACATTAATTACTAATTTATCAAATTAACCTTATTAAATACATCTTTTTCTTCAACTTTTCTCTTTTATTCACCATTTTTCTTTATTATTTACCATTTTATTCACAATTTTCTCATTTCCAACAATGCAAATTAATGTAAATTGGAAGTTTTCTTGGTTTTGTAAATTATGTCTTGAAAGACAAATAAAATGGGAAGGAGGGAGTATGTTATTAACAATTACAATTTTATACTTTTATGATAGTATTTTTCGTTACGAATCTAATAGTGGTAATTTTATATAACAACTTATTGCATATATTAAGAAATTTATGGTCAAAGTTTTTCAAATTTGACTGCACAATTTTCAAAAACAACAGTTAGTATGGAACAGAGGGAGTAATTCACATCATTCACGTTATTAAAATATATGAATTTTAAATATATAGTTTATAATTTGCAATAAAATATTGTGAGTAAAATAAGTCATAACAATTGTATAACCTATTAAATATGTGAATTTTTAAATATGTTGTAGGTAAAGTAGGTAAGACTGGATAAAGTGATGCAAAAAGGTGGGATGAGACGGGATGGGCCATAGGTCTTGGGTGGAATAATTATATTCCATCACACAAAAAACAAAGGCCCTAAAGCCCCATTCTTTTATGCGGTAGGTTGTGATACGGTACCATACCGCATAGCACTCTTTAATTTTCCCCCACATCATACCACATCACAATCATTATCAATATATCTTTTCATTTTTCTCTCTCCTCACTTTTCTCCTCTACTTTTCACATTCTCTCTCTTAACCTACATATTCTACCACAACTTTCACCACAAAAAATAAAGGCACTAGGGCCCTGTTCTTTTATGCGATAGGTTGCGGTACTGTACCACACCACATTGTATTCTTTAATTTTCCACCACACCACACCACAATTATTACCAATATATCTTCTCATTTTTCTCTCTCCTCACTTTTCTCCTCTACTTTTCACATTCTCTTTTAACCTACACACTCTACCACAACTTTCACCACAAAAAATAAAGGCCCTAGGGCCCCGTTCTTTTATGCGATAGGTTACGGTACCACATTGCATCGCACTCTTTAATTTTCCAGTTTCACCATACTTCACCACAACACACCACAATCATTACTAATATATCTTTTCACTTTTCTCTCTCCTCACTTTTCTCATCTACTTTTTATATTTTCTCTCTTAACATATCCAATCTACCACAACTTTCACCACAAGTCACCACAAGTCACCATATCTTTTCAAATTTCATTGCACGACACCACATCATTACCACACTGCAACTAACCGTATAAAACAACGAGGTTTAAATAAGTAGTACTCGATTCACAATTACTACATCTTCAATCATCCTATCAAAATTTAGGTCATGGTGTAAGTAAAATTTTTTCATTAGATAAAAATTAATGGAATGAATTATGGGGTAGATGGGCGAATGGCGATGCTTTGTTATGCTTTGGAATTTAATGAGCTGACCAAATTTACTTACGCGATGTTATTTTCTGCGGTTGGTAAATTGCGGTGCCACAGTCTACCGCAGTTTGTCACAACCCACCACAAAATATCATTCTACCACAATTCACCACAACCCACCACAAATTACTTTTTCACAATTACCAATACAATATTTATATATATTTATACAAAAAATCCACCACAACATACTAATAACCCGCCACAATTACATCACAGTTCGCCACAATTTCACCACACTATACCGCGCCATACCGCAGAATACCGCATAAAAGAACATGGCCCAAGTGTGAAAGATTATATTATTCTTTCTTTTTTGGTTTTGTATTCTTGCTGATTACAGTATTTTTCACATTTTTCTTATGCGAGATGAATCACTATTATATAAGCAACATTTTAAAATCTGTAAAAAGTTGTTTGTACTCCGTTGTCTCCGTCCACTTTCTTTTTATCACAGTTTTGATCATATTTTTTTGTAATTTATCTTTTTTTTTTGCAAATTTAGTATGCACAATAATGTTATTAGCTATTAGAAATTTTAACCAGTTTATATACGTAGGCACTGAGGAAATAGAAAAATAAGTTTCCATAGTTGATAGTTCAAGTGTTTCATATAATGACAAGTTGAATGAGATTTACCTGTTCTTTTATACGGCTGACTGGCTGTGGTGACACAATACACTGCACTTTTTTATAACCCACCACAACATACTAATCCACCATAATTTACCACAACCCACCACAATCAACTTTTTTACATTTACCAATACAATGTACATTTATAAAAAACAATACCCACCACAACTTACCAATAACCCACCACAATCCACCACAATTCCACGTACCGCACCCGTCACAATTCTACCATACAGCACCGCGCCATACCGCAGCCAGCCGTATAAAAGAACACACAAATATATGTGGATAGATAGATAGATAGATATCATTTAATCAAGGCCGTATCTAATCTAATTCAATCAAACTCTATTTCCATTTTTTTACATGAATTTTAAAGATGATGCAAGAAAATAAATATTACAAAAAATTATTGTATAATTAGTGAGAAAATTAATTAGATATATTTCAATTAAATCAATTTTTGAATTTATTCTAGTTTGACCATCTTATTTTATTACTACCTTCGTTTTATTTTATCTGTTGTCTAGGAAATTGTGTTAAAAATTTTGACTATTAATATCTTGATTTGTATAATGATTCATCATACAAAATTGATATCATTAGATTTGTAATGAAAAATACTATTTAAAAAGTATAATATTATTTTTGTTATAAAAATTTTATATTAGAAATTATTGATTAAAAATTAACATTGAAAACCGTAAATGACATATAAAAAAGAACAGAGGGAGTACTATATTTTTAAAGAATTAAAAGTTAACTAGCTAGATATATCCCACAGAATAATTTGGAACAGAGGAATTATCTATTTTACAACTTTTTTTATAAAAAAAATTTAACTACACTTCCCTCAATTATGTATTAAAATTATACCGTTCTAGATTATAATAACTGAAAATTCTACCATATCTAGTATATCTAGTATAAAATATTAAGATATACCATGAAGATTAATGCATCAAAAAATATATAATATTCCGTCGGTTTGCTAATTATTTGTTGCTAAGGAGTATGTGTAATTATTTTTATAAATTTTGTATGGTTACCCTTTGCAACCCTTTTTTTTTTTTTTTGATAATGTCTCCTAAATGAAATCTTAGTGAATTTGTTAGATGGCTACAAAAAAAAAAAAAAAAAAATCTGCAACCATACAAACTACAACTCATGCGATTACGTAGATACATATACGTTCAAAAGAAATTGGACCCAAGTACTGGTAAGCTTTTTCGATGGGAGTTACCAAGTACTGTCCGATAAAGAAAGTTTTGTAACTACTCCATAAATTTTGTTTTTGTTTTTGTTGGGCTACAAAAAGCATCCATTTACATAAAAAGGCAAAATATGGTACTGCACTAATGTAATCAAAAAATTGTATTTCAGGGGAAAAAGGCTGAATCGGGAATAATAATGATAATAAAACTGGAGTAAAGAAAATGGTAATAGAGAATCCTATGATGATGAATGAATGAATTATAGAATTTTCGGCCAAATTGGTGGTAAGTTCGTTGGGAGAAGGTATGGAATTGAACCCTGATTAGTGGCCCATTAAATAAGATTAGCTGAATAGTGGGGGCCCATTTAGAATGCCATCACAACTTGACCAATTTGACCTTTGTTTTGCTTCTTTTGATTTGTTTAATCAGTCTTGGCTTACTTGGCTACTTGCCTGGTTGGCGGCGGTAAAGGAATTAACCAACAAGATTGGAATCAAATCAAATCAGGCTTGTAATTGTTATGTTTAGGGCCTCCGGGGGGGTAAAGTCGTAAAGTAATTGGGAAAGAGTCAAAAACGCGTTAATTAAACTAAATGAGACGGCTGTAATTATAATATAATGTAAATTGAGAAATGAGAATACGAAACGAAGGTATATCAGGGTGGTTAGGCCTTTGAGTAGGGCGAAACTAGTGGCATGCTCATTGGCTACACTTGTGTTTCCCAACTTTCCATTGTTCCTACATTTCTATAAATTTGTTACATAACTTTATATTTGAATCGGACTACTACAATTGGAATATGTTCACATCTTTTACTTTGGTTTAGTTTGTAATATATTATTTAATTTCGGATGATTTATCTTATTTTTTTGAGGGGTAAGATAAGTTTATATTTTGTGCTTGAATGAAAATTCAATTGACTATTAAATAACTAAAGGGAACTAAATTATATCGTAACAGATATGCAGGTGTAGCCGATGCTATATCCCTTGCACATATTAACTTCTCTCTTTGTGTTAAAATAAGTTTCTCTTAAAGTTTTTTTTTTTTTTTTTTTTTTTTTATTGAGGTTGGTGTTTTAAAACTTGGAGTCTAGGAATTTTAGCCTAAGTTGATTGAATGTTGAAGTATATGAGTCCAATTTTAGCGGGATCGGGAATATAACAATGAAGTTATTACCATTGATGGGGTGGTCATCCTGATGTGGGGAAGTTTCAATATTTGGGATCTGTCTTGCAAAGTGATGGCCGGGGATATTAGCCATGGTATAACGTATCAAATTAGGGTTAAATTTGTTGGGAAAAGTGGAAATTGTATTCTGCAATGTTGTTTAATAAGAGGGTACCGAGTAAGGTAAAAGGTAAAGTCTATTAGATTGTAATCAAACCCGCAATGTTACATGGTTCAGAGTGTTGGGCAACCAATAAATCTCATTGTCAAAGGTTAAATAATGTGGCAGAAACGAGGATGGTGCAATGGATTTGTTGACTCACCAAGTTGGATAAGATCCGGAATTATGTGTGCCGCAACGAGTTATGGGTGACATCTATTGAAGGTAAGTTGCGAAATAATAGACTAAGATGGTTTGGTCATTTGCTCAAGAGGAGCATGGATGCCCCGGTTCAAAGATGTGAAAACATTGCACTTTCACCACTTTAGCGTAGTTGCAGAAGGCCTAAGAAATCTAAGCGGAGGTCATTCGAGGCGATTTGAAGCACACATGCTTAGTGGATGTCATGGCTTTTGATAGGAGCGTTTGGTAGGCTAGGATCAAGGTAGTCAGATGAGAGCATTGAGAGGTATTTAGTAGCTTGTCTCTTTTTGGACTCTTTTGTGCTTTTCTTGTGTTTGTGTTTGTGTTTTTCAAGAACGTTTAACCCACCTACTATTCTTCACCTTGCTTGCAATACTCAAGTATAACGTCTTGGTCACTTCTACTCCACTCTCTCTCAATTTCACAAGTTATTTTTCCCGTTGATTTTTGAAATGGTTTATGACTCATTTTTTAAAAGGTTTTGTTTCTTGAGTTTGCCATAATCAACTTCCTCATGCACTTTTGTACACGGGGGGAAAGATTGTATATATTTAGATTCCCTTATACCCCACATCAACGGGATTGTACTGGGGCTGGTTTGTTGTTTGTTAATTTATAAACACAAACACTTTGTTGTAACTTGGATTTAATTTAGGGAGGTGTTGTTACTTGTTAGCTAATTCAGTAAATTGATTAATTCAGATCATTTGGTTAGGATCGATTGAGTTGAAGCTAATGTTAAGATCAAACTTAACTTATTTCAGTTGAACCTAGTTAATTGTTAGCAATTCACTAAATTTTATTTTTAAGATCATTTTGATAGGATTGATCGAGATTAATGTCAAGATTAAACTGAACTTATTTCAATCCAACATAGCTAAAATACAAGTCTTACTTGAATACATGAGTTACTAGCTAGCTAGTATTTAGCTAGGAAGGGTTCAAAATTTATAAAAATGTCAACAAAAGTATTATATACGTCCCTAAATAATTGTTCATTTGACTAAACTTTGACCATTGTTTACTCACAAATTGTAATGAGTTACAATATCAAACTATTACCATTAGAAAGATAAAGTACTAAAAATTACAATAATATTAATTTTATATTGTAACTCATTATAATTTTTGAGTAATCAACGGTCAAAGTTTAGTCAAATGGACAATTACTTAGGGATGGAAGTACTCCCTCATTCCCATTTTATTTGTCACTTGGGACATAATTTAAAAAACCAAAAAAAAACTTCAATTTCACATTAATTTACATCATTGAAAATGTGAAAATGTTGAATAAAATGGTAAATAAAAAGGAAAAGGGTGAATAAAAAGGAAAAATTGAAGAAAAAGATGTAAGTAATAAGGGTAATTTGATAAATTAGTAATTAATGTGATATTGAAATTATAAGGTGACAGATATTATGGGAAAAAAGAAAGTTAGTTAAAGTGACAGATAACATGGGAAGGAGGGAGTAGTATATAACTAATCAAGCAATCATTGAACTTGGGAATATAAAAATCACAAATGAGAAATTGAGTATATGCTAGTACCCATTCTTTTTGTTTGCTTTAATTTGCATACCTCCAATTTTAGTAGTACGCATAGTGTACAACGTAATAATAATAGCTGTACTAATTTGTAATATAAGTTAAGAGGTGATGCCTCGTCTGTGCTTATGAGCACTTTTCTTTCGGATTAATAAAATAGGTTATATCCGTTAATTATTAAAAAAAACATAAGTTAAGAGGTGAAAAAAAATGGATACAAATTGATTAGCATAAGGTTGTGGCGGGAATATTGCATACCTGTGCTTGAAATTAGTAATCCAGTATATATGTAATTAGCTGAAACAAAACAGTAAGAGACTATGTAAGTTATACCATAGATTGATATGACTTTCTTGATCGATCATATATATTAAAATAACACGAAATTTTGTAATATAGAATATTTTATAATAAATATTGATGATTGTTTTAAATAAAACTTAACATCTTAATAAACAACTTATACCATATAATAGTGGGAGCGGAATATATATATATATGTGTGTGTATGTATTCATTTATATATACGTATGTGTGTGGGTGTAACTTATGATATCCTATTTTATAATAAATAGTTAGTGGAATAAAACTTTAAAGTAAATTTACATTCTATACATTAAGTATCAAGTTCAAAACAATATTTGGCAAATAGTTTTAATGTTTATTAAATCCTTATAATATAAATTATTTCCTTAACAAGAAAATCTAACAATTATAATGATAATTTTATTTTATATTTCTTGTAATTTCACTAAAGTATAATATAACTATAATGAATAATTTTTAGTAGAATTTAATATCTGAAATTTTATTCTAAATATATTACAAAAAAAAAATCTATATGGCAGAGAAAAGTTAAGGAAAGAAAAATATTAAATCACATGATGATTACAATAGCTTATAATTTTTGGGGTAACATCTTATATTTTTTTGGTAAAAAAGTATTCTTTGAAAATATTATCTTTGGAAATTATGTGTATATATCTTTTTATGTCAATTCACATTAATATGCTAACTCAACTGCTAAATTTATCGAAGACAATGCTCATTTGAACAACCATCTATTTGCTACTTAAATAGCTATCTAGTGTCCAAACTGCTATGAGCTAAACAAGTCAGAACTCTAATTGCATAAAATATTAGTGTTTGGTAAGCTAGCGTTTTGAGGAATGCTTAACGTTTTAAGGAGCGCTTTGTAAAACGTTAATAAAGTTAACGTTTAACGTTTGGAGTAGTGTTTGGTAATCGCATAAAATATTAGTGTTTGGTAAGCTAGCGTTTTTAGGAACGCTTAACGTTTTAAGGAGCGCTTTGTAAAACGTTAATAAAGTTAATTAACATTTAGCGTTTAGAGTAGTGATCCATATTTTTCAGTCAAAAAATACCCATTGAAAATTTTATCTTTGGAAATTATTGATATACATTTATGTCAACTCATATTAATCTGTTAATTTTGCCGCTAAGTTTACCGAACGCAATTCTCTTTTGGACAGTCATCCGCTATTTGCTACATAAACATCTATCCGCTATCTAAAATACTAATTTTTCCGAACAGGGCCTAACTTGTGCAAACTACTAATGCAACAATTTATGTTGGTTCTCAACTATGATAATCATCACAATTAAAATGAATCTCATATGTATATGTGTCAAGTTTTTATCTTAACCGTTCATTTTTTTATTCAATACAAAATTATAAAATATATTTTCTTAGTTGCAAATTTATTTACAAAAATTTCAAAAGTTAAATATATGAACTCTATGTTTTAGCCTAATAAAAAACATATATGCTTGAAAAATATTTAATTTATAATTTTTTTGTAAACAAATTATAAATAGAAAATTACATTTTATAATTTTGTGTTAAATGAAAAAACTTACAGACGAGATGAAACTTAAAACATGTGCAAATAAGATTAATTTACTTGCGATGGTTGTTGAAGTTGACAAGCACTATAACTACTAATTAAAAAAGAATTATTAACATATACCTCCCCAAACTTTTGTAAAATGAGATTTTTACCCTCCATATTTGAAAAATTAGAATTACCCAACCTAACAAATAGTAAATGTAATAAATATAATACTCAACCATTATAGATATCAATTTTATCTACTTTTTCAGATTTATTTAGTCAATAAAAATGATAAAAGTTCTATTTTACCCTTCATAAAAAAAATTTCCTCTTTCCCAATTTCAATATTATACCCAACCCCACCCCATTTTTTCTGGCCCTATTAATTGAAACTTGATCAATAATGGTTGAGGCTACTTGCAATGGCTGAAGTGGGGAGGAGTTGCAATCAAATTGTTACATTATCAATGGTGTCAAGAGAGAATGATATCCTCAAAAGTATGGTGTCATCGTGTGATTTTATGTGATTGATTTTGTGGTGGGTGGGAAAAATCGTCAATGGCGCAGCCCCCAATACTTTTGAGGAGTTGCAAAAATCCCAAGTGCTGAAAAATTAATGATTTTGAAAGTTTCTCAAACATTTGGTGGATGAGCGGCAGAGAATGTAGGGGTAAAAGACGAGAGAGATGCAGTTGGGAAGGCACAAAATGTATTCAATTCAGTTTTGATTACCAAAGTTTGTATTGTGTATGATGGCATGGTGCTTTTCTTTCTTTCTTTGTGTTTCAAACCTTCCAGACTCTGGTGCTAATTGTGCTTGGAATTTTGGGTAGCCCTTAGGGCCTGTAAATTTGGTAGGTAAGTTGAGGTATAATAAATATTGTAATTTTGGTAACTTTTCGTAATTTTTGATAATTTTTAGTAACATTTGGTAACTTTTGATAAGGGTAAATTCTTTGTATTTGATGGGAAATTTTTTTTAAAAAAATTTTGTAAAGGGAAAAATATAAAACAAAATTATATTTAATAAAAAAGGAAAATTATATTTAATAAAATTTTAATAACTTTTGGTAATTTTCGGTAACTTTTAGTAATTTTCGATAGTTTTTGAGATATATTTACCATACCCTAATCTACCTCCCAAATTTACAGGGCTTTAATCATACATGCTCAAATATCAAATATGTTCTCTCTCTTTCTCTTGGCAAAAAGAGGATATCATACAAGGGAGCTCACGCCTCCCAATGTGGGGTCTTAAACTCCATCAACAAATGAAAGGAGTTTAAGTTATTTGTGTGTATTTTATATTTTAAATTTTGAGGCTATTTTTGTCAAACTAGATAAAATTATATGGGTAAATATATTCAGGTTATTGATAAAACGGAAAAAGTATATATTTAGGTAAACAATAAAGGTTAGGATGGGTAATTGAAATTTCTCAAACATAGAAGGTAAAAACCTTATTTTACAAAAGTTTGAGGATGTATATGTTATTAGTTCAATTAAAAAACGATAGTCGTAATGAGATTATGTTCTTTTACAAGGTAAATAGAATCCTACTTACCTTATCTATTTTTGCTTAAAGAGCGTTTGGTAAAGTCCCATGAAATTTCCCCTAAGAAAAATTTCACCTACCTTCATCCCCCACGTGAAACTTTCCCTATAAAATTTTTCCAATGGTCCAAATGCAACCAAACATGAGGAAAATAGGTCAACTTAAAAAAATTGATAAATTTTTCAAGGTTTTTTTTTATCAACCAAATACTCTCTTATCTACTTTTGCTTATCCAATCTTACGTTATCTTTCCTACCTCATTTTTCCTACATTCGGCTTATCTTACCTATTTTTTCTTACTCAATCCTTTATTATCTTGCTTACTTTACTTTTTGTACATCCTACATACCATCTAAAAAAAAAAAGATTTGTTTCAAAAATTCTCTGGAATAAGTTTACTACAAAAGTTTAGATGCTAGATATTCTTAGGTTTTTTTTTTCTTTTTCATTTTTGTTTGTATGAGTTAGTTTTTTTTCCTATTAATTGAACCACAATATGTTGTGGTCCTAGAACCACAATTTAAGAGCTAGGGTACGTATTTAACTCCTTTCACATATTGGATCCACCTAACAGCCAACATACATACATACATACATATATATATATATGTATATTACAACTTTTTTTTAAGAACTTTAACTATTGATGTAAATTGATAGATATTATAATTTATTCCTAAAAATAATTTTAGATAAATTAGTAAACATTATACCATGCATTGCACGAGTCATGAATAAATTAATTGTTGATAAAATTATAATCCGTGCAACCAAATTTACAATCGATTAATTACCATATGAGCACTGTCTTAAATATATGTAGTGTAAAATGTTGTAATTTCTGTTTAGAATGTATTTGATTGTTGATTATACGTACATGTAAATTTTGTTTGTAATTTTGTAGTTTTTAGTATAATTTATCAAATATCCATATTATATTATAAAAGCAAATTGGTAGAAAACTTTTAGGCTTGATCAAGAAATTCGATAATCATGAACAATTTAGTTATTATTTAAATTGAAAAATATTCCAATACACTAAAAATACAAAATAAAATGATAAATAATTAAAAATGAAAAAATTACTTGAATACACAAATACTGTGAATAGAGACTGATAAATTCTTATATCATTATTGCACTACCCAACAGACAAAAGCCGTCAAAAAATAATGAAAACAGAAAACATCATCACTATATTTTTTTTTTCTTGTCTTTTTTTGGATGTACATCCGCATTAATTAGATGCATGTGTGCATATACTATGTTAATAACAAAAACAAAAACAAAAACAAAAACCAACAGCAGTACATTTTTAGCTAAGAGCCTAACATGATAATCATTATTAAAAGACAACATCCCAATCCAAAGCTGCTACTAGCAATAGCATTACAATGATACTTTGGCAATTTTCCTCCCCAATTAAAATTGAGTTTAAATGTTTTCCCTTGTGGAGTGTTTGGTTGCCGGAGTTTTTAAGGAAAATTTTTCAATTTTCTCAAATTTACCAAAGTTTTCCAAGTTTAGTTACAAAATAAGAATATGAAAGTTTTGTGGTGTGTCTCAATATTTTCCCATATTAGATGGGAAAATGTTTCCCATAGGAGAGGTTGAGAAAGTTTGTTTCTCATGTGAAAGAGGAAGTATTTTAATCAAATTCCCCAAGATACCTCTAAAAATTATTTTATAAATAAATAAATGAGGGTAATTTAGACATTTTCATAAATTTTCCTGCAAATTTTCCTATGATTTCAAATGTAAACCAAACACTCATTTACACTTACATTATTTAATCTGTATCTATTTGCACAACCTTACATTAACAATTTAACATGCACTTGCTTACATAAATCTACACTTATCTACGTTCCTATATCAACTTATACTTTCCTACAGCTTGAACCTTTTTAAATCACCTAAAGAACAAATCTAAGTATTGATTTAATCATGTAAACGTCAACCGGGGGCGTATCTACATTGACACTAGTAGTGTCAATTGACACTACTATTATTTTTTTATTAAAAAATCTATTTAGGAAAAAAAACGTGTATTATATATTGTGTGACACCAACTATAATCATGAAAGCTTCTGTAGTACATTGACAATAATCTCAAATGTGTAGTTCTTGACGCCAAATAAAAGAGGTCGCATGCTGAATCTATTTCTGTAACGCCCCGGAAATTCAATTATAGAAAAGTCAAAGTCAAACTAACGTTAACAGACAAAATTTAGCGGAAGACTCAAACTCTTATAGGGCGTTACTGCCGTATCCCCGAAGGAATACAAGGCGAGAAGGAAAACTACAACTGTCTGATAACGGTAAACCAAACTAACAACTCATACTTAGGAGTAAACCTCAAAACTAACTTCAAGGGGCGCGTTTTGATTAGAATAATTATTCTATTTTAGGCCCAAGCTAACTCCCGTCGTTAGTGAGCTCAAGTGTGTTCGTTTTGCTGTGAAGTGAAGCTAACCAGGTAATGTCTATGCTCTAATCCCCACCGGGATGCTCTTTAAATGTATTTTAATGTTTTCTAATCTGTTTTGAGAATTGCATCCCAAAAGGGGACTTTTGTGGAAATGTGACCATCTGTTTTGGATAACTGTTTGTATTTGTTTGTGCTTTGATTTTATGAATTATTGAAGTTGAGATGGTGTTTTATGAGTAGTTTTATTACTAGTTTTGATAACCTGGGTTGGGTTTGACTTGAGAGCTGTGAGTTGAGTTTTGCATAAGATACCAATAATTCAAGTGAAACATTAAGCGGGTTTCGGGGCATAACCGATGAGTATTGGAATCTGTCGGGTTATAGACCAGGAGATCAGGGCTTCTTCCCTGATATAGGATAGTGGATATCTTTGATGCCTGTGGTAGGCGAACTCTTTTGATGCCTGTGGTAGGCGAACTTTGATGCCTGTGGTAGGCGAATATCTTTGCTGCCTGTGGTAGGCGAACTCTCTTGATGCCTGTGGTAGACCATGTTACTCTAAGGGATGTGGTATCCCGCCCGCATAATAAAATATGGATTGGTTGGGTTGAGGAAAACAGTTAGGGGTTTAATGGTTTGTGAAATGGTTTGACTTATTCCCTCTTCCTCAAATGAATTGAAATGAACTTAACTTGTTTTTAACGTTAGGGGTAGACATTATTGAGATTTCCCCCTCATTTTTGAAATGTTTTGTTTTCAGGTGAAGATCTATATGCTGGGGACGGGAATTAGAAGTGAGGACGTCATGTTTAGCAGTCGTTGATTATTTTGCCTTTCTTTTATGAGAAACTTGAAGTTAGTTTTGAGGTTTACTCCTAAGTATGAGTTGTTAGTTTGGTTTACCGTTATCAGACAGTTGTAGTTTTCCTTCTCGAGTTGTATTCCTTCGGGGATACGGCAGTAACGCCCTATAAGAGTTTGAGTCTTCCGCTAAATTTTGTCTGTTAACATTAGTTTGACTTTGACTTTTCTATAATTGAATTTCCAGGGCGTTACAATTTCAGAGCCCATTTTTTAAATTTTTTCTAATAAAACGCTCCACTAAACACGACAGTCAATAACAATTAAATGCACGTCAGCCGCAATCTCTCTAACCCTAATCTCCATCATTAAATTGTAATTTGTGTAAGTTATTCTATCATTCTTTTCTCAAGTAATCCTTTCCTCTTTATGGAACTTATTCTCATATTTGGTTGCAATGTATGAATTAGATTTATGTGAATAAGCAAATATGATTAAATTAAGGTTTGTTAATTGCTTGTGTGAATAAGATACACTATCGGTTTTAAAGCTTATAAATTGAATTATGTACTATTTGTATGAATTTGTGGAGGTTCTTAAGTGTTTGAATGAAATTTGTTAGTTCATTAGATTGATGAGGTGCGTTTAATTTATTTCTTTATTTTGTGTTGCTAAATTTTATTTTTCCAAAGTAAATTATTCATGACACAATTGAATCCAAATTCTAAACCTGCCACTGACATCAACCCAAAATCGTCAAAAGAATTTGGCTTTAGAATTGGAACAAATTGTTTACAACGAGTTAGCTTTGAGTTATGAAATCAAAACCTAGCTAGATTGCTAGCTAGTAATAAAAAATAGAATAACCAAAATCAAAATTTTAAAATTTCATCAAGACGAGGCATGGATGGCATCAGATGGAGTTATCTTACTCCTAAATTTTTTAATTTGAGAAATTTAGCTCCAATTGATCCAAGGTTAATAAATTATTCAATAACTATTACTTAAAGAAAAAGCATAAGATAGATTTAATGGAAAATAGATTCATAGATCTAATTTAATCTAAACCTACTTAAAAGAAGCTAAGGCAAGACTTGTCCCAAATGATGTTTTACACTTTTCCCTTGTTCATGTCATCTTTGTGATATTATTATTATTATTATTATTATTATTATTATTATTATTATTATTATTATTATTATTATTATTATAAGTAAAATTGAATTCTAATCTATGCTACTATAAAAAAAAGTGCATAAGGATTCAATTGTCCCAAAATTTGATTTACCAATATACCTTTTATTATTAGAAATTTACTTAAATGGCTTTGTTTTATGATATTATTATTTTTCTTCTTTTTTCATTATTTTATCTATATTTTGTTCAACCTTATATAATAATTATAAACTTTAATTATTATTATTATTATTATTATTATTATTCCTTTTTCATTGTTTAATATATTTTTGTCAACTTTGTATAATGAAAATAAGCCTTAAAACTCATTGTTATTATTATCATTATTATTACTATATTATTTTTATTGTTTAAAATATCATCATCATCATCATCATCATTATTATTATTATTATTATTATTATTAAGTAATCGTACATATATTTTATGTGAATCCTTTGAAAACTTAACAATACTCCATATTTGGTTGTGGTTTAACATGGAGCTTGGTGATGAGTTGAATAATATTAGAGTGTGGATCATGATATAAATAACATTCAATTGAAAATCTCTTCAGCCAAACCTTTTAATGATCTTATTGTATGTCAACAATTTGTGACTAAAATTATAATATATGACAATAAATATGACAATATGTTTAATTTATTGGTACATAAAATGTTTTGAATTTTGAAGCTGTCAACATAAACATGAAGATAGGGTAGGTGATCGAAACTTCCAATGTGACTTAGAGTAAATTACATTTACCCTACCTGACATTTGTGGTAATAATTTTTACACACCTGACATTTGTGAAATAATTTTTACCTTACCTGACATTAAGTGTTCATATATTTAAACCTTCTAAAATATTTTATATTTGATTTTTGTTGGATTTTCCGGCGAACATTAAAAAAATAAATATGAATTGACTTTTTTTACCCTTGATATTAATTCATATGACTTTCAATTAAACATGAATTGATGTTTTTACCCTTAACTAGTCAGGCCAGCGTGTACTTCGCACACGCTGACCCGACAATTATAAATATAAATTTTAATATATTGAATAAAAGTTTCCTCTATATTATAAAATTTAAATGTTAAAATTTGATTTGATTTATTGGTCATTTATTTGTTTATGGGAAAATACAATATAATTAACTGATATAAAGCAAGTATTATGATACACAAGTTATGTTACACATAGGTCAAACCATAGTTATATGTTTTAGTTTTGGTACTATAGAAACATGGCTTAATGATCTTTATAATCAAATTACATAACATACAAGCTCTTGTTCATGAATCTACAAAAAAGGTTGTACTTCCTTGTACAATATATGAAACACTTACAATTAAGGAATATTATTGAAAAAAATAATGTTAATTATTTACAACTAATATATAATCATATATTTGGTTGACTAATTTTCGATGTAAAAACAATATATAATTCACTTTGACTATTCGTATCTTCACGTACTTATATCGGTAATTTTAAATATAATATCGATTAAACTTATCATGATATATTAATTTTCGCATATTATAATCTCTTGAGTCACCAAAATTAGTTTACCATAAAATTATAAAATATATAGCTATACATGTTTTTTTAACTAAATAAGGGCTTAAATCGTACCGATATTCATATTACATTACCACAAAGTTTTATCTCTATAAACCATAATTATGGTTAAAGGATTGACATAAAATATCTATACTATTACTTAATATTTAGGTATCACAATATAATTAGGATATCATGTTAAAAGAATGAATAAATTAAAATATAGTATTTAAGAATGGATTGCAAATAATAGTACTACTAACAATAACAATAACAACAATAAGAAGAAAAAGAAGGAAATAAAAGTGAAATAAGTAGCTTTTAATGATGTCCGGTGATAAATATGGATCGGAAATATAATAATATCATTAATAGTAATAATACCAAATATTTAGGGATCACAATATAATTAGAATATCATGCTAAAAAAGAGGGAATAAATTAAATAAAGTAATATTCAAGTATGGATTGCAAATAATAATACTACTAACAACAACAACAAAGAAATAAAAGTTAAATATGTAACTTTTAATAAGAAAGAGTGATAAATATGGGTTGATAATAATAATAATAATAATAATAATAATAACAATAATAATAATAATAAAAGTAATTAATGATTTTGGATCAAATGGAAATTTATAAAGGATAGGAATGGAAATTAAAAAAATTAATAGGGGTATAAAGGGAAATCAATATTTGGGACACCTCTTAGCTTAGCTCCTTTTATAAGGAGGTTTAGATAATATTAATTCATATGACATTTAAACCCTAAACCTTTTCTCTACTTTATTTCTTCGAAAACTCAATCCCTCCGCATTCTGAAAATGAAAACCCAATTATAAAATATCTTATAAAATATCAAAGGTGAAAAATCAATTATAACGGAAGAAATATCTTATAATGAAAATAAAAAATGAAAATGAGTTAATATTAGGGGTAAAAATATCAATTCATATTTATCTTTTTAATGTTCACCGGCAAATCCAACAAAAATCAAATATAAAATATCTTAGGGGGTTTAAATATATGAACACTTAATGTCACAGGTAAGGTAAAAATTATTTTACAAATGTCAGGTTGTAAAAATTATTACCACAAATGTCAGGTAGGGTAAATGTAATTTACTCATGTGACTTATACATAGTGTCCAACTTTCAATTTGCTAATCTACCTCTTATGATGTCATTATTCTTTTTCTTTTTTCCTGTTCATTGTTTACATGTTGTTGTTGTTATTATTATCATCATCAAACCATGTTTATAAGATTGACTTGAATCTATTCTCTTAGTTCTTTCATATTTGTTTTATTTCAAGTGTCTCTTATGTAATTCTTTATATTCATTATTGTTGAGTAGTTTACTGTCTCGCCTCATAGATTGTAAGATCATTTGTTAAACTTAATTAAGTCATGTTTGTTTATAGTAAGCTTAATTATATTTTTAGACGAGTAGGTTTTCTTATTGTATAATCAAATTGTACTTGAATTTTTAGTAGTCCTAATTATATTGTACTAATGTCTTTCATGCTCAACTCCTATCAAGTAATATTATAGATAATTTATATGAATCATTTGAAAATTTATAAAAATTAGTCATGTAATTGTGGTTTAATGTAGAGCTTTGAGGTGTGGTGAAGGAGATAGGATCGAATGCAGGTATAATCTAAATATGATTTAATTGAAAATAATGTGTTGAGCTAACTTTTTTATGGCTTTGTTGCATAATGAATTCTTGTGATGAATATATAATATATGACGATAAATTTCACAATAGCTTTAATTGGTAATATATTTGAAATTGCCAATATGAGCATATTATTATATGCCAGACAATGTGGATATTCAGGGTGAATTATATACAAGGCTTACATGTAGATATTGTTCATTTATTCACAAGTCATTATTTGTGTTCGTGATTTAATTTGATTGCATTCGCTATTTAGCAGTACTTATGTCTATATATAAATACTATAAACAAGTAATGACATTTCTCAGTTTTCTAAGCTCATTATAACTAATTGTTAATACTATTTATTATAGGTTGGTGGCAGCATTTCTTATTCTCCCATATAATACTTCAAAAACATCTAAAGCTAATAATTATGTTTTAGTCCATTTTAAACTTGTGTTTTTTTTATGAAACAGTATGTTAGAAAAAGTCCAAATACAATATTTATTTTGTATTAGTTATCAAGGTTTACATATTCATTATTGATTTTATATAAGCAAATAATTAACTAATAGAATGAAATTAAAATTAAATTAAAATTTTAATTTATAAAAATATATCTATTAAACATTAAACTATTAAATTTATATTTATGATTGTCGGATCAATACGTGACAAGCATGTGTTGATCACACTAGTATGAATAAATGAACATACAAAACTCACCTAGAGCCATTGGGTGAGTGAATATAAAATTTGGTTGATTCTCAAAAGTCGCAATCTTAAATTAATCACAATGCAGCCTTAAAAATTCAATAATAATGCGTCAGGACATACCAGGTTAGTGAACTATTGTCATTCTTGAAGGCATATTATGGCTTAATAACAGTTTTTGGTCCGACAGATTCTTGTACATGCAAAGAGGAGATTCTTGTATATGCAGTAGGCAAAATAAATATATATATATATATATATATTTTTGTGAAGATATAAAAAGAAAAGTGGTTCCTTTATATAGACACCACGAGTGAACATTTTCTTAAAAGGGTAATGCCTATCACACTAGATTTCATGTAAATTATATAATAGCAATCAAAATAAAACGATATCAGAATGGATTTTATTTCTTTGAAAGCGCATAATAAAGAACTTTCTTCAGAGTTGGATGATTATAATTATCTACCTACTCAAATTTAGATATGAAGATATATAAATGGATGCACTTATAGTAAAATAAATTTTACTCATACATGTGTTAAGTTTTATCTAAACCGTTAATTTTTTTTATTTGATATGAATTATAAAATACATTTTTTTTAATTTTAGTTTATTTAAAAAAATAAACCAAATATTTTTCAAAATATGCTTGTTTACTAAGTAAAAACTTAGAGTTAAAAGATTCGTGTGGAGCATCAAATTAGAAATGTCATGTGTAAACCTTGTAATTTAAAAGATTCTAGAAAACTTTGTGCAAATTATATTTCTAGAATGTATGGGAATTTCATTGAGTTAACACTTATCCTCAAATTTATTGGTTTTGTTTTTCCTTTTTGGGTTGTATAAGTTAATTAGATTTATGCTTGGACCTTTTCCAACAAATAATTAACTGGATTTGGATTTGTAATGTTGTTTGGGTCTTTTCTAATTATATGTAATCTTTTGGACAGTATGAACGATATACTAACTTCATGCTAATGTCATATACACGAGATCATGTTGCACCGCGGTTCGAAGACCACTACCCAACCATGGCTAATTGATTATAGAGCAAAGTTGAGGATAGCTACCAAACTACACATGATAAACAAGGTTCATAAACTACAAAGATTCCACCTCTGATAAGTCTTTTATTTCCACCTAAAATTAAACATTGATGAAAAGCTTAAAGATAAAGTGATTAGCAACTTAACTTCTACCTCCATCCCAAAATGTTTATCAATTTAACTAAGGTTTAATTATTCATTATTAATAAATTATAATGAGTTACAATATAAATTATCACCATTATAACACTTACAGATAGGTTTTCCAGTTCCAGTTTTCTTTACATTACCTATTTGTTTCCATGTTCTTCAATATTACGTATTGCTCACACCTTAACTGACCACAGCAATCACTTTCTCACAATGAACAAATTTCAGAACATCCAAGCAACTTAAGTATATAACACACACATCTAGATAGCAAAATTGTGCTCATCTTTGAATTACATAAGACTCTGGCAGGTCTATTCGAAATCCTCCAGGCAGAAAAAAAAAATATTAAGGGTAGGTCAATACAGAAATGTTATCTTCTAGGAATTCTCGTTGTCCAATTTTGAATCTGAATGTTCACCATCAACACCAGTAGCGTTTTCTGCGGCTGAAGTGTAGGCGAAGCTCCAAACAGTAGCACAATTCTCATTACCTTAATGAACAACACACGAAAAGAAAGTCAGTTTTCCCAGAGCTTCTAAATTCTAATCATACAGCTTTAACCCACAATCACAACCACACAACTGAAAACTTTACAGTACAAATTTTTCTGTGGATTCTTGAAATAATCAGGCGTCGTTCACATCCAAATGAAAGCACAACACATGCTGCAACCCTTGCACATCCCACTGCATATAGTTTGTGGAGACGGGAGCACTCCAGTTTTGTGTACTTTTTCAATTCTATGGAACCTGGGTAGTCCAAGGCCCATAACTGTAAAGGCATGAAACCACGCACACAACCCACTGAGGAATTCATAACATTAGAGACACAAGATGCTAATACCTTATATTACAGAAGCCGAAGGCTCAAAAAGTTGCAAAGGGGTCCCGGAGCCAAGGCGTGGCTCCGAGGCAAAGGGGCACGCCTTTTAGACATGAGGCACACTTCATATGTTTATATTTTGTTAGCATGACAATCATTCCCACATGAATGTACCAAACAAAAGTAGAAGTTGTGTGTATAGAGACGTCTTAGGGTTGAGGGGATCCATAACTGTGTATAGTTCCTTCACCATGAACGCAGAAAGGTGCACCGAAACTGATAGTACCATCAAATCAATTTGGACTTTTCCCTTGTTTTAGAGAGAAACATTTCCATTCCAATGAGCACTTAGCCCACCCACAGAAGAAAAAAAAAAAAAATGTATGAAATCTACAGGAGTGAACAAATTCAAGGCCAAGCTCATCTAAGATTCACCTAAAAGAATGGAGATCTATGGAAGGTGCAAGTGAGAATAATGACATGGATAAAAAGCTTGCAGTGGGAGATGCCAATCATTAGTAGGCGGCTAGGCTGGCTGTTATTTAAAATTAGCTACATGCTGACATTATCTCTCTAGTCTCATGTTATATGCATTCACCTTTTGCAATCTTCAAGCAGCAACATGCCAAATAATTTCAACTTCAACTTAAAATATAAGTTTTTTCCACACGTTACAGGTCTTAAGTAGTTCATCAGATATATTACTATCTTTGCACAAAAGTTGGAGTTAGCTAATCACACACACACACACACACACACACACACACACACACACACACACACACACACACACACACACACACAAAAAAAAAAAGCTTTTACCTTAAAACTCATAAAACTACACGGGAGCTGCATGATGACTTAAAAGGAAAAGGCAAGTTATTTTCATAAGCATGGACTGAAACCGAAAGGGACTAGCCAGTAGCCACCAATGACTGGTCACATCCTTGAGAATATATCAAGATGCACCACACAGTATAATTCTCACAATTCCTAAGGCTACAGATAAGGGTAAAATAGAGGATAAAAAATTGAGTAATAGTAAGGTTCAGTTATTAGAGATACCACTCAAGCTCGTCGAATCTTCTTCCGCATCATCTGGAAGCCCAAACCGTCGATGTCCAGATGAAGAAACAGCCATAGGGAGGAACGGATGGAAAGCGAAACCATTTACTGTATCTGATGACAATAGCGACATTTAATGATCAAAAGGTTACTAACTTTAATCATTCAATGGATGTAATCACATTATAGCATTTTGTTTCTTGCAAAATAGATCCTGATCACTGATCAGTAATATGATACCTGATGCTGCCGCAAAACTGGATGTCCACTGCCCAGTCTGCAGGTCATAAATATGAACAAGACCATCCTGACAAAGGGGATGTTATTAGAACTCACACTCTCAGAAAACTATCTGAAGTTGACCAAACTCCAAAACAGGGGCAAAAGCAACTTACCTCTCCACCAGTTCCAAGATGCCGACCATAGGGCTCAATGTCAAACGATATCCGCTGATTTGTATGTTCTGTTGACCTATATAACCTGTGCATGATATGAAAAGCAAACTTTCAATGGGATAGCTAACAAAGAGTAGTTGAATATGTCGATAAAAATTATGAAGAAAACACATGAAATAAAATATGTTTCGTGGCTAATACACCACATAGTCCAGGCAGGTTGTCCTACAGCTCTTATAGTAATACACCTTGGGCTAAACTCATTAAAGGTGTGCAACCACAATCCAACCGAAGCAAAACCCCGTTTCAGATTTTCAACATTAAGTAATGGTAGGGGAGTAGAATAGAGCTCACTTGTAGACAACTTCTACAGTATTGCGCACATCCCAGCACATAATGTAAGGGTCCTGCAAAAATTAAGAATCACATGCTTCAGTCAGACTCAATAGTGATAACCGAGAAGGCTCCAGTAACTGTAAGAATGTTCTAATAGAGAATAGATATATATATACACATGCTGTCAAACAACTGCCAAATGATAACCAATGTATAAACAGAAAGTTTGCCAACAGAAACTAAACATGCAAGTGGTAACCAATGAATGTTGGTGGAATAGGTGAGCAATGGACATTTTAGGCTAAGGTTGATTGGATGAACATGAATTTCGTAAAGCCTAAAAGCTCGGGCCTTTTTTAAAAGATTCTTGTTTTAATTACCAATATACTACTTCAGGCAAAGACAAGGGAAAATTTGAGAGCAGAGGAAAATCAGAAAAGATGTAGATGTGGACCACAAGAAAAATCAGAAAAGAAACTGAGAGGAAGATGGGCGAGAGTAGAAGGGTGGCAATAATAGGACACTCGTAAGTAATTACAATAGAAATTTCAATCTATTACACCAGCAGCTGCTAGCCAATGTATTTATACAACCTTAAATATTCTAAAGAGAAAGAGAAGTAGAAAATTACCTAACAATAATGCTTAAAGAACAAAACTAAATCTCACTCAATAATGGCTGTCTTTCATGGAATGTACTATAAATACCGTGAGGTTGTGACAATAACCACAATGCTATTTACTTTTAAAATGAATAAATAATACATAAGGAACTTTTCAATTCAAGAATTCCATGGATTTCCTACGCTCAACTTTCCTTTGATCTTTGCTTTGAATCCGTAAGCTCTGCTATGCCTACTGAGGGACTATCCCCATCCTTCTCTATTTCCTAAAAGATGGTCTTACAATATTCTAGAGACTCCTTGGACTAAAGCAAAATTGAAAGGAAGAAGAAGGCAAAACAAAGAAAGAAGAGAAAGTTAATAGTAATATGGAATCTAAAGCTCCATTTGAGATCCACCTGAGTGTTCAACAGAAATAGGTGAGACCAAAGGATAGTTATTCAATGAAAGGACACCAAGACAGGTATATCTTTCCTTTCAGAATAGTCTCAAACAAGCACTATATCAAAAGGGGGGGGGGGTTGAGCACATTTTTTGAATACCAGCAAAACCACAGCTCCAACTAGTGTAAAAATCTGGGGGCAAGGGGTTGAAATTAAATTTAAGTTGGTACATAAAGCCTTTTTCCTCCTCGGAGTACATTCAAATTTTTAACAAGATATCAACAGCAGTGCCAAAGGGGAACAAATGTCATTCCCATTATGTTTCATAAGTTTATATCAAAAGTAAATAATCACCTTTCTGGCACCTGTATACAAATAATTTCCATCCTTAGAGAACTGCATCTGAAAGATATTACCAAAAAAAAAAAAAAATTGTCAAGTGAACAATCTGTATTATCAATAGAATAAAAAGAACAATCATCTCAGCAGAAAACTCACATGTGTTATACCACCTTCTTGGCCATGCAATACATACAAAAGTTCCATATTATCTTCCCTGTATATAGCAGTAGTCTGATCATAGGAACCAGTGGCAAACATTCCAGAATGTGCTGGAGAAAATGCAATTGCTGATATGATACCTGCAATGTAACCAACACAAAGGCACTCAAATGAAGATAGCAACACCCAAAATCTAAAAGAGCTATCGAAGAGACAGCTTAATATCAGGTCTATAGGCAACATGTAGAAGGCAAAGCCTCCATTCATTGAAGTCAAAGGGTGGCAAATCTGTGAGGTCATTGAGTAGCTGTGGCATTAATTGAATAATTGTCTCACGTAATTCATAAAACTAAGTCTCAGATCGGAATTTTGGATGCATAGCTTGTTAGTCTATGCTCAGTTTTCTTTTGTCTCTTCTCTTTTCCTTGATGATCCTAGCATACGATAATTATGAGCCCTTCTCCCCCAAATTTTTAGGAAACTATACTACATCAAGAGAAGAATTTGAATCATGGCTGCCAATTGCCATACACATAAATTACAGTGCATACTGCATACAAATGGAATTTCTCAAGACACTACTTTGCTACTGAAGGGTCCTGGCATTTTCAGGAAATTTTATTGGATTCTCTATCCATGGATCACATAACCAGCAAAGACTTTTAAGCTGTACTAATTATATATCAATATAGCAGACTTGCAGTTCATTTCCTACTTCTTTGGTCCAGTATGCTTCTATCTTTGCTTTGATGTTCATTCATCATCTCCTCCTAGTTAGTTATATTCACTTTTTCACACCCATTCAAGGATTTTTCTTTAAATTTCTTTTTTCTTTCGTCTTTCTGGGAATTTGTTTTTCTTGTCTTCCTCCCATGTTTCTGGTGTCTGCTGGCACCTGTTTTTCTGGGCATTTCTTTAGTTTTCTGGGCCTTCAGTAATGATCCCGTTATTTCCTTCTTAACTTTTTCGAGTACCAGTTGTGCTTTTGTCGTCTATGTGTGATTCGGACCTTTGTGTTTACTTTTCTTATTTATTCAGTTTTGTCATTTTTAAGTGATAATTTCTTTAACTAATGGTGATACATTGTGGGTTTTAATTATTTGAAGCAGCGTTTTAGCTGTCTTTTTATGATTATGCTTGCTTGTCTCTTTTAAAACTTATATTATGCTTTTATGATGTGTGGTTGCTGACATTATCAAGTTATGCTATCATAATTTATTGCTATTAACAGCGTTTTTTTGTAGTATTACGGTGTAATCCCTTGTTGATGTCATAATCTAGCTTATTCGTCCAAAATGTGAAGTTGGAATGATTATTAAACAACATTTTTAAGTACAAAGTGTGCCTCAAGTCCAAAAAGCCTGTGTCTAGGCTCCAAGATCCCTTGGCGCCTTTTTGCATCTCATGTTTTTTTTTTTAAAAAAAAAAGAAAGAAAATCTAAGTTGCAGCCATCAGCCTGAAAATTGGGTAAAAGCGATCCAACATGATGAATTGCACAAAGAGTGGGAGCATGGCATCTCCTACTTTGAATAGTCAACCAATGAACTTGTTGATTTGGTGTTAGCAAAGATGGGAGTCACTAATTTCACAGGTGCACCTTTTATCGATCACTATTTGGTATGGTTTCATTCCTCAGTAACATCAGATGACTACCCTGTGTTCACTATCAAATAAACCACACCAGCCTCTTGCTTGTCAACTAGCTGCAGCCTCCTTTTAAGCCTAGGCTAAAGCTCAGTAACAACAATCCATATCACAACCAACATTCCATCACTAGTGCAGCAGTATTTAACGATACAGAAAATAACATACCAGACTGCCCTTCTTTAGATCCTTGAAGTGTAGACCGCTGTGTAAAATCTCTACCAGGGCGATGCACATCAAACACCCTCAGAGTTTTGTTGTACCCAGCAAATATCCTAATAGGATTGCGAAACATGGAAAAGTTTCAAGATTGAATGCACTGCTCAATAATTTTCATAAAACAAGGACCAATCATTAAACTCCAGGAGAGTCCGTTTTGAATGCTAGTCAAATAAGCAGGCGCCCATTTGTATCCTAAATTGCAACTGCTAACGTCATTAATCTCAGAAGGGTCCATTGCATCTGCCAACATTCTGAACCATTGCAGATGACAGCCAAAATTAGGCAACTTACTGGATGCAGAATAATTTCATATCCCAACCAGTCATGGAGAAGTAGGTGCTAAAGTTTCAGTATTTGTCCTGAATCAAGCTTACTGTAGCATTACACATGAATAACTTCACATTCAGACGCAAATAAGAGAGATATTTCATAAGGAATGCCAACGTAATGATTTATAATTATATATTCAACAATTTTCCAGGTGATAGTCTTTGCAGAAGGATCCTTATATGACATGGGTAACAGGGTAACCAGGAGGTCACGTGAATCAGACATTGAAGTGAAACAGAGAAAGGCACCAGGTGAAACAACTTCAACTATGGATATTGAGAATATGTGGAAACACATCACATATGAGGAGAGTACCAAAAACATTTTTCATATGTATGTATCTGTAAGACATATTCAAATAAAGAATGAACTGTATCTGTAAGACATATTCAAATAAAGATAAAGCTTACTTTGTTCCAGCGGGGTTGAAAGCAATCGAAAAAGCAGCAGTAATTTCATCCATGGCATCATATGCTCGATAGGTACAGCGTAGCTGGAAGTCATAATCAAACAAAAAGGTGATTTGTGTTGACAATGATGAAGTGAATGCTGAAACAAACTGAATTACACATAAAATGAACTACGGTCAAAGACAGTGAATGGAAACATCAAGAAAAAGTGGCAAAAAGCCAAAAACATTACGGTAAGAAGTATGTCACAGCAAAAACAATAGTCTGCTTCTAAGCAGATACTGAGACAAATTGATGGACTCTATGTCATTGCAGAATGAAAAAGATGTGTCATTGGATAAAGACTCCTCAGTACAAAGTAAAGACAAGATTTAATTGTGCAGCACCTCACCAGTAGAGGAATCCCAAAGGTGAATTGGATGGTCACGAGTGGTAGTTGCAAATACACAACTTGTCAAATCTGAAAAGAAAAATCCATATCATATGCAATAATACAAGGTGATGAAACAACGATGAAACAACGTTGGATTATATTTTGAATTACAGCCTAGTAAAGCAGCATAGCATCTGCTACGTCTAACATTCAAGTCCTCCTTTCCCCCTTCACTGCCCAGGAAAGGAGGGAATGAGAAGGACGCATCAGTAGGAATATTATCTTCAATGAAGAACACACCTGAAGCAGACATGTAAGGATACCAACAATAGTCATATACAGACTCTCCCTCATTTAAGACAAGGTTGGCAGCATATGAATCTGCAGAAAAAGAAAACTGCTTTAGAAACAGAGGGTCAACACTAGCCACAGGAAAAGAGGGTCCAGAAAGGAACAAGTTTTTATGAAGCAAGTATTACGCCCAGATTGGAAAGCTAAAGGAATCTTTTCAAAGCTGCACAGCCGCATTCGGAACAAGTGCCAGAAAAACACCAGTTGCATGTAAGGACGCATTATTCACTTTGTCAAAGACAAAAAGGAAATCTCAGAGACTCTGCCTCATGAATAAACCTTACAAACAGTAAAAGGAACAGCAAATCCCCAGTAGGTATTCAGTTAAGCAATAATTTAAACATCTTTACACGATGTAATTCATCTTCATATGATACTCACTACACAGAAGAGCAAATACAAAACATTCTTCCAAAAACAGTAATGGAGAACAATAAATCTAATGGGGTAAACCATAAGAACTGTTTATGAAAAGCAACTGTCACACAGTTATGCTCAGATTACAAGGGAAATTAATCATGAACAGGACATTGGGCTTTAAACAATTAAGGACGTAATAAAACAGATATTTTTTTTATTAAAAAAATCTCCTCTTTCGGAGAAAGAAACATATATCTAAGATCTTCCCTTGTTTCTCGGATGAACAATGAGGTACCCTACGTCCTAAACAATGACGAAAGAAGGAAAGAAAAGGGGAGTGCGAATAGGGCAGGGAACAATAAGACAATCGCCATACAAAATTGGATAACAGCCCAAGAATACTGAAATTAATCTCTTCTAATAGTGATGTTAAATATCATGGTTGCCGCAATGTGAAGATCAATTTTCAAACTGATTCAAAATGACAGCTAAGAGGCTTTGGTTAGGTCCTCAAGCTTACACTGAGATACAAACAAATAAAGAGACTCTAAGCTTTCCCAAAAAGATAATATGTGAGTCCACAAAGATATGACGAATACTTTCAGCACAGATACGTATCACACCATCACACAGATATGAAAACCAATATGGTTTACAACCACCTTGATTTTGCTATATGTTAGCATATTATTTTCGCATTAGAAACATATTATTTGTATTTCGTATTTTTGGTCATATGAGCATGAATTTAACAACCTAGAAACTAGTACACTTATACAATATCACTCAACTCTGACTGCTGAGCTACCTCACTCATCTCACTGAACCTCAATCCTTTCTTTCATCTTTTTGGAAAAGGAACCCCGATCCTTGGAGACCATGAAATCAAATGATTGGAAGGAGGAAAGTGCGCTGAATATTTTCACAAAGCTAGCTGGTTGTAAGGTTGCTTTTGAAAGCCATGATGATATAATTTGGCCTTTTCATACAAGTGAGCAGTTTAGTGTGAACAGTTTCTGCAAAGAGATGTTTAATGAGTTGACTCAAAATGAGCTCCCTTATCGAGCTATTTGGAAGTCTAAAGCTCCCACCAAGGTTTTTTTTTTTGGGGGGGCGGGGGCGGGGGGGGGGATCGCCTTCTTATCCGTTGTTGATGGGTAACCGCTCTATGGAGTATCGTGTTTTCTTTGGTAGGGGTTTGTTGTTTACAACCTCAACAGTTAAGTAATGTTTTGGTCGCTTGGGAAAGAAGATTGAAAAGGAGTTGGATTCTTAACATGTGGAGGAATATGATACCTTTAACAATTTTTTGGCGCACTTAGAAGGAGAAAAAGTAACGGATTTTTGAGGGCAAGACTAGAAATTTAAATGATTTTAAGCCCTCTTTTGCGAGAACTTTGTTTAGTTGGTGTGAAGTTTTCGGCAATGGAACAAAGCAACAAAAGGTCACCTTGATCATGTTGATAAGTTGACTCCAGAGAACCAAGCAGTTTGTCTGTTTGAGGCTTTGTGAGTCTTTAAGTTTGCCTCTTGTAAATAGGTGACATCCCCTAAGTGTCCATTAATATATCTTTTGGGAACTTATCCCAAAAAAAGGATAGAAAAAAGACATATCATAAAAATAAAAAATAAAAAACCAAGAAAAACCCTGAGTTGCACTGCTTTTTAACAAAACCAACCCAAACAAGGTTGGTCCATGAAGGTGTGTTCTCCTAAGACGTAAGGTAGAATTTTGGGTGAAGTTCGGTAAACCTTGGGTTGGCTTGGCAACATTAGGTAAGTTTCGGTTAAGTTAATGGAAGGAATGTGTAAATCTGGGTCGCGTTAAAATAGGTAAAATGGGTTATTCACCCACCAAAGAATTCGCCCGAGTGCAGTTCCGTTTGCCTTTCTTATGCCAATCTAATTATTTCAAGAAAGATGGGGGAATGATAAAGGGATTCAGAGAGCTCTGAGTTCCTTTCAGTTTTCAACGTTGATTCTTACCTTCATCAGAACCTGAGGAACAGCATCCATTCAGAGAGTAGCTTTCGTCATTTGGCCTTCATGCAATAGAAAGAGTAAACAAAGATCAAACATACATGTATATCTATCTGGAATGCAGCTATATCAAACAGATAAGAAATGTCAGCAAGATGGAAGAATGTCATTGCTAGCTGCTAAGCAAGACATCTCACATGATGGCATGAGAGTATAACCTCAGATCATATATTCCAGAGGACCTGAATGCCCAAATATCAAACCCAACACATCTTAACCAAACATTTTATTAAATATAAATTGCCCACACCCCATAGGTGTGTTCTTGTTTTTTTTGGTGAAAGGTAATTAATTCTCGTTGCCCCAAAAAGAGGGGATAATTAAGTATACACCCTTTGACTTGCCCAGAGGGTAGACCATACATAAAGCAACCTCTTAACTTCCTACGATCTTATCCATTCACAAATGAACTATGTACTATATTATGTAAACTAAGCTCTCTGTACTATCTTGCTGTGTATATACTTCATATAATTCCTAGCTTGCCATAAGAAATAAACAGCAGCGCAGAAAGCACTCCTGAAAGCCTTTGTTCGCTGACTCTTCCCTTTTATGTGCATTGAAACGCAACTGAGCTCGTGTATCCACCCCCAAACTTGCCCAGCCTATGCAAGATTCCTCCCTAAACCTGTCTGCTATAATGACACCTATAGAACAGATGCATACATGTCTCCCCTTCTTTATCACAGAGATTACATAAACCCATAGGCCTTTTTGAATAGACTGAATATTCTGCTTTTAGTGAAACCTGCATGAGCAACTAACCAAGTAATAAGAGCATGCCTGGAAACCACAGAAATATCCCACACTGTTTGGTGCCAATGCATTTGATCACCACCTGGAGTAAGTAACTTGTAAATGTATTTAACAATCAAAATTGTTACGCACAATACAATGTAATATCTAAGTAAACCCTACATCATGACCTTCAAGCTTTTCCATCACGAAATCAATGTCCAAATCCAACTGTCACTGCTATTTGCCAGCACAATCCAAACATCCTTATCTAAGATGATATTTTCTGCACCCATGCACCCCAACAACTATGAAAAGTTGTCCTCCAAAGCACCTTGACTACAAGAGATATATCCCAACTCGACACTTCATTGATATCTAGGCCCCTTTTTTATTTTATTTTATTTTTTTACCCACAACTATACCTCCAACTAATCAACACATAAGTACCAGACTCCGCAGAACCATTCCATCAGAACTTCCTAAAATATGTTTCCAGCTTATGAATGACTGTCTTTGGTATGATGAAAATTGAGCTCCAAAAGTCATCAATACCAGAGGTTACAGTATCAAGGATTGGACTTGTCATCTGCCTGCATATGACAAGAACCCACCAATGGCTAATATAATTTTTGCACTTGTAGAATAGGTCTACACATAGCATATGTCTATATACAAGCTGAGAAAGGGACCCCCAAATACCAAAAAGGCATTTGACCCCACAGGTCATGTTTGTTATGTCCTAATATCCTTGTTTAGGCTCATAACTTCCCATGAAAGAGGAATCCAGAAAAATAGCAGAAGAATAGAGAAATATATCATGAGAAGCCTACATTTTCTACGTTGACTAAGTTGCCATAAGTATTCACTCAAAGTTCACAAGTAGCATCCCTTTAGTCGTTACTTTATATACCAGAAATGAGGAGTACAGCTTCTAATGGGATCAAAGAACTTTGACTTTTCATTGGCCCAATCTTAACATGCATCATATGATACTAAACAGTCCAGCATAAGCATGGCCACCTCCATGCAACTGTGGTCTTCACTAAAAACTAGCATCATCTTATAGTGCATTTTGCAACAAAGGATTATGGTGCCTTCTAAAGAAAAGTTCCCTCTTTCTTTTGTTGTTGTGTGATAATCTTCAGTAAATTGAAGCACAATTTTTTTAATAACAACAAACAAAATACAAAACCATCAAACCTCAGTGTCAGCAGGGCACAATTTGGGCAAATGAGCATACATTTCAGTGCATACCCAATTTTGGAATCTTTATATAATAAATTGCAGAATGAGCCCCCTCATAAGCCTTCCCTCCCTCAGTTCTTTTAGAATTGGTTCCAAATTCAAAAATCATATTACTGAGTTCACAGTATTTATGCACAACTTCCACATTACAAAGTCAGATAGAGGAGCAAAGACTTACAAAGTGAAAAGACGAAGGGTATTATCATCAGAGCTAGTAAGGAAAGAAGAGCCGTCCGGCGACCTGCACCATAGAACAACAAACTAAGCCGTGGAAGTTCAAAATATAATTCTGTTCTGCATGAAGAATTTCAGTGAGAGAAAGTGAGTATACCACTTGACACCCTTGAAGAAGTTGTTAGGGTTAGAGGAAGATCGAAATTGTTGGTAGAAGTGGTAGGTTCTGAATGGAGAAACGTCGAAGCGAATGGCCGGCCATGAGTATGCTTCACTGGTTGGTTCAGTGCTTTCTAGGGTTTCATTCGGAGGAGAAGATTGCTCCTTGAGTTGTTCTTCTTGCTGCTGCATCTCTTGTCCTTCTTCCGCCATTGAAGTGACCGGTAGAGCAAATAGCACACCGCACTCGCAGTTACTATCACTACTCCAGTCGTGTCACTCGTGCGTCTTTCTGCGCTAGGCGACGTATGAGCATTTGTACAATGGGGATTTGACTTACGTTCCAATGTTAGGGGCAATTTTTTTTGCGGAGAAATAGGAGAATTATATTGATAACTTGTCCATAAGTACATATGGGGCGATCTACTTGGGACATGTTCCCAGCCACACTTGTTCCTCTCCTATTGATACCACTTTGGCTAGGTGATGAGCCACTAAATTGTCATCACGTCTTAGGGCCTGCTTGGTAAGTGAGAGAGGAATGGAATTGATATGGGATGAGTTCTAATTCCTATTTTTCTTGTTTGAAGAATATAAATAGGAATGGAATTATAATCCCCCAGGTTTCTTATTCCTCCCAAATTAAAGGAATTAGAACCCTCCCAAATATGAGAGGTATCAAATCTATCCCTCTATATTATCTTTTAAAAAATAAAGAAAAATTAATTGATTATAAGTTGTTACAACAATGGTGAGAAAACACAATAGGTTTCTCGTTCTTCTACATAGCACCGTCGACCCTTCACCTCGTCGGTGATGTCGCTGATGACACGGCCGATGGGTCCTCGGAGGTTGTAGGAAGAGAGGGGGAGGGAGAGGGAGAAGACACGGCCGCTGGAGCAACCGACGTCAGCCCAGTTTCCGACGCTGGCGTCGGAGTTTGGGGTCCAGTTGTGGAGGAGGTTGTCGTGGGGTCGGCGTCGAACCGGAAACGGAGCAGTGCTGCGGTGTCGTTTTGGTCGCCGGCGACGATGACGGAGGATATGAATATACAGAGAAGAAGAAGAAGAAGAAGAAGAAGAAGAAGAAGGTGAAGGTGAAGGTTCATCCATGGCGGATAGTGACTCAGCGAGTGAGTGAGTAGAGTGGGGTGGAGTCCTCTGTCCTTCCAATTTTGAATCCCTTTGACTTCTTTAACTAACTTAAACCAAATAGACTCAGAAAGAGATCTAGAAAAATTGCAGAAAGATAGAGAAAGGGGTTAAAGAAAGAATCTAGAGAGAGAGAGAAGGATGGTTGTGGGTAATGGGGGTGGATTGATGGAAGAGGCGAGAAGGATGGTAGGGTAAGAGTTTAATTTATTATTATTATTATTATTATTATTATTATTATTATTATTATTATTATTATTATTATTCCATTCCTTTTTCTCACCAAACACTTTATATTATGGAACCAAATTCCATTCCCAACCTTCCAGATATCTAATTCCATTCCCAAACCATTCCTTTTTTCTCTCCAAACATGCCCTTATATGTCTCCAGCTTATGGAAATCTACCAAAAGTTCAACTACATCTTCTAAAACCACATCCAACTCACTATTGAAAAAAACTACATTATTCAAACGATTAATTAACGAGAGACAGTCTGACTCAAAACATACTTCATCATAAGCTAAACGCTTTGCTAACTCTACTGTAAATAAACCAGCCTTTGCTTAAGCTATGCTTGGGCTCCAAGATGCTTTGCTTCGTTGCACTGCAGCGGCCAAAATTTCTCCATGTCCATCTCGGATGACAACACCCATGTGTACCCAGCCAATTTGGGAGAGCGACGCATCGAAGTTAATCTTGACGCCCCCGCCCGTCGGCGGGCACCATACTGCTGCTCCTGTGTTGTCTCGTTTGGTAATTCTTTAAGACACTTGTTGCTTCAATCTCACTAACTCCGTTGCTGTTCTCGGAGCCCTCGTTGCTATGACTTGTGCATGGGTGTGTTTCTGTTGAAACACATGCTCGTTACGACCGAACCACACAAGCCAAGCAGCTGTTAGTCTTGCACTTAGATCCTCCCCTTCAAAGTTGTCCAGCCAGTGTTGCATTATCTTTTTCGGATCGTTGCTAACTGAAGCAATTTGGTCTGCATTATCTCCCAAGAGTGACCAAACTTGACGGACCCCACTACATAGGAAAATAGCATGGGTTCCATCCTCTGCCATCTCATTGCATCTTGGACACAAGATAGATGGTGCTATATGTCTATAATGCAGTAGTACCCTTGTGGGGAGAATGTTGGAGCACCATTACCACCACATAAATTTTGCTTTTGGTACAATATTAGCATACCACAACTTGGTCCAAACCGAGTCGAATTCCTCTAGATTAAACCCAGCGCCCGACATATATGCCGACCTTACCGTGTATATCCCTTTGTCATCAAAGCACCACGCCCACCTGTCTTCAGGTTTCCTGCGGCTCAGCGGAATACCCAAAATCAATTCCTTGTCTCAGTCATTGAAAGTTTCTTCTATAATGTCTATCCTCCATACACATGCATCTTGATCGATGAGGTCCGACACCATTCTAAGTTCAGTTTGTTCGGGTCTCTGTGAGGTCACCCTTTTCCCTTTCTCATCAAAGATCCACTCATCCTGCCAAATATCAATGGACGTCCCGGTGCCTACCCTCTTGTACAAACCTTCTTTCAGAAGAGCCTTTGCCGCCCAAATACCGCGCCACGCGAAGCTGGGGCACGGTCATAGAGCAGCTTCCAAGAATGTTTTACCCCAAAAGTACTTTGCATGATATACTTGATGTAGAAGGGATCCTTGGTTTTGTAGAAGCCTCCATCCTTGTTTTGCAAGCAATGCGTCATTGAAAACCTCTAGCTTCCTAAAGCCCAGACCACCAAGACATTTCAGTTTACAAAGATCTTCCCAAGCTTTCCAATGAAGTTTGCGACCCCCGTCTCTTGATCCCCAAAAAAATCTCGCGCACAACATTTGGATCTCATTGACCCGTGTAATAGGCAACTTAAAAAAACTCATTAGATAGGTTGGAATAGCCTGGATAACAGCTTTGATCAAGGTTTCCTTGCCGGCTATTGACAGTAGGTGCTCTTTCCATCCGCTCAATTTCTTCCATACCCGATCCTTCAGAGCCCCAAAAATTTCTTTCTTGCTTCTCCCGACAAATGTGGGAGCCCCTAGATACTTCTCATGTTTCTCTATTAATTTCATTCATAATAGGCCCGCCAGATCTCCACACCGCTCCAAATTTACATCCTTATTGAAAGAGACCTCCGACTTATCAAAGTTCACCCTTTGGCCCGATGCTCGTTCATATTGGTTGATAATTTCAACTAAAGTTGAGCATTCTTGTCTGGTGGCTCTACAAAATAGCAAGCTGTCATCGGCAAAAAATAGATGTGAGTTCGGTGGTGCCCGTCTACATGCTTTTGCTCTGTGCAATGTACCTTCCTCGGTTGCCCGTCTCAATAGACCAGAAAAGGCTTCAGCAACTATAATGAACAAGTATTATGATAATTCATTCATATATATTCTTATTATTATGATTGTTCACTTTTATTATTATAATTGTTCACTTCCAGAGTAATTGTTCACTTTTATTATTATAATTGTTGAATATCCGAAACATATACTCCGGGTGCATGCAATATATATTGATTTTAGCAGACTTCGCATAAAAATTGACCCGACCTCAAAATTCTAGGTCTTGAACGCTATTTGTTGACGCAAAATTGAAAATTAACTGAATCTAAAAAAATTGGAAAAATCAGTGGATCCAACCGACCCAAATTCAAAGTCATCAGACGGGCCTATTTCTTAAATCAATAAAAACTAAAGATTTTATACTTAACATACTTTTTAATATTACAACTTTTAACTTTTGTATCTTTTCATTCTTAGTTATAGTTTTCCCCACCAATATATAATATGTTAGACATATATGTACTTATTTGTCATTATTCTTCTTTATAATAGTGAGCTAATGATGGATAACAAATTAAAAATACTTTTAGCAAATAAAAAGATTAAGGGATGTCAAAAACGATTAAAAATCGACTTATGTTTAGGGCTTGCAACGGGGCGGGCGGGGATGGGAGATATACTACCCATACTCGACCCGCACCCGCCCCCCATTCTCGTCCCCATCCCCGCTACAAATAGAGAAACTACCTCAAACATATCTTTGCGAGTTCCCTGCGGCCAACGGGGATTTACATTATTGTTATACTTGCCTTTTTGAACCTGTTTTAAATATACTAACGATGTAAAATTAATAGGCAAGTGTTAAAAAAAATTTATTTGAAAAAGTAGAAACAAGTATGGTACTATCAAATTTTGGTAGGTTAGGAATGTTCTGTGTTAAATCTTCCATTTTGAGCACAAATAAACTCTTTTGTGAAGCGTGACCACTAACTATGGTGTTATCACATCTATCTATATATATAGTTATATACACACACACACACACATATATATATATATATATATATATATATATATATATAGAAGTGAGTGATTCAACAATGAAGTGACAAGTGTTACACTTTTTTTTTCCCGATTATTTGCTGCCCGAAAACGACCAGAAACCACAACCACCATAGTCAAATAGAAAAGAGAAACAACACAAGAAACGTCGCTAAAAACGACATAAGCGATCAGCTCATGAAGCAAAAACAGTAAAAACAATTTTAAATCTTCACTTTAGCCTTCTTTTCTTCCAACAAGTTGTCTCTAAATTTCTTCACATCAATTTCTTCATCATCCCGAATGACACCCAATTTACAACCAACCCTTGCCACTCTGCGAGCCTCGTCGTCCAATCTCCAAGCATAATTCCACGGGAATCTCCAAAGCCTCACTACCAGTCTCTAAACATCATCACTGATGGAATTTGAGTCTGTAGAGTGTTTTTTCTTCCCTTTATAAAGACCCGAACTCCTTGTAGAAACAACTTTGCTAGAAGCTTGTCTGACTAAACGCCACTTGGGATTGTACATCATACTAAGACTCCTTACCCAATGATTCTTCACCTTTGGAGCCTTGAGGCCTAAGCCCTTAGAAATAGGAGACACAGCAGAACATAAACCAACATCAAGGGGAGTAAGTGGATCACTAATGGTACGATCACTATCAAAAGCGACCACCATTTCATTACCCACCAAACCATCAGACTGAAAGCTTCTCAAAAGAACATCTTTGTAGGAAAACTTACTCGTAGCAATAGGACAAACCTTAGACGCACCAAACGGATCAAATAAAGTCTTACTCGAATCGGAACCAACATCAGCCACATGACTCACTCGACTGTCTTCACCAACCTCAAAAGAACCACCAACCACATCAAGATTATTTGCAGATGAAGCACCCTCAACAGTTTTTTTCGCTTAGGCATCCACTTCCAAACCTTACACACCCTTCTAAATGGAGATTATGAAGGCTGTTTTTTTGCAAAACTTAGGCCAGGAAACACTTAATACAGACCCCCTAAACACTCTCCCCTTAAGATCTTGAATAACACACGACCTGACTTGTTTATCTTTGAACCGAACAAAACCAAAACGTTTCTCATTTCTCCCAAATTTACGAGGGATGTAAACATCAACAATAACCCCAAAAGCTTTGAATAATCCTTTCAACGAGGAAACACTAATACCTACCAGTAAATTGTCAACAAAAAATGAAAATGAAGAACCATAACCCTTCACCCTCACAGAACTTGTAGCCCAATTACTAGAATTAACCATATAGGAACCCCGATCTAGACGAAGCTAAGAAACAAGAGGACTAGAAGAAAGAGGAGGGGTACAAAAAGCCTTCAATTCACATAAGAGCTCTAAAACAGCCTTAGCTCTATCAAACACAACACTTGGGGCACCAAGACCATCCTTCCCATAGATGAAACAAGATAAGGATTTGAACTCAGACTGGAGAGAAAAGTACCAATCAAAGAGAGTCGAGGAAAGGGCAGAGCATGAAACTGATAAATCCATGCCCACACCCACAACCAAACCAGAGCTTGAAGAAAACAAGGCAGCAACGCTTGAAAAGAAGACAAACGACGAGAAGAGGCGAACCGAGTACTAAAGTGCCGATGATAGGCCCGTGAAGAACAGAGGGCTAGAATACAAGAGGAGGGACGCTGGAGAGATAGGGGGAGAATGGGAAGACTGAAAAGGCGGCTGACGACTCCATTACCGGTCAAAAGCGGCGACAAAAGGAACTGGAAGAGCCCCGGTAAGACAATTTTGATCGACACTCATAGAGAGAGAGAAATAGGTCCTGTACATGAGTCATTCAAATGATGGGTGTATTAATTCAGTGTTACACTTTCATGAATGCAATTAATTATAGATGGTGATTCAACCAATGAAACTATAGTGTTACACTTTCATAGTTTCATTGGTTGAATCATCATCTATAATTAATTGCATTTCATTAAAGAAAAACATATAAAAGACATAGATAAATTATGTATATTTATTTGAATAACAAAGTACTAACAAATTGTTATGGTTATTGTTAATGTTGTTGTTTATTTACTAGTTTTTCATCGTTCTTCCGAACATGTATTAAGTTAGGGAGATGAATATAAATACAAATAATATATGAAAATAAAAGACAAAAATTTCAAGAAATATAATGAATTTAAACATTGAGGGTCAAGTTAGGGAGATGAATATAATTATAAATAATATAAGAAAATAAATGATGAAAATGTCAAAAAATATGATGAATGCAAAAATGGAAGATCTTTTTTACAAATGGTTAGAAATACAACTTAGGTAACTCTTCAAAAATTATACATGTAATGAAAAAATGACATAGAGCTAATTGGGTTCTTGAGGGCAAAACGGTTATATTTGAACTAAACTAATTAACACATAAGTCTAAATGCCAAATCTATCACATAAATAATATAGTATCAAATTAGTTCCAAAAAAAGAGAAAAATACTCAAATAAATAATAATGTCCAACCCAACCAAACTCATATGATATTTTTTTTACTATTATATAAACATTTCATAATTGCAATTTTATCATGTTCACTAATGAAATCAAGCTGGAGAATTTGGTAACCTATACAGTAAAAAATTCTTCTTCATTTTCCAATATCTATTTCCAATAAAATTATAAATTACAAAAACCTAGTTGAAAAGAAAAAAAAAATCAAACGTCAATATCTCAAGTACCCATTTCCAAGACGTGCAGCACACAAATGAACCTAAATTATAAAATTATACATTTATTTGGTTTTGTTTTTTTTTTTTGTTATACATCAAACATATCTCACTTCAAATTGCCCAAAATCTCATTCTCATTTATAAATGATTCTTCAAATTCAAAAAATCAATCCAAAGGCTCCCCCCAAAAAAATATTTTAAAAGTTACATGACAACTTCAACCTCATGAATAACCATGGAGTAGTGATCGTACCAATGGTCAGGGAGCCGTTTAGGCAACCATGAGACACATGCCAAATTGACAGCCATCAACTTTTGAAAGTTCTTCCATGGCTAACAGGGGAAAAGGTGAAGAAGATGTCACTATTGATATCCCTGTTAGAGAGTCCGAGTTCATATCAGGACTTATGTGTGTTGGTTTATGGCCCATTGGATCTGTGAGGTCCAACTTGCGGGAGAAAGTGAGGCGCTACCCGCGCCAAAGAAGACGCCAGGCGCGCCTCAGACAAAGAGGAAGAAATAGGAGATGTCACTCGCGCCTGAGGGTGCCACCCGCGCTGGGTCCGAATCGAAGGGGGCATTACCCGCGCTTAACATCCCATGACCCGCGTCTTCAATAGAATAAGTGAAGACTCGAATTTTGGAGACGCAACCCGCGCCTTCAAGGGCGCTACTCGTGCCTCTGCTCTCCAAGTTTCGAACGACGGGTTTTGTGTCTCAAAGTCGTAGGTTTTATTATTTTAACCTAGTTTCTTCTCCCAACCGTTGGGTATATATATTGTACCAGTTTCTCCACTTTATTGATCAATCAGATCAGAGAGAAAATATTGAGAGAGATACAGTTTCACCAATATTTTTAGTGTCATCCCGAGAGATTGTAAGTTGAGAGATTGAGAGATTTTATTGTAATCTCCTTTGTTGATCGTATCACACCCTGTGATAGTGATCGAATTGTACTCCTCCCTTCTCATATTGGATTATTTTTCTGGCTGTCGCCATCCGTGAGTTTTCCTCCGAGTTCTTCAGTTTCCTACGTATACCTGGCGTTCATTCAATAACTTATTTTTCCGTTCCTGAATTTTGTCATAATTTCCCTCATCTCGTTATTTCGTTTCCGCTATAACCTTACAATTATTTTCCTAACAAGTGGTATCAGAGCAAGGTGGAGATGGTTTCAATCATGAAGTGCGAGGTTCCAAAATTCGATGGGACGAGGAGTTTCACTATGTGGAGTTTGCAGATGAAGGTGGTCCTGATTCAGCATGGGTTATGGGATGTGATTGAGTATCCCGACACGAAGATTGATGCAAAAATGAGCGATGGAAGCTTAAAAAAGCTCCAAAAGAAGATTAAGGGTAACTTGAGTCCAAGGGAGTGGAAGAAGCTGGAAGATTCAGTTGTGTTTGGTAGAGCATATTCAGAGAGAGGTGATGCATATCGAGAAACCTCGGGAGCTTTGGACCAATCTGGAAGAGATGTATATGTCGAAGAGTCTTGCCAACAAGTACCGAATGAAGGAGAAACTCTACAGGCTACGAATGCCCACAGGTACTTCTATGCAAGCACATTTTAGTGAATTTGATTGTATTATTACTAAGTTAGAATCAATGGATATGGAACACACTGACGAGGATAAGGCTTTACATTTAATCTTTTCCCTACATGCGTCACATAAACAACTTAAGGTAATCATGTTGTATGCAAACTGTGGTGTCCTTAACCTTAGTGAAGTAAAGGCTAGTTTACTGTGTAAGGAGAAATTTGATACTGAGGGTGATGAGCAGGGTAGTGATGTCTTGTTTGTAAGGGGAAGGGGCAATGATCGCAGGGGAAACGGGTCTAGAGGGAAGTCTAAACGCTGTTCAAAGTCTAGGAATCCTCACAAGAATAAGAAGTGCAATTACTGTGGTAAGAAGGGCCATATAAAGATTGATTGTTGGGCGAAGCAGAGAGACCAGAAGCAGGATAGTAAGGATAACTACACCAAACCTGGTACCTCAAACTATGTTGAGTCCAAGTTAGATGCTGAAGGATTTGTAGTTATGGATGATGCTTTGGGTACCATATCGAGTAGGATAGCTAGAGATGAGTGGGTTCTTGATACTGGGTGTACCTATCACATGTGTCCTCATAAGGATTGGTGCGAATCCTATGAGAGTGTTGACATCGATGTTGTGATCATGGGTAACGACACGACCTGCAGGGTTGCAGGGATTGGTAGCATTAGGATTAGGACCCATGATGGTATTGTTAGAACCCTGAAAGAGGTTCGTCATATTCCTAACATGACTCGCAATTTGATTTCTTTGGGTACTCTTGAGGCTAGCAGTTGCAAGTACAAAGGAGAAGATGGTTTCTTAAAAGTGTGCAGGGATTCCATGGTTCTGATGAAAGGAATCAGGAAGGGCAATCTATACATCCTGCAGGGGTCTACAGTGACAGAAATTGCAGCGGAAGTTTCAAATCTTGATGCGTCCGACAACACAAAGTTATGGCATATGAGACTAGGCCACTTGGAAGAGAAGAGGATGTCAACACTAAGCAAGAAAGGATATCTTGGAGGCACACAGATCGACAAGCTGAAGGTTTGCAACCACTGTGTCTACGGAAAATAGAAGAGGGTCAGTTACTCCAGGGCTATGCATACAACAACAGGGATCCTTGACTACATTCACTCAGATTTGTGGGGTCCTGCTAGAGTGCCATCACTGGGTGGCAAGCGCTATATGTTGACATTCGTGGATGATTTTTCGAGAAAAACCTGGGTTTATTTCCTGTGGCATGAGAATGAGACATTCTGAACCGTGTCGGGTTTGTGTTGCCACTTGTCAGGGAACGGAGTGGTTCGAGTTTTTCTCCATCGGCCCAGGGAGCTCCGAGATCGTGCTGGGTCAACTCGAGATGAAGGGCTACATGGTAAAGGGGTCCGGGAGTGGTCCCAAGTCAAGCCAAGTACAAGGGGAAAAGGAACGGAGCAAGGAAGCCTGGGGCAACAGTAAGTCGCGCCCGCCACCCCCTGGTTGCACCCGCTACAGGGCTGGAAACAGGCGTAACTCCCCCTACGCCCTGGGTAGCGCCCGCGACGGAATTTAGGAGATCAACGCTTGGCTGGGCCTCAACGAGAAACGCTGCTAGCGTCCGATCCCGAATGCCAGTTCTCCACGGTGAGGAGGAACGCTGGCAGCGCCCGCATGGCGCCCCTGCGACAGCCTCATTGCGCCTGCGACAAATTCTGCTCGGAAGCCAGCTGCCGCGCCATCCGCCCAGTAACGCCCGCAACAGGCTTGTAGCGCCCGCGACTGGCTTATTCCAGCGCGTGTTTTTGTTGCTGAAACGCTGCGTTTTATTTTGTTTTCCCCCATTCCTATAAATACCCCCTCCCTAGCAATTTTTTGGATAGTTTTTTCTGAATATTATTGCTTTGCTCATGCATTGTAGGGTTTTTCCCAAACTTACTCAAAAATCTTGTTTACTTTATCCAAGCAATTTGGTGGTGTTTCAAGTCATTCCTTTACAGATTATTTGGTGGATTATCCTTTATGATAATCTTGGTGGAAAGGTCATATCCTTCCTTTGGGTGCTCAAGCTTTTGGTCGACTGTTCTTCATTTATCAACTCAAGCTAATCTTCATCCCTCCACGTGTACGATAACGCTCCATTTGGTATCAGAGCTTTGGTTTTTTCATTTGGCTTGAGTTTGTTCATTGTTCTTGATAGTGTTATATTCTAGTGTTGGGTTTTGTGAGTTGTATGCAACTATTGGTGTTCCCTAACCCATGTGCTATCCAAGAAGTGTTGGAATATATTGTATTTTGTTTGTATTTGTTGGATTTGAAGTCATTTAGAGCTTTGAGGAGAAGTTGGAATTTAGTGCCCGCAAGGTGTTCGATAAAATGTCTGAGTGAAAAAACACAAAGAACCCTCAGCCAAACACTAGCCAACTACAAAAGAACCCCCAAACTCCACAAAATATCCCAAACACACAACGTCCGTGACCCTTCCTTTGATATGGATGGAGAAGTACACTCCGAACGAGAGGAATCAAGCCACCGGAGTAGCCCTCGAGCTAAAAGTGTGGAGAATCGGCTTACATCCCTCGAGCGAACTATTGATAACATGGCGGCTCAAATGAACCACATTGCTTTAAACCTACAAGGTCCACCTCGACATGAACGTCGGAGGCGTGCCCAGAGCCCTATCCGTCCTCCTCCTATCTTTGAGTCAAGTGACGATGATAGAGGTTCCCCACGATGCCGTCCTCGTCGGGAAATGCGTGCTAGGCCCCCTCATGACGACTTTCACGATGCCAAGATCGAAATTCCCGAGTTCAATGGTTCAAGTGACCCCGACGACTATCTTGAATGGGTCCAAATGATGGAAAGGATTTTTGAAACTTAGGAGTACAACAACGAGATAGCCTTTAAGATCGCCAGTTTGAGACTCACCAAAGCCGCTTCACTTTGGTTTGAGAATGTTAAGGTGCAATGGGCTAGGAAAGGTCGTTCGAAAATCACTTTGTGGGCACGGTTGAAGCAAATGATGAACCGCCACTTCTTGCCCAACAAATACAAGCAGGATGTCTTGAGGAAGCTCTACGCCCTCACCCAAGGCAAAGGGTCCGTGAGCGATTATATTCAGGAGTTCGAGCAACTACTCATCAAAAGCGACCTTCGAGAACCCGATGAGCAGAGGATGATGCGATTTTTGAACGGGTTGGATCCCTCTATTGCCAAGAAGATTGAGGTTCAACCATATCACTCTTTGGATGAGTTGTGTAGTCTTGCTCTTAAGGTTTGGAGGCGAAAGAACGAGAAGACCACCTTCAAGCAACCGACTAAGCCCATCTTCTCGCCTTCTAACACACCTTCTCCTTACTCCGGCACTCTGAAGCCTAGCGAGACACCCAAGTCCACATCGGTACCTAAAATTGACAAAGGAAAGGGACTTGCTACGGCGACTCCAACGGAACCCCCTCGGCGAATGGAAGGGCGAAAATGCTTTAAATGTCATGGGTATGGCCATTTTCAAGCGGATTGCCCGAATCGGCGAACTTAACCCTCCAAGAGGCCCATGAAATTGTGGATGAGCTTCGAAAGGCTCAAGAGGAGACCGAACTGGTTTTCAATGAGGAAGAAACGAGTGACGAGGAGGATGCCGCTCCCATACTGCCCGTTCATGGAGGTGCCCTTGTTTTGAGGAGAGCTTTGCATGCCATGAAACTCCTCTCGACAAGGCTCAAAGGGAAGTGTTGTTCCAAACACGGTGCTTCGTGGGTGGCAAAGTGTGTACTCTTGTCATTGATGGAGAGAGTTGCATTAATGTCGCATCGTCTTATATGGTCGAGAAGCTTGACTTGCCATTACTACCTCACCCTCGACCTCACTCGCTCCATTGGCTCAATGATCACAACGGTGTCAAGGTAACTAAGCAAGTCTTGGTGAATTTTTCTTTTGGTACTACCTATGATGACTCCCTTGTTTGTGATGTTGTTCCTATGAGTGCTTGTCACATTTTATTGGGTCCACCATGGCAATACGACAAGCAAACGGTGCACAATGGGTTGACAAACACTTATACTTTCACCCATCAAGGCAAAAAGATCAAGCTACTTCCCATTTCTCCCCAAGAAACCAAATCTTCAAAACCCGGGCTGGGGGTAGTGAGTTGAGGAACCTTTTCATGATGAGCAGAACACGGGTTGAGTGTGCTCTTGGTGAGGACGAACTATCTCTTGCTTTGTCTTTACCTTGTAGCGAGCATAGTGAGATTGAGAGTTCCCGAGCACCACAAAATTGCCCTTTCCCTTCCTTTAACCCCTCACCTCCACAAAACTAGCCTCCAACCTCCTTTCTTCATTTGGATGATGGGTACATTGTGGGGTTCGAAGCTTGTTGGAAGTCTAGCATGACGGGTCGTGACGATCGGGAAGTTCGGAGCTTCATGGGGCCCATTAAAGAAGAGCGCCGCGGTTTTAACTCCCAAGAGTTGAGGGCAACTCTTTTTCAAGAGGGGGAGTATGAACCGTGCTGGGTTCAGGTCGTCACTTGTCGGGGAACGGAGTGGTTCGAGTTTTGCTCCACCGGCCTCGGGAGCCTCGGGATCGTGCCGGGTCAACCCGAGATGAAGGGCTACATGGTAAAGGGGTCCGAGAGTGGTCCCAAGTCAAGCCAAGTACAAGGGGAAAAGGAACGGAGCAAGCGGCGTGATGAAGTCGCGCGCCACACAGTCGCACCCGCTACAGGGCTGGAAACAGACGTAACGCCTGCTACGCCCTAGGTAGCGCCCGCGACGGAATTTAGGAGATCAACACTTGGCTGGGCCTCAACGAGAAACACTGCTAACGTTTGGTAAAATGCTGCCAGCGTCTAATCCCGAATGCCAGTTTTCCACGCCGAGGAGAAACGCTAGTGTAGGACTCGAGAAAAAACCTTCCAATGGTGCCCTACGCGGTGTTAGGCGAATCGAAAGAGGTGTCTAGTCTTTAAGGGATTTAATTGAATTTTTACATATTAAAAATGTTCTCATGAAATATTTGAATTTTATTTTGAACATTAAAATTTATAATCTGCCCGAAATAAATAAGAAAACCAGAAAAATGAGAAATAATCAGCAGGAAAATCGAGACAGTCAAGGAAATACCAGTCCACCCAGCGCCATCTTTGGTTTTTGCAGCGCCTGGATGTGACCACAGGCCTTTCCCAATGCGGTGTCGTGATGGGCTTGGGCCAACAGCCGTGCAGGCCTGCACAGGGTGCTGGCTGTTGGACCGAGGCCACCAGTTTTTATTATTCGCGATTTTTGGTATTTGAACTATTTCGGGAAATAAATAAATTTTAAAATTCGAATAAAAACCACATTCCGAATGAATCAAATTTATTTTTAGGAGTCGCCAATTAATTTTTAAGAGAATTAATAAACTCGTATTTTTTAACTTCGCGTAACTGCAAACCATGAGATTCGGATCCGGGGGTAAGGTTACGAATTCGAAAATAAAAACTTTCGAATCCGCCCGTTCAAAGAACGGACTCTACTAGATCAGTTTATTAAAGAAAAGAGTAGAATGGGAGAATTAATTAGATTAATTGATGTTATTTAAATGCATGCGAAAAATAAATGCGATAATAATAAGAATGCGATAAATGAATGAAAGCGATAAATAAATAAAAGCGATAAAGAACAAATTAAAGTTATCTTCTCAAGTAATCCAATTTAGATTAGTCATAATTGATATTAATATCATGATTACGATGTTATTGGTGATTACAAGAAAATAATAACGAGAATAAAAAATGCGAAAATAAAGAAAATGCCAGAATGCATGTATGCAAATGAGAGAGGGAGAGAAGAAGAGAAATCCACCTAGTGTCAATACTCTCAGGTGGTTTCGGTGTGTCAAATGAAATAAGAGGTGGTGATATTTATAGAGTAGGTGAGTGACGGAAGATTAGGTTTAGAATGGCTAAAAATAGCAAATGCTCTCAAAAAAGCAAATGAGCTAAAATTAGCTAATGGGCAGGCCTGCCTAGCGTGATTTCCGAGGCTAACTTGCGTTGCACGCGACCCGAGGACATGGATCCGGGTAAACGGGCGACAGGTAGACACGCACAGCGCCCTGGAGCTGGGTAATGGGCCGCGTGCAGACCCATCTGGCGCCCCGACTCCGCTCGGGTTCTAGGTAGCGCCTCGGGCTGTGTGCCAGGGCTTATTTTGGGCCTGTTTTGTGGGCTATTTCGTGGGTTGTTTTGTGGTGTTTTTCTCTCATTTTTGCATGTCAAACATATTTGGCATTTTATCTAAACTAAAAATACTAAAATAGAAATACTAGAAATAAAAATATTACAATGACACTTTTTGGTGTCTACAGCTGACAGCGCCCAGAAAACGCTGCCAGCGCCCGCATGGTCGCCCCCACGACAACCTCATCGCGCCCGCGACAAATTCTGCTTGGAAGCCAGCTGTCGCACCATCCGCACAGTAACGCCCCCAACAGGATTGTAGCGCCCGCGACGGGCTTATTCCAGCGCGTGTTTTTGTTGCTGAAACGCTGCGTTTTATTTTGTTTTCCCCCATTCCTATAAATACCCCCTCCCTAGCAATGTTTTGGATAGTTTTTTCTGAATATTATTGCTTTGCTCATGCATTGTAGGGTTTTTCCCAAACTTCCTCAAAAATCTTGTTTACTTTATCCAAGCAATTTGGTGGTGTTTCAAGTCATTCCTTTATAGATTATTTGGTGGTTTATCCTTTATGATAATCTTGGTGAAGTGTTAGGCCTTGGGGTTTGGATTACCTTGCCACAAAGTCATATCCTTCCTTTGGGTGCTCAAGCTTTTGGCCGATTGTTCTTCTTTTATCAACTCAAGCTAATCTTCATCCCTCCATGCTTACGGTAACGCTCCACATTCTCATATTTCAAGAAATTCAAAGCTTTGGTGGAGAACCAAACAGGCTGGAAGATAAAGAAACTAAGGACAGACAATGGGTTAGAGTTCGTTGATTCTGAATTTACTGAGTTCTACGAGCAGCATGGGATTGATACGCATCGAACCTTGGTGGGTAAACCTCAGCAAAACGGTGTAGCTGAGAGGATCAACATGTCACTGTTGGAGAAAGCTTGTTGCATGTTTTCAAATGTAGGGCTTTGGAGGAATAGATCGTTCTGGGCAGATGCAATATCTACTGCCTGTTATATGCTGAATAGATCACCTCATGCCTCCATTGAGTTCCAGATTTTAGAGGAAGTATGATCAGGTAATCCAGTTAATTATTCTAATTTGAGAATTTTTGGATGCCCTGTATATACCCATGTGAATGAGGGGAAGCTGTCTCCTAGGGCTATTAAATGCATGTTTCTAGGTTATGGGTCTGAGTCTAAGGGATACAGAATGAGGTGTCCTGACTTGAAGAAAATTATACAGTTTAGAGATGTAACCTTTAATGAAACTGCTATGTTGTCTAGAATGGAATCTACCTTTATTTCTGATGATGCAGACAATTAGAAGGAGGATGCAGGAAGAATAGTATTCGAGGTGGAGCAGGTTGAGGCTGAAAGTAGAGCTACTGAAACCTGCAATGAGGAGCAGGTTGCTGATGATGCTCCTGAAACAGCTCAGGTTGATAAGCCTGAGATCGAGATTGATATTCCTTAGGTGGAGGAAGAACCTAGCATAGAAAGAGATCATCCCAGGAGGAAGATCAGGAGACCAGCGCGGTATAGAGGAAGATAATGCTCTCTGAAGCGGGCGACAATGACAGCCAACGAGAACAGTTTCATCGATAGCGAGCAACATTGTCATCTTACCAACCCGAAGATAATGCTATGGTCACATATGCGCTAAGTGTTATAGAGGAGACTTCTGAAGGTGCTGAACCTTCTACCTATACCATCTCCTATCTAAGTGCCTCAAACTGGATAGGAGCTATGTAAGAGGAGATGGAGAGTCTGCAGAAGAATCATACATGGGAGTTGTGTGAGTTACCCCAAAGGGCGATGAGCTCTTACTGCAAACTGAGTGTACAAGAAGAAAGAAAATACCCCTTGTGTAGGGAGTACAAGATGGAAAGCCAGATTGTTGGTTGGAGGTTAGAACCAAAGAGAGGGAATCGACTACAATGAAGTTTTCTCGCGAGTTGTGAGACATATGTTGATTCCACCTTGCTAGCCTTCGTTGCTCTATTTGACTTGGAGTTAGAGCAACTTGACGTGAAGACAACTTTCCTCCATGGCGAGTTAGAGGAGGAAATATATATGAGGCAACCAGAGGGGTTCATCGTTTCTGGTAAAGAGGAACATGTGTGCATATTGAGGAAGTCATTTTATGGACTTAAACAGGCACGCAGGAAGTGGTACAAAATGTTTGATACCTTTATGGTAGGGTAAGAATACACAAGGACTCATTATAACAATTGTGTGTACTTCAAGCAATTTGACAATGGATCTTTCATTTATTTACTATTGTACGTTGATGACATGTTGATTGCCTCCAAGGACATGTCACTAATTAAGAAACTGAAATCTCAACTCAACTAGGAGTTTGAGGTGAACGAGGAAGATTTTTGAATGGAGATCAAGAGAGATAGAAAGGCAGGGAAGTTGTTCCTGTCTTAGAGGAGGTATCTAGAAAAGGTGTTGGACATATTCAACATGAAAAACTGTAAGGTAGTTTCAACACTCTTTGCTGCACACTTCAAGTTGTCTAGTGATAATGTCCTAAATCTGAATTGGAGGTAAGGAGGATATCTAATGTTCCCTATGCTAGTGCAGTTGGTAGTTTGATGTATGCTATGATGTGCACCAGACCTGACCTATCCCATGCAATTAGTGTGGTGAGTAGATATATGCAGAATCCAGGGAAGGAGCATTCGGAAGGAGTGAAATGGATCCTTCGCTATGTAAAGGGCACCTTCGAGAAGGGCATCCTGTATGATAGAGGCAATGCTGCAACGTCTGATGTTGCAAGTTATGTGGATGTTGATTATAGTGGAGATTTGGATATGAGATGCTCAATTTCAGGGTACATGTTTACTATTTGTGGTGAAGTAGTGTCCTGGAAGGCCTCACTTCAATCTATAGCAGCCCTCTCTACTACGGAGGCTGAATATATTGCTGCTACAGAAGGGGTGGAGGAGGATATTTGGTTGAGGGGTTTGGTCATGGAGCTTGGTGTACCACAGGGCGACACCGTGGTTTATTCAGATAGTCAGAGTGTTATTCATCTGACTAAGAATGACACTTACCATTCGAAGACCAAACATAAAGGTGTTAGGTATCACTTCATCAGAGATACAATTGCTACATGTGAGATTGTAGTAAAGAAGGTACACCTTTCCGATAATCTTGCAGATATGTTAACCAAGCCTTTATCCATAACTAAGTGCGAACATTGTTTGGACTTCATCAGAGGGGCTGTTGATGGGGACGGTCGAGGTGTATGTGAACCGATAACTCGCATCATAGTCCAAGGTGGAGATTGTTGAGTTTATAGCCCATTAGATCCGCGAGGTCCAACCCTACATGGGAGTAATTTCAAAATGAAGGATTTACCGAGGCTAAGAACATTCTTGGAGTCGACATTTATAAGATAGACCCAAGAGATTGATTGGTTGAATCAAAGTATTATAAGGCATTGAATAGTTTTAAGTACAAACTTCAAGAAAGGACTAATTCCCATAAATCATGACATGTCCTTAGGCAAATATGATTGTCTTGAAACAATTATAAGACCCAGAAAGGATAAGACATATGCCTCATGCTTAAGTGATAGGATTTATGTATGCTTTGAGATGTACAAAGCCTAACATGGAATATACATTGAGTGTATATATATAACCTGAACTAAGGATGTGTCCTTTGTGCGCAGTGGTTGATAAGAGCTAAGTGTAAACAATTACATTGATGCTACATCTATGCTGGAAAGGTATGATTATACGAAGAGTCACAGTAAATTATACCTTCCGCCTGATTGGTAGTGAAATGAGTTGGAATGGCTTCTAAATAAGACACGAGTTTGATTAAGCAAATGAGACAAGTACTATACAATTCCAGAGTCTAACTCGGAGGTCGAGGAACATTCCGGTTACATAAGGATGACATTAGCTTACCTATTTGAATTTGAGTGACAAAGAATTAAGCAAGATTGAACTCTTGTGAGAAAGGTGGGAGCTAGATTTTTGGGAATGTCCTGATAATATTTAATTTACTTAGAGTATTTAAACCAAAGTAATATAGTAATTATATGTCGAATTTTTAGCTGCTAATATGATGAACTTTTAGGATATTGGACAATAAAGCATCGAACATTGACCTTGGACAACAATGCACTAAACTTTTAGGGATGTTGGACAATAATGCATCCAAAATAATTTCAACGTGACTGACATGGTGACGATCTTACGTGGCAGATCGAGAAGATGAATAAGCTAAATAATATCTAAATTTATGGTATATCAACTAATCTACACAAGCAAAGACAATTTTATACAACAACAATCTCTCAATGAAAACTCACTTAAACAAATGTGATTTTATACTTTTTCTCTTTTCAAAGTTGATTCTCTTTGCTTATGTGTGGATTAGCTGACATGTCATAAATTTAAATATTTTTGGACCAATTCATCTCCTCCACCTGCTATGTAGGATTGCCACAAAGTTGGCCACTACCGAAATCATTTTGAGTGCATTATTGTTCAACACTCCCGGCCCTAAAGTATAGTGCATTATTATCCAAGGTCAAAGTTCAGTGCATTATTATCCAATACCCCAAAAGTTCAGTATATTGGCATCCAAAAACCCTTATATATCTTGCTAGTGACCTCTATAATTGGTAATTGAATGTGTATATTTACCACTATATTTTTTAATCCTACTAGGTCGACACACAAACTAGTACATTGTATTCCAATATAGGCCAAAATAATATGGTATTATTTTTGAAAGTGTCAAAATCAGATCTGGAGGAAAATCAACATGCCATGGACAGTGGCAATGGTGCCATGGGCCGTGGCAATGGTGACATGAACCATAGCGGGTGGCCATGCATTGTGGTGCTCTTATCACAATCCATGTCACCTTATGCTGAAGAAAGTCGGTGTATGGAGGTCATCATGGATCGTGGACTTGGTGGCATAGTTTGTAGCAGACCCTAGACATGTGTTTCTAAAGTCTATTGAAAAGGTGTTTCTTTAACCCCTTCTGCAAGCCACTAGACACTATAAATAGGGGAGAAATCTAACAGATTGATATACAAGTATTTGAGACTCTTGGAGATGAAATATTAAGAAGTCTTTTTTGAAGTTTCTCTCTTTTGGTTCAATAGTTTATTATTTTAGAAACAATCTACACAAATATCCTGAAAACATATATCTAAAGTTGAGACCTATCTCAATTGAGTTGATTTAGTAATCGAGTTTCCTGAGTGCTTCGTGGGCTTTTGTAGAAGATTTCTCATTGAAATCTCAAAGGCCTACATCTTCATGAACAAGAAAGCCTCAAGTATAAATCTACAGTCTTTGGAATTGTTATTTCATGGGTTAATTGTTTTCATAACTATTATATATGAATTATTGCGCCAATTGACTTTATCTATTTAGGAAATACATAGTCTAAAATCTGAACAGACACATTCCCTCGACAAATTCCTCAAATTTTGGGGCAGTTAAGTTTCTATTTGATATTCATGCTTTAATGATGGAACAAATACATAAAGAAGTTAGGCAAGATAATCACACTCAGATCATTTGAAAGACCTTGAAATTTAATTTAAAACTAGACCATGTTACATTTGAATGTTACATACATTTTAAGTTGAAAATTTTATAATAACACACATATATAAACGATGCATAAGTAATAATTCACGTTGATAAATTGAGGTCCTAAGGGTGAGAAGCACGAAAAAGATCATCAATGAAGGCGTCTACAAAAGGTGATACCATCACCTAAAGGAAGTTGAACAATCTCTACGCGGGGATCTGCAGCTAGAAGTTGGTTAAGTTGGATAAAAGCCTCTCGATTTGGCCGCATAAATTCTGGTACCTTTGATTCGGGCATGGCCACACTTCCTCCCCAAAGTGTGTTGTCATAAGCAAGTATGCCACCTACCTTCACCAACTTTATCAACCTTTCATGGTATTTCTTGTAGTTCTCCTTATCGGCATCCACAAAGGAAAAATCATAACTCCCTTCATTTCCTTCCTGCATTCATTCAAATCATGATGGTGACATGTCACTAAATCCAACGGTAGAGATAAAGTGGGTGTTGCTGGCATCGATAATCCTTTTGCTCTTGAAAAGTTCATTTATAAGAAAAGTATATATGTGTAAGATACTATATAAACTATGATAAGTTGAGTGTAGTGGAAGAAAATCTTTGTGATTAAGGGTTCGATTCCTTTATCAATTATCCTCAAATAAGCCTTTTTCTATTCCAATCACTTTTAAGTCTTCATATCTTCTTTTGTTTTTAGCTTTTTTTTCATATATTCTTTTAGTTTTTATTTTGAAATTATTTTTTTTTTTTATCTTTGTGGAAAAAAAATCTTAATGTTAATTGCCATTTGCTTCAACATTCAAGCCGTCTACTATATTTTACATTCTTCTTAATTTAAAATTTCTTGAACAATTTTTTCTAGGGAAATTGGATTCTAATAATACGAACTTTTGGTCATATAAGACTTAATAATTGTGGGATCTTGCTTGAAATACGGTTACGTGACTCACTGTCCCTCACTCAACTCTCACATGTCACTGGCAGTCCGGAAAGCCAGTAACCAGCAACAGGTGGCCTAAGCAAACCCACCTCTAGAGTCTTGGCCAAGGGACGACCAAAAGCCCTCTACTTCCACTATAAGTACGCATGCACTGGTCCTCCAATTCTCAATTCTAGGGTTTTCGATTTTGCAGTTCTTCAATTTAGGGTCGAAATTTGGCTGATTTCATTCAATGATTGTGGGATCTTGCTTGAAATACAGTTACATGACTGAGATAAGTTTCAATTTCAGTGTCTTCGAATGTTCTCTCTCATTAATCTTTCCCCATTCCCCCTTCAACTCCCGCTCTAATGGTGAATTGTTGACTGTGTCCAACCATTTTGGTCGTGTCACTGTGTTCATGTCCCATGTTTAAAATTTCAATCTTTCCCCATTCCAAGTATGATGGAACATAATTTTTTGCATAATATGGGTTTGTTTGGCGATTTTTTTCATACATTTGTGGTTTGATACTTGGATTTTTCTGGGTATTCGTTTCATTTGGGTTTCAATCAAAGGAGAGAAGAGGAAGAAGAGCTTTGAATCATGTTCTGGGTTGAAGACTAGAAAATTACCGAGTCTGGGTTTGTTTACCGAGTTTGGTGTCATGTTCTGAGCTGGGTTCTCAGTTGTAGAGAGAGAAATGGAGAGAAGAGGAGGAGAAGCCATGACCATGGCTGTCTGGTGGATCGAAGAAGAGGGGGGAGGAGGGAGAAGGGGGCTGGAGAGAAAAGGGTTAGAGGAGAGAGAGAAAAAGAAAAAAAAGGAAAAGATGATGTGGACAAATTTTAGATGACATAGCAAAATTAAAAAAGTCAGCATCCTTCCTCCGCCGCCACGTCAGCATTCCACCGAGTTAAGTTAACTTGCTGGTGGCGTCTTAGAAATGACAGTCAAAGTTCATATTATTTAGAACCTAATCGAAAGTTCGTATTATTAAGTCTTATATGACCAAAAGTTCGTATTATTAGAATCCAATTTCCCTTTTTTCTAACTACATATTTTTTTTTGGGAAATTGGATTTAAATAATTTGAACTTTGACCCATAGTAGACTAGATAATATGAACTTTAGATTTGATTTTAAATAATTTGAACTTTTGCCCCCTTAGATTCTAGTAGCACGCCACCGAGTTAAGTTGAACTTAACTCGGCGGCGGGATGATGTGGCGGCAGAGGCACGTACCTGTGCTTTTTAGCTTAGCCATGTCAGCTCACTATTGTCATCCTGCCGCCGAGTTAAGTTCAACTTAACTCGATGGCGTGCAACTAGAATCCAAGGGGCCAAAGTTCAGATTATTTAGAACCAAATTTAAAGTTTATATTATTTAGTCTACTATGACCCAAAGTTCAAATTATTTAAATCCAATTTCTTTTTTTTTTATTTCTCCTGTGGATAAAAGAAAGTGATGGCATTTAACTAACTAAAAAGTTTTTGCTTCAAGATATATTTATAGACTTTTACTTGTATCCAACTTTTATTTTCATATATCGTTGCGACTTTAAAAATTGTTTGATGAGCAATTTAAATTTTGTGGTGTCATGCACTAAGCATTGATCATAAATATGTATACATTAGATTAATTAACTTTTCTAGATAAATGAAAATTAATTCAAGAGAACTGAATGTGAATGAATTGTACTACACAACTGTCCATAGCTTAACTTAAATAGTGTCATAAATTAACGGGAAAAGATAAGTTTGAAAATAATTCTCATCACAAAATTGACGACAATAGTGATGCTTGGTAACCTTAATTATTATTTTATACCTTCACTTCTGACTAAATCATATCCTTAATTTGGAGCAGAAAGTGATGTGTTAGAAATTAGGATTTTTGAAGACATTTGGAGAGCAAGATCTTTATCTTTAATTAATGTGTAAATTAAAAACCTAAAACATGATATACTGTTGCAAAATGTTGCATTGATAGAGCTTTTTGATAAATTATGGACAAACATACCTCTTGTAAAAGATTGTCAAGAAATAGTGGGGCATCTGACAATATAAAGTTGATTTTGTGTTCCACACCAGCTTTTCTGATGAAAGGCAAGCCAATCTCATATGCATCCTTATCAACATCAATTGCTATAATCTGTGGTCAAATATAATTAATTACCAGAAGTAAGCTAGTTTTAGTATTGTATAATTGGAAAAACTTATAGTGGTTGTCAACCATGACAACTACCACAATGAAAATGATATTTATCCATACGTGTGTCAATTTTTATCTTCGCCATTCATTTTTTAATTTATTACAATATTATTAAATATATTTTCTTAATTAAAATAAATTTTCTGAAATTTTTTAAAATTTAAATATCTTAAATCTAAATTTTTGCCTAGTTAAATAAGCATATTTTGAAAAATATTTATTTAAATTTTTTTAAAAATAAACTAAAAATTAAAAAATTATATTTTACAATTTTATATTAAACAAGAAAGCTAATGGTCAAGATAAAACTTGACACATGTACGAATAAAATTTATTTTATTTACAGTGGTTGTCATGGTTGACAACCACAATAAGTGCGTCCTTGTATAATTACACACATGAATTAATCAATAATATGATTCTAAAAGGAACAATTAAAGCTTAAGGGATAAAATGCACCTTTCCATCATCTGGGATTGAAAGAGCAGTACGTAGGAGGGAGTATCCAGTGTAGACTCCAACTTCGATGGTCTTTTTTGCATTTATCAGCTTTAGAATGAACGACATCAATTGTCCAGCAAGTGGTGAAGCAGACATGAAGGAACTACAAAGTTACAATTGAAAAACAATATCAAATAATGTTTACACATTCCTGTTATGGAGAAAGGAAAACATAACTGTTGATGATGAAAAGTCAAGTGCAAAATTATACTCTCATGTCTTAGCAATTTTAAACTTTATATATTGTTTTAACTCTGGTAAATGGAGTTGGATTAGCCCACTCTTTATCGGATAAATTTATGAGGAGGACTAATCTAAAATTAAAAACCTTTTATCTCAGGATTAATAACTAACCAGAAAGTGAATTCTCCCCAAAAACGAGAACCTAGACACCATATACTTGTTACAAATAAATTACTAAAACGGATATGATCTAAAACATATTTCTAAAATTATATTGCATCTAAATTAAAATTTAGACAAAAATCCTATAATTATATTTTGCACCTAAATTTTCGAGTCAGAATAATTTCGGAACGTATCAGAGTAACTGATAAGAATTTTTTGTCTTTGGTCGGCCCCATATTAATTTGATGGATTGTTACTAACTATAAGCCATGAAAGTGAGATAATTAATTAAGGTGCGTGTTTGAGTTAAAGTATGAAATAGAGAGGAAACAAGTGTAATTTATCAAGTGTATATGGAGCATGTGCTCCAAATTTTACAATTGTTCACCTACATATATTAGATTGTTTATTTTGATTAATATGATTGTTCACTCGTAAATATTTAAAACACATGCTCCGGATACATATAATATACTCCCTCCTTCCCATTTTATTTGTCACTTGGGACATAATTTAAAAAACCAAAAAAACTTCCATTTCACATTAATTTACATTATTGGAAATATGAAAATGCTGAATAAAATGGTAAATAAAAAGGAAAAATGTGAATAAAAAGGAAAAATTGAAGAAAAAGATGTAACTAATATGGTTAATTTGATAAATTAGTAATTAATGTGTTATTGGAATTATAAAGTGACAGATATTATGGGAAAAAAGAAAGTTAGTTAAAGTGACAGATAATATGGGAAGGAGGGAGTATATTAGGAAACAAGAGATTACGCTGGGTGACTTTCTGTTGCTTCCCGTAGCTCCTTGAGAGGCTCAGGTTCCCCTGGATATACACTTGTATTCAGAATATACTGTCCACAATTAATACGTAAATTAAATATAAGCATACAAAATATCACTTACTAAAAATCTTGTTTCGAAGGGGCATTTTAAGTAATAAAACTATTAGTTCGCCTTTAATTATGAACTTGAGCTTTTGATTGAAATTTTTGCATTTTGGGCCTCAAAGTATAGAGCCATAGAGGTATTTATTTTCTAGACCCTTATTTCATTTTTTATTTTTGGGATTCTAAAGTTTATGGGTTGAATAAAAAGGGACCTTAAAGTTTGTAGGTTGAAAAGAAGGTCCGTGTACTGTTTTTCTTTTTCTTTCCATGTTTAAATTCATCTTCCGATTAGCACCAAACTTCACGAGTAAGGTTAAAACTGATATTGAAACTATAATACACCTCTCTTATTTATGTTGGAACTAATTAAACCCTGAAGTACCCAGGGTCTAGGTAGTTCCAGCATGAATAAGAGAGGTGTATTACAAGTTAATATTGGTTTTAACCTTACTCTAGAAGTTTGATGCTAATCGGGGGATAAATACAAACATTGGAAGAAAAAAAAACAATACACGAGCCTTTTTTTCAACCTACAAACTTTAAGGTCATTTTTTTATTCAACCCATAAACTTTATGGTCCCAAAAATAAACAATAAAAACCAAGGGTCCAAAAAACAAATACCCTTATACTTCAAGGTCCAAAATGAAATAATACATGGTTCTACATGGTATTAGAGTTAAACTGCATAACAAGTCTCATGTTCAAATTAGCCCTCATATATATTTGCGTAAGATAGAGTTGTGATAGAATATAAAACTAGCCTTTTATCACCTGTGTAATGCACAGTTTACTTTTTATTAATTTACCTGAAATCATTTTTTGGATTAAACAGTAATAACTATCAATCTATATTTAATAATTAATATCATTGGAAAGGTTATACTATCATTATTCATATATTTTCATAATACAAAAATATTTTAATACTAATTTGAATTATATGATTCAGAAAATATATAGTTAAAAAATACATACATAACTTGCAATTTCCTTTTTGTAATCACTAATTAGAGAAAAAATTTAAAAAAAATATTTCATATATTAAGAAATAGGTTCGATATTATATTTGCTACATAAAAATATATTAAAGTTTTATCATTTATTTATCTATTACTAATCTTTATATAGCATACATTAATCTCATAATAATTCCTCATTTGAAAATTATTGATAAAATACTATTTTTGTATGTAACAATAGGAACATTAAATATGTTGTAGTTAAATGACCACTATTCCCATGTTTAATGATCCTCCATCATCAAGGTTCAATTCTTGATAGAAGTAAAATATCAACTTTCGGTTGAGATGGTTTAACAACATCAACAATAACATAGATACCAAATTTTAAATAATTAACTAAAAGTTGAAATGGTTCCACAGCATCAACAATAACATGGATATACAATCTTAATTAATTAACATAAGTGATAAGAAATGGCAACTTAATTAACCTGATGTAACTCCTCACTCTCCAACAATGATGTGTTTTTGACTTGTGTAAACATCTTGTATACCATGTCATGAATGTTGTCTCCTGCATAAATTAACCTCATTTTTTTTATTATTTGAAGCCTAAAAAGTGGGTACGAATCGCAACAACAAAGCCGAACCGACACATAATAAACACAGCCAAACATCTTTATTTTATGCGGTACCGCAACTTACCACACCGCAATATACCGCAACTTACCACACCGCAATATACCGCAACTTACCTTTTCACTAATATCAACACTCATTTATTATTTTCCACCGCAACTTACCACAACCCACCACAACTTACCGCACCGCAATTTCACCATATAAATGGGTCATTCTATTTGACTATGAGAGGAGCAAAAGCAAAAGTTCTAGCCAGACAAGTATGTCTACTTTCAACACTTATGGCCCTTTTCATGTGCCATTCTATTGGACATTAATGCAAGTATGCACTTCAAAAGTCAAATACATATTAATATTAACAACAATGTACTCCCTCCATTTTTATTTATCTATCACTTTAACTTTCGCATCAGTCAAATTTTGAAAAATTTGACCATTAATATGTCAATATATACAATGTTCTATTACACGAAAATATTATCATTAACGAAAGATACTATAATAAAAGTACAACATTATAATTTTTTAATAAAATATGTTATAAGAAATTTTTAGTCAAAGAAAAACATTGAAGACAGCGTAAGATTTATCAAACGACAGTTATTGTGAAACGGTGTGAGTAGGTTTCTTGATTCCCTTGTGTGGAGTTTGGGTGATCCAGGAGCTTATATATTTTTGTGTAATTTATATGATGAGTATAGTTATTCTAATGGTCATGATGTCAAAATTGTGAATGAAAATCTTGAGTTCAAGTTCCCTTAAGGTATTATTTTGTTTAATTTTTTTCCCTCTTAGCTTTTTAGTTTCTCATTTCCTTGTTATTTAAATTTAATTTTTGTGCTATATCATATAATCCATCCCAGCTATTATATATAGTTAACTTATATAAAATTTTAAAAATTATGTTTTTATTTCTTAAATTAAAGAAAATATTCATGACATGAGGAGTTAAGATTATTGAGGTCTAATTTGGTCCCATTGAATTTGAAAGTTGGCTTCGTGCTTGCCTGTAAGCATAATCTTACGTACCTTTGAAAACATTGATGTTCAGGAATCAGAAAGCAACTGGAATTATTTTTTTTTCCCAATTATTATGCCAAAGGCAAGCCAAATACAAGTATACAGTTCAAATATTTTGATCGATAATTTTTGGGTTGACGTGAGCATTTTGTTGCATATCTGTTATGGAAATTACTCATGAGTTCTATTTTTTTTTTTAAAAAAAAAACTCTTCAACTTTGGGGGTTGTTGACCATAATATTGCAAAATTCATTTTGATTTATGACAGTCAAAACTTTGGAAGTGATATTTATTAGCAATCCAACACCTAGTTAATATCAAGTAAACCTAAGTTTTTTTTTTCTGTGATGCGACGACTTTTTTTTTTGTTTATACACACCTTCATTTCATATATCACTCTAAAAAACATCGTCACATTACAAAAAAAGTCCGAATTTAATTGATATATGCTTGGTGTTCGGCTATTGGCAAGTATAACCATAAAGGTTGAGCTGCTATGAATATTGTGATTAAGAAACCTCAAAATTTGAGATTTTAGAATGTAATAGCCCTTTAAAAAGTTGGGATGGCTTAAAACCCAGTGTGACGATTAACTTTCCTAAGAAATGAACACGTGCGTAATGTAATTACGATGCAGATTATCCTACAATTTGACAAGATTTTGACCCAATTTCTTCACAACTTATATAAACTGTTAATACTTAAATTTTTAATTTATAATAAATTATAATTATTCCATAGTCATCATTTACATACAAAAGCTTTAGCCAGACAATCAGAACTAATAGCTTTGAGAAAGGAGCAAGTTGAGATAGGCCAATTACCTGTTTGGGATGACTTGGGGGCTTCTGCGGCTGGGCCATCGGTTGCCATTTTAGATTCCTTCACGAGCAATTCATAAATGAGATTTATAAGTTTGAGAATTTTCTTTTTGAAGCAGAAAAGGTAGTTCCAGAAATTAAGAGTGTGCAACCTAAATTTATAAACAAAAAACCCTGAGACGGAAAAGAAAAAAAAACCCCAAAAAAAATGGAAATCAAACCAAGAAAACAAAACAGTTCTCTTGAGGTTGAGGAAAATTAAGCCAAATGATCGAAGAAACTAAATTGTCCAATATTGGCTGTGCTACAACTTACCAAAGCTTAAAAGACCAACGTACTAGAGAGATAGAGTTAATAGCAGCAAACAACCCTCAAATATGTGAATGTCATAGTTGATATGTATATATACATATATATAGGTGATCAACCGGCCGTTTATATTAATTAGGCCCTGTCAAATTCATGGGTAAGTCTAATCTATCCAAATTTACCAGTTTTTATCTAAATTGACCAAAACTTACCAAAAATTACCAAATTTTAAAAAATCAAAAAAAATTAATTTTGATATATTGACATCAATTTGCCAAAAATTATCAGAATTTACCAAAAATTAACGAAAGTTACCAAAATTTAACTTTTACCCAGCTGTTTTTTACCCATAAATTTAACAGGGCCTTACTATTATAATAGGTAGATGTAACTATATATGGAACTCCAAATGCGTTTAGCATTTTTAAAGTCACCAGTTAGTGTCCGAATTTGTCCAAATTCCTGTCACAAATAGTGTGAGAATCAAGTAGTTATTTTGTTATACGGTCAACGATGACCTACTCCATTGTTTAACCCTCTAAGAAAACGAACAACAAAGGTCATGTGTCTTTTATAATGCAAGTGGGTTCTTTACACATATATTTATATAATTTAGTTAGGACTTAGATATTTGGGCTCGGAAAAAAAAAAGACTTGCATATTGTAATTATTTTATCTTAGTATATGTTTCCCTCCATAAATATATATTATCATTTATGAACAATCCAACTAAGTTTAATCTCACTTTTTTTTTTATTCATCAACTAGTATCATATCGCCAATTCTAACCGTATTAGTTGAGGAATCACAAGAGGCTTGTTTGGTGAGCATATGAAAAATGAAATGAGTCTGGAATGAGTTCTAATTATTTTTTTGTTTGTTTGGAGAGTACTTTTTAGAATTAAATTGTAATTCCATAAGATTTGACATCAACTAAGTTTATTCTCACTTTTTTTTATTTATTTATCAACTGGTATCATATCCCTAATTCTAACCGTATTAGTTGAGGAATCACCTTGGGCATGTTTGGTGAGCATATAAAAAATGAAATGAGTCAGAAATGAGTTCCAATTCTTTTTTCTTTTCTGTTTGGAGAATACTTTTTAGAATGAAATTGTAATCCCATAAGATTTGACATCCCTCTCAAATGGGAGAATTAAAAATCTCCCAAATGTAAGGGAATATGCTTATCCCTTTTCTTCCATAACAATAATAATAATAATAATAAATGTAAATATTAAAACTTATTATTATTATTAATTAATTGTTATTTGTCATATTTAATTAATAGTAATTAATAATTTAATAACTAATAATTAATAACTAATAAATAACAAATAAAAATAATAATTAATAATTAATAATAATTGTTAATAAATAATAAATATCAATATTAATAATTAACATTGGTAATTAATAGTTAACTATTAATCATTAATTATTATAATTAGTTAATAATAATTGATAATAATTAATAATATGTAGTAAAATAATAAATAATAATAAATAGTAACAATAATAATAAAAATAATTAATATAAATATTAAAAACTATTTATTAATTAATAATAATTGAATTAATTATTAATAATTGATAATAATTATTAATGAATGAATAATCAATAATCAATAATAAATAAGAATTAATAATTATTTATTATTTATTATTAATTAATGATTAATAATTTATAACTGTAAACAATAAATAATAAATAATTACAAATAATAATTAATAATGATTAATAATAAATAAGAATAAGAATAATAAGCAAGTAATAAGTAATAATTGATAATTATTAATTACTTAATTATAATTATTAATAGTAGTTACAATAATAATAATAATAATAATAATAATAATAATAACAACAACAACAACAACAACAACAGCAGCAGCAGCAACAACAACAACAACAACAACAACAACAACAACAACAACAACAACTATACTATACTATAACTTTGATTTTATTTCACTGCTCACCAAACACTCTCAATTTAGATTTCTAAATCGTTACCCAACTCCCTAGGATTCTAATTGCATATCCAACTCATTCCAAGAAGAACTCGCTATACTTCAAAAGAATTAGATGGTGAATATATAAGAAAATTATTGTCAAATCGGAGTTCATCTATTTGTTGCATTGATTTTTTATCCAGTATTTTTAAAATTTGATTATTTTTACTGTCAAAGGTTTCTTATTCTTTGATTGTTTATACGTCAACTGTTAGTGTATGTGTTAAACGAAAATATGCTTCTATGGAAGGTAAAAACAAAATACTTTTACCGTTTACATTTTATTTTAATATTATTGGTGAAGTACTAAATAGTACAATTGGTTGTTTATATATACCCCAACGGTCAGTGTATGTGAAGCTAGGAAAGCACTTACAAACGCTCTCGAAATCAGCTCTTCAAATTTGGAGGTAAGGACTACGTTAGAGTGGGTTAAGGCTTCTATTCAGGCAAAGAGGACAACCACCACTCGTGGCAAAAACACAGAGTTAAGGCCATTTAGCAGCTTGAGATAGCTAAAAGATTCGAAAGTTCACCCTCAGAAGGTGCAAGGTTTGAGCGCAAAGTTGCCAAGTCCCTAACTTAAAGGGGAAAAAGAGAGTCGGGTATATAGGAGTAGCGGACAACAACTACTCAAGATTGAGGGGAGAGGAAATGAGAGATTTTATGAGAAGCCTCGTTCACTTTCCTCTATTTCAACTTCAATGTTAAGCCTAAAGGATAGGACTGACTGTAGTCCTATGAAATCTCCGACATTAAGTCCACTTAAAAGGGACAAAGTATATACTCAACCAGTTCAAAAATTTGTCAAAAAACAGCAAGAGGTGATGGTTGGACCATGTCTCAAAACACTTATCACATAATTTTATGTGGGAAGACAACGAGTTTTTATGACCCAAAGAGTATAAGTTTTATGATGGTGAGAGTTCAAGCCCGTAAGCTGACAAGGTGTGGTGGACACAGTGGCGGAACACAACCTAACTTGCACGAGATTCAACTATACTTAGCCCCGCTACTGGTAGTCCCGAGGGGGCGGCCGCCGGAGAAAGGTACGAAGTGACGAGACTGTAAAGCGACTAGGCCTTGGATTTCGATTCTTACTTATCAAATGGCGAATCTTAGTTCCGAGTACGGTCGCAAAAAGTCTGTTTGAAGCCCCCTCTTGACGGAATCAGAAAGATCATATATTCAATTACTTAATCCGTGAACGTATTTAATTCGGGCAACTCCCGTCCCATCTTTTCACGAATAAACTTATTCTCTGCTTGCTTTTGGGGAATTCCGGCCCGGAAAAGAGAATCGGCCATTTAATGACCAGAGGTACTTCCTTGACGATCAGAAGCTCAAGAATTTAGCCTAAAAATCATCAAAGCAAGTCCAACAGGCAAAGCACACACACCTTATTTGTTTGTCAAGCGTTCATAATAAGAATATTTCGTCTATTAAGGAGAATTCCCCGAATACCTGAAATAAAGATGATCATAGAAAATGTAAAATATTTGATAGAATCCGTTTCGGGAACATAGAATAAAAAAAAGAGGGCGGGGAGCTCACACAAGTACCCCCGAAGGGCCTTTCAAGAGGGGGCTTCAAACAGACTTTTTGCGATTCGGAGGGAAGACAACCTCGTGCGTAATTGAAGAAGAAATCGATCCTAATCTACGATCCTATGATTTTATGATCCAAATCCTCGATGCTATTCTACTATCTATATTCCGATCCACGATCCTACGTGAGTTAATTTCGATCCTAACTGCCTCATGAATTCGAGTTAGTATTCTGATTCTAACAACCTTACCTCCAACTCCTTTGGGTTTAGAATCTGATAAGAAAAAGGGGTCTAAGTCAACTAGCAAGTGGATTCTTCTTCCGGGGAGCAGATTCAATTTGCACGTGGACCCCTACAGTTGCAGCAAAGTGATAGTTGCATTAAGTTTTCCGCTACTCGAGAAAGCTATAATGCAACTTAACTAGGAGGCGCAAATGCGTTTGTAAGTGTAGGAGCATAACCTCTAGTTATAAATACGGTCGTTTTGCAGGGACTAAGAGAAAACCGCAAGAGGGAAGTCTGTTTTGAGTGGTTTGTGTCCAACCAAAGAAGCATCTCAATAGAAGTGACCAGAGTGCACGAAGTTGGAAGCAATAAGCGGAATACCAAGATATCCTTATTAACTTTCAGCAACTTTGTTTCACTTTAGTTGATTGTTTTTATTAACTGCAAAAAATTTGGCTTTGAGGAAGCGTAACATCTTGCTCTATAAGCAATGATAAGAGCCCTTCCTTAAGGATGTTTTATTTCTTTTGAAATGTTTTCATCGTCAGAAAGGAAAAAAAATCAAATTTTAAAAGTAGGATGTGGGGGGGGGGGGGGATAAAACAAATCAATGCACCAAACCTTAGGTAGCCTTTATTTAAGAAATCCAAAAAACCACTCTTGTTTGTACACACACATGTTTATATGTATGTGTGTATGTATTAGCTATAAGAACTCTAAAAAATCATCTAATATAATATGTTTTCTATATCCTTAATACTTCTACGTATAATCAAGACCAAAGGGTGAGTACAATTATTGATGACTCTACTATTTCTTTCCAGCCACAAATGATCCTCAATTTTCTCGCAGAGATTGCCCTTATATTAGCCAAATTTATCTCGAAGTTTTTAAGACACTCCACTGTGTTAAGCTTGTCTTTTATCATTAGACAAGTGATAAACAAACACTAACGAATCTTGTGAGGCAGTAGATTAGTTGAGCCTACATGACAGGTTGTTCCAAGCTCTTGAGCCACCTATAACCTTCCCTGAAAGAGTATGAACTGTTAGACCAGGTTCTATGGGATGACGGTCAATGAAAACATCCCCAACTTTGAGGATTTTTCTCCAGTACAAACTGACATTACCTCAGCCTCCCAAATTAATTTGTCCTTCAAGCGCGCGGACACACACACACACACACAAACAAACACACCAAGAGAGCAAGGATTTAATTCCAACTCTTTTTCTTTCATACAATTTTCTTTTGTTCTATACTAGGACATTTTTGCATTTGTTGCCACGCTAGGTATGGCTAGACTAGTTTGTATACACCAATTTTATTAATGGAAGATCTTTTTTATTTTTCCATACACACACACACACACACACACACATATATATATATATATATATATATATATATATATATATCTATTTCAAAATATTTGTCCACTATTCCTTTTTTTAATGTCCCAAAATGAGTGTTCTTAGATTAAATTGTCTTATACTTGTCAAAAATGTCAAATGTACCCCTGGAAGTTTATGCATTAATAAAATGCTTCTAAACATGATAATTTTGTCAAAATTACGCCCATATTAAATTATATATATTTTTTTCCATCTTTCTCTCCCTAATAACCTTCTCCATCATCATCTTCTCCATCAACTTTTTCATCTCCTAAACTCAACCACCACTCACCACCGCCAACCACCACTGACCATAGACCACCTCCACCATCATTCTCTCTCTCCATTACCGACAAATTTCCACCCACCACCACCACTCTCTCTCTTTACTTCCCATAACTCAAGTAGCCAGTAGGGGTTCGCCATGACAGGTGGTGCAGGCAGGGGAGGCCGACGACTGATATGGTGATGGTCGGCATTTTTCGGCGAGTCTGGGCAACGATCGGAGACCACGACAACTGTGGATGGCTGAGTTTCGGGCCCTGATATGGAGTAAATTAGGGGAGAAAGTAAGGGGTTTTCTAGGTGTCTTTGGGTGCTAATATGGCATGTTCCGACGAGTTAAGCGGTGGTTGGAGGTTTGTGGGAAGTGAGAGGAGTGTGGTGGTGGTGGTAGCAAGAAGATGATAAAATGGGGATGAGATGGAAGAAGAAGGGTGGTAGTGGAGGATGAGAGGGTCTGGGGAGGAAGAAGAGGGGTGACAATGGTATTGGTGATAGTAGTGGTAGTGATTTATTTACCCCTTCATCAATTAATTTATCCACATATATCTAATTAACCCTCTTTTTAATTAAATAAGTGCTAATTATAGATGGAAAAATCATTAACTTTTCTTTAATCGATTAAACCGGCTACAACAGGTTAAAGTGGCAATTATGACAAAATTAGGAGGTTTATGGGCATTTTATTAATGTAAAAAATTTTAGGGGTACTTTTTGATATTTTTGACAAGTATAAGGACAATTTTAATCTATGAACACCCCAAAATGATTGTCCAGTTTCCTAAAATAGAATTTTTATTCATTGAAATTCCTAAAATACCCTTAACTTAAATTTGGAAAAGTATTTATTGGACAAAGGAAAAAGTACATTTAATACTTTAAAATTAGGGGCGGTGTTGGTGTTTTGATTTTGATCCAGATTAATATGGTGAATTGTTTTAAAATATTACATCCGTTCGTAAATGAGTGTCAAATTTCTTAACTATTTTATCCCGTTTTATTTGTCAAAATACCTAATTTTTACATTTCCAACAACCATAATACCAATTCTACCCTTACTAAATAAACTTTATACCTCATTCCAAAGGTATTGTTAAATATATTTTTGGCAATTTGGAAACTTTTCACCTCATTCCCTATATTTTATTGGTTTTGATAAATTAGTTTTTGTGACATACAATTAGGGATGAAAGTAGTACATATCAAAATAAAGTAGACAAATATTTTTGAAGGGTGAGAGTATTGAGGAAATGATTTCTCTCAAAGACAAAAAAAAAAAAAAAAAAAAAAAAAACCTATTAAATAAATGATGATAGATCAAAGGAAGAAAACATATATATTAAAGAAATGATAATGATTAGAGCAGAAGGGCAACTAGCTGTGCCCCCCACAACCAGTAATGTATATTTTATGAAATAAGGGAACCTTGTAATGGGATAGTTTAGCAAATAATTAAGCTAACCTGGTGTCTAACTAAAATAAAGCGCGAATTCCACCAACCATCAACATGGGTGGTGAGTTCATGGTAATTTGATATGAACTCCGATGGTGACAGGACTACTACCACCAGGATTGGATTGAGTTGGACTTTTTATCAAATTATTCATTGTCAAATTATCCAAACATGTCTTCAATAATAAGCTAATCCTTTTCTTCGAGCCAAGAATTTCTAGTTGCGTAGCTATGTACAAGTGTGCATGATCAACTAAAAAATGGATGGGTGACGTTTTGGAAAGTTGGTGAACTTTTCAATTTGATTTCCTATGCCTGGATAGATAATGAAAGGAAAGTTTTCGGCATGCCATATTATTTTTCCATGTAAAATGGAAACTAGTTTTTCATAGGGTTCAAAAAGTTTTTTCTCTCCACAGAAAACGGAAACTATTTATAATCAAAATTTCAAAATGTTTTAAAATTGTTTTATAAATAAATAAATAAGAATAATTTTGACATTTCAAATAGACTGATATAAACTTTTTCATGATTTTATGGTGTGTGTGGTTACTCAAGTTTCCTGGGAAAATTATCTCTAGTTGGCTTAACTTTCCTGTGTTTGAGAGTAAAATAGGGATAAAAAAAATTTTAACTCGGGCCCACAATTTTCCTAAGGTTCATGGTAAAAACTTTCCCAATAGGGGGAGTATGTGAAAGTTTCTTTCTCATGGGAAATGAAAATTGTTTATAACTCAACTTCCCAAAATGAATCTAAAAAAAATATTTTATAAATTAATATATAAGGATAGTTAGGACATTTCAAATAAATTTTCCTACAAACTTTACCATATTAACCAAATACTGTAAAATATTTTTCTAGTAAAAACTTTCCTAAGAAATATTTTCCTCCAAAAGAACCAAACACACCCTTATATATAAGTCAAACAATGTAGTCTTTCCTAAGGAAAACTTTCTTAGAAAACATTTTCCTCTATTAAAAGAATCAAACACACCATAGAAGTAGTATTTTGACAGTCAACAATAACAATAATAATTTTAGGACTAATTTATATTTATTGGATCTATAAGAAATTGAATTTGGAGAATTTACTCACTTGAAAATGATTCATTAAAATTAAACACAAATTACATCCACTCTTCTGCACCCCAAAAAAAAAACCTAATAAAGAAAAAAGTTACCTAAAAATATCTTTACTGTTTAAGTTTTTGTTTTATTTTTTTTTCCCTACATTATAAGGAAACATGTTAATTTATCCTAAATTTTCGTTTAAAAATAACCATCACTAGGATACTAAATCACTCGATATTGAATTTAAATACGATGTAAGCTAGATAGCTTATGTAGATAACTTGTTGGATATGTAGCTTATGTAGCTTATTTGTGATGGATTCTTGTAAAGCTTATTTGACACCTATTTGTTAAACTTATTCTAAAATTTATTTTAAATTTACTACACATTTAACTTATATATATTTAACTAGTTTTTTTTTCCCAAAAAAGGTTGAAAACTTAAAAATAAAGTATGAACCACTTCGAGGATTAGCTATGAATCGTAACATCAATCGATCATCTAGTATTCTCCGCCTTGTGATGAATGTTCCATTTTCACTTTGAGCAACATACCACATTTTATATATATATATATATATATATATATATATATATATATATATATATATATATATATTTGACCCGAAAATATAAGATAATTAATTTTTTAGACACTTGGTTTTCATTGTTAATTTTTTAAACCTTAAAATTTGTGGGCTAAATAAAAAATGACCTTAGAGTTTGTGGGATGAAAAAAGCTCGTGTACCGTTTTTCTTTTTCTTCTATATTTGAATTTCTTTCCCGATTGGCGCCAAACTTTAGGACTATAGTTAAAACTGATATGGAAGCTATAATACACCTCTGTTATTCATGTCAGAGCTACTTAGACCCCTAAGTACCCTTGGGAGTAACCCAAAACGTACCTTAGATCCAAGGGTCAAATACATATCAATTACTGGATTGATATATAGGTAAGATGACCTTTATAAAGTGTATTATTGCGTCAAAATTTTAACCTTACTCATTTTTTTTCATCTTATCTATTTCTTGTTAAATATTTTATGGTATCTGACAAGCTAATTTTACTAAACATGACCTAATTGTTAAAACTTATTAAATATTGATTGACACCAAACTTCATGACTAAGTTTAAAATTGATGTTGAAGCTATAATACACTTTATAATGGTCATTTTACCTATCAATCTCTTTGTAATTGATTTGTATTTGACCTTTTGACCTAAAGTACGCTTTGGGCTACTCCCAAGGGTACTTAGGTTGTCTAAGTAGTTTCGACATGAATAAGATAGGTGTATCATATCTTCAATATCAGTTTTAACCTTAGTCCTGATATTTGGCGTTGATCGGTACAGAAATTCAAACACGGGAAGGGAAAAAAAGAACGGGACACGAGCCTTGGCTTTTTTTTTCAGCCCACAAACTTTGTGGTCCTTTATTATTCAGCCTACAAACTTTAGGGTCCACAAAATTTATATTGAAAACCAAGGGTTCAGAAAATTAATTACCATATACTTCAGGATCCAAAATGCAAAAACAACTCGATATACCACACAATAACGTGATCGGATAGCAAGGTCTTCAAGGAAGAAGAGCTAATCAAGCAGCAAATCCTTCTCATAATCTATAATTCGTTGAGTAGATCTAAATCCCTATTAGGTCGTACCAACAAGAGGACATATATGGAGCATGAGATCGCATTCCCCCACACTTTATAAGCCTTCGAGTTCATCGTAACCTTGCGTAGTGTTAGATTTATACCAACAACACCTATATGATCAAAGGTGGCACTTTCAAAAATTGATGGGATTGCCTAGATATGATGGATAGTGAAAACCATATGTTCAAATTAGATTTGGTCACTAAACAAACACAGAAACGGGAATGGAGGGGCAAAGAAGAGGGGAGCTAGCTTCAAACATGAGACCAAGAATCCTAGTGGATACAAGTATACAACCGAGAAAGCAACTCTGGAGACAAGACCAAGAAGCTAGAGGATTACAGCTATCTGGAGACCAAAAATTCACTCTTATAAGGCAGAAGTCAGTTGTACCACGCCTACCCTCCTCAAGTCCTCAGTAATCAGTCTCATGCCTCAATCTCTAGTCGATAACCTATCGTTGCTGTGTTGCATATCCAGTCACCCTCGAAAGCAACCCATCATGCTCTCCGACCAGCCACTTGTCACTACCATCAACCTCCGCCTCCACATTATTAGCCCATCACAAAATTCACAAAATTCTCTAAACCAAAGCAATACTTGAAATGAGGTATGTTATTTAGTAAGTTCTTATGTATACTTTATTGATATTTGTTAAATTTGTATTGAATTGCTAATTAAGTGATGAATTATAACTTTATCAATCAAATAGTTAGGGTTTTGGGTTTTATTTTGTTCAAATACTCATAATTCCAAGTATCTAGATTAGTTGTTTGATTGATTGGTTACAAATTAAAATAGGGTTATTGGATCGAAATTAGATAATCCAACCTTTGGGACAACTTGGATACAACGAACTGACCTTTGTAATTTGGACTAGACAAACTATACTTAATATCCTATTAGATTGAGTGAACTTTTACTGATCTCAACTCGTCTGAAAAGTGACCTAACAAAGGTGATTGCTTATGTAAACTATTTAAAAGGTGAAAAGTATAGAAAAAAAAACATAGATCACCACCGTAAGTCACTTTTCTGATGAGTTGAAATCAGTGAAAGTTCATTCAATCTAAGAATATGCTAAGTATAGTTTGTCAAATCTAAGTTCCAAAGGTCAGTTCATCATATCCAAATTGCCCCAAAGGTTGTATTATTTAATTCCAATAACCAATTAAAATATTGTTATGAGATGTATTTTGAGTTATTGATATTTGATTTCTTATAATTTACTGTTAATTGTCAAACTTGAGTGTATCTCACCTATATTGGCTTGTGCCATTAGCATTGATTTACCAGTTTGCACAACAAGTGTTGAAGAGCTTCTCTGTAATGAAATTCATAAAAATCGCGCTACGCAACAAAATATTAGATAATTCAAGTGACAACGTTGTCACATAGTTATGAATCTTATGATCGAATAAAGATGAAAAAATTAAGAAAATTAGTATGGTATAAAGGAAAGATAAAAAAAAAAAGTCTAAGGAGACACGAAATTCTATGTAGAAACCCGATAAGGAAAATAAATCACGGAAGATAAAGGAGAAGTAATCCATTAGTAAAAAGGAAATATTACAAGAGGAAGATTATAAACTCCCGTACACTCTGGCAAACTAGGGATGAATATAGGAGAAGATGCTCTTAATACAGGTATATAAAGCTTGATCGATTCTTGTGATTGATTCTTGTGCTTCTTGTTTCCAAATGCCTTACAATATAAATACTAAAAAATAGCAATTATAAAGTCACTAAAACGACTAAATTAAATGCGTAATGACTACTCAAGTAACCACCACAAAAGAAGTACAATGCAAACACATGCAACTCTAATACCAATTTGTTCTAATGAAAATGAGCCACATGCGAAAATCTCCCTTAAACTCTCTTGTAACGTGTCAGACCTTTAATCAAGTCATTGTGTATAGTTCATGCCCATTTTATGTTAAATAATGGCATGAACATAACATTAATTTTGGACCATTGTAGTCAACACACTTATTTTGAAGATGATTTTTTCATAAGGTGACCAATGGGGAATCATGCTTTACTATCAAGATATGACTATTCATCGAGGACAACTTTATGTTTGAGATATGCATTTTTTTTTTCCAAAACTAAAGTCATGAAACTTTGTCTTATTCGATATGTTAAATTTTCAGAGAATTCGTTCCGATATAATTTGTCTTCTCTACATATTTTGTTTTGACAACCTTGTCATTACATCATGACTTTGCCACTGGATATAACCAAGAAAGCAAGGTTGGAGACAAGACCAAGAAGCTAGAAGATTAATAAAACCATTTGGAGACCAAAAATTCACTCTTACAAGATTGAAGTAAGTCATACAGGATCACATGAGAAGAGAGGACGAAGGATAAAGCAAGTTTGGGTTGGGCTGGTGAGAAATTAATACATTGAGAGACGCTTTGTAGTTTTTACATATTTTGATGCTAATTTAAAGCATATTTAGCTCTGAATCATTGAAAAAATGTATTGAGAGACACAAGGAGACAAGTCATGCATATATATTGTCAAAGGGGCCAAAAATGAAAGTTTCTTGGAGTACGTGGCTGAATACAAGTTTAGTCTGTATAAGCTTTGAACCTAAAAGACTTGAAGAGAATATGGTAAGCATTGTGAATAAGTATAACACAATTATTAGAATAACAACAATAAGTTGTATGAACATTATACTAACTCTTAAATCCATGGAGACAATGGAGGAGACCATCAAGGAGTACACATGCATTCCTCGAAGAATGGTTCTTGGAAACAAAGATTTGGTTTTAAGTATGAAACTAGTGAATCTAGGCAAGTATCGTTGGAGATCAACAATGTATGTTGGACGTAGGAAAATTACTCGAGGATTGTACAACCCTGGGGTAGGATTATTCGTGTAAATCAAGGCATAAAGGACTAAAACCAACTGGAAGACCTAAAAGTCGAGATTCAGTCAAGCATATTTAGCAAATTTGAAGGGGAAGTGATACTCAACACTTATGAATGTACTACAAGTAGACCTGTCAATTTTGACCCAACCTTGTATTTCGACCTGAACTCGCTTGGAAATTACGGGTTTTGAACATGACTTTCTCGACTAAAATCTGGAAAACCGTCAAATTAACGGGTTAAACCTGTCTGGACCTTTTGACCCAAAAATTTAATTTTGAAGTTCAATTTTGTTGGAACTTGTGACTTTTCATTGGAATTTCTGGCTATTAAACTACAAGCGTAATTTATTCATCTATTATTTCTCTAGTTTAAGTTGAAACATCTAAAACAATCTATCATTTCTAGAAGATAATCATATTTTATAATGTATATTGTATGAAATATAGTACTTATAGATAATTTTTTCAACGAAAAAATGGAAAAAAGTCACGACCATAGTCCATTACGTTGACCAAAAACCGAAACACGTAACCCGTATTTACCCGAACCCAAAATATACCCAACTCTTATTTACTCAAAACCCATGTACAATCAACTCATATTTAACCCGCACATATGATTTGACAGGTCTAACTACAAGGTCTTCGATAGGGAGTGTATGTCCTTTGATTTCAAGTCCAAATAGTTAGTTATCAATTATCAGCAAGGTGGAAAGCCTAATACATTAAACAGTAATCAAGGGTAAAATGGTGGCGAGTGTACATCGTGGGAGCCAAGAGCGTAAACTTGGAATAAGATCAGGAGTGTTTTCAAGACAAATAGAGTGCATCTCCAAAGTTGGTCGTCCTTTAACTTATGAAATCGAAATAGAATTATAAATTCTAATTTTGAAATTCATTCTTATTATTTAATCTTAAATAAAATAACTAAGATATCTTTGTAATGTAGAGAGAGGTTAAAGGGAGAGAGGGTGAGTTCCCTCCCCCTCCCTCTCGATCCCTCTTCCTTCTGCTATTTTCTATGTTTTTGCTCTGCATCTTTGAACTTTTTCAACTTTGGCCATGGCCTTGCCCCTCTTCTACATTAGCCATGGATGCCTTTTTATAGATCGATGAGTTTTCCCCTTCCCCTCTGAATAGATTATCTGAGTATTGTTGTTGGATGAGTTTTCCCAAATTCTAATTAGGGACAACCCCAAGCCAGCAGCCTACCCAAGCCTCATCCCCTCGATTTACGAGGTCTTCGACGCCACTATTGGCAAGGTCGTAACTCGAACCGAAGCAACCTCCACCACTGACGATGACCAGCTCCTAATCCCGCGAGGATCCGAACCTTAGAGGGGCTCAGGCTTAACAAGCCCCATCCTTCTGTTTCTCGACTTCTTCAACGACACTATAGGCACGCCAACCAAATCTTGGCTGCGAGCTCGACCACTGAGGAAGACCAGCTCCAGATCTCATAAGAGGTCCGACCCATGAAGAGGCTCGGGCTTAACATCTCAACACTCGGGTCGGGACCCAATAATTGAGTTTATTTGAAAGTCTTTAGTTTTGACTTGAAAGTCTTTTACTTTATTGTCTTCAGAGTCCTTGACTTGAAAGTCATGAATTTCAACTTGGGAGTTATTTATTTATTTTTTTTAGACTTGAAAGTCTCGAGTTTTGACTTGAGAGCCTTTGATTTGAAAGTCTTCAATTTAGACGTGTGAGTCTTTAGTGTTGATGACTTGGAAGTCTTGGATTTTGATGACTCGAGAGGCTTTTTCTTGAATGTTTTGAATTTGGACTTGTGAGTCTTTAGTGTTGATGGCTTGGACGCCTTGCATTTTGACTTGAGAGTCTTTTACTTGAAAAGTTTGAATTTGGACTTGTAAGTCTTGATTTGGATGACTTGAAAGTCTTAAACTTTGTTGACTTTTGAGTATTTTCCATTAATGACTTGGGAGTCTTTGACTTAAAATTCTTGAATTTCGACTTGGGAGTCTTTAATTTTGATGACTTGAAAGTCTTGATTTTGGATTTGTAAGTCTTTTTTTTTTCTTAACTTGAAAACTTGCAATAAGTTCAATCGGATTCATCGCTCTCGTCTTCATCGAATATGATTGTGTCTTCATTTTTAAGCCTCATGGCAAGCTCCTTAAAAGTTTAACACTTCTCTAACGAATGGCTAATGATCTTGTGGTACTTGCGGCATTTAGGGTCATTGATTCTTCTAGCTTCATTTGGACACTTCGACTCTGGAAGTTTAATAATTCCTTTTTCAAGAAGTTTGTCAAATGATTAAGGTGTTTCACAATCAGAAAAAGGATATTGTTTCTCTTCGAAATTCATGGATGGAAGAATTCTTTTTGACGTTCCCCCGAGTGAAGTTTGTTTCTCATTGGCATTTGCTCTTCTAGTATCATGTTTGAAAATTGTGAGCTCCATGTCATGAATTCGTGTTGCCAAGTCTTGAAAGGTTGTTGGCTTACTCATATGCAAAACATAAAGCATATCCCATTCCATGCCTTGTATACACATCTCAACAGCGGAGGCTTTGGACAATCGATCTTTGCACTCAAGGGTGAGATACCTTCAACGATTGACATAGTCCAAGACTAGCTCCCGTTACCACTGCTTCGTGCTTGTCAACTTTGTCATACTGACAGTGCACTTAGTATTGTAGAATCAATTAAGGAACTTTTGCTCCATTTCTCCCCAACTATCGATGGACTTCGGCTCCAAGTCCATATACTAATCAAAGGTGATTCCTTTAAAGGTTCTAATAAAATGCTTCACTAGTTGATCTCCTTCAATCCCAACATTATTGCCAATCTCGATGAAATGAGCTATATACTACTTAGGATTCCCTTTACCATCAAAGTAAGTGAATTTCGGCGGTTGATGGCCGTTTGGCATGTTAAGGGCGTCAATCCTCTTCATGTAAGGCTTTGTGCACAACTGATAAGTTTTACGAGAGCGTCCCCCGATTTGAGCTTTCATCAAATTGGCTATTAGTTTTTAGACCTGCTCTATAGACAATGAGCCCGATCTGGACCCTTCTTCATATTTCTCTTCTTCGTCAGAATCCTCGTGATTGGATCCTATGTCAGAATCTTCATCTCTCAAACCTTCATCAAAGTTGTCAGTGCGATCGCTTTTCTAACTTCTTCGCCAATTTCTTGATCCGCTCATCTTGTCTTTTAATATGTTTAGACTTTTCTTTGCTTTCTTTTACAAGTCTAGCCAGCGTAGCCTTCATAGTCTTGAATTCTTCTTCGTAGTTAATAACATTTGTGACCATGACATGCATAATGATAGTGTCAATAGAGTCAGTATCGGAATCAAAAGAAGGCGAATCCCTTGGAGACTTGGGTACTTCCTCGCCATCTTCATCGCCTTCATCCTCTTCACTCAATGGTTGGTGGCAGATTTCATACGTCCATTGAGGGGTCATCTCCTTACAGTCAAGAACTTGAGTGGAAGTAGTTTGGTTTGCCCCCGCCAAGTTGGAGTCAAAGATTATCAACAAGGCACTCGCACCAACTTGTTTCTTGGCATTTATAACAGCGATCTTGGTCATCCTTCTAGTGATTACTCCACTGGATTTCATACTAGTTGTTGATCCTTGTGACTGAGATTGAACAACTTTCTTTGAAGCACGAGAGATGTTGTTCTTATCCACCATCTTCTTCGAATAATGAGAGGTTCGTTCTTGAAGAAAGAGATGAGAGGTAGAGATGTCCCACCAGGTGTGCCAAAATTTGTAAACACAAATTTTCGTGTCCAAAATAAAAAAAGACAAGAAATTAGTGAACAAATATAGTTGTATTAATTTCAAAGGATCTTGGGTACAATCTCTGTATATTTATCACAAAATGAAAATGTAACTCCTCCGAGTCGATATCTTTAAATGAACTTGAATGAGTATGATTTTGGATGAATATAATCTTAGATGAATACAGTCTTGAGTAAATATAATCTTGTATGAATGTGGTCTTGAACTTTGGTCATAGAAATTTGATTCCGATTAAGAGACAATGGTTTGATCTCCCACAAATGAACGACACGAGCTTAAACTTTGTTGTGCTTCTTGTCTGAGAGAGAGAGAGAGAGAGAGTATGTGAGCCTTATAGTCTTCCTTGGATGTTTTTGAACTGTCCCTCAAATGAAAGAGGGAGGTCTCTATTTATAGATAACATGGGCTAGGGCTGTTCATTGGTTCAAAAACGAACCGAACCGAATAAACCGAAAACCGAAAACCGATTAAGGGATAAAGTCCAAACCGAAAACCGAACCGAATAAACCGGTTCGGTTTCGGTTCAAAACCGAATAATGCACACATTCATACGGGACTTTCACCGAAAAGAGTCAAATCGAATAAACCGAAAACCGAATAAGGGCTAAAGTGCAAACCGAAAACCGAACCGAATAAAAATCGGTCCGATTTGAATCGGTTCGAGCCGGTTCGATTCTCGGTTTATTCGGTTTAAAACCGAATAGTGCACACCCCTAACATGAGCTAGACCTTTGGCCCATTTATCGTCTTTTAAAATAAAAGGAGTAAATATTTATGTGTCATTAATTACAAGTGGCATAATTTAATTGGCCAAAAATACAATATCATTTAATTTATAATTAAATGATCCACCATAATTAATTTGACACATAGCGGGTTATCATTGGCCGAATTAAAATTCCTTTAATTTCCACGTGGCGAACATTGATTGGTTGATAAACTTTTGCCTTCTACAGGGAGAACCATTGTACATTGATGATGTTGGGTCAATAATTAATGTGGACGCAACGTTGAGATTGAATCTTGTAGTCTATAGTTTAACATTGGGAAAATTCAACCAACATTGACATTTTGTAATAATGCGATGGAGTTTAACCCCCTGAATGTTAAAGCATTGTTTCAGAGGATGACGACGTTGGAAGCTCAACCATGTTGATGAGGCCTTGGAGATCTCGAACGGGCGACTAAGTTACACCTGCATAATAAAGAAGTTTCTAATAAGCTAAAAAAGGTTCAAAAGGATTTGAGCCTTTGTCTCTTTACAACTATAGTGGAAGGTATGGAGGGCCACAATGACATGAAGAAAGGTTCTTCAGATAACAAAAAAAAAATTAATTTTTTTTACAAGGGGGCAGTTGGGTTTGTAGAGGTATATCTAGGGTATACTAACGCTTTGGGTAAGGAGTCCAATTCAAAAGATAAGTTTAAGTGTAAGTTAGTTGTTGGAGGCTTTGTTGAGGAGGTGATCCATATGTCCTGAGGGTACCTAGTGTCAGTCCAAGCTTATTTTCCGAGAAGTCAAGCTTGGGTCACTTTTGAGGCCTAAAATCGACTATTTCAGGGGATAAAGGGACATCTTAGTCTTTCACAAGGGCGGGGATTGAGTTTATGGAAGCCAAGGAAGGACGGAGAAAAAATGAAGCCATGAGGTGGATACGCAGGATTGTCACACGAGTGATAGTCCTTGATAATTGGGTTGTCTTAGGCTGGGCATGGCCGTGCCAACCACGTGAATTTTTTCTTCTTCCACTTTCGCTCAGAATTTGAGGGCACAAACGCGCCACTTCTTGGCATGCCCGTACTAATCCAAAATTCAGGGTTTTAGTAGGGTTTTCTCCTTCCTTTATAACTACTAACCTTATGTATTTCATTAAGTAGCTTATGTTTATGAATATTGATGAAATGAAATCACTTGGGTACTTGAACACCCTTCGATAAATCTTTAATCTTGCTTTTTCCTTGTTATGGTGGTGCTATTGGAGTTGTCTCTTTAGAGGTTGAGTGGTGTTTCTTAATTTCAACTTTGGTGGGATCTTCTTGGCAACCAAATGTTTGTTGGTGGAAATTCTTCCTTTATGCAACCTCTTTGGGAGCTTAGATCAATATGGTGAGCCTTCTTTATTATTAATCATATGTTTTATGTTGTGTTGACTGTTGTGCTAATTTTTACCTTAAACCCCCAAAATCCATAAATATTGAGTTGTTTATGAGTTCTAAGTTAGGGTATCCGATATCCTTGAGTAGTAGATGATCCTAGGCCACAATATATACCTTTGCTAGTCTCACACGGATTATTCGATATCAGAGCTTAGGTTTAGAGCTCATACTTGTGGCTAAAATTTCCAGATTTTGTTCTTGTTGGTTTGGGCTTTATTCTTGATGATTTTGGATGCAAAACCCATGCTTGAATATTGAACTTTGTGCCTTGATGAGTTCGGAGCATTACGAAATCATTTTTATCTCTTAGGTCCAATTACTTATTGAGTATTAGATTGATTTGCAATGATATTCATGCCCATAATTTTCTGCCATGTGCTTGTTGAGTTTTGTTGTGATTTTTGGTGCTTGAGTGATTCCATATGCCCTTATTTTGTTGGGAGTGCCTTGGTGTAAAACATCATTGATCAGAGTGGATTTGGATTGCTTGGAGTAACATTAGTGATTGAGTATCTTGGATGTTGTGAGAGTTCTTTCTTGATCAGTCCTTGAGTGTTTGTTGCTTGAATTATTATGTTGGCCAACTTTGGTGTTGATTATTTATGTGGGGTGATTTTCCTTGGTGATTCCTTTCGTTTGTTGGTCATTGGGTGCATTCCATTGTCAGATTCACCCTATCTTCCTCCACAAAATAAATAGCAAACTCCATAAAATTCCCTTAGATACAAAGAACTCTCAAACCTCTCTGATCATCTTTTCCTACCCTATTAAATCTCTGAACTCCAAAAATAGCCTCAACATCTAGTCAAATGGGCGAACGAGAAACTCCTTCACACCCTACTCCCCAATCCTAAGCTGCCTTCAAGCAGATATTAAATCAACTTGTGGAAGGACATGAATGTCTCACTTATGATCAAGGTGTGATCCAATGGCAAATGGGAGATCTCATTTAGATTATGGACATTATATGCATCCAAATTCCTCGAAGAGATGATGAGAATCCCCAACCACCTCCTCTCTAGAGAATTGGCCGCCCTTCCCCTCTTATTCGAGGTGGTACTCCTCGTAGGGGTCTTCCTCGCCGAGATGCTATAACTGTCAGAAATGGTTTAAGAGAAGCGTCAGATATAGCATCATTCCGAGAGGTTCCTCATATTCGTAGGCCCCAAGATGATTTGGGTGACATCTGAGCCAAACCTCCTACCTTTGATGGTAGTACGAATCACGGCGACATCCTTAATTGGATTCAAATCATAGAGAAGAAATTTGAGCTTAAGGTGTATGATGAGAAGAAACAATTTAAGGTGGCTTCGTTGCATCTCACCAAATATGTATCTCTTTGGCTTGAGAATTCACAAAAGCGACGAGCACGGGATTATAGGTCTCGGATTCATACATGGCTTAAGCTCAAGAGGTATATGAGAAGCAGTTCGTTCCTTCCAACTACAAGCAAACCTCTTCAGCCGGCATTTCTCCCTCAAGCAAGGATCTATAAGTGTGGGTGAATACATTTGGGAGTTTGAACGATTGATGACGCGATGTGACTCCCAAGAACCCCAGGAGCAAGCCATGGCAAGATTCCTCAATGGCGTCGATTATAAAATATCCATGGAGGTGAAGATCCATAACTACTACTCCTTTGATGATCTATACAAGTTGGCCATTCTTGTTGAAGATCAAAGAAGAAGAAGAAAGGTATCTCTACACCTTTTAACCAAGGACAACAACCCCTCAAAAGAATATGAATCCCCTTCTCCTATGGATTCCCTGCCTTTTCGACAATCCAAGTCTAGTATTGAGAATCACTCAGTTCCTAAGGATACTTCAAAGAGATTGGAAGGAAGAAAGTGCTTCAAATGCCATCGACATGGTTACTACCACTTCTAATGTCCTACCAAAAGGATAATGACCCTTTATGAGATCAAGGAGATAGAAGAAGAGGTTCTAGAGGAGACCAAAGAGCAAGGACAATAGTTGGTTAATCTGGGCATATACGAGAACACTCTTGAACTCTATCCCGAAGTTGCATAGTTTCTTGTCTTGAGGAGGTTACTTAACTCATCTGAATTTCCTCTGGACAAAGACCATAGGAATTCATTTTCCAATCTTGATGCGATGTTGGAGAAGAGGTTGTGAACTTCACCACCGGCAGTGGTAGTTGCACCAACGTCGCTTTGACATGCATGGTGGAAAAGCTCAACTTCTGACCTTTTCGCTCCCACAACCATACTCCCTAAAGTGGCTTAGGGATCGTGGCAATATCAAGGTAATTAGCAAGTTCTTGTTCATTTATCAATTGGTTCCAAGTACAATGACTATATTTTGTGTGTTATTGTGCCCATGAGTGCGAGTCATTTGCTTTCGGGGAAGCCTTGGCAATTTGACTTGGATGTTGAGCATGATGATTGAAGAAATACCTACTCTTTTCAATATGGCCAAAAGAAGGTTACCTTGTGTCCCTTAGCCCCCCACCAAATACGCAAAATCGAACCCATGGTGGGAAACGAGTTGAAAAACTTCCTCCTTAAGAGTGAAACACGGGAAGACTGTGATCATGGTCAAGACAAGCAATCCTTCACTTTGTTCTTAGGACTCCTTACCATGTAGCGAGCCTAGTGAGGAAAAGTGTATCCATACACCTCAAAACTTTCTACTACCCTCCCTTGTCCCATAAACCCTCAAAACAAGCCTTCCGTCGAGCTCTATTTCATGGATGACGGTTATGTTGTTGGATTTTCTTGTTTGGTCCCTCACGAGCATTCTTTTGGAGTTGAGGATTTCAGGATTTCTTTGGCACACTCCTCTACCCTTGAGTTTTCGTTTGATGACTACATTAAGGAGTTCAATCACCTCATGAGAGCTACGGTTGAGAGGGCGAGCTACTTTGGAGATCAACATCTTGCCTTCTTCAAGAGCTCATACACGTTCAAAAAGGGTGGGGTAATGAGTGTGATCGTTTTGGAGCTTATGGAGCAATTCTACTTTGGGCTACCGATACATGAGATTCTCGTTGGATTCTACCCCCAAGAGTTGAGGGCAACTCTTCTCTAACAAGGGGAGTTTGATCCATATTTTCCGAGGGTACCTAGTGTCAGAGATAATAACAAGGGTGGCTCCAACCTTATTTTCTACCAGGTCAAGCTCATGTCACTTTTGAGGCCTAAAATCGACTATTTTGAGGAACAAAAGGGCATCTTAGTCTTTTCACATGGGCTCGGATCGAGTTTATAGAAGTCAAGGAAGTAAGGAGAAAAAAAGAAGCCAAGAAGTATCTCTGCAAGATTGTCACAGGAGTGACAACCCTTTACAATTGGGGCGTCTTAGGCTGGGCACGGGTGTGTCAAACCTTGGCATGCCCATGACGCCCCGTAGCACGCCAGTGCCACACCTTGCTACGACCGTGCCAACCACGAGAATTTTTTCTTCTTCAGCTTTCGCCCAGAATTCGGGGGCAAGCCCATGCCAATTCGTGGCACACTCGCGCCAACCCCAGATTAGGGTTTTAGTAGGTTTTTTTTGGAAAATTTGCATGTATCCTCCTTCACATTTATGGCATTTATAAATCCAATCTTGACATTTTTAAGTTAATATTTAGCTTCCTGAAACTTTTGAATAAATCTCAGTTTGTTACTTTTTTGGTGAATTTAGCTACTGTTATAATAAATGTGTTATTTGTGATGGAATTTGTTTGCTAAAATAATGATAATTTTAACAAACAAAGTTAATCGCATATCATACACTTACTGACAAAGTTGCTAAATTTACCAGAAAAGTAGCTAAATAAAATTGGTTCGAATGTTTAGAGTGGGTAAAAACTAACTCAAAATGTTAAGGTCGAAATTATAAATGTCATAAACTTGAGGGGGAAATATGCAAGTTTTCCGAGTTTTTCCCCTTCCCCTATAAATACCAACCTTATATATGCAACTTATGTTTATGAATATTGATGAAACAAAATCACTTGGATACTTGAAAACCCTTCCACAAATCTTCAATCTATCCATTGTTAGTTGGTGCTATTGGAGTGGTCTCTTTAGAGGTTTAGTGATTGTTTCTCTATCTCAACTTTGGTGGGATCTTCTTGGCAATGAAAGGTGTTATTGGTGGAAATTCTTCATTTATGCAACCTTTTTGGGAGTTTAGATCAATGAGGTGGGTCTTCTTTATCATTGACCATATGTTTTATGTTGTGTTGATTGTTGTGCTGATTGGACTGGTCTTTTTAGAGGTTCAGTGATTGTTTCTTTATCTCAACTTTGGTGGGATCTTCTTGGCAATGAAAGGTGTTACTGGTGGAAATTCTTCATTTATGCAACCTCTTTGGGAGCTTAGATAAATGAGGTGAGTCTTCTTTATCATTGACCATATGTTTTATGTTGTGTTGATTGTTGTACTGATTTTTGCTATAAACCCGCAACATCCATAAATATTGAGTTGTTTTATGAGTTCTATGCTAGGGTATCCTAATATCCTTGGGTAATAGATGATCCATGCCACAATCTACACATTTGCTAGTCTCACACGGATCAGGAGACCTAGAAGATAGAGGAATGGAGGGTTTAGTGGTTCCCTCTAGTGGGGTTGGATAGTTGTGGTGCACCTTTGAGTTCAGCTAATATGACATGCATGGAGCATAGGGCTTTCGACCATAAAACATCTCCTACAAACATCTTATATCCTGAAGATGGCATTATGAAGTCTATGACTAAATTCATATTTACTAAATGACATGACTGTGAAGTAATGTCCTTCCATGTTGGAGCTTACATAGAACTATTACTAGGAGAGTCTGTTAATGTTTAGGACCCTTGGAGTATGACCTTCATGAAGATGAATGGCTTAATCCACCTATCTTATCTCCTACAATCCAAGATATTGAGATCAAAGAGATGAATCAATCAAACAGTGTGTCATGCATGTTATTCAGGATGTTATGACCGATCTCACAGACACTCAAGCACCAGGATTATTTTCTTGTGATGACGTTTCAATTCCTTGCTTTCATAGAAGTTGGAATCAAGCCACTGTTAGATCAAGAGAAGGTAAAAGGCTTCCTCTGCCAGGTAAAACTGTAAAAGGAGTTCTCACTGCAAGACACATGCTGGCAAGAACACTCAACACAAGAGTTTTGGAAAACAGAGCACTCTAGGTCAAGTTAGCATGGTTAGTTGCAACAAGAGGAAGGCCACATCACTTCTAAATGTGGAACATCCAACCTAATCATTGAAGCATTATCGGGGAAAGAGTCGATTCCAGGATTGCCAAGATTCAGTGATGGCAATGGTGAATATACCTAGCTCTTTAGTTGGTGATGACCATGGGTTTGGCTAATCCTTTTCTTTATTTTAGCAATTCGTATTATCATGCTATTATACTGTGTGTGTACTTGCTGACTACTTTAGTTAAAAAAACAAAACAAAATAAAATTCGGGGTGAAAGCGAATACATAGAGCTCAATACTTGAAATCAATGTCCAACTCAAACTAAGAAAAGAGGAGCAATATTTGCCATGGAATATACAGTGCGTCAAAAATGACATTTCTTTCACACCTAAAGGCGCAAGAATAGCTACATACAATAATTCTCAGGCCAGCTGCTTAAGTACGCATCATCCATGCATTTAGAGTAAATGGGAAGTTCAAGGGCCCTCTCTGCAATTCTCCTGTCTTCATGGATCCTTGCTATGAGGCTTTCTAGAGAAGGGAAATTCGCCTGAAAATTTTCAAATTATAAAATGTCAAATTATGATACACAGCATCAAGGCTTGAGGAGTTGCAATAGCACAGATTTACCTCTGGTCTTATATACCCAACAATGACAAGACGTAATTCTTCACCATAGAAGTCCTCCTCAAACTCATGCAGTAACCAAGGTTCCTTCAAGCATGGGAACATGGTAATTAATTTGCAGAAGTGAAATGAAACCAATTCCAAGACTTAAGAGTTTCATATGACGCACTATAGTCTTTTCAGGATTGTTGAAATAAGGACTCCAGCCGATGTTCATGACCATCTTGCACACAACTCGGTTTGATAGTCTTGCCCAACCAAAGTACACGCCAGATGGGTGCTCGGAAAGGAGATTTGAATGTCCCTCCGTGGATAAGTTAGCTACACAAGACAGTAAATAGAAAAGAGAAGAAAACAGATTTGAACATTCCCTAATGGACTTAAAATGAACAAGAACAGAATATGGAAACTCCAACAGAGACCCTGAATCATGAAAATATCAATTCCAATCACAACATTAGTGAAGAAAACAGATCTTGAACATGGTGGAAACAAGAGGAAGAAAAGCTTAAATAAAATTATTACGATTCACGAATGTAGTGAAACTCACCTGTGGGGATGCCAAGTAGCTTTGACCCACGACCAAATCCCTTAACAACTGGACCACCAATACGCCAAGGTTCTATAGGGAGGGTTCCCTCAATCCCTGCATACAGTAATTCATGGACTCTGTCAACCTGATTCCCAAAGCATAGTTACTTGTAATACGGCTGAAACAAAGTTTAGTCCTTTACAATCTTCAAAAGGAGGTAAACCCCATTGTTCTGGTTGAAGATCGAATAAAGAATTCACGACTTCATCTGCCGATGTGTAGAGATGTGATTGTTTCGGGACTGATGGTACCGCCACCACTTTCATTCCAGCAGCCTTACCAGCTGTCACACCTGGTCTGAACACACAAGAACCCAACAAATACATGTGACTTCTCAAATTTCAAACTTTTGAATGCGCTCATTTAGATTTCAGCACACACCCATATAGAATTGGGCAGAACCTAGACTGAACAGTCCACTTTCCATTGTATTAAAGCTGATGATATACATCTATAGAATAGATATAAACTCAATGCAGTAATAAATAAAACCACAGCTATGGAGAGTCACAAGTTTTCCCTTTGCTTGAACTTCAACTAATCCAATGACATCAAATATCAACCAGAAATCTCTCGTATCTTCAAGGTTTGATGTGTTGAGCCAAATGTCATAACTTGGTAATCATAAGTGGATTGGAGAGATTGAGTAAAAGAATTAGAAGGAAAGAATCAAGCAGAGAGAAACACAAGAAGGCAGCAACGAACAAGAACAAGAGCCACAAAGAAAGTACAGAGAGATGACAGAGGGTGTGTGCATCTACAACTGTATACCAGTATCTGCTTCACTTTGATGGCTAATCTAACTCATCTTGCAAGTTATATGTATTTTCATTTTTGTACAGTACTGGTTACTGCCTTTCAATAGAGGACAGCAAGCATCCCCAACAATTTTATCAGATAATTTCCATATTTTGGAGAGCACTTACATAGAATCTTCAATGACAAGGCAACTGCAGGGTTCAACATTGAGCTTATCAGCTGCTTCAAGGAATCTTGACACAAAATAACGCAGAGTGAGTGCCACAAATTACATTGTTATAGTTTCCCTGCTACTAAGCACAACAATTCGCAAATAAATGAAGAGACCAAGGGTAAAGAAGGAAGCTCAAGAACAGAGATGTAATTATAAGCTTGACAACAACTTCCAGAAAAATGGGTATATAAGTAGGCTCACATTTCTGGAGATGGCTTTCCATTCCTCACTTCATCACCTCCAATAATTGCTGCAAACGTTTCTTTCCAGCCTAGTAATGGCAAAAGGTGACCATAAGAAAGTTACATGCTGTTGAAGCAAATGAATGAACTGTTAACAGCCAACATAAAAGCAACAAATATGTTGGTCAAAAGGGCAACCTTCTAATGTTTGTCAGATAAGAATAGAAATGTCACCAACAAAAACAACTCAAACGGCCTTGACTGATGTTGACATACCCTGATGATATGACAGTTTCTTCTCTATGTTCAATCTGGAAGAGTTTGACGCCAAAGCCATAGGGATGCCATGCCCATGTAAATGATTGATCAACCGTTTAGCTCCAGGAAGAGGTTTGATATTCTTCCTCCTACAGTCAAAATTATGACAATAATTTCAAACAAATTAAGTACTCCTAAGCACACAGCAGAAAAATACAAGTATCACAGAAATTCATGCTTTTAAAGAGAACTCAAGAGAAGATATGGACATGCCAACAATGGAAGAACCAAAAACTGTCTTCAAAAACATCCGGATAGGGGTGGAAATGAGCCAAGCCGGCTAGTGAGCCTTCGCAAGCCGGTTGGTGGGAAGCTCGTATAGCAGTATAGTTCAGCTCGACTTGGCTCGGGCACGAGCTCCTCAACAGACAAGACAAGCCAAGCCAAGCCACGAGTAGCTTGACTTGTTAGGCTTGGCAAGCCTAATAAGCTTGTGTATGTGCATTCTAACATTACAATTCATATGACCTTTTTAGATTGACTTATATATATTTAAATATTTAACCAAATTTGTCAATTAAATAGTTAAAAACATTAGAAAACCCTAGAGAGAGCAACCATCAGGTAATACTGTATTATGATATAGCATCGCATGGCACCATAGGTCTACAACCAAATCAAAGCATTAAACATCATTCTATCTGGTAAAATCAAATTAATTTTGCAAATTATTTAGATCTTAAAGCGTAAATGATTATGATGTCATAAGGACCAAGCCACAAACCAAGCCAAGTGTAAGCCAAATATATTCCAGCTAGACAGGCCACAAGCTAAGCTCAAGCTCACCCAAAAAGTAACAAGCCAAGCTTCAAGCCTTATATGCTCGAGCTCGACTTGGCTCATTTCCACCCCTACATCCAGGCCTAATGCAACAGATGGGACTTCAAATTTATTTCTGGATAGAGATTTTAAGCACTGCTCTAAAGCTAGACTCCCAATATCCTGAACCATCCCATTGTGACTGACTACAGTGGGTTAATAAAAAAATTAAAAAAAAAAAACAGTTCTGCAGTCAGTAAGTAAGAGAACGAGATTTCTCTTATCACAATCCCAATCCTAAAAACGTTCATTTCACATCTTGTAACCAAGGAGTTAAGTAATCAACATTGCACAGGAAAACAAAAACACTAAACCATAATTCTGTGAGGACAGGCAGAAAATTTCCAATAATACACATGGCATCTGCCCTCAATCAAAGGGTTTAAAAATCTCTACTCCAAATGAAATCTCATGCAATAGTTTGTACCATGAGCATGACCCCTTCATACTTCTACATTATCAGTCCATTGTACCAAACAAGGGATACTAACTGCCTTCCTGTAGATCATTTTCATTGCTCATCCAAAGCAAACTATGTACAAATTTAGATTTATATTTGCCACACTGTATTGTCTAGATGATAACCTGAGTCTAGAATTCTGGCAAGCCTACAGTTTGGCTTCAATTGCTGTAAATGTTGCAGGAAGAGGAGGAAGTCATAGTATCATTACTGTTTAGAGAACAATGGGTCGAATTCTTTTACAAATTCCTCTGTCTGGCATGGTAATCCATAGTCTTTGATAACAACTGCCGCTGCTTCCAAAGGTGTTTTTCCTACTACCCTAAGAACTTCTCTCCCATCCCACTGCTTTCCATACTTAACCAAGACTGTCCTCAAGGCCTCAGTTACTACTCCATCTGTCATAAAACCGAAAGTAAATCATCACCAGCCACACCAGAAAAAGGCTAACCTTGTAGCCCAGAAGATAAACATGTATCCTAATCTCTACATTCTCAAACATGTTTACATGTCTAACCAAAAAAAAAATCCAAAAGCCAGCAGTTTCTTAATGAGATAAGATCATATTTTGGGCAACCCCTAAGAATTTCACCAGACCATCCTTGTCCACAATTTTCCCCAACCCATAATTGCATGAGAGCAGAATAAATGAACAACCATATTCATAGCATCTAAAGCAAGCTTTGGTTTGATTAAAAACAGAAACCATGTGTATACCCTCCACAGATAAAAACTGATAAGGTAAAAAAGGTGACCTGTATTCAGAAGGGTACCATCCAAATCAAGGATGACAGAAGACACAAAGTTCTTGACAGGAGTTGTCATGGGGATCTTGATATTCATAGGATGCTTTTAAAGCTCTTAAACCCCTGCATTAGCAAAGAGAAAGGGCACTAATTTCATAAAAGTATTCAAAGAATTAAAACGCAGAACTAAGTTGAAAACAAAAGGGAAGATAAATACAGTGCAGCGTGTATGGTTCAGATTCAGGTTGCAGATGACGACTTCCAGCAACAAATTTATAGGCTATGGGCTGGTGGAGATAAAGCGATACAGAGTGAGAGATAAGTGTTGAATATTGGGAGGGGAGATAGGATCCGTCATACGTCATAAGTCATAACTGGAGAAACGAATAAAATGAGAGAGCCACCAAGTTTGCCTGTGTGAATTGGACCAGTGGGTAGAGAATGGAATTATTTCTTCATTTTATTTCCGAAAAAAGAGAGGGTTTGCTCCAATAATTTTACTTGGGAAATCTGTGACAAAATCAATTTTTACTTTTTACATCTAGGGTGTGTTTGGTTGGGATGGAAAATAATTTTCCTATTTTTCAGTGTTTGGTGATTAAAAAATGGAGAAAATTCCCTCATTCCTTTGTAAATTATTTTATTGACTCCAATTTAATGAAACTTATTTTCTCCCTCTCTCCCCTACTCTCTCTCTCCCTCTCCCTTCTTTTTCTCTCTCCATATGCACCATTTTCATGCACCGATTTAAATATTTCTCTGTCTCTCTTTGCACCACTCTCTCTCATACACCCGTTTTAATATTTTCTCTCTCGCTTTCCTCTTCTCATCACTATCTTTGTTGCACCCATTTTAATATTCCTCTCTCTCTCTTTCTATTTCTCTCCTTCTCGTCTTTCTCTCTCTCATACACATGTTTTAATATTTCTCTCTCTCCATCGTTCTCTCTCATGCAACCTTTTTAATATTTAATCTCTCTCTACCCCTCCTCCAACCACTCTCTATCGCACACGCATTTTAATCTTTGTCTCCTTATTGTCAAACAGGTGAAAATCATTTTCCAAAAAATCATTTTCATGTATACCAAACACGGGAAAATATCAAATGAAAATTTATTTTCTAAAAAAATCATTTTACAAGAAAAATCATTTTCTTAGAAACAATTTTCCTTTGCACCAAACATATCCCTAATGAAATTTTAAAATTTGACATCTCATGGATAACAATCATTAGACTCCAATCTTGATAAAGAGTTTCAAATATAACAAAAATTGTCAGCAACATGTTAAATTATTATATTTGTTATTTAATAATTGTTAATTTAAATTATAGCATATCTTAATATGTATTTTAAAAACATGAAGTTTATAAATAATTTAAACAAAATGAGGGGTATGCCCCAATTAGTTTTTGAAAATGCGCACACACACACACATATATATATATATATAGACAGACACACTAGGCATTTATATTTTATATGTACTCAAACAAACTATTTACAACTACGGTTGAGGAAGAGGATGAGGCTTATTCATGTGTTTTTCATATGAATATAGCGGCTAATAATCAGATTATTAAGTAACAATTTGAATGGGAAAATATACATAGTGGTAGTGTATTAGTTGTGTTGACCAAAATTTGTATCATGGAGTAATACATATGGTTAACTACGGCTAAGGAAGAGGATGAGGGTTATTCATGCATTTTTCATATGAATATAATGTGTAATAATCACATTATTAAGTAACAGTTTGAATGGGAAAATATACATAGTGGTAATGTATTAGTTGCGTTGACCAAAATTTGTATCATGGAGTAGTACAAATGGTTAACTACGGCTAAGGAAGAGGATGAGGCTTATTCATGCATTTTTCATATGAATGTAATGTGTAATAGTAGATTATTAAGTAACAGTTTGAATGGGAAAATATAGATAGTGGTAGTGTATTGCTTGCATTGACCAAAACTTGTATCATGGAGTAGTACATATGGGTTAACTACGGTTAAGGAAGAGGATGAGGTGCTTATTCATACATTTTTCATATGAATATAACGTGTAATAATCAAATTTTTAAACATGGAAGGAAAAGAAGAACATGACATGTGCCATTTTTATTCAGCCTAACAAACCTCCAAAAAATAAACATTGAAAACTAAGAATGTAGAAAATAAATGTTCATATCTTATAAGATCCAAAATACAAAAAATAAAATAAAATAAAAAAACCCATAATTTCTAGACGATTTTGTTTTTGTTTATGTTGGAGATTTAACTAATATTCAAAATTAATCTCTTTTAATTAATTGATCGTTTGACACTATAATTTTTAAACCATATGTTGGAGATTTAACATTATGATTATGTATTTAATTTAATTGTCATTCGAGTTGTTATATTATCACTACACATATATCATATATCATATATCATATATATATATATATATATATATATATATATATATATATATATATATATATATATCTGAGTACAAAGGGTGAGGATCGAAATATATGGATTCTAATGAGGGCATTTTGGGAAATCTATAATCGATTCTATTTATTTTTTTAAAAAAATGTAATATTAATATATGCATTAATGTGTAATGATAACTCTTCTTTTTTTTCCTTTTTTTGGCACATGCACTATTCTTTTTTCTTTTTTCTTTTAAATAAGAAAGTTATTCTTTATATTTTTCATTATTGTTTTTTTCTTTATTCTTTTAAATATAACTTCGGTAATATTTTCAACAATAAGTGTGGTTTACTTGCGTCCTGTGCAACGCACGGATCTGAGTACTAGTATATATAAAAGGAGTCATTTTATTTATTGACATTATGTGAATAATACTAAAGTTCAATAATCGAATACTTAGTTATATTTATTGACTCTATGATGATTTTGATTTTTTAATCACGTGTACCACACGATACAAGCTAAATTTTGGTCACCGCAAGCTATGTACTACCACTATGTATGTTTTCCCATTGGAACTGTTAATAATTTTATTATTACACGTTATATAAATTCATGAGAAAAATGCATGAATATGCCTCATCCTCTCCCTAACCGTAGTTAACCACATGTACTACTCCATGAGACAAGTTTTGGTTAACGCAAGCAATACACTACCACTATGTATATTTTCCCATTCAAACAGTTACTTAATTATCTGATTATTACACGTTACATTCATATGAAAAATACATGAATAAGCCTCGTCCTCTTCCTTAACCGTAGTTAACCATATGTACTATTCCATGATACAACTTTTGGTCAATGCAAGCAATACACTACCACTATATATGTTTTTCGATTCAAACTGGACGTGTGTCATTCCAGGCGCTGCCCACGTAGAAGACAGAAGCAACATTTCGGGGAATGCTGCCCGCGCCTCTATGGCGCAATTCGTGCCAGTCGGGAAGTTGCCCTCGGTTTTGGGCCGCTGTTCGCCTTTCTCTAAGGCCCAAGTTTTGTGTGGCGGCTATGTTTAGGTTATTGTTGTTTGTAACCTAGGTTTCCTTTGTGCCGTCGAGTATATATTTGGGATAAGTTTCTCCCTATTATTAAATCCCTTGTATCAAGTGAGATAGAGACAAACACAATAGTTGTATTTGTAATACTCATATAACTAATGCATCGATTTCGTGATTTTTTCCGCTTTGGGTTTTTTCCATGTTAAATATCTGGTGTCAAACTCTGACTTCTTTTTCCGCTATTATCTTTCATTGTTTGATGTTGCTTTGAGTGCTCATTAATCCTATCAATTGGTATCAGAGCCTGTAGGTTGTTGAAAGAGAACTCGCATTCAAGCAATGCCGGCAAATAAATATGAAATCGAGAAGTTTGACGGATCCGACTTCACCTACAGGAAGTTGCATATTGAGGATCTGTTGCACTCGAAGTCACTGCATGTCCCGCTGCTGGAGAAGAAGCCAGATGCTATGGAGCTGGCCAAGTACGATTTGCTCAATCGACAGGCGGTGTTCCTAGGATGTCATTAGCTTGGAACGTAAAGTTTAAAGTCTTGGAGAAAAAGACAACGAAGGAATTGCTGAAGGCAAGATAGGAGATGTATGAGAAGCGAAACGCAACAAATCAGGTATATTTGTTCCGCGAATTAACCAATTGTAAGATGTTTGAGGATGGTGATGTGGCTGATCATATAAATGAGATTACTAAGATATTATCACAACTTGCTTCAGTAAAGATGACTTTTGCTGAGAATGTTAAAGTTTGCATATTGTTGTCTTCTATGCCTGATTCTTGGGAAACAATTGTAATTACTGTCAGTAATGCTAAAAGTAGTGACGAGATAAAATTTGATGAGGTCAAATCTGTGCTGCTCAATGAGGGCTTTCGTAGGAAGAATTCTAGTGGTGAATCTTCGGGAAGTGCCTTAAGCGCCAGGGGTAGTGTAGACACCGGTTTTTGTACCGGGACAAGTGTACAAATCAAGCATAACAAGAAAAGAGGCTAGCATCCAATGGGCCTTCCTCAATCAAGAGTTACCGGGCCAACCCATCACAAAAAGCCTTCATTTTCCACTCTTTCCACATACATATGCCCACCATTTTGAATCTCATTTTTTCCACAAATCTCGTTGGCTCTATTTCTTTTGATGAGAGTAAAGTACACATCATAAGCTTTCCAACGCCTTTTGAATTGCCTCAATCAGAGTCCGGATGAAAGAGTTATGGTCATTTGAAGTTGCACTTAGCAATTTCAAAACTCATACGGGTTTTAACAATTCTCAGGGCCAGAAATCTGGCCCAGCAAGCAACTCCGGCCCAGGAGAGCAAACCAAACCCGCGGGGGTTTTGTGCCCAGAGTGAAGTGTGTCGTTTTGCAGCGGTCCACGTTAGCGATCCGTGTGAAGGCTTCAAAACCCGCGGGGGTTTTCTCTTCAAATGTTGGCGCCAAAATCTTGATCATCATCCCTTGATATTAGCCCCATGTGTTTTGACTTCTGGCCTTGACTTTCCAAAACCCCCGTGGGTTTTGTGCTTGCATGGAGGAAAGACATGATCATGGGATGTGTCCCCTCCATTTTTCCCTCCTAAAACCTCACCTCCTCACCTATAAATACCCCCTCCGTTATACTCATTTCATCAACAATCATCATCTATCACCCTTACTCTACTAAATTTCCATCAACTATCTCCATTACTCTACCCAAACTCTCTCACAAACTAGTCCCTCCATAAACACTCATATTCTTACTCTTCTAAGCCTCTCCTAATCACTCTCATCATCACCACATTATCATATCACCCCCATAACCATCCTCATATACATCCTTCTATCCAAGCTCCAATGTGAGGCTAAGTGAAGAGGATTGATCTACATTTCCATCTCATTCATTCCTAGTTAGGTTTGCCTTTTATTATTGTCTTAATCATGTAATTTATACTTTATCTCCTCTACATATACATATTAATTTTGTATAAATATAATCCATTTTCAGTAGAAGGAGTGTTGGTACTGAGAATAGAGACAAGGAACACAATATCTCATATCCATTTTATTGTCAGCAGTGTTGCCGGCAGCCCGCAAAGTATAAAAACAATCAATTATTCACTATAGTGTTGCTCTCAGGTGCTCAAGCCCCCTTGAATCATGATTGTTTAGTGCTATATGTGCAAGGAAAAACTTACCGTGGTTGTTAATCATGACAACCACCACAATGAAAACAATGTTTATTTATATATGTGTCAACTTTTATCTTTGTCATTCATTTTTTATATTTAGTACAACATTATAAAATATATTTTCTTAATTAAAAAAAATTACAAATTTTTTTTAAATTTAAATACCTTAACTCTAAGTTTTTACCTATTAAACAAGCATATTTTGAAAAATATTTATTTTAATTTTTTTAAAAATAAATTAAAATTTAAAAATATATATTTTATAATTTATATTAAATAGAAAAGATAATAATCAAGATAAAACTTGATATATGTACGAGTTATTTTACTTACAGTGGTTGTCATGATTGACAACCACTATAAATGTATCCATATGTGCAATACAAAAATTCTTTTATTTATTTTGCTTTCAAGTACATACATAACTCTTACATATCAATCAATTATTGCGAGAAATTCAAAAGGCGTAATTATATTATACAATATTGCTAAATTTGACCATTTCTATTGATATTAAAATTTAAGAAAAGAAAAGCCCCCCAAAAAATACAACGGAACAGAGAAAAACAGAGCAAAATGAAGCCCTAATAATTTCGTCATCGATTACGACCAGGATGATGTGCCCTGATCATCAGCCACGTAGTGATCACTTCCACGTGGCGATATCTGAAGTGGTGGATTCCCCAATTCCGAAGAAGATTGCGGCTGTGATGAAACAGAGGAACCCAGATCCAGAGTTTGAAAAGGTAGAGGATGAGAATACGAGGAACAAGGAGACATAATAATCTGATCCAAATCAAATGAACCCAAAATCCCAGCATCTTCCCCACCGCTAAAACCGCCATTAATTACACTGGAATAATCCAAATAATCCTGGGTGGTCGTCCTTGGCCGGAGCTCCGGCTGCAGAAACGGGTCGGGCCTCCGAGGAGGAACCGGCAAAATGGTCGCCGGAGAACTGAAGTTGGTCGCCGGAATGTTGTTCCGAAGGGTGGCGTTTTCCGGGAAGTTGAGCTTGGCTTTGCTGCCCCTGAACCTGAGGGCAGCCTGGTCGTAGGCACGGGCAGCAGCCTCAGCGGTTTCAAAGGTGCCCAGCCAAACACGGGCAGCCTTGTATGGGTCCCTAATCTCAGCAGCCCACTTACCCCATGGCCTCTGTCGGACTCCTCTGTATTTTCTTCTGATTGGTTCTTCTTGAGTTTCACTTTCACCCACTTGAGGCTGTGGATGTGGATTTGTGTATCTGCCGCTGTCAACCTCATTCTTGATTGATGCGTATGTGAATGATGTTGTTGAGGGGGTTTCTGTTGTGGGGCGCAAGTAGCAATTTGGACCCTCTGCAAGTAGCAAAACAAATCACTAATTAACTATTATACATACTTCTTTTTTGTACTTGGAATTAATGTGTCAAACCAAGTTGGCTCATCACTTTGAATTCCTTAATTGTCAACTTATTATGGTATGTCTCCTGCCCTATAATCAATATTAGTGAAACCTATTACCATGTTTCTAATTTAAATCTTCATGTTTCAACCGTTGACATCCCTAGGTCAAAGGGTTTTTTTTTTTTAATAAAATCACTTGTAAATTAAATTTGACCAACTTAATTCTTTGTCTATGAATACAATTGCCAGTCAAACAATACAAATTTTAATAATTATTTTTCCAAAATATCATGATATTTCATTATATAGAATTATCATGAAATTTGTAATCAGAATATCAAATAAAAATAATGTTCAAATTAAAATAATATTAGAGACTCTAAAATATTGGTAGCAACTAATAAGAAAATGATAAAATGAAAATATTATGAGGTTAAATGTATATATACTAAGTGAATATTTAATTTAGAACAAGCTAAGATTTGGCGTTGAATATATTATGATTAGATAACGAAAATTAAAATGAGTAGAATGGAAGAAATTGCAAATAGATAGGAAGTAACCTTTGAATTCAAGTGATGAATATGAAGAAGTAGAAGAATGCTCTGTTTTGACCCCATTAAGGACAACCCCAGCTCCCTGTCCAGCAGCAGCTTCATAACTACGGCCTCGTTTGGCTCCAACGGTAACAGAAGCAGAAGAGCAACTACTGTTGGAGGCCATCTGAAGCGACGATGAAGATGAAGATGATGAAGAAGAAGATGACGAAATGTGTTTGGGGGAGCCACCAGAGATGACGTGAGCAAGTGCAGAAACCATCTCAAACATCTCTCTTTCTCTGTCGAAGCCTGCCGCCATTGGAGCAACCATGTCAGTCATCATCATCATGTCTTCCTTGTTAAAAATACATAATCCAGTACTGCTATCACTTCCCCTTTCATGATGGTCTCTGCTTTCTTCACTCTCAGGGTTCGCCACCTTTTCTGTCTTAATCTTATACAGGCATGCACACATATATATACCACCAGTATCTATTCTGTATGCCCTGTTTCTCTCTCTATATCCCGCTAATTAAATTAAGATCTCTCTTTCTAGAGCTCCAAGTTGCGAAAAGGCAACCATCAAATTGTTGGAATTGAAAGTTTCTATGTACTTTTAATGACCTCCAAATGGTTTACTTGTAACCTCATTGATGTTGACTGCCGCCGCCATCAAACGGTTCCCAAAACTTCAACCGTAAGAAATACTCCCCCATCCTAAATACTCCCCCCGGTTTGGTTTGTTTTTATCTGTCGCTTGGGAGAGTGTGTTAAAAATTTTAACCGTTAATATTTTAATTTATATAATAATTCATCATATAAAATTGGTATCATTAAATTTGTAATAAAAAATACTATTCAAAAAGTATAATATTATATTTTTTATAAAAGTTTTATATTAGAAATTATTGATTAAAAATTGACACTGAAAACCGTAAATGACAGATAAAAAAGAACGGATGTAGTAGTAAATGTTAGTTCCTCTGTGTGTACCACTTTCGTCCCATTATATTTTGTTCATTTATCTAATTTGAGAAAACTAATATATATTAAAAATTGAGGTAAAATGTTTATAATTTGACTAAAATACCTCTATTTTAATTGAAAACTAACTACAACCATTATAATTGTAAATGGAATAAATATTTTGGGACAAAGAAATTAAATAAAAGGACAAATATTTTGAGACGGAGGTAGTATATTTTATTATTGGGAAATAGGATTTAGATAATTATAACTTTAATGCGTTGAATAATATTAATTTTAAAAATATTTTAGTCATATTTGATTATCGTAATAGGTTGGTATTAATTATTTATTAAATTCTCATTTTTTAAAAGAATATGAACTTTGACTATATTGAAATTTAAATAAATAAGGAAAATAATTAAAGATATGGAGAATATTTTTAAAGAAAATAAGGATTAAGTAAATAATTGATGCTGACACGTCACTGTAATTTAATATGATCAAAGTTCAGATTATGTAGTGATATTTTTAAAGTTTAAATTATTAAATATGTTACATATTAAAGTTCATATTATTTAAATCCAATTTCTCTATATTATTTTTGGGGGAGGTCATAAGCGTCTATACCGTAAAATCGATTTTCGACGGAATGAAAAAGACATATATGGTAGAATCGTAACCAACCTCAACACTAATCGCATACCCATCCTCAAAAGACTAAAAGAGGAGGCTGATTAGAAAGAAGACCCAGAAGTAATTAAACATCCTCAAAGGTTTACAAGTCAGTCGAAGAAGCTTTTTGTTGATTTTTAACAAAAATGATAAATATTTTGATGTAAGATAGTTATATAACAACCATCTTACATTTCACCTAAATCACTCATAAAGTTAAATGTAAATATTTACACCCTAGGTGGACTAACGAAGTGAGCGAGATGTGGTTCCCAATCCAGGATTCCTTGCCAGTGAACTCAAGTGGCTCGCTGCATTTAATTTGTCTAGGTTGACATATTCAGGAGGCTAAACAACAATTAGAACTAAGAATAAGTCGACGTGCATAAAATGTTAAAATTTGGAGTCGCTAGTTAGTTTTACAAAAAAAAAACTAACAAAATAAATTAAAATAAACTCCATGATCTTCGAACCAAAGTCGGGATTGGGAGTAAAGGTACAAATGCAAAGGGAGTGCTTTTACATCGCCCACCGGAGCGACCTTTACTAGATCGAGGTAAAAAGAAAAGAAATAAAAGAAACAAAGTTTTCACATTTTTTACTTGAATTACCAATGCATGCGAGCAAATAAAAAAAAGTTTGAAACAAAATAAAATATAGCGGACGGGGCGCAAATAGTTGCATTGTCACATAAGGGACCAAACAAAGCAAATAAACAATTACCCAAATGGAATCCGAAACTGTGGCTGGGTTGGCGTAACTTTCAAGATCTACTAGGATTCCTAGGTCAAACCCGCGTGTTAAGCTTGACTGAATGAATTCTGAAACTGAACCTTGACTTAAAAGTCCGCTAGGATTTCAGTAGAATTCTGCTAGGATTTCTGCGTTCCGAAAAATGGAAAGATTTTCTCTCACGATTTGATATGCAGAATACACAAACTATACTTCTCCAAAGTTCGTCCTCCAAACTGAAAAACAACCCCTTTTTTTATAACATGCAGTATTCAGTTTCCTCCATTCAACCTAAGAAATCTGTTAGGATTTCTTAGTGGCCACGGGTAGTTCTCTGACTTGCAATTTTTTGAATGCACCCCCCTCCTAACAGATTCCCTAGTGGGGGAGGAGCGGCTCTTTGACTTGTAGTATTGACTGACAGTTGCTGGCTGGGTACAAGAAATTCGCTAGGATTTCCTTAGTTGCCACATGCAATTTTCTTTTAATTTTTGTAGTTATTTAAGCAGTTTTTGGACCGTTTCCCCCATTCAACCCCCATAAATCTGCTAGGATTTCTTACTGTCAAGGGGTAGCTTTTGACTTGCTGACTTGACTGACAGTTGGCTGACCATGAGATCCGCTAGGATCTCAGCTTCTCCAAAATTTGCTAGAGCTTCTTTCTTACGAAATTTGCTGGAGCCCAGTTTGTATTTGAGCAGTAAAAATCCGCTAGGATTTTTGATGAGTTTGGCACGTAATTGGTTTTAATCAGCAATTTTGCCATAACTATGCTTGACCTGGCTAAACTGGGTTTGGCTTCACTTGGGCGTAAAATCCGCTAGGATTTTTGCTGAGTTTGGCCCATAATTGGCCTTAATCAGCAATTTTTCCTTGACTATGTTCAACCTGGCTAAACTGGGTCTGGCTTCACTTTGGCGTAAAATCCACTAGGAGTTTTCGGGCCAAAAATGCCACCATTTTGTCTTGGGTCACTGCATTCACCTTATACCTCAACCCAAAATCTGCTAGGACTTCTTGGGCTGAAAATATTACTGTTTTGCCCTTGGGACATTGGGTTCACACTCTAACTCAACCAAAAATCTATAAGACTTCTTAGGCTGAAAATACTATGATTTTGTCTTAGGTCCCTAAATTCACCCTATAACTCAACCTAGAAATCCGCTAGGACTCTATTTGGCCCAAAATCTTCAAAAGTCTGCTAGAACCCGTTTTGGCTCAATTAGCTCAAAAATCCGCCATGATTTTTGGCCCAAAATCCTCAAAAATTCGTTAGGATTTTGGCTCAAAATTTTCAAAATTCTCTAGGATCTTGGCTCAAAATCTTCAAAAATCCACTAGAACTCAGTTTTGGCTCAAAATTCCTCTAGGATTTTGGCCAAAAATCCTTAAAAATCCGCTAGGATTTGGGTTCAAAATCTTCAAAACTCTGTTAGAACCCAACTTTGGCTCAAAATCCGCTTGGATCCAACTGACCTGTTTAACCGAGAGTTGACTTTGACTTGACCGAAGAGTCATGCGCACATTGAAAATCCGCTAGGATCATTTTACTAAAAAGAAATGTGACGGAGTTTGGCCCTAAACTCCCTTAGGAGCAAACCTGTAGTGACATTATTTTGTGTCTACAGAACATCACGGAAGCGAGGCGTTTTCATGGTTTGACATATTTCTATCGGAGGTTTATACGGGGATTTAGTACTATCGCCACCCCGATTACCGAATGTTTGAAGAAGGGAAGTGTTGGTTGACCAAATCGGCTCAATTGACATTCTAGAAGTTGAAGAATATGTTTTTTGAAGCATCGAATTCTTGCATTGATGAAATTTAATCAAGTGCTTGAAGTTGAATGTGGCGCCACCAGAGTTGGCATTGGGTACATGTTGATGCAAGGCCAACGTCCTATTGCTTATTTTAGTGAGAAGTTGAATGGCTCCTAAAAGAACTATTCTACATATGACAAAGAATTTTACGCTTTGGTGTGCGCTTTGGACCATTCTTCTCATTATCTTCGGCCAAATCAATTTGTCTTGCATTCCGACCATGAAGCCCTTAAATACTTGAATGGTCAAGACAAGCTCGATCAACTACCGACATGCCAAGTAGGTTGAATTCCTTCAAAGTTTTAATTCATGGTAAAACATAAGAAGGGGAATGTGAATGTGGCGGCAGATGCGCTATCTCGGAGGCATTCTTTGTTGTCTCTTATGGAGGCTCGGGTTCTTGGCTTCCAACACATCAAGGAGTATTATTAGAGTGATGAGGATTTCCAACCTTATCTAGATGGAAGAGGAGGCCTATATGTGGACCAAGATGGATTTTTATTCAAGGGAAACAAGCTGTGTATACCTCACCCATTGAGGAAGCTTCTCGTCAAGGAAGTTCATGGTGGAGGAATTGTTGGCAAGACTGTTCAAAAAATCTGGAACCGTCAAACCGGCAAAACCACACGGAGAACTGGCTTAAAAATCTGATGTACTGAACCGAAAAAACTGGATGCTAAACGGGGCGATTCCGGTTCGGGATATTCAAACTGGCGGTGAACCGGAACCACACCAATAAAGTCGGTGCACCGATTTTGAAAAAAACTGGGTTATCCGGTTGTGGTTCCGGTTTTTTATTTTAAAAACCGTTTTGTCCGGTGCACCACTTTAAAACACCATAACCGCCCCGCCCCGGCCCGAACCATACCGTGAACACCCCTACTTGTTGGCCACTTCGGAATTAACAAGACCCTTACACTGAGGATGATAAACCCCATATTTGAGGGCAAATCCTTTTCAAGAAGGGGAGGATAAAGTGATTTTCATCTCTCTCAAGTTCGTGTGACATCAAGGTCAAGGACTTGGAGTAACAATTCTTTCGGGTTTTGGGTCGTCAAGGCATAGCTCGGTCATCCTTTGGTTGACTAAGGAGGGGACCACTAGGGTGGTTGTTTCGGAACTAATAAGAAGGTGGAGTTCGACTTTTTATCTCTTGGAGGTCAGTTCAAGCTTGAGATTAAGCATGAGTATGAGTAAAGGAGGGAAAAGAGAAATAAGAAGTCAAGTTGTAGACAACACAATTGTGCCCCTCGACATTAAGGGTTTAAAATAAGGACCATGATAATCATCTTAAATCAAGATGGATCTTAACCATCTTAAATTGTTCATATTTCACATTTTTGTAACTTTTATTAATATTTTCTTTAATAATTATATATATTTATCAATTATAATAATATAATACTTATTAGCTAGGTGAAAAAAAATATAATAATAGTCTAATTTTATCAATCATAGTAGAAAATGCACATTTTATACATAGTTTTATATTTATAAAATAAATATAAATAAATAATTATTTTTAAATTATTTATGAGTTACAATAACCCTGAAAATGCACATTTCACTTTATTAATGGTTTAGAAAAAATACAAGATGGTTAAGAGACATCTTGTGTCAAGATGTTTATCATTTTCGTTAAAATAATCATGTAATTCTGATCTTGTTTCTTCATCCATTGTACCGAAAAACTTTCAAAATATGATTTTGTGTGCATGAGTATACAACCTGCAAGTTGCTATTACACGTGATTTCATTTTTAATGACTAAACAGGCTCCAATGAATTTATAAATGAAATTCTTAAATAAGTAATAGTTTGCGATTCTAAATTTAGAAGAATACCTAAAGTGTAAATATTTGAGCAAAATGACAAATTTTAAACTAAATTGAATAAAAATTTTGCGATGATAATTATGATGGTGGGAACAAAACTCAACATGGAATAATAATGTGCAAGGACGTCGGACGTACACAAGAACACAAGCAACATACTCCATCCTTCCCTCTTTCCCCATTTTATCTGTAGAATTTTTGTAGTTTTTAATGTATTATTAATTGATAATCACATATAAGAGTAATATTTTATTGAAAATTACAATATTATATTATCACAAAATATTTTTAATTTAATAATTATATTTTATATAATAAAGCATCATATGTGCTTTAATCAAAAATTTAAAATTTTGACTAATACATGAATTTAGATGATAAAGAAAATAAAATAGATAACAAATAATAAAAATTGGTGAACTTTGACTGTAAAAATAATTTTTAAGAAAAAATGGGTGACTAAATAATACGGAGTACGGAGTAATATTCAAAATGAAAAGGATGGGATAAATTGTGGAGGTGTGATGTGAATGTCAACGTAGGACGAGGCTCTTCGTTATTTGGTCGTCCCACTAGGGAGAAGGAGCTGACCGACATAGAGACATCATGCAAGTTGCCCATCGATATTTATTTATCTCATTACTTTCGTCCCATTTGGTTATTTATTTATTTTAATACTTTGGCCCCATTTGATAAGGAGTTAATGGCTGTTAGCCATTGCCAGTATTAGCTGTTTATCACTCATTGGGCAAGTATACCATATTATCTAGGTACATTAAAAATAAAAATTAACAAAGGATCATGATACATAGGACTAAAAGAACTTACATTAGATCGTGACCAGCTCCTTAAACCTAGCTTCGACATATAACTTTTTAAATTGCAAAAAAGGTAGCCGGGCCTAGCTTACAATAGATCCCATTGCTTATCCTATGCAGTTTCCTGACCCAATTCAATTTATTCATTCCCTTTTTCGCTTCTGCTTAGTAGCAGGCTTGTGTGGTTTCGATTCCTAAAGCCCACGGAGAAGGGTGTGGAGCCTCGCTTTCCATGCTACCTTGGAATAAGCAATCACAAAGGCTGGTCGGTCATAGGCTCGACCCTAGCAATTGGTCAGCTACACACGTCGCTTTCAGTTCCATCTTTTTTGCTAGAAGAAGCCCGAAATCAAGGAGCAGGTAAGGTTCGGGTCTTCACGATCCAAGGCCTGTCTTAAGAGAAGTGACCCTTACAGTAAATTCTCTGAGGTGAATCCAATACTAGTCTATATCGTGTTGTCGCATCTTGCCTCAAGATGGTTAATATATAATAATCATATTGAATTATCTATATTTCACATTTTGTTAACCTTTAATAATATTTTCTCTAATAGTTATGTATATTTATCAATTACAAGAGTATAATACTTATTTGCTAGGTCAAAAAATATAAATTATAGCTAATTGGAAATCAATTGTAGAAGAGAACATTCATGATAACCTGTTAGCCTTATGCGGATCAATGTCGCGACGTGCAATTTGGCATGCCCCCAAGCACATGTTGGAAGCTTTGCTCTCATAAGTAATGATCTTGCAATTAATTGCAATCATTTCATAAATGATTTTGCACGGCCATTCTGTGTATGAACATGTGGCACATGATGCTCAACCTCTATGCCAATTGACATGCAATAGTCATTAAAGGCTTTGGATGTAAATTCACCAGCATTATCAAGACGAATTTTCTTGATTGAATGATCTAGAAAGTGTGTTCGTAACTTAATCAATTGAGCAAGCAATCTTGCAAATGCTAAGTTGCAGGTTGACAATAAACACACATGTGACCATCTTGTTGATACATCAACTAAAACCATGAAATATCTAAACGGTCCACATGGTGGGTCTACAGGACCACAAATGTCACCTTGTATACGTTCCAAGAATGAAGGGGATTCAACCCCTATCTTAGTCGGTGATAGCCTTATGATTAATTTTCCTTGAGAGCAAAAGGCGCATGAGAAATCATTGGTTTGAAGAATCTTCTGGTACTTTGAAATATGTCCATATGAGTTCTTTATGATTTTGCGCATCATTGTTGGTCTGGGATACCTTAATCTATCATGTCATGTGATAAACTCTTTTCATTTGTAAACTTCCGATTTACTTAGAATATGTGCTTCAATTGGGTTAATCTTTGTGAAGTATAATCCAGATGATAAAAAATTAGTAGTACGGACATTCACACTATTATTCCATAATAGGGTGACATATCATCATCTACTTTTAAAGAAATACTATTTTGAAATAATACAAGGTTTTTTTTTTTTATGATAGCATGTTATTTTAGGCTAGGAAAGTGTTGGGTAAAGTTGCAATTATCAAAAATAGCTCATCAAATTAGTTACTCTTGTCAATTTATTGAAAGCGGGTTGTTTAAGCTAAATTTTTTGAATAGGTTATTTAATACTACTCTATATTATCAAACCAAAATATATCAAATAGGCCAATTTTTACCAAAAAGCTATTGAATAGAAGAAGTTTCAAATGCCCACATTTGTTTTATTGGAAAGCGAGAGGGAGAGTAGAACAAAAGATATGGAAAGGTAATGAGGAGGTAGAAAAGAAAAGACAAATAATTAATGTAATATTAGTATTAAAATTCTTCCCTTCGTCTTCCTTCTCTCTCATTTTGAAGGGTAACAAAAATGAAGCGAATGAAAAAAAAAGGTAGTGTATTTACCTTCCCTCTCCCTCAATTCTTGGAAATAAGGAGAATGAAAGTTAATGAATATTTATATCCTTGCCCTCCAACTCATCTCCTCAAGATAATTTGAGAATCATCATTCTTCAATTTTGTGGCTCCTATCATACTTCACAAATATGCAACTTAGATTGAAAAAGTATTTGTATTAGTTTAAATTGGTTGAAAAATTTTCAATTTAACTAACACGAACATGAACATCTTCAAGTTCACAGAGGAGTCATGAGTTATGTAATAAATGTATTTGTTGAATTAGTCATGAAACCTATGTGACAGAGAATAATTTTTGTAATACTTGTAAATATTGTACCAGTTCCTTAAACTCATTTATAATAGTTATAAATGCAAATTATAAATAGCAATGTTAAAATAGTTTACATTTAATTTACTAGAAAAACAACATTAATTTATTACTATAATTTAGTCATAATTTTAAGAATATGATCAATACCTCGAGATAAAGTCATCTAGTACTTTAAATAGGGATTGAGAGGATAAGTAAGAGACTTGCGAGTAAAGGCTCAAGTCAAATGTGTCACCTTTGTGGAGTTGCCTCATGTCTGTTTGATTCTTTCTCTAATTTGTTGTGACTTCCCAAAAGTGAGATCAACTTTCTTAAGGAATGTCTTCATTCTCTTAAAAAAATTTGTAAGCATGTTTATGTGTTTTATATTCATCGTAATAATTGTTTATTTATAAGCATGCCTATGTGCTCTATATTCATTATAATTACCTTGAATAATTCTCTTTTATCACATGAAAGCATGTATCTCTACTTGTTTGATTGCTTGCTTATCTACATGTCTTTTATTTTTGGTTTCTTTTTTTGAAGTATCCCGGGATGGGACCCACCAAATTCAAATTATGAGTGACTCACCCTCCTAAGACCCCAAAAGTGTGGACAAGTCTTTTCCATTCAAAATGGTACACTTTAAAGAGGATCCCGGACCAAGGGATGATCCTTGTCGTCCTAAACGGGACCATTCTCTAGCCTCATAAGGCTCTCGGGTTTCTTTTGGCACAAATAAGGCAATGAAGTCAAACTTGACTTCCTTTTGGTTTCCAAACGGTCATACTTCATCCACGAGGGTTTTGGGCATTTCCTAACCACGGAAGGTCGACTCGGGATCGACTCAAAGATGTTTTAGATCCTAGTGGTCTCAAGGATCAGAATAGACTTCTCTCATGGAACATCTAAAGAAGAAAAATGACATCAGGGAGTCACGGTCGTGACTTTGAGGTCACGCCCGTGACTAGGCTCGGAGTCAAGAGTCACGTCCGTGATCAGCAAGTTGCGCTCGTGATGTCCCTCCTAGGAACCTTGGAACTGGCACCAAAGTCGCGCCCGTGACATTCTATGTCGCGACCACGATCACACGATAGAGAGAAGTTTTGTTCAAGGAATCGCCTTGGGTCACACCCGCAACCACCTGTGTCACGACCGAGACCAACATATAGTCACGAGCGCGACCTAGAGGTTGCACCCATGACCTTCCTACATCACCCCTTTACCAAGATTTCCGAAAGTCGTCAGGCCTATGACCATGCTGTCTCGCCTGTGACTAATTTAGGAGAACTTGGAGTGTTGTGGCTGCAACATGTTTGTCGCGCCCGCGACTCCTTTGGAAAATCGAGAGGCCATCCATTTTCCCTCCTCTTTTGTTTCCCCATTTTGTGTAATTCCTTTTTTCCCTACCTTTATGTTATGTAAGGTCCTTCATTGAGGGGTTCATTTGTAATTGTACAATTCAAGCCTCTCTTCTAACTCAATACCCATATATACTTGGCATTGAGTGAGAAGAGGGACTTAGACATTGATGAATGGAAATTTGAAGAAGCTTTGGCTTTCTCCTCTATTTCTCAAATCTTGTTTACTTTATCTATTTGTGAATGATGGTGTTGCAAGTTTTCCCTTTAGGGAATTTGTGGTGGCCTAGACTTTAGCAAACTCTTGGTCGGTTGCAGTTCTTGAGTGGTGAATTTCCTTTATCCCATGTCCATATTGGGTTCAAGGTTGTTTTCTGGGTTTGAAATCATCATCCTCCATCTTCTCCAACTCAAGCATCATCAAATCCCACCACAATATCCTTCATTTTAGTGTTATGTTGTCTATTAGTTTAACTTAATAGATTAGTAATTTACCCAGTACCCGAGGACATTTTTTTTACGTCTTTCAAACTTTAAACATTTACGTGATGGAGAATTTGTCGGGGTTTACTTTTTAAAACACTTTAAGGATTATTTGTACATTGTAGGAATAGTTACATTGTAAATTCACATTCCTTTTACTGTATGCATTTCATGAATAATTAAACAAAACTTTGGGAGCGGACTTCCACTTGTTCCAACTGCTTAGGATTAGTTCGATTGGATCATAAAATGTTAAGCTCAGAAGAGGGTAATTTATGCAATACTATTTTAAGACATACAAATAGAGATGACTACAGGGGGATCGGGGATGGGGGAGTATATCCCCGTCCCCATCACCACTCCCAAAACTCGTCCCCATCCCCGTCCCCATCCCACTTCGGGGAATGATTCTTGCCCCATCCCCATCCCCATCCCCGCGAATTCCCCATCCCCAACGGGGATTTTTTAAAGCTATCAAAAATCTAACCAAATTTTAATCGAACCCCCTTTTTAATCGGACCCGATTTTTAACCTGTTCAAAATACAACGTATTTGACTTGCTCAAGCAATAATACATCAAATCAAACAATAATATGTATTGAATTTGAAAATTACTACTTTATCCTTGCTATTAATATATATATATTGAATTAGAATAAAGATTATTTGGTAATTTTAAAATTTTTCGGGGACGGGGGATTTTCCCCTGCGAGGAAAATGGGGACGGGGATGGGGAAAATTTTGTCCCCATCCCCGCCCCGTCCCTGAGCAGATTTTGAAAAATCGTCCCCGTCCCGGTCCCCGTCCCCAATTGGGGCGGGGATTTTTCCCTAGAGTGGGGCGGGGCCCCAACGGGTTTGGGGATTCCCCGCCCCATTGCCATCCCTACATACAAAGGTACCCAAAAGTTGCATCGATTCATTGTAAAACCATGATAAACACAGTTTATGAATCCCGATGTATTTTTAGTTAAAGGAGTCACCACCTGACTTTTTAAGGAGAAAAATGATGAGTGTTATTTGTATATATGTAAACTTGGATGGTTTGATGAAAATGTGGGTGATTTTTGATATGTTTATACTATTTTATACCTGAATTTCTCATTTTATGCTTGATTGGAGTTTGACATATTTTTGTAGGAAATTTGAGGGGAAAAAAAAAGAAAAATCAAGCTTTTAAGTCAAGCATGAATGTCCAAGTGGATCATAAGATCAAGAAAAGAGAGAATAAATCCTCCCTAAAAGCCCAAACATCAAGGCCCACTCGTGAAGAGGCCCGCTAAAGCCAACACAGGTGCTAAAATAGACAACATGGACTGTTCTGAGGTTCAGAAGATTCAAAATCGAGTTCCCAGGTTGAAATTTGTGACCATCCAACACGGGTTGTCTTGGGGTCAACACGGACCGTGTTGACTTGACATTAACCATGTTGGCGCCTAACTCTTGAATTTTAGTCGTTTCTCGCCCTTAATTGCTATATAATGAGGTATTCAACTATTTTAAGGAGGATTATCCACTCTCTACTAGTTGACACCCTCTCTTTCTGTACATGCTCTTAGATCATATGTAATAGTGATCCTACATTTTGGAATGAAAGTAGGGGTCCACCCCTTCCACATCATCTATCATTCCTACTATTTGGAACTTCATTTTATTTATCCTACAACAATAGAAATTCATTCCTACTTTTTTACCTAAAATACAAATTTACTAGAGTTGACAAAAATTGTCCGACCTGGATTACCCAAATTGTCCGACCCGGAAAGAACCGAATATGGACATAGATTTTGCGTCCGAATTTTGACATTGACCGAATATTCAAACATAAAATCTCACTTTTTTTCTATTGTCCGAACCCGATTTTAGCTTCGTCCGAATTGTCCGATCTGGTCCGACCAGAATTAAAACTGGGTCCGTACATGAATTTCCCGTGCGAATTTTGACATTGTCCGAATTTGTCCGACTCGAATTGATCCGGACTCAAATTTTTGCCAATGCAAAAATTTACCTTTATTTTTCTTTTCATAAGGTGTATAAAAATACTATTTGGTTGAGTAAAAGAAACAAAAAAAAAAGAATAGAGAGAGAGAGAGAGGAGAGAGAGAGAAGAGCGCTGCAACATTCTCATTACCAAAATCCCAAATTTTCGATCTTGGCTACATGAAAACGTGAGATTGGTGCACATGTTCAAAAGGGTGTGATCCAATGACTGTATTTGCTCTTAGAACAAATTTATTAATTATACAGACGATGTGACTTTACGACTGCACCCATTCTTGAACAGTTACCAAGGAAAAAAATTGCTAAAGTTATCTTTATTGGAGAGTATCTCAAATGGGATAATCCTCTTGCCACATAAATAAAATATTGAGATTTTTCACATAAGCAAAATATTGAGATTTTTCTCTCTTAATTTTTTATAATTAAAATTAGTAAGATAATTCAATTAATTGCATTTCTTTTTTTTTTTTATGAAAAAGTAAGAATAGTTGAATTGAAAAATTAAAATAAATCTCAATTTATATCAAACTATAAATCTCAGAGATATTCCAAGGGACACCCCACCACCGCTTCTCTCCCAACTTTTTTTTTTTAATTTTCTTTTCTCTCTCGGAAGCGGGAACCTCGAAGCAAACAAATGGAAGCAGTTTTTTTTTTTTTTTTTTTTTGAGAATAAGAATAGGTTTTCTTTTAAAAAAGTAATAATTTGAAAAGCTTCTTCTGCAATTTTCTGTCTCTCTCTGATTAAATTCGAGTTTCCTCTGCAATTCATTTCTAACTCCCGCTGAAACAACACCCCCCCTCTCTTTCTGTCTCTCTCCAAACGATGGCTCGCAACAAGGTAAGCTGTAGAAGCTCTTAGCAGAAAAAGTCATTTGCGTCGTCTTAAGTTTGTCAATTTCATTATCTTTAGCACATGAATTTCTTTTGAGTTGTTGTGTACACTGTTTTGTGTTTGATTCCCTCAACTTTCTGATATCTGTTGGTTTAACTTCGTAATGAAACTGTGAAACCTCACTTATTTGGAGGACGGGGTTTTGGGGTTACCATTACACTTGCGGGTGTTTATTATGGGTTTCTTAGTGGAGCATTTTACGTACTATTAGGTTTTGTGTGTTAAGTATCATGCTTGAAGGATGATTACTGTCTGGAATTTGGTTTGTAGTACTTGGAAATTGAATAGATTCTAACATGTAGACCACAAATTACCTTCAACCTCTTGAATTGAACGAGCAGGTTTTTGTTTTTGTTTTTTTTTTTCCCTGTTAGAGGGGTGGGTGTTCGGAATCCATGGGTGGGTGGGTTTGTCACACTGTCATCCATTAAATGTGAATACTACTATACTAAGCTGGTTGTAGTAGAGAGAAGGATTTGGGGAGTCACTGATTGTGTAATTAATGAGATGAAGGTAAACATCCTTCCTTTTGGTTACATTGATTATTCACTGTACTTGCAGCGATGTTTCTGAATGCTTTAGACCTAGCAATTTAGCAAATGGGAAGAAACAGACAAAGATTAGTTGCATCATTCACCTTTGGCATGAAAGAGCATGAGCTTGTAACTGATAAATGGTTGAGGAAATATGTGTCAGTAGATGGCTAGATTTATCTTAATAATTAGAGGGTTGAAAAGTTTCTGCTTATGCTAGCTGTCTCAGTGGTGTGTTTAAGAATGAGGGCAAGCCTTGTTATGTTGGAGATATGTCGGAGAATGTAGTATTAAGTGTTTGGCATCTGTATCTTTCTCCTTTTCAAAATCAGTTCAAAATTAGATTATAATATAATAGTGTATCGAGTCTGCAAATATTTGTAGTTTTGTACGAATGCATCCTTAATGTACCATTTGTGTTGACAGGAATTTCTTGTTTTATTGCTTGATGTTGGTCCAAAAATGCATGCTGTTCTACCACAAGTTGAGAAAATCAGCACCATGCTTTTGGAGAGGAAGGTCTAAACCGCTAACTATTTCTTCTGTTTTGTTTACATATTGAGAAAGTTTACTGGACTGTGTGTTACCAATATGTGTGCAGAGTTATTTGAAATTATTTCTGTTCTCTTAAGCTTCAGACTCTATGCTTTTCTACTGAGTTACTTAGAAACGGTGTACAAATAAATTAAATTAATTTTGGCAAAGAATTTTCTTGATCGTTTTGTTTGATGCTTTGATGTGTGTGCAGCTCATTGATCGCAAGTATGATGAGGTGGGAATCATTTTATTTGGAACAGAAGGTACCTAATCTTGGACCTTGTTGAGAATTATGTTCCTATTTTTAATACTCGTCCCATTGGCTTCTTCAGAAGAGTTGCTGATCCTTCAGGAACTTATCCTTTACTTTGAAATTCGTCGTGATTGCATAATGTGAAGCACAGACACTTCTATCAGCCTTGCGTATCCTTGTCGGACACGTATCCGACACCGACACCCTCGGACACTCCTCGGATATGTGTCGGACACACGAAAAAACGTGTCCCCTAAATAATTATCAAAATGAACATGCGACACTTGGAGGACTCGTGTTGGACACGCGTATCCCAACCTTTGAACACTTCCGAATCATTGTCGGGCATCACATTTTCGGCTAGCCACCTACATAGACACCCTCAGCTATGATATCATTGTTTCAATACATCATCGTTCTTGCATGTTGCTTTACCATCTTACACATACCTTTGTCCCGCTTTCACATAACTTTGTCCCTCTTCCATTATTTTATAAGGTTTTATGCTTTATATATATAGTTTGAACTATTAGAGAAAATGTATTTATTAACAAACATTTTTAGATAGAATTTTGATATTTTATGAAGTACTAATATAAAATTAGGGTACGTGTCAAACTACGTGTCGTGTCCTTATTTTTTCAAAAATCGTGTGTCTCTGTTTATGTGTCCTGTCGTATCTGTGTCTCATGTCTGAGTCCATGCTTCTTATTGTATTGCACCTTAAAATGCTCATAAGAATTCTTGTGTTGGATATATTGTTATGTCCTTCATCCTTAACCCTAGTACTCGAGCAAGTAAATTGCTTAGCAAGCTTGCGTTTCTTACTCTTTTGTCTTTTGTTTTGTTTGCTTCGTTTAATATTGTTATGCCCTTCATCCTTAACCCTAGTACTCGAGCAAGTTAATTGCTTAACAAGCTTGCGTTTCTTACTCTTTTGTCTTTTGTTTTGTTTGCTTTGTTTAAGATTTAAAACAGAGAGGACAGAGTAAAACAAGTGAGTGAAAGAGGAAGTGGGATGGGGGAGGGGATTGCAACATATGAATGTTTCAGAGTAGAATCTAACTGTTCTGCTTAATATTGTGTTCAAAAGGAATTTGTCATTGCATATTCCTAATTTTCTGATTTTGGATCACAGAAACGAAGAATGATCTCACTGCAGAAGTTGGTGGATATCATAATATTGTAGTTCTAAGGGGTATGAAAGTTATTGATGGAGATTTGGTTGATGTTGTGCAAGAGCTTCCTCGTGGGACCGTTAATGGTGATTGTATCCTGTTTGCTTAACTGCTAGTGTTTTTCTTATCTGACTTTAGAGTTTTAAGCTCTGGAAGCCTACATTAGTTATTTACATCAAATATGTGAACCTATAAATCTGTATATTCATTATGTATCGCTTTGTCTGTTTATTCCAAATAGCTAGCTTATCAATCTATCTTCCTGCACTGGTCCTTCATTTGTTTCTTCAATTGGTAGCACTCAAAATATTTCTGAATTTAATATGGTTACAATCCCATTTTCATGTGTATGTGAATATTTGTTTAGTGGACTGGCATTATTGGTCGAGTTGTTATTGAGTTGACTGTTGCCGCTGGACTTCTGAATTTAATACCATTGAATTCTGTTTTAATGTTCATATAGCGGACTGAAATTCTTTACCTGTTTGTTTATTCTGTATTTGGAGAACTATCTGCTGACTGTTCATTCTTGTTTGGTTTACAAGCTCTGATGTGTGTTTCCTTTACATGATTTTGTTTTTAATATTTATGTATACCAATCGTGTGCCTATGCTGATGTAAATGTTATAGGTGCTAGCGCTTAGGGCATATCCAATTCATGGGTGAACCAATATGTAGGTAGGAATTGGTAGGTGAATTATGAGTAGATAGAAATTCACTGTTTATTAACTATTTACCTACATTTATTAGAACTTACCAAAACTTATGAAATCTTGTCAAAACTTAACCTTACCTTACCGTCGAAATTGAATTGGATAGGGCCTTTGTTTATGTCGTGATTCTGCATGTGCTTTCTATTTCTTTTCATTATGTCTTATGTTTTTCCCTTCTCTTTTTATGTGTAAGTCTCGCACCCTTTCTACTAGTAGTGATGCTGGTAGGGATAAAAGTTGCATACACTTAGATCTCCGTATTCCCTGCTTAAGCATGACCACACTGGGTGTTACTGTTGTCTTTGTTTATGAGCATACCTTTGCCTGTAATGCCCTGTAGTGTGTTTTGAGTTATCCGGACATTTTTTGTGCCCCTTTTTGTGATGTCTTATGCCAAGTTGAGATCTTAACTTCACCCTTAGTTCTTGATGCCATCATTGTTGCAATGGATATGCTAATAAAAAAATATGGAATAACTAGCAAGGGAAAGAAACGCATCTGTCTTATTACGAACGCCCTTTCCCGTTTGAAAGATCCATACGAGGGATCAAAAGAAGATCAAGTCAGCACTATTGCTGCACAGATGACAGAGTATGGCATGAAGTTGGAGTGCACAGTAGTGAGAGGAAAGCTAAGTGAAAATGCTGACAAGAGTGTTATGGATGAGAATGACCGTCTCTTAGATCTTTTCAAACAAAGAACTCGGGCGAAGACGGTGTATGTTGAAAGTGCAACTTCACTGTTAGGAGCTATTAAGACTAAAAATATATCACCTGTTACAACATTCAGAGGTGACCTTGAAGTGAGCTCCAGATTGAAGATCAAGGTGAGGCTTATTGTCTGGGAAAGGAGAATGTTTGTCAATTTTAATGTCTATGACATCAACCTTCATGATGAATTTTGTTGTCTCGTTTGATGTTCTTATATCTCATGATGCTTTATCTGCTTTGTTTTTATTATCGATATTATCTTGTACATTTTTTCGTGGCGGCCCCTTCTGCTGGTGGTTGCTCTTCATGACCATTCCTATCAAATTAAGGTAAAACTGGAGTGCGGTAGTATCGGCTATCGGGTACATAGGCAAATGAAAATGTACAGGATTTTGGGCCTTATGTTGCTTGTAATTTGTAAAATTTGGGGTAAATGGAAAGTTAAGTTTTGGTAACTTTTGGTAAATAAAGTTAAGTTTTGGTAAGTATTGGAAAAAGTGATAATTTTGAATAAAATAGTAGCTTTTTAAGGAGAAAATATTTTTTGGTAATTTTGTTAAGTTTCTGTAAATAATTACCCAATCTCATTCACCCACGAATTTTACAGGCCAAAGTAACTGCTCAGAAGAGGTCAATTCATTGCATAGCTTTGTAGAGATGAACAAAGTGGAGCAAGAGAACTGAGATGGAAATTTAGAGAGGGAATCTAGAAAGTTAGAGAAGGAATTTGATTCATTTATTCTCTGTGCCTTTCTGCTACAACAATTCCCTTATATATGCCAGCTCATTCAGTGAAACAGTGAATGGATCCTTGGCCAACCTTCCCTTAGTGTAACTAATTCTGTTACAAAAGTCACGTGCTAGGCGTAGTAGTAAATGTGGATAACATAGGTCGTGTTTTAATATGCTACACGTTTCATTTAATTTGTCAGCAGAGCTTAGTATTTTCTCACATCGAATGTTAAAATTCGTTCGACAATTTCGCACAATTGATGCTCCTTCTGAACCTCATAGCTATATGCCCTTCCGTTTGGACTCGGACTGCATATTAAGCTGTGTTTCCATGGTGATAGTGTCATTCCTCCGTGTTCTGACATTTTGGAACGTCTTTCAATTCTTGTTCTGCATGCCTGTGTTCATATGTATTTTTGTTTCTCTGATGATTGGGAAACCAAGGGGTCTGAACCCTCTGACATGCTATTTTGCCATTGTTTGACATTAATAGATCTGGGTGTACAAGAAAACTTCTGAGGAGAGATTTCCTACTCTGAAGAAATATTCAGACAAAGCGCCCGCAACGGATAGATTTGCGACCCACGAAATCAAAGTGGACTATGAATATAAAAGCATTCGCGATCCAAGCAATGTTGTACCTCCAGAGCAAAGGATCAAAGGTTATCGTTATGGACCTGAAGTAGTCCCTATTTCATCAGATGCATGGGAAGCTGTGAAATTCAAGCCTGAGAAGGGTGTGAAACTTCTTGGGTTTACTGATGCTAAAAACATATTACGGTGAGAATTTTCTTTAGTTTGACTGGATTTCCACGTGAGTAACTTACATCTATCAGACAAATAGAAAACCTTTTGGAAATTTTATGTCCATATTCTCGTGTTTGCAGCCATTACTACATGAAAGATGTCAGCATATTTATTGCTGAACCTGGCAAGAAAGAACATGGAGTTGCGATTTCTGCTTTGGCTAGAGCGATGAAGGAAATGAATAAGGTGGCAATAGTACGCTGTGTCTGGAGGAAAGGACAGTCTAATGTTGTAATTGGAGTCTTGACACCAAATGTATCTACTGAGGACAAAGTTGTGAGTACTGAGCTATTTTCTTTTGAAGAAATTTTCTTATATATTTTGAAATGTATAGATGCTTCCACTTTGTCTTTTGTTTTTGCCTTTTTCTCATCATCTTTCTTTCTCCTTCTGTGGGCATGTCGTATGTGGGTGGTCACTGTGCGAAGCCTGATTCATTGTACTTCAATGTACTTCCATTTGTTGAGGATATTCGGGAGTTCCAGTTTACTTCTTTGAGTAATCTCCCTCCAGAATTTCAGCCAACTGATGAGCAACAGGAGGCAGCTGATAACTTGGTGAAGATGCTTACTCTTGCACCACCAGGCAAGGAGGAGATTCTAAAGCCGGAGCTGACACCCAATCCTATTCTGCAGGTACTGTGTCCTTAATTCCTCCTGATTCCTTCCTTCTGGTGGCTCCCAGAAAGCTGCTTCCTCTGTTTATAAGGAGCAGCACATGTAGAATGTTTGACTGGTGATTATGATCAAGTCTTACGTGGGAAATCGTGATGACTTCCTATTACTAAAATATAATGAGTGCTCTTAAGATGTTCGGTACGATCATGCTGGTCTGTGATCTAGCAACATACGCACCATGCAGGAACACTCCCATCCCCCCTTCTTCAGAATCAATTGTTTAGGAATGTCTGTTGATGGATTTTCTGTCAAGTATTTGTTTCCTTGATATGTATGTTATTTATTTGCCATAAATGTACCTTGAAAGTTCCCTGGCTTACTGTAGAGAAATCTTATGTTCATTTGCAGAGGTATTATCACTTCCTGGAACTTAGGGCAAAGAACCCAGATGCAGCTGTGCCTCCTATTGATGATGCTTTGAAGCGGCTAACTGAACCTGATCCAGAACTTCTTTATGAAAACATGTCGGTCATTGATCAATTTCGAAGATGCTTTGAGGTTAAAGAGACTGTGAAGGTGGAGTTTCTGTCTACTCTTATTTCTCTTATATTGAAAATCATATTTACTTTCTGCTGGCAGTGACAATTTTTCTCCCTTTGACAGAGGAAGAAAACATCCAGGTCACTCGGAGAAAAACCTTCTGGATTGGATGATGAAAAGGAACATGTTGAAAAGCCTTCTGAGGAAAAACCTTCGAAGATCACGGAAACTATTTCTGCAGTTAAGGTTGAGAAAGAAGATGATAAGCCTGGCAGCTCTATGGAAAATAATCCTACTTCCATGGTTGAGAAAATTGGTGACGTGACTCCAGTCCAAGATTTTGAAGCTATGTTGTCTCGTAGAGATGATGCAGATTGGGTTTTGAAAGCAATCAAGGGTATGAAGAAGAAAATTTTTGACCTCGTTGAGGACTCCTTTGAGGGCGATAAATATGACAAAGCAGTGGAATGCCTTTTTGCTCTTCGAAAGGGCTGTCTCCTTGAACAGGTTTGTCTTTGTGTCTATGCTTAACTTCCCTGCACCCATGTTTCATAGGCTTGGATTTTTATCCTCCATTAGGCAGACATTAGGCCCAGCAAATTTGTTATTTGCATCTTGGTCATTTTATGTTCAGTCATGGCGAGTTTTTGGAATGTACGAGTTATATATTGAGTGTGTAACAAGGTTGTCAAATAATATGGGTAAAAAAGATTTTACATCGGTTCTGGTGGACAAGTTCAATCCCCCCCCCCCCCCCAACACCCCCACCCCTTACAAAAAGAGAAGGGAAAATCAAGATTTGATTTTCTGGTGTAGATTGGTTCTGGTTTTTGGTTGAATGATTGAGTGAATTCAGTTTCTTTGATGAATGTATATTCATTATCAATAAGAAGTACATGTGGCTGCACTATAGAACATGTATTTGGTGCCACAGAGAGTTACAAGCTGCAGGAATTAAGTTGGGAAGTTGTGCTTTTGCAGGAGCCAAAACAGTTCAACGACTTTGTGCAATACCTCTGCAGATTCTGTGGGCAACATGACTTGACCGATTTCGTTCAGCTCCTGCTCTCAAAGGGAATCACATTAATCACCAAATCAGAAGCTGCTGACAGGTTTCAATAATCTTTGCTCCTTTTCCTCTCTTTTTGCTGCTTTTCAGTTCTCCTTTGTATTCCTGTTACTCTGTTGTTCTTGAATGTATTCTCCCTCTCACATGTTATTCTATCCCTTGCTTATCTGTTTTATTGTTGCCCTTTTCATCAGTGATGTGGCAGATGATGCGGCCACAAGTTTTCTAGCTGTGAAGGAGCCGAAAGCTGAGTAGAAACATGCTCTGCTGGGTGTTTGAATTCAGAAAAGGATTAGGGGAGTATTGTATATAGGGTTTCTTTAAGGGCCTTTCTTCCCTCATTTTGGTATCCTTTTCTGCTTTTGAAATGTAAATTTTTGTGTGCTAAAACTTGAATGGATGAATGGGTTCTACCCAACTGCTGCTACATATGGGCAAATTCTATTCTATGGCCACTTGCAGTATTCTGAATGCGATCTTGCATCATATTGGCTGTGTGAGACAAATTAAGCTTCATTTCATTGGAGTATGGCAGTATTGTAATTCCATCCTGCCATCATTGGAACTTGTATGTGGCTTCATGTAGCCAAAATATATGCTACTAGAGCCAAAGAAAGCAGAGGCTTGGGATCTCACCTGAAGTATGAAGTGTCGGCCGTTGACTTGAGGTGCCATGTACCTTCCTTGAGGCTATGTGTTGTGAATGACTGAGTTGTTACTCTTAATTCTATCCTTGCGGCTTGTTGGTTAAGATTAGAGAAGTTCCAAGTAGTACAAACACATTGTGATCTATCTATGAAATTCAATACTTACACTGTTAGATTTTGTCATAGGAGAGCCCTCTGATTTCTATGCGGAGAATGTAGAGGGACTTTTGGAGATGATGTGCTGAAATTTATAATGAAGAATAAGATTATATTAAAGGAACTGAAGCAAGCAATTGTAGGTTACACAATGTGCACAATTCTCAGCCAAGTAGAATTTGTTGGGTAAGATTGATAGGGTGGATGAGGATGGCAATATCGTTGAGATTGTTGTAGGGCCCCTGTTACCATATTACCAGATTTACTGGTTGAGAGAACAAAGAGGAAAATCAGAAGATATGTTGTTGTGAATTGTAAATGTAATTAATATTAGGAGGATTACAAGATATATATATATAGGAGAAGGAAAACAAGAAAGCAAGAATAGCTCACTAACTGACTCCCTAATATTCAGCAAAACAGAACATGGGGTGCGTTTGGTTGGTCAATAACCCCGGGGAAACGGTCAATTTTCTCGGGTTGACTTATTTTCCCCATGTTTGGATGCGTGTTGACTTCGGGAAAGTTTTCACGATGGGCCCGTCATTTTCTTCATTTTCTTAGGGAAAATTTCCCTTGGGGGGCTAAGGGAAATTTTTCCCAGGGAAATCTTTCCCATGGAAAACTTCCCATGAAAAATTTTCCAAATTTAATCGGAGTTCCTACCAAACACTCCCTAAACAGAATAACTAAATACATAACTCTTATCAGCCCTCAACCTCAAGAGATTCCATGTCTTGTATTTCGATATAGTACTTTTTGACAACATTATTTTTCAGCTTTATCTTGGATGAGGATGGCAATATCGTCGAGTTTCCCATTTTTGACGGCCATGATCCTGGGGGTGGATTAAAAAGTGTACTCGCTATTTTGCCTTGTATTGCATTCAGGACAATCAGAAGGTTGACCTTGCCTCATTACATTTAAAGGGCCTGCAGAAATATAGTTTAGTAGGTATGTCATCGGTCGAAGGATGTTGCTTGAGATGACTTTAATGTTGACATTTGTTCTTGATTCAAGCATAATTTGGCTGGCAAAGTGATCAAGGATTTTAACAACTGTAATAGGAGGGAACGTTGGACGAGTATTTAGCTAAGTCTGTGGAATTGAAGGCGTTGATCATGGTTAGAACTCCCCTAATGCCCCAGTCATACTTCTCAGCGATTAAACCATTGGTAAGAGCTACTTTACCCGCAAACTTTGGATGCCACAATCGAGCAAGCTCGGTTTCACGAGGAACATGTTGCAACATTGAAATTAAACTCTGATAGAACCTTCAAAATTAGGGTAGTTCAAAAAAACCCATTCCGAAATACCAAATCCGAAAACCCGCTACCCGTTCAAAAAGTTCGGGTACCCGAAACAAAAAAAAGTGATTTAACTGGGCTAGGTACCTGAACCGGAAAAAAAATCGGGTAATCGGTTCAAATATGGTCGGCCCTTGGCCAAAATCGGGTGCTCGAATTAGGTGAAAGTAAATTAAAATTACAATTAAGGTGCAAATTTAGGTCATCTTCTTTGCTTTCCATTTTTGGTTTTGTTGTTTAATTTTGTGTGGCACTTGTATCTTCTTGTGAGATTCTAAAGCTAAAAAAAAAAGTAGCATGACTAATCAAAACTTGTATATTGTATTTGAACAGGTTGATTAAAATACTCTTTTAGTTTTCATCCAATTAGTAATAGTTAGATGAGAGTTCGACATTGTATTTAGTATAGTATGACTAACTTTTTTTCAAATAATAATAAAATTAGTGGCTTTAATTTCAAATTTACAAACTAAAATTAAAAATAATAAAAACGAAAACTCATAAAATTAGAACTAATCGCGTCTTTTTGGTTAATTGGTATCCGATTCGAAACTTTCAATTATGGTTATGGTTACGATTCCAGGGTATAGCCTACTCGAAGTTTCGGGTACCCAAAAAAAATTATCCAATTGATTCTGATACCCGTTCCATAAACACCCCTGCTTCAAACCCCATTCAACCAATCTCCAAAATGCCATCTTACCTACACCAAATTTGAGCCATAAACTTCCTCCAAGATTGACAACCACTTACAATTCAGACACTCTCAAAAACTCATCTACTAATCTGCAAAGACCCACCAGATTTATTCCTACTGCTGAGAGGGTCAAAAAGATGGCCAAGGGTTTGTGTTTTCTATGTGATCAACCCTATGAAAGGGGGCATAAGTGTACCAATAAGGGGAAACAATTATTTTCGGTTGAAGTGATGGATGAGGATGAAAGAGGATTAGGAGGCCCTGGAAGAGATGGTGGGGTTCACGACGAGGACACTACTCCTCATATTTCTATTCATGCCATGCTTGGAAATTCTGGGTTTAACACCATGAGAGTTAATGGTCATTTTGGAAAGAAGACCCTCTACATCTTGGTTGACTCAGATAGTACTTATAATTTTTTGGATGAATAGATTGCGAAGAAATTAGGGTGAGTTAGAGGCTATAACTAAGCAATTTGTGGTTACGACGGATGACAATTCTATGCATTGCCAATTTATGTGCAGAAATTTCAGATGAACTCTACATAAGACCGAGTTTGTGTCTGATGTGTTACTTCTTCCTCTTGGCGGGTGGGATTTGGGCCTAAGGGTCCAATGATTATCCGCATTGAGAACAATCAAGTGGAATTTCCGACAACTAAGGATGAAGTTTAAGTATCGGGGAATGTTATATGTACTGAGGGGGATTAACACCAAGCGGGTGCAATTGCTATCACATGAACAACTTCCGAGGGCGGTGGACAATGCCTTTCAATTGTATCTGATCCAATTGGTTTCTGATTTTACATGAGTGTTTTGTTTTTTAAAAAAAAAAAAATCACTGGAAGGTACAAAAAAACAATTCATGCCAAATGAGCTCTGGTTGGTATTCTATCGTTATGGCATCGCGTTCCAGACTCCTACCTCGTTACCTCCCCCTCACAAGGGTTTTTTTTACCACAAAATTCCCTTACAAGAAGGTAATTTTCATGTTAACCTTAAACCATACAAATATCCTGAGGCAAAAAGATGCTATTGAAAAGTTGGTGGTAGAAATGATCGAGCAGGGGGTTATTCAAACTAACTCTAGTCCATTTAGCTCTCCGATGGTTTTGGTGGGAAAAAAATGTGGGACTTGGAGACTTTTTGTGGTCTATCGAGAGGTCAACAAAAATACAGTGAATTAGACAAGTTTCCTATTCCACTCATCAAGGAGTTGCTAGATGAGCTTGCTGGCTTCCAAGTTAAAACATATTGATATTTTCATGTGGAGTTAATCATATATTGAAATTGGAAAGAAAAGAGTATGTTCTTTGTGTTCTTTTTGTACCCATATAAAACCCACAAAACTCGGTGGTCGATGACCATGAATATGAGTACGATTTTAAAATATTCAGGCTTCGTTCTTTTATACGGTGCGGTGCGGTGCAATAGAATTTGAAAAAGTGTGGTGAAGTGTGGTGAGTTGTGGTGAGAATTATGGTAGGTAGAGTAGGTGAAGAGAGATAATGTAAACAAAAGCAAGGAAAGAGAAAATAAGATATATTGGTAATGATTGTAGTAAAGTATGGTGAAGTGTGGTAGAATATTGAGTAGTGCAACACTGCAACTTACCGCGTAATAGAACAGAGCCTCAATAGAGATAGATAAGACATAAGTACGAATACATTGCCTCTCCCAGTGTCCTGTAATCAACATCACATTGAGTCAAAGAACAAGCATCACATTCAGTCAATGAACAAATTACGTTTACCCTGGCTTTGTAATGTGGAGGGAGTACAATCTAAAGTGAATGAAGAGATGGCAGAACTCATACAACCTACGCTCACTCAGTAAGGGGCCTAATTGGCTAATTGCAAAATTAAAGTTCCAAGCCAAAATTCACTTTCACGATAGACATTTACAGCATGCAACACAATGCCACTACAAAGAAAGATGGTTTCATCCCAACTCATTACAACAGTACAATCTGGGCCTGAGTTGAAGATCGAGGGAAGCTCAACAATTGCTGTACTACTTCGAAGAAATTTTCCTGGCCGAAATACCAGTACCAGTGTTCCCCATTGCAGCCATTTTCTCTCTTGATGACTAGTTTTTCCAAGACCTTTGCATACTGTAGTACAAACTTCACAAATCCAGGCATAAGTTCGGCAAAGCCACTGATCTCGACAATCTTCAGGGTTTGAGAAACCATATCTTTTTTGGATAACCAGAAGTCAGCATCCCAGAAACCGGCCAAAATATCAAAGTGAAAAAACTGCATAAGGATATACATCTGATTATTCATCCGTGCTTTTCATATTTTGATCCAAGGCAATGAGGTTACTACTTAGCTTAACATCTATAGTTTGTATTTCACAAGAACAAGAATATGAAATTTAATCATGTACATCAGACACCCACTTGAGGATTGGCGGATGAAAACCTTTCATCATACCATTCATCCAAATCCAAATCTAGTCCTGAAAGTCTAGCTTTCAAATATATGAGCCTAACCAATAAACTGTTGGCATGTGATTGCTATTGGAGTCAAACAATAAAAACATCTCCCTCCATCACGCTATGAGAAGTCAGAAGAAGGGGGTGGCAGTGGAGCAATGAAAAAGTTGACTACATTTACAGGGGCATTCTGCTTCAAGCCACTGTAATCCAACCTGAAAAGGTTGTGGTTGTCTAAAGATGATTCTTTCAAATGCACAAACAGGGACAAGACTTCAGTTAGACATATTCTTATCAATGTACACAGATTGAATCTTGTCAAAATCCACATCATCATTTTCAACATAAAGGAATTTACAAGAAATTGAAAAATCAGAATTCAGGAGTTAAACCTGATCATCCTCGGGTGTGAGTAGCAAATCTAAGACTAATCTCTCCAAGTTGGGTGAACATTGCAGCAATTTTGCTACACCTGGGAGATCATAATAACAGAGGTCGATCTTCAAAATCAAACACTTGCACGAAAACATGGGAGAAGGCAACCTATTCAACTCACGTACTGAGAAAGCCTGACAATATCCAAACAACATTTCAATCATAATACTAGAATAGAGTTGTCAATTCAAAGCTGTAAGTACAATCTCTGCTTCTATGCTTCATAGAGCAAAACTGCTTATATAAAGAAGCATTCTCAGCAGATTACAGTAAGCATGCAGTGTGTCATGGTGGCCAGGGAATTGTAATAGCAAAATGAATGAAGACTTTACATGTCAGTTTATTCTATTGAGAACCCATTTCGCTCAAATACCAAGAGATTCAAGAAAGGGGGCATTTGAAAAAGTGTGTGACCAATGGAACTGGTGACCAACTCCCTTTGTATATTCCAGTACCAAGCACCCATCTCATTTGCATCCGTCCTCTCTTATAATGAGGGGCGTGGGCCAAAGGAGGCCTGCAACACCTCCACCTTCCACATACAAGTTAATTTTGAATTGTACGTATTATAAGTTGGGTAAACTGAGTTGATTTCATATTATGACCCCCAACATATTCAATCAAGTCTATGGCCCCTTCAATGCAAGTTTTGACTTTGTTCCTGCTCAAAGTTAATAGGCACATTTAGTTTTCTCTGACCATTAGCTTAGCCACCGAATCCAAGGAACCTTCCACCAAATGCCTCACCACCACCATTGTCTCTATCTATATCCCTGTCATCTCTAACATTTTCTGCAACAATACCACAATTCACCTCTTAGTCCTTTTTTAACCAACCACCATCACCACTTTTTCTTCCATATGCAGGCAAGGTATAGAGGGTCATAAGTTAGCTCTTAACCATGTAGTGGGATCAGAATGGCTAACAAAGAATGTTCATAGAAATAAGTAATTCACAATGACCAAGAAAAGAGATGATCAATGAGTCTGCACCCATGTCTCATTTATAAAGAAATACTTAGGTTTTCCCGCCTTTAGAAGAAAAAAAAAAGGTTGTTGACCCTACATCCACTAGCAGCTGCCCATTAGAGGAGTTCTGATTTTTGAGCATACTTTTTTGAATATGAACATAAAAAGAAATTAAAGATTTTAGATATTCAATTTGAGCTGGAGCATGTTCTAATATTTTCAAGGTTGGGTGAAGATGAGGTCATGGGTGTTTTCAGAAGGAATGATGCTTGGATTATTCACCAAGAAAAGGGTGTACAAGGATTTGGAACTCTTTTTCTTTAAAGTTAGAAGGAAAATCGTTGCTTTTTTTTTTTCATTTTCTTAAAAAGAAGCCCAAAGACCAAACCACGTAGACTGAGAAAGAGCTGGAAGTAAGAAAGAAGGGGGAAAAACAAAATACAAAAGAAATTTTATATGTGGAAATTGTGGGGTTGATGGGCATACTTTGTCAGTTGTCACAGGCAATCGGTAAGTACCCCTTATCATGGGTTGTAAAGTTTCTTGGTGGTTATACTAGAGACGAGGGTCCAATAGGCTCATGCGCTCACCCTTCCTGTGTGGTTTAGGCATATACCAACAAATATCAACATGGAAGTAAGAGAACAATGCAACAATGCAATGGCAGACAAACCTGAGTAATCCATGTTCCAATGGTAAGAGTTTGTACATGTCGAACACTCTCCATAAGATCCCTCGCCAAGTCTCAGAGACCATCAACTCTTGCAAAATCAGCCTCATCATCACTTGCTTCATAATCAAACCCAGAACGCATATCAAAAGTAAGAGTAGCATGAAATAAGGATGTAACATTCTTCAGCCTACATTTCTTGTGCTTCATTGAACCTAGTATCTCCAAGAACTTAAGATGGGGGGCATTAATTTCCAGACAACCATAATCAGATGCACTGTCATAACCACTTATCACCAGTCTCTTCAGCCTCTCTGAGTTGATGTCAATATGGTCAAAACCCTTGCAGTTTTTCAACTTTAGTGTCTCCAAGTTTGGACTACTAGTCAGCAGCTTTTGAAGCAAATTGTCCTCCAATAGAGCAGATCTAATGGACAGATGCTTGAGCAATCTCCAACACACAGGTGAATCATGAGGCGCAATCCGGCAATAAGATAAACTCAATCTTGTCAAAGAGTCGCACAAGTATATGCTTTGAGGTAGCAAATACTCAAACCTACTAAGCTTGATGCTGATCTCCTCCACTTGCTTAATGACTGCAGCATGGATCCATAGCTGAACTTTGGACACGCTTAATATAGAACGTGCTTCTCTGACTCTATCAAAAAGTCCAAAACGTGGTTTGTAACAGAGGACAAATTTTGAAATTTTTGAAGATTTATGAAGGATCAAGGTTGCATCAATGAACTCTTGGAATTTCAACAAGGATTCATAGTTATCACAATAATATATGAGTGAGGAGGTCGAGGCCCAAGTATGATGCCATCGCTTGGACAATGCACTAGTTTTCACAGCATCTCTGGTTGGCAACAAGGATAGGATGTAGGTAAGAACTGAATCCGGCAACTCACTAATTCGATCCACAAGGGTTTTAAGCCTTTTGGTTGGTCGATCATCATGATGCTCATCTTCGTCTATCTCGCTATTTTCTTCCTGCGCTTGAGACTCTAGCCCCACCCCTTCTTGGTCATCTTCTTCCTCCTCCTCCTCCTCCTCCTCTTCTTCTTCTTCTAATTGTTGTTCTTCTTCGCTGCTTTCCTGATCGCTATTGATTTCCATGATGGTATCTAGACTCTCCACCAAAACAGATAATCAGTGGATGATTTTTTTCAGCCTACTTCCCCTTATGTCCTGCAAAGCAAACGTGTCGATTTGAAATCTTAATCTAGCTAAAGTTCAAATCTGAAAAGATACAATAAAACAAGCTGTGGCAACTGGCAATGAAGAAGGGAATTACTCCTGCAATGAAGCCTTAACTATTTCTGTACTGGACTGCAAGGGACTCCAGTGATAAAAGTTTATAGGCATAACAGTCATAGATTTCGGCAAGCACGATAAGTTGAAGCTTATTTATTACGAAGACAAGAAATTGATTACAGTAGGGATTGATCAACTGTGATATATAGACCTAAAGAACGAACATATACGAACCTAAGAATTACTAATGTTACAGGCATATAGCCAACCCAATGCTCATATGCCCTCTTCTAAAGACAATATAGCTAGCATGATCAGGTCCAAAATTATGTTTCTTGATATAGTGTAAAGTTTAACGATACTAATTTAGCATTTCCCTCTCAAAATACCAAAATCAAAATCCAAAGTATCCAAAATCGACAATCTATTAAATACCATAAACTATTAATATTGTTTTAGACAAACCCTCAATTCTTCGCACCAAAAACAAACAAAAACACTGCCAATCATCGCATGTTTATAAGCAGGAGAATAATCTTTTTTGCTAAAAAGAAGGGATTAGCAAAGACAAGCAATTATCTCACAAAATGCATAGAAAAACTCAAGGTGTATTCGGAAAATTCATTCAGACAGTAGAATATGAAAGAAATGCAGAAGGCAGTATAGAGATGAAGAATACAGCGCGAGTGCAAAACCCTAAATCAAAGACAAAAGGGGGGAAAAGGAAGGTTTGATGTAAAATTGGAAGAAGGATAGGGATTTACCGGAGAAAACGTGAAAAGTTGTGTGGAAATAAAAAATAATGGGAATGCTGCTTCTTTCATTCATATTCCATTTCGAACTGTTTTTTTCTCTGGTTTGGAGTTTGGACTTTCCCTCCCTCCTTTTCTTTCGCAGGCCAGGCAGCAGCACCGCTTAAATTTAAAAAAAGCGCCGTTGCCGGGGATCGAACCCGGGTCACCCGCGTGACAGGCGGGAATACTTACCACTATACTACAACGACTCAATTAATTGAAATTTGTCCTGCAAAATTCTTGTCTCTTAATAGGGATTCCACTTGCAGATTTTATAGATTTTATTAGGATTGTCATAGGTTCCGATTCAGATCCTTTCAGGTCCGGACGAATTGGACATTAAATAATTTTCGGGTCAAACTATCCGGACAAACATAAATTCGTATTAATATGGGGTTCGGTCAATAGAAAAATGAAAAATATTGTGCTCGAACCTGAAAAAATGGAAAACTTTGGCTGACCTTTGGGAACAATCTGAGAGTACTTGGATAAAAATGCCACTAAACTTTATAAAAATTACAAATTTACCACCCAAAAAGAACATTTATGAAAATGCCATTAATTTATGTGAATAGTTGCAAAAAGGGTGCCAATAAAAAATGAAGCCATAATTTTTATGCCCCCAATTGAAGAAGAAGAATGGAGGGGAGCTCAGTTATGGCGGAGAAGAGGAAGAAGAAGATGAAGAATCAGGGGGAAAGGGGGCCAGTAAAAAAATTGAAGGGGGAAGGGTAATTAATTTTGGTTGGTAAATATTAATAGGGTAGGTTATATGTTTAATGAAGAAGTTACCGGTTACTGCAGGTAAATATAAGGTAAAGTGACATTTTTGTAACTGTTCACATAAATTAATGACATTTTCATAACATATTTTTTCAGGTGGCAAATTTACAATTTTTACAAAGTTTAGTGGCATTTTTATCCAAGCACTCAACAATCTGATCGTTGATCCACATATAAATAGGAAAGGAACTAACACATCATAAGTGTCCTGAAGATCAACCCATAGAGAAATAAGATAGAGTTCAAATGCTATAGTTGTTGGGAAGCAAAAGCAAGCAATTTAGTTTATATACATCCTTAACCTTTAGAATTTACACCAAGCTGCATTTCAAATAAAATTTTAGGTGTTTAAAATTTGCCCAAGTTAGGCTATATGGGTTAATTTTTTGTACACAAAACAAACTAAACTCATACATCAACTTCTTATGAAACTGAAAATATCAGTTTTGAACCATGTTTCAACAGATGTCACATAGAAAAGCAAAGTGTAGCACGAACAAAGTAACAGGAGTTGTAAATTGAATGACTTTTACAACGAGGATTTTGACTTTTGATGAAGATGGAAGAAAACAAATATTTATGTAGCTCAAATTCAATTAGACATAGGCCTTGTTTGGCAAATGAGATTTTTGGAACAAAAAGAGAGTTTTGTAGATAAAATGTGGTGTTTAGTAAACAACCTTTTGAATTAGCTGTTTAATTTTAAAAAACTCTTTTTCAAAAAGTTAATTGGATCAGTTTTTTGGGTCATCTTTTAGATGGTTTGTACTAAAATTACATTATTGTCCTCATATTTTTACTAAAATTACATTATATGTTATATATTAATGATTTTAATAATATTTTCTTTAATTTCCTCATAACAAAATTTAATGCTTTTAATAATTATTTACAAAACTTATATCAAGTGACATTAATTTTTTTGTTTACTTATTTGGACAAGAGTCATATTTAGGTCAATGGTTGTTATCTCTATCCAATGATTTATTAACAATAAATGACATCAAGAGCTGTCCATTATAATCACTTTATTTTTACTAAAATAAATATATAATTTAGGTAGAGAAACAAAACTAATGATTAATTTAATATTCTTGTAAAGTTAACAAATAGTAGATCTTGTTCACTCTAGTCATATTTTGAACAAATTGTTATGTATAAATTTTAATTAATATTTAAAAGGAGTTGATATTGAATAATAATGATGCAATTACTATGAAATAATAAATATCCCCATGCTTACATTTTCGTAATTATAAATTTGTAATTCATTTTTATAAACTTGTAAAACTATAGTGAAAACAATTATAGTTATTATGGGGCATAAATAAAAATTCACATGCTATCATTTTCATAAACAACTAATTTTATCAAACACTTTCTTCCAAGCAAATAATCTCATCAACTAGAGCAATTGTCAAGGATTGTCTTGGAATCTTAGCTTGATTACGAGTTTCGTTTTAGTTAAGTTTTGTTTTTGTAAAAGAGATTGTAACATAGTTGCTCATGCGTTACTTAGAGCCACGATGGCAAACAACCATTCTGAGTTCTGGTTAGGAGAGTTCTCATTGGATGATAGCTTTGGTTGCCTATAATTTACACAACCTGTGTGATGTTTCGGCTCAATAAATTGGCATCCTTGCCGCTTTGTCCTAAAAAAAATCATAAAAATATAATTACAAAATTATTAATAAATAAATTTTAAAAAGTGATTACCAATAATTAAAATCAAAACACAACAGCAATATTCATGAAAAAGACAATATAATAATATAATAAATAATTAAATATTCGTAAATCAACCAAAATAAATAAGGTTAAAAAAAAAGGTGAACAAAGTATTCATTGTGGATAAACTTTTCATATTCGTAACATCCGAATTGCAAGTGGAAAAAGATTTTATTTCGTCACTGGATTCTAGTTGTTCGCTTTAAACAGGGGCGAAGCTAATGTGGGTTCATGTGGGGTCAAATGACCCCTTTTTTGGAAAAAAGTTAACAATATTGTCGTCTTTTGTGCGAAAATATACTTATAAATATCATTCAATAAGTTAATTATAACTTTTATTTGTATTTTTAAGTATACAATGAAAAAAATTGACAAATAATTTGTGCAAATATTTAATACAATACGTTATATATATCATATACTATATTATATATCATACAAATTTTAAAATAAGGCTTATGAGTTGTTTATATTTCAATTTTAGTATTAGTTTTTGAATGTTTCTAATTAAATGTAAATTTTCAAGTAGCCGTGACTTTAAATTTGACCCTACTAAATTTAGTTTATGGATTTGCCCCTGCTTATAAACCCTCACCCTCTCAAATCCCAGTCCTTCTCTCAGGAATCACATTCAGCAGTACACATTGGTGGTCACAGACAATGCAAAAGTATGAATAACATTTCTGTCGAGAAACTACTTTTGGAAAAACACATGAACAATTGAAGAAACATAAGTGCCTACACGAATATGCCTATCCAAGCATTATTCTGACCAGCTTCTCTAAGAGTTCAAAACCTTCTCCACTTTCTCCAGTTCAGTGGCAGAAAATGAAGGCATGCCTTCAGAAAGTTGTTGTTTCAGTGAGTCTTCATAATGTTGTTGTTTCAATGAGTCAATGTTGTTGTGGCAGTGGGTGATAAGTGTCTTTTGTGACTATGTTTTTAGGGGATTTTGATAGTGAATTAGGGATAACTTTGATTGTAAATCTTGATTTATACCCCTATTTCTCTATTATGCTCGGTGTTGTTGTTTTTGATGAAAACTTATAGATTTGGGAACAAAACACCTGCTTTGGGAACATTTCTGGCAGATTCCAGGACACCACGGGCCTCCAAATGTCAAGAACAGACCGTGGCATGAATTTGGGACGAAAAGGAGCAAGAGTAGCCGACCAGTGGTCACCACGGTCAACCTCGCCACGATCCGTGGTACGGACATGTACGTAATTGTACGGACTGTGGTAGACTGCATATGCAGGTCGGTTATTTTCGCGAGTAAAAGAGGAAGGCAGCAACGGTTTTTGAAGGGGATTCATTATCTATCATTTTTCCTTCGTTCTTTGGCCGTCAAGGACAGAAAAGAGAGCCCTAATACTTCCATTCTACTCCTCTTCCCCACCATCAAGATTCAAGACCGAATCGATTCAAGAGAAACCAAGATCAAGATTCGCAAAGGAAAGGAGCGACGTTCGCGGAGAAGGTTCCACCCTGGGATCGAAAGACTCGACGGGTTGTATTTCTTAGTTTTGAGATTCTATTATGATGTTTGGAACTTGTTTCATGTTTTCATGGAATATGAGTGAGTAGTTCCTTTGAATTTTAAGGTTTCGCAACCTGAAACAATGTAGTTTGATTCAATGTTGTTAGTCTGTGCATGAATTCTTGATTAGAATCAATAGGAGGTTGTGTTTTCCATGTTTACGAGTATTCTTAAGGCATTGGATATTTGTAAGTTTGAGATTAGCCTAAGAAGTACTGAAAGGTGAATTAGGGTAATCTGACTACCAACCTGTCTACCTAGGTTTGCGAAAGTTGAGAAAGGAGTAGTGAACTAGGGAATCATTAGATAACCTAACTTTTTGAGACCTTCAATTCTGATTAACGTAAAATGGAGACGAAAGTTGTTGATTAGGTTGTTTAGAATAATTCTATTTAGCATCGAAAGGGCGATAGAATTCAGAGGTTGTCGATTCTTGATTCATTCTTGAATGTATGATTGTGCAGGCTAGGTTTTAGTAATCGAATTCATTGTTAGGTTAGCATCTCTCTAGAATTCTTTCTCTCTTAATAGAATCTGTAATTGATTTTTTCCTGCCTTATTTATTCAACCGCTCTATATGCACAAACTACTTTGACACAAACTGTCCACGTTATGTCAATTTATTGTTACTTTTTTTTTCTTAATTAACAAAACATTAAATATTTTAATAATAGTTATATTGCCGGCAAATTAAGGAATTAACTACCCAATTTACCAAAGGCTCTGCCGCAGAAAGTTTGATTGAGATATCTTATACTCTGCTCCACTTAAACTCTACCCCAGAAGAAGACTAATTTTTGAAGCATTGAAGGTAATTATTTCAAGTTTATAGCATTATTACTGTTTCTTCTATCAATTACTAATTATTTTTAAATTTCAATGCATGTCAATATTTTAGTTGAAAGCCCCACTGAATTATTAAAATACATGCACAGTGTATAACTGTATATTGACATAGACATCTAATCTTTGAAACTTACTTAGGTGCTCAATTCAAAAATATTATGTTGAGCTATCAATCACCATGATTAATAAATTTTTTTTAAAATATCATTATCAAAGTCATGAGTCTTTAATTTCATCATATTTTACAAGTCACATATATCAATTTCCTAGAATTGTAGTAACAATTGAGCTTTAACGGGTCAATTGTGATTCATACAATTAACATGTTCATCTAATGTAGAAATATTGGATAGTAATTTACCAACTATTGGTGGAATTTGATTGTAATATACCAACCTTTAAAATTGGACATCAATATAACTGACATTTATATTAAGGTATTATCAATGTACTTTTTTTTTGATAATTAGCGGTCACAAGACCCTTTTAATTAAAAGCTAAGCCTTTAAAATTAGGCAAACAGCAGACAACGAAAACATACAGTCCAGAGTAAAAGAAGTTCCTCCACCATAGGAGCTTAACCCGAAAAATACAAACACAAGAATACCAAAACCAAACTAACAAAAACCAAATGAAGAATGCTAGAGAAGATACAACAGTGATAGCACTAGCAAAAGAACTCTAGCCCCCATAAGTATTAAATATGACTATTTTAGGCTAATTTTAGTACATTAACACCACATAAATATAAAAGTTAGGTATATTGGTGTCCAATTTTAAAGGTCACTATATATCGATCCAACACTACCAAAGGTTGATATATTACGATCTAGTATTCCTCTAATAAATTATATTGTTTTATATTTTCCAAATTTTAACTATACTGATCTCAACTCCATCCATCCTCTCCATAAGTTGCCCCTCTTTTTCTCCCTCCTCCTTGTAACACCTTGGGTATATGATCAAGTGTGGCTTAAAAGGATTGAAATGACTACTTATATCACCAAGGTGCGCCTTCTTTTATGGTAGCTCATTCGTTGGGAACTCCACAGTTAAGCATGCTTGGCTGGGAGTAGTTTCAGGATAGGTGACCTCTTGGTAAGTTTTCCTAGACAGCGCGTGATCGAGGACAAAGCACGCTAGAAAGACTTATGGTGATTTGTGGGGTCAGTTAGCGATCCTTAAAGCCGTTATCTGTAATGTCCGTTGCCCGGGTGGGGCCGGGCATTACAAATGGTATCAGAGTCAACCAACGACCGTGAGTTGGGCCAGTAGACGGGAGATCCATGGGTAGTCACCTAGTGGGACAAAGTTTCTGGAGTAGATTGCTACACAACAAGGACATTGTGCGCTTAAGTGAGGGTGATTGTAACACCTCGGGTATATGGTTAAGTGTAGCTTAAAAGGATTAAAATGACTACTTATATCACCAAGGTGCATATTCTTTTATGGTAGCTCATCCGTTGGGAACTCCGCAATTAAGCGTGCTTGGCTTGGATTAGTCTCAAGATGGGTGACCTCCTGGAAGTTTTCCCAAGCAGGGTGTGAGCGATGACGAAGCACGCTGGAAAGACTAATGGTGATTTGTGGGGTCAGTCAGCGATCCTTGAAGTGATTATCGGTAATGTCTGCGGCCCGGGAGGGGCCGGGGCATTACACTCCCTCTTGTCGTCATCATAAAAAGAAAATCTCTATCATCACTTTCATCTGAATCCTCCATGTATGCATCTGTGAAATCTTCATAAAACTTGTATTCAGGAGGAATATTATCCAGTAAAACATTCTTTATTGCAGCACTCAAATTCAATACTTGTTCCATGTCTTTCTGAATGAGATCTTTTATCCGCAATCTACGTGCTGATGTGGACATTTTTCCTCGCCGTTCGGGCTTCCAAACGTCCACGTGGATTGGGGGGTGTGATTCGGTGATTTGTGTTGGGGTTTGAACCTTTGAAAACTCTCTACGGAATTAATCATACATTTCACGAATAATATCTTGTAAAATCAATTTCCCTTTACTTATGCATTTTATGAGTCATTGAACTAAACTTTTAAGAGTGAACATCCACTTGTTCCAAACTCTTTTAAATTTAACCCAACTTGCTCATTAAAGTGTTAGGCTTGGAAGAAGACGATTTATGCAAATATTATTTAGAAATATACAAAGAATGCCCTAAAGTTGCATTGGCACATTGTAAAACCACGTCTTACCATAGTTTATGCAACCCAATGTGTTTTGGTTCGAAATGGGAGTCGCCACCTGACTTTTTAAAGAGAAAAGCCAAGAAAAACTAAAAGAAATAAAAGAAAGACTCCGCCTGCGAAACCCAAGAATGGATTCGGGGGTAAGGCTACGAACTCGAAAAGTAAAGACCTTAAGAGTCCGCCTCTCACAAAAGGAAAGACTCAACTAAAAGTTTAAAATGTGCTTTTGATAAAGTTTGGAAGGGAGATGGATGAATACTTTATAGAATTATTTCATTGAATCATGCAACAAGAACTTACAAAATAAAAGATACAAATACACACTTATTTACAAGAAGGAAAAAAAACACTTAAAGCTTACATTGTGACTTTGTTGGGAAAAGCCATGCCTAGCCTCTTTATGCTTGAAAACTCCTCCTTGTGATGCCTTTAGAAAGTTCCTCTCAAAGTGCCAAAATGAATCAAAAGAAATGATGAAAAAGAAATGAGAGAAAAGTTGGTGGATAAAAGGGATAAAGAAAGCTCTTTTTGTGGTGTTTTAGATGTGTTTAGGTTAGGGTTTTTGTGGAGTTTTGGAATGAATAAGGATAGGATATGTGTTTAGGGTTTTATGGTGATGGAAGAATAAAGATTATGGTGATTGGAAGATGATAGAGATAGTAAGGAAAGGATGATACTCCCTCCGTCCTATATTAATTGACACTTAAACTAATTTTTTTGTCCCAAAATAATTGTTACTTTTCATTTCCCAATACTTAATTTAATTATTTTAACTTTAATAATCATGTTAACTTTTTACTTTTTCAATTAATAATAACTACTTCTACTCACATTCTCTCACTACCTACGCCTTGGTATCCGAGAAAATACCTTGGAAAATAGTGTTATTTAATTATATAGGTAGTTTTTTCAGTTAAACATTGGTATGTGAAAATTTTCAAAATATGTCAATTAATATGGGACGGAGGGAGTAATAGAATAATGATATGAGAGGTAAGAGAATAAGAATTATGAGAAGTATAGAGAATAGAAGTGAATTGGTGAGAGAGATAGAATGAGTGTGATGCAAGAATGAGAGAATGATTGTGTGTCTTTGGCTTTGAGAGGAGTAGTATTTATAGGCTTAGGAGAGGGTGGAGAATGCATGCATATACATACACATACATTCACCTTGGTTGTGGCAGTCAACAGTGCAAGTCAATAGGCAGTAGGGGGAGTGCATGAGGATGGACGGTGGCACGTGGTCAATTGACCACATGTGGTCGGTGTTGTAGGTCGACCGGCCACCAGCTTGGGGGGGGGGGGGGGGAGGGTTGCACCTGCTTCGTCCATGCATGCATGGACGGTGGTATGTGAATATAGTTTGCCTAGGGAGGTGGAGATTCACACTGGACAGTGAAGCTTGGTTTTGCATTTTATGAAATGTTTTAGTGATGCTTTTTGAGTGTTTTGTGAGAATTCGATCTTGCGACCTCTAGCATTTGTCTTTATGGCTTGCATGGCTTCATTCTTTATGTAAAAAAAATGTACATGTAGCTAGGTAAACTCACATGTGATTATGCATGTGGTCTTTAGGCGAATAAAATACATGTAAATGTATGTATTTATCAATTTTTTTCTCTTTCTTTGCTTTTATTTTTATGATGAAGATGGGCTACATATTTATGCGTCAAAAACCCGGTGTCTAACACTGGCTTTTTATTGATGATACAAAGTGCACGTAATAGTAAATCTGGGAATGTATCCATGTCGTTGGATTCATAAAGAAACTCTATCAACCAATTCTTGATGTGTTCGGGTCCAACATTATGTTTTTGAAATTCAAGGCACAACGATTGTAGCGACTCTTCTATGTCCTTCCTCTCAGTTAAGTGAGCAACAACACGAATTGCCCTGAATATTTCTTTCTTCATAGCTCGCTTTTCGGGATCTGGATACATAAATTTAATCCATGAGAGGTCCTCACAACCAGACATCACCGTAAAGTTCAAATTCACAATGTCCATTACTTTGACTAAAGTCCTTGGCAGCACATCAGAATCACCAAGCTGGCCAATCATCTCCAAACACATGGACTTCACCTGGTCAATCAACTAATCTCTGTCGCATTCATTCAGCATGATGCAACTCCTGCTTATACTTGTGCACCCCTTCAGTCTCCTGCACATTGCACTTAGGGCTGGGGTTGGCATCTCCCCAAGTCTATCAAGAACCTTCATCACAGCGTCACGATGAGATTTTAAGGTCATATTTAAGTGCTTAACAGACTTTTGAAAACTCTTCGGATTTCCTAGCAACAGGGACACTTGGTTTTGAATTTCCACCTGATTGCTAGGGTACTCCTTGCTTTGCATCACCTGTAAGCTCTTTCTTATAACCTTCTTCATTTGAGTATTTTTGCAAAATTATTAGGCTTATCTCAAATATGTAATTGTAATTTTTTCCATATAAAAATATTCTTAATTGTTATTATATATAATCTAAAATGTAGGTTTCTTCAAACATTTGAAGTTAACTACACAGAAGGAACTCTCAACCTAACAACTTGCAAATACCTAAATAATGGTTCACTATAATTTCAAAGTCAGTGTTACGTAAGGGTTAGTTTGAAATTTTATTTTAAATATTTTACTTCATAGTAATTTTTTTGAAAGTAAAAATATTGGTATATTAATAATATAATGAAAAGATCACATGCCCAAAAAACATCCTACAAAATATGTACAACCAAAATATGGACTATCCTCAAAACTTAATACATCAAATGAGAAAGAGCTAAACTGCCCATTAACGCAAAAGAAGAGAGACTTGCTAAATTGTCATTTGGTTCCTTTCCCTCCAAATACTCCAAAAAATCACGTGGTATAACCATGGCATTCTTCTTCTTCGGTTTCCTACCAAAGATAGTAAGACACCCTCCCAAGTAAGAAGATGACTTCTAATTGAATGGAAAATGACCCAAGCGACACCCAAAGGCTACCTCCCAAAGAGACCTAACAAAGTCACGATATAGCAATAAATGATCCAGTGATTGGGTAAATTATAATTGATATTATATATCAAATGGATTGTAATCTTGAATTGTTGGGTGAATTAGTAATTTTTACAAAAATTTATCCAAAGAGGTTTTTGAGAAATAACCTTTTTTGGGGCCAAACAACTATTTCAAAAAGTTGTTTTACCAAACTCCCCATCAATTGTTTTTCCACCAGGTTAAAATAGCTAATTGCCCCCTCACGTTTCGCCCAAAAAGCTCTTCTATCAATTTTGTTTGGCCTTTCATTTTCTTGATATTGGTGTCAGTTTTGGATGAGAAAATGTGATTTTGTCCAATTGATTATAGAGTTTCTTGCGTGTTTCATTACCTTGCCTAGCATGTAGAAAATTCATACTCCACAAACTGACATTTGGGTACAACTATGTTGTTCAAGGGTTTTTTAGTACAGGTATGAGAATTCCCATACCATATGTTTACTTTGGGGGTAGTCACATTCTTGATTGAATGACAAACATACGGGGTATGAGTTTTAGTATGCTTGTCTCACCCCTTCGGTTACATAAACCCGTATCTTTAGGATATCATTTTACTAGCATTAACACCTCAAATCCTTACATACTTAACCTAACCCAACTAATAGATATACCAATAAATCAGGAGAAGCATCAGGCAAAGATTGAATAGACAAAGTGTCCTCACTGTCATCGGGGTCTTGAGCAGACAACACATCCGGGTGCAACAAACTAGGTTTGAAACCATCCGTTCGGAGTCCAAAGAAATGATAGATTCACCACCAAGGGGAAAGGTTGGATTACTGTCACCAACCACATCACAAGGCTGATCACACACTACACGTGGAGATTAGGTTAGCCTACTTGGATTTGCTTTAGGGACCCAAATCCACTTGATAGATTGAGATTTCTGATTTTTATTGAATTTAGCCCAAGAGACATTCAAATAGAAACATTAAAATCCGTTTAATAGCATTCAAACCAGTTTGCTTCAATTTGTACCGCACAAAACAAAACCTCTTGTCATTCCTCCCTACTTTATTAGGGATGTATACATAAAAAAATACTCCCAAAATTAGCAAATAAGTTCAACAAACCCAAATTTGTCAACCCGAGTAGGTACATTATCTATAAATAAAGAGAAAGATCGTGCATGACTTCCAATAAAACCAGCAGGAGAAAATTTTAAAGGAGGTTAACAGGACAATGTACATGAGTATTTGAGCCCACTGGATCAGCAACAATACTCCTCTCAGGGACAGGAAACGAGGATTTGGCCACCCCCTTCAAACCCAAAATTCCTTAAACACACATACAATTTCACCGACTTTAGAGAGAGCGGCCAAAGACACCGCATTGCAAGAATCACCCTCAAAACCAATGAAGCCAATAATACTACACATCTCACTTTTTGGGTTAACTTGCTATTTCACATGTTACTCTTATCAACTTATGACTAATGAGTATAACGTAATTTCAGTGTCATTATCTACACTTGAATGAAGCCTTATCCAACGTCAGCTGATTTTAGTAACGATAATGAGATACAGATGTGACGTCTTAGCATGGTGCGGGTTTTCTGAAGCCAAAGCAAGCACCAACATGAAAATATCTGTTGTTGTTAATGTTAGAGAGCTTCACTTTTTGGCTATTTTTTTTACACTTTAGTGGTTGTAGTGTATTTGTTCTCTTGATGGGCAAAAAGTGTCCTCCCCATTTCTTGCACAAATATAACAAGTATCATTCCAAATTCCCCAAAATTTGAGTCAGGGCTGTTGATTAAATCTACTCAGGGCCGGCCCTGGGGGTAGGCCCAAAGGGCAACCACCCAGAGCCCATCGTCCTCTTGAAAAATAGTGTTGGTTTGTGGGCCCCAATTCAAGCAAAAATTTATTTATAGGGCCTCATAGTCACAGCCCACCATTGATAAAAGAAAATCAGGCCTCCCTCACCGTTTCAGTGCTTCGATTGTGCAAGATTAGGCCTGGACTTATTCTATCTTTGGGCCCACTCCACTTATTTGTAAATTTTGTTCAAGATTCTAAGAAGTAAGATTCTCGTCTTGGTAAAATAGTGTTCACATGGCAACTTTAATTTTCTTCTTGGTAAAATAGATGTAAGATTCTAAGAAATGAGCTTCTATGCCAAATTATTAGGGCAAAAAATTTAGGGCATTTCATTGTAAAATTTTGGACAAGTTGATGGGTAAAAGACCTGAAATTAATTAATTGATTCATTTTAAATTTTAATTTTTATAGTAAGTTAACTAAATTAATTGATTGATTAATTTTTAATTGATCAATTTGTGACTAAGTGGATGAAATTGGAATAATGATTAGTTAGAATATTAAGGAAATTGGTTTATTATTTATTAAAAGGAAGATGAATAGCATGTAGAAATTTATTAACTTGGATGAATAATCTAATTTATGGGAATGAGATAGCTTCAATTTGACCCATTTTCTAGTCCATTGTTGTTTTTCTTACAACTGAGGCATGTAACTTGGACAACTAATCTAATCTTATTGAAAATGAATTATTTATCAAAAAAAAGATGCATAACATGTGAAAATTGACGCTATGTAAATGTTCAAAAATATTTTTTAGATAAGATTGTGATTATAAGTTCATTTATGCAAACTCGAATGACAAATTTTCACTTTGCAATGCATTGTTGGGCATAGAAAAACCACATTTGTATCAATTTCATGAAAAAAAAAAAATTAGTCTCTCACTGGGATGCATTTTGCCTAAATTCTTAGTACTCCCTCTATTTTTATTTAAGGGACCTAGGTAATTGTGTCAAAAACTTTGGTCATTAATATCTTAATTTATATAATGATTCATCAAACAGAAAATTAATATCATTAAATTTGTGATAAAGAATACTCTTGACTAAGTATAATATCGTATTTTTTTTAAATTAATATCATTAAATTTGTGATAAAGAATACTCTTGACTAAGTATAATATCGTATTTTTTTTATAAAGGTATTATGGGTGAAATTGTTGATTAAAAATAAACTTCGAGAAACATGAATAAAGATAAAAAGATGGACGGCGTATCGTAATAAATGACGACGTACTTTTTTAAAAAGGCCTCATTCTACAAATTGGATTATTATATTGCCTAGGGCCCTAAAAATGTCAGGACCGGGCCTGAATCTGGTCAATCTACTAGCCTTTCCCGTGGATATTTTGGCAAAGCTTGCTCAGATTATTTGGTATCGACTCAACTCGTGGTACATGTATATCTGACTTGCCTCTCACTTTCTGGTTTTGGTAATGTTGTGGGTGGAAGATGCAACATTCAAATGCAGACAATGAACCTAAATGGGTCTGCCCAGTATGACAATGCTGCCTCACTTGTGCCTCCAAATCAGTTTATCGGTGCTTCAGACCTAAACGGCCCGAAACCAACCTTGTAGAAACAACAATGCACTATCTCTGGACAACCTCAAGGGTTCCAGCCTCCTCGCACTTCTAGCTTCTGGAGCGAGTCATCAACAAATTGTCAAATTGATTTATTAGTTTCTAAAGCACCAAAATAACCCAAATGTTTGTCCCATCAACCTCAGGTATTTGATCCATGTTTTCGTGCGTTAAGAATTGAATAAAATTGAAACAAACTCTTTCGCTTAGATTTGTTCTAAAACTAAAATAATTGTAAACTAACCTAGAAGAGCAGTGAAAATGGGGAATGGGGAAGGGGTTGAAAAGTGTCAATCACCAAGGCATAGGAAGATTAAGATTTAAGACCCTGCTAAGATAAAGAGTATTAGCATTTAACTCAACAAAAGTCAATCAACAGTTTTGAGGCATCCATGATTATCATCAATCTTCATGAGTAGAACACTCAAAGCTCAACAATAGTCACTCTGCAGGTACTTCTTGATGGCATGTGAGGCATCAAAAGTTCCTGCAAGACTTCATGCTTCTCGGTTAGTTTTATTTCCTCCAATACTGCCCCATTTGTAAGGAAATACTTCAAAATTTCCCCATCAGACTTGAGCAGCTCTTGGGTACGTATCTCTAAAAACTGGAGAGACGATGATAAACATAGAGGCACAGAAGGCGGTAGCCTCCAATGACGCTTGCCACGCTGTTAACGAACAATGTCAAGAGTAAGATGCCAAACATAATTACTGTGTTCAAGCAAATACATAAAGGAAAAAGGGAACAACTTACGAAAAAGACAAGGACAAGCTTCTGCAGATGAGGGCAGTTCTTCAGCATGCCAAGTATCAAACCGATATTGGGAGCAAACATATTTGTCAACCCCAAAGAGGTAAGATTGTAAACCCTTGGTAGGTTATCCCAGTTGGGTTCTGGATACTAAAATGAAGGATAGAAAGATGAGCAACTATGAAAGTGTGATGAATTACAGGTTATAAAACCAGCAAATGACACAAGAGAGAGGTAAAGTTACCGCAGGCCGCAGCATAGTTCAAATGTAAAGTTGTAGCCCAAGTGAAGCCTGTGAAGCTTTCAAGTGATTCTGCAAAAGATGTCACATATGCTTTGGTGACCGTTGGAGTAGTGCTGCCTACATAAGAGAGATCCACATAATTTAGACATAACTGTTCAAGATTGGGAGCTTCTAAAATAACCATTTGCTTGGATTGGCTTGTTACATTTAATGTTTTCAAGGTTGAGCTGTGAATTTCTATGAAGTTGCAGCTTAACGATCGTGCATTAAACTCCTCAAGAACAGGACAGCCAGCCACAAGTTTGGAGACAAAGTCATCAAGTTCATAATTGAACAGTTGGGAAAGATGAAGAATCTTCAGATTGGGAAGCCGAAAATTCACCAAATTTGGAACATATGTGAATGTTGTCAGCACCAACTTTAGAAAAGATAAGCTTTCAAGTGAAAAGAGCTTCCGAGGAAACTCAGAATCAGGTCCAACCATGTGAATAGGACAAGAACAAAGAACAAGTTCCCTCACTTGGCGAGCAGACAAAGCAGCAATCGACAGACTCTTATGAGTAGAATCGATGTCATCAAGGCGGTGAAATTCACACCTTTCTATATGGGATGCACGATTGAGAAGCAAAGCCTTATTGACAAAGTTTTCATAGGAAACCTTCCTTGCTGCCTTCAAGTAGCATTCGCAGTCAAAACGAAGTACCGACAGATCAATCCATAAACACATCCATCTCTTAGATAGAATGAAAGGATCCAAAATAGAACGGAATCTGGAAAGTCGCTGAGTCTATCCGGAGGTATATCATCCTAACGATTTCCGAGTCTTTGATGCTTCACCCCTTTCATGGATAATGGATTCCTAGGGACCGAGAAACAAAACGTTAAATTTTCTCGTTGTCAAACATACCTAAATTTTAGGTCTCTCATTCAAATAATACACATCGCCTACAATTGCATTCAAAACATTAATCTACCACTCCGCCTACGCTTATAATGGAAAAAATTTAAGAGACGCCAATTAGGTTAATAAACCAATTTGCAATGTTCACAATCAACAACTCAAAAAGCTTTTTGGGACTTGTTGTGTAGTACAATGGTGTATTTTAAATACTACTGATATAGTGTAACATGCTGCAAATATACCATAAATAATGAAAATTGAAGGGGTCAATCAAATGGGCAACCATTAGAGACCACTAATTAGAAGGAAAGTCACACGTTACTCCGATGAGTTCGGCAACTACACAAGCAATCAAATAGTAAAAGTCAACAGACATTTAGACATACAATCTAAAATGGTTCACAAATTAACACATAAAATAAAAGCTAACTGTGTGCAAAATCGATGGAAATATTGCAAGAGTTGGATCGAGGGAAGAGAAGAAGTGAAGAACAGAAGAACCCAAAATAGAGAGATCCTCATTTCTGGTCTGGAAACAACAGTTTTAGACCTGAAGATGCTCATTTTTTTTAACTGAAAAATGCAAACTAATAGCTTAGACTTTGAAGAGTCCTCCAAGAAATTCCATTGGTGTTAATTAGCATTTGAATAACAGCAAGTGAAATATCTTTGAACTAATCAGCCCATAAAACAACACTATAAGATAAATGACTTATGCAAGGGTCACTAATCTTATGACACAGTTAGACATTAAGCCTGTACCAACTTAAGACTGCTCTGTAACCTCATAATTAATTGCTCATGATGAATGTTGCTTACACGTTATGACAAAGTGATGGACTAAATTGATTTATGCTTCCATGGTAAACATTCAATATATGAAATACTGCATGCATTAGAGGATCCATAAATCTTGAGAGGCTCATATAAAGAAACCTAATCTGGTAAACTTAAGTCCTGTTTGGAATTGAAATAACTATCAGTTACGACATTCTATTTCGAATATCGCCCTATTGAAATGCTCAGATCAGTATAATTGAAATGAAAATAAACTCTGAACAATGACAATGACTCAGAACAGTGAACAGTATAATTTAAACAAAATCCACATTAACTCAAACCCTAATAATTTGGCCTGGCCTTTCTCTATCTACTTTGCTCGTTTAGGTGGGTACCCAAGAAGCGGAGGAGGCTGGGCATCGTTTCAACACAAAGCACACAAGCAAGGTGGACATTGGACAACATACTTGGCTGCTCAACCAAGTAGGAAAAAAATTTAAAAAAAAAAAAAAAAACAAACAAACAAACAATACTCAAACAAACGGGAGTGAGCATTCCTTATTACTTTATTAAGGACTAGATGGAGGTGCCCGTGTAAAACACGGGCTGCAAATTGTTAATTTTGTAAGATGGGAAGGATATGTCATAAAAACATTATTTACATAAGTTGTTTTTACAACTTGGAAATATTCTTTGAAGTGCATACCCAATCAAAAAAAAAATTTACATCCAAACTATGAGTTGTACTGAGGATCTTAAGGGATTGACTTTTCTTTTTGTGCACAACTACCCAAAGGACTGACTTTAGTTTTGTGCATAACTAACCAAAAAACAATTTACAACAAAAGTGAAGGCACTGAAGGAGTCGAGTTATTTGGAAGCGTCCTTGTTAGAGACGCTGGATATTGTAGCTCGCTTTAGTTAGCCTGAGCTTTCTTGGTTGGCATTTGTAAGAGTAACATCTGTGATGTCAAGGACTGAATTGACATGAAATCTGATCATTAACTTGTTGTAGGTGTGATGTGCTAATGTGCAGTCCTGAGGAGGAATATATATTCTTTATTGCTTGAAAGAGACTGTAGACATTGCAAGTAAATAGTTCCGTCCTCCATATAATACGTACTGTAAATGGCACGCATATGAGCGGGTAGTGCATGTTGGCATAGACTAATAGGTAATAGATCTTATATATGCTTGTTCAGCAAGTATTCTATAAAAATAGAGTTCTTTGACGGAACTTGTAAAAGAGGCCCAAAAGAAGCAAATTTCACAGAGAAATGTCAACGGATCGGTGGAGCAAAATTAATTGAATCCAGCAGACCTAATCGAACCCAGCATGTGTTCGTGTCCATTTTCAAGATTGTCAAACAAATCCAAAAGAACAATAACCATGAAAAATTGCAATAAAAATGGAATTTCAGTACCATTATTAATTCAACATGAACAATATCATCAAATCTCAAGACTGAAAAAATGCAGTAGAAAAAATTCTCAAAGAACAAAGCTTTGAAAAAAGGGAGAAAGCAACCAAGTTCCACAGAAAAATGTTAATGGAGCAGTCTAGCAGATCTAATTGAATGTAACATGTGATTATGTCCATTTTGAAGATGGTATTCTGGCGGTTTCCAAAAAATCAAAATTGTATTCTAGTTGTATCAAATCTATCCTCCCTATTTTCCATCAAAAAAATATCTACCTCCCTATTTTTCAATTTTTTTTATTCCTGCTTCCAAAAAGATTATGAATGATAGTTATTGAAAGAATTCTGATTTTTTTTTTTTTTTGAGAATCCTTGCAGTTATTATTATTTTTTTAAGGAATAAAGAGGAAAAACCATTAAAAAATATTAGAAAAAAATCAAAAAAATCGGGACAAACATTGTCAGTCCACTAAAGATCGTGGGAAGTTTTATGATAAGTTTTGGCGCAAATGCAAACGAAAATCCACCATATTTAGCCCCTTTGACCTGATGACCAAAATACAATTTTCTTTTAAAAAACAAACATAAACCATCACTAAAAACATATGAGAATCTATTAATAGAAGACAGTGTAACCTGCAATCTGCCTATACAATGAAAACATACAAAAGTAGCGCAATTCAAAATGATGAGCGTAGATGTCGAAATTGGTACCTCAATGGAAGCAACTCGCAAACGTGGAGGCAAACAGACAGTAACAGGGAAGATTATGGCAAGAATCCTGTTGATGACACGCACCAAGAAATGCAACAATCAAATTAGAAAAGTGAAAATGATGATCAGTAATAGGATGGAAAATGTTCGGAAAACAAGTAACTCATGAAGGTAATAAATACTATAACAGACTTATAGTGCGTGTAGTTCCATTATTTCCATTCCATAATTAATAAGCAACAAATCCGAAGCAACCGTAGCAAATGAGAAAAATGGAACAATCAAATTAGAAAACTGAAAATGATGCAACAAACTAATAGTGTGTATAGTGTATAGTTCCACTGTTTTCATTGAAAATCCAGGATATCCAATGATGACCATGCCTAGTGATGTGATGCAGTGTTTCTTCCTCATGAAATACTATTTCATATCTAACTTGCACCTCTCTCAATTTCAGAAAGCTGTTTATGGTTCCCCTTAGATAGGGAAAGTATTGAGTTGGCGTTAATTGACAACAGCTACAACTAGAAGCATAGTAAAAACGATATTGTCCAAGTTTCCTAATAGTAACACTCCAAATGGTGTTTTAGAATTTAAATGAACATTGTTATTAATTTTATAATGAACAAAATGGGATAGTCTATTCAATTATTTCCTCAAAAGGTTTATTCTTTTGCTACTGAATAGCAGGCAAATATATAAAAGACTTTACAGTGTGCATTCCACGAATAATCAATGACGGATCTAAGTCTTCTAATTATGAGTAACCAATACACTATTATATTCATCCAATACATATAAAATCCATAATTTTTATCCCAAATTATATCGACTCATTAATTTTTTGTTTTGTTACCTGTGGTTGTAGCCACCCTTGAATTGGCCTGGGTCCCGCCAGTGTGAACAAAACAATAATAAGACTTTATAGTGCTGTTGGTTAGTAAAGTTTCAAACTATAATGTAATTAACTCAGGGAAGGACAGACTTTTACATAGGCATGAACCTTTCCTAGAATTGGTCAGCTTATAAACATGGAGGTGGTGCTGATAGCTTAGTTGTGAGTTATAATGAAATACATAACAAAAAAAAAAAAGATAATATCAGAGTTATGAGTCTTGGAGGTAGACAGAGAACTTGCCTGCTAACATTAGGTTGCACAGAGGACTCAGTGTATGTGTTTACCTTTTTCCATTTTGTTAGGAATGAGCTCTGTAATAAGTTGGAGACTGTTGCTTGGTGTGATTATTTGCTGAATGTACTATCTAGAATCAAACTTGATAATCTAGTAATGCCAAACCGAAAGAACAGGGGATAGTGATGGCTTTCAAGAGTATTTGCAATAGAAGTATATCTATAGATGATTTCATTGGATCCCTATGAAGTCTTCCAAATTGATTGTCGTAATCTCCATATATACCAAGCTCATTTGCTGAAACTGAAGGGCTCACCCCTGGCTGTGCAGCTTTGAAATCCTGTAGCATAAAAGCAGCACAAGATCAAGGAGTTGATTAATAAGACTCCCACGGGGAACAAAACTCTACACGCAATTCACCTTCAGTTCCACACATGAACATTTACCAACACTCATTGATCTTGCATCCTATTCATCCTTGCTCAACTTTGGAATCTCTATGCACTACCTTTCAGCATATGTATGTGGCCCCATGGAAGCATTCACTAAGCATCTCCGAGTGCCTTGGGGTTTAATGGATTGGGAAAAGATGCAAATGGGAATGGAAAAAAATGGAAGGTAAGAGCAGCATTTTAGGTCAGCTAATAATGCGAATTTATGATATTGCAAGGCTCATGGTCTGATAAGGTTAACAACACAAATACCTTCTGTCAGGTTGCATATTATGTCCATATCTTCCTGATGATAGTCTTAACAGTCCATCTTTTTCCGAGAGATTATGTACAGTCCATGCTTTAGTCGCTTCATAGGTCATCTCCTCATTGCCTCGTCAAATTTGTACACCCTATTTGTATCCCCTGCATAAGACAGTAAAGCTTGTCACCCAGTTTACAACTACTCTGTATTTGTTAGCTAAAGTTCCAAGAACCCATATTTCATTTATGCATTTTTCTATTCAAAATCGTACTCTATTAGAGGTAGAGGTAGAGGTAAATGTGAGCACTTAGGAGTAGGCATTACCAATATGGATATCATCATGGGCACTTTCACAAAGCCATTTGGGTCTTATGCTGGCTATATAGCAGGATCAGAGGTCTGCATATTCCCACTATAGTGATACTCCTATTTAACATCAAAGTTTGTAGCTTACGTGAGAGTTGTTACATTTATCTTTTTTAAATGGAATTCTCACTGGAGCATTAACTGAGTCGTGTTGTATACTAATTCATGACATGAAGGCGCTAACTTTATTTATTGAAGTCTGAAGCTACTGACGTGTGCACCTTTGTCAGTCTATTTCAACCATATGCTATTCATATAATAAATTTGGCCAAGTATAGTGTGGCTTGAATTAGAGGTGTAGTACAACTCACAAGTTTTTGGAGGTTACAGGATTTTATCTTAGGCTATTCCAAACCCCGAGAGTGTGTTACCGGTTAATCACATGGCTCGCCAAGCCATTGACTTTGAGGGTATTAATGTTTGAGCGGCGAGATACAAAGTAAATTCATACTGCAATTTTTGGTTTGCCTATTTAGGGGACATTTCATCGTAGCTTGATCTCTAACGTCAAAGAGTGCTATTTATTTAGGGGAAATAAAACCATGTAACTGTAAGAATGAGCACATTTGATCCAGGCTCCTGAGTTTCATAGTTTCAAATTCTGTGACCTTTATTATGCTAAGTAAATGATTTGTTGACAGGCATCTAAATAAAACAGTGACCCCCAAACCTCATATTCCCACCGGCCACTGTTGACTTCCAAAATTCAACTAAACATGTTTCCACCAAGAAGTTTGATTAACCAACAAAATTCAATTCCAACAAAAGATAAGCTATGATAATAACAAGTCATCTTACATGAAGGATGACTGTTAATAAAAGAAGATGACTAAATAAAGAAACTAACTAATTAATTGGACATACATATTCCACTCTCCTTCCATAAATCATCAAAGGTTAATGAACTGACAAGTTTGAACATCTGACACAACTTGTCTAGTTCTAAATCATCAAAGCTACAATGAACTTATGAAAATAATAATAAATAAAAAATTGATTCTAAACTCCCACATATCTTACCTTATGTAATCAGTTGGCAATTCAAACTCCCAAGTCCTACTCACTGACCCATCCTCTTCCTTTAAGTAAAATTCTACTGATAACTTTGTCAATCATTCTAATTCTTGAGCAAAAGTAAAAACCCAGCACATTAATATGCGGAATCAACCCAAAAACTATTTACTCTTTTAACAAGTTTCCTGAGTATACTTTAGGTTGGCTTGAAAGGTTCAGTGAGTAAAAGTCTAACCGGAGGTCATTGGAGCCCCTCCCCTTTGAAATTTCTCATAGATTTTTCTGGGAATGCTTGCGTATCTTTAGCCCAAAAAAGAAATAATCTTTCAACTTTTTCCAATTAAGCAAAATAATAAATTTTCCCACAACAATAACACAAAACCTTAATTCAACAAAAGATAGAATTCATAAATATTTTCAATTCAGCAAAACAGTGAACTTTCCCTGAGATTTCAATTAAGCGTCCCATACCTGAGAGAAAGATCCAAGATCTGCTTGGCCTTGAGAGTGGCAGACGAAAATTCCAATTTAGGGGAGCGTATGAAGACATAAGGGAACAGGGAAGCAGCCACACAGAAGAAATAGAAACAAGCTGGGAAGAAGGGAAGACAGCACAAACAAGAAGAGAACAGCCACACGTGTCATCCCACTGATGTCTCCAGCACAGGCAGGCAACGAGCCACATAGGAGGAGCAAAGTTGAAGGCAGAAGAAAGGAGGAAAGCAAGCAGCCAAGCAGGAGTCGTGTGATGCCTGCTTGCTTGCTTATTCCCTCTTTTACTATTAGTAAGGGATAGTGCATGAAATTCTAATTCAGCTTTTGAAATTTCTCATAGATTTTTCTGGGAATGCTTGTGTATCTTTAGCCCAAAAAAGAAATAATCTTTCAACTTTTTCCAATTCAGCAAAATAATAAATTTTCCCACAACAATAACACAAAACCTTAATTCAACAAAAGATAGAATTCATAAATATTTTCAATTCAGCAAAACAGTGAACTTTCCCTGAGATTTCAATTAAGCGTCCCATACCTGAGAGAAAGATCCAAGATCTGCTTGGCCTTGAGAGTGGCAGACGAAAATTCCAATTTAGGGGAGCGTATGAAGACATAAGGGAACAGGGAAGCAGCCACACAGAAGAAATAGAAACAAGCTGGGAAGAAGGGAAGACAGCACAAACAAGAAGAGAACAGCCACACGTGTCATCCCACTGATGTCTCCAGCACAGGCAGGCAACGAGCCACATAGGAGGAGCAAAGTTGAAGGCAGAAGAAAGGAGGAAAGCAAGCAGCCAAGCAGGAGTCGTGTGATGCCTGCTTGCTTGCTTATTCCCTCTTTTACTATTAGTAAGGGATAGTGCATGAAATTCTAATTAGGTTTCTGACAGAGCATGAGACGGATTATAGAACAACAAAATAAGATATGCATAAAAGAACAATCATATGAGCAAACAAATTGAAAACAAGGCACAAGAAGGAGCCAAAGGCCTGCAACATTCAGCATTGAGCACTGAGCATACCATAATGTACCAAAAGGAAGATTACCAGTCAAAAAGAAACAAGTGCCTCAATGGCCCAGAGTTGTGACCCCTTAAAACTCCTAACCTCTGCATTTACAGCAACATAAAGTGATTAATATTAGGTGACCATAAAAATAAGCCTAACAGAATTGATTTCTTTTCCAACGAAAGGATACATGTAATAATGTTAGCTTCTCTATGCTAAGAGCTCAAAAACTTCTTCACTTTCTCCAGTTCAGCTGCAGGAAATGAAGGCATGACTTCAAGAATAGCTGGGACAACTACATCACTTAGGCACTTGCCCTTCGGTGGGTCTTCAGAATGTTGTGGCAAGGAAGGTTGTCCACCTCTAAGGTACGAAACATTATCAACACCCAATTCCAAACCTTCTGCTTTTGCAAGTCGATCAACCATGTTTCCAATAAGCCGGTACATAGACAAACTTGCTTCATCACTTATTTCTTGAATGGCCACATATCGGTTTCTGCTTTTTTCACGACATTCAGGAACTGGATTTTGCTCGAAACCCAAAGGGGTGTATGGAACAAATTGTCTTTTAGTGTCATTGCCATCTAGTGGAGGTGAACTAGGAGGTGGAGGAAGGAGCATTTTAGTTGCACTTGTCCCTGTATCCATGCATTCATCACCAGAATGCCTTGAAGCACAGGAAGAATTGCCTTCTGACGATGAACCTAGACTGCCCTCGTATGGATCTCCGGTACTATGTACTTCTTCATTGAAATCATTTAGCCTGATCTCAACCCCGTCCATCCTCTCCATAAGTTGCCCCTCTTCTTCTTCCTCTTCCCCCTCGTCGTCATCATCAAAAAAATTTCCATCATCACTTTCTACTAAATCCTCCATGTATGCTTCTGTGAAATCTTCATCAAACTCGTAATTAGGAGGAAGACTATCCAATAAAACATGCCTTATTGCCGCACTCAAATTCAATACTTCTTCGACGTCTTTTTGAATCAGATCTTTTGACAGCAATCTACGTGTTGACTTTTCATTGATGACACGAAGCGCACGTAATAATAAATCTGGGAATTTGTCCATGTCGCTGGATTCATAAAGACACTCTACCAACCAATTCCTGATCGACTTGGTTCCAACATAACGTTTTTGAAATTCAGGGCCCAACTCCTCAAACAACTTTTCTTTGTCATTCTTCTTAGTCATGTGAGAAACAACGTGAATTGCCTTGAATATTTCTTTCTGTATATCTTCCTTTTCGGGATCCGAATGCACAAATTTAATCAACGACAGGTCCTCATAACCAGACTTCAACATAAAGTTGAAACTCGCAACGCCCATTGCTTTGACCAAAGTCTCTGGCAGCACATCAGAATCACCAAGCTGGCCAATCATCTCCAAACACATGGACTTCACCTGGTCAATCAAACGATCCCTTTTCGATTCGCTTTTATTAGGATGCAACTTCAGCTCATCATTACGCACCCCCTTCAGTTTCCTGGACATTGCTTTCAGGGCTGGGGTTGGCATGTCCCCGAGTCCATCAAGAACCTTCATCACAGAGTCACGATGAGATTTCAAGGTCATGTTTAAGTGCTTCACAGACTTTCGAAAGTTCTTCGGGTTTCCTAGCAACTGGGACACTTGACTTTGAATTTCCACCTGCTTGCTAGGATCTTGCTTGCTTTGCATCACTTCTAAGCTCTTTCTTATAACCTTCTCCATTTGTGGGCGCGTTTTCTCAGAAGTGAATGAATCTTTGGAAACTATCTTGGCTAAAGAGAGGAGGGCACTGTTTGTGAAGTCGTCCAACAAGCCCAAAATAACTCTAGACATATGACGCCTGTCACGGAATTCCACAAAATCATGGCTAGCATGCTGCTGCTGCATGTCTTTATTTATTCCGAAGCCCATCTCCACAGTCTTTTCCAAATCTTCATAAAATATGTCATCTTTCCTCAGGAGAGACTCCGGCAAGAACTCACTATACATGAATCAACTTATTAGTTATATCTCAGAGTTAAAAGTAGAGCAAGGTTGAGGAAGAGTACTGCACACACAAACAAACAAACTTATTGACCAACACTTTGGTAGACTTCATCCAGAAATATATTGAAAATATTTTTATGTATTTGGAAATTAGTTTGTTTCTCATAGAAGCTGCTGCATTTTCCAGGTACGAGGAAGGTATAGTAGCAAGCTGCCCAAAAAAAGAAGAAAACTAAACATATGCAAAAATTACATATTGAAATAATTGAGTGCAGGAACTTAAGTAAGAGGGGTTGAACAAGATATACTCACACAGGCAGCTCCCCTTTTTCATCTAGGGTGTCGGTATCAGATAACCCCATCAAGAACAGCCTCTTCTGCAAAGTCTTTTTCTCCTCGTACTGCATATTTTGCCATATTGTACGCTCATCTTTGCCTATGGACTCTCTCTCGTACAATCTATCAAGATCTCCAGCCATGACAGATGCACCAAGTTGATTATGGATGGAGGAGTTAAACTGACAAACAAGTATCTAGTTCAGTGAAAATGGTTCTGAAAAACATGACAAAGCAAAGAAATACTGTACATGGCATTACAGAAATAAAGCTAAGCAATCATATTGTAACGTATTACATAAATCAAGAATATTGGGAGACCCAAATCTCCAGGAAGAGTCTGGAAGAATCATAATAAAAGAGCAACAATGTTATGCGATTACATTAGAAAATCAGTTAAATTCAGACCCAAGTTTCTGGTTTGAACAGGGAACACACAGGTACATCATCAGATTTGATGCTAGTAATTGGCCATTCCTTTCTGTCTACTAAAGAAATAAAAACTATTGATTGGTATCTCCAGAGAAACCAAAAAAAACAATCTGCAACATACCAAAGTTCACGATGAAAATCACAGAGCCAAGCACTACAACTAGAGAAGAAAATCAAAGAATCACAAATTATGTCGAAAAGTTAGCGAAAACTAAAATCGGTGTATGTCTCCATGAGAAAACAGACTAAGGGTCTGTCAAATTCATGGGTAAAAGATAGTTGGGTAAAAATTAAGTTTTGGTAATTTTCAATGATTTTTGGTAAATTTTAGTAAGTTTTGTCAAATTTACCCTAATATATCAAAATTATTTTTTTAAAATTATTTTAGTTATGATAAATTTTGATGAAAATTTACCCTAACTATTTTACCCAAACATTTGACAGGCCCTAAATTGGGGCAAGCAATAGAAAATCAAAGAATGTTCTGTTAAGGACACGTAAAAAGAAAAATTAGAAAATCAAACAATCAATCCGAATAGAGAGACCTTAGGGTTTGTGTTGGGACTCTCTCGTCTCTGGTGGTCTTCGTCTCTGCAGGTGAGACAGGGTTTCACTGTCCACCGCCGAGATTTTGACGAGGTTGAAGACGACCCTGCCATGTCTATTTTGTAGGTTTTCCAGCTACCCAAACGACGCCGTTTACTCAAGTTGTAGGCTGGACTACTTTGTTGGACGACTGTAGTTATTTTTTAAAACCAAATTTAATTGAATTTTATTTTTTTAATAATAGTAATTTTTATTAAGTTTTTTAATAAAGGTTATATGAAATAAATCAATATAACCAAATTATTCGAATTGTTATATAAGGTCTACACATTTTTTTTTAATTAGTTAAATAAAATTCAAGTTCACTATTGGAAAACAAATTAAAATGGAGAAAAATTCTAGCTTTGTGACACTTTAGCAACTCAATTAGATTCATCACCAAACCCAACTCAGTTACAATCTACATCAGAATGACACTTTAGCAACCAAAATACGCAAACAAAACAATACATTTGCAATTCAGAACTTTGAAATTCAGATTTGGGAAAACTAAAATTAGGGTTTACCTCAAGTTGGGGGTGGAAGAAGGAAGAACAAAGGAGATGACAGTGGTGAGCACAGGTGGTGCCGATGCCTTGCACTGGTGGTCGACTGGCTGCCGGACCGGTGCGACGATGCAGACAGAAAGGGTGAGAGACAGAGGCAGCTGGTGGCCGACCGGTGGAGCGGTGAGGCACGGTGGCCGGCGAAAATTCCGGCGGTGGTCGCTGACGAACAAATTTAGGGTTTGATTCGCGTCGGTCTGACGTCGCCGGAGACGCTGAGAAGCAATGGCGGTTCCCGCGTTAGGTTTTCCAGTTGAACATCGCCTCTTTTTTTCTTTCAAACAAAAAGATACATTATGCTTGAAAAACAGAGACATTGTAGCCTTATGTATGACGGTATGAGCATTGCCTACTATCAGGCTAAAAAACAAATAGATGTACCTCGCAACTTTGACATATTGTATTGAATCTTCACTCAGCTTCAAACCTTCTAGGGGGAATAGGAGGGAAAAACATGTCCCAAGGAGTTACTTTTTACTACAACATAGGGACAAAATATGCAAAAGCTTAATCTGTTCTCAAGCAAGACTCAAGAGGTTTAGAAAAATCAATATAATTATGCAAATATACTACCAAACTAACCTCATCAACAAGGCCAGTTGTTTGCACTGAGCTTGATGTAATTAACTGTGATTGAAAATCAAACACTTAATTGATGTGTTGAATATAGTTATGTTAGAAACTACAGATGTAATAAAACTTATGTGGTATTGTGCACATAACCAATGAAGATAAAACATGACTACCAATTTGCAGGACCCACAAACACTAAAACTCAAACATCAAATTGTTAGGGTAAGGGCAAAAGTGAGCATAAAAACATGGAATAGTTATAATAACAACTTCATTCAGCAGATAAAACTTCAACTTGTTCAACGAAATATGCTTACCTTTAGAATTACAGTATGAAGGAAGAAGTCTATCAACGCTCACTCTTTACATCATATATTAACCCTGCAAACCAACCAAGTAGACAAGATATAGTGGCTTGCTTCATGCTTAAGCATCTAATGTCAAACCCAAGACATGAACGGACATAGGACATAGCCTACAGGGTTAAGGGTTTAACAACCCAGAATATGAGAAATTCTAAACAAGGGAACACATCAGATTATCAAAATAGCAGTTTACACTTTGCAAGTCTGAAGACTTGTTCCATTGTCAATTTTCAGTGATTTCACTAAAAAAAAAACACATTAACAGTTACCCCAGATTCCCAGCCAAAATGCTAAACGGATGATGATACAATGCAGGGTAATCTTACTTACGTCACTTACAAATGATGCATAGTCAACTTAGGCACCCATTCTCTACTATGAGATACTACATTTCACTTTAGAAACCCAACCAAACCAAGCAAAACAGGTATTGTATTTGATGCACTTTAATAGTAGATTTCCTGTTAACCAAGAAGCAAATACGCTGCATATCACAAATTGAAGAAGATAATTCTGCAGTTAAAAAAGTTACATAAAAAAAGAGAAAGATTTGTGACAATTATTATTCAGGTTGAAATGGTGTGCCTTTAAGTTGTTCGCTTCAAGATACTGGATTCCCGACAATTTCGCCAAGTCCACTATCCACCAGTAAGATGAATACGATATGGCAGTCCCTTAAACATATATATTGTTTCTTTAATAGTATTGTCGTCTTATGGACAAATTGATTACAACTTGTTTAATTCTTATGGGGTACTATTTGAGGTGCCAACTCAGGTCCTTCAAAAGGATTAAATGTTTGTCGGAAAAAAAAATCAATGAACATTTATTATAAAATTCATCATGAATTTATCAATATTGTTATAAAATTCATCAATGTATATAAATTCGTCAATTTCTTATAAAACTTTATACTACATAAATTAACCATATTTAAATTACTAACATTTATTTGGACCTCCTCAAAACGAGGAAAGTTGGGAAGAAGAGTCCATCAAGAGAATTTAATGAGGATGCTTAATTTACCTTGCTCGCAGAAAAAAAAATACTACTCTATGCACCAGCCTGCTGCTTCATACTGCTACAATGAAACTAAACGTCATGAGAAATATGTAATTGGTACCTTACCAAGCGGGCCACAATTAAGTAGTCAATGAGAAGCGTAAAACATAGACCAACAAGTGTTTTGAAAAATATCATAGATCAAATATTTGATCTTGTGAGAAGGTCTCTTGGTGGATAGAAGATTAGGCAGTAGAATTAGAACAGAAAAAAGGTCATCCATGACAGAAAAAATAGAAACAGGCACGTAACATTCTCAAACTATTTGCTTCTCTGACTATTGGCTACAAGCACCTGTAATAGGAAGCTTATGCGTCAAGTCCAACCCAAAACAAGAGAGGATGCAGGCTACTCCTACTTCCATTTCATGTAATGATCAACATAATAATTATCTATGTTATTGTTACAACAAAGAAGTACAGAGCATCCAATATGTATTTTCGGATCATTCCTATTGAGACGATTTAAAAGAACAACATATATGATTAAACAATAACAACATAAAGATATCACACTCAACAAATGTATATCCAAATTTGCTCTTTATTTAACTTATTAAATCGGAAACTATATTTCCAATTGCCAACAAGATATATTCTGGAGCATGTGAAATAGAATAAACAAACAAACTTGAGGCGACACATATCATGCAAAAACAAGTTTTGATTAAACATGCAGAACTCACTGAGTACATAAATCCATCTCATGCAAAATTAGAAAATAGAACACTAATTTCAGTATGCAAAATTAGAATATAAACCCTAATTTCAATTTAATATACTTTAATCAAGAGAAATCATAGTCTGTAGATATTAGACATAGAGAGAAGTAATGAAGACATATGTTCACGATTCTGTTCTTGTGGTTTACATGTCTTCACTCCGATCCTTCAACGTGCTTTCGGTGTACAAATGAATACAAATAGATAGTGTCAACCCTTAATTTGAACAGAATAGACTGCCAACTTAAATAAGAAAAAGAGCAAAAACAGTTTCGCCCGACATTTAGCTAGGAGTCTTCTATCAAAGATCAAGAAACCTGCTTATTAATGCTTTGTCATCTGTTTGCAAGTGGAAACCCTGAAATCAGACTAAAGACATGTCCATCCTGGAGGCACATCCAACATAAAAGCAAGTATAATTCATAAAAATGGTCAACCCTTTATATGTTTCAAGGCAAACATGACCAAATGCATTTGCAACCAAGCTGTTAAAGTCAAATACTCAAGCAAAACAAATTACAACACCATAAATTCTCCTAAGAGAAACAAGCCATGACATCAATCTTTGACAAACGACATATATATAAAACACATTGTTGAAATTGAATGGGCCTTCAAGCCATAAAGATAGCAATTGGTAATAGCGATTTTTAGCTTAGAGCAGTGTAAAAGCGGCTCAAATGCGAGGTTCAGGCATATCAGAGTTTAGTCAAGTACAAGTATTATCCCAAAAATATTTCTTTCTTCCTTCAAAGGGGGAGGGGGATTTTTCATTTTCTACTAATAATACATGACAGTATTTTTAGTGAAAAAACAAGAAAAAAGATAGAGATACATGTAACTCAGTCACCATATCAAAATTGAATTCATCTATTTAGACACCGTCATGTAATGGATGAATCAGATTGAATAATTGAAATCAAATTGAGCTGAAATATAATCTTCACATCAGACTTCATCGACCTACATATGAACCTAAGCACAGATTATGTGACCAAAATATAATCTACCATCATATTTTGTCAAAGATAGCAGTTCTACATAGACTAACACACTTCTCAAACATAGCAGTAAGCCACCAATATTCACAACTCTTTTTGATAAGTGCAATAAACTAACAAATTGAAACGTAACCACACACCTGTTGTCCCTTGGTGGCCTTTTCTGGATAAGACCTCGTGGCATGCATCTTTGCTAAATTGATCATTTGGTACTTTACATTCTGAGAGCAACTTCCCAACCTAGCAAGCAAATGAAAGTGAATTTCAAATGTGAACTGCTCATTGGACTAATTCATGAAGTGAGAAATATTCAAATGCAATACAAAACCAATACTTTGGAATCCTGCCACAAGGCGAAGTATGGAGGGTGAGAAACAATAGTCTTACCCGTACATTTTTACAATTTAGATAAACGCTGCCAATAAAATAGAAATGTTACTTCAATCACAACACTTACAAGCTAAAATGCATACATGATGGTTTTGTGCAGCAGAGGTTTCATGCTCATGAGAAGCCTAGCACTTAGAAACATCTTTCCCAAGACAACATCAAACTCACCATTCTCATCAAGAGAGTCAGAATTCTTACAGCTGGTGGGAAGGCCTTGAAGATTCCTATGATGAACCTAGCTAAAAAAATAACAAAAAATGAGAGCTATTTATAAATATTTTATGGCGGAGTATCAAACTATCAATAGTTGTGAATTAGTGATCAACAGTGCTTATAATAAAGACAATTCTGTCCACAAATAAAATAAAAAAAAAGAGGAACAACAAAAGTAATGTAGCCGATAAAAATTGATTATACAAAAATGGAACAAATTTGATACAAGGGAGGGGAAAACAAAAAAAAATATTTAATTGCTACAAGAAATTAATGAGTGAAGGTAAAAAAAATACGGAAATACCAAACAGACAAAACTCGTTCGCTAGAGTCAGGAAATAGTTCGAGGGGAAACAATAAGAGATTGAAGGCTGACAAATTCCACTATTGAATAAGAGAAACTATCGCCAAATCAATTTATTTTGGAAAGAATGTAGCCGACTGACACGGTTACAAGAAGAAGACCAGTGTACTCGTTTCTTCTTTCAGCATTACAGGAGCAGGCAGAAACACACTATTATACAAGGCATTAAATTAGAAGATGACTCATGGAGTACAGATCCATAATTAAAAAGCAAGCATACGAATATTTTCATAAATTATATAATCCCAAGACAACCTACCTACTATTACGAAATGGTGTGTGACTCAATTATTGCATCAATGTTCTAAAACACTATCAAAGAGTCATCGTGAATTGTTAAGTTTGAGATTTACTATAGATGAGATAAGACAAGCAACTTTTCAACTCAAAGCAGATAAAAGTCCTGGGTCGGATGGTATTCCACCATCTTTCTTTCAAGATCATTGGGAGATAATCAATGATATAGTTGAACATGCTGCGCTATCTTCCTTGAATGAAGGGTGTTTTTTGGGAGAACTAAATAATACTTCAATTGTGCTCATCCAAAAAAAAGGAGACACCACATACAATTGGTGATTTTCGTCCGTTCAACTTATGTAATGTTCTGTACAGAATTATCAATAAATGCATGGTTAATAGGCGACGACCAGTGATGAAGGATATTATCAGTGAAAATCAAGGGGCGTTTCTACAAGGGAGACTTGGCCTGGATCATTGTTTAATTGCCCACGAATTGTTTCATACCATGCGAAATAAACAACAAGGCATCCAATATGCTGCGATTAAGGTGGACATAAGTAATGCCTATGATAGAATCCGATGGGATTTTCTGGAAGGAGTATTGAAGGCATATCAATTTCCGGAGCATTGGATTACACTCATCATGAAATGCGTCACCATAGTAAGATATTCAATTGTGATTAATGAAGACGTGACAGAGTGGATTTATCCACAAGCTGGCCTACGACAAGGTAACCCATTATCTCCCTATCTCTTTATATTGGTCATGGATAACTCAAGTCAACTATTGAACGCTGCACAGATATGTAATGAGATAAAGAGTATCAAAGTAACACGGGATGCACTGGAAATTACTCACTTATTTTTGCATATGACTATATTTTTTCTGATATGAATATGGAACATTATGAGGAGCTCAAAAATATATTGAGCAAATTTAATTGTAGCTCCAGACAGATGATTAATGTAGAAAAATCGCTAGTTACGTTTTCTAAAGGAGTCACATAACAGGAGCGCCTGCAATTTAAAGTTGTTTTTGGCTATCAAGAATGCTCCTATTTCACTAAGTACTCGGGAATACCGCCGGTAATTTTGAAAAATAAAACGTCCTAGTTTGGCTTTTTAGTAGATGCATTTTTGAAAAGATTATAGGGGTGGAGGGCAAGAATATTTCCACCAGCAGGTGGATTAGTGCTCATTCAAGTAGTGTTGTCAGCTCTTCATGAACATATATTTACGGTATATCAGATACCGAACACCATACTATATAAATTGAATGCTTTAATGCTCCAGTTTTTTTGATGGAACTCAAAAGGACAGAAATATGTTCATTGGACTCAACATGTCATCTTTTTAGTCTGAAGGGAATGAGAAGTTTAGGAATTAACCAACTATAATCAAGCGCTTTTATTGAAACACGCTTCGATAACACACCATATGGTGTCATCGTTATTAGCCCGCATTTGGAGGACAAAGTATAAAGTATACTCTCCTTTGATGGTCCCAGACACATAGAAACCTCCTCTACTGCCTCATATGCTTGGGAGGGAATAACCAAAGCATCAATTCTAGTTAAGGATCGCTTGCGATGGCGAGTTGGGAATGGAATAACAATTCAAATTGGAGATAAAAGATGGCTACATGACCATACACCTCAATTAAAACCCGGAGTTGATGCACAAATATTGCAGTTACCGGTAGCAGAATTAATTTACACAAGTGGAGAGAATCGAATGCGACATAACTCATAAGTCATATCTTGCATCTATATTTTATAAAGTTACAGTCAAGCGGATTCTTCAAATGCCTATACCAAGTGAAGAAGAGGAGGATAAATTATGTTGGGGAGAAACCTGAACAGGTACGTACACAGTGAAATCTGGTTATTGTGTTTTTGGGCTACATAATAAGATATTTCAAGGGAATATATCAGAGGAAGAAGTAAAAGCGTGGCGAAAGTTTTTGCATAGCAAATTTGCCACCGAAATGGAAAATGTTTATATGGAAATGTGCAAATAATGCGCTTCCGTTGGGAAAGAATAGACAGAGTCGAGGTATATTGGAAAATAACATCTGTTGGTATGATGTATCAAGTGAAACTACTTCACATTTATTCCGAAATTGTGATATAGCGAGACATTAATGGAAGGCTAGTTCATTGGGATTACAACTTACAAGACACAACCACTGATTCGGAGTGGAGAAAATGGTTGGAAGACTGGTTGAAATATTTAATGAATACGGACAAAGATGGAGGAACGCGATTAATGTATTTTGTTGCAATTACGTGGACAACATGGAAAATTAGAAATGCTGTTAAAATTTCCACATAATCAATTACACAGAAAGTCATGGAGCAATACTTACAGAAATCAATAACAGAAGGATGGCAATGGCTACAGAGGTTTCAGCGGCCAAAACATGGGTCACCTAAAGTGAAACAAGATACATAAGTAATAAAAAAGTCCACAACAATGCTAAATCGCAAAATAAAAATCATTGTGCACGATGGAACATGGAAAAGACAATCTAGATTGCTTCAACAGCTTGGGTCTCACTTGATGGAAATACAGGAGATCATGGAGATTCGGGAGGGAAAACGTTCATGACCTCTTCGGCACTCCAAGCGAAATTAGAGGATGTTTTATTGGCACTACGTATAACACTAATGCAAGAATATGATGCCGTTGAAATAGCTACTGCTTTAGAGCTTGTCATAAGATTTTTATGGAAACCAAATATCTGTTTTTTTAGGTTGCACCATTAATTGCTACTATAAATATTTTGTTTACAAAATTTAATACGTATGGGATATACAAAGCCTCTAGAGAAGCAGTACATAAAGCACATGTATTGGCAAAGCGTATTTTAAACTACTCTTGCCTTGTATATTATGAGTATTTTAATAAAATGACTATTTTGGGGGAAAAAATAGTATTTTCAAATATTGTAGAACAGCCTTGACTACAACAGCAGCAACAGCCGCAAGCAGCAAGCCACCAAGTATATAAATCCCAAATTCCCGCTCGTCGATTTCATTGCCTGCATCGCTCTTTGATTTTTTAGGTTGCCTTCTTTCTCTGCCTCTCACACTGCTCCTCAGTTCACACAGGTAATGCTGGAAATCCTGCTTCTCTTTTCTCATATTTCACGATTCCCATACATTTCTACTCCCCGCACACCCTTCACCAACTGCCATTTCAATGAATAAAATGGAGATTTTCTTTCATGATTTTGGAGAATTTCTTTCGTTTCGTGATTTCGTGATTTCAATGAATAAAATGGAGATTTTAGGTTACTCATGTGTTTGTCTGTCTAGAAGTTGCGTTCTTCGGAGCTATTCCACAATGGAAACTGATGAATCGCCGCGAGTGCTTCCTTTTCAGCTTCAATTTGACAAACCTGCGCCATCTCAGGTTACCTGCTTCGTTTTCTACTGCAATTGGTGAATGTTGTGTAATTGTAATGGAAGAGGTGAGTCGAAATTGAATGTTGTTTATGTTACTGAGTAGATAAAAATGGCGGAGTGGAATCCAGAGAAGGATTTGTTAGCCATGGTGACGGAGGACTCCAAGATCATCTTGCATCGCTTCAATTGGCAGAAGTTGTGGACAGTTTCTCCTGGTTTGTTATCACCTTTTGTTACATTGAGGCTGCACTGTTTTTGGCTTTCATTTGAGCATGTTGCATTTTAGTCTGATTATCTGAAGTTTTGTTGAACAATGTGGTGGATAACAACACGTGTTTTAAGAGGCCAGTGCTGTTAATTGTGAATGCGCTGTGTGCTAAGGTGCCTTTGTCTATAAGGAGTATTCCTAGGTACTGATTTTCCTTCTTGTATAAGATTTTTTATTCATTACTATTTATTTTAGGTTATTGATGAGCTGAAGTTAATCTTCAGTTTACTTCTGTTGATTCTCTGTAGCTCCACTGAATTGATGGATAGCAACTGCTTTTAGTCTATGGGATCAGTAGGGTTAATGGTGAATATATGGACACTAGGGAGCTGTCTCTCTGTGCTTATTGAATTGATTTGGCTCTTGAATCAATGATTTTATTTTTTCATCAATGTACTTCAACAATTCGGTGTTGCCCATGAAGTTTACATCCATCATGTGTTAAGTATATCAATCTCTTTCATATTTTCATTGGGAAAAAGAACAGTTCTGAGAGACATGACGATGTAAAAAGAACATTTGGTAGAGTTCAATGGTTGCCATTATTTGAATAAAGCTTAGATTGCCTTGCTCTGTCTTCACAGTCTCGATGTTCAGAGAGCTCATAAGACTTGATGATGTAAAATGTCCCACTTGGGAGAACGCTCTTCCTGTATAGGCTTATTTCTGTTGGCTGAAATGTTGAAATTGCATTGACTGTCACTCAGTCATTCCCCTTCTTTCTTTGTCTGGTCAGAATATGACCAATTCAAATTCTCTGAAGTTAGGTTTCAAATAAAATGGTTAATATGATCATTTATGCCAATAGTCAGCTTTGCAGTTGTCTCTTAATACTTCTATCCATGTATTTTCCATCTTTTCTTTTGGTGGTCTGTGAATTTCTGTCTTGATTGTTGTCATCACCCACTTAAAGTAAGACATCGTTCATTTTTCCTGTGAACTTATATGTATGTGGTTTACCAAATTAATCTGCGCCCCTTTCTTCTTCTTGGGGAGTATTCCCTTTTCTGTGATTTATTTTCTCTAAATTTTAGTCTCTCAGTCCTACAAAGTTTTGCAGTAAGTCATGCATGCTCCTGCTTATGCTGGGTAATGTGCATTTCCAACTGATAATATGCCTGTGCTAAATGATAATTGTTTTTCGTCGTATTGGAAAATGTTTGTCTTCTTTTTGTGAATGAGTTCCTGAGTAGCTTGAGTTTAGTGAGGTTTCTTTTGGTTCTGTTTTTTTTTAAAATTTAATTTATATTTTTTTGATACATACTGCCTCCGTTTCACAATAACTATCACCTAATGAATGCTACACGGTCTTCAATGTTCTTTTTTGACTAAGAATTTCTCATAACATATTTTATCAAAAAATTACAATATTATGCTCTTAATGATAGTATTTTTCTTGACGAAACTATTGATAGTATTTTTGTATAGTAGAACATTGTATATGTTGAGATCTTAATGATCAACGTTTTTATAGTTTGACTGGCACATAAATTAAAGTGACATTTAATAAGAAACGGAGGGAGTATATTATTATCAAACACAGCCACTGCTTCAGAGCACATATGTGGCTGATATTTTATTGTTAGAATTATATTAATTGATGGCTGTAATTTGTTTGTAGGAAAGTCTGTAACGTCATTATGTTGGCGTCCTGATGGTAAAGCAATTGCTGCTGGGCTTGAAGATGGAGCCATTTCACTGCATGATGTTGAGGTTAGTAACTTAATATGTTGGAGTCTAAACAGTTCGTTATTATTAGTCTGCCCTAGTCATTTAATTTTTCTCCTGATTAGTGGTTTCTCTTTGTGCTATTGGATCCCGTTAGAATGATGACAATTTTGTTGATGCTTTAGAGTATTATTTGACTGATATGGGCAATGACCTTTTACTTAATAGTCAAGGATGGTTATTTATCTTGAGGATATTTTCTCCTTTCATTGTGTAATGTGTACAATGGTCTTTGGCTCGTAACTCATATATGTGCTACCTTTGCATGGGTGGCCATTAGATTTAAATAGACTTAGTTGCAAAAAGGCATGAAGGGGTTCTAGAGCCAAGGCATGAGCTTCTAGGCAAAGGTTCCCGGATTATGGATGCGAGATGCACTTCATCTATAGATTTTCTTTGCATGAAAATCATTCTAACATGAATTCACTAGAGTAGAGTATAATACCGGGGTGTTTAAGGGTTGAGGGGGTTGAACGAGAAGGAAACATGACAAAAAGAACCCTTTTTTGTCTTCTTTTTTCTCCGGGATCCAAAAGGCGCAAAATAGTCTCACCAACGGCTTACCTTTTGCGAGCTTCTTGGACGAGCTTCGCCTCACCTGGTCCGAGGCACCAAGTAGTACCTTTCGCCTCCATGCGTCTAGGCGCACCTTTATAAAGCCATATTGTTGTAAGGATCTAACTATGGGAGGGGCGTTGTGATGTTGAATTATATACTAAGGGTTTATCTTCCACAAAGAAAGGCACGTCCATTGGTCAGTACGTTCAACATTCGTAAATCTTTTATGGTTTTCTTTTGAAATTGATGGAAATACATATAATTATATTTAGGAATATTAACATTTAGTATGTTTTATATTTCTTTATAGTTTCCTATTCCTTTTAGGAATATTATAGTTCCCTAGTTTGATTAGGAATATTATACTAGTTTCCTATTTCTATTAGGTTTACTATTAGGAAGGTTGTTAACCTATAATTTAAATAAGGTTTGCGCTAGCTTTTGTGAGATATTCTACATTGATATTGAATATTGGATATACGAATTCTTATTGATTATGTGGGGGTATGGTAATCTTCTCTTGAATCTAGTACGAGGATGCTGAATTCTTCTTTTGAATCCGACATATGGATATTGGATTTGTATCTGAATTCTTCTTTTGAATCCGACATATGGATATTGGATTTGTATCTTTAATCTTTAGTTGTTTTCCATTCTCTATCAAATTGGTATTAGAGCAAGTTCTCGATCCCGAGTCTTACCCAAACACTAATTTCCACTGCTATCCAATCTTTTAAAAAAAAAAAACTGCTCCGGTCTGCAAACCCAGTTGCTGCCTGTTTGTCTCAGCTGTCAAGCACCACACAACGAGCCACTTGAAGTTCTGGTCTACTGTTGCTGTTGTGCTCATACATGTTGCTGCCTGCTCTGCTACTTCAGTGACAAGATGTCCTTGTGGTTAGTTTGTGCTCTTGCGTAAACTTTTCAAAGGTCAAATGTTATTTCACTAATTTGTTAAGTTCTTGCTTTGATTTTAGGATAATTGATAATTAGTTGGGTGTTACTTAAGTTGCTTGGATCTTCAAAATTACTTTCTGTTTTGAAAGAACAACCAAAAAAATAGAGAAATTTTATTTGCATGATGATGTTCCTTAGAACAATGGCATTGTTAGAAAGAGGCCAGGAACTCAAGACGAGCATTCCAAAGTCAAACCGGGATACAAAAGTATGTGAAATGATGGAGGATTGGAATAGTTTAAAGATGACCTGTTAGAAATTGTCAACAGAATTACTTCTACGATAGATGACTTTCAAAAGTCGTTCCTAAAAGAGAGTCTTGGAGTCGCAAGTCAAGTCCAGAGTCATGAAAGTTCTCGTAAGAATGAAGGAGAGGAAGTGAGTCATCCATCTCTTACGAAATGTGTGCAATCTTCAACTGATATTAGGAGTAAACAACTTGGATCCAATGTTGAGTTATTTAATTAACCTCTTAATTTATCTATTAGTCTTATCTTCAATGCTGAGGATTTGACGCTTTTCCAAGGTACTTTTGAGCATCCTATGTTTTCGGTTTGTACCAATGTGGTTCTACAACTTCAGAGGTTACATTGCCTAGCTTGCCTCTTGTTATGCCCTCTATTGTTGTCATTGATGATGTTGAAGCCACTCTTGAAGAGTACTCTGATACTACTCATGACTACAAGACCTTGCCTACTTATGAAAAATTTCTGTTTAGTCATCTGGTTAAACATGTGAAGGCATCAAGACCAACAATTGAGTTTATTGATTTATTTCTCCCGGAAGAATATTTTGTTGGCAAGAAGCTACATCCCATCATTCAATTGCTACTTTTTTTGGAGAAGCTCAAAGTTGTGCACTATTTTCTTATGTGCAATGAAGTGAATCTGATGTTTCATTGGTCGATTTCATGATCCTAGACTTCTACAAAACTTGAGGTCGTGTTTTTAGTAACTGGGTAATTTGCATTATTGTGCTCTTGATTATTTTGGTTGTTTCTCTTTATACTAACTCTCTAGAGGTAAGTTTTTTTTGGCCCCCAAGCCGGGGAGAATGATGGAAATACATATTATTATATGGATTTTTGGATGCTAATATACTGAACTTTTGGGGTATTGGACAATAATGCACTGAACTTTGACCTTGGACAATAATGCACTGAACTTTGAGGGGTGTTGGACAATAATGCACCCTAAACAATTTCGATGGTGGCTGACTTGGTGGCGATCTTATGGGGCAGACCGGGAAGATAAATTGGAAATAATATGTAAGTTTATGACATGTCAGCTAATCTACACAAGCAAAGGTGGTTTTATACAACTACAACAACAATCTCTCAGCAAAAATATGTTTAAGCAAATGTGATTTTATGTTATTTTTACTCTTTTCAAAGTTGATTCCCTTTGCTTACGTGTGGATTAGTTAACATGCCATAAATTTAAATATTTTGGGCTAATTCATCTCCTCCACCTGTTAAGTAGGATTGTCACCGAGTTAGACACTGGCGGAATCGTTCTGGGTGCATTATTGTTCAACACCCCCGAAAGTACAGTGTATTATTCTCCAAGGTTAAAGTTTAATGTATTATTGTGCAACACTCCAAAAGTTCTGTATATTAGCATCCAAAACCCTAAAGGAATAATATTTAGTATGTTTTATGTTACTTTATAATTTCCTATTATTATTAGGAATATTATAGTTTGCTCGTTTGATTAGGAATATCATATTAGCTTCCTATTTCTATTAGGTTTAGTATTAGGAAAGTTGTTTACCTATAAATAAGTGCTTTGCTAGCCTTTATGAGATATTCTACATTGATATTAAAATATTGGATATATGAATTCTTATTGATTATGCATGGGGATGCTAATCTTTTCTTGAATCTAGCATGAGATGCTGAATTCTTCTTTTAAATCCAACACAGGGATGTGGAATTCGTATCTGTTATCACTAGTTGTTTTTCGTTCTCTATTAGAAATGCAAAACCAATTTATAAGCAAAGTTTTTAGGAGGCATCCGGTTTGCATCGTTGTGGTCAAGTGAAGAAGTGACCTTCGCAAGTCTCATCAATTGAGTTGATCACAAGCTGCAACCTTTGGAGGCGATACTGCTTTCCAAATTCTAGAGAGTTGCATCAATACTTTATACTTGTAAGTATCCTCTTGCCCTCACCATTCAATGCTTTGACCTATGGGAACAAACTTGTAGAGGCCACAATGACTTTCATCGTTAGTTCTTTTCGAATAAATCTAATACTAAAAAAAAGCTGAACCCTTACTGGGAGTAAACTATGCAAGCCCAAAGAAACAAGTGTCCTAGGATCATGTGAAATGGAAACATTTGACTAGGTGTTCTTTAGCGAACAAACGTAGAAATATCTCACTAATCATTATAATGTTTTGGTTAATCAAAAGAGAGATAAAAACCTTACATCGAGTCATTTTGTTACTTCAAACCCGCTAACTTTTTGGCAAGGCAGGAGTTGGAAAACAAAGTTACTGGCTTTGCTTGTTGATACTAAGGTCATTGCTATAGGTGATGGTGAGTTTATGTGGCCATGTGATCCAAAAAGACAGTTCATTGTCAGGAGCTTTCGAAGAGATTTGTGAAAGGTACACCCATCTTGATTTCCCCACAGATGATATGATATTATCATAAGGTTTAAGGCTCCATCAAAAGCTTCTTTCCTAGTTGGGGTAGCCTCTAATGAAAAGGTTTCCCATGGGAGATGCTTATGGGGATAGATTTTAAGTTGGATGGCAGGTTTCCTAAATGTCTCTAGGAGGAAGAATTGGTAGACTGCCTAAGGGCTTTGAAACAAACTACTGTTATTGAGGGCTAATTGGGTGAAATCTCATACTATTCATGATGTAAGAGTAGGCTTGGAGAAGATGGTTGGAAAAAGGTTGGCTTGGAGGAGTTTGGAAGACTCTTTTGTTGGTTACATGGTGCAAAACTTAGGAGTGGAGTTGTGGAATGTTTTTAGGGCAATGTTTGGTCCTATTGAGAATCAAGCTTTATGATATTCGAACTTTGTATAACAAAAATTGAATTTTGTGAGCAGTACTAGGTCCTATCGAGAATCAAAGGTTGTGTCTAAATGAGGTAGGTTGAAGTACACTATGGAGTCTCCCTATTTATTTCATGTCATTGTTCACTATTTTGGATAGTGTTGGAGAGAAGCTAGTTGCTTTAAGCAAGAGGGAGTTCTTGGCATAATACCTATTAGGCATATGAGTGAAGCCCTTAAATCCAAGTGGTTGTGGTATTTTTGCAACATAGGTAATGTGAAGATCGATAAATATGGGGTGGATAACCTTGGCCGATGAATTAAGAGGAGTCCCTATAGTCCTCGATTGGGTCGTTGGAACTCTATCTTTCAAGATTTGCAACATTTTAAACCCTTAGTGTCTTTTGAGGTAACAGGCCCATGGTTGTGGGTTTTTTCCCCCCTTTCCCCATAAGGTCTGTTATGGGGACAAACCTCTTAAAATTAAATTTGTTAACCTCTTTACAATTATGCTTCTTAAAGATACTACAGTGTAAGTAGGCATTTAAGTTGGTTACAAAGTCTTTGAAACGTCATGTCTTTCCCTTGAAGTCCCAATAATTGGGGAGAAGAGAGCGTGTGTGGGGATTCTTGGTTAAAAGGTGTTGTAGGATTATGTAACCTTATGACTTTGGTAAAAGCGCTTCCGTTGTTAAACATTTCAGCAACACTTTTTAATGATGGTAACTGTCTTCCTTTTCTTGCTAAAGCAATCTGGTATTTTAAAGTGCCTATATATATATATATATAAATAAATATATATATATATATTTATTTATTTATATATTTGTTTTTTTTTGTTTTGGGGGGGGGGGGTGACTATTAAAGGAGAAGTTCCTACAGATTATGTGTAAAAGAAGAAATTTTAGTGGCAGTAGTAAGGGTTACATATTTCATGTATTTGATTTAGAATTCACCTGGAATTAGGGACACAAATAAAAATGGAGGCTTTACTTAAGTCCAAATACAACCGATGCCTAAGTCTATTTCCTAGGTGGTGTGTCTGTAGGGGTGGAGGGAAGATCAGAAATAACAACCAACCTCATCCTAGAACTTGATTTGAAATATTGGGGTTCAAAGACTTAGATTAAATTGAAAATGATTGATTATGTGCGACCTTAAATAAGGAACAATATAATCCAAGTTGAACATATGGCTAATGAGGGTGTATTGGCCCCGAACACATTAAGTTGGGTTATCTTGTGCTAGGTTTTGGGATGAACTCTTTCCGAGTTTGGATAACTTGAAATGTGCCCTTCGTTCCCAGAAGGTAAATCGAATGGTGGAGAATTATGACTTCAAAATGATTCTACTGAATGTGTTTGTGTCCAACACACCCTCTTCGAACAATCCCATTTTTAGTGAATTACCATAGTTATCATTGTTTTAGCTACTTGTGGGCCAGGTAATTTGGAAACTATGAACAATGATAACTATGGTAATTATCTTGGAGGTCTTTGTGCTTTTGGAAATGGGCAGCTGGGTGGGATCCCAGAATATTATTGCTTTGTTGTAGAGTTTCAGGTAGACCTGTCAATTCGGGCAGGCTAGTCAAATACGGGTTTGTGTGTTTCGGGTTTGAGTAAATACCGGTTGGGTGTATTTTGGGTTCGGGTAAATACTGGCCGTGTGTATTTCGGTTTCGATTTTGGATCGGGTTCTCGGGCATGGCTGGCATTTATTTAACTGCATTCTAGAGCAAATATGGCGAAGTCTATGTATTCAAACTACCTACCAAATACAACTTCCTATTTCATATTGGTACCATTGATGCCTCAAGCCCTATTCCAGAGTTGAACATTAAAAATTGACAATCTTAGACAAACAAGACTCAAGATTTCAATAGCATGCTTCTTAGGCATCCATAAATCCAATGAGCATTTGAATAGAAACTAATTTGTCGAAGCATCAAGGAAGCAAGAAACTCTGGATTTTTTTAAATTTTGTTTTTTCTATGAAAATAAATTGTCTCAAAACTCTTCAATTTAATTAATATATGTACCAAAATGTTTCATTACGTTCTCATGACAATAAACTAAAAATATTTACACTTGATTTTGAGAAATAGTATCTACTAGAATTGCATTTGTTGTACAATTGTATCATGGTTAATAATTACAAAAATAAACGCCATATATCGATTTTCATTATTTGGGGTATTTTGTTGAGAATATTGGATTACGTTACTGGAAAATCAATTAACCAATCAATCATAACAATATATCTCATGCAATAGTTAGCATGATATTAAGAAGTTAAATTCTTCGATTACAATCTTCAAAGAAATAAAATAGGATACTAAATATCATTCAAGTTTTATTAGAAATTGTGAGATTAGAATTGCACTGTGCTTATATCTCCTTAATTTATATTGATTTGATTTTGACCAAACACATGATATGTTTTCTTTAAATATTTTTGGTTAATATTTTAAAGAAATTCATAAAATAATTTCAAATCACAATGACATCAAATTCTGGCCTAATGTCACAATCCTAATAAAAGAAAATATTACTTGTCATTAATTTCAAATTAATTAGCAAGACCTATATATATTGGGTATTGTTGGGGAGCCCACAAGAATGCAAGATAGATCACCGCTTTTTAGAACTTGAATAGTTTCCATTAACGACCTCTAACTATTGCACCAGTGCCTCATCTTCCATATCTCCTCGAAGTTCCATTTTCATGAGTAGATCTACTTATAGTCGCTCCAATACTGTTTAGAGATATTGGACATAAGTCTGACTTTTCAATCATTCTCGCTACTCTTTGCCCCCTTTTTATTGCTCAAAAAATTTTAGTTAGTTATCTGTCACTATTATAAAGAAGAATAAAGGCAAATGATTATGCATGTCTCTAATATGATATATTTCAGTGGACAAAAACTATAATTAGGAGTGAAAAAGTACAAAAGTGAAAAGTCGTGATAGTAAAAGAGTATGATAAACGTAGAGAATTGTTAGTTTTTATTGATTTGAGAAATGGGCAGAGCGGTTTCGGGTTGGACCCATTAATTTTTGGGTTCGGATAATTTTCAGTTTGGGGTCTAGAAATCGTATTCAAAACGCAAAATTTTCAAGTGGGATCGTGTCTGGTCAATTTCTGCAAGGTCTAGTTTCAGCTTTCAGACATGTATTCGTCACTTCCTCAAAGATATGGGAAGGCATTAAAAAATGGCGCACAGTACTATAGGTGCATGACTGTTCTGCTTGTTGGCAGTCTTAGCAGGTGTGTTTGTGCCTGCTAAATTTCCAACAGCCTCACAGCCTATTAATTAAATTTGGTTTGTATCTCATATAACCTTTATATTCTGCTGGGTCAGTATTAAAACTAAGTTAGAGCTCAATATGGACCTGCTTCGCATCAAGTTAATTGTGTTATGCTTGCACCGTGGGGCATCCTCGTCATTGTGAAATGAGACAACTATCTTATTATCAGAGTGCTTGATTTGTTCTGCAATAATTTAACCTTTTACATGACTTGTGCAGTATGTAGACATTTGCAAACTTATCAAAAAAATAAAAAAAATAAAAATGAAGACATTTATTACATCTGAGTTCTTTCTGTGGATGCAGAATGGTAAGGCACTAAGAAGCTTGAAGATTCACAATGCAGCTGTGATTTGTCTTAACTGGGTGGAGGATGCTGGAGATGGAGATCTGAACCAAGTTTGTGTCTTGTCTTATTCAATCTGTTGCTTTGTGCTTGTTTCAAAAATCTTGTCTTATTCAAAAATCTATTGCTTTGTGCTTGTTTCAATCTATTGCTTTGTGCTTGTTTCAAAAATCTTCCCATGCTCACCTGGGAGGTTTACTTTGCAGCATAGGTTTTTATTTCATGTTGGATGGGTGTCTTTATTGTCTTTATGTTTTTTATCCAATCAAATTCATTTACCCTTTAGTATCTCTATACATCTGCCAAATTATTTTGCAGGATGCTGGATATGTGGTGTCTTATGAAGACCGCACATCACGCTTTTTTCCTCCTGCTCCAAGAGTCCCACGAATATCTGGAGTGGTAGCCGGGGATTCGGCCTTGATGGATAACAATGAAGATTCATTTCAAGATTTGCTAAGTACTTCTTACCAACAATTTAACATCCTTTGCAGTGCAGATAAAGATGGAGGCATATGCTTTAGTATATTTGGTATATTTCCGATTGGGAACATTGTGAGTAGCTCCACATTCCATGATGTTACAAAATTTCAATTAGCCTTGATTCATTTAGCAGAATGATTTGATATTGATTAATTAATTAATCATGTATCTGGGTCATCAAACAGAGGACATCCATTTTGACATGATGCTGCATATTCTCTTTTGGACCATCTAGTATGTTGTTTCTTGCTGGAATATCCTAAATTTGTGTGGTTAGGCTCCTCCGCGTAAGGACTAAACTGGACCTTCACTTAGTTTTCTTCTGGAGTCTATCATCTGATTGTGACTTCTTGATTCTTAAACAAAATACCATTATTTGAGGAGTCTTACAACTTTGATACGTATTAGTTACTCTTTACTCAACTGAATATTGTTTTATCATGTAGACATGTAGTCTTTCGGTCTCTGGTCATTTCAATGGTTTATGTTTATTACTGATCCTGATTCTTTTCCTATTTATTGATATTCTTCCAGAATTTACATAGTTTGTCTCTTCCTCTGGTTGGTGATCAAGTAGCACATGATATGCTCCAGGCATCAATTTTTAAGGTTTGTATCCTGTGTATGATACAATTGAAGTTTGCAATCACAAATTATACATTGATCAAATATTGCGAAATGAGTAACATACTGCAATTTTGTACAGAGCACCATGCAGTTGAGTTGTTATGAATGACTTTGGTTAAAAGATTGAGGAATTGGTGTTTATAATATGATTCTATACTTTGTACTAGGTGGTTGAGTTTGTCACTTATATACGGCTTGGAAATCGATCTTTATCCAGAGAAATTTTGCATGATTTCATCATTTCACGGTTCTTTGTGATTGCCCTTAGCAAGCGGTTGTACTTGTCTGTTTTTGCTTAGTTGCTTAAAAATGTCCTACTTTTTAATGTGCAGCTTCGAAGGTCTATTGGGCTTTGTATAACTAAGAAGTGGATTGTCTTTCTGGAGATTTGGAACGACAACTTGTAGAGATTAGTAGGCTTTATACTGTGGTGCTACCTGCCCTACCTTATCTCTCTCAGTATTTTGTGTGTGTGTGTGGGGGGGGGGGGGTGTTTTGGTGCCCTGTCCTAATCTATAGGATAAATACTGCATGTGTTGTCATAAGTCATAACTGACATGGAAATTGGTATATCCTTAGTTTGAAAAGGCCTGCACAATGCAGGAAGGCTAGAGGCATAACCTTGGTGCCTCGTAGAGGGTCAAGTGCATGCACTTCATCCAAAAAACCCCACACAAGCACGCCCTTTTATGCCTTTTGGATGATTTAATGATAAACGTCTCTGCTTTTCTGGAATGTATCTTATATTTTATTACTTTTGCTTAGATCAACATTGAGAATGGTTCTCTGCATTAGGTTGCTTTGTCAAGAGATTTTTGTCGCTTGGTCATCATATGCTCTGGAGAATCTTCTGGCGACTCTGTTCAACACTCTGGTTGTGGTATGCGGGGCTTGCATTGCTTAGTTTTGGACACCTCAATTTTTCAGAAGAGGTAATTTTTTAAATATAAATATATTGGTTTTTTTTTTTTTTGATAGGAAAAAGACCTATATCAATAAAAGGGTTAAAAGAACTAATGCTCAATGTAGCACCATACAAAGTTATGTACAACCAAAGAACAAACTATCCACAAAATCTACCACATCTAAAGTAGAGGAGCTAAAACTCCTCATTCACCCAAAAGTAGATGGACTTGACAAATGTCTTTCAATCTTTGAAGAGGGATTTCAATTCCCTCAAAAATCCTTTGGTTCCTTTCTTTCCAAATAACCCAAACAATCACATGTGGAATTACCAAGGCATTCTTCTTCTTGGGTTTCCTACCAAAGAAACTCTCCCAAGGTAGGAGATGATTCGTAACAGAAAAGGATACAACCCAAGAAACACCGAGACAACCAAAGGCTAAAGCCCAGAGAGACCTAGCGAAGTCACAATGAAGCAAAAGATGATTTGGAGATTTGAGATCCCTTTTGCACATGCTACACCTATTAGCCAAAATCTTCCCCCTTTGTTTTAAATTATCACAAGTCAAGATGCTATCGCGAGTCGCTTCCCAAACAAAAAAACGCAGCCTTCAAAGGGGCAAAGATTTCCATATGATGCTAGATGGAAAAGCTCCACCCTCCATAAGATGCAACTTGGAAGAATCCATGCTACGAAGATTCGAATAAAAGGACCTCACAGAAAAATCCCTAGTCTTACTCACAACCCATGTGACCGTGTCTTGTGAACAATCCCCAAATTTAGCCTTATTAAGGGCCTTGAAAAAGCTAACCAAATAACCTTCCTTAGCAAAACCTTCCCTAACAAAAATAGGGGATCAAACATGAGACCTTAAAGATTTCTCCCGATAATGTGCAACAAAAGCATTCCTATCCACTGCAAGAACATAGAGAGCAAGGAAAAGATCTTTCAAACGAGCCTGAAAGCACCATCAATCATGCCAAGAGGAAACAGTAGAACCATCGCCTATAACAAAAGATACATATGGATGGGAAGGCTCGCAACCCTTAACTATATACTTCCAAAGACTACAACCATATGAACCATTGGGAATTGAGGGTACCCACCCAGAGCCTATTGCACCATATTTGATCGTTATTACCATCCTCCAGAGATTACCTTTTGTTATTCATGAATCTCCACAACCACTTCCCGAGAAGAGCCACGTTACAAAGACGTCTCTAATTCCAAGTCCCGTTGCTTCACGATGTTCCTTCTCACTAAGTAATACTTGAAATCGTTCCCTCAAGCCCCCCAAAGGAAATTTCTTTGAATTCCATCCAACTTACTTGCCACAGAAGCAGTGATTGGGAAAAAGAAAGTAAGCTAGAATGCTTGAGAGAACACTCCTTACAAGAGTCATTCTCCTCCCTTTGGAAAGATATTTTGATTTCCACCCCGCAAATTTCTTCTCGAACCTTTTGATCACTGGATCCCAGATATCTAACTTCTTGAATCCTGCGCCGAGTGGACGACCAAGGTATGTAGCTGAAAAAGACCAAATTCCACATCCCAAAATACCCGCTAGAAATTTCATATTGTTCACTTGACCCACTGGCATAATAGAACTTTTAGACTTAATCCTCAAACCAGAAACAACTTCCGACCAAGTAAGAATGTATCAAGGATTGAGCAACTGTTCCGCATCACTATCACAAAGGATGATGGTGCCATCCACAAAAAGAAACGAAAAACGTACAAGTTTCACAAATTTGCTCGGTCCAGAAAGAAGCTAGACGGCAACCCTTCGGTTAAAGCAGATTGTAACATCCTAGAAAGCACCTCCATAACTAGCAAGGGTCTCCTTGTCGGAGTCCTAGAAGCGTTAAAGAACTCATTAGGGGATTCGTTAACAAAGATTGGAAAAGAAGTGGTTGAGATGCATTAACGAATCCATGTGAGCCATTTATCCCTAAAGTCCATTATATACGTAACATACAAAAGGAAATCCCAATTGACATGATCATAAGCCTTTTCAATATCTAATTTACACTGCATTCTTCGCTTATTCACTTTGACCCACAAATCTATAAGCTCGTTAGCAATCACAACATCTAGGATTTGACGCCCTCAACGAAGGCTTTTTGGTTAATCGATATGAGGCCACCAATGAAAATCGTCAATCTAAGAGCTAAAGCCTTAGATAAAAGCTTGCAAATGCTCCCAACCAATTGATAGGGTGGAAATCTTTGATGTTGACTACGTTAGCCTTCTTAGGAATAAGGCTAATGAAAGTAGCATTCAGGCCAGAAACTAATTTATCTGAAGAATAAAACTCACTGAACATTTGCATCACATCTTCGCGCGCTGAATCCCAATTGTTCTGAAGAAATGACATCGTCATGCCATTTGGACCAGGTGCTTTTACAACATTAAAAAGAGCTTTAGAAACTTTTTCCTCACTAAAAGGCAACTCAACTCTTTCCTTATCAGAAGCCCTTAAGAAGAAAAAATAAAGGGCATCAACTTTAGGCCTCCAAGGTTCCAACTCACAAAAAAGAAATTTATAGAAATCATTAATGACCAGCTTCATGTCATGATTCTCCTCATAGGGCAACCCATCCATAACCACAGAAGATAGATGATTATATTTTCTATGGAGATTGGTTACTCTATGGAAGAACTTTGTATTTCGATCTCCTTCTTTCAAATATAAAGCCCTTGATTTTTGACGCGAAGAAATCTCCTCCATGAGATTATTTTAGCCCACTCATCCTTAGCAAGGTTCCTTTATTGAATGTCTGTGCTCAATCGCACACTTGATTGTTCTTTCGCACTTAGGGAATTGATAATATATATAAATATATTGGTCTTTGATGGGACAAATCTGATGGTAACTGTTTTGATTTAGTTCATTTATGATGTGCTCTCTCTTTCTTTGTCTACACACACAGACACATTTCCTCAGTTGCTTTCTTGTCACAAGATTGAGCTGGATAGTGATGTGGGTGGATATGCTTGGCATCTTATGGTTTAGTGCGCTACTTTGTTTCCAAAAACTAATGAAATGCTATTTTATAATGCAAAAGGAATTCCTGCTTTTCTATTTTGGTACTTTGCTGTTGCTTGAGGTTAAGGCTGTGGGTAAAAATCTTTATTTATGGGTATCTAAAGCTGCTAGGTCTGTTTCTATGCTGTTGATTTGGTGATGTACATTTATTTTTTTCATTCAAGTGTGATAAGTGTACTTCCAAATATAAGAAGCTAAATGTGAGATGTAGTGTGAGGAGCCAACAAGCATACTTTTGACCAATATTAGGAGAAGCTCTATGCATTTCTATATGCATTCTAAAGGCTAGTTATGTAAGACTGTTTGTATGTTTGTTTGATCCCCCCCCCCCCCCCCCTGTATGGTTGACTTTCAACAAAAAAGTGTCTGTGTAACATAGTTTTGTGCTTCTGATACTGTTTGCTTATGTTTGTTTAATTTTACAAACTTGAGCTTTGTATTTACATTACTTTCTGGAATCAATTGAACCAATTAGTTTTAAGATATAAATGAATAAAACAAAAACATGGTGTGAAATTTTTATTTTTATTTTTCTTTAACATTGGTAAGTTGGGCCACCCACTAGGCCCCCTATCTTAGGGAGAGCTCAATGGGTCCACCAATCCATGGGGTTGGGGGAAACTAGGCATTCACGTCTGTTGCTGCTTCCATGAATCGATCCTGGGACTTGTGGGATACCACAGTGCAGCGGATACCAACCGAGCTAAGAGCTCATTGGTAAAAGCATGGTGTAAAATGCTTGCTGATAATACTCCATTTATAGCACGGTTAATATTGGTCCCTACCAAGCTAGGAGCGCAAATACTCCCTCCGTCCTATTTATTTGTCACTTTGGAAGCGTGGGAAGATTCCAAGGTAACTAATAAATTTAGGGAGAAAAATTATAAAATTACTTGATTGGTAAAAAATAATAATGAGGGATGGAGAATATAGATCTAAAACTAGTAAAAGTTATAATATAATATTGGGAATGACAAATAATTAGGGACAAGACAAGTTAGTTAAGTAGATAAATAAATAGGGACGGAGGGAGTAGTTTTTGGATCCTAATACTTATTATTTTTAATAGTATAGTTTATTTAATAAAGAATTCCAAGTGCATTCAAGAGCTTACTTCTGCAGGAAAAAAGAAATTCATCAAATTGCTCTACAAGCAACCAACATTGAAGATTTAGCTGAGGTTATCCGAGCATCACTTATGATCATGCATAAGCAATGGTGTGATTCTATGCAGACATTCCATGACAAATTTCGCCCTCTATCGACACTAATTGTTAATAATGGTAATGCTCATAAAGGTGACGACCTGTGTATAATATATATTGTTTCTATTTTATTTTATTAGTTGATCTCTTTTCTTTATTTAGGATTGGATTCATCTCCCGTAGAGGAGTTTCTCAGTCTTCTAGGAGGTGCTCGAACTAGTCCACCAGTTCATCAGTTTTTGGTCAATTCTCTTGGTGAATCGGTATGATTAGCCTCATATGTTCTCATGTTGTGGTTTAGTTTAAGATATTTAATTGTTTATTCATGTTGAATAGGGACTCAAGCGTGTAACGAAGGCTATTTCCAATTCAGGAAAGGAGCTTCAGCTCATTGTCCTGGATCATATCCAGGTATCCTTTCTCTCTGCCTCACTCTCATGCATTGGTTGTTTTTACATCTCCATTCTGTGTTTTCTATTTTTTGGGGTCAACTTTTTATAGATACCATGACATAGCACACATTCTGTGATAATAAGCTAGACAAAGCAACAAATGAATCGTGAAGTCTAGTTGAATATGTTTAGAATGAACAAAAGTAGCGGAATTTATTGGAGTCAAAGCTCATGGTTCATGTCTAAACTCAAACCAAAGTGGAAAGAAAAGTTCATTGCTAATTCCATTTTTCTTGCAGTTACTAAAAATCTTGAAAGACAAGCTTTGGTGTCATAGATATAATTCACTGAACTCAAGTTTTTGGGCTTAAACAAATGTGCTGCTTGTCTGATGAAATAACAACATAATGGCAACCTGCAATCGCTCATGGGTTCTCAATGTTAGCGTTCCCTATATAAGCAATTAAGCATCAAATCCAAATCCAAATCCATACTGTAGAGTTTTGCTTGGATAGGCTCAGGTGGAAATATTCAAATAAAAAAAATAGGCTCAGGTGGATGGATGTTAGATGTAGTGACCTTACCCATGCTTGTAAGATGTTTATAATACAACACTCATGTATGTGTTTTAGAACTCGGATGTATATTGCACCAGATGTGAGTCTTCATGGTAGAAGAGACTATCCATGATGTAGAATGTGTGTTTTGGCAACCAAAAATGTGGAAATTCATACCGTAAACTTGAAATCAAACATTTGTAATCATGTCAAGTGTCTTGTGATCTATTTCAAAGAAACTATTAACATATGTATATAAGATGATTTGTAAGATCTTTTGTTTGTATTAGCACCTCTTGAAACACCAAAGAGAATCAAAACCTATTATTGAGATGGGTGACTGAATCATCTATCTATTAGAGTAATAGAAACAGAAGAAGCAGATATTACAGAAAGGAAGTCAAATTCAGGCCTTGGTGTGCTTGTGCGGGCATGTTATGTTTTGCCCATGTTAACATTTATGTATGAAATATTCTATTTATTGAGCATAGATTTAAGTCCAAGAATCGGTTGCCTTTAGTACCTCCATCAGAGTCCATTCAGTAAACTGCAAATACATGCGATGATCAGCTGTATTGTCCAAAACTCATTGAGGCATAATATCAGAGAAGGGGAATTGAACCAGGATTAGGAAGGCCGTTACCCTGTAAATCACATACATTTGTATTAGTTCATGTCTGTGAACATGCTTTGTGTGTTAAGAAAGACTTCTTGCTTATATCACATTGAATAGCTGTATTCGAAGAGGAGGCCTTTTCAAACAGCATGGTCTCGTTCTTAATTCATTACGGAGACTTTGATAATGACAATGTGACCACTCTGAACAGCCAGCAGCAGAAATAATTGGATTTAGAATGGGTGAGCTAAGAGGTCTTTCAAGATGGCGTGCACGCTTTGGGAGCATTGGGCTTAATGAAAAATTGATAAACAATGCAACGGAAAGAGTAGGGATGTTGCATATCCAAATTGTGCGTTTCATGCAGATTCTTTCATCTGTCATTCAGCAGGTATGTGCTGTACCCTACCCGTGAGCACTTTCCGGTGATTTTTAATCTTCACACTTAAACTTCAATTAGTGGTTTTATGAGCATATCTTTATTCCAATTATATTGAATTATCAATATTACTAGCTTGCTACTTACCCAAATCATTTCATTAGTTTGTCATTCTTTATTCCAATTATATTGCAGAATTGTTTGTCGATTTACCATGAGATAGTGATTTTGCTTACGAGATTGTCCAAGTTGTCATTAGATGCCATAGTGAAGGGCTTTATTGCGTCATCATTTCTTTTGATAATGGCAATTCTTCCTGAATGCAACATGCTACATTTTTCAAAATGTGCCGTTGTCATTTTAGAACCTTAATTTTATAAACTTTGAACGTCACCCATTATTATGCAATCATGTGTAAAACTTGGTAATTTTCCTTGAGTTTTCTATTGCTTAACCTTTAATTGTGGAGAATCTTTTAAATTTGTTGACAAGAAAATCACGGAATTGAAAATGAGGAAAGTTTTTAGAAACATTAAGGCTTAAAAGTTATGAGTGAAAGTTACAAGTATGAGGGAATTATTCTCTTTCCTACATTGAGGTTGAGTATAGGAAAGTAGCAAAAGGTAACCATGATGAGATATATGCCATAGGAACAAAATCTCATGCTTTATGCCTTTAGGGTATCGTATACTCCCTCCGTTTCACCATATTTGCCATGTTTTACTTTTCATAGTCTCCAATACTCTACTTTAATTATCATTTTCTATTAATATATTTTTTTTAAGTAAATATAAGATTGTACTTTTATGAAATTAATTTTTAGGATTAATTTAATATCATTACATTTGTTCATAAATTAATAATCAAAATTTTAGAAGTTGACTGCATGTAGCTCTTAGTGACAAATTATTTGAAATGGAGTATAAAGTTTTCCCAAACATAGGAAGTTTAAACATTTCACTAGGGGTGTAGTCTTGCTTTTCTTTTTTAATATTTTTTTTCTTCTAAAATTCTTTGACCAAATGTTGATTGATTACTATTGCCATCTTTATGAGACTTTGTGGGATCACATTGTTATATTGTTTAGTAAAAAAAGAGTCAATAAAGGTCTTCTTCTTTAATGTTATCTAGTGATGAGTAGAGATTAAAATACAGTTTCCATTTAGTTGCATCACGAAAAAGTCACCTATATATTGTGGTTATTGGGGGAATGGAAAATTTTGGTTTGCCTATGCTAAAACCTTTCCGATGTGGCTATTCTGCTATGCAACGATCACATTTTCTTGCCAATGGTATGATGCCAAAGAAGATGTAATGTGAACGCTTTCTAAGATCTCTTTATGGAAGTTCAAATTTTGTTGGGGAATTCCGGTACTTGATTCTTTGGTTGAGGTATCCTGGTCCAGGTGAATGATAATCTAATTTCCTTTTTTATTTTTCCTTTGGTGCAATGTTTGACTACTTATCTTTTGTACTTTTATAAAAGAAGAGTATTTAATATCTAACGTGCAAAATGAATAAAGATTAACGTAATTATAAATTATTATGAGCCTTGAATGTGCTGCTTATGGGAGGGAAAAAGCAACAAAGGGTATGTGAGCAGTGCTATGTGCCCTAGTGAAGCAAAGCCGTTATGATGACATAAGCATAGTGATGAGTGAGGGGTGAGTGCAGAACATAGAAGGGATGTGATATGTCCAAGTGCTTAAAAGATACTAATAACCTTATCAGGTAATGGAGTACCCAAAATCCCTGTAATTTAAACTTCTTTCAGACTAATAACTTAAGAAGCTATTGGTTTGAGTATCAACTTAATTTCTTGAATAATGCGGTTTGGGTTGTCGCTGTAGGATTGTGAATTGCTTTAGAAAGTATTAAGCGTGCCAAAGGTTGTCGAGACCTTCAACAAGTGGGTGAACAGAGTTGAGGTGAGTTTTTTAGATTGTGTCATATTAGAAATCCCACTTATGGGGACTTCTTGATTTTACATGATTCCATCAGTTTTTTGCCGATGTTACCCTAGTTTTTGTAAACCTAACTACAACAATTTGGGTTATTTGAGATGCAATTCTTCTTTTAGGAAGCTATGTCGGGCCTAATGGTTAACTTTTCAAAAAAGTGTCCTCATTCCTAGAGGCAAGGGTCCTTAGATTTGTTACTTGGCTCAGATGTTTGGGTGTGGAGTTGCTCATGTCCCGTCTTGTTATCTTGGTCTACCTCTAGAGGCATCTTATAGGAGCTTGTCAATTTGAGATCCTATAGTAGAGAGGTTTAAATTTGTAGTATGTGAATCTAGGCTCTTGTGTAGAGGGGTCGTCTCACCTTATTGAAAAAACACTGTAAGGAGTGTGCCTACCTATTTAATATCTCTTCTTATTTTACCTCCTGCCTGGATGAGTTGCGTAGATTATGTCATGAGAGACTTCTTTTAGAACATCGATTCTAACAACGACTATCATTGGGTCAATGTGATAATATTTGTTGTCCTAAGATCAAGGGAGATCTTGGCATTAGACCCCTCCATGTGATGAATGAAGTTTCAAAGTCCTAGTGGCTTTGGAGGTTTGCTATAGAGGATGATGCGTCGTTGGAAAAAGTGATCATGGCCATATTTTTGAGTGGTTTAAATCCCAAGTGTATTTTGAGGTGAATAATGTCTCTAGCCTCCGGAAACTTGTTTTGGAATGATGTTTGGTGTGGCAATCGCCTTCTTAATGAACAATCCCTTATTCTTTATATGATGGTCACACTGGAGACAACATATCACCAAATCATGTCATGGAACGAAGACTCTATCCATTGGGATTTGGATTATGTGAGATCTCTTAATAATTAGGAAGGTGATAACATTTGTAGTTTGTTGGCTTTACCGGCTTAGATGGTGGTGTTGTGTTAAGGTAATGATGAGATTGTTTGGCCTCACGATTCAGAATTGTAAGGCTCCCCCTAAAGCTTGTATCTTTGGTTAGCCATGCAACAAAGATAAGATTCTTGTAGAGGAGATGCTTAAGCGCAAAAGTTTTAGTGGTCCTAGTAGGTGTTAATGTGTTATAAGAAGGAAGAGATTGTGGATCATTTACTTGTTTGTTGTCCATGAGCTTCTCCGCTTTGGGACATTGCTTTTTTTACTCCCTCCGTTTCAAATTAATTGTCACCTAGAATTTTGCGCCAAAAGCTTTAGTCGATAATTTTTTAATATGTACAATGATTCATCATATAAAAACTACTATCATTAGACTCGTAATGAAAGATACTGATACTTTTAGAAAAGTTGGGTTTAGTGGATTTGGCAAAATGTTGTATGGGAAACTATTGATCAAAGAGGGACCTCGAAGACTATGGGAGTCAATTATTTTGAAACAGAGGGAGTAGTTGATGTGGATTTCATGCGTTCATCTATGTAGTGTGAATGATGTATTGGTGGCTTGGAGGAGAATGATGAAGAAAAGTTGGGTTCACGATGTATGGAATTTGCTTCCTGTAGGCAATCAATGGATTTTTGAGGAACTTTGTCTCTTGATGATTTCTAGCTCTATTTTTGAGGATGTTTTATAGTCGGAGTGTGGTGCTTAAGGGTGATAGAAACTTGAATTTTTTTGGATGTTGATAATATATTGATGAGAGCTTGAGGGCATGAGTGTTTTTGTACTTTTCCTTTTGTAAATGTGCGACGCCTCCTGGTGTTGTTGCAATATTTATTTCGATTACCTATAGAAAACATGTTTTTGCATTTTGATGGGGGCATGGTAGTGTACATATTTGTTTCAAATGAGCTCTACCCTTTCTCAAATAGTGTGCAATATCAAATTGCATGCTGATGTTTTGAGTTGCACCTTTGATTTTCCTCCAAACCTCTTTCCTAGTTCTCCTTGGTGATTTGAGGAGAAGAAACCATCTGGGATCAGATTATTGAAAGGTTTTAGCGAAAAGAAAACTTTTATGTTGGAAATTTATACATCTCTAAGAAGGGGGAATATTAACTCCCATGGAAGTTGCACTTTGGAGCAATTCAACTTTTTCTCTCTTTTCATTACATCTTCGGTAGCTACCAAGTTAGAATCAATCTAGAAAAGAAATCCTTTATGCTTCTTTTAGGAGTGACCTGAAGTATCATCTTATGAGATGGAATATTGTGAAGCAAACTCCCATGAAAGTTGTTGTCAATGATGTTACATTTGTTTGTTTTTCAAATAGTTCAATGGGGTTAACCCTGATTTCTTCATATTACACTTGAGATGGTTTCTAAAATCCTGATTCCTTGTGGGAGTTCACAGTCAAGTTAATGATAATATGCCTTATCTTGGAATTATTCACTCTGAAGGAGGTTACCCTTGCGACTTGCAAACTTGTTTGAAGTCTGTAGCCCCTTCAAAGGTTTCTTTCTTTGCTTGAGAATCTTATGGGAATATTTTTTACTTGTGATTACTTAAAAAAGGGAATTTGGAATCAACAATTGTTGGTTTATCCTCAGTTTGCTGTAACACTTTGAGAGCTTGCTTTCTGTTGCTTATGTGTTTCTTAACCTGTCTCTGAATTATTGGCAACCATCCCTTGCCTTAGAGGGTTTCTTTAATTGTAAAATGGATAATCAAGAAGAATACACACACATACACTTTTTTTTTTTTTTTTTTGGGGGGGGGGGGGTTAATGGATTGCAAGGAACATAAGTTGTCTCCAGAACCGATGAACCAATGCAAAGTTGTGAACTTGTGATTGAAAAAATAGCAAATCTATTCATCAATTAGGGTTCCCACGCGGGTGTGAAATCTGCACATGATTAGCTGACCTAGTACATAGTATTGAGCAATCCTTGTTGCTGGAACGGATTTCAAGTTGCTTTACCATTTCACCAATTCTCCTGTGAAATCTAATTGTCTGCTTCAGTTTTCAAATTTTTTCAGCTGGCTGCTTAGATATATAAAGATTCTCATGTCAGAATCAAGTGATCAACTCCCACAATACAACAGGTTTGGTATCCTCTGCTTTTTCCCTGAAGATTGCTCAATTAACTTCCATGAGCGTATGTTTCCTTCATAGTGACTTTTCTGTGTTTGCAGTGAGCTTGTAATTATGTTTTTGAAGTTCCTATATGATCAAGATCCAGTCAGGCTGCTCCTGGACCAATCTGTGGTTGATCATCATGTACAGGTTGATAAGTGAGTTACCTTTCTGGGCATGGATACTTTACTATTATTTCATCTCCACTGCTACTCTTGTGGCTTACTATTGGTCAGTGGGACGACCATGCGCCCGGGTGCAGGGTGCATGATGCGCCCATTCAACTTTTTTATTATTTTTTTTTATTTTTTTATGTAATATTATATTTTAAAACATTTTGTGTTGGACTTTTTTATTTTTTTAATATATGAATGTTCATAGAGTTAAATTATAATGTTTATAAACTAATATATGGATGTTCAAAATTTACTACAATATTTATAATCTACAAGGTCAATGCTCATAAGCCTTAACTATTAATTATTATGCTCATGAATTATAACTATTATGCTCATAACCTACAAGACCATAAGCCTCTACACCAATGCTCATATTGTACAACTACTATGCTCATAACTTATAATTATTATGCTCATAAGCCTCTACACCAATGCTCATACTATATAACTACTATGCTCATAACTTATAATTATTATGCTCATTACATAAAACCATAATGTTCATCAAGCAGAATTACAATGCTCATAACCTATAGCGACAATGCTCATTACATGAAACCATAATGCTCATGAAAGCATAACTACAATGCTCATAACCTATAACGACAATGCTCATTACATGAAACTATAATGTTCATCAAGCTAAACTACAATGCTCATTACATAAAACTATAATGCTCATTACCTATTACTACCATGTTCATTACCTATAACTACAATGCTTAATTCATTAAACCATAATGCTCATCATACATAATTATAATGCTCATAACCTATAACGACAATGCTCATTATATAAAAAAAATAATAAAAAAATGTAATGAAACTTCAAAAACATTTAATAAATAAATAAATAAAAGATATAAATAAGTTAAACCACAAATTTAAAATAAATTTGTATTAAAATAAAAAAAAGGCTAATTTAAAAAAAGAAAAAAGAAGAGAAAAGAGAGTTGGGCTCATGGAGTATTGTGCTCCCGGGAGCACAATCTAATTTAGTACTATTGGTGTACCCATTGGAGTATCTCTTACCTGAGTTATTGCTTAAAATTTGTTTAGACCATATACGCAAATTGCAAACGTCTGAGGTATAATGTCTAGATCCAAAATTCGGATGAGAACTGTGACCTTTACTGAGTTTCTCCCGATAAAACAATATGTGATCGGGGTGCACTGAGTTGAAAACTCCTATAAGAAAATGATCTGAGTTTAAATATTATTGCAGGAACATTTTTTCTGCTAGAGAACACTTATTTGCATATTGCTTCATTTACCATTGTGATTGTTTCATATCAGCTTTAATTAAAACTTTCAATTCAAAGGTGTAGCTTTTGTTCAATGTTTCTAGTGGGCATGCCTTTTGCTATGAATTCATTTTCTGGCATCATAATAAATTTTGAATTGCTTCTTGGGCTCAACCTAGTCCTATAACTTTTGAGCATTCTAGAACATAATGTATAAGTTATCCACTACTTTTGATGAAGATGACATACAATTGCTCTTGGCAAGTGCTAGAGGACTAGCTACTACAATCTTGTAGCTAGTTACGGCGTCAAGACTTCCAGGTTTTTCACGTGGGCTAAGCATTGTGAAGTCTATTGGTTTGGCATCACTACTGGACAATACTTGAGCGCCATGAAGGCATATTTCATTCATACTTTTTGGGTGATTCAAAAGCATGTCACAAGTGCTTTTAATTTATTTTGACATAAAATGTTATTAGAACACAAGCACGTTTAATGTTAAATTAAATTTCAGCAAAATATAAGACCACGAAAATTCAATTCAGTATTCACCTATTACATTCTTTCTAATTTTTATGATTATAGTAAAAAATGTTTCGAAGTGCATGTCTGCGTTGGTAATGCTATGGCTGGTATTGCTGTTTCTACACTAATGAATGTTTCGAAGTGCATGTCTGTATTTAGTAGCCAGCCTTCAAATGTGAGGAGTCAATTTGCACATTTGCTTGACCTAACAATGTGGTTTCGTTAATGCCGTAGGGATACAATGCAGAGAATTGAAGAGCTTATTAACCTGGGTGGGTTTGCAGATGCTGACTATTTGCACAGAACATTAGCAAAGGAGTTTCAGTATATGGAATCCAGGTATGGAATGCAATTATGTCATAACTGATAAGTAATTGCTGTCGCACAGCCTCTTCCACTTTTTCCAGTGATGCATAAAAGCAGGTCAATGGTAACACAAGCAACAAACTAGGCCCCAATGGACACCTAACCTAAAAGCAGGCCCACTAGAAGTCCCCAAGAGTGTCGATGTATCCACCAAGGAAATTACATTAATGAGGATTCGAACCCTAAACTTACCCGTTCCTCCCATATAGGGTACATGTAGCCTTACTGTGGCAAAACTAACAAAATTCCCATCTGAATAGTGGACCCAAGTTCGTGCTGAAATGACAAGTCTCTAGTCTCAACTGCATCAATACCTGATGCTGTGTATTCTGTGAAGCCATCTACTGTGGAATGATGTGCAATATCCGCGATTCACGGGCAATTTTTCTAAACTAGATGAAGTGTTTGTTGGAGATTTAGGGGTCTCATGGCCGATCATGAAATTGTTTCTATTGTTATTCAAGCATTTGTGACTTCCACTTGGAGAAAGATTGATAAATTAAAACAAAAAATGCAGCAGATCATAATGTGAGATCATCTCACCATAAAGTTATTGTGAGACGTTTATTGTTTTGGTAAGCTTTCATGAATATAAGAAGGAAAAAGGGGGGGGGGGGGTGAATAGTAATTTATGTGTTTGACTTGAATAAGTCATTCATCAATAAATTATTAGTCACTCATATTAAAAAGTCATTCTAATATGACTTTTATTCGTATGAAAACCTTTAAAAGGTCATCTATAAAGGAGTTAGTCTTACCATAACACTTTGGTGAGATAATCGTACCCTAAAATTTGTGACCGAAATTTAGTGTGCGATTGTAACTCCATGTTGAATCCTCATTATGTTCTGTAAAATTGCTTTTTAGTAACAATGATTAACTTTTTAAATGGAATAATATTTTTTTAATCAAAATGAAGTGATCTCATTAATGGAAAGCAAAACAGAAGTCACAATAGAAATCATGAATGAACAATTGTAGATCTAAGATATAGGCATGAAATTCAACTTTCAAAAAGTAAATACAATATCTTATTGACATCCGACTCTCATTTTATGAAAACCTTGTCATAAATTTTCTTTGATGATTCTCATCTTTCTTCGAAGACTCTGCGTCTATACTCTATACGGTCGACTTGACAATCTGTGCTGTAACAATCTGGAAGTGCATCTTCACCCGGTGTACTAGACCACACCTGAACAAAACTCAAATAGAGAGACTAAAAGCCCTATATATGGGTAAAATAAAGCTCTTCAATGAAGAGTTAAACTTTATTTGTAAAGCATAAATCGAACCATCAATTTAACGTAGACATTAATTGAATCGAGGCTTACCATCAACAAAAAAGGCTGAAGAAGTGGAGGCTAGGGTTCTATGGAGAAAAAAGGAGAAGAGGGAACATGAGATTTCTCTTTTTAAATGGAAAGGGTAATCAACTCAACAGACTGGTAATATAAAAAATAACTAAGTTTTTATGGCTGTATAGAATTGTCACAGATATTATTTCTGCTGCTGAAATATATTTTTGTGTGATCTTTTCTGCTTTCTAGGTGTGCATGTATTTATCTTTTGGCACTTTATGTAGAAACCTTTTACTCTGTTCTAGTTTGAAGTAGTTGGTTTATGTTTCAGTTTCAAGGAGGCTTTCAATATGCCTTATGTCACAATTTCAAAGGAGATAAAGTGTGAACTGCTGCTGCCTCTGTTTCCCTTCCCATCTTCAACACCATCAGTCCCTGGCAATATTCCATCATCAGCTTCCTTCTATTTGGTACATGCTCTCTAGTCTCTACTATTCAACTTCTCGTTCGTCTGATTTTCACAGGACTTAAAATATTTGCTATGATACAGTTAGAGGAAACTATTGTCCATATGTAGTCCCATCTGTTATCTGCTCGTTATCTTCGATGATATTAAAAAAAACCCTTTCTTTATGTGGATTTTTTTTTTTTTTGAGAAATTCTTTATGTGGATGTTGATCTAGCCAAATGTGCTCCCTGCTTTTGTTATAGAGTAAGAAGTGAATCTAAATGAGATTGCACCGACTTATCAAACGTGATGGCAGCTCATCAGGATTCATTACCTGTGAGTCAAAGGATGACCTATCAATCATTCACAAACGTGTGCAATGCATGAATATATTTTCTTACAGTTCTATTCAGATAGAAAAGTTCCAAGGATGTCGTCAGAGGTTCAGATATGTTTCTTTTGCTTCATTTAAACAGTGATTGGAGGAGCATCTCCATTCACATATTCCCTGCGGTCTGTTGACACTTATTTAATTTTTTTTTTATGACAATTTGTCATATATATGCGTCTTCCATTCTTATCAAAATTCTTCAATATTTTCAGTAAGACATCGCTGTTCTATGGCTTAACATGTGTTGAATTACTCAAGATTGTCTGGTAAAGTAGTTCTAATTCTTTTGCTGGAGGGAAGGGTGAAGGACTTAATATGAGTTGAAAAACTGAGTGATAGCTTGTATGAGGTCATTGACTACTTGTTATATAGTTTTCTGTTGGATTTGGATCTGCAGTAAAAAAGAGTGAAGAAAGCTGTTTGTGCGCCTTACTGATCTACTTGCTAGAAGACTATGATCCTATCATCTGTGTCCTTATTTCTATCATCCTGCTGTCATCAGGAGTCCGCTTCTGATGCTCCACCATGTGAGAGGAGTCAGGAAAAGCTAATGGACTATGTTGCGTTCCAGATTCCCCAATGGTCCTCTTCCGATGCTTCAAATTGTATATGTATATTACGAGGGTTTGTGAATGAGGTGAATAATGTCATAAAAGGATACACCAATCTTGAAGCATTATTGTTATCGGTGCCTGAAGACTTCAGTTGCATGGATTTATCCCTGTACAAAGTATATTCCGTAGCACTCTAGCTTGCATCCCTGCAGTTTGACCCATTCTTCATTTGGAGTTTTTGAGTGATTGTTAAGCGGGCATCTTTATCTTGCATACAGGAACGTCAGATTGTTTTATTATTAAATGAAGCCACAGCTGCTTCCGATAGCAGCACGAGTGCACTTCTCATGATGGTGCAAGATAGTGACCTTCCATTCGTATCCATTTCAAGGTCACCTACCCTGAAGTTTTGGATTGTGGATCAGTTGCAGGTATGCTTTCCAAGCTGGATTCCATATGGCGTTTTTTCCTTTTTGTTGAAGCTTCCTTTTTTTTTATTTAACCTTTTGAGAAACTTTTACAAGGTCTCTATTACAAGGGTTAGAAACTGTTGAAGAGAAGCTTGCATCCATTAATTGCAACCCAACTGTCTGTATTCTTGAGGTTTCATGCTGTGTATGATTTACTAGGATTAGCTGCAGGAGTAGCCAAAACTGAACTGTTTCTAGTTTGCAGTTATTTCATTCAGGATCATGGTCTAGACTATACACTCCATTTTGCATGAAATCACAGACCAAGGGTAATGTTCTTTTGGCAAATAGCAATCTCCACGTGCACCAACCTGTAGTCACTCGCACCAACCTGCATCCACTTGCACCGACTTGCACCCACCTGCACTCACCCGCACATACCCACTTACCTGCACGCTGTCTAAAAATTAATTATGTTAATAAATGTTAAACGTTTATAAATTTAATCGACTTTTACCTCAATAAGTAAAATTTTAACGCAATTTACAAAATTAAAATATTCTTGTGAATATTTAAATTAAAAATAATTTTAATCTATTGGCAAAAGTTAAATGAGAGGAACAATATTCAACCAATAGTGCTTGGTAAGTGATAACAAAGTGGTATATTGAGACTAATGGTATCAAGATTTTGAAAATGTGTTGATATGAATATGATGTTCACTTATATCAATGTCGGGTGGAAGGGAGCACTTATGATATGAAAATTCTCTAACATGACTTGATTAATCCTAGATTCAATTTCCCACATCCTCCAAAAAGTAATTAATGCTCAATACTATACATTTCTATTTCAAATTGACTTCAAGTGAACTTCTAATACTTAAAATCCACTTTATATGATTATGAACATATATCCAAAGACTCTTGGATATTTAGCTTCATACACGGATGAAAGAGTTCATTACCATGTTCAAGATTTCGAAAAACATAAACTGACTTGGGATAAAGAGACCTTTGATTTTTATTATTCTTCTCTTTGTATGACAATTGAAGGGACATTTAGATTGTTAAAATACACATTGGAAGATATTAAATGACATAATGCCTCAAGTGCACAAGCAACGGCAAATTCATCTAATCTCCATAACTTCATCGTAATGCACCAAAAATGGACACCAATTTCAGAAAGACCAGCTGATACTATAACTATTCCTAACATCACAATCTGTGGTGTCAGTAACAAAGAAACAATGAATCAATTTAGCGATGAAATATGTGAAAGGTTGACAAATTATATGATATCAAGAAACGTATAGTTGTTATCAAGCGTGTATTATATATATGAACTTTTGTATAATTTTTTTCAAGTTTATACATAATTTTAAAAATTAATAATAATTTTAATTGTTTGTTATAGTTATATAAAATGCTAATACGACAATTGCAAAGTTATCAAAACGCTCCTAAATAGTATCTTACAGTTACCAGCACTTACCTGAACCAATGTGCACGAATCTGCACCCGTCTGCACCAACATTCACTTACCTGCACTAACCTGCTCCAACGTGCAGTTACCTGCAAACTGTATATTTCTAAATGCTTTAAAGAACAGGTCCCAAGTGACCAGTTTTGCAGTCCTAGCACACATCTTCTTCGTATCATCTGCACTCGTGTTCCAATTTGACATTGAGTATTGTCTTTTGGTCTCTGTTATTAAGGGATTTCCTGAATAGTTTTTCAATGCTTGCCCATTTGATTGCTAACTGAATTTGTATGGGGTTGAGTTTGGAGTTTGAATATTGACAGCCTTAAGTCTTGATAGTCTCTAACCATTAGGACTTTCTATTCAGCCGAGTTGATTGGAGGATGCCAAATTGGGTTGTTTACTGCCTTTAAAATTGTTTCCTTTCTTTACAATGAACTATTTTGCTTATCCGTTTAATTGCTTTCAAGTTTCAAGATTAATTGAATCATATGAGCATTGGCTGTTAAGGCTCTATTTGATTCTTGTAAAATGAGACGGAAAGTAACATTTTGAAAAGTGACTGACTTTATTTCATTTGAAATTGGAAGAGTCGGTGTCACATGGGCATCATGGAAAATTTGGTTGACTTCGTGAACAGAATTTTCCTTCTGAAATCGACAAGACCTGGAAGGAAATGTTGATGAGCTAAAACTGAAAGGGAGGACAGGGGTGGTAGAAAATAAAGTGAAGGCATGAGTGCAAATGATTGAACTGTTAAACTAAATTAGTAAAGACAGAGAAAATTTTCTTTCCATTATGTTTTCCATAAATCCGATTGAACCTAAATGTAGATGGTTGAATATGTGTTAATTTGTTTTTCCTTGATATTATGCATAGGAGTCCGTAATGCCCTTGCACATGGATTGTGCAAAGGTTCGAAGTATCCCTCACATTGTGACCCCGCCGCTGGCAGTTAGTTGTAAGTAACATCCGACTCCCTTTTGTTCTCAGTTTCTGCAATAATGCTGACTTATGAATTGAGTTGATTTATTCAATGAGTAATCAAAAGGATTGGACAAAAATAGAATCATGCCCTCCCACTCAAGCATGATTTTATCTGCAAAATCAAATAGACAATTTTGTCCTACTATTGAGCACTTAGCTCCAATTTTACGACTACCTCAAAACAAAATGGGCTCAAAATCAACCAGGGAAGAATCTCTGCCCTCAAAATTCTTTTGGTTGCCCTAAAAATCCATTGGTTTCTCTATTTCAAAGTAAACTACCAAATAACTAAAGGAACCAACTTCTAAATATCGGAAACCCAACTCAAGCACCAACTTTTGCATCGACTTATTGTGGCTGCCGAATTTGTGGTTAGCCTTATTTCATGTTTAATTTCATTAGGTATTTCAATTAACATTAGAGCCATTGATTCTTGGTTTGAACTTGAGGCTGGTCCCTGATATTGGACATTGGTCATTCTTGTTTGGGTATTCTGATATGGAGTTGATTCTATTTGAGTGGGGGTCATCTTCTGGTCTGAGAAGTCAGTGCCTTGGCATCTTCTTCATTGATGCCTTGGGTCTATGGTGTATATTAGTAGGAACTCTGAACTTCTCCAGCCATATCCTTCTGTTTCATGTATTACTGATGCAGTGATGCTATATCACACCTCCTGCCAGCGCCTACGTTGCAGTTGCTTTGGTGCTGCAATGGGCTATCCACCCAATGACTAAAATATAACGATTCATGAATGCTTGGGTTAATATTTATGAAGCTTACTATTTTAGCTGTGCTTCTGATACTCTGACAACAGCTTCCAGAGGGGTGGCTTGTGTTTTTGGTACAAGGAGGCGTGCATTGGTTTACATTTTGGAGGAAGACGAAGAGGAAGAAGAGGAAGCCTCAGATATGGACTGAATGACTCCTTCATTCCCTTGCTCCTTTTTCTCTTCCTTCACAGACAGAAACATGACTGGTGCTCTAACCTGAATGCGACGAGGACTGTGCTATCATATTTATAAGAGATCCTTGGAATGTTGGATTATTAGGGGCCCTCACCGGGGGCGGATCTAGTGTATATTGAGTGGTGTCAAAATTGACACCACTGAAATTAGGGAAAAAATTCTGCTTTAAAAACGAAAAAGCCAAAAACGTGTTATGTATTACTTGACACCATGTGTAATCGTAAACAAATGGGTAATTTGGTGGCTTGCACTGGTTTTTGCTAAGGGATTGTGCATGTGGTTCAATGTTTCAAGAGCATCTCTTTTAAGTTTTTTTTGTTTATCATGGTGTTTGTGAACCTGACTCTGAATAGTCCATGCAAAACCTAAAATGTTGAATTTTGCCTTTTATTTGTGTATTTATATTCATCTTTTTATTCCACAGTTCAATTTTGTTATTCAAATAAATTATTCTTCACACCACTAACCTTAAATTTTGGATCCGTCACTGGGCCATAATGCATCTAGGAAAGGTACGGTCTTGGGAGAAATTCGTTTTGAGTTCTTAAATCGTTGTAATGAAAAACTTTCTTATGAAAGAAATGTTGACCTTCTTCTTTATGATTTTAAAGTGCAGAGCTTCTTTAGCTTACATGGCTTCATTTCGTTGCCTTTCTATTTTTAAAATTTGTTCCTAAATTTTAGTCAGGAAATATTCACTGAAACTAGTTTGAATTTTAATTTGTATTGCAATTTAAAAATGTATTCTTTTAGCTAAGAAAAAGGCATGTAGTGTCAACTCCTCTAAAAGCACCATTCTGAATCTGAAATAATAGGAGGATTTTGCCATTTACGATGCTGATAAATCTCATCATTTTATTTCTTTAGCACGCAACATTTCATGCTTCTGATGACTAATGATATTTAACAAAGAAATTAGGCCTATCTGTCATGTAGCAGAATTACTGTTATACTCCCTTCGTTTCATATTAATTATTATTTTTGGAAATTATACGGTTAAATGTTAAAATTTTTTACCATAAATTTCTCAATATATGACTTGTTACGTAAGATTATTACTGTTAAATTTGTAACGAAGATTACTATCATAAAAGTATAATATTACAATTGTTAATATAATATTATACAAGATAATATCAATCAAATAATAACTTGGAGACAGTGACAATATAAAACAATTAATAAGGTATAGAGAGAGTATGTTTCATAATATTGTCATATTTGTTGCAATTGAATTATAATTGAAACTATTTGGGAGAAGAGAGATTGAGAATGGAGAAATAATAAGATGAGAGAATTGGGAGGAAGAACAGTATCACTTCGTTGCTCATAGAAGGGGATATACGCTAGATTGCTAGATTGTCAGATCCGGACCGGCCATGGGTCAATGGGATAACTGGTCGGATCGGCTTGACCAGATTGGACCGATTCATTCAGGTACCTAGTTGAACCTATCAAAATTGGCATGCCCAGGTAATGAGTAAAAAGAAAAATCATATATTTCCCCCAACAAACCATTCCTTAGAATATGCGTATTCTGTATTGATATAGCCTAAAGTTCACAACTATATGTTCATATGCAAGTTCTAGTATAAGATCAACTTACGTAAATTTATCGTGAGATGGATTTCTCACCAGATGACTTTTCTAATGTTTACTCCGACTAGTGATATTAGAATGACTTTTTAATATGAAGATGACTAACTATTTATCATGCCGTGACTTTTATCATAATCAACCCTAATTAGTTATTGGTCACCCCTTTATTCGTAAATACTCACCACAAAATTATGTCTTACAATAAATTTATGGTGAGACGGTCTTATATAAAAATTATCGTCATACTCATATATCAAGTCCACCATTCAACCCTACATAAATGAAAAAATCTAATATACAATTTAGATTGAATTAAAACGAAACCTAAAAATTAAATAAAAAGAGCAAAAATAATAGCTGCACATGCAATTTTACAGAGCAAATGGCAAAAGAGAGAGATAGATACTAGAACAGGAAGGAAATGAACCCACCAAAGCCAGATAAGTCTGCCATTGACGACCTTTGACAAAGGAGGATCTGTTTGGTTTTTCTTTTTCCCAAAATAAAACCCGGTCCAACAACCGGTTCAGAGTTGAACCGGGTTGACCGGTTTTCTTCGGTTTCAGCCAGTTAGACACTTAGACTTGCAAAACATGTTTAAACTAGAACCGACCCTGTCTACTAAACAGTTCGGTCCAACCGGTTGAAATGGTCCGAGCGGTCCGGTTTTAACAACGTACTCCCTCCGTTCCATATTATTTGTCATTTTTGAAAATTGTGCAGTCAAATTTTAAACATTTTGACCATAAATATCTCAATATATACAATGAGTTGCTATATAAAATTACGATCATCAGATTCGTAACAAAAAATATTATCATAAAAGTATAATATTGCAATTGCTAATAACATATTATGTAAGAAATTATCAATTAAAGAATGATTTTGGAGACAATAAAAGTCCAAATTATGACAATTAATATGGAACGAAGGGAGTAGGATATAGGTAGAACAAACATCCTTGGCCTCCGGGGCATGTCAACTTTATGATAATATATACTATATCCTAACACGTGCACATGTAAAATGGATATTCATACTAAAATATTTCATAATGTTTCCCTTTGAAATATTCATTTTAAACAAATATGCTTTGTAAAAACCTTACCGGGAAAAACTCCAATGAAGGAAAAAAAAAGTACATAATTCTTGATATGGCAGCATATGCTGCTTCATCAAAAACTTTCCCAAGAAATTATCAATTAAAGAATGATTTTGGAGACTATAAAAGTCCAAATTATGACAATTAATATGGAACGAAGGGAGTAGGATATAGGTAGAACAAACATCCTTGGCCTCCGAGGCATGTCAACTTTATGATAATATATATCTATATCCTAATACATGCACATGTAAAATGGATATTCATACTAAAATATTTCATAATGTTTCCCTTTGAAATATTCATTTTTAAACAAATATGCTTTGTAAAAATCTTACCGGGAAAAACTCCAATGAAGGAAAAAAAAATACATAATTCTTGATATGTCAGCATATGCTGCTTCATCAAAAACTTTTCCAAGAAAACCCAAAGGGAATAAATTGCAGGTAGAACCTCATACAATGGAAAAAGAGTACGACACGTATTAACTCTCTCCCCTCCCCCCCCCCCCCAATGTGAACATCAGCAAGCATCTCTAAGATGATGTAACCTGATTTACTGAGTAACTTTTAAAATGATGCATTTAAAGTCACTTGGTAAATAAATACAGTTAGCGATATGACATTATCTAGCATAAGCGTAGCTAGTTACTTCACGAGGATAAAATATACTCATATCAATTGTACCTCGAAGACACTAAAATGATATAATATAACTAACGAGATACATCAATGCTTAAATAGCATTCAAATATGGTATCTCAACACTCATAGCAGGTAGCCAGGTACTTCAAGATTGATATTCACTATTTTCCGACCCGAATACGGTACTTCAGGACCACGAAGTTTCTCATCATCTTTTCAGGATCTAAGAAGGAAGAAAATGTGCAATATATACTACATGCATGCAGAGCATATGTTCTAGATATTTGTGAGTGAACAAATATAGTCTATAGTAATAAGAGTGAACAACGTTGTAGATATGGGTGAACAATCCAGATATTTGCGAGTGAACATCCTAATATATATGGGTGAACAATCGTAATATCTAGAACACATGCTCCGGGTGCACCTAATAAATTGTAGAAAATGTGTTTCCATCAAGTGATCTCCTAACCATTGGTGTACTTTACTGGTGTGCATAGTCTATGTATAACCCTTTATCACATTTGGTAAATTACTTGACTAATCACGAAAGGTCATCTCAAAGTTTTCAACTTGAAAACCATGACAAATTGCTTTTGCAATTGCTTTTGCAATTGTCTTTCATTTCTAACACTTTCATCAAAGCAATCAACAATGAGATTCTTTAGGAGTCAAAAACTTGGTTTTTCCAAACCTTTTATATTATAGTATTTCTTTAAGCTGAAATGTTGCTTTTGGAATCTCTTCTAGAGTTCTGATAGGTTGCTTATGGAGTATCAACTAGTAGAAAGATTAAGAAACTTAGAATTAAACTGGACAATGTTCTTGAGAATCAACCCAATCACCTACAAATTGATTGTTACAGAATCTATCAATAATATTCTTCAATGACAAGCATGAGGCAACATCTGCTTCCGTAAAGAACACTGAGTCAACATAAAATTACCCCCAAATACTAAGGGTGCGTTTGGTTCTTTCCCAAGTAAATATTTCCTAGGGAACTTTTTCCCGGGAAAGCTTTTCCTAGGAAAGTTTTTACTGGAAAAAATATTTCCTAATGTTTGGTTAACATGGAAAAGTTTGTAGGAAAACTTACTCAAAATGTCCAAACTATTGTTATATATTAAATTTATAAAAATTCTTTTAGGGCATTTTGGGAAATTAAATTAAGAAAAAATTCCCTTTCCCATGAGAAAGAAACTTTCCCAAGCTCGCCATGGGAAGTTTTTCCCATCTACCTTGAGAAAATAGTGGGATCCGTTCCAAAACTTTCCTATGCTCATTTTGCAACCAAACACGGAAAAATTTAGTCAACTTAGGAAAGTTGACAAACTTTTCTGGGAAACAATTGCAACCAAACACACCATAAATGTAAGTCACCCACCATCATCAATGTGATAAACACTTATCGTAATCAGTGGGCGAGGGGCTGAGGGGAATCATTCAAAATCGCCCTCCACTAGGGTGCTCTTATAGGGCTACATTTGAAGGTATATGTAAAATTTTACCATTGTGACTACAAGATTGTGATTTGTTTCTAATGAAAGGCAACTACCGGCAATTTTACAGTTAATCCTTGGTAGAATGATAAAGAACTTGAAAGATAGGATAATAACTCAACAATCACCTCTTTAGTTCTACAAGATTATAATGACAATCACATTCTCGTTAATCTTTTTTCTACATGCATGGATCCCCCTATTTATACTAGCTTCACCCCAAATTTTCCTTTGTCAGTCAGTTTCTTTTGTTTTTTTTTTAAATTTTTTTTTTGGTGGGTGGGGTATTAAGTAATTGCCAATCCGAAGTGAAAAAGGTCGCTGCCAGCGACTGATGTACACTTTATTACAAAGGAAGAAAGGAACTCAACAAGCTTAAATACTAAATTGAATTCAAAGCCCCTTTATGTCCAATTCTATTCTCCCACACCCAAAAAGAAGGAAAATCCTAATCAATAGACCGAAAAAGAAACCAAAACCAACTGCCTGTCATCACCCATCCATCATATCATATCATATCCTATGACAGTCCAGAACGAACCTTGGGTTCAATGGCACTGATGAAAAAGCGCGAATAATGAATCAATATAGTCAAGAGTCTCAGTCCTGGACTGATTTGCTCCCTCTCAACAACTCCCAACAGCAGGCACTGCTGATTCCAACCTCCACACCATCAACTTTGGCCAACAATATATGTCGTGTGTCTCGAGCTCCTTTCTATCTAAGAAAAAGGGCCCGCATTTGCATAATCTTTACATGGATTTAACTCAAAATCAGAGCATATTTCCCAGAAGCCAATGGCATGATGACAAAGCTGCTTTCTTCATGACAACAACCTATGAAAGTTGCTTCAGATTTCATTGCCATTTTCTCAAGATACCACAATTCAGCCACTGTGGTGGGAATAATCATCTACTGAATGTATGTGGGAATCACTAAATTCATCCCTTCACCGGTGGCCCATCTTGCGCATCTTTGCTTGCTTTCTTAGCCTTTCTTGTCTTTCTTCTTCCATAATTTTGATCAGTTCTTCATCATCTTCCTTCTTAGCTATTTTTGCACTGCATTACAGAAAAGACATGTTTAGCTGGACAGAACCCTTACATAAATGTGACAGAATGTGCACTAATGAAAAAGACTGAAAAAATCGACACAATCATGAAAATGACTTGCAAAAACTATCCAACACTCAATTAAACATGCACAAGCACAGAAACATGAACAGACTACCCTCCAAGCAGTTCACTGATGAATATGTAACACAATTCATATACAGTGCACCAAGCATAAGACTCCTTGGAAAGGAATGCAGGTTGATGTCTGGACATGTATGCTTGAAAAATTTGAATACTCTGTTTGCCTCTAGAAAGGTTGCTATACAGAAACCAAGAACAGATAGGAAGCAACTAAAAGATGAATTGCAGCCAGCTATCTTCTCAATCATAAAGCAGAAAATCTTTTTCTTTTTTCTTCAAAAGAATACCAACCACACGTACCTTCTCTTCTCCTCTTGCATTATAGTGTCAAAGCCGACTTCCATGCAGTCATCGTCATCATCCTCATCATCATAATAACGTGTGGGACGCCTACATGACAATCAACAAGTAAGACAGCATACATGTGGTTCAGAAACATAACCCACTAAAGTACCTGAATGACCCCTAGGACCCAAACCCATCTCAAATCAGGCACAGAAAGTCAGTACAATATCCATACAAGCCACAGAATGAAGTGCTAAGATTTCAACTTCCCTTTAGCCCTCATTGCTCAACCCAACATATGAACTCACAGCCAGCTTGGTAATACTTTCCATGAAATTGGATTTTGATGTTTCTCAATAAAAAGGCCCGTCACAGCATTTTCCAACCCAAATGAAGGAAAACACCCATAACACCAAAAGATATCATCAACAAAGCATATAAGCAAAGAGCCAGGAACATTACCCAAACATCTTCCTGATCTCAGATCTGAAGTCAAATCCAGGTCCGTCGTCATCAGAATCTTCCGCCCTTCGTTTTCTACTGTGCTGCTCTCTACTTGAAGAGCCAGGCCGCTGTAGACTGGACTGTCCAGCAGGCTTCGGCTTTTTAATATATGCATCCTTTTGTGAACTAGCTCGATAGGGATCTTGCTTCTGTGGTCTTGCTATCTAGGGTAAAGAAATAGTAGAGACAAACGTAGGTCAGCAAAAGGAATTCCAGAACTACTAAGCAGAATCGACAAAAATGAAAAGTATACACAAGCAGTAAACCTGATTTCTTGGTTCTGGTGCATGCGGTTTCTTCATGATTTTCCCCTCCCCATTTCTTTGGATATTGGGCCTGTGCTCCAAACGGTTATTCATAGCAGATGTCTGTGATTTCACCATGGGCATCCTTTGCCCATTGACAGTAGAATTCTTGGGAGCAGCCATCATCTTACTTCCAGAAGATGGAGCAGGTACCTTTCGCTCTGAGGAACCAACAGGCACCCTTTTCTCCATGGAACCAACAGAGGCTCTTCTCTCATTGGAAGGCAATGGCTTTTTCGGAGGCAAGACTTTCGATGCAGCAGCTGGTCTAGCAGTTCCACTAGGTCTAGCAGTTCCACTAGGTCTAGCAAGTTCATTTCCGTGACTGCTTCCAAGCTGCTTATTAGGATGAGGTTGCTTTCTCAAATCCACTTGTTTTCTGGGATCAGAAGAGAGACTCCCTCTGTTATTTCCAGAGTTCAGCTTCTGAGAAGCTGAAGCCTGAGCTGGACGTGCATGGGCAACCCCAGAGGATGGCTTTCTTTGCTCATGACCATTCCTGTGATCATGACTGTTAGCCCGTTTAGCGCCAGAATGAGAAGATGGCTGGATGCTCTTGGTTGGCACCTGAGCTGATCTTGCATCTTCAAGACCAGCAAAAACCCTGTATTAGGTTATGAAAATAAGAAATAGCATGCATATATCGGAGATTTGGCTAGCAAACGCATTACATATAGAAAAAGAAACACACCAGGCTTTGGAAGTGAACTCTTCGAAGGACCAGGATCTTTCGATGGTTTCGGGATATCAGCATCATCAGATAATAGAAAAGAGTAATCTCTTGTGGCCTTGATTAGCTGAGCTTTTGATTTCACCTGGACATGGAAAAGGTCCCAATCAATATGCCTTTCTAGTAGTCGGGACATGCAACAAAATAGTATACAATCAAGTCCAGGTTGCTACCGGAGGGGGAGGCGGCTTCCTAATAACTCCATTTTTTGCTCCAGTACTTGATGAAACAGGTGCCTTCTTCCCCTGCAAAAAGAAGTAAGAGCGTCTCAAATCAGTATTCTAAAAGAAGGATACAGAACAGTCTAATGTTCACACAGTAGGCTCAGGTAAACTACAGCATGACCTCGTTTCCAGCAGAACAAAAGCACAAGCAATGCAGTTCTACCGGACAATACCATAAAACCAAATTCTGAGTCCTAGGTACCATTTACTGATACATCAATATATAAGAATCAAAATTAAGCTTTCAGCCATGGGGAGAGCTGAAGGAGAAATCTTTGTAACTCATAACAAAATATACATACTTCACTTTGAGAGGTAGACGCTTTAGCTGCCAAGTGCTGAGTCTCTAACAACGACCTGCTTTCTTGGATGACTCTGTCAGCAATCACCGGCTTCGAAGGACCGAAAAAGGATCCAAACCTGCAATGTAGAATTCGATTAAGCCATCTGCTAAGACATATAGCCAAGAATATTGTCGGCAAAAACAATCCAATGTAAGTTTGAACCCATCACTTTTTTTAGAGGATTAAGGACCCATTACAAGAACATGGAACATACTTCTGCACCGCTGCAGGCCTTAATGGCTCCTTGCCTGCACGAACACCATTCTCCTTTCTCAACTTGGACCTGAGTCGTTCTTTCAATCGTTGCCTGAGATCAAGGTATTTCATGGCTTCTTCTGATAAAGGCTCATCTTCCCGCACTTCCTCCTCTTCCTCCTCTTCGTCTTCATATTCATCTGCATATTCATCTGCGTATTCGTCCTCGTATTCATCCAAATCCTCTTCAACCTAATAATCCAATCCGAAACAAAAGAAAAAAAAATCGACAACCGACTTCAAAATCAAACTATGCAATGAATTCCAATCAAATTCTAATTTCGATTGTCGCTTGCTTACCCGGCCGTGCCCACGCATGTTCCCTGAGCGGCTGAGAAGCATCCGAGAGAGAACGCGAAAACCCTAATTTCACGAAGAAAAAGCTACGAATCGAAATTCGCCTTCGCACAAACTTCCGAAACCCTAAATTCACAATCAATCACGATTCAAGAACGATACCGAATCCAAAAGATCAGAAATTGCACGAATTGAAAGACCAAACCATGAAAAACCCAAAAGAAAAAACAAAAATTACCTCAAATTGACGATAACGAAGGCGACGAAATCCGACGAAACTGAAAGAAAATCCACAAAATCGCCAAGCAAGGGGTCGGAAGAATGGGAAATCGAAGGTCGCCAATGGAATACTTAAAGAGAAAGAGAGGGAAAACGAAGAGGCGATGGTAGATCTGAAGATTGAGAGGCGGCAATAAGGGTAAGAGAATAGGAAGGAGGAGAAGAGGAAGAAGAAGAAGAGTTTTCATTGTGGAATCGGAAGAGAGATAAAGAGGAGAGAGAGAAAGAGGAACAAACAAAGCGAAAGATCCAGAAGCCTCTTTCGGATCATACAACGGCCCGCCCGTATCCCTATCTTTGTTGTCTCGTTTTTACTTCCCCAGTAAGTTTAGTTCTCTACTTTCCTTCTTTTCAACCCGAACCCGGATTCCTCGGAAGCCTTCCTTCTCATTACATTAATATGGATGGCCCATATTAACCCACCTCATATTCCAACTAATTTTATTCCATTAATAGGAGATTTCCATAGGAATGTTTGGCCTTCGTGCTCACAAAAAACAGATTTTTGACATAATTAAATTTAAAATTAAATTAATTCAAGATATGCATTGAGTAAACTAACCTTCCTTTTAGGAAAAGAAAAAAACACTTGGGGCGAGAAATTGGGGGAGATCGCGGGGAACCACGTAAAATTTGTTATTATGTGTGTGCCTGTTGTTTTTTTCAAAATTGTAAATATACATATTTGATATTTTTCTATGATAAAATTCTAACAAATATAGCTTAGAGGTTTTTCTTAGATGTGAATGACCTTTTACAATAGAAATTGTAAATAGCTCACCTTTCAAATAACTATTATAAAATTCAATTGTGAATAGTCATTTAAATACGAAAATAAAATTACACTTGCCAATTTTTCCTAGCTAGTACAACTAGGTTGTCAGTTGGACCTTCGTAACCCATTGGAACCTACAAACACAAGACTCACATAAACTGCACCTACAAAAGAAGACAAACTATAATAAGAGGTACTTAAAGAAACAGTACTAGTGCTCCATTTGCTTCGTTTTGGATGTCATTAGCTATCCCCTAATAACAACCAATGATCCTTTCTCGTGCCTAAAAGTGCCCTTACTTTGTCCACATGTTTCCCCATGATCTCATTGCTTTTGCTCCTCTTTCTTCCATGCGCATACCTACTATTGTGTTGCTCCTGAGCATTCTAGTTTCTGAGAAGCTGAATTCTTGGGTATCGGCAAGATAGGGCTGAGACCCTTGTCTTCGCTCATGATAATGTACCTAATTTTCTTGGAATTTTTCCTTTTCTTACAAGATTATCACCTCAACTTGACCCTTATGGTGACAATCTACTTCCCCTAGCCAGCTTGTAATGCATAACCTTTAACTTCACGTCTATCTAAGTGGCCTTGACTCAGCCATTGCTTAGACACCACCTTGTAATGCATGAATTATGTCACCAATGTTGCTGCCTCAAAGTGGATATATTCATCATCCTTGTGAAGATATTTGCAGAGAAAAACCTTGTTCCCAAGGGTAGATTTCTTAAATATAATGAGATTGTTATAGCATTGTTACATTTGTTGACCTCGGTTCTAACAGTCGGGACATCCTCTGCACCTTCAAAATGTTACACACAGCCCTAGCCAAATACCATAATTATGTTATAGGAGCACTCTAGGGGTCAAGTGACATCATCTATTCTCATGGAAATTCCAGGCATGAAGTGCAACCCTTCTTTTGAGAAGCAGAACCCTAATACCTAAATCACTTTAAGGTAACCTTGTGTGATGTATGTGTGTAGTTTAGAACACAATTATAGGGGATAATTCAATTTCATCTTTTTCATGATCAGAATGCAATTGGAGCTTTGAACAACACAGATATCAAGCGTGTCATTGATGATGACATGTGAGTACCCTGCAAGAACACAAAATAAACAAAGACCTGGAATGTTTTAGTAGTTGTGACATTTGATTTCTTGTTCACCTTCATCTATTGCGGATGGGAAGGAAATGTACATGATCTAGTTGTGTTACATGATTGCTTAGAAGATAGTTCATACCAATTCCCTCACCCTCCTCCAGGTATGTATTTAAATTTGTCATGTTTAGCGCATTAGATTTGTTGTTGGTAAATCATCCCAAACTGAACTTGCTGTCAAGTAGTAGTAGTAGTAATTACAATTTCTTGTGTTGTGAACTTTCTTAGTAGTAGTAATTACAAGTGTTAGGTGCATCTAGTATTATATGTAATGCAAATTTAATGGTAATAATTTTGCTTCAGTGTCTGCTGCTTCTTGAGTTCTTCACCTATTAGAGGGCTTCGGCGATGTTAAACAATGAGTTAGGATATGAAGTTTAACTACGAATACTATACTATGCATGCATCCACTTTGTTTTCTGTACAATATATTCCATCTTAGGAATAAGATATACTCTTCTTACTAGTTTGGTTAAAGTTATTAATGTTTTGATCTATCTATATAATTTTTTTGCTTATACAAGTATGAAAAGTGTTGGGGACCATCCTAGAAACTCCTTACAATCAGCCTTGGTACAACAATGTCATTGAGAAGTCCAAAAGACCATTTAGATAGAACTACCACAGTCAGTTCTCATAGCTAGTGCACAAGTTTTGAGCATCACTTGCATACTTTCCTGAAGGAGGATGATCCAAGCATGATACTTGCTTCTCCATTTAGTTCCATGTCTTAGTGTAACAACCCAGTGTTAATTAGACCCTGATGTCATTTAATTAAGTTAATTAATCAAGTTAATTAACTGAAGCCGCGCATTTCAATTCATGGACTTGAACAGTGCAACGACCATCGATTCTCCAGTATAGTAATTTCGGTAGATACTACTAAAATAATATTGCCGATCTTTCCTAGTAAACCATAATATTCGAATCCTTTGTCTGACAATTTCTCATTCAGGTTTATTCAGATTTATTATTATTAGAGACATGAGTGCTCTTGAAATTTTCATTATTGAGATTTCTCATAGATAGTCTCATAGAATTTTATTCGAGAACCTAAGTTAATGGTATCGGCCTAAGGGAACAATAATTATAAGGAAGGGAGATAGATTGTGTGATAGATGGGTTGGGCCTTATAAATAGCCAGGCCCATAAACTTTCCTTTTGAGATAACAATTAGAAGGGTAAATGACTATAAAGGATGCCCAAAAGCCAAATTGACCTAAAGGGCTTAGGAGGACACTGAAGTCCAAAATTACAATTAAGTGGGGCCCACATGGTGACTCATCTACCCAACTTTCCTCCTCATTCTCTCTCTATGAAAAACAGGGGAAGGAAGCCTCGCCGCGCCACCGCCTCAGCCTCAGCCCCCACTGCCACCGCCTCTCTCCTCCCCTCAACCTCAGCCCCAGCCCCCACCGCCACCACCTTCGAATCTTTCTTTCATGAAGCTATCTTCATTCTCTACTTTTCTAACGGAGTAATCGGCATTATTTTTTGCTCCAAAAAGAGATGGGCCCACAGTACCACCATTGAAGATCAACTCTTTCTTTCAAAAAGCTTCCAACTCCCAGACTCACCTCTTCATTAGTCTTCATTCGGAGTTCACAGTCTCACTCATATTTCTGCTTTCAAACTCATCCATCCACCTTCCTCACTTTCTCTCTCTAAAAAGAATAACAACCACCACCAGTACCACCAAGAACCACCGCCCATGTCCCGGAAACCACCGCGCCCACCACCCATATCCATTTCTCCGACGGCCCCACCGTCGAAATCCATGACGCCCTTCTCCGACCTCGACACACCCCTCTTCCCCCAGTTCGAGACACCACGAGACCCACATCCATCGCCTCTTCCGCCGCGCGCGTAGCCGTCTCCTCCGGCGATGAACGGCGGCGTCGGAGCAATCGTCACTATCGATATGTTCTACTCGCCGCAAGCCTCCCCGAACCCCCTCACTCCTCCCAATGACCCAGTCATGAACAAAAACCACCACCCCCCACGCAGCCAGCGCCACCAGATAGTCCGGTTCAAGTCCAAGGATGACACCACTCCGCCACCAGCGCCACCAGATAGTCCGGAGTAATCGACATTATCTTTCATGAAGCTATCTTCATTCTCCATGAAAGAAAGATTCGAAGGTGGTGGCGGTGGCGGTGGGGGCTGAGGCTGAGGCTGAGGCTGAGGTGGAGGTGGAGGTGGAGGATAGAGGCGGTGGCGGTGGGGGCTGAGGCTGAGGCTGAGGCGGAGGAGAGAGGCGGTGGTGCGGCGAGGCTTCTTTCCCCTATTTTTCATAGAGAGAGAATGAGGAGGGAAGTGGGGTAGCTGAGTCAGCATGTGGGCCCCACTAGTAATTGTAATTTTGGACTTCAGTGTCCTCCTGTGTAACAACCCGAAGAAAATCTCTCCCTTAATACGTATTAATTAGTTTAAATAATCAAGATTAATAATAAATCATGAATAATTAAAGCGCATGTTCCATTTTACTTACCCAGTGTATGTTTTGCAGGACTTGAACAGTGCAACGATCGTCAACAAATTAGTTTAATTTTCTTTTCGTGACAATTCTCTTCCGATAATTTTTATAGTGATTCTGATCGTTTATGAATTCTTTTTCCGAGACCGATATATCGGGTCCCTCTTTTTATTCATGGCAATTTAGGATTATAATTTTGAGGAATTTTATGGAGGTGCTGGATATATTTATTTGGGTTCCAATAATCTTTTCCGGGTTAGTAAATTTAGGTAATTATGGAATTTGGGGGATATGAGTGTATAAGGAATAAATCAAGTGGAGGAAGTTGGGGTTCTATTCTGGGCCATCTGGGCCGAGTAAAAAGGGAAGAGGAGGAGGAAGTTGGACCTTATTTGAAGTATTATGTATATATTAAGGGAGGAAGTAGCAATTAGTTTAAATTCAAAGTCAAAGGATATCATTCTTGCTTCCACTCTCCCTTATGACTCCTTGGCTCCCCTCACTCCTCACCACCCACCCAGCCCCTGCCTGCTCGCCGCCTGCCTAGCCGACGGCCACCACCGCACCAATTCCACCCTCCTTTCTCACTTCTCTTCACCTCTCTTGCAAGTGTAACTCTCTCCACTTTGTTTCTCTTATTTTCTTTCAAGTAAATCAAGTTGGAATCTAAAAATGTGTGGATTTTATGTTGGTTTCTTAGGTGATTTTGTGGCTTTAGTAATTAGCCAAAGGAAGGTGAAGGATCCAAGTCTCAAAGGAAGAAAGTTGGGTAAGTGACACTCACTTCTTGCTATCTTAGCCTAAATTAAGGGAAAGTACTGCAAATTATAGGCATGCATGTATGTTTAGTGGCTAAATTCTCTATGGAAGTTTGGATACTTGTATTAAATGAAATGCATGTTTATAGATAAGTTATAGAGTGAGTAGATTGAAGGATTTTAAGCGATGCATGTTGGATTGAATGATGGGTTGTGGAAATGGATGAGACAATGGTGTTGCATGTGATTAGAATATGTTTAGATGATGATTTTCGGGGCATTTCAAGTATGAGTTTGGAGTTTATGGAAACTAAAATATGTTTTAGGAGGGATATATGCTAGATTATAAGAGTTTAAGCATGCATGTCAATGAGTTATCAAGAATGTTACAATCTGGTTGGTAAATGGATTTTCCAGGAGATGAGAAATGTGATTTTGGGATATTTTATGGCAAGAATAGATAGAGTAAAGTGTTAGCTAACACCCGGCTTTTGAATCTCGGGATTTCGATGTGTATAACTTGAGCTATGACCAAAACCGTAAAGTGTTGCAATTATATACGTGTTCTGAGGTCAGTACCTAAATGCATGTTGCTCATCTATTTAGAGACCCTTTTGATCCAAATGTTCAACATCAAAGTTGTAGACCATTCTTTAAGCTTTCCAGAAAAGTATGGTATACGTCCATAGGATACCGGGAGATAGAGTTATGAGCTTTTATATGGAAGGAAAAAATCTGAGTTTTCCAGAATGTATTTTTGGGACTGCCTGTATTGTTGGTCAAAATCCGACCCTTTCCCATGCTCAAATCAATTTGGAATTAAAATGAAAGTTAAAGTATGAATCACGAGCTTTCCGTGGACAGCTTACGGGCCCCAAACCGATTGGTATAACCCAAATTATGGTATTCCGAAAAAGCTTGGTTGACATGTTTATTTTTCTGGGCAGATTAGAGAAACAAGAGTTTTGACCTTCTTAGCCACGTTTCTAGTTTTTATGGTCAACTACAAAGTTGGAGTGCATGTTCTAAGCTTTCCAAAAAGTTCTTTTATGCCATGTTTCGATGCTTGTACAAGGCGTTATGATCTTATTAGTACGCCTTAGAAACCAAGATATTTTATTATTATTATTATTATTATTATTATTATTATTATTATTATTATTATTATTTTCCCGAAAAATTCACTAAGTTATTCCTCCTAAGTTAGGACCTAATTCATGATTTCCTTTCTTTTAAGTCCCTTCAAGAGATCGTTGCGCTACTGTTCAAGTCTCTGTTGGACCAGTTTGTGTTCTTAAGTTTTCAGGTACGTATATCGCCTGATGTTTATGCATAATTATGTGATTTATTCTTTTTATGCCAAGTTTTATATGTCTTTTTAATCGTTCATGCTTACATGAAATTTCTTATAATTTGTGTTCAAAGTTTACGCAAGTATTATGAATTTTAAATATCATCATCCAATTATCACGTAACTTACAATTTACTTTAAGGTCTTATACTACTCTTCTCTTACGCTAAAACGTCTTACGTTTAAGTTAGTACTTTTATACTATGGGTAATTCATGAGTTATGATCCATTACAAGAGTGACTTACATCCAAGAGATTTTAGAGGTATCTTCAAAGTTATGAATAAGATTGGTTAAGGGTCTATTGGAATCAAATTTTTAAGGTTTAAGTTCTAAGTGTCTAAGATATTAATAAAGGCCCCGCCCATACATAATCGTGCCGAAGAGCACCCCATGCTTGATCGTGCCTTGCGCACAGTAGGGAAAATATGACTATGGTGCCTAAAGTGCACCCCATGTAAATCATGTATGTGTCTTAGTGCACCCAAGGGATTACAATCAGTGCCTTAGATGCACGCCATGAAAATCTGGCCAGTAGGATATTTATCCACCATCCGGATCTCCCGATCGGTTCGGGTATGCGCATGTGGAAGCTTAGCCAATGATCGCAAGTAGGGGACCTTCAGGATAATAATAGGATAATCAAGTTTAAGTTTCTTAAGTTACTCAAGTCTTTTGAACCAAAGTAAAGCATTATGACTTGCATGTCAAATTTTTTTATAAGTCTTGGTTTATAAGGGTTAAGGTCAAATTTTTTGTTATGGCTTTGTGTGTTATATATAAGTCATGTATAAATTAAGTTCTTTTGAAACTATGTTATATTACTTTTATTCTAAGGTTATGGTTATGTATGTTACTTTTACAAGAAAGAGCTCAAATTATTTTCGTTTAAGTTGTGATTTAAGTACATGTTAAGTTATATTTTCCATGTACAAGTTAAGTATGGTCAAGTGGTGTAAGTTATGCTACCTTTTAAGGTTTGTTTGTTATTTATATTGTTTTTAACGTTTTGGAACCGCGCTAAATAACTAAAACGAATTATGAAAATGATTCTGACGTTATTAGGGATATACGTACTGAGTTTAACTCACTTTTCGCAGTTTTATGTTTTCGTTTTAGGAATCTCGGCGAAGGCGAAGGAGAAGGAAAAGCCCCGGAGGATGAAACCCTAGAGCTTCTTAAGGAGATTGAAGGTGGTTAAAGACTCTTGATGTCAGACTTAAGAGAAATTTATGATATTTTGGTTGTATAAATTTTATTGGGATTGTGTTATATTGTTTGGAGGTGGTTTAGTTTAAGTTAAGTCTTGATAATGCAGGTTTGAAGCTAGTTCATGTTTTGGTTGTTTTGCTGGATTTAGTCTTAGCCTTGTTCACCTCCGTGAACGGCGGTAATACTCCCAGGTGTTTATCCGCTGCTAATCATCGGGTTAGGTATAACATTAGCTTAATCTAGTGATTAGTAACCTGGGGGCATTACATCCTGAGCCCTTTAGGTTAATTTGGCTTTTGGGTCATCCTTTATAGTCATTTCCCCAATTAGAATTGTTAAGTGTTTTTCATCTTTCTCTTCTAAGTTCTCAAGGTAGAACAAATTACTCCTTTTTCTTCCACTCTCATTCACTGCCTCTCACTCTCTTTATTTCTCTGCTTCTCGCTGTCTCTCTCTCCACTACCGGACGTCGACCGCCGGCGCCCAAAAGACAGGCGCCCCCTTCTGCGTTTCTCTCCCTCTACTTCTCTTGTTTCCTCCTCCTTCTTAAGGTAACCTCTAAACCCTAACTTTTCAAATCAAATTCTTTCAGTTGGATGATACTTGTTTAGGAATTTCTTAGTATAATTACTTGTACTAGATAGTAGTAAGAGTGGAAGTTTTAATATTGGATTTTTATTATTAATTAGAGAGTAAATTGTGTTGAGGATGATATGAATCAAGTAAGAAATGGTGAAATTATGTTTGATTGTTGTAAACTGAGTATGAATGTTGTACTAAAGACAGTATGAGAATGAATAATGATGTGCTTGTTGTTTAGATAAAATTAGTGAAAGTTATGAAGGACTTTTGAAAAGAAAAATGTTAGGAATTTGGGTAACTTATGCTTATTTATAATGATCATGGATGCATGTCAAAATTGGAAGTTTTCTGTGAGGATATAAAAAGAATTGAGTATTCCAAAGTGTTGCATGTGTTATAAATGATGTTAGAATGTTAAAGAGATTCAAAACGTTAAGTATCAATCGTGATTTTAAGTGAATTTCATGCTCAGTGTTGTAGAAACCATAAGAGTTAGGCTTTGCATGTACTTTGTGTGGCACGAAATAAAGGAAATTGGTAAGGGAGCTGATGTGTAAGAAGTTTCAGCAGTGAAAAACACTCTTAGGAGATACATTAGGATATGGAATCAAGTGAAATGTCCGAGGAAAATCTCAAGATTGTCGGTTTTTAAGGGGATTTTTGTATTCTGAATTTTCTGGAGACAACCGAGACTTCCATAACCAAAAATATTGTTTCCTTCAAGGGGGTCGTTGCTACTATCCATTCACGTTCGCTCAAGTTCAAGTGGTTTTTCAGGCGATTCAATTTCAAGGTATGCATATTGCCTGTACTCTTCTTAAACTCATTTACTTGAGTTCAAGTAAGCAAGTTTAATAATTGTAATGTGATTAAGCAACGTTTACTTGTTTTGTCACGCGCGTAAATATGACCCCGACCCACATTACTTGTGCCTTAGAGTACTACCAAAGTTAATACCTAGCCAGTGTCAACTCATCCGGACCTCCCGATCGGTCCGAGTATGCGCGTACGGAGGCTTAGTACGATGATCGCAAGCAGGGGATCATCAAGATAATAAGAACATGGCAAGCAAGTTTTTTTTTTTTACTATTTGTTTTTATTGTTTGGTTGTTTTCATAATGAATTGAAATGCACGAAACAAAATGAATTGCTAATTGTTTGACTGTATAGGGGTGTGCGTATTGAGGTTTATCTCATTTATAAAAGTATTTATGTTTTGTTTTAGGTGGTTCTTCAAAGGGAAAGTCTTCCAAAGCCAATTTCACTAAGCCATCTACTGAAGCTTAGAAGGTGAATTCTCACAATTAGAGTTTAGTTCTTTTGTACTTTAATGGTGGGAAATATGTTATTTTGGAGATGTATGAGAACAAATATCATGTGGATAGTATCCATATGTATAATCTTATGGTTTATGCTTGTGTGATAAGTCCTGAAAAAAAAATTAGTTGGATTGTGGTATTGTCTGTTTTATGGTGTCTTTTGATGAACAAGAAGTGTTTTAATGTATGTGTGTTTTTTGGAAGGTGACACTACGCCAAATTGTAAATGGAAATGTAAAGTCTTGTTTTCCTTTTTGGCCTTGTGGTTGGTTAGCCTAGTTCACTGTGGTGAACGGCGGTAGTACCTTTAGGGTGTTAATCCGCTGTGCTAATCATTGATTTAAGTTATGTTTAAATCTTAATCTAGTGATTATAACATGGGGGTGTCACACTTAGCTAATAAGAACCATCCAATGATGGGCCAGGAAGGTTCATTATAAAGCTCAATTCAACTCAAGGATTAGACATTGCCTTTTTTAGCTCAATTCAGACATCCAGATGAGTGTAGCTACTTACTTGCATGTGCACTTGGTTATTTGTATTCACCGACTTTTCCATCCAAAAATGCAAGTTTCAAACACCACTATCACTTATTGGACGAGGGCAGACTAATGATACAATAGGTTAAGACCAAGAAAATGACTTGTTGGTTGATCAAGAGACAGTCTGCTTAAGGAGTTTCTATGTTTAAGACCCGCTTAACGACCCAATCAGTATAGTTGAGATTAAAACGATGAAGGATGATGAAAATGCTCAAGGGACTTCTATCTTTCAGGAGGAGCATGTTCTTCATTTCTTATTAGAGGTAATAGAAAGAGGAGATTAAAACGATGAAGGATGATGAAATGGACATTAAAATGCACAACAAATGAAATAGCCAGTTGAAAATGGATAGTCACTTTTAGCTAATAATTATTCCCACCAAATTAGTTTCATCGAAATATGCTAATTACTCACCAGAATATATCCTAAAATAGTTTTCAAAACCTTTCATCACACTTATAAAATTGCCAGGGCCCTGATCCTAATTTCCACAAAATACAATGGCCTCTACATTCGAGAAAAATTTTGACCAAATTTGTGTGCATATATATAAACTTCCATTACAGTTGCATCCAACAAGCAATACCCAAGAAATACACAATACCGTCAAATGATCACATAGATTCAGAAAAACAAATCATGAATCAATTTCAAGTATAGAGTTGAGTTGAGCAAAGGTAATCGAGCAAACTACCAATGAAAACTATAGAATTAAACAATAAATACAACTGATATTTGCTACGTTAGATCACATCTAACCAGTCATGATACAAAAAGTACAAACGAACACTCGAGGAGACAAAAATAAACCTCTAAAAAGGATTGATTAGAGACTTTTGAGTAACAGAAGGAGACCCACAGGCTCTTGGGAAAGCCCAAACTGAGGATTATTCTCTGATACGCCGGTATCTTCACCTGAGTTGGCTTATTCATTCCAGGGATGACCATCTAGTATAACCACCATGAAAAGGGCTTCTGCCTCATGCTAATGCACATTTGGTGGCTAACCATATAATAACAAATAAATATGGAGACCGAAGCAACGTTACTTAGGTGGATAATGACATCTATGTGTCTTCCAACTCGACAAGCTGAGCACGCCTTTCAGCAGCCTTCTTCCTGATAAAGATGCCCCACCTAAGGGCAGCTTTGAGCTTGAGCCATCCAACAACGGCTTTACCTGATGAGCGAACCTTATCTTCATCAAAGTTGAAGTTAATTGCGGGTGAGGGTGCATAACCTGCTGCTGCTGCTGCTGAATACGGGTACCCATCCTCGGTGGCATTGACAGAGGTTTTAGCATGGCCTCCCATCCCAAATATGCGAAGCAAATGCTGCATGTCTTCGTGCTCTAGCATTTCATGGCTTCTCATACGAATCTCTTCCTCTGATAACATCTCGTCGGTTGCTCCTCTGTAATTCGGCATGTTAAAAGTGCCAGGAGTCTGGAACCCTGCCAATGATGCTTGGGGAGGTCCTAGAGATAGTGCATTGTTGTTTCTAGAAGGCTGGTTTAGGCCTGAAGCACCGACAAACTGATTCGGAGGCACAAGTGAGGCACCATTATTATACTGGCCAGACCCATTTAGGTTCATTGTCTGCGCTTGAATGTTGTATCTTCCACCGACAACATCACTTAGACCTGAAAGTGAGAGGCAAGTCAGATATACATGCACCACATGAGTTAAGTACCAAATAATCTCAGCAAGCCTTGTGAACATATCCGCAGGGAACGCCAGTAAATTTAATCAACTTTGACTCAAATTTTGGGGACTTTGTGATGATACTTGTGAAAAAAATGAGGAGTCTTTTTACCAATCAGGTACGTTTACAAATGACATATGGCCCATTCGTATTGGAACATTACAAAACTTTTGAGAAACAGGCTTCAACTTTACGAGTTCAGGTTTTGGATCAGGCCATTCACATGAAAGTGGACCAATGAAACATTTAAGTTAGATTTGAATTGTGTTCATCGTCAGCTTCTGCATGTCCAGTGAAATGCAATGAACACTAGTCATGCAACTGTTAGATCTGAATTGTGTCACGTCAAAATCAGAGTACCGTATCTTAGATTTGATTTGGGTCTGGCTTCAGATGGTTCACTCTATAAGTACAAATCAATATTTTCCGATTTAGCTCCATATGATACATCTAGGAGATGAGACTATGACCATCCACTCTTATTCATTCTGAATCTTTATCGATTTGTAGGACAATTGACAACATGAAAGTGACGCAAGCAGTTTTATGACAATTGCAATTGATCAAAACACGTGAGCAATACCTCCAATCTTGAGACCAGAATCTATGGCAGGCAGCTCAGGAGCAGCTGGAACTGTTACACTTGGTAAAGGGAGTTGGTGGCCATAGAAGGTGGGATTTGGCTGGGCAACTGGAGCTTCAGTCCTGGAAGAATCCCCATTCTTGCTTTGTTTTAAGCTCAAGAGAGACTTGCCATCATATTCCACAACATGCATCCAATTGTCATACGCCTTCTTTATTAAGGTGTCTGCATAGATCTGTAATAAAAGACGCGACTTTCAGCTGCTAGAACTCAACAATCATCTAGTATACTTGCACTTTAAAAACCTAATAGCACAGTTCCTACTCTCAATTTAACATGAAACAAACCAGGTCCAGCTCTAAGTGGCGAACCTCAAAGGAATGTATCCCTGACAAATTGTTCAATTGAAGCTTTAAACTTCTACATTCTACAAGGTCAATGGGATAGGCAAGTTTTGCAAGCAATGCGCCAGATATCGAAGGTAAAACAAATGAACAGCAAATAGTAGTTACAATAAAAGAGGACCGTAATTCACTAACCTTCTGACTGTCAGAAAGAGATTCAGTAGAGTAGTATTGGCCACCAGCAATTAAGCCACTGAACTCATAGATGCTGTTAAAAATAACACCGATGCCTTGTGGACCATCAGGATAGTAGATATAGAGCTTCCCACTCAGTACACAAGTCTTTGCATGCTCTACAAGAGCATCCCACATCTTATTTGACATGCCACTTCCGAGTATCTACAAGTATTTTCAAATAAGTTAACCAAAAGCACCGCAATCGAATGGCTATGGAAAGGCGAGTTTAGCACTCTTACATTTCGCAGTCTCTGTGGATCCCTGACGACAAAACGCAAGAAATCTTCCACAGTAACAATTCCAGCTTTATTCAATCTCTTGTGGAATGCTCCATCTTTTCCAATCTTCTCCAACCTCCACACTTCATCATGCAATGCTGGAGGATAATGCTTTTTGTACACTGCAAAAGATAAATAATCAAACAGGTAGACTTAGTTAATTAGGGGAGGAAAAAGACTGGAACAAGTGAACTAGTGCAGACATGCACAAAGGAATTATTAAGCTTGGAAAAGTCCTACTTGAAAGTCCCACAAGTATGAATTGGGATGTAGTGACCAAAACAAAATTAAATAAAATAAAATTCCCACCAAAAAAAGTTTTCCATAGATTTATGCAAACATTATCCTCGGCAAGCAAAAGACGCTAGTTTTGCAAAATCCAAAATATTTTAAACCTCTGAAACTATTATAGTACATTAACTTAGTGGAAAAAGAAAAAAATTAAGTAGCTAAAAGTAACCCGAAAAACATTAGAAGAGGGAAGTAAACTAATGAGTTTCTTTTTCTTTTTCAAGGGGCTACAAACTCAGTTTTTTTTTCAGGTTAATCTTCAGGTAGTAATGCGAAGGACAGCAATACGTTAAACTAGGAGATAGGCAAGACAACTGTAGATTTACATGTGAGCCAAAAAAAAGGGGGGGGGGGGGGGAGTTTGATGCATGGACTTACATTCTCCTCTGTGATCCTTGACTGTAAAGGCTTCAGTCTTTGCCTCACGAATGCGAATACCTTCACAACAACCTGAAGCGACCTTGAGACCGAGTCTGAACTGTCTACTTCTTATCCAGCTAGAATTATCAGTGAAGGTAAGCTCCCCTAGTGTTCCTACACCCTCTTTCAGTGTGACCTGCAAATCACCAGTTAGAAGGGGCCTCTTTCCTTCACGCTCCTTCACCACGTGACTGTCAAACTCCTCTTCAGTCCAATTATCATCATCTTCATTGTTGAAATCACCCTCAAGCACAACAATGTCCAGCCTTGCAGAGGATTCTGGACCGGTAGTCACTAGCTGCCCAGTCGTGGCATCAATTAACACAATGTGAACCGCAGCCCCTTGCTCTCCTTCCACTTTTCCACCCGTGAAAAGGGGTAAAGACAGCCTCGTCCTGAACTGCAACTGTAAGTTCCTTCCATCGGGCCCTTCTATCCGTTTTGGAGAAGTCCTGCGTGTTTTTTACCCATTACATTCATTCTTCACAATGTACACAACAGAAAATGGTGCATAGATACGGCACATAGAAACGAGTGTAGGTGAGAAGGAAGGACCAGCTAAAGGCCTTCTAATAGATAGTAAAGGAAGTATATTTCTGTTCTAATCATCGTTACACATTTGAGAATAGGCCAATTTAGGAAGTAAACATTACAAAATAAACGACCCAGTTAACTCCGATAACTAGAAATTGACATGGTATTTGGCATGTCACTATAAATGCTGAATCATGTAACATAAAAGACCCATATAAAGTGCAATAAATACAGGACGTGCAAGTTAATCAATCCTGAAAAAATCCATGAAAGTTGGTGAATTATACCTGCCACCAAGCTTTGCAGGCCCCAACTTGGCCAAAGCACGTTCAACTTCTTCGCTAACCTGCTCATCATCCAGGGCAAACAAGCTATCAGAGAAGTCTAAATATAGTAAGCAACTTCTAAACTAAATTTACACTATTAACTGTAAGCAAGCCACACCTTCTATGCAGCTAATTGTTAGATCCATACAACCACTCATTTCAAACACTTTCAACATATTTTTGTGCAAAACTACCCCTTGTTAAGAAGAAAAGATGCATACATAAGATTGATAATCTTACAACTCTGCGAAGAATAGGTTCCAAGGATGAGCATAGCCTTTGAAGACTGTCCACCTTCAGAGCTTCAACAATCACACTGCATACCCACAAAAAAATTTTGAAGTTTCAGCAGTGAACATAAGCATCAAGAGAGTAATGCATTTCAGACTTTTCCAAACAATAGGGGTGAAAATCTAGTCATACAAACTTATGAGTGTAAATTACTCAACCCCCATTGAACGAAAGTCAATTCATAGTCTACTTATAACCCCAGAACTTCAGAGTATGGTGAAAATCAGTAGGAAATAACAGTAGACTTTTTCTTACTGACCCATATTTCTTGACTACCCCCTTCTGCCGTTTTCCTCAAGGTGATTTGGAAATTTGATTCCCATTTAATGCAAGTGATCAAATCTTCATCTACTACCATAAATTGTGTAAAAATTGAATTTAAAATAGAAAAACAGTTATGACTAGGGAGGATGAACCCAACATTGGTAATTAATTATTGTGCCTCACACACCCTTTGCCACCCTGGAAATAAAAAAATAAAAACCCAAATCTGAAATCTCAATCTTCTCCTCCCTTGTTTTTCTCTCGCAGTTCATCTGAGATCGACACACATAATTTTCAGACAACCAGGAATCGAACAAACCAACCCCCCATAACAAACTGTAGCAAGAACAAGCTAATTCGCAAAGCATGAAGTGTCCACCATTGTTAGCATTTCTGAATAAAAACCCAGAAAGAGTCACACCCTGATGTCAACTGATAATCAACCCACAAATCAAATCAAGAATCAAACCAAAAACGGAGAGAGTAGGAGAGAGTAAAACCTAGCTAAAGCAGGACGTTTGCGTTCAGGTTGACCATCATCATCAGCAGTAGAGCTTGATTCCAGAGCTCGTTTCTCTCTAGCCAGCATACTATTGGATCTCTCCATGTACCTAGTCTGCATTTTTCTGAGCTGCTTAGTAACAAAACGGATCTGGGTGGTGCAAAAATTACTAGCAAAAGTACCAAAGAATGAAGCTTCTAGTTCAAAGTGTGTTATCTGATCCAATATTAGAAAGAAAAACAGGAAAAACTGATACAAGTAAAGAAGGGAGAGGTATAAATAAGGAGAGAGAAAGGAGAGCGGGAAAAGGTGAGTGAGGGAAAGCAAAAGTAGAACCTGAAGAGAGCGGCGGTCTTTTTTGAAGGAAGATGGGAAATGGGTGGGAATGTTCAAGGAAACCTCTGGGAATTTTCGTGGAGGAATGACGGCTTCAACACACAGGGGCTGTGGAGGAGGAGGAGGAGGAGAGATGAAGGGGGTGCCCAAATAACGCGTTTAAAATGATTTTTGTAGACAGCGACTGGGGAGAGAGGAGAGGCTGAGGAAGAGGAGTCAGCGCAGGGGAGCAGAGATGTGTTTCAGCTCTTGTGATCACTGTTCATCCCAGAAAAAAAAAATTAAAAATAAGCCCAAAATAAAGAGGGGGGGGAGTCTCATCCAAGTTTTCAGTTATTTACATTTACTAAACATGAGTTATTTACATTTACGTCCTCTATTTGTGGGGTTTGGTTCAACAAGAAAGGAACGGAATGAAATGAAATGAAATTTAGGAGTACATTCATCGCGAAACTATATTAATGAAATTTGGGAATGGAAAATGAGAGTAAAGGTGGGTGAAGGAAAGGATGCCCTCAGATAAACATGAGTTATTTATATTTACGCACTCTATTTGATGACATGCTTGGTTCAATTAGAGAGTAACGGAATGGAATGAAAAAAATAGAGGAATGGAATAGTGTGTGATTCTTTAACATCATGCGTATTGTTGATTAAAGGAATGAAATCAATATCGAGTGTGTTTGGTGCAAAGGAAAATTATTTTCTATGTATAATCAAGAACAAAAAATAAACAAAGATATGAACACTACTTAGAGAGTATTAAACTCACCCAAGTTGAGCTAGGATTATCAAAAGTTTTGCATCAAGGATTTTCCACAGCAATCAACCTTGAATCTCTTAAAAAATCTCACCAAGTATAGAATTTTCAATTTCATTTTACTTTTAATATTTTTTATGTTAATATGTTTTTATTTTAATTTTAATATTTAATTTGATTTTCAAATTCAATTTTGATTTTAATTTTTGTTTTTACGTTATTTTATTATTTGTTTTTTATATTATATTATATTATTTTATTTTATATTTATTTTATTTTATTATTTATTATTATTTTTATTTTTACTCTATTTTGTTAGATATGGGTTCAAAGGTGAATTAATGCAAAATGTGAAAATAAAATTATTGGTATAAATTATTTTTATTTTTACAGAAAAATATTGATGCTTTGAGAAATGTGATGTGAAACCTTCTAAAAAGGAGAAGTATCAAATCTCCACAAATGGGGGGAATTTGATTCTTTTGGATATGTAATTCCATTTCTTAAACTCCCAATCAAACACGAAGTGTAGGAACTTGTCCCCTTTGAGTATGAAGTTACATTCCACAACTTTCAACCAAACATACTCTTATTTGTTACTTTGAAAGGGTGGGAGGTACCAAGATACTATCTCTGTCCCATAATACTTGTCCATTTGGGCGAAATTTAGAAAACCAATAAAATGAGTTGGTTAATGCATTGTTCTTTTATGCGGTTAAAGCGGTGCAGTAAGTTGCGGTTCGGTAAGTTATGGTAGATTGCGGTAACTTGTGGTGGAAATAGTAAAAAGGTAATGGTAATTTGTGGAAAGTTGCGGTAGGTTGCGGTAGATTGCGGTAAGTTGCGATAATTTGTGTTGCGGTTAGTTGCGTTAACGAACAAAAGAACGGTGCCTAAGTGTTGTGTTGTACGGAAAGTTGTGAAATATGAGTATTAAGGCTCCGTTCTTTTATGTGGTACCGCAAGTTACCACACCGCAATTTACCGCAACTTACTGCAACCTACCGCAACTCACCACAAATTACCATTTACCTTTTTATTTAATATATTTCCACAAAATCCACAAAATTATTTAAAATCCACAAAATTGTTTCCACCGCAACTCATTTATTATTTAATATATTTCCAAATAAAAATATTTCAACACCCATTTATTACTTATACCACAACTTACCGCACTCCACCGCAACTCACCACAACTTACTACACCGCAACTTAACGCACCGCAAATTCACCGCATAAAAGAACGGAGCCTAAATTGTATGAATATCTTTCTCTCTCTCACTTTTTCTATCTTTATATGACAAAAATTAATAAAAAAAATAGTTAGTTAGAAAAAAATTGTATTGAAATTACAAAGTCATAAGTATCGTGGGATAAAAAAAAAAGTTAGTTAAAGAGACAACTATTATAGAACAGAGGTAGTGACTAATAAAACTTGGGAGAAAAATTATAGAATTACTTAAACTGGCAAAAAATAATTATGAGAAATAGAGGATATAGATATAAAATTTACAAAAATAATGAAAATGTAAAATAACAAATAATTAAAGATAAAAAAAGTTAATTAAATGAACAAATAAATAGAGACAAATAAAATAATAAGTAATAATTTTATGAAATGTACGACATTTTAACGTCTTGGCCCAAAATATATATCTATCACTCAAAGTAAAAACCAATTAAGGTACCAATCGTGAAGGATCCACCAGAATAACCATTAGGCCTGGTGATTTTGTATCAGGGATGGAGAATATAGCCTTCTTGATATCCTGATTGTCGAGCTCGAGAAATAAATCAATTAGTCACTGGATTGTTAAAGATGCCCCCTGCTGGATAATTTCATTTCTGATTTAACTCCTTTGAGCAGTAGTTTTCCGTGATGTATACCATACAAATGACATTATTGAATCTCATACATCGATTTTATTTATTTTTAAAAATATTAAATTGATAAAACTGACCATTGTAATAATTTATTTTGATTTTCTTCATTTTCCACAAATAAAACCAAGAAAAGAAATGAAAAGAAAGGAGTGGCGCATTGCCTTTGGCCCAGGGTGATCGCGGTGACTCAACTGAATCCGTTTGGTTTAGGGCGGCGCTGTGTAGAATTGAGTGGCGAATAAATGAGAGTCGTTAATAAAAGCGGGAATCAAACAAAATATTTACTGATTTTAAGGCAGCCGCACGTGGCTCCTAGTGGGGGAGTTGTCAGCTGTGGTGGTCACTACAGGAACTCCCTGTGGACAACTTATGTTTGGGCGCTCCTTCCATCCTTTCTTTCTTAGCTTAATCCTATCTATACTTGCAATTCTGTTTAAACGAATTACTCACTCCTCAAGCCCTCATTGTAATTGTGGCCTCAATTTTCTTACAAGTTAAAATTTAAAATATTTCATCATAATTTCTTCATATATTCAGTATTCCATGAAGGGATGGTAATGGGCAGGGTCTGGGGCCGGTCCTAGTGAACCCGGACCCACCACATTTTTTTGGACTCGGATTCGCAAAAATTCAGACCCGAATCCGGACTCAGCGGGTCCAATCATGTTATTCATTTTTTACTAGATTTATCAAATTTTGGGGTTAATTTTATACTTGTATACATGCATAACAGTAACTATTCTATTTAAAAACACCTATTTTAACACAATAAAAACATCAAAACATCAATATACAATGATACGATGGAGTGTGTGAGATTGTGAGGTGAGAGTGGAGGGGAGATGGGCAGTAGAGTAGTGCAGCTGTGGTGATTGTGGCCTGCGTGAGTGTGACTGTGTGACAGACTAGGGTTTTAGATTTAGTTAACTAAATTTTTTTTGAAAAATTAATTATAAATGTTAATATTGTAAAGAGTCCACGGGTCGTGTGCATGCTTGGACCCGGACCCGTCCCAGACCTGCCGGGTCCAAAAATTTTGGACCTAGTCTCGTCTTAATGGGTCGGGTCCGAGCTGGGCTCAGGATCCACTACCATCCCTAAGGACCCTAACTAGCCGTCTTATATTATTTCTCTTTTTAATGAATTAATTAGATTTTACCCTTTGAATTTATGGAAAACAAGATTTTAGCCATGGCCAATAATGTTTAAAATATTTATCATTTAAGTTAAAATTTAAAATATTTCATGATAATTTCTTGATATATATCTAGTATTTTATCCGTCCAATATTATTTCTCTTGTTAATAATCACCATTTGAATTTATGGAAAACAAGATTTTAGCCATTAAGGCTCTGTTCTTTTGTGCGGTTTCACACTGTACCTACCATATTTTTTCACACTTACCACAATTCTTCCATACCATTCCATACTTTATCATAATAATCATAATATCATCTACTTTTCGCATTCTCTCTCCTCATCTATCACATCAATCAATAATCCCTAGAATAAATTTTACCATATCTTACCATATCATACCATACTTTCTACAATGTTGCCATACCATACCATTTACTGCTCCCACTTTGCCACACAAAAGAACAGGACCAAATTTTGGAAATTAAGTTTACCCTACTCCAATTTTAAAATGCTAATTATTTTACATATTTTCTTGCGGATGAAAAAGTTACTAGGATGTAGAAAGTCTAAAATGTAATTAAAAGCATGAAAAGACACATTCAAATTTTCAAGTTGTCAACCATTTTATAAATTATTCTAAGTGAGTCAAACATGAGATTAATGGTCTCTCAAATTCATGAGTAAAAAATAGTTGGGTAAAAGTTAAATTTTGGTAACTTTTAGTAACTTTTGGTAAAATTCTGATAACTTTTGGCAAATTTACGCCAATATATCAAAATTATCATTTTTTTAGTTTGGTATTTTTTGGTAAGTTTTGGTAAATTTAAGCAAAAGCCGGTAAATTTTGGCAAATTGGAATTACCCATTAATTTGATAGGCCCTAAGAGTTTTGTGAGTAGAAGTTAACTAATAGTACAAAAAGAAGCTCACTAGATGGAAATTTTTTTAAAAATAAGTCTACTACTTGGAATATTTTGTAAAGTAGTTAACAATTTGAAATAAATAAAGTTGGAACCTATCAAATAGAATTTCCCTTAATTAAATATAAATTTGGGCCCGCCTTTTGTGCGGCAAATTACGTGCGGTAAATGGTATGATATGGTAATATTGTGGAAAGTGTGGTATGATATGGTAAAATATGGTAAAATTTATGGTAAAAATGATTGATATGATAGATGAGGAGAGAGAATATGAAAAGTAGAAGGAAAAAATGAGAGAGAACAGTAAAAAGAGAAAAAGTTATGATTTGTGGTAAAATGTGGAATGGTATGATATGGTATGAAATAATTGTGGTAATTATGAAAAAATGTGACAAATGCCATATGAAACCACACAAAAGAACAGGGCCTTATATAATTTCTTCCTACTTTTGCATTGGCTTTATCTAATCCTCCAAAATCACAGTTAGTTCTGTAGTTCTATAGTAATCATAAGTGTGTGCGTTTTAACTTTTCAATAAATTTTAATCGAATACGATACATAATTGCAATTATCTACAGTATTAAAGGAATATAAGTGGGACCTATAGAAGTGGCGCAAATAATTGAATATTTATTCTATTGAAGCACATGAGTCATGACTACTCCAATGACAACATAATTATAGGCTACAGTCAGTCACCATTAATTGTTCTTAATTAATTTATTTTTTGAGCACAAATGTATCTATTATTCCAATCGAAAAGACCCAAAACGGAAAAAAAAAAAACTTTCGTATGAATGCATCTAGTTGTAGAGAGTGGATTGGTTTACTTTGGCCCTGTTGTTTGATTATGTTGGATATAACTCTACCAACTTATTATAATTTATCCTGACTTATCCAAAGCTAACCTAATTTCTCAAAACAACATCCACTATAAAAATACAATTTTCCGAAAAAGCATCATATAACTTATCATAACTTATCATAACTTATTCTAACTTATTCATTCAAACTTGAAAATAACCTAACCAAAGAACAAGTTCTTATACCTTTTATTCTTTTAAAAACTATTTAGAATTTTTTAATTTTCATTAGAAGCTGATATTTAATATTTTAATTAGTGGAAAGAAATAAAAACAATGAAAATAACTTTGAAATGGTCAAAAAAATGAAAAAGAAGCATGTTTGGTTGCCAACTGTTAGCTATTTGAACATTAAATCATGTCATATTTTTTTGTGCGGCAAATTGGATGTGGTAAATAGTATGGTATGGTAATATTGTGAAAAGTATGGTATGGTATGTTACAATATGGTAAAATTTGTGGTAAAAATGATTGATGTGGTAGATGAAGGGAGAGAATGTGAAAAATAGTGGAGAAAAGTGAGGATAGAAAAAGGTAAAGAGAGAAAAAATTATGATTATTATGGTAAAATGTGGAATGGTATGGTATGGTATAGAAGGATTGTGGTAATTGTGAAAAAATATGGTAGGTGCGATATGGAACCGCACAAAAGAATAGGGCCTTAATTGTTAGTTGTTGTATTCCCTGTTTAATTTGACTGTTGAGAATAATAGTTGCAGGATGAGTGTTTTGTAAAATTAGAAAAGTGAAGGGAATGTCTAAACCCAGGAAAAAAAGTAATAGAAAACAAAACCTAAACAGAGAAAATAAAAGAAAATTGAGTGGGATTTTTTAAGATATGTTCTCACTCAATTTGGATTCCATGATAAATGGGTTAATTGGATTATGGAATGTTTTACTTCGATGTCTTATTCTATTTTAATCAGTGGGGAACCTTGTGGTTTTTAAACCTACTAGAGGAATTCGTCAAAGTGATCCCTTGTCTCCTTATATTTTTCCTTCTCTGCATGGAAGTTCTTACTAGACAAATTCGTCATGATGCCAGTAATGGTAAAAGTAGCATTGGAGTCAAAATCTGATATAGAGTTGCTCGAATCCCATGTTTATTTTCGCTGATGATAGTATCTTTTTTTGTAAAACTAATCTTCATTCCTGTTAGAATCTCCACTACATCCTCAATACTTTTTATGATTGGTTATGTCAACTTGTTAACTTCCATAAGTCGGCTATGATTTTTTCAAATAATGCATCATCTGGAGATAGGCAAATGGTTTCAGGAGTCTCGGCTTATCCCAAGTATCTGGTTTTGGTAAATGTCTAGGTTGCCTCGTGTTTACAGGGAGACCTGCTAAACAAACCTTTCTCGAACTCATCTCCAAAATGGCAGATAAACTCCAACCATGGAAAGCTAAATTTATTTCTAAAGCGGATCATACTATTCTTATTCAATCACATTTGGAGGCTTTGTCACCTCATACTCTCCAATGTTTTCAACTCCCTAGGGAAACACATGTCAAATAGATTCTATCTGTTGCAATTTTTTTTGGAAAGATCTCTCTACTAATAAATGAATGAATATGATTGCATGCGATAAAATTTCATGCCTAAATAGTTAGGAGGTTTGAGTATTAGGAAAACTGAGGCTGTTAATAACACTTTTATTTATTTATTTATGTAAACTCCTTCAGAAACTCCTCTTCGAAAATGGCATCTCGGTAGATCAAATGAGGGCTAACTATTTTTATATTGACTCTCTTTTTTATGTTAAACCTAAACAATATGATTCTTGGTCCTGGAATTTCATTCTCAATGCCCAACCCCTTGTTTCAAAAGGTCTTCGTTGGAAACTTGGTAATGGTTAACGAATTAATTTCTGGAAGGATCACTAGTGTCATTCTGATATTTTACTCACTATTAACAATGTGGTAGATGATCACTAGTAGATTCGAACCTAAAAGTTGTTAATTTTATCCTTCCTAATAGGACATTGAATATTCCTTTATTACAATCATTAGTTAATTCTGATTCAGTATCTTTAATTGGCAACATTCTTATTCTTGTTAATAATTTGATTGATACTTTATGTTGGGGCCTTTCGAGTAATGGTGATTTTTCTACCAAATTAACTACTTGGTTAGCTCATAAATCTCTCCTAATTCTCAACATTGGGAATTTAATTAGATCTGGAAGTTAGATATACAATCTAAGTTAAAATTGTTTCTCTAAAAGTCTCTTTGGAATGTTTTACCTCTGAGATCATGTTTGTCAATCTTCTTGGTATTTCTTGTCCTTGTTGTTCTTTTCATTATGAGACTTTAGAGCATCTGTTCATTACTTGTCCCAAGTCTTAAGATATTTGGGAGGCTACAGTTTCCCACAACTGGCTTTGCTCTTCTTCTATTCCTATATTGTCAGTCTTTTCATCAATTTAGTTCCCAAATTAAGGGTACTGCCTCAATTGATCGAGTTATTGCTATGATTTGTAGCATATGGAAGTCTCGTAATTCTATTGTTTTCAAACATGATAATCCTTCAACTTTAATTTTGTTACTTTGGTGTGTGCTAAACAGCTTCGATAGAGTTGGGGATGCGCCATCGCCTTGGTGATTCTTTTCTAAATTTGGGGAAGGTCAACAACTCTGGTGGATCGATATGGGTCACATGGAGTAAACCACCCCAGGGAACGCTCAAGCTCAACTGTGATGGTTCCAAGTCTTCACCAAGTCTTCAGGTGACAATGCTGATGCTTTTATTTTTCAGGATGAAATGGGCCACCTCATGGTTGCTTCTTCTTTTCCCCTAGCTAGGGTTGTTCATCAGTACGAGACTAGACCGAACTAGATTGCACTGGGCTGGACCGAAGATCGAACAAGGGACTGGTCTAGACCGAGGAATGGACCAAACTTTTTTCGGTTCGGAACTGGAGCGACCGAAAAAAGTTCGGTCCTGGACTGGGCTAATCAAATGGACTGAATTAAGAGGTTGGTTCTGCTATCAAATTTTGTGTGAACTGAACATGTACAAATAGAGCAATGGCATAAAAAGGAGAATCCTCATGAATAATTCAAGAAAAACTCATGAATGATTTTATACCTGAGTTTCATACGAGGCACCAGCAGTGATATGGAAAAACCCTAGCAGCTATTGTAATTCAGTCCTTGGTCTTTTTAGTTTGGTCCGGGGACTAGACCGAAGACCGAAATTTAATACTTCCTGGATTGAGGACTGGACCAAATTATGTTTGGTCCTTTCGATCAAGTCCTCGATCCAGTCCGGTCCAATCTGTTTTTCGGTCCGGACTGGATTATGAACAACGCTACCCCTAGCTACCTCTTCTATTTTGGTTATTGAGGCAACTGCTTTGCAGAATGAGCTTCATTATACAATTCAACATGGGTTGTCTTCCTTACATATTGAGGGAGAATCTAGTTATTGTCAAGCTCTACGTGGGGAATTCCATACTCCTTGGGAAGTAGATTCCTTTATTCAAGATATTCGGTTGTTGCTTCCTGTTTGTGGTTCAATTTCTGTTTCGCATATTTTTAGGGAAGGTGATAGAGTTGTTGACTAGTTGGCTAAATATGGTGTTTCTCTCCGGTCAATAGCTTTTTGGACCTCTAGTCCTTCGGTGTCATTGTCCTCTATTTTGTGAGATGATATCCTTGATAGAACCCTTGAGAGAAGGGTAAGGGCCACCTAAATATGTTGTACTTACATTTTTTATTTTAAAAAAAAAATGTTTGAGCATCAAAACGAGTGATTGCACATCGATGTACAACAACATGGGTTGTATTCTAGGGCAAAAGCTCACAGTTTGGGAGAGCAGAGCAACACGGATTGTGTTGCTCATGACACGACCCATGTTGCACCAATATGATATGTGTTGATCTAACACAGTTCATGTTGGTTATTTGATCAGTTTTTTTCTCGAGATTCCAATGATAATAAAGTTGGTTATTTATATTATCATGAAGGATAATATTATGGTGGATCAATCCTAATAACTAATTTTGGATAATGTACATGTGATCAAGTACCAAGTTGAAGTTTTTTATACAGTGGGAGTTATTGATTGACTTAACGTGACTTCCCTCCCTTTAAATAGTGATGTTCCTTGCCATTTATGAGACATACCAAGCAAATCAGATCTTCCCTCTTATCTAGACTATAACTATTTTTGAGTAGGATACTAAGTATTCCACTACAAGATGGCTGGCCAAATAAGACCGTTCGGAGCGACCGTTTAATGAACTGTCGCAAGAAAAAGGCGGGCGACCGTTGAAAAACGACTGTTGATGAACGGTCGTTATCTAGCGATCGTTTAAATTAACGGTCGTTAATCGGAACGACCGTTCAATTGAACGGTTGTTCCAATTAACAACCGTTAATTGAACGGTCGCTAGATAACGACCGTTTAATTGAACGGTCGTTTTTTGAACGGTCGTTCAGCGGTTAAAACAGTCGGTCGAATTCAATCGAATTCAATTGCACCGTTACACTTTCTCTCAAAACCCAATTTCTCTTCTCCCTCCTCTTGCTAGCCGGCGACTTGGACCGGAAACCGCCGCCTGCCACCACATTCCGCCGGAGCCGACAACGGTAAGTCCTCCTCTTCTCCCTCCTTATCAATTCTTTTAAGTTTTTGGTGGTTAGCCCTTCCTCTTGCTAGCAAATCGGACCGGGAACCGCCACTTTTTTGGTGCCGCCGTCGACGCCGCAGCTGTCCGAGCCGCCGCGCCGCGCTGCCGCTGCCGCGCCGCTGCTGCGTCCCATGCCACGTCGTTCTCCCGAAATTATTTGAAATTTGTCAATTTTGTTAATTATATATTTATTTGTATAAATTATGAGCATGCATTAATTAGGTTAGTATTTGTGTAAAAAGTTGTTTAGTTAGTTATGTTGTGAATAATTTGAGTGAATAATTAGTATTTATTCGGTTAATTTTTGTGTTAATTACTGTGTAAGTATTGAATGTTAATTGTATGTTAGTTGTATTGGTTTAATGATATGTTGTGAAATTGTATGTTAATTAGGTTAGTTATATTACTGTTTAAGTATTGTATGTTAATTAGGTTAGGTATGTGGTGAAATTTGTCAATTAGTGTAATGATATGTTGGTTGGTTAATTGTATGTTTATGTGTATGTTGTTGTATTAATTGTGTTTTATTATTGAATTTTTGTATTAATTGTTTGTTACTTGTATTAGTTAGTTATGTTTTGTAATATTTATTGTTTTAGTTTTGAAAATTGTTAATTGTATGTTTATGTGTATAAATTATGAGCATGCGTAAATTAGTATGGGTTAGGTTAATACATGTGTAAAGAATGTTTAGTTAGTTATGTTGTATATAATTGTTTTAGCACGCTTAAAATTCATTTGAATCTACGACATGGAAATCTACCATTATTAGAAAAAAATGTTGAGTTGGGATGATTTTGGTAGTTATTAGTGTATGAGTTAGTTATTATATATGTTTGATTAGGAATGAATTTACGCGACTAACAACTTTGTTGGATAACTTAATTAAAGGCAAGCCTCTAAATGTCAATTGACCCTTGTTGTGATGAACAATTCGTCGGAGTTATACATAGCGAGAAACAAATCCATTTTGTGTTGTAAGTCTAGGCTAAGTCATATAGTACAGTAATTTTATCCTTTCTATACAATCTAAAACTCATTTTCCATGCAAACAATATTACACAAGCTCCATCCACTCTTTCTCTCTTCCTCTTCCACGGAAGAAACTCCAACTATCTCTTTCCGTTCTTACTAGGGGCTACCATCAGTCATAACGCTGGTGGTAAGCCTCAATTTTCTTAGTTTAATAGTCTTTGGAATATTGGATAGTTTGATAGTATATATATTGATGATTATTTCAATAAATTTTCACTCCATTGCGTGAAAGTTTGGTAATTGATTTGGTTCCTTGCATAGTATGAGTTTTCTTTCTCGCTTTCAGTGTGAGTTTTGATAATGCCTTGGTGCATGTCTAGTAGATATGAAGATATTTGGTTGGGAAAATTATATGGATGTTGTTATTTTTCTTTTGAAGATGATTCAATAATGAAAATTCATATAACTCTATCATGATAGTTCTTTCAAGAATTATTCATCACATCAAATAAATTTCTAGGAGTTTAAAATTTTATACTATAGTTCGTCATAGCTCAGGAAAGACTCAAAGATGTTAAAGAATGTGGTTAGTAACTTGGAGAATATTGCAGGTTTAAAGCGGGTCGATATCAAATTTATCATTAACTTTTTAAGGATGAGAATTTATATTGATGTTATAGATTTATTCTTATTGGCTTAGTTTCCAACTATATGTCATATGAGTTTTCATTAATGAATATTTCTTCTTTCATTTAAAAAAAATATGTGTTTTTTTTAAAAATAAAACCGACTCATTTTCCACAATGCTACAAACCACTGAAGAATCGTTTGATCACACTCTACTAACGAACTACTCCTACACATAATACAAGCTAAATTTTTACTTGGTTAAGTAATACAAAATGATACTCCAAAATTCCTCCTATACAAGGTATGAAGAGGTCGATGTCACAGTCTTACCCCTAAATTTTATAATTAAGAAAGATTGGTTCCAATTGACTAAAGATTTGGAAATTGTTTGTTACCTACTTTTCCATGTAAAAGAAATAGATGAGGTTTATTGATGTGTTTTACTTAGTTAAAAAATGTGATTTAAATATATGATGCATTTGTAATTTATTTACTTATAGTATCATTTGAGGACAAAAATGGATATTTTCAAAAATAAATTTGTTTAACACTAAAATGAACACTCTGTTGGTGTTAGCTATGAAATGAGTTGTATAAATTCCCAAACATGACGCTCTGATATAAGAATCGTATGAGATTAGATTAATATATTAGGAAAAATTATCATGCATTCTTTTTCTCACGATAAATTTTAGGGGAATAAATTATATTTACCTTATTTGAGTTTGGTGCAATAATTTTCACATTCCATGTTTGTGAAATAATTTTTTACCTTACCTTATATAAGTTTTAAGTGGTTTTTATCCTACATGATGTTTGAAGTAATAGTTATTATACACCCTACTATTGTAAATAATTTTTACCCTACCTTAGCCCCCACATAAGCTGTAAATGATTTTTACCTACCTGAGGTTTGTTGTAAGTGTTTTTTTTTTGATGGAAGGGTTTGTTGTAAGTGTTGTTCCAATACTACAACATAACAAGGCTATGATGACTTAATAGAGCAATTGATATAGTATTGGTCGCAGAATTTTCCGCACAACCGATAGCTTAGCTTGCATAAGTGGTATTCTTTATTGATCACTTTTTATTTTTGTTATAGTGGATCGGATAACTTAGATCATGAAGTGTATGAATCAATAACCAATTATGTATCGATTTGATCTAATTAAAATTATTTTGTTTATTTGCTTCGTTCGTTACGAAAGGGAATAAACTTTTGATATTGATTTCAGAAACTCATTTGGTCTTTAATTATACATGGATCAATACCGAGTGGATTTTGGGGGAAACTCTTCAGCAGTTGCTTGTATTTAATGGTGACATTTAGTGGTAGTATGGGTACATTCACATTTTGGTGGAAAATCGACGATCGCGAAAGGGTTTAGGATTGATCTACGTGATCGGTAGTGGAGAGGGTAGTTAGGGAGGATTGAAAGGTTAGCAAAAGTTTAATGGAGCGTAGATGACGGAGACTGAGATTTCATTGTAGATTGCTTCCTAGTTTGTTCTTAGGATGACATTTCATGGCATTCAAACGTCGTTTTGGATTCTAGATCTTCAGTTGTAATGATGGAATCCGAAGATCTAGATCTTTAGTACCACTTATTGCTAACCTCAAGTTAAGTAAAAATCATTTACAACTATTGTGAGTAGGGCTGTTCATAATCCAGTTCGGACCGAATAAAGGACTAGACCGAAAGAAATGAAGATAGTTCAGTTCAATCATCGGTCCAAAGAATACTAAGTTTCGGTTAGGGGTGTGCATTATTCGGTTTTGAACCGAATAAACCGAAAACCGAACCGAATTGAACTGGTCCAACCCGAACCGATTTTTATTCGGTTTTCGGTTTGGCCTTTAGGCCTTATTCGGTTTTCGGTTTATTCGGTTCCGGTGAAAAACCATAAAAAGTGTGCATTTTTCGGTTCAAAACCGAATAAACCGAATATCGAATCGAACCGATTTTATTCGGTTCGGTTTTCGGTTTGGACTTTGACCCTTGTTCGGTTTTCGGTTTATTCAGTTTGGCCCGGTTCGGTACAGCCCTAGTTTCGGTCTTTGGTCCCGGTACTGGACCGAATTAGAGGACCGAGAACCGAACCACAAACCAACTATTTTTCTATGATTTTTAACTTTTCATCACTATTCATTAATGTTTCTGAGTTTATCGATCTCAAATTCTCGACGCTCCCCAATTCCTACTCCATCCTCTGCCCTCCACTACCTGTCGTCACTGGGCGCCACCGCTAGCGCCGTTAAAGCTGTCGGAGCCACTGCCCTCCCTCCGCACTCAGTCGCTTCACTGGCGCTCCACACTCTACAGATCCATTGTTTTCTCCTCCGCAGCCGGCCACCAAGCGGTCCACGCCTAGTCGGCGACCGTCCAACAGGCCACCACCTACAGTCAACCGCTTCACTGGTTCAGGCAAAATTTAATCGCATATCTTTCTCATAATTCGGTCTATTCAGTTATGGACCGAACTTTTTTCGAAAGTTCGGTCTTCTAGAACCGAAAAAAGTTCGGTCTTCGGTCCAGTCCAGTTGGGCCTAATTCAGCCCAGTCCTGGACCGATGAATAGCCCTAGTTGTGAGGTAGGGTAAAAATTATTTCACAAATATGGGGTGCGTAATAATTATAACTACTAATCTCAAGGAGGGTAAAGCACACTTACATGTTATATGAGATAGAGTAAAAATTATTTCTCAAAGGTAGGGTGTGTAAAAATTATTACATTAAATCTCAGGTATGATAAATGTAATTTACTCAATTTTAGTGAGTTCAGACAATTTTGCACAAAATTTAATTGTATTTTGATCTACAACCAAAGAATTAATTTAGATTTTCGAATAGCTAGTCTCTCTCTCTATATCAAAGATGTGTACCATGTGGTTCTGTAAAGTTGGATGGTAAGCGGGTGAGGGTAAAAATTTACTAAAAATTACCGTAATTTACCGAAAGCTAGCAAAAATGACTGAAACTTACAAAAACTTACTGTACCTACCAAAACTAACATTTAGTACAAAAAATAAAAGTTATCTAAAATTATTGAAAATTACCGAAATTTACAAAAACTTAAAATAACATTTATCATATATATACTTACCACTGAACTTTCCCTACTCTTAATTTGGTAGTAGGACAACTTACTAGAGTCATTACTCGAAGTTAAGTGAAATCAACCTGCTATTTGGTTTGGCTCCTTCTGAAGGGAAGTTAACACTTAACTCCTTCCAACTTTGCATCAATAATTTTACAAACCTCTACCATGAAGAGTTAACTTTTACCTTCATTGAAGATTGTGAGAATAACTTTACTATCGTTGAAGATTGTGAGAATTTGGTGAGAGTTGATGAAGTTTTTCATTTTCCTTTCCCTTTCCCTTGTTATTTTTATTTTTATTTGGCTTTTATTTTGTTTGCTTGTAATTGTCTTCTATAACTTTTACTTATTTTTCTTCTTTTCTTCATTTGGTATTTTCTTGGGACTTCTTTATTTGTCTTCTCTTCTTCGTTCTTTTTCCTTTTCTTGTTCTTTGTTTCCTTATTCTTTCGTTATTTTTACGGCACATTTCCTTTCAAATTGGTACTTTATCTTAATTTCTTTTTCTTTCATCCTAAATTTCATTATTACTTATTAGGAGAAGTTTGGATGATTCATGCAATTTAAATTTGTGCATGAGAAGATTTTATATATAACTGAAATTTCATGGAAATAGAACACCTTATTTTTAACTAGGAATGACAACGAAACAGGTCAGATACGAGGGTTATATTCACCGTCCCCGTCTGGCCTTCACTCTCACTCCATGATCCGTTACAAGGGAAAAATTCTCCATCCCCGTCCCCATCCCAGGCGGGTTCCCAATCCCTGTGGGGCTCTAACGGTATGAGAGATAGACTCAAAGTGAAATAAGAGGGAATGAGAGTAAGGAATTATGGCTAGGAAGAATAAGTTATGTATATAGATCACGGAGTTTTTACTAACTAAAATTACAAATATACCCCTAATATTATGTATATAAATTTAATATATGAGTCATATTTATGTATTTTAATAAAAATCGAGGACATAGATACAACATGAATGACGGGTGTTTTTTTCCAACGAGGAAAAAAGAACAGGGACGAGGAAGATTTTCTCACCATCCCCCGCCCGTCCATGCGTGGAGATTCAAACACTTGCCACATCCCATCCCCGTCTCCATATATAAGGGGTAGAGATTTTTCCGTAGAGCAGAGCAGAGCAAGACCTTGATGACGACAAATATTCTCTTTCCCACTGTCAACCCTATCTTTAATTGTCCATGTCGACCATTTGAAAACCATGAAATCTAAAATCCAAGAATTTTTCCAATTTTCTCAACAATGACAATCAACAAAACCACCGCTACAAACCAAACAATCACTATAAACCTTAACAACATACCTAACCAACTATCATCCTCCAAAAACAAACTCAACAAACTCATGAAATTACAATACATTGCACATCAACAAGACTTAAGTTCATGAAGAATCAAACTTTACTTGTATTTCAGTTGAATTTGAACTAAATTATGCTCTTTATTAATGATTGATAAAGACATATAGGGTTAAGAGAAAATTGGAGTCAAGGAAGGAAAAGATAAAGAAATTAGTATATGTTTTGGAAAAATGAAATGCAAACGTGTTTCGAGTTTTTTTAAGAGACGAGCTTTTTAGATGATTAACTCTCCTTTGTATTGTATACATTAAATGCTTCCATCATAGCTAGTGTCAAGACAAGGGAAATGTTCTTCCCATTTTAAAATGACCACTAAATTAATTACTCCCTCCTTCCCAAATTAAGTGTCACTTGGGACATAATTTAAAAGACCAAAAAAACTTCCTAGCTACATTAATTTAGTGCATTGAAAATGTGGAAATGGTGAATAATATGATGAATAAAAAAGGAAAAATGTGAATAAAAAAGAAAAATGAATGAAAAAGATGTAATTAATAAGGTTAATTTGATAAATTAGTAATTAATGTATTATTAGAAATATAAAGTGACAGATATTATGGGAAAAAAGAAAGTTAGTTAAAGTGACAGATAATATGGGAAGGAGGGAGTATACATTACACAAAATTCAGCGGTGTTAAATTAACTCCAAATTATAAGTTTATAAAAATTAATGCTAGAAACTTAGAGGGGGTAAATGTCAACTTTCCCCTTCACCAAACAGAAATGTTCGACATAAAATCAACCTATCATTATCAAAGCAGTATGATTTAATCCATTATTTGGTCGTTGTTTGATGTTTGGGAGGGCCAATTAAAACATAAGATGATGTTCTTAACTAGCAACAATAACAACAAACTCTTATGTAAAACACGTTTGAGCGAGTGTTCTTAACTAGGTTTTAGATATTTCTTTATGGTTAGATTTTGTTCTTGAGGGTCACTTCACTTTATTTATAGATATTTTTGGTGATCTGTATTTTGGTTTCAATAAAATTTATCTAAAAGGTGTTTTTTAAGAGCAAGTACAATATATATTTGGGACATCTTTCTCTTAAGCTATCTTCCTATATAGTCTACTAGTAGTACCTTTTGAAAATAAAAGGAGACGTATGAAGAATTACACTAGTGTACAATTGATATGCATCTCTTAACTTTGCTATTCGATGTATATGAGTTTGTACTATTTATTGGCATGACTATTTGATGATTTATTTGGACCGGTGTATTGCAAGGTGTGATCCAAGAATGAGGAGAAAATGTTCATCACTTGTCAACAATGCACAAGTATTAATAATTAAAAAAAAGGAAATTGGATTCTAATAATACGAACTATTGGGCATATAAGATTTAATAATACGAAATTTTGATTGGGTGACTAATAATGCGAACTTTGACCTCCTGTTGCCCCCAACTTAACTCGGTGGTGGTCTGACGTGGCAGCGGAGGCACGTGCCTGGTTGTTTTGACTTTGCCACTTCATCCACGTTATTTAAAAAAATAATACGAACTTTTACCTATACTGCTCTAAATAATACGAACTTTTACCTATGTTGCTCTGAATAATACGAACTTTTTTTCTCTCTAAAAATCCCGGATATCATTTTTTCTTCTTCATCTTCTTCAATCCTCACCCTCCCGTTCCCAGAAAACCCAAAAAACCCCTCACTCTCTCTCTTCCTTCCTCTTCATCATCCCCGCCTCTTTTTTCTCTCTCTAAAAATCCAACATTTCCCTTTTGCATCTTCATCTTCATCTTCTTCAATCCTCTCCCTCTTCATCTCTTCATCATGAGCCACAGCTTGATGCTCAAACTCGTCAACAATGGCGAAATGTCTTCTCAACTTCCCCAACCACCTTTTTTTCCATTTCACTGCTCTCCTTCTTCTTCTCAACTTCCATCACCCTTTTTTACCCGGATTTCTGCAAGGAAAGCAGTGAAGTCAAAATGGGGAGAAGTTTTCTAGGTCTTCTCAACAATGGCGGAATGCAAGGAAGAGAGAGGGAGGGGTTTTCTAGTTTTTCTAGTTTTTAGAGAGAGAAAAAAGTTCGTATTATTCAGAGCAATATAGGTAAAAGTTCGTATTATTCACAGCAACATAGGTAAAAGTTCGTATTATGTTTTTAAATCAACGTGGATGACGTGGCAAAGTCAAAACAACCAGGCACGTGCCTCCACCGCCACGTCAGACCGAGTTAAGTTCAACTTAACTCGGTGGCATACTATTGGGGGCAACAGGGGGTCAAAGTTCGTATTATTAATCACCAAATCAAAAGTTCGTATTATTAAGTCTTATATGACCAAAAGTTCGTATTATTAGAATCCAATGACATATTTTCCCCAAGAATTTTGTATATTTACCCATAAGATTAAAGTTCTCTTGATCATAATTCACACACACAACTCTGCTATTGTTTTTTTTACTTTTTACCAATACCTGTTTGGGCAATTGATCAAGTTTGTCTCACTGAAAGAATGGACCATATGGTCATTTCCCACCTAAATTTTAAAATTAAACATGATATACTCTTTTTTGTATAATTACAAATGTTGCCATGGACTCAAATTTTACCCGCCCAATCTCCCCAATCCAGGAGACATAAATAAATGTTAAAAACATAAACAATCATCTAATTTCCTTTTTCAATTAGTAGCATTCCAAAATTCATTTTCCCTCCAACCCAAAATAGATTTCCCTCCAACCCAAAATTCTAGGCGCATATTTTTGAGTTTTCCTGTGTGTGTGTGAATCTGTGATCATTAAAGAGGGTTAGCAGTAGTAAAGATATAGGTCAAGTGAGGTCAACCCTTTTGATTACTTGAAACTAACTGCAGGGAGTTAATGATGATTGGCGATCTCAATCTGCCCCATAAACTGCCAAAAAAAAAAATGTGGATGACAGTTAGTGTAAAGATGCCGAAACATTAATGAGAGAGATTAAGCAGAATATTAGAATTAAGAGAGAGTTGTATTAAGTGGTACAGTATAATTAAGGGCATTGGTGTTAGTACTAAACTAAACCCACAAAGGCATGTGGGTTTCAGCTTGACTTAAGGATAACAAAATTTTAATCTTGTTAGGTCAAGGTCAGCCTGGCACAGTGCCAAGCAGTTTAGTCATGTGTGTGTATCTCTGGAAACAACTAGATTTCGGTGCATAACATAACATCATGTGGAAATTATGAAATTAAGCAATCTTATTGTATTGTTTTCCAAGTTATTTTCTGAAATAAATCTTTGTAGACATCGTAATGCATTCTTTTTTCAGACTTTGACATGAGACTTGGAATGTATAGTAATTAGATGCATTCAGAGTTTATTCTGATATATTTTGATCAGTCAGTTCTCTACAAATAAAAATTGTATCACATTAATCGTATCCTCGCCTCCCACATGGTTAGATTTAGAGAGAAAGCAACACGCGGAAATCCAAAAGCTCAATAGCATGGACAATAGGTAATTTTTTCATGTCACTTTTGTATCTTCTCTCTCCTCCTATCTCTATCTCTCTCCTACTCACTACCCATTTTCACAAGAGATGATCTCTACATCATTCCTTCTCTTGTGAAAATGAGTGATGAATAGCAGGGAGATAGAGATAGCAGGAGAGAGAAGATACAAAAGTTCTATGAAAAAATTCCCCATTACTCATGCTCTTAGGTCATGGTGAAAATTAAGAGCTGAACGTCGCATCGAGCCAAGAGAATAGACAAAGAAGACGTGACACAGCCCATATAACTTCAAAACCCAAAAGGTCTACTTTTTATACTTGGTGTTTATCGTTGAGGTGAAATCCAAGTCTCCTAGTTAGGACCACTAGGGCACTACACTAGGTTATAATCTACCCAATACTAACTGCTACATCATGAAATCCAAGTCTCCTAGTTAGGAGTTAGGACCACTAGGGCACTAAACTAGGTTATAATCTACCCAATACTGACTGGTACATCATGATACCACGGCAATAATTACTGTAAAATGTACAAAATTCTGTACCATTCTAATCTCCATCTATTCGTCGGTTGCCTAAAATCCATCAACACCCCAAGACATAGATACGCCCCAGCAAGAAGGGTACTTATCCTCAGCTAGAGCTTGGAAACAAAAGTCCTAACCCTCACGAGTTATCAGTTATCACTGTCTACTGAGCAAAGAGTAAGACGTTGATTCCTCCCTCATAGTTGCATTAAAAGATTTCGGCATCAGAAATATTCTTCATGGACCACATGACATGGTGTAAGGTATAACTCTTCAATTGGTACCATCCAAACAAATAATACACAAATATAGGTCCACTTCCTTTCAACTCGAGTAATTTTAGCTAAGACAGCCCTAGCGGCCAGAACATGCAGACATCATTACTCAAACAGCATAGATACAGACACTGAGCCGCTAAATCAAAGTTGAAAAAATCACAAGCTGTTACAAAGGCTAGTGTCGCCTCTTGCTATTGTTCTTGCCTTTCCTTCGGTCCCTCTTGGAATGTAGCTTTGGGCGGGATCTACCTTTGGTTGATTTTTTGAAGGGCTTCACCTTGCTAACCGGAATATTATGCTTCTTCCCGGATCCTCCTGAAGTGGGTAATGGCGGTGGTACTGATGCAGCTGATTTTTCCCTTGGATGCTCAAATTCTTCAGGAGTGATCTCGGATGTAGTTACAGTGACCATGACATCACCATTTTCATATGTTGTTGTCCCTTCAACAAAAAAGGCAAGGTGGTAAAGAAGATGCTCAACGTTTTTAAAGCATTGGTCTCCTTATCAACCAACCAAGGGCATAAGATTGTGTATCTATCCAAACCTAGGGCATCCACTTTATGCTAAAGAGTTTTGTACATCACATGCACCCCAACACTTTTAAAGTTATATAACACAAAAGCTCAGCAGCAGTAATGAGTATCCTAGGAGAATTTCAACTGTAATCATTCATCTTAAAGAATGTAGATGCTATTTTTAGATAAGAATCTTGTCACTATTATCTAGCATCTCAACTTTAGCAAAAGTTCCTTTCTGAGGTCCCAAGTCAGTACCAACATCATGTTTGGAGGCATACGAAAAATATCACAATCAATTGGGTAGCTTTCATTGGTTTGTCAATGAAAATTGAAGTCAGGATTTGTTCGTGATTTCACAGTTATCCACAGTTTTCATCACATACACATATTGAGAATAACCTACGTCAAAAGCCAATTTTGTTTTCTGAAAAGAGTTTCTTTTAATGACATACGAGTTTTTTCTCACAAAATTATTTAGAAGAAACATATGCCATGTCTCCCACACTCAATGCTAGCATTCCCCAGATCTGTTAAGTTAAAACCCAAACAGATGGCCCAGTAGTCAGTACAATAACATTTTGACAAATCCTAATCAAAACAGGATTTCACTATCTGCTCCTCAGGTTAAGGAGTTATTTCAATCACTACTCTTAACTATAACGTCCCAAAAGTCATGTCTACATTATACCTATTATAATGACACTTTTATTCATAAGTCATAACTGGTGAGACATTTGCACACAATGCACCCATTTAAGTTGTTAAGTAGGTAGAAGTATTTAGGTACTTAATAGTGTGATGATATCAAAACATATTTGATGATGTGGGTCTTCAAAAAAAATTGAAACACATCCCATTTCATATGAGGATAGATAATTTCAAAATATAAAAAGCATAATAAATATGATTTATTAAAGGAAAATTGGATTCTAATAATTCCTACTTTCAGCTTTTGTATGTCAATAATCCCTACTTTGTTTTCGTATTCTGGTGGTCTTAAAAAAAAATAAATTGTATTCTGGTGGGACACCAGCGAGCCAAGTGGCGGCGACTCAGTGGAAAGCTAACGTGTACTAGCAGGTGTGTGTTTGACACGTCAACTTTCCACCAAGTTACCGCAACTTGACTCGGTGGTGTTCTACCTGAATAAAATTTTATTTTTTGGGGACGACCAGAATCCAAAAATAAAGTAGGAACTATTGGCATGCAAAAGCTAAAAGTAGGGATTACTAGAATCCAATTTTCCTTTATTAAAATCTCAAACAAAATTTCATTTTCAGATAGTGGAATAGAGCATTTATTTTAAAGGGGAAAAAGAAGAGATGGGAAAAAATAGAAAGTTAGAGAACCCCAAATAAGCAAAAGGTAAATAGATATGGGGAAAAAAAGCACACATTAATGAAGACATATCTTTCCCCATAAGCTAGCAACATTTGTAAAATAACACTCCCGCTATATACTCATTTGAACAGTAATAGAACTTATTTAATGTGTATCCTCGCAAGTGTGAGTGTCAGTGTGCAAAAGCATCATTCTTCCTCAGTGGCAAATAAAACGACTTAGTACTAACAAGACTCAGTTGCTTAGTGCAAGTGTTTCCCTGTGCTGTCATTCTTTCCAGGCACTAGAAAACACTCACATCGAAGTGTCACACAGGATTATCTATCAATCATCTAAAATAAAACCCCAGTAACGTAATGGACTGACAAACGGCCAACTATTGCCAAAGGGAACATGGATTAAATGAGTATTTCCTCAAGTCCACGTGCAAAATAGTGAAACACATATAGCTACGAAACTGTGCGATTATATGTAAGAGGAGTCCAAGGAAATGACATGATACCAGACACTGACGGGTTCACTTCACTTTCATCATCCTGCTCCTCATCTTCACCATCACATTCAGCATCACTTGCAGGTGGTGCACCACCATGCAGAGCATATTCTTTTTCCAGTCTCCTCTGAGACAAAGATGAAACAATTCATGTCAACTGCAAGTTGTTGGGAAAGTACGGTACTCAAGGGATTAGTTTGAGCAGGCAAAGACTTCTGCGTACTGTATCAGCTGCCTCTGAAGGAAACAATAAAGGGGGGGGGGGGGGATCATCATTCATCTACATCCCAAACAAAATTCAAATCACACCAGCAATCACATTAGCACAACAGGACAGGTATCACACCAGGCAAGACAAAGCAATTAGATCATGGCACAATTTGACATGAAAAGCTGGATAGTTTTCATCTTTCAAAAGTATCTTCAGACAAAGAACAACCCCCTGGCTTATCATAGTGACAAAATATAAATGGATATATTTAACAGAGCCACGTTCAATTTTGCTGGAATAGATAAATGGGGAGGGGAATGATTTTAAGAGGTATGGGAATGGTTTTGATCTTGATTCCGCTTATTTGGTTCAAACTAGCAATGAACTTAATGTAAGCAAAAACGATATCTAAAAGATATGGGTTTATGTAAACCCGATAGGTGAGAGAAGTTTACTAAAACCCATAACTTGTATGTTTGTCATTCAATCAAGAATATGATTACTAAAACCCTGGACCGTGTCGGGTTCGGGCCCGAACTACCTTAGACGGGTTTGCGAAAAGAGATACGAAGGAAGAAATCCCGACCCAACATTTCCACACTAAACCCGCTCATCCGGACATGTTCAAGAATCGTTATACCTTTTCAAGGGGTGGATTGATGAGCATCGGGTTGGCATGGGCAAGGCGAGTTGTCGGACGTTGGAGCTTGGAGAGGCTCGGAATCTTCCCCACCAACCCCATAGTACTCGGGGTCATACCGGCTCGTCTCGAAACAAGAAACATCGAAGGATCGGGGTTCGGGTGTTAACCTGGAATCAAAAGTCGAGGAAGTAACGAATTGCCAAGTACAGCAGCACGTCGCGCCCGCTATCCCCTTTGTAGCGCCCGCGACGCACCACAGCAAAGAAGGGAATGGGCAACCCAATTGGTAGCGCCCGCTACCTCGTCGAGTAACGCCCGGTACGTCGTTCAGCATTTTAGGGAAATTCTTTGGAAATTGGGTCACGCCCGTGATGATCCATCGTAGCGCCCGCTACAATCGCACACATGTCAAATCGCCTGGAGTTTTCGCTCTAGTAACACCCGCGACCTTCTGAGCTCGCGCCTGCGACGATTTCTTCCCAGGTCGTCACGCCCGCAACCAAGGGCGTAGCGCCCCCGACCAGGCTATTTTATGCGTATTTTGTTTAATTAAAACGCTGTGTTTTGTTCCTTTTCTTTAATTAGTATAAATACTTTGTTTAGCACATTTTCCAAGGCAGCTTATGTTTATGAATGAATTGCTAAGGCATTGTTAGGGTTTACTCCCTTTTCTCTCAAAAATCTTGTTCTTACTTTATCCATTGTTAATGGTGGTGTTAGCAAGTCATTCCTTTATTGATCATTTGGTGGATGTTTCCTTTATGATGGTTATGGTGGGGTGTTAGGTTTTGGTGGTGGATTCTCCTTTATCCAAAATCATATCCAATCCCTTTGGTGTTCAAGGTTCATGTCTTGATTGATTTTGATTATTATTCAAGTTCATGGTTAATATTGTGATGATTCAAGCATGGGTGTTTGAGAGTTGCTTCATTCTCTCTCTATTCTATTGATGATGGATGCTCAAGAGGTCTTCTCTCATCTCCTCTTCAAGAACTACTCAAGCTAAGTTTATTATTCAATCCACCATGCATCGGGAACCGCTCCAAACCCATACCAATGCTTTAAACTATATATAATAATTATTAAGAATATTTTTTTTACATGGATAATATTACTTTGCATATTTGAGACAAGTCTAATGTTTTTTCAAAAATGCTAAATAGTACTAAGAAGATAACCATGTCCAATTAAAATTAGTTAGATCAAAAGTATATACGAAATTTTACAAAATATATCTTTGTAAAAGAGCTAATTTATCAAACACTTTTTCTTCAAACAACTAATTCAAACAATTGATCTACATAACTAATAGAAACAACTAACAACACTTGCTTGCCAAATAGGGCCAAAATATGTTCTCATTTTGGAGTTTTGGTCACGATTAAAAAGGCAATTTAGAGAAGGCAAATACGATAACAAATTCAGAGGATGTATCACCTTCATCATTTCCTTTTCTGTTAACTTGCCCGACACATATACAATATTTCTAGATGAAGTCTTTATAGCAAAGGAAACGGGATAAGATGAAGCCCGTACGTTCAACATAAAATACCAAGGGTGCAATGCAAGAGGATTGTCAGCAACTAGCGCTGGCAAAATTCTGTCCACCTGAATCCCCGAATTTGGCCAACTCGAAGAAAACCCGGTTTGGTCCGAACCCGATTTCGACATTGACCAAATATTCAGACCGAGCATTTCTCTTTCTTTTTGTTGTCTGAACCCGAATTTAGCTCCGTCAGTAACTCCAAATTGTCCAACCCGAATAAAAACCGGGTCTGGACATCAATTTCTTGTCCGAATTTTGACATTGACCGAATGTGACCAACCAGAATTTACCCAGAACCAAACTTTTGCCAGCGCTATCAGCAACATACAGCAGTAGCTTTTGGGATAATGTTTAAGTTTTCTAGTCCTCTCCAATTATTGTGCAGTTAACAACATTTGTAGGACAGAGGTTCAAGTTTTGAGCAGTGTTTTCCAAAGGAATTTTTTTACATATATACCCTCTGAGTTTGGTGGAATTACAAAGTTACCCATGTCGTTTGCAACTTAACTTTCATACCCCCCTCAACTTTGCTACTAAATACATTTACGCCCAAAACATGATTTTTGAGACTTAAATGAACCGAAATGGCCTTACCAATGTGTTTTAGGTAAACTTTTGTGGAGTCTCTTACTAATTTCAGGCCAAAATCATATTTCATAAATGTGTTTTTCGATTACAATAATTCTAGTGTAAAACAAAAAGGTTGGTTAACCTAACAATAAAACGACAATAAAAATTTGGGGGCCAACAAAAATTTACTTAAAACACAACGGTAGTGGCATTTCGGTCTATTTAAGTTTCAAAAACCATGTTTTAGTTGGAAATGTATTTAGAGCAAAGCTGAGGGGTATAAAAGTTAAGTTGAGTTGCTAACAACAAGGGTAACTTTGTAATTATGCCAAACCTTAGAGGGTATACATGTAAAAAAGTCTGTTTCTCAAATACTCATTCAAGATACTGCCTCAAATTTGTATCAGCTATCCAAACTAGTAATTTCACTGAAAAGCCTTTGTACAATCACATCTGAATAGCTAACAGTTGACTCCCAGTCAAAAAGCAATAGAAATGGGGAAACTACAACTGAAGATGATAAACTGCAGAGTGCACACACAATTTCCAAGTTACAGCTTAGCACTTTTGCAGTCCTCAACCACTCCCTGTTATGAGCATTTTGCCTCTCAGAATACATTTCATATATACGAGAAGGGGCAATTAAACTTGCAAAACACATTAAAAGACATGTAAGAGTATAAGCATTAAATAAATAAAGGCAAATAAACAATCTGACCCTTTTACGTTGTTCAAGACGTTTACGCCGTTCTGCTTCTCCCTGCTTCTTCAGAGCTTCCTTTCTCCTCTTCTTCTTTCTCTTGTGAAAGCCACCAACAAAGTCCCTGCATCGATCAAAACCCTAGTTACATACTTAGCATTTATCAAATAGTTCATCACTCTCGTATTTAGCAAATATCAAGTTGATATCCTTATTGGGTATTATCGCAGAGGAAGCTTTTTACAATGAACTCTAGTCTATGTTCCATTTTTATCAAATAGACCATTCTAATTCATATATCTTAAGCTCCTACTCCTAGCCCCCTGTTGTAACTTGTAACCTTTTTTGGTGCTGTTATTTCTGCTTAACAAGCAAATCAAACCAAGTGATATCCAAGCTAGTAACCCATTATCAACCATTTCATTAAATCTTCATAACCCAAATCAGTGAATCATGTTTCAACACAACCCAGCACACATGAGACCAGATATAACACGAGCAAGTGATGCCCAATCCAACTATTTCCAATGAAAACACTGCTTTATGCTTCATTCCACGCGTCAGAACCAGAAACATCGAATTTAACATCCATCAGATACTTTGAATTATTGAACCCTTTCTCTTGTTTTGGGGGAGGGGGATGTTTATAAATCTTCCACTCACCATCATTTCCTCACATGTAAACCCTAATGTACGCTGCCTTCTAACTCAACCATAATGATCAAGTTCCATCACAGTCCAAGTGCCTAAAGCAACACTCCAATCTCAAAAACCAATACATAAATCAACTATTCATCACCAAAACCCAAAATTTTGGAGAAAATCCGAACTTATCAAGGCATGGTTTTTATAATACTTAAGTTTTCTTTGTTAAGCATATATGAAAGATTTCATTTGGGTGGAGCAACAATTACCAATATTCCATCTAACTACCATTCCCTTCACCAAACCTAATGTACACTGCTGCTCCCTTCTAACTCAACCTAAAGACTTAACTTCTATCACAAGAACAAGCCCTTATTTTATTATGATGAATAAGCTGCAAATAACTCTTCAATTCCACAAACCCAGTTCACAAACTAAACAATTATCTACGAATCCAAAATATTTGAAGCAACCATAATTGCAAAAACCCAAAATATATTTAAGCAGGGTTTTGTGAAGTCCCTATCATATTACTATGAATAAGCTGCAAATAAGCCTTGAATTCCACAAAAGTATGAAGAAAAAACGGAAAGCTTAGAAAGTAGCATAACGCAAAAACCCTAAAAGTTAATGAAAGCAGGGGTTTAAGAAGAAGAGGTTACTGCAAGGCTTTCTCATTGAAGGTGATGGAGAGAGATTTGTCTCGGAGAGCTCTCTTGTTGACATGGCGGCCTCTGGCAACCGGCGGCTGGCCAACCACGGCGACTCCTTCAGCCTCTTCTTTCATTACTGATGAGTCTCAGACTCTCAGTCCACCACTGAGTTCTCCGATCGTATTTGTTGCCCTTCGTAGTTGGACTGGGCAGTCGACTCTCTGTTATTTGTTTAGCAATTGTGCGGAAAACAAGCCCAAGCCCAATTTGATCAAATTGTGCGGAAAAAAAAGAGCAGAAGTTCTTTGAAATTAATTCATTATTATTCATTTGAAGATAAGTGTCAAATAGCACAACATACTCTCCAAACATTTGAAAATGTGAAAGTGAAGACAAAATCAAACCCTAACACCAAATGCCCAAGTTCTGAAACAATAGATAAAATGAGCATCTCACTCCCAAAAGCAAAAATTATGCAAATTGTTGATGTTTTACTGTAAAAAACAAAATATTGCAAAAATAAAAACCAAAAAGCTTCGATTTCTTCTTCTTTCTTCTTCTTCTTCTTCTTCTTCTTCGATTTCTTCTTCTTCTTCTACACCCCTCTTCTTCTCCACATTGAACCCCGTCTTTTAGGTAGGAAGAATGAAATTGTTTTTTTGGAGCAGTAAATAACTCTATGGTGCCGTTTGGTATGAGGGAGTAGGGGGTTGGGAATGGGAGTATGATAATTGGGAATATTATTGCCATGTTTGTTTTGCGGTAATTTAAAAAAAAGTGAGTAATGAGAATGGGAATAGAATGCCCCAACTCCAAGTAATCTATTACCGGGGCGGTGGTGGTAATTAGAGATGAGAATTCAATAGTCACTATTAAATACCAATTTTACCCTTATATTTAATTGTTATTACCAAGACCATCCCTCCTATTTAGAAGATATACTTGTTTTTAATTTTTAATTCTTATTTAATGCTTAATTAACTTTTATTAAAATCTTTATGAACTTAATTTTTTTTAATATGATAATGGATTTTCTAGAAGTAAATGTGCATTATTTATGGCCTTCTATCCATTTGCATTTATTAAAACATTCATAAATTAATAAAATGGTATTTTTGTCAATGTGTGTTTATTCTCAATCTTATTCCCAATTTGAATTACCACATAACAAACAACAAAGTTGGTAATTCATGTTTTGATGAATCATGCTGCTAGTCCACCTCTCCTTTTGCAATCAAAGCAAGAAAGCTGAACTATGACAAGCAAGAAAGCTGTATGGTGCTTGTGCTACAATCAAAGCAATGGTGGGTTGCACTATGATCGCCGGATTGGGTGAAGAAGCATCAATTCTCATTTCTCAATTGAGATGTTGGCAGTCAATTATCATTTTTCAACATTTTTTGGTGGTTTAGGTCTGGATGAGCCTCAACAGGCTATAGGTTTCATGTGGTACATCTAATTCTCAGTGAAGAGGCTGAGTCACAATGGAGATTATGTCATGTGATCTGTTTTGTTATCAATTTTATCTGGGTTGGCTGTAATTTTCATATTTGGGGTTGAACAATCTTGCTTATTCGATTGTGTAATCATTGAGCTACGGCTTTGTGGGGTGTCTTTTGGCACCTGTTTGTTTGAATATAAGGGCTTTTCGGCCGCAAATTATCAAAAAAAAGTTGGTAATTCATAAACACATGTTAATTCTCATTCTCATTCTCATTGCATGCCAAACGGCCCCTATGGGGAACAATTAAAATTGGAACAAAAAAAATAAATTAACACATAGGCATGCCTAGTCATCATTTTGGGCCCCATGATTTATCACAAATAAGGACTTCCCTGTCATCAACATACCTAAAGGTCAAAATGCTTGTTGGGCCTTCCTTTATAGTCAATTACCCTATTTGTTTCGCAATTGTGCGGAAAACAAGCCCAAACCCAACTTGGTAAGATAGTGCACCGCTGTCCACAACTCTTTATTTTCTTTCCTTTTGTTTCTTCTTTTTTCTCTTTAACTAATAAAAGAGGTGTGAACGAAAAAAATTGTTTGAACAATCTATCTGGTTACTTGTTTGTTTGCTTATGTCCACTCTTAAATTTACTCTCTCATCTTTTATATAATAATTAATAGTTAATAATTAATATAATAATTTGTTTGAGCAGCCTATCTCATTACCTGTCTGCTAGCTTGTGTAGTTGTGTGTACACACAAATTTATTTTTTTAGCCTTTAGTATAATAAACAAAAATCTTAACATCAATTGAAAATTAAGTTATTAAACCTATCAATTCATGTGGGAGGGTTAAGTAAAGCATAGTTATGCCTTAAGTTGTTTATCGAGGCTAAATGTAGCAATCAAACCTTATTTTTAAGATATTTAATATCAACCCTAGATTTTCACAGTTTTTCATGAAGTCTAATAAAAAAAAACAATACAGTTTAATTTGGTTGCAACACCGCTTGCGTGATCTGAATTGTGAATTATGGGCAAATTCAAGATAAGGGCAATTAGGCGATAATGTCATTAATTTTTAATTAAAACACTAATTACTTATTAATTATGGCTAATTTGAGGACTAACACTTGACTCTAATACCAAATGGAAAAGGAACAACGCTAAAATAACTTAGGCTGTGTTTTTTTTTTTTTTTTTTAACATTGGTAAGTTAGGTTTATCATTGTCTGACCTTACCTTACCTTACCTTACCTTATCTTATATAATTTTCCTAAAAAAACACTCAAACTAATGTCAAAATATTAGTAATAAAATACATTTATCCCACTACTAACTTACATACCTCAAATTTTATCATTATATTTCTTTTCCTTACCTTACCAAACCTAATTTAATCCTATCACTCTAAAAAATAAGACCTTATTATAATTAATTTAAGCGAAAAGATAAAAATATTTTGTTTTTAAGAAATCGGCGACTGTTAACACAATATTAAAAAGTGGAAGAGGTAAATTGGAATTTTCAAAGCCAAATTGACACTCAAAAATAGTTTTTTTTTTATAAAAAATATATAATACCTGAAAATATATTTTAAAAATTTAAAGGACTAAAAATAATTCCCCTAACATATAAGTATATTTCTGTTATTTATTCAAAAAAATAGGTACAAATTGCTTGGACCGCAATTGTATAGTAAAGTTTGACCAAAATAGTGAAAATACGACGTGCAAAGAGTTCAGAACGTACGTAGCACATTCATGATTATTAACAATCGAAAGGGATTTTCAAAAAAAAAAAAAAACAATCGAAAGGGAAAAAGAAGGCACATTTCAATTCACACACAGAAGCGTTTTGGTTGGTTTCAGGCCTGTCAGCACAGCAGCTCTTTCGTGGGATGAATATTTGTGTTGACATTGACAACCATCAACCAGTCCACCTTCAGTTTTCAGATTATTTTCCACACTTGCCGGCCCCAATTCAGCTCCCCAAGTCCCCAAATAAATAAAATAAAAATAAAAATGTCCCGATTATCCCTTCATTCACCAAACATCACTTTCCTTCCAAGTCAACAATCAACTCTTAATCACTTGCCTAAACATAAGCAATCGTCATTAATCTCAAACAACCTCACAATTTGATTTCCCCACCCACTAAAACTCTCTCAAAAATGGATGAACCCCCCTCCAATTCAGCAGTAATCATCTCCGATCAAGTCACCATCGACGGAACCCTAACGCTCTTAAACCTCCACTCCGACGGCACTCTCCGCTGGGTTGAATCAAGCAGAGAGAGATGCTTGAATTTGGAGCAGGAAGCAATTGGGGTTTCCCTGGAAGATTCCAGAATCGTCATCAAGTATGCTGTGGAAAGCGGGACTGGGAGCGTTTGTTGCAAATCGATGGTAAAAAAGACCAGGCTTGAAATCCAGCCTTGTTCACGGGAACTTACAGATATTTGGTTTCAGAAGATTCGTGAATTCCTCAATTCTTTAGGTACGTTTCAAAGATTTTGTATTGGGTTGTGTTGTTCTTTGCTTGCTCAATTGGGTTGATTAACTCACATGGAGTAGTTGTACAAGATGGTGTAATCCGTGGTCCGGCCTATGAAAGTCATTTTCTTTGTTTGTGAATTATCTTTACTATAGTACTTGGGTATAATTTTATTATATGATTATTAAAAGTAAATTTTTTTAGTGGTCTGAAATTTGCGAAATACCAAAAATGCAAGTTCCAAGGTTTTGTGCGTGCGTGGTACTTGTGCTGTGTACTTGGGTAATGGAGTTAGAGTTATTCAATTTTGTTTGTTAAATTATTGAGGTGTCACTCCCAAAGTAATGTTGTCTTGGTTTAGTATCATTGGATGTGTACTTGCATTACAGTGGCATTGCGTTTTGTGCAGTGAAGGGTAATTGAGGATTAATATTCCCTTGTCATGGTCAATTTGGTAGTACTTACTCATTGCTCCTTCGCCTGTATAGCTTGTTGATTTGTTGTTACCCCTGAGGTAGGGGCCCAATAGGTAGGCCTAGTTCAAGAAAAAAAGCCCCGAGAATTTTGTAATTGATGCATGAAGTTCAAGTAGAACCATGCATTTGAAATGCCTGTGATTTTGGCGATTGAGACTTCTATCTAGCATGTTATACATGTTCAAATGCAAGAACAATGTGCGATTTAACTTTGACAAGTTTGTAATTGACTAATCTTTATTGTTTGAATAACGATGAGCTTTCGACTGAGTTGAAAGAATGAACATTAGGCAATTAAATGACTTAGGATGATATCGTTCATCATTTCCCCCTCATATGGGTTTGGACATGTGACTTTTAGGGTTTTGCTTGTTTAATTCCTTAATCTAACCGAGCAGAATTTAGCTTGAGCCTGAGTCGAAGTTGCATATGTAATATGATCATGATTATCTTTTTGACCTTAATGTAGCTCGACCAAAAAAGATTTTTGTTCTGGTGAACCCATATGGGGGGAAAAAGTCTGCATCTACAGTATTTGTGGATATTGTGAAGCCGCTGTTTGAGGATGCTGGAATCCAGTTTACATTACAAGGTTTGTCCTTTGTCTTGTCTTTCAGTTAATGCTAGCTTGCTTAGGAGTATGGATTTAGTACTTATTATGGTTAGTTGTCATTTTGGTGATGCTGTTCATAGAAACTAAATACCAGCTTCATGCAAAGGAACTTGCTTATGGACTAGATCTTACAATGTACGATGGGATTGTTTGTGTTAGTGGAGATGGCATCTTGGTTGAGGTAGGTGGATAGTCTCTTGTTTTCTTGTACATGTTAATGGTGTAACATATCGCTGGTGTAAACCAATTATCTTGTATTGAATTTGATTGCTTTTGGAGCAAGAATTCAGTAATAATGTTCTTCCTAACATGAACAAGTGGTTGATTGCCTGCTAAAGTATGTATTAACATATCACAGTTCTGTCCGAACAGGGTCACCATATTAACCCTCCCCTTTGGATCTTTTTTTTTTGTGTGTGTGTGTGTGTGGAGGGGGGGGGGGTTGCATTTTGAATTTTGAATTGTTGGTAGTATGGACATTGGACACCACATTCCCACCAGATACTAGCTTTAAGTTTAGTTTATAAACCAGCATTCTTACTTAGAAAATTGGCAACATAATTGGGAAGTGATTGCCCTCTAGATACAAGACACCCAATAAGAGAATATACTTCTTCCAAATGCAGGATAAGCTCAGTTTTTTTGAATTTCTTTTGTATTTTCCTTTTTTTTTGTTTTGGGGGGGGGGGGGTGGGGTCAGCTTCGTGGGAGTAGCCACTGAGATCGTTTCATCCAATAACAATTTTGAAATCCTTTTTTCCTTTTATTTTTCTACAAAAGAGGTTAAGTTTAATGTCATTTGTGAAGTGTACTTTTTTTTTTGATCGAGAAAACAAAGACCTTATGAAGAAACTTATAAATTTATTTTAAATCAAGGGAAAGGATAAACAAAGTGAGGAATCAGCTAACCTTAAGAAAAAGAGAAGATATAAAGGAGTGTTATCAGTACCTGTGGATCAAAATTGCCACAGGAAAGCTTTCATGTGTTCAACTTTTATAAGCTTGCTACTTATAGCTAGACCAAATTCCAGTCATATACCAAGTACATCTGTCATAATATTGTTATTACAAGGTTGCTTGCTACTTATAGGCGCTGTGAACTTTAGTAGGTGGTAAATGGCTTGTTGGAAAGAGATGATTGGGATACTGCAATCAAAATGCCTATTGGAGTTATTCCCGCAGGTATGCTGTGTGTCCTTTCGTAACTCTCTGTGAAGTTCTTAGCTAAACTTCTTATGATGTTTTGTTGCATTGTGCATAGCTGTGTAAAGGCTCTGCTGAATGTTGAGTAACATACAGATTCTAAATGTCCAGACTGATTCATGACACAGTCTCATATTATTTTCTTGAGTGATATCGAAACACCGGCAGCTAGCAACTTCAGCTTTTAACAACCCATCAAAAAAGAGCTTTATCTGTCCTGTACTAATAAATAATAATTCACTTCATTATTTAGTTGTACCGTGCCACCAATGTTGTGACAGTGTCTCGTACTTGGATTTCAGAAGTTTTCAACAAAATTACCTACGAGGATCTTGAAACTCCCTTTCAAAAAGTGTTTTCATTTTTTTTTGGGTCTCCATTGGGAATAATCTAACTTCATGTTAGAGGCTTGAGATTGCATTAGTTTCCTTTGTTTTGTAAGTTTCTTCTATTTAACATCATTAGGATCTTCCATTCTCCCTCCGGTATGGGATTTACACTAGGGTTCTTGTCTTTGCTGCTAGATGTAGGCTTATCAAATTCCCTGAAAATTCATGGTGAGAGTAGAAACTGTCCAGTTGTTGCAGAATTGTTTGATGCAGACAGTGAAGTACATGGGGCTTAAACTTCATTCCGGAATCCCTTAAACCTTTGTCGGGGAAGAAAAGAGAAAGGGGGGGGGGTGTTAGAGTAGGAGTCTACCTAGACCCGAGGCCTATGCTCCCTGGCCCAACCCACTGTATAGTTGCAACTAGGAGTTAGTGGCTACTCTCTACAGACACTGGGAGTCTGGACCTTGGTCACTCATGAGGGTGGAAGGAATAAACTTACCAGCTCAATGAAGTTGGGCTGGTTTGGAATATCTTTATCTTCTACAACCAACAGCTGTGCATGATGGACAATTACCTAAGGCAATACTGTCGTTGGTGTATCTCTCTTTTCTCTGTCTGAACATTTCTGGATGTAGGTACTGGAAATGGGATGGCAAAATCTCTCTTGGATTCAGTTGGTGATCCTTGTTCTGCATTCAATGCTGCCTTGGCAATTATTCGAGGTACATGCTGTTCTGTTAGCATGAAGCATAGCCACATCTGTCATGAACTCATGAAAGTATTGTTTCATCTGACCAAAATATATTTCTGCTGTGGCAGGTCATAAACGCTCCCTTGATGTTGCTGTTGTCTCACAAGGGAAGACTAGGTTTTTCAGTGTGTTGATGCTTGCTTGGGGTAAAATATAGTCATCAGTTTGATTCAGCCTTTATTATAGGGGCATTAGGTTTTACTTAGATATTTCTCTTTCTGATCTGGTTGTTTTATCATATGTTTTATTGTTCTAGGTTTGGTGGCGGACGTAGACATTGAATCAGAGAAATGGAGGTGGATGGGAAGTGCTCGCATGGATGTCTATGTACGCTGCACTTCATTCTTTATTTCTCGCATATTTCTGTTTTGATATGATTTCTTTTTAGGATGAGTTTCAACCTTCACAGAAACCTTAATTTGCAAGGACCTGCCTTTTCTGTGTCCTCTTTCTGGCAGTGGAGCAATTGATTGATAAGGCCATGCATGTTAGTGTAACTCAATTTTCTCTAGGCCAGCTGAACCCCAGATTTGTGTGTGTGTGTGTGTGCGCGCTAATTTGCATTGTTCAGTTAGTTTATCTAAGGTTTGATGTTGAAGAGGACGTTAAATAGATTGCAGCTAGGTTGTAACCAACTGTTGCTATGTTAGTCTTAGTCATAAATTCGGAAAGGCAATCAACAAGCCAATTGGTTCCTTGAACACCTTATACATAGTGCATGAATGTGGTTGACCTTTTATTCAGACTTTTTCAAAACTGTAGGTTTTTGTTTGGGCCTTGAAAGTTTTAACTTGGGAAGTTGGGATGACACATTAGAATGGGTTCCCTAGGGAAAAGCTGCCTGTTTTGGCCATGTTAGCTTCTCACAACAAGGAGGCGTTCAGCCAATGGACTTCGGAGTTTGAAGGATTGATGTCTCTACATTAGTTTTCTGTGGCTTATCCCAAACTCACCCAAGGACCAATGCTAACCTCTTCTCCCTCTTGTGTTGTTCTTCCTCGATGCTTTAGCTGTCTGATCCAGAACAACTGTTCCTCGTAAAAGAGTTAAATGGCTATCTGAGGTCAGCTGTTGTAGAATCTACTGCAATATTAACCACTGGGTGGAGAATTTGCTCTTTTTTTTTTTCCCCTGGCTTTTCTTTCTTTAGTTTCCGGCGTGCCGGTTTATAGTCTTATTTGTGCTTGTTTTCACATATTTGTTCTGTGAAACTACTGCTATATTGACACAATTCCTATTTTATTTCCCCAGGCAATCCAAAGAATATTTAGCCTTAGAAAATATAATGGGCGTATTCATTTTGTCCCTGCACCTGGATATGAAGATTATGTTGACAAAATCAGCGACAAAGTTGAATCCATTCATGATGTACCATTCTGCAGTTTAAGTGAAAAAGAGATTGGTGCCCAAGGAAGAGGCTATCCTGGGCCCAGTGTTGACTTAGACACCTTGAATTGGAGGACCATAGATGGACCATTTATTTCAGTTTGGATTCATAATGTACCTTGGGGTGGTGAAGATGCAATGGCAGCTCCTGATGCCAAGGTTGGTTTCTACATGCAAGCTAGCTATACTAGATTCATTTTCTATGATATCTACCTGCCATTGGACATAAATTTACTAAACAACCCCCCCCCCCCAAAAAAAAAGGAAAAAGAAAAAGTGTTTCTTACCAAAGTCTGACATAGAAGTGTGCTTTGAGTATTTCTAGATTAACTTGCTGTGGCCAGGGTCAATGACCTCCTTTTTCTGAATAGTCAAGTGATGTTCATTTCATTCTAACTAGGAGATAGAAATGGGGGCACAAGAGAAATGCTGATTATGTTTGGTTAGCTTTGTCTTTGTTCATTTCAAGTCCATTTTCAACTATGCATTTGAAAGACATATAGTCAGTATTGTTGCATTCTTTGCAGCAAATTGCTCCTCCCCCCCAGTGTAGGATTGCTGTCAATGAAAGAAGTAAATATGTGGACAAGGAAATCTATTCCATCTTAAAGGGTCATTTGCTGTTTTTCCTACTGTGATTTTCAATTTTTAGGCTCTGTTTGGCCCTTGGAAAGTAAAATGGAAAGAATTGTTTTTAAAAAATGCATTACTTTCCTATGCTTTGAAAAAGTGAAGGAAGAAGAGTTAAGTGGAAAACATCACAGAAAATTTTCAGTGATTTTGTCATACAGCTATTGCCTCCCAAATTTGAGGGAAATTTGAGAGTAAAATATGATAGGTTGAATTGAGAGAATCGGATGGGAAGGGAGGAAAACAGGGGCGGGATTGATGAAAAAATTGGGAATTTTATAGTGAAGAGAGATAATAATTTTCTTTCCATCATACGAGAGGATCAAATGGAGCCTTGGTGTTTAGCCAGCCTTGTATGTTAATTTACTTGTATTTTTTGTTTTCTGACATTGGTTAAAGGGCAGTTTTCAGATGGTTGCTTAGATGTGATTCTTATAAAGGACTGCCCAAAATTGAGTTTGCTGTCAGTGCTGACAGAAGTGAGCAAGGGGAATCATGTCAAGTCTCCTCATGTCTTCTACTTCAAGGTGAGTTCATTTGTCTGTTGTGTAAAGTAAAGCCTTAGATGTTGTTTATGTGGGAGCTGCAATAAGAGAAGCCATTTCATAGAAGCCCAAGAACAGCCATAGACTAATAATATATAGGTGTATCCCCTACCTTGTAATAGGGCTTATAGGAAATTTGAGAACACTGGGTTGAACCCCATACCTCCCAGTCCCACATGGAAGGTGCTGGGGATGCCATTTTAGGCCAATCCATTTGGTGACATGCCATGTTTTAAGACCTAACAATTCACTTGTGTGTTTGACAAACTTCAGTGTTGTGTTGGTGTTAAACTAAAAATGCAGGTGAAGGCTTTTGTTTTGGAACCCGGAACCCTTGTCAAAGATTCAACAAGGGGAGGTATTATCGACTGTGATGGAGAAGTGTTAGCCCGAGGCAACGGCACATACAAGTCCGACCACAAATCCTTGATGTCTTATGATACCCTCCAGATAACTCTCCATCAAGGTCTTGCTACTCTGTTTTCCCCTCCAACTTAACCAACAAACAAATTGACAGAAAAGTTATGGTGAGATGGGTGATGTGTCTAGATGTACAGGTTGGGGTGTTGCATCTCACCTAAAACCTAAACCAGCTATTGTGATTGATGTGGCTTTAAATGGTTTGATTTGGTTGTATGGTTCAGTTTTAATTGCTGGTTCTCTATTGAGTGAGATCGTTGCAGTCCTCTGTGAAGGTCAATTTTGTTGTATCTACTTATCTGGAGGAGATTGATTAATTATCTATTCATTGTACAAATGCTTTGTTTCTCTTTTAAATGTTTGATTGGCAATGAGAAATAAAATGGTTTAAACCTAAACCAATTATTATTATTATTATTATTATTATTATTATTATTATTATTATTATTATTATTTTGCAAACCATGGTTACATTAAGCTATTTTCAATATATTCATTAGTCCTCTTTCATATTATTTCCAAGTTCCTTTCATGTGTTTCATATATTGGTTATTGTATTTGAATTTGTAGGCTTATTCATTGTAAGATGGTTTATTTTAAAGTTCAATTGAGTTGTTTTTATTTATAGAAAACTCAATTATTTTTTAAATATGTGAATCTTTCTTACCATATAATCAAGTTAAAGTTTAAATTTTTTTAGGCTCAATTATATTTTAAAAGCCAATCTCTCACATTCTGCTAAAGATGAAATTATAAAAACAAAAAACTCTATAGGCTATGGTCACAAATTCATCCTCACAAATTCATCCGTTATATCATTTGTGCTTGAGCCTATTATATAAGAAGATAAATGTTGCAATAACTTAAGTTTCTAATATATTTGAAATTTAAATTATGAGCATGTAAATATAGGTTATGGGATGGTAATAGTCAAATTGAATTATTTATTTTACATAAGCAAATAATTGACTAGTAGAATCAAATTCAAATTAAATTAAAATTTTTATTTATGTGGAAATTTCTAATCAATATTGACCTATTAAATCTTATTTTATAATTGTCCGATCAGTGTGTGTTTCACACGCGCTGGCCAAACTAGTATATTATATATGTTCATACAATGTCTACTATTTTTTTTCTTTTCATAAGAATTGGTTTTAAATTTCAACTCTTAGATCGTGAGTTGTTTTCTGTTTTTATTTTTATTTTTTATGCACCAAATTATTGATTTACTATCATTTTTATTTTATTTGTTCTTAAAACATATGTTCTCATGTTATGTTAAAGCTACCTGAAAATTACATATGCATACCTCTTTGACTTAAAAAAAGATATACGCTCATGGCAAATGTAATTATACGCTCATAAAAATAGGTATTTTCTCTTAAAAATAAGGGATATTGGATGACAATATACTGATCTTGGGGGTATTGAATTGTAATATACCGACCTTTATTATTGGACAACAATATCTCTGACCTTTATTCTTAAGTGAGATTATTATACCAACAATGACTAAGGGGGTGGTGACTGGTTAATTGGTCTCGATTCCGATATGATCGGTGGAGAGAAAATGATCGGCCCTTGCCCAATAACCTCGTTAACCCCTCCGTCTTTCTCACTAACCACATTAAAAAAACGGCCCTAATAAAGTGACTAACGAGGTAGTGAACCGGTCTTCGTACTAACGTAAAACACAACCAACCAATGTCTTGTAATGTGGGTTAGTGAGAAAAACTAAGGGGTTAATGAGGACATTGTTTGGGACCGTTTTTTTCCTTCACCAGCCATGTTAGCGCGCATGGAGACCGGTTTATCACCTCCTTAGTTACTGTTGGTATAATAATGTCACATAAGTATAAAGGTCAGGGATATTGTTGTCCAACAATAAAGGTTGGTATATTACAATCCAACACCCCCAAAAATTGGTATATTATCATCAAAAAAATATACTTATTGATATTATCTATGATGAATGCTCATTGAAATTAATAATTTACTATACCATGACTAAAAATTCTAAGAAGGGGTTTATGCTCCTCCATACAAATATCTACCATTTAAGTACATAAAAAAAATAAAAGTTACTCATAAAATTATAGGTTCTTGCCAAGCAATGTGATAAGTACATGTCCATTCTTTTTAATGAAATGTAAGAATACGTCTAGGTGGTCATTCTCTCAATGAGCTGACCCCGAGAATCATCTACAAGAATGTTATAGAGCTCTTTGTCACTCCGTCACCTAGACTTCAAGAGCTATAGAATGACTTGCTTTAGCCAATCAACCTACAACTCGATGAGCTTCTCTGAACACATGAACAACACAATAATTATTACAATAAAAGCATTTTTCCAAGAAACACCCCTACAACCAACAACGCATTAATAATATTTTTTGTTATAGCCTTCAATGACATTCAAATAGCCTACTGTATCCCACTACGCATAGCCAATATAATGCTACCATAACCAAGATAGATATTTTTCTAAGATTAAATGAATGCGCATAAATTGCCTTACCCTTCCAATCTCGAATGATGAAAGCACCCGCAACGATACTTAGATCCATCAAACTTAACTTTGACCCAATCTTTATGAGGAGAGCACCATGATACCAAGTTGGATCCACCTACTCTGGTTTTCTAATGAGAAGTTAAACAGATATCCTGGAGAAAGTAAGAAACTTTATGACGAATTTTCCACTCTGTCGCCGCCATATTGGCTTTGATGGTGCGGAAGATTTTGTTTGGAGGAGTGTTATGGAGTGCCCCAACATTCTATATCTTTCAAATGCTCCAAAAAAATGCAACTACAGTACTACATGGTCTAACCATGCTTTTTGGCGATAAGGTCAATGATGAACGAAGGCAGTTCCAAGTTTTTTAGCTCAGAGGTAGTCGGGCAGATAACGGCTGCCCTGAGCCAACGATGAGCCCTAACTCCCTACATAGACAACATATTAAAAGCAAAAATTCAACAATGTTGAATATCCAAATACTAGATCTTATCAGAGATTGGACTTTGAAGGAATAAATGGTCAATATCCTCATTAGAGGATGAATTTGAAGGGCAGGATATGTCCACATTCAACCCCCTCTCGACGAGGGCTATCTAGGTGGGAAAGGCCTTAGGAAAAGTTGCTAAAGGAAAACCTTCAGCTTAGGTAAAACATAAAGTTTCTGTTCAGGATAGTTTTAAGATTAAAGTAAGGTTCTCTTATCCACATGGATAGTGTGTTAGGTAATAAAAAATTGGTTTGATAGGATTTAAATGGTCCAAAATAGTAAATATGCATAAAGAACTAATTTAACCTAATTATGAATATGACAAATTTAACCTAACAAACAGGAACTATTAAACCTAAATCTATCAATTTTACTAGAAGTAAATACATAAACCAACAATAATAACCTATAACTAAACTAACAAGTAAACTAATTACTGAGCGAATAATTAATCCAAGCAATTACACTAATTTAACCTAACCAAATCACAATTGTAATAACTAATCAAACAAGGTAAACTAAATTTAGCGAATGAATTAAAATTAAGGTAGAGAGATTATATCGACAATCTTCTCTTCACTCTACCTCTCCTAGCAATTACATCAACTTCTTCCAAAAAACAAAAAGTTATGATTCGGACTACTAAGAATCCGCAAATCCTCACCCGAAAGGAGAATTTGTGAACCTTTAATACTTCTCTTTCACTAAAAATCGAGTTTTGGGGACTAAAATGACAATAATATTAAAATTGTGAATAACTACCATCATAATGCATAAAAGAGAAAACATAGACAAGAAAGTTGCAGAAAGATTAAAATTTATATTAATCCAATACCAAGAATAATCAATGGAAAAAGGAAAATCAGAGAGAAACTAAGAAACTGTAAATTAATTCTAATTAATGCCGTAAAATAAAACCTAATATACTGCTTTATTTCCTCCAAGCGTTTACACGGTGTGTGTGTGTATATGTGTGTGTGTGTGCGCGCGCGCGTGCGTGTGTGTGTGTGTGGGAGAAAAGCCAAAACACAGCGTTTCACTAACAATTTAGTCGTGGAAAATTGACAAGCGTTGGCGGCATGTCCCAGGTTCAGGTGCTGGTTGAGCCTCGGCAAGCGTTGGTGACATCTCCCTAAGGCACTAGTGATGTCTTGTGTAGGCGTTGGGAGCGCCTGGGTCTGGCGGGGTAGTTTCTGATTAGGCTCGGTCGCACCCTGCTTTCTTTCGCTTATTTCTTCGATTTTGGACGAGGGTCACCTATGAGCAGGCGCTGGGACCCCAGTGCCTAGCTTTGCTCTACCTCTAACTTGAGCGCGACCTGTTGGCGCCTGAGTTTCTCGTACTTTGGCGGACTTTGCTCTTTTTTTAGTTTCTTTTCTATGCCTTCTTGCCAAACCTACTAAAAATACAAAACCTAACAAGTAATTGATAATTAAGGGATACAACAAGTAAAACACTTTATTCGATGGCATAAATTAAGCTCGATATGAGACCAAACAACACCCTACACAAGGGTTTTCTCGCCCCGTACAAACTAAAACAAAGTAAAAAAGAAAACTAAACTACCCTAACTCACTTTCGTAGGAATCACGATTACATTTAGCGTATGTAAAAACCCTTTAAACCTCTTGGCAGCCCAAGTGGATGAGTAAGGTCTCGTGAAGATTTAAAGATGTTATACCCACAAAAGCCGAGAAAAAAGCGGAAAACAAGAAGAAAAGAGGAAAGGAAGCAAAACTTTTTTGCAAGATTGACAGGGGGTGGTTCATGTACACAGTCATGCAGGTATTACCCAAACAACATTGCCACTTATCTTAGACAATCAATATGCACCTTCAAAACACATTTACAAGTTTGTTGCCAAGTTTTACATGTTTCTCTTCACTCATGTACATGTTCGATGTGTTCCTCGTGCTGAAGTGCAATGTTTCTGGCTCATTCTTGCTCAAGTCAAGGTCCAGTTGGTCAATCCTAGCTTCCCATACACCCATGCTCAACTTACAATTATTCAGCCATTCATGTGTGGTTCCTCTTCTTATTTGGTGTTGCCCTTGACTTGGTGAGGGTCGCAGGTTACATAACGAGGTGTCCCATACTTATTTTCCTCAATTATTTTTTTTGTGTTGGTAAGTTTGAGATTTAGACGACCCTAAAAGGTGTTTACTCTCTCAACATAGATCCTTTCCATACACATGCAAGGTGCTTAAGGGATAAGAGAGTTATACCACTCATGCTGATATGTGTAGGTAAACCAACTTTTGTTATTTCCTTTTCTCATTTTTTTTTTGTGTTAGTATCTTTCGAGAATAGGACGACCCATAAATGGGGTTTACCCTCCCAACACGAGTTGCTCCGCACACAACAAAGTGCTTAATGGGTAAGAGTGTCGTAACCCGTGTATGTGTACCAATAATTTTTAACTTTTCTAATTTTTTTCCTTTTTTCCTTTTCAGTTTTCTTACTTAGAGCACATGAATATAAAACAAACCAAGACTTCCCCCTAAACTAAGACCATCACATTAAAAGGCCATAAGTGAAGGTTCTAAGGAGACCACAATTGTGCACGTACATACAGGTGAAGTCATGGCAACAACCAAGCAAATAGCCTGTCATGCACCCACTGACCATTCCTAACTAAGTAGTTATGTTATTCGAGTAACCATCAATACAACCATATACACAAACCACCTCCAAGTCAGAAAATTTAAAATTTTGCCTCAATTCAGCTTTCCTCTACTTTGTCTTTCTTTTTCATAAAACAGACATGTATGCCACCCCACCCACACACAAAAGCTCCACAATGTCCCCAATGGGAATGAGGGCACACTTGCATAAAAGAAAATAAAAAGGGGAAAACACACAAAAAGAAAGAAAAAGAAAAAGAAACACACAAAAGGGTGGTGATCCGAGCCTACACAGCCCCTACAACAAATATCCACTCCAACCCAATTGGGGTGTACCACTAAAAAGAAAAACAATCCTAATCATTCACAACTATACAAGAAATAAAAAACGAAAAGAAAAGAAAAGAAAAAAATTAAAAAGAAAAAAGAGTAGAACAATCATACAAGGTCGAGTACTAAATATACTCAAATTATGAAAACTCGGTTGGAACAATAAGAATCACCCACATAGCATCAACCACTTCGTCGTACCTCAAGATGCGAGGCAATAACTCAGAACCGTTCAGTGTGGTAGAAGTAAATCATGTAGTCTTGACTACAACTTATAATGGTGGTCATAAGAGCACAAACTCAAGCTTGCGTCAACAAATGTGAGTGCTCTCAACAGTTTGTCAAATGTCTTGGAATAATCAATAAAGTCATGACATAAATGCATAAACTTGATTTTCCTAGGCAAGTTCTCTAGGTAGTATAATAGGGATCAGTGAGGCTGTTATACCATCTAATGAGACCTTGGTACTTCATAGTCTTATGCTCATGGGAAAGGAGTACAGGAAAACACACCTCATGAAGGAGAGATGGGGACACAAGGTCATTATCCTCATAACACAAAGTAGAGTCTCACACTCAACCTTACACAACTTTCATCAAATACAGACTTCAATTCACAATTTTCATCCAACTCATCAAATTCATCAGTGGGTGAGAAGGAAAATGTAGGGTTATACCACTTGACCACACTCTCAACATTACAAGAAGGTACATCTTCATCATCATCAATTACAGACTCATCAAAAGAGCTATCAATATCAGAAGACAAAGATGCATCATTCAAAACTTCATCAAAAGTGAAATTAGAATGTTCAGGGTCATAACCCATAGAGACAGATTCAGACTCACACACAGATGTATCATGGAAATCAAGATTATCAGTTAGGAGAGAGACATAAGGAATAACTAGAGATGAATCCTCAAATTGATCCACACATGGAGATTGAACATGTAGATCAATAAGATGGGGTAACGAACAAGCACAGGCTCCTCATTTACAAAAGATGTGCCCGTGTGAACATCAGAACATTCAACACTCTCCCCACATAATGTCATGGAAAAGAGTGTGACTAATGATTCATTAAGCATATTCTCATTGAGCACAACATCATTACATACCACTTCATTACTTTTGGGATCCTTACCCATCAGTGGTGTCTCATCCTCAAGGGAGATCACACTAGTGGTCTGACTAACATGATCAAGCATGGTATCATCACATGATTCTTCCTTACTTTTAGCAAGTGAAGGGGAAGGGGGTTGAGAAAATGTAAACATTGGGCCTTCATCCTCATCCCACATTTCACACAAACAAGTATTATTCAATTCGGGTCTACCAGGTTGAAATCCCTTAATAAAAGCTTTGAAAGAAGGGTAAGGCAAGCATCAAATAAAATGATCTAAAGATTGACATACAATAGAACAAGTAAGAGACTCAATATTGGGACACCTAGAAGATTCACAAGAATTTTCCACAAATTCCCCACCACCAGATTGATCCTCAAAATACAGAGAGTACTCACAAGATGGCACAACTAAATTCCAAGAGGGTGATGTACAATAAGAAATGCGAGAGTTAGGAATAACATTTTGTTGCTCGAATTCATAAGAATCCCTAGACAACCATTCAAGTAATTTCCATGCATCACCTAAACTAGAACACCCATAATATTCTAAGAGATCACGGGTTCCATAATTCACCCCCTCATTCACAATACATAAAATATCGAATGTTTCATGTAAGACATCGTATGATTCACATTGAGCAAGATAATCTTGTAATCTAGCAAAATACCTCCAAAAGATTTCACGCACAAGTTGGGGAAAATGGACATTGGCCATAACACCTTTTTTTTATATAACTTTTTATTTTTAAAAAATATTATTATTATTATTATTATTATTATTATTCACTTTGTTATGTTTACATTTTTTTTGGAATTAAATTACAACTAAGAAAGTAATAAACTATTCACACAAACCAATAACCTAGTTGACCCAATGACACCATCCCCGGCAGCAGCGCCATTGTTCGTGGTAGTTTTAGGGTTGCAGTAGGGTTGTCATGTCCACAGGAATGGTGTGTTAGGCAACAGAAAATTGGTTTGGTAGGGTTTAAATGGTTCAAAACAGTAAATAAGCATAAACAACTAATTTAACCTAACTATGAATCTGACAAATTTAAGCTAACAAACAGAAACTATTAAACCTAAATCTATCAAATTTACTAAAAGTGAATAAATAAACTGACAATAACCACCAATAACTAAACTAACAAGTAAACTAATTACTGAGCGAATAATTAATCCAAGCAATAACACTAATTTTATCTAACCAAATCACAATTGCGATAACTAATCTAACGAGGTAAACTAAATTTAGTGAATGAATTAATAAAGTTAAGAACTTAAGGTAGAGGGATTATACCGATAGTCTTCTCTTCACTCTACCTCCCCTAGCAATCACATCAACTTCTTCCGAACAAGTAAGAGGTTGTGATTCGAATTACTAAGAATCTGCAAATCTTCATCCGAAAGGAGAATTTGTCAACCCTTAGTCCTCCTTTCACTAAAATTTAGGTTTTGGGGACTAAAACTAAGGACAATAATATTAAAATTGCAAAGAACTACCACTATAATGCATAAAAGAGAAAACGTAGACAAGAAAGTTGCAGAAAGATTAAAATTTGCATTAATTCAATACCAAGCATAATCAATGGAAGAAGGAAAACTAGAGAGAAACTAAGAAACTGTAAACTAACTCTAATTAATGTCGTAAAATAAAACCTAATCTACTACTCTATCTCCTCCAAATGTTTACAGGGTATATATATATATATATAGATATGTGGGACAAAAGCCAAAACGCAATGTTTCACTAACAATTCAGTTGCATACATGGACAATTGTTACTCCCTTCATTTTTACCATAATCTTCACCCTACCTTTCACATGTAAATTTACCTTCGTTTCACTCCATTTCCTTATTAAGCGTTGCAATTTACTTATTAAGTGCCTGATTATTATTGTATGTATGTATGTATGTATGTATGTATATACACACACATATAAAGTGGATATATATTAAACATTATGTAATTTTAATTTGTATAATTTGGAGAAAACATTTGTGAATTCGAGAAAATTATGTTATTTGTGTTGTTTCTACATGGAATTAATAGTATGTATGTATGTATGTATGTATGTATGTATGTATGTATGTATGTATGTATATACACACACATATAAAGTGGCTATATATTAAACATTATGTAATTTTAATTTGTATAATTTGGAGAAAAAGTTTGTGAATTCTAGAAAATTTATGTTATTTGTGTTGTTTCTACTCCCTCCGCCCCTTAATGAGTGTCAATTTTTCTAACTACATTGTCCCTTTTTATTTGTCAATTTTACAATTTCAATAATTAAAATACCCAAATTACCCTTAATTAATGAATTTGAGTTTTATTTACCTTTTAAAATTCTCCTTTATTGCTATATTTTCAATGAGCATTGAACTTGTAAAATTAGTTATTTGACAATCATAAAGGGACAGAGGGAGTACATGAAAAAAAATATACAAAAAATTGCTCAGAGGTACCCCCAATATTTGGGGAAACTATTTCTTCAAAACTCATTTTGAGATATTCTTAATTTTTGAGTTAGTAATTATTAGGTGTTTTTCCAGTCATCAATTTGGTTAAGTGACCGAAATACCCTTGTTCTTTCATTTTTGAAGAAATACCCTTGAAGAAGAAGAAGAAGAAGAAGAATAAGGGTATTTCGGTCACTTAATAAAATTGACGGCCGAAAAAGCACCAAATAATTACTAACCCAAAAATTAAGGGTGCCTCAAAATGAGTTTGAAAAGTTGGGGTACCGAAAAATAGTTTCCCCAAATATTGAGGTACCTCCGAGTAATGTTTTGAAAAATATATGTAAAATGTTAAACTACGTTTTTTCAAGTGTTTTTTCAAGTCATGGGATTGAGAGTGGGAGCGTATTAGGGATAGGATTCCTGTTGATGTTTTTTCAAGTGTATGTGTATGATTGGTGAACAATAAGTGTGAAATTTAAGAATACAAGACAATTTTTGTCTTGTTTTTCACATGCTCAAATTCATTTAAGCACATGTTTTTTTTTGTTTTTGGTGTCGATAAGGATAGTTAGGCATGGTTAATCATCCTAACTACCTTATCCATGCAAATCCTACATCATCGTCCTATCTACAAGTCATCTCTACCCTATCCAAGAGTGCACCCTTGTACTATAAATAGGGGTGTTCTTCCTCCCCTTTACAGTCACTTCATTCTTTCCCATACACCTCCCTTTCTAGGCTGTGACTGCAGCATATCTTAGGCAAAGATTGAGAGTTTGTTTAAGTCTCCTCATATAAGACAAGAGTTTTATCCTACGGTTATATACGGTCGGTATATGAGTCAAAAGAGAGTGGGTATGCCTATGACTCTCTGGATTATCTAAGTTTTCCATCCAATTTCAACAATCTTTGACTTATATATCCTAGAGATGACATCATTTAAGGATTTGACATCCGGTTTCTAGAAACTTGACAAGTTTGACGGTTTGAATTTCCTTCGATGGCAAAAGAATATGCACTTCATACTAACCACGTTGAAGGTGGTCTACATGCTAAGTACTCGACATACCCTGAGGAGTCGGATGATGAGACTTTGGCGGAGATGAGAAGGCGCTAGAAATTCGAGAATGATGATTGCATATGTTGTGGGTACATTCTCAACAGCATGGAGGACACCCTGTTTGATGTTTATCAAAACATGGAGACCACTAAAGATTTATGGGAGGCATTGGAAAACAAATACATGTCGGAGGACGCATCAAGTAAGAACTTCTTGGTTAGTCAATTCATGAATTATCGCATGATTGAGGGTCATCCTGTGTTAGGCCAACTTCATGAAGTCTAACATATTTTAAGCAATTTTAAACAACATAATCTGAACATGGATGAGTCTATCATAGTTTCCGCTTTGGTTGATAAGTTACCCCCCTCTTGGAAAGACACTAAGAAAACACTTAAACACATGAAATAGGCAATGACTAACGAGGAACTTGCTAACCATCTTCGTATCGAGAAAGAGTTGCGTTTACAGGATGATCCTGAGGATGCCTCTAAGGTTCATGTTGTATAAGATGGTGGTTCTAGCCATGGTCAAAAGAGCAAGAGGAAAAGGCCTAATTACTACAACCAAAACAACAAAAGCAAGAAGGTGGCCAACAACAATAAGAAGCCCTTGTGTTGGGAGTGTGGTAGTCCCACACATAAGAAACAACATTACTATGTTTGGAAAAAAAACATGGCCTACTCGATAAAAATGACAAGGGCAAGGAGAAAGCACCAAGTGAGTTCGTTGTTATGATCAAGGAACATATCAACGTAGTATGTGAGGACTACGCTTGGTTTGTTGATTCGGGTGCCGCTAGGCACGTATGAAACAATGGCTCATTCTTCACAAGTTTCACTCCGACTGAGGAGGGTAAGAGTCTCTACACGGGAATCAATGCCCCAGTTTCGGTGAAAGGCGTTGGCCAAGTCGATCTCAAGTTCACATCCGGCAAAACTCTTATTCTTAAGGATGTTTATTTTGCCCTGGAAGTGAGTAAGAATCTAGTTTTCGAGTTCTTATTAAGTATGTATGGGTTTCTCCAAGTGTATAATTGAGATAATTATATACTTTCTAAGGATTGGTATTTTTGTGGGTAAGGGCTATGTTAGTTGGACCATGTTTAAGCTTAATGTTGTGTGTAATGACTCTATTGATACTACTAATGTTAATGAAGTGATTTCCAGTTATATGTATGTGCAACCTTCTTCCCTTTCTTCTTTATGACATCATCGTCTTGGTCATGTGAATTTTAGGAAAATGCAAGTCATGTCTAAACTTGATTTAATTCCACAAGTAGATGATGATATAAAGAAGTGTAAGACATGCATGATAACCAAGATCACTAAAGCATCTTTTCCATGTAGTAACAGGGAATCTAAGTTACTAGATCTTATTCATAGTGACTTAGGTGGATTTCACACTAATCCTACAATTGGTGGTAAGAAGTATTACATCACTTTTATAGATGATCATTCAAGATATTTCCAGGTCTATCTATTAAGAACTAAAGATGATGCAATTGATAAATTTGAATCATTTAAGGCCAAAAGTGAATTGCATTGCGAATCCTTTATTAAAATCCTTAAATCGGATAGGGGTGGGGAGTATTATGAGCCTAAATACTTTCAAGAAACCGATATTGTTCATCAAGTGACAGCCCCCTACACTCCTCAACAAAATGGGGTGGCCGAAAGGAAAAAATCAAACTCTTAAAGAAATGGTTAATGTTATGCTATCTAACTCTGGATTAAGTAAGAGATTTTGGGGTGAAGTTTAACACAAACCAAACTTAAGTCATTTAAGGGTTTGGGGGTGTAGGGAAATTGTTAAAGTTCCTGAACCTAAGAAGAGAAAGTTGGGTGAAAGAGGTATTAAATGCATATTCATTAGATATGCTCAAGATAGTAAGGCTTATAGGTTCATGGTTATTGAACCTAATGAGTATGTAACGGTGAACACTGTTACAGAATCCATTGACGTCTTATTTGATGAGCAAAGATTCCATTCAATACCAAGACCCAAACATGTCACTTGTGACATGGTTCCAAATGAACAAGTATCTAGTGAACATCATGAAAATGATGGACCTAGAAGAAGTAAGAGAGTTAGAAAAGAGGAATCATTTGGGGATGATTTCTATCTCTACTTGGTAGAGGGAACAAGGGATGAGATTTGCAATCAAATCCCTTATATCCATAGCATTGATTGTGATCTAAGACTTTTAGTGAGGTTGTGTGATCACAAGATGCTCCCTTTTAGAAGGAGGCGATACAAGAAGAGATGGATTCAATTCTAGAGAACAATACTTGGATCCTTGTGGATCATCCACCCGGTAGTAAGCCTATCACCTCTAAGTGGATTTTTAAGAGGAAAAGGAAAGTAGATGGTACCATAGAAAGGTATAAATCCCCACCAATTGTAAGGGACTTTACACAAAGACATGTTATAGACTACTTTGACACCTATGCACCGGTGGCACGAATAACAACTATAAGCATTCTAATAGCGTTAGCCACTATTTTTAAGCTTGAAAAATCACCAAATGGATGTTAAGACTGCTTTTCTAAATGGTGAATTAGAGGAACAGGTGTGTATGAGGCATACCGAAGTTTTTGTGTCTAAGGGATAAGAAAAGAAAGTATGCAAACTAGTTAGGTCTTTATATGTTTGAAACAAGCTCCTAAATAATGGCATCAAAAGTTTGATGAGGTTGTGTTTTCTTTTGGTTTTACAATTAATGAATTTGATAAGTGTGTACTATAAGTTTGAGAATGGAAAAAGAGTCATTATTTGCTTGTATGTGGATGACATGTTGATTTTTGGTACTGACATGGAACAAGTTGAGAAAACCAAGAGTTTTCTCTTATCCAAGTTCTCCATGAAAGACATGGGTGAGGCAGATGTGATATTGGGCATTAAGATCATTAGAAATAATGATGGTATTAGCTTTTCACAATCCCAATATATCGAAAAGGTGTTGGAGAAGTTCAAATGTAAGGAACTCACTCTGGTTTCAACACCTTTCGATACAAGCTTTCATTTGGTCAAGAATGAAGGAAGAGGTATATGTCAAGAAGAGTATGTCAAGTTTATTAGTAGCTTGATGTATGCCATGACAAGCACAGGGCCGGATATTGCTTATGTAATAGGCAAATTAAGTAGGTACACTAGTAATCCTAGTAAGTACCATTGGCATGCAATAAGGAGGATGTTAAGATACCTTAAGAAAACTCATAACTGTGCCTTACATTATAAAGGAGAACCCTTGGTTTTAGAGGGGTACTCAGATGCAAGTTGGGCTAGTGATAAGGAGGACTATTTCTCAACCATGGGTTAACTTTTCATGCTTGGTGGTGGAATTGTTTCTTGGCCTTCCAAGAAACAAAGTTGCATTTCAGATTCCACTATGGCATCCGAGTTAGTGGCCTTGGCCATTACTTGTAAGGAAGCGAAGTGGCTTCGAAATTTGATGTTGGAGTTGCCAATTTGGCCTAAGCCTATGGCAACAATCTCCATACATTGTGATAGTAAATCTACTCTAGCTAAGGTGTATAGTCATGTCTACAATGGCAAGTCAAGGCATATTGGACTTAGAAATGCATACACACATCAACTCATTAAGGATGGGGAAGTGACTATCAGATATATGCCTTCAAGTGAGAACCTTGCTGATTCCTTAACTAAGGGATTGTCCAAGGACTTTGTAATTAAATCATCAAGGGGGATGGGTATAAGCCCTATCTTGACAAATACTAGTAGTAGTGCCTCTTCTTGATACTTGACTTGATGTCAGGCCCTTGGCAGGTGACTCTATTGCATAGTGTTTGTGTTAGCACAAGTTTCAAAACCATCCCAAGAGAAAGTGTTGTGCATAAGTTTTGTAATGACAAGAGGATGAGTGTTTACTCTTAATAGACTGATCAAGGATGGATCCTTGATTACAAGAGCATATAAGTTTCAGTTTACATATGTGAGCAAGAAGTGTTGTCACTTCAAGGAGCTATTGGGCTTGGCTTTGATTTTCTCACGAGAGGAGATGGGGCACACGATGTTTAATAGTGTCATAAGTTTGAGGTTTCTTGGTTTGGCTAAGTCATGTTGGTGTGATGTATCAAATGTTCAACAATGATGTGAAGTTCAATGCTTTGTCAACTATCACATTCAGACATTTGTAATTATGTTCACTACTTAGAAGTTCAATTCGCAAGAAACTATCTAAGATGCATGACTAACCCTTACTCTCTTGTATATTTTGAGTTGTGTGATTTAATGTGTTTTGTTGGCGAAGGTGTTGGAATATGAGTTAAGAGTTCCATACACTCAAAATGGCGGAGGATTGTTGATATTTTTTCAAGTGTATGTGTATGATTGGTGAGTAATAAGTGTGAAAAACTAAGTTTAAGAATAGAAGACAATTTTTGTCTTGTTTTTCACATGCTCAAATTTATTTAAGCACATGTTTTTTGTGTTGATAAGGGTAGTTAGGCATGGTTAACCATCCTAACTACCTTATCCATGCAAATCCTACATCATCATCCTATCTACAAGTCATCTCTACCCTATCCAAGAGTGCATCCTTGTACTATAAATAGGGGTGTTCTTCCTCCCCTTTACACTCACTTCATTCTTTCCCATACACCGCCTTTCTAGGCTGTGACTGCAACACATCTTAGGCAAGGATTGAGAGTTTGTTTAAGTCTCCTCCTATAAGGTAAGAATTTTATCCTGCGACTATATACGGTCGGTATATAAGTCAAAAGAGAGTGGGTATGCCTACGACTCTCTTGATTATCTAAGTTTGCCATCCAATTTCTACCTCTTTTTCAACAATTCCCTTATCCAATCATATTGTTTATAGCTTATATTTTCTGTAATAAATGTGCTAATTGTATTTTACTACCTGTGAGACTCTGTTGTTATCCTCTCAAGAGTCTTCAGATCTGTAAACTCTTGTATATATTTGTAACACCCGGGGTATATGGTTAATTGTGGCTTAAAAGGATTAAAATGACTACTTGTATCACCAAGGTGCACCTTCTTTTAAGGTAGCTCATTCGTTGGGAACTCATCAGTTAAGCGTTTTAGTTGAGAGCAGTCTCGGGATGGGTGACATCTTGGGAAGTTTTTCTAAGCAGCGTGTGAGCGAGGATAAAGCACGCTAGAAAGACTCGTGGTGATTTGTGGGGTCAGTCGGCGATCTCTAAAGCAGTTATCGGTAATGTCCGCGGCTCAGGAGGGGTCGGGGGCGTTACAGATGGTATCAGAGCCAACCCGCGATCGTGAGTTGCGCCAGTGAACGGGAGATCCATGGGCAGTCATCTAGCGGGGCAAAAGATTCTGGAGTGGATTATGGCATAACGAGGACGTTGGGCGCTTAAGTAGGGGTGATTGTAACACACCGGGTATATGGTTAATTGTTGCTTAAAAGGATTGAAATGACTAATTTTATCACTAAGGTGCACCTTCTTTTAAGGTAGCTCATTCGTTGGGAACTCCTAAGTTAAGCGTGCTTGGCTGGGAGTAGTCTCAGGATGGGTAACCTCCTGAGAAGTTTTCCCAGGCAGCGTGTGAGCGAGGTTGAAGCACACTGGAAAGACTCGTGGTGATTTGTGGTACAAGCTAGCGATCCTTGAAGTAGTTATTGGTAATGTCCGCAGCCTGGGAGGGGCCGGGGCGTTACAATATTTTTCTATAAATACAAGTTACCAAAGGTTGGGTGATCATCAATCCATTCAACCTGAGTTACAATATTTTTCTATAAATCCAAGTTACGATCTTATGGCCTCCAATCATGGTCAATCATCCAACTCGATTCTCTCCGCTGTTGTACAAACTATCCCATCACAAAGTTTGACTCTTCTCTATCTGCAAATCAAATTGGATCGAAAAAATTATTTCTTGTGGAGAACTATTGTTGTATCAACACTAGAAGCCTATGACTTGGAGGGATTTCTTACTGATGCTATAATTCCTCCCATCACCATCAAGGCTCAAACTTCAAGTGAGGACCCAACACTTACTGACATGACAAACCCTGAGTTTGTTTTATGGAATAAGGATCGACTTATCCTTCTCTGGATCAAATCCACCATGACAGATCAGCTTCTCGCTTCTGTCGCTCGAGCTCACTCAACTCATGAAGCATGGAACACCCTTGAAAAGGTGTTTCGCTCTTAGTCTTGAGCCTGAGTGATGCAAATGCGTCACCAACTACAACATCTCACAAAAGGTTCTCTCTCTATTCTTGAATACTTTAAAAAGAAAAGAGCCATTGCCGACGCTCTTGCTGAAACCCTTTACCTAGTAAGTGACAAGGATCCTGTTGGATACATTCTATGTGGTTTTGATGCTGCATAAATCACTTTCAAACTAATATCAATGTCCGATCTAAACTTGTGACCCCTAATGAACTTCTTGGTCTTCTTCCCCAAGAAGAAGAGAAAATTGAAGAAGAAAACAAGACCTTATCGCTCTCAGTCAATATGGTTGGGCATCATAGTCGCACCTCGGGTTACAATCAAAGCTACAATCGTGCCACTCACACAGAAGCATATGGATCCAATCAGTGTCCCAATCAACGTCACAATCAGCCCCAACAACCAGCCTCTCAACCAAACAAAAGTCGCAATCAGTCCTCTTCATACAGTCGTGGACGAGTCACCTGCCAGATTTGTCGCAAGCCAGGTCATGAGGCCTTGAATTATTACAATCGCTACACTAATGCCTTTTCGCTACAACGTACAACTCCAATAATGACAGTAAATATCGCTTCTCCATCCATTCTTGTTGACCCAACGTGTATGCAGACTCTGGGGCAACCAATCATATAACGCCCCGGCCCCTCTCGGGCCACGGACATTACTGATAACTGCTTCAAGGATCACTAACTGGCCCCACAAATCACCACGAGTCTTTTCAGCGTGCTTCGACCTCGCTCACATGCTGCCTGGGAAAATTTCCCAGGAGGTCACCTATCCTGAGACTACTCTCAGCCAAGCACGCTTAACTGAGAAGTTCCCAACGGATGAGCTACCATAAAAGAAGGTGCACCTTGGTGATATAAGTAGTCATTTTAATCCTCTTAAGCCACACTTAACCATACACTCGGGGTGTTACAAAACATGTCACCTCCGAACTCCAAAACCTATCTGTTCAATCTGAGTACAAGTGGGTGATCAAATTGTTGTTGGAAATTGTGAGCACCTAAACATCTCTCATATTGGTCAATCTCTTTTACATACTCAACTGTCTCCACCTTTTCTACGAAATGTCCTTCGCGTCCCTCGCATCACGAAAAATCTCCTTAGTGTCTCTCAGCTCACCAAACACAACAATATGTTATGGACTTTTATCCTACTCACTATTCTATAAATAACTTGTAGGGACAGGCGCCAGTGCAAGGCACGGTTGAAGATGGGCTTTACAAACTGTGTCTTAATGAACTCTCCTAGTCCCAATTACCCACCTATCTTGCTCTCTCTACCACACTACCTCTCTTCAAGGCTGGCATACTCGCCTTGAACTTCCTAATGATCAAATCACATGGCGTTTAATCTCTACTTTCAATCTTCCACTTTCACAATCTTCAAATAAATCCATGTATAGATCTTGTTAGTTAGGGAAAGAGTCTTTGTTTTTCATTATCGTAAACCCATGTGTCTAGTAGTTGTCCTTTTGAACTGATGTACTTTGATGTTTGGGGACCCTCTCTAGTTCCCTCTCTTAATGGAAATCGTTATTATGTTCAATTTATTGATGATCATACCCAGTTCATTTAGATCTACTTTCTGTCACACAAATCTTAAGTCTTTGAGATTTTTAAACTTTTCAAGGCAATGATTGAAACCCATTCGTAAAGTTCAAATTGATTGGGGAGGCAAGTAGAGAAATCTTTCCCTATTTTTTATGATTCCCTTGGCATGATTCATAGGGTTACTTGTTCTCATACCATGAGCAAAATGGTGCATCACAACGTTATCATCGAATTATCACAGAAAAAGGCCTTGCCCTTCTTGCTCATGCCCATTTACCCTTGACTTTGTGTGAGTATTCCTTCTCCACCGCCGCCTATTTGTCCAATCGTACAATAACCCCTATGCTATAATATGTCTCGCGCCATCATTTACTTTATCATTGCTCACCTGACTACAATTTTTCAAGGGTTTTTGGGTGCATCTGTTATCCCTTTGTGCGGTCATATAACAAAGATAAGTTACAATTTTGGTCTCTGCCTTGTGTCTTTATTAGCTATAATGCTAAGCATAAAGGATATACTTGTTTGTATCCATCGACAAATCGTATTTATATTGTACAATATTGTCTTTGATGAATCCAAATTCCCTTGTATTGCTCTTGCTTCCAACCTCTCCACAAATGCCAATCCTCGAATGTCACCTTCTGTTCCATTGTCCTTGTTAGAGTGTGCCTCTCATGACTCTCCCTCATCTCCAACCCGAGTTATTTCTTATCTTGTTATTATCTCATCTAGATCCTCTAGTGATATCTTTAGTGTCTCTCCACCCATCTTATCTCCCTCTCCATAGAACCCAACTACCTCCTCATCAACACCCTTGCCTCAGGACATTATTTGTGAGCCCATCTCTGCTACAATGTCTGAACTAACGCCGCCACCTTCATATCTCAATGCCCCATCTTATTTTCGTCCCTCTGCCACATCATCCCACCCCATGCAAACTCGCTCTCGCACTCACTCCCTAAAGCCTAAAGCATATGTTTCTACCAAATATCCCCTTCTCGCAGCTACTCACTTAAAAGAACCCACCACTTACAAGCAAGTTGCCTCCCACTTTGAATGGAAAGAGGCTATGCAAGCTGAGTATACTGCTCTTCAAAGAATGGTACTTGGTCCCTTGTCCCTTATCTTCCTAGTGCCAATGTTGTTGGTTGTAAGTGGGTCTATCGTATCAAACGAAAAGTGGATGGTTCTATTGATCAATACAAGGCCCGCTTAGTTGCCAAAGGGTTTCATCAAGAAGATAGAGTCGACTATTTTGATACCTTTAGCCCAGTTGTTAAGCCTACCACTATCAGACTTGTTCTCACCTTGGCGCTAAATAATGGTTAGATCCTTAACCAAGTGGACGTCAACAACACCTTTCTTAATGTTGAGCTCTCTGAGATGGTCTTTATGCAACAACCACCAGGCTTCGTTGATCCCAATAGACCTCAACATATTTGTCGTCTTCATAAGGCTTTATATGATCTCAAACAAGCCTTGAGAGCTTGGTTCATGAAGCTACGTGGGTTCTTGGTCCAATTCAGGTTTCGATCATGTCTTTTTGACACATCTCTCTTTATCAAGTGTTGATTCAATCATCTATTTGCTTGTGTATGTCAATGATATTATTGTCATTAAAGAATTCACTAAACTTCTTGATCATTAGTTTTCATTGAAGGATCTGTGCGAGTTATCATATTTTCTAGGCATTGAGGTGTGACACTCCTCCAATGGTATATCTCTCTCACTACAACATACCATGAGCATTGCGACCGTTAAATTGAGACCGTTAAATTAACGGTCACAGTTTTTCTTGTGCGACCGTTAAGTAGTGACCGTTAATTTAACAGTCGCTAAATCAGTGCCCGTTAAATTAACAGTCGCAGTGGCCTGTTAACAGTCGCTAGCAGCGACCGTTAATTTAACGGTTGCAAGTTTGAATTAAATTTCCCAGCTGCAAAATTGTTGCTCCCTAGAGACCATTAAATTAACGGCCGTTAGAGGCAGAGACTGTTAAAATGCCTCTAGCGACCGTTAATTTAACGGTAGCAAGATTGGAAAAAATTGCCCAGCTGCGAATTGTTGCTCCCTAGAGACTGTTAAAATGTCTCTAGAGACCGTTAATTTAACAGTCGCAAGATTGAAAAAATTTTCCCCACTACTTTCCCCAACCCGATCTCCCTCTGTCTTCGTCCCTCTCCCTCACTGTTCTTCTCAAAGATCGAGTTTCGACCGCTCTTCTCAATTGGATAGCCCCTTCTCATCTGCCCTTCATCTTCTCTAATCCCACCATACGATTCTCATAGTCATTTTGGTGTTGGATGAATATGCAATATACCAAATTCGTTGATTGATTTTTTGGATCTGGATGAACCTAGGTGTGTTCAATCCTTTACCTTTACTTTTCGTTCTTGCTTTTTTTCATTTGGGTGCTTTATGTTTGTTTTGATTTCCTTGAAAGGTTGCATAGATTAGTCTCAGATTTGACGGAGTTATGTCCTGATGTGTTTCAGTTGGGGATGATTTCAGTTATTTTACTAGGAAATTTAGTGTATGTGCAGTGCACACTCCTTCATGGTTGCTGAATGGTCCGAAATACTTGCTTAAACTCCCTGATTTTCCTTTGATCATCATGAATTCCACTATGAAATGAGAGATTTTTAGCTCATAGTTTTGTATATGGTTTATCTATTAATGTAATACCCGCATGATATTAATCATCAGATTAAGTTAAGGACTCACTTAACCTAATGATTAGCGCACCGAAAATACTCACCTAAGAGAATTACCTCCGTCCACCCGAGATGGACAATGCTAACTACATCCCAACACAAAACCAAAGCATAAATAATCGTAAACATACATAACCAAAAATCATGACTTGCACTTTAAACAAATACTTAAAACCAGAACCTAGCAACCCCAAAAAGTTATACAACCACCAAACAACCAAAAAAAACAAGCACTACTGTCCCTCAAGAGTAGTCTCCAATTCACCTCGGGTTTCCTTAGGGAGCTTTCGAACCTCGTCCGTCCGGAACCTTACCCTTCCCTTTTGCTGGGTTTCCTAAAAGAAACAAACTTAAAAGAATGAGATTAACTCAGTACGCATACTCCTTGTTAAAAACAAAACAGTAGAAAGTTCTTACTTATTTTAGCGCGGTTCCAATAAATTACAACAATAAAAAGGAAAGACAAAAGAATTAACGTTAAGTAAAGTACGTATACTTACAAAACACAGCCATACTTAACCCTTTTCAAGTAAACTAAACTCCAATTGGATACCAAAACGTGAGTTTCTTTCTTAAATCACCCTTGAACATAATACGATATAAAGGAGAGAACTATAACATGAACACTTCACTTAAACGTGCGTAGAAAAAGAAATGATTCAAAGAATCACACTCATGAGATTTGGTGAGAAAAACCTTTACAACCTTTTCTTTTAACTTAAGACTGTAGAATTCAGTTTTAAACCAACACTTAGTTGATTTTAATACTTATAAAATAGTCCCCTACTTGCGATCATCGGCTAAGCATCCGTATGCACATACCTGGACTGATCGGGAGATCTGGATAGTAGATAAATATCCTATACTGGCCAGATTTCCATGGTGTGCACTAAAAGCACTATATATATATATATATATATATATATATATATATATATATATATATATATATATATATTCCCTGGTGTGCATTAATGCACGAATAACGTGGTGTGCACTAAGGCACAAGTTCCCTGGTGTGTGCTACATGGGCGGGGCCTTTAAGAAAACTCGAAAACCTTAACCTTGAAACCTTGGTACACTTAAACCTTATACCAATTTATTCGTAACCTAAAGTTTTCCCTGACATTCTCTGGACAAAGGTTGTGCTTGAAAAGAAATTTAAACATGGGATGTCCTTGATATTAAAAGTAATGGATTAACAAAAGATTTTCTAACCTGAAGTACACATAGCATAACCACTCAAAGAAAGCTGAAACAACTTAGCAATTTGATTGTGATACTTGAAACCATGAGAACTTGTGTAAAATTTTGAACATAAAACATAATAACTTTCATGTAAACATGGATGGTAAACTAAACATATCGAACTTAGCATAAAAAGGATAATTCATAATAATATGCATAAAAATATCAAGCAGCATACGTACTTGATGCTTTAAAATCACATATTGGACGGACAAAGACTTGAATAACTTGAGTGCAACGATCTCTTGGAAGGTCTTAAAAAGGAAAAAGAATCATGAATTAGGTTTTAACTTAGGTGGAGGTATTGAAAAGTAACTTAATGAATTTTCTAAGGCTCGATAAGGAATATGTTTTTCTAAGGTGTACTCACAAGGCCATAACTTCTCCCACAAGAATCATATCACGATATAAAAGGACTTTCTGGAAAGCTTAAATTATAAACTTCAACTTCTTAGTTAAGAAGGTCAAAAATAGGGCTAAGGAGGGTAAAAACTACCATATCAATAAGTTGTCCAGAAAAATGCCAATTTAAACATCCCTAACTCGGAGAATCGTAACTCAAGTTATACTTATCAGATTGAGATGTGTAAGCTATCCACGGAAAGCTAAAAGAGTAACATAAAACGTTCATGTTGATCAAAACTTGATTTGGATATGAAAAAGGGTTGAGATTGGGTCCTCAACTCAGAACAGTCCCTTGAACCTTCTGGCAGGTTTCAGTTTATTGTATCCGACTAAAAGACCCATAACTCCCAACCCCGATATCCTATGACCATGCATTATACCTTTCTAGAAAGCTTAAAGTGTCTCCTTCAACTTTCATGTTAACATTTAACCCAAAAAGGACTCTAAACCCACGAAAAATACACATCTTTGGACTGACCCGGAAAATTCACAGTTCTGCGTCATTTTACGGTATTGGCCATAACTCCCAGTATACATATCGAAATGACAAGCTACAAAAACTGGGTGTTAGCTAACACATTATACTACTTAATCATCCCATAAAATGGGACAAATTCATAACTCCTATTCTCTGGAAACACCCAGAACCAATCAGATTCGACATTACTCATAAAAATCCTTGCATGCATGATTAAACTTCATGATTTTCCTTAATCACTTCCTAAAACATATTCTTCAACCATAAGTGTAAATTTCCAGAATTAAAATCATCAAGGAGACCCTAATTTGAGTCCAAATTAGATGCATGCAAAGCCAAACTTCACCTATTTTAAACCTATTACACATAATCTATTATGCACCTCATAAAAACCATCAATTTACTTAATCTAAACCTAATCTACACACATGCACTAATTCTTAACCAACTCATCCTTCCACAGTGAGTTTAACCATCAAAAACAACATGCATGCTTACAAACTATCACACATTTCACTTATTCAACCATTAAAGTATAATCCCATCACAAGTTACCCAAATCCTCTCTTTAGTGCTTTGATTCTTTCATTCTTCACTTCTAAAACTTAAATACCACTTGATTTACCTCTGTAACACATGGAAAAACCCCTAAAAATCAGACTATACTTATGATCTTTACTAGAAAAGAAAGAGAGAGAGAGGGGAGAGAGATTATATTACCCTTTTGAAGAGGAGAACGAAGTGAAGAAAGATGATGATGAAGGTTTGGTGACTGTGGCGGCCGACGTGGTGGCGCCGGCGGCAGAGGGTGGCGCCGGCGGTCGGGTCGCGGAGGAGCAGCAGGGGCCAGGGGAGGTGGACGGTCAAGAGGAGAGAGAGAGAGCAAGAGATGAGAGAGCTTGGGAGTGTTTGAATTATATCTTCCCAATGACATAATATCATCTTAAAATTACACATATATCAATACTAAGGCCCAAATCCATGATTCCCTCCTCCCTTTGCCGGCTAACATGGGCCCAAATTGAGAGATTTTTGATCAATTTAATCTTTCCTCTTATATTTATCTCTCTAATTCCAAATTACTTAATGTGGTATACCATAAAATATTATTGATAACCCATGGAATCCCAAATAAACATAATTATACCCTTCCTCGTAATTTCTCATAATTATATTCTAAATTGACTTGGATAAAAGAAGACCCGATAAATCGATCTTGGAAAAGAATACATAGACGATCAAGATCACTATAGATTAACGGGAGATGTTCAAGAAATTTTAGACTGATAAACTTGACGGTCGTTGCACTGTTCAAGTCCTGCAAAACACACACTTGGTTAGAAAAATGGAACACGCACTTTAATTATTCGTGATTTATTCTTAACCTTGATTATTTAAACTAATTAAGACATATTAAGGGGTGATTTTCTTTGGGTTGTTACAATTAATTAGGATTATAGTTTTATTTAATTACAATGTTTACAGTGTTAAAAGTAAATGTGAATTAGCTTGAAAACTCGCAAGTTGAATGACGATGCATTTGATACATCCTAACTAGCATTGATGTCGGTAGATTTTTTTTTTCTTTTTTTAATGTTGCAACCGTAAATAGAGACCGTTAAATTAACGGTCTCTAACAGCGACCGTTAACTAACGGTCTCTGGTCTCTGCAGTGATTTTAACGGTCGCTGCTAGCGACCATTAATTTAACGGCGCGACCCGATTGGCTACCATTAATGAGCTGTCGATATTAACGGTCGCTGTTAACAGTCACACGTGTCCCGGAGCGACCGTTAAACGCGTCTTGCGACCGTTAATAACGGTTGTTATAACTCTTCTATGTTGTAGTGTCTGTCAGACCAAGTACATTCAAGATATTCTTGAACGTGCCACCATGGATGATGCTAAGTCCATATCCTGTCCGGCAGAGGCTCACAAGTCCTTACGACATATTGGCGACCCATTTTTTGATCGCCATCAATATCATAACATTCTCAGTGCACTGCAGTATGACACTATCGCTCGACTTGAACTTTCCTATGTTGTGAACCGCATGTGTCAATTTATACATTGTTCTACCACTGAGCACTAGAAGGCCGTGAAACAGATATTACGATATCTAAAAGAAACACCTGATCTTGGACTTCACCTACATCGCTCCTCTACTCGTACCATTACTACCTTCACAGATGTTGGTTGGGCATCTGACCTAGATGATTATCGATCTCACCATGGTTTGCCATTTTTTATGGCGACAATCTCATTAGTTGGGCCTCCTGTAAGCAAAGTTTTATTGCTCGCTCCACTAAAGCCGAGTATCGTGTTATTGCTCATGTCACTGCTGGGTTACTTTGAATACAACAATTGTTGCGAGAACTTTCGTTACCTACCTCTCTCATTATTATATGTGATAATCTCAGTGCTATTCACATGACCTCTAATCAGGTTTTTCATCGTTGGTCCAAGCATATTGATATTGATTATCATTTTGTTCGTGAACGTGTTGAACAAGGCTTGTTTCAAGTCAAGTACATATCCACTGAAGATCAAATGGTTGGCATCTTTACCAAACCTTTGGCACTACCCGTTTCTGTATTCTTTGTGACAAGCTCAACGTTCGTTCCTGTGACCGTTGATCTTGCCCGGGGGGGGGGGGGGAGGGATATTAGGGATAGGATTCCCTTATCCTATCATATTGTTTATAGCCTATCTTTTCTGTAACAAATTGATTATATTTTACTGCCTGTAAGACTCTGTTGTTATTCTCTCAAGAGTGCTCATATCTGTAAACTCTTGTATATATTTTCCTATAAATACAAGTTATGAAAGGCTAGGTGGTCATTAATCCATTCAACCTCAATTAACTGAGTAAGATTCTACTCCCAATCACAATCGATATTGAGAGCAGGTGTAAAATTTTAAGTCATAATTAAAAGCGGGAGTGATCTTAAAAATAACCGAAATTCCAATCTCATTTACCCTTGGAAATGACTCGAACCAATAGAAAGAAAACAAAAAAGGACAAAAACGTTCAATCCTCTAAAGGCTCTAATACAATCTTTTCTACCAGGCGACCCAACCCAAACATGAAACAACAAAAGAACGGGAGGAAAAGAAGTGTGGCGCAAAGAAAAAAAAAAGGGAAAAGGAGCCCACCCTCCACTTTGTTATAGTAGTACTGTACCAGTAAAAAATAGTATATATTAATTAAAACTTTTCCTTTTCAACACAGGACTGCCATTTGTTCCCAAAATTCCTTCTCTCTCTCTCTCTCCGCTTTCTGCAAAACCCGTCAGTATACCACCCTTTCTCTTTCTCTCTCTCTCTCTCTCTCTCTCTCCTCCATTGTTGAAGGTGCTTCGCATGATTGCTTGATCAGTTGTAGCTGACCGCCATTCCTCCATCTCTCTCTCCTAGGGTTTATGCTTCCATCCTTTTCGATACTTTTTTTGTCGCTGATATGTCTTGTACAAATACAACGCCCAAGGTTTGCTTCAACACGGAGTGTAGGGATTCCAAGCCCCAAAAATGGAGGAAAGGCTGGCGTCTTCGTTACTACGACTTCGCTAACCTTTGTGACCGTTGCGGGTGCGTTTTAAATCCTTCCTTCTTTCACCATTTTTCATCCCACTCGCACTGCCAGTTGTTATTTTATTGTTTCATAACTTCATTTGAGCTTCCTATCCACCTCCCCACTTCCCTTTTCAGTTGCTGCTGAATAATTAATGGTTTTGCTTTGCCTTCGTTGTAGAGATGGATTTTGTTATGTCTTGACATTCAGAAAATCTGCTGTTGGTTGGTTTTAGAATTCTGTTTGTGAGATGGTTGAGCTCCATGTTGTTTTAAATTAATTTTTTCGGTTTGTTTGTGTTGCTGGCTGCTTAGTTTTACTTGATTTTGACATTTTGTATTGTGAGAGGCAGCTGTGAAGCAAATTGGATTGGATTATTCATTATTTTATTTTCTTCTCTTGTCTTGAGTATTTTTTTTTAAATAAAAAAACTTCGTTGTTCATTTATTTCTTGTGGATTAAAGTAATCAATGCAGGCAGCGCAGGTGGTGAAAATTTTCATGTCTAGCTGTTGAATTATCTGAGGAGGAATTTATTAATGTGCTGGTTATTGGAAAAGGAAATTCTCACCCTTGTTTTCACTTGTAACTTGATCGTTGTTTTTTCTTTTTTTCCTTTTCTTTTTTAAATTTAGGCCATACTTTTTGTTTGTGTCAGTGTGGGAATAGTGTTTATCTTGGGGAAGGCTGCCAAACGTTGTGGTTCCTGTAACTGACATTATTTATGACGCAAGAAATTTTGAGTCGATTGTACAACAGGACACAAGAACTTCAACTTTATAGATTAATGGGAATTTGATCCACCTGTTAACGTGAGAGTGTTCTGTTCATGAAGTGAAGAGAGTTCCTCAGATTACTAATGGAGAGTTCATATCCTTGCACTGTAATCCAAAATTCAAATCAAAATAATGCCCAAGAGTCTTTTACTAGGTAAGTTATGGTGATCACCTGCTATTCTGTAGCTGGCTGATTACAGTGATACATGTTGCTGTAGTCGGATATAGCTAAGGTTGAGGTTTCTATTGTATAATAAACTCCAAAATTTGGATCTTATTCAACAACCCACCTGAATGCATGGTCCATTAGAAATCAGGCATTCATATTGCATGGGGTTGTTGTTTCTGCTTCTTGACTTCTTGTGCATTCGAATTCGGTCAGTATTGTTGTCTATACATTTCTTTTTGTGTGTTGCTGGGTTGTGGGACATTTCTTTAATGGTTCAAGTAATTTGGGTTTAAACAGCAGAACTTGCTTTAATTCAACCTGGTATTCACCATTTCACCCCACTCGCAGGCTGCTGATGATTAGACCTACATCATATATACTTGAACACTAGCATATTTAGTCTTCTTAGGAAATAAAAACAAAGTTGCAATGTTACTGTCATTGGTTCTGTGGTGAAATCACGATGTGTTAACAAATAGATAGGTGGAAGCTACCCTTTGCCTGTGCTTACTACGTTTAATTTTTCCACTGTTGCCTGGCTTCATTAGCATGGCTTAGTTGAGCTTGATAACCAATAGAACAAACAGTAACTCTGATTTAAAACTTATAGGCTATAGCTTAACAAATAAAAGCAATAAGAAAATCAACTGAGAATTCTTTCTCCTTTTACGTAAACAATTATCTGTTTTACCAAATTTTTGCTTTCTTTGTGGACAAAGTATTGCTTTCGTTTAATTTTATTTTCTTCATTTAATCTTTTCGAAGTTACTTTATTTAGTTTAATATATTTTGTTCTAGTTTCCGTATTCTTCTTTTTCATTTTACTTTTTTAAGTAAGATTGTTTTATCTTTCTTGCCTATAATCTTAAATCTATTATGACGAAGCACTTTTCTATAAATTTAGGGGTTGAAAATATTTCAAGCAAAATTGAAAGGGCTATATGTAAATGTTTCCCAACATACTTGATTCAGTGGTCTCGACTTGTCCAGGGAAATTATGGAAATAACATTTCTTTACACCCCTCTATGGCTTTAGTGCATTTCAATGCCCCATCTTTCGTTTCGTTTCGTTTCTTTCTTTACACACACGTGGACATGTATGCATACACATGCTCATAGATATGTTGGGAGCTTCTTTTTCCTTTTTTCTTTTTTATAGGAATCTAGGGTCCTTTGTGCTAATGTTCTTGATACTTGCATAATAAAACGATATATGTGATGTTGTGGTCTCTTGTTTTTGCTTCCCAAATATACGCCATCTCTTCATGAATTTCAATGCAAACTAAGGGACAAAAGCCCTTTTTAACATGCTTAACCCAACAGCATTGATACTGGGTCTTCTTTTTCTTTATGTTCTGGTGGTTTTTGCTGCTAGAGTTCCTAAAACATGTTCAGAACTGGATGCATTTACCTCAAATGAACATGGTTACTATTTGATGGGAAATTGCATATGTATCATGTCAGATTGCATTTTCTTTTGGATATCATAAAAGTAATGAGGCTGCTTTCACATTCTCTGTTGTATGGAACGTATTTAGCTCGTGAAGAAGATAGGCTTTTAATCTCTGCTGTTTATGTCATATCATCCATCATTCAAAGGGATTCTTTTTTTTTCCTTTTCTATTTTTGGAGGGTTGGGATGGGAGGCGCTTAATGTTTTCATCTTCCCTTTCGACTCTCATTGACAATGCTTAGCTTGGAATTTGCTATGAGGGCAGTGACTGTTCATACTTCATATAATTGTGGCAATCTTTGCTTAAGAAAGTTCAATGCCTTTGCACCTGAATCTGGAGATGTTTGCTATCCTGTGATAATGTTCTTTTTGTACTATAGGTCATTAGTTGTGAACTTCCATTGAGGTGGTTGTTAAAGACCCCTTATATCTTAAGTACCTTAATTCTTTAGTTAACAAATATGCCTGAGCAAGAAACTAGATGTCACTTTTGATTTACTTTTAGATTTAATTTAATCCATGCTCTTACCTGTTGAGATGTATGAGCATGTGGTTATTTATGATTGTTGGTAAGTCCCCCCTCTCCCCCCTCTCTTGCACTCTTCATTTTTATGGCGATGTAATCATTCTTTTTTTTTTTTTTAGATCAATTTATGAAGATGGAAGATTTTGTGAGACATTCCACAAATATGCATCTGGTTGGAGATCTTGTGAGACATGTGGTAAGGTGAGCTTTGAAAGCCCAATTTATGGTCTTGGATGTGTAGGTGATGAAGGTTCATGTTTTCATTAATACAGTGGCATACAAAAGTGGTACTACACTGGGATTTGCTTTTCTGTGGTATGAATTGATTGATGGTACTGTTTCATCTAGCTAGTTTGACTGTACCTCCCTTTCTAGTCAGAAAATATGCGAACTGTATACTCTTGCTATATAGTGAGTTTTCGAGGATATTCTGCTCACATTTTACATCTTTGACAACGCTGTTACTCTTGCTATACAGCGTGTTCACTGTGGTTGCATTGTCTCAATTCAAGCTTTTGTTGTATTGGATGCTGGGGGAATCGAATGTGCAATATGTTCAAGGAAAAATGCGATTCGGGTGAGCATATATGTATTATCAAACATGTGAACTCTTGCTATTGATATTTGCCAGATTTTTATATTCCAGTCTACCTGTCTGACATGGAGGTTAGTCATTTGAGTGTTATCAGAATGTGAGTGTTTGGTTGGCAGCTCTTTTTAGAACTTTCAAATGTTATATTGATGATAGGAACATCACTGCTGTGAAGCATGAACAATATGTATGACCAAATGGGTTAGGAAACAGGAACTTGAACTTTTAAGAGGGGGTACGTCAGTTTTATTTGCGTGCCGAGCACATCTGCCAAAGAAGCAAGAATTTAGGTGAGAACGTTGGGTAAGGAAACAGGAACTTGATATTTGAAGAGCTGATGGGGCATTTGTTGCTTGCTGAGCACATCCACCAAAGAAACTAGAATTTGAGTGGGAAAGTTGTATAATCTAACATGTTACTCTTTGATGCATGAACATATGAAGATTGTTGATCAGGTTTCCTGTCTTACAACTAGCATGATATTTCATATCAAAATATTGTAGAAATCTTGAGAATATAGGAAATAATGTGTAGCCATTCAGTTTTTGGAAGTACTTTTCCAACAATAAGCAGCAGTCCACTATTGAAAAACATTCTGTGACAATAAAATCAGATGAAAAAGTTATGAATACATAACGTCCATAATCGTCAGTTGGAGTTCCTCTAACATAGCTACATGAGCAAAGTAACTATTAACTTCTACTTGCTTAATATATGGCATAACCTTCTCAGCATATTTGAGGCTATAGTTAATTTTTCCTGTTCAGATGACTGAGAGATGCCTTTATGTTCAACAGACCTCAAGTTGTATTGAAAGGTTCAATTGACTTAACTATGGTACTTAGGAGTTGAGGGTATCATTTATTCCTCTGAGAATTGTCATCATGGATTGTGTCTCAAGGATTTCAGAGAGCCTTTTCTCCTCACTACAACTGTGGACAGGATAGCATTTAGAGTGCTTTTGATCAAGATGTTGCTTTGCTCAATGCTCTTTATCTTTCTTTTTGGCTCAGCGTATGGGTGTGAGGATACCGTCTACTTGGTCTCTTTGCAAAGTGATAATTGCAATGTACTATGATTTTCACTACAGATACTAATCAAACAAATATTTTTGATTTGGAGTGGTCAAGTTTCTGTGATTGAAGTTTTACCACTGAGCTGAGGTCTTCGAACCTAATAAACCAAATTGAACATGTGATGGAAATGGATAATTATTACCACCCTGAAGTTCCAGCATCAAGTTTCTGAAATTTGATTATTCATCCTACTCACAGCTGCTTCTGCTTTTCAGACATACAATTCCACATGGCCACCTCGACCGTTAACTGGTACGCTAGCAGACGGCTTTATTGGGAACTGGAACCAAGCTGCTGGACCATGTTCTTGGTCTCGGCCACAAGCAGTCAATTTATATGACAGATCAGTTGGCTGTTCTGACTTGACATCACGAGTATCATTTGAAGCTGATGCATCAGCTGGTTCTAAGAGACTGTTTAGCAATGATTGGTCTGCCATCTTTCCGTCAGAAAGAAGTGGAATCCAGAATTTGCATTTCAATAATGGGGGTCTGAAGCACAATGGATCACATATACTTGACTATGGGAAAAGAGGTACTAATCTATATCTAGTCTTACCTCCTGTTGGAAGTGTTCCTGAAGTTAGTTGCTCCACCACTGCACTGCCACTGGACTAGCCATTCAAATTCTTCCTTTGTTGCTTTTTTTTTTTTGTTGGTTGAAGGGGGGGGGGGGATTTCAAGTTGTTGTCATATTCTAGTTTCATTTGGGAGTGTTAACTTTCCCTTCTAGTCTTTTTTCTGGGAATATTAGTTTTCTCTTGGTTCCTCCTCTTTTTGGGATCTGATGTCCACTTTTCACTCCCTATCCTAGTTTATTTGGGAATGCTACTTTTCCTTTGATCTCGTGGGATCTGGAATCTGGATTAATGGATACTAAATTTTTTCAAAATGTTTCGGTTTTAGTTTTCAATCATGAAAAGGAGCCGCATTCATGTCGTAAGGACCCAGTGCATCAATCCATTACTTTTTGTCCACCATTAGGAAGCCAAACAGACAACCAGAGAAGGGTTTCCGACTGGCATCCGCGACAGCATTGTCTCCCAGATGTTATGAGAAATAAACTGGGTAGTTCTCCAGATGGAATAGACTCTTCTCATCAGCCTCACACTTGTAATAGTAAGCATGCAGATATGGCCCCCTGGAAAGAGTTTCTTCCCCACTGCTGGCCCAAGATTCCTGATGAACCCTTGCAACATATTACTGGGACGTATCCTCCTATCACTTTATTTTTATTGGATAACTGTATAGTGTTACTAGTTATTGTCATTGCCCTAAAGTGGTTTCTAGTTTAATTTGCCTGTATTATTGTTGCACATGATGGTTTCACATTTAAATGGTATTAGCTTTGAAGTCGAGCCTTGACCTTTGCTAGTTCAAATCCTGTCATCACTCCTTTGTTTGAGAAGACGTTGAGCGCTAGTGATACTGGACGTATTGGGCGTTTGGTGCTTCCAAAGAAGTGTGCTGAGGTGTGTCATTCATTTTACTTGTATTTTTATAATTTAATGCTTATTAGATTTAGTCATCTCATAAGAGCTCCCAGAATCGGTCTCAGGGTGTTTATTGGACCTCTGCAGACCTTTTGTGTGGGACAGTGGGACTCACTTTTGGAGATTGTGGTGGTGTCTTTGTAAACATTATACTCCAGCCTATTCCTATACGCATGTTGTATTCGAGAAATACATGAAAAGGAGCATTACAAGCCATTGTTTGATAATGTTTAATCTATGGTTGAAATGGTTTCAACCATTAGAAAGACTGATAGATTACAGGAAATGGAACTTGGGTGATATCATGGATTGCAGAAGTGGATGATTTGGATGTGGATGATTTGGATGACACACATGGGATGGAGGGAGTAGCATAGAGCATCTGGTTGTTCCTGATTTTTGTGTGTTTTTTTTTTTTTTTTGGTTATCTGTGGTGTGCAGTATCATTTTGAATATAAATCTTGATGTTTGTATTTTCTTTGACCTATCCTTTTTCCATGTGTTTTGTTGATAACTCATCACTATTTATTGAGGTAGGCCTTGGTATTAGACCTTTTCCACCTACTTCATGTCTCTTTGTCCAATTCCTACTATCATCACCATTCATTTAGATAAAAGCCGGATTTCCTTTGGAATAACAATAACAGCAATGGTATACATTGGGTAAAATGAGACTAGGAGACTGATAGATAATCACGAAATATGAAGAGTATTAATCCTCCTCTAACACGTGCAACCCACTGTTAGTATGTTGTGTTTCCTTGTGGGCCTGAGCCCCTACCCCCCGCCCCCCCCCCCCCCCTTTTTTTTTTAAAAAAAGTGTCCCTCTTGATTGCATGTTCCTGGGATTTTCTTAACCTGATTTACAGTTTGACCGCCCTGCTTTTTATCTCCTTTGCAATTGTATTGACATAGGCAATTCATGAATTCCCTGATATAATTCAGATTTTACTCAATTTTGTTCCCTGATGATTGATATCGTGTGGATCTATTGCCGATGAAACAGATTTACTTTCCAGCTATTTCTCAGCCGGAGGGATTGCCTCTTAGAGTCCAAGATGTAAAGGGTAAAGAGTGGATATTTCAGTTCCGGTTCTGGCCTAACAATAACAGCAGAATGTATGTTCTTGAAGGGATAACTAATTGTATACAGTCATTGCAACTACAAGCAGGAGATGTAGGTAAAATTTCCATCTTTACATTGTCAGATTGTCTCAAACTTGCATGTTATTGGCCAATTCACTCCTTAGTATGTGAAATAGTCTCTGTGCCCCTTTGCCCTCCTTGTGCGTTTCTTAATTTCTTTCTCTCTGAGTCTGATGACAAAAACAACAGAAAAGATTATCAATGAAATGTCATTTTAGTGACCACGAGGACTTTCAACATATAGCTGATTTTAACGATATCAGTTTTTGGTCTTTCTTCAGTCACATTTAGCCGCGTGGAGCCAGAGGGGAAGCTCATTATGGGGTTTAGGAAGTCTTCAACAGGTCCCCAAACAGATCAGGTTTTCAATCTAATTTGAGTAGTCCCTCCACCCCCTCCCCCCCTGTTTTTTTCAGGAGCTGTTTATATGTGTGCATCACTAAGTGTCGACACGAATTGCTGCATTCTCTGCTAATTGGCATTTCATATTCTTCTGGGGTGGACAATCGTGACATGGGTTCATGTTCTGTATTTGATAAGCTTGTTGCTGGTGCAGAGTATTTGGAATTTTTGTATGTGGTATAGTCCTCTTGGTGTTGGAGGAAGGTATTGATGTAGAAAGTTAGAAAGATGCTATTTCCTTCTAGTATCCATCTTGGAAGGTATTTATTGGCCTTCTTTTTCGCAATATTGAGCAGAAATGCATTTAGTGAGACTGTTCTGGTTTTTATGACCTTCTGATTGTTAGTACTAGTATCATTAATCTCCAACTACGAGCTGCTCCAGCATCCTTCTGCTGGGCTATTATTATTATACTGTTTTTTTTCTTTCTGGATAGCTTGTCATTTGAACTGCTATGTGCAACTTGTGTTGTTTTGACCTCTTGAAGTCCTCCAAATGTTGGAGCCTTACTAAGTACACTGTACAATTTCTCTAGTAAATTAATTATGGGTCATATCACATTGATCAAAGCTGACTAAAAATCACTTTTTTTTTTCCATTTTTTAATAAAAAATTGTGTTAGCAGAGCACCCAGGCTACTAGAGCCATCAAGGAAACATGTTCCAATGGAGATGTTGGCAACCGTAAATCTGACGATGAGAACTTTACCAGCTGTCTTTTAAAATGCCATCAAATATCAGAATGTTATTCATCAAGGGGCCAATTGAATACTGTGAGTGCACCAACTGCATTGTCCGACGATGGCAGATTAGGAGATGCAGCTAAGGAAGCAGTTGGGACCAGTTCATCTATCATTCCTTGTAAAAGGAAGAATGGTGTGTTGTGTTCAAAGAGGAAGTGCTTAAAGGTTGATAATGTGGACTTGCTAGAACTCGTGGTAACCCTTGAAGAGGCACAAGGACTTTTCAGATCACCGGCAGATTGTGCTGCCAATGCTGTAATAATTGAAGACATTCTGTTTGAGGAATACGAGGTACTTTCATCATGATTCTTATGCCATTTGTTGCTTTTACTGTACTCTACAATGTTTTTATCCTTTTCTTTTTTATTGTTTGGTGAAATTGTGGAAGATTATTGAATTTTACATAATATAGAGAGTAAGCAATGAATAGAATGGTAAATTGAACATAAGACATCGCATGTTCTTTCAAAGGCTTTACATCAATGGCCTTAAACCAATAGCAAAATTTTAGATATCTTCTGGTCAGATTAGTGGTAGTAATTGAGTTTTTGAAAAAGTCAATAATTGAGAAGGTAGAATGGGAATATTATTAATTATTTTCACATCAGTTTAGTTTGGATGGCCTTGTACATTCTATCAACCTTTGTGTGTGTGTGTGTGTGTGTGGAGTGTCTTGTTATTGTGATTCTGTAATTTGGGGATCTCTGTTATCTGCACAAACAGGTGTCGCGGACCAGCATCTTTTAGGTTTGTTTATAAGTGGTAGTCGTTCAAGATGGCTAAAGGAAGGATAAATGAACTTTATTACATAGATAAGCAATACATTTCTTTTTTTGGGATGGGGGGTAGGGTAGACAAGGTTGAGTTAAGATTTCATGTTCCATATTGTGGTTTGCGGGTCAAGGACATATTCTTTCATTGTTTTTGTTGCAGAAGTAGATGTATATAATATTGGATGTTGATATTGGGATCTGAATCCTCTAAACACATAATATGGATTGTCTTCTATTTGCTAGGATGCTCCAGTCATTGGAAGGCCAACAGTTATTGCTAAAGGTTCTATGGGGTATATATCATCTCTATTGTAACTTGATGGTTTGCCTCAATATCTTAGTTGTCAACGTTTAAGCTGGATTTTACTTGGGAGTGCTTAGGTAATGATAAGTGCATCTTTGTATCATTATGCCCCAATTATTCTTTTACCACCCCCAAAAAAATGCATTCAGAAGATTTGTTTCATATGGCTAGATGCTATAATAATTAGGTACCTGGTCCAATCTGGTGGCTCTCATCATAATCCCCTCGTCTGAATGTATACATCTCCTTATGTCCCCTCTTTCACTCATGCATTTTGGGAGTTCCCTTTTCGTGTGGAATGTTTTTCCTTTTCTTCTTGAATCTTGATGCTTCGTGTTTTTGGAGGAATTCCTATTGTGCAATTCTCTTGAGACATATGCGGGCCTTATTCTTCTCAGCAAATGGGAGTTGGCTCTACTATTATCCACCTGTTTCTCCTGAAAGGAAGAATGTAGAGACTTAATGAAGTTTTGTTGAGGGATCTGCATTTACCCCACGCCTCCCTGGGTCAAAATCAGAAGGTTTTAATGGAATTTCTGTTGAAAAGGCTTGTTTGAATTTTGCTTCTTTATTATTTACAGCGAGGATATCCAATGGGCTCAATGTGACAATTGTTTAAAATGGCGCAAATTACCATCTGACTTTCTTCTTCCAGCGAGGTGGACGTGCTCTCAAAACTCGTGGGACCCAAAAAGGTATCTTCATTACGTTCGCAAAGTTTGGCTTTTCTTGCGATAGATCTTATTATTAGTATTATTCCTATTATTAATTTTTTTTTGAGAGGTGGGTGTGTGTGTGTGTGTGTGTTGGGGGGGGGGGGGGTTTGACTATTTTGGTAAGTGAATCCTTCTGATGGCTTAATCTCATGGGTCACTCATGGATTAATCTGACAGTAGAGATAGATCTTTCATTTTTCAGTGGATAATTTTTGTCTTCCTCCAGGTCCTCATGCGATGCAGTGCAAGAGCTTACGTCAGGACAGCTTCAAGATGTGTTGTCCATCGATAGTCCCGGTATGCTATGTGTATTGCTTCAGTGGATTTGTGTCACTTGAGATTATTTGAATTGGCCAGGAATTTGTAGAATATCAAGCTATAGAAACACTATAATTTTGCATAATCTTACTTTTGGGGTGCATTTCAAACAAGCAGAGCTCTTAAGTTGTGCCAGTGGATGCAGAAATTTACTTTTAAAGTTGATAATTGCCTATTTTAACTAACTGCCAGAAATCAGAATTAGATTCTTTCACAATAAATATCCAGATATTTGTCAAAGTGATTCTGTATTCGTATGCATTATCAGCCCATTTCCCTTGAAGGTATAAGCCGTGAAATCTGATAAAGTTAGAACAGTTGAGTATTACTTGTGAATGAAATCATCCTTCTTCAGTCATACCACAATTCTTTCATCCTTTTTCGTATTTATTTCATCTGATGATTGAATCTATGGTTCCAGAAACCTTTTTCTCATATGTTACTCAGACTTTACCCATGTTGGGACTCAGCGTTGTTTTTCCAAACAAATCACATTGTGAAATAAAAGGGCAACTGCCTGCATGTCAAATTGGCAAGAGTATGAAATTGGTACCTGACTTGAGATGACTATTTCAAGTTAACATATTAAAATGTGTAATTTCCTTGGTTGAATAATTGCAATTATCTTTTCCTACAAATGATTTTGATTTTCAGTGCTATTCTACTAGTTGGCTGAACCCCTATTTTTTATTTATGTTTTTTTTTCCCTCCACCATTGGCACAGCTGCTTGGGGACAGCTGCAGGATGTGGAGTTGGGTTTTCAAACTTCCGGGGCTATGGATGCGTTTGCCGATTACACCACTGAAGGAGCTGGTAAGGCCAGGCCAGCACTCACCCGACTGACGTCAAAACACCCTCGTCACAAGCCAGGGTGCTCTTGTATTGTGTGTAATCAACCATCAAGTGGGAGGGGACACAATCACTACCATAATCATACTCATGATGCATGTCCCATGGCTAAGCAAGAGCAACAACCTCAGACAATCATGCTGCATCAGGGGGTAAACCACCTGGGCAAAGGTGCTGCCATTCAAAAGCCCAATTTTCAGGACGGTACCCAGACGCCTGAAAAGTTAGGCCCGAGGATTGGACTCGTGGACAATGGTCGCCCGGGATATGTCAATGCCACAGAGAGGGTCATATGCACCCCAGTGAAAGGCCAAATCGACCTTAATATCCAACCAGATCGGGAAGAGGAAGCCTTGACATTATGCGAATTAACAAAAACAATAAAGATGGCACCAGATGCTGGAAAGGTTAATCCCAAGGGCTTTGATAAATACAAGCTGGTTTTTGAAGTGTCTAGTGGTGGAAATTCTGGGGCGGTAAATCGCTAATGCAAAGATTGGGCTGTACATTCATTCCGATCTTATAACTTGTTTGTATAGAAATAGGACTCAGAAGGTATGGAACAAAAAAGGAACATAGTTTTGCTTTCCATAAGCTGATTTGAACGGGTCAGCGGCATAATGTTAAATTAGTTGCAGTGGGCATAAGTTGACCCTCTGCAGATAGATTCATGCTCGACCTCCCCTGCAGTTAGTAGTATATATGACTGTAAGGTGCAACTGAATTGTAGTTTTGTTCAACCTATCAAAGGAAGTTGGTCTTTCTTCTTTAAAGCTATTCTGCATTGTTTATTTAGGAAAGATATATAATTATATATGCTGCCTTGCTTTTCTACTGGAAAAGCTTGAAGGAATCACTGAATCACAAAGATTTCAGGGTGGACAAAAATTAACAGCCACAGCCTACAGGAGGTGAATTTATCAACTCTACCAACTCAAGCATCCTCGTAGTAGTGCCCTGTTCCCATTTTCTTATTAAGGAATTACCAAATTATGTGACTGGCAATGTCTGTCATAGGTGCCTCACAACCCTGTTGGTATCCTTTACTACCAACTTAGAAGAACCGATGCCATGATGCTGACTTATCATAAATTACTTGATATATGCAGGTAATTGAGTAAAGGATACCAACTTATCATAAATTACTTACTTGATATATGCAGGTAATTGAGTCAAGGAGACCAACTTATCATAAATTACTTGATATTGACGATTGATGACTGATGAGCGTTGATAATGTTAATCAATGTCGATAATGTTAATCAATGTTGAAGAATATTGGTTAGATTGAAAATATACTTTGATAAATGATAAGTACTTATGATCAATTTTTTTTAAAAAAAAAAAAAAAAACACCTTTGCAAAACGTATGAAATGCTACACAACTTGACAAGTTCCTCGACACTGTAAGATTGCAGCCTCTACTGTTAACACAACTTGACAAGTTCCTTGACAATGTAAGATTGCCGCAACTACTCTCAAGTCTTACCTGAGAAACTCATTTCATTCAATACAACAACAAAACATAAGTACAAAGACACCACCAATGGTTTAGCCAGTCAGTCGTATAGATACGCACCAGCAGTGAAGAAACAGCTAAATAGAAATGTTCCAAACATTGCGACCTCAAGAGGAATGCAAGGAACAAGACATAATACTTGATCCATTTTAGAACAAGCTTGTAGTCTTGTAGGGTTTGATCTTATACTAAAGCTCTTTGATCTTGCTTGTACCACATTACATGGCATGTTTGTTGTAATTGCTGCTTTGTTGATATTTTACAGATCTTTGTATTCTTAGCCATGTGAACTAAGATGGGGAAAAACACCTTGCCACTTCATGAGAAGGATATGAAAGTGCAGTCTTACTGACAGAGCCATACACCTTCAACTTACGACGAAACTTAAGTGTCAAGCTTTTGTGATAGAAGAATGCTATTAATTGATTCACAACTTATGAGGGCAAGGTGAAGGAATGAATCAATGATTCGAGAAAATTGATCATCAGCTCTACCACAGAACAAAATTGCAGCAAACCTAAAGTATATCAATGTATATAAGCACACAGGAAAATGCAGTCAAAAGGAAATGAACTGATAAGCCTGATGCAAAGGTAATTACTCCCACAAGGGCTCAACACAGACAGCAACGGAGAACGCTCGAGATCCTGCTGAAGCTCAACAGGCACAGGTTGAGAAAACAACAGAATTTCCACCAAACCAAACTGCTCCATCAGCACAAAATCATATTGTATTCCTCATAACAATTAATTAATAGATGCAAAACACTTACAACACCATATATGAATAATAAACCAATTGCTGTCCACACAAATTGATGCCACCCATAACATTCCATGACAGCAGCAATTAGGCATTACATAAACAAGCTACTCAGACACAAACTGACAAATAACATCTGAATATATTTACAAGCTCACCCAAATGAATCAAGTTCCAGTAGCAGATGGCAAAGCAGCCATGAATGAGTTGTAGGAAGACTCAAGATCAAAGTGAAGCTGCCGAGCTTGCTGCTCAGTCAGTTCATCCGCCGCTTCCATCTTCGACAACTTCCCCAGCCATTCCTTCATCTTTGTCTTCCCCTCGAAATCAGGCGGCAACAAACTCAGCTTATTCAGGGAGGTGGAGAGATCTGACAACAGAGGATACACCTGATCAACAGCCACCATGTTCAATTTGAGGGAATCCATGGCCGTGATGAAGTTCTGAACACACTCGGCAACAATGGCTGCCGAAGTGGTGGCAGATGCAGCAGCAGATTGTCTGTGTTCGACAGTGGCAGGCACCCCAGAAACCACCAGCCTGTTCAGAGCAGCAGGGCAGTCCATCTTGTAGATCTCGGCGAACCTTTCGATGCTCGGAACAGCGCCTTTCAATGTCGAAGATAGGGTTTTGAAGTGGGCAATCAGTTTGTTGCATTCAGTTTCGTATTCAGATGGAGAGATGATGTCCCTGATGTAAGCCTTCTCTAGCTTCTCTGTGGCCTTGATGATGGCGTATAGCTCAGCGAAGTTCTCATACATCTCTCTTTCACGCTTGTCATTCCACAACTTCACCTCCATTTTGTCGATCAAATCTGGGGTTAGAAGGCTTTAATGATAATTGGTTTTTTTTGGGATTTTTAGGGTTAGGGTTTTTGTAAATGCGAAAAAATATAAGAGGTAAATCGAATTGGAGAAGGAATGGGACACGCGCAGGGGAAATGGTCACTGATCAACAATCACCAAAACCAGAAAACCAAAACAGAAATTGGTCAGACTACATTTTGAAATCACACCAACAGGAAATCAAAGACACCGTCATTCATCTACTACCAAATGAAAAGCAATAGCAACACAGAAACGCAACCCAGAAGCATAGTTCAACAGAATGAGCATGTAAAATTCCGAGCAATAATAGGGGAAAGGATCACATATTTCTAGGTTTTTGGGGGGGAAATTAAAGAAGGGGTTACGACAAATAAAGAAAACCCATAACGATTAGATGAAAAGGCAAGAAGAAACACCCAGAATTAAAGGGTAAAAGCGCAAGATCAGCATGAGAAATTAAAGAGAAATGAAGGAGAAAAGAGGTGAAACCAGATGGAAAGCAAAGAAAGAAACAAAGAGGAGAAGAGATAGCAGGTTGAGAGAGAGGGAGAGAGAGTTACCGGGGAGGGAAAACGCGGTTTGGGAAATCGAGGTGTGAAAGAAGAGAGAGAAGGAAGAAGATGTAGGCTCGCGACAGAGAGGTTGCGTGTTCAGATATCTGAATTTTCAAATGGTGACGCCAGCAACAGCACACAACACCATACTCCATAGCCACATAGAGATGAGATGACTACAGCTATTCCCTAAAGCCTAAAGCCTAAAGCCTAAAGCCTAAAGCCTAAAGCCCCAAACCCCGTACCTAACATAAACCAAACTCCAAAGGCTGTTTGTGTTCATAACCCATACGGATCCCTCATTGCTTTTCCATCTAATTCCTATTTTTAATTGTTTTTTGTAGGATACTTAGGTTATTCACAATGTCATTCTCCAAAATGGAGAATGATAAATACATAAATAATAAATTTAATATTATTTTAATAGGTAGTTAAGAATATGTATTGTTAATGGTGAAGAATAGGTTGAAGAATGAGATGAGGAATGGGTAATAAAAAATTAGTAAAAAAGTACAAAAAAGAAAAAGATAAAATAGAATCAATTTTATTTAATATTTTATTTCTCCTTGCCTCTCCATCTCTCTTTCTCTCTCCTGCGTTCCCAAGACAGTACAAGAATGCCTAAGCATACTTGGTATGCCTTTCTTTTTTATTTTTCCTTTTTATTTACACTCTATCTCCTCCATTCTCTCTCAAAAAGTATGTCATTGCTGATAGCCTTAGGATGCTGATAATTAGATATGACAAAGCTTATCCGAAACTCGAAATCCATTAGATTTTTGGGTGTTTGAAGGTAAAAGTGTTTTGTGGAAATGGAGAAAGAATTGTATTAAGGAGAAACTTTTCTTATTGATATAGGGAGAATTGCTAACAACTTTTGTTGATGATTCATGCAAATGAAAGCCCCACCACCTATATTTATACTTGTAGAAAGGAGGAGGTGGTAGGAAAAATTTAGAAAAGAAAAATCTAAAAAGGAAAAATCTAGAGCATGCTACAATAATATCTCCTCAAATTATCTAGAATTTTCTAGGGATTTTTGTAAGGCTTCTCTTCAAGATTTTTCTAGATTTTTAACACTCCCCCTTAATCTAGAAAAATCTCGAACTCTGATATGCTCTCAGAAGTAATTGAACTTCTCACTTGGAAGTGCTTTTGTGAATATGTCTGCCAGTTGTTCATCTATTCTACAAAACTCTAGCTTGATTTCATCTTTGTCCACGAGTTCGCGAATGAAGTGATGTCTAATCTCAATGTGCTTCATGCGACTGGGAAAACTGGATTCTTCGTCATTGCTATTGTTGACATGTTGTCGCAGAAAAGTGTTGTTGGTCATTCACCTCCTTGTTATAGATCTTGTAGTACTCTTCTCAACCATACTGCTTCACATGCTGCACTTGTAACTGCAATGTACTCTGCTTCTGCGGTTGATAATGCTACAGTTGGATGCTTCTTTGATGTCCAAGAGATAGCCTTGGAGCCAAGTTGGAACAAGTATCCACTTGTGCTTTTTCTATCGTCGATGCACCCAGCCCAATCACTATATGTGTACCCTGTGAGTTTGGGGGCTTTCTCTGTTTTGTATAGAAGACCATAGCTCTTTGTTCCTTTAGTATATCTTAAAATTCTTTTAGCTGCCATGAAAAGAGCTTTACTTGGCTCGCTCATGAATCGAGAGACGATGCTAACCGCATGAACAATGTCTGGTCGAGTGTTTGTTAGATATATTAATGAGCCAACCAGACTTCTATAGAGTGATCTTCCTTGCCGTCATTTTTGGAGAGTTTCTCATTTGTGGCCATAGGGGTTGATATTGGCTTGCAATCCAACATATTGAACTTTTGAAGAAGATCTTCAATATATTTCTCTTGAGAGATGAAGATCTCACATGGGCTTTGCTTCACTTGCATCCCGAGAAAGTGCTTCATGAAGCCTAAATCCGTCATCTCGAATTCAGCCATCATATCCTTCTTGAAATCTTGAATCATCCTTTGATTTGTGCCCGTGTATATAAGATCATCAACATAGAGACACAAAATTATAAGATCCTTCCCTTGGGTCTTGATGTATAGGGATTGCTCGCTTGGACTCTTTTTGAATCCGTTGTGAAGGAGATACCCATCGATTTTACTATTCCAAGCTCGCGGTGCTTGTTTGAGACCGTAGAGTGATTTCTTTAGCCGATATACTTTGTTTTCTTCTCCTTCAATCACGTACCCTTGGGGTTGCTCCACATATACATCTTCTTCAAGCTCGCCATTTAGAAATGCTGACTTGACATCTAGCTGAAATACTTGTAGTTTTAGTTGTGCTGCAATGGCAAGTACAGTTCTTATTGTCTCCATGCATACTACTGGAGCAAATGTTTCGTTGAAGTCGATTCCCGGTTGCTGTTAGTACCCTTTGGCATCTAATCGAGCCTTGTATTTATGGATTGAGCCATCCTCATTGTATTTGATCTTGCAGACCCACTTGAGCCCAATGACTTCTTTATCTTGAGGCTTCTCCACTAGCTGCCATGTGTCATTTTTCTCGATCATTTTGATTTTCTGGTCCATAGCCTCGATCCATTTCTCATCTTGTGATGCTTCTTGAAATGTTGCCGGCTCGTTGGCGAAGAATGTTGTAATTACTTGGCCACACTCATAATCTTGTAGATAAGCAGGTGGACATCTTTCTCGTTGAGACCTCCGAGTTGGCTGTGGAGAGTCGCTTGACTCCATAGTAGGAGGTGGTGCGCTAGCTCCATGAGGAGATGGAGTTGAAGATGGACTGTTGTCACTAGGTCTTCCTTCTCTGATTTCTTGAATGTAATAGTCTTCATGTGTTGACTCTTGGTATGTGTCTTCCGGCCATCTCCATTGGGATGCTTCATCAAATATGACATCTCTTGAAATAATCACCTTCTTTGTTTCTGGATTATAGAGGTGGTATCCCTTTGACTATGCGCTATAGCCAATGAAGATGCACTTCTCTCCTTTGTCATCCAACTTTTCTCGATTCTCTTTTGGAATATGTGAATATGCTATGCAACCGAATACTTTGAGATGATCTACCTTTGGCTTCCTCCTGAACCATGCTTCATATGGTGTTTTGTTTGGAACTGCCTTTGTGGGAGACCGGTTGAGAATGTAGACGGTTGTGTTTACTACTTCCGCCCAAAAGTTCTTTGGAACATTTTTGCTTTGCAACATGTTGCGAGCCATCTCAACTATTGTTCTGTTCTTCCTCTCTGCAACTCCATTTTGTTGTGGGATGCGTCTTATTGTGAGCTTCCTTTTGATGCCATGTTTTCGACAGTAATCATCGAACTCATTCTGATGGAATTCTCTCCCACGGTCTGTCCTTAATGTTTTGATATTGCGTCCACTTTGTTTTCCCGTGAGGGCCTTGAATTGTTGGAAATATGAGAATGCTTCTGACTTTTGTTCGAGGAAGTACACCCATGTAACGCCCCCAGGTTACTAACCATAAGATTAAGCTAATGACTCACTTAACCTAATGATTAGCAGTGGATAAACACCTGAGGACATTACCGCCGTCCATGTAAACAGACAAGGGTAAAACTACAACCCAAGGCAGACGAACAAGCATAAGACTAACTTAAAACATGCATCATCAAGCCATAACTTAACTTAACAACCTCAAAAACAACATAAAACAACCCAATAAACATTATATAAGCCAGAATCAATGATTTCTCTTATTTCCTTCAGAAAGTGTCTTTAACCACCTTCAATCTCCTTAAGATGCTCTAGAGTTTCGTCAGTCCGGGGGCTTTCCCTTTTCCTTTCACCGAGGTTCCTAAAATGAAAACATAAAACTTCGAAGAGTGAGATAAACTCAGTACGTATACCCCCAATAATGTAAGAATCTTTTTGGAGATAATTTTAGTTATTTAGCGCGATTCCAAAACATTAAAAACAACGTAACTAACAGATAAACAATAAAAGCAACATAACTTACAAATAGGGTTGTCAAAAAACTGTCCGACCCGAAAACCCGGTTCAGTCCAACCCGGAAAAAACCGGGCCCGGACATCAAAATTACGTCCGAATTTTAAATTCGGACAAACAAACATGTCCGATTTTCAATCCGAACCGGGTCCGAGTTTGCCGAACCGGGTTCGGGTTTGTCCAAATTTCAGAAGGAAATGAGTATGGAGTGTTTGCTGGGCTTGGGTGAGAAGTGAAAATTTGGGTTCAACCCGAACCTGGACCCGTGATGTCCGATGTAATTGTAAAGCACTGTCGTGTCAAGTGTCAACTGTCAAGCATGGGTAAACTGGACATCGGACATCCGGGTCCGGGTCTGGGTTGGGAAAAAGTGTCTGAATGTTAATTCGAACAGGGTCAGGGTTTGACTTTTTTGTCTAATGTCCGATTGTCCGAACCCATATTCGACCCGAACCCGGATTTTTGACAGCCCTACTTACAAAGCTTGACCTTAACTTAACCTGTACAAGGAGAAAAAAAAACTTTAACCTGCAATTTAAGTCACAACTTAAAAGAAACACACTTATGAGTTCCTTCCTTTAAATAATTAAATCAATAACAACCGTGTATAAACGTGACCTAAATCATGCACGACCTGATATAGAACAAACGTAAAACCTTAACATAAACATGACTTTAAACTCTCATAAAAAAAGACTTGAAACCCTTGAAAAGCCATCGGTAAAACTTTACTTTGTTCGCTCTCTTTCACTTAGAAAATTTAGAGTACATAAAACTTAGGCATGTAATCATAAAACTTTACTTTGGTTCAAATGAGTTGAGTAACTTAAGAAACCTTAAACTTGGTTGCCATGTTATTATTCTAAAGGTCCCCTACTTGCGATCATCGGTTAAGCCTCCGTATGCGCATACCCGGACCGATCGGGAGATCCGGATGGTGGACAATGTCCTATACTGGCCAAATTTCCATGGGGTGTACTTTAGGCACTAGATTCATATTTTTCGCTGGTGTGCACAAGGAACGGTTATCCTAATGTGCACTACGACACAGTTAACAAGGTGTGCTCTAAGGCACGGGTTCCCTGGGGTGCGCTAAGGCACGATTAAGCATGGGGTGCTTTACAGCACGATGATACATGATGTGCTCTAAAGCACGATAAAACATGTGTGCGGCCTTTATTAGAAATTTTAGAAATTTGGAACCTAGACCTTGGGTTCTTAATATAACTTGATCCTTAAACCACCTTTGTAATCATAACTTAAACCCATCCTTGATATCTCCTTGAATAAGAATTGTACTTATAACGAAATTTATTCATGGACTACCTTTAACATCCAAAGTATGGAATTATTGTAAAAGTCCCTAACATAAAGGATGACTAACATAAATACTTAAGAGAATGATAAATGGTAAAATTAGCCTGAAAGGTCAACTTTGGGTACTTAAAAATCCATGAGAACTTGTATATACTTATGAACATAAATCATGAGAATTTACATATGAACACGAATGAAAATATATAATTGAAGTACTTAGCATAAAAAGGTTAATTTATAATAGTACGCATAAAATGTCAGGCAATATACGTACCTGAAGACTTAATAACACGCATGAACGGGAAGAGACTTGAACAGTAGCACAACGATCTCTTGAAGGGACTTTAAAAGAAAAGAAATCATGAATAAGGACATAACTTAGGTGGTATCAAGGAAGAATAACTTAGATAGCGTTTGATAGGAACCCCAGGGAAATTTTTCCCGGGGAAAATGTAACACCCCAAAACCCTTAACCACAAGATTAACTTAAACCATCAATTAAACCTGTGATTAGCGCAGCGGAAAAGACAAGTATTGAGACATTACCGTCGTCCCCACTCGGGACAAGGCACACGAACCACCAAACTATACATGAATCACCCAAATGAACGCTACACTTAAACCCATACATAAACAATCACCAAAAACATATATATTAAGTTTTATACATCCATCAAAGAAATATATATATATTAAACTTCCTCCCATATGAATCAATCTCTGGCACCAAGAAGACCACCGATGTCGGCTAAAACCGCCCTTTAAGACTACCTTGTACGCGGAAGTTTTACTTCTGCTTATCCTTGCCTTTACTTTGGGAGCTTGGACCGCCTAAAACAAAGCATTGAAAACATACGCAAATTGTCCAACTTTTCGCTCCTTATCATCATTTAATGTTTTCATGGTTATTTTAAGTTCTTTAATGTTTATGTTACGGTTTTAAAAGGTTCCATTTTTATGTTTTCTTTGTGCTAGTTACTTATAGGTGCTAGCTCTCTTTTTATGTATGATACTCCTGATCAGAGTGTCCAGACCTGGCCAGAGTCGACTGTTCGACAGTCACCCATTCCAAACTTCGATCGGTTTGGGCATACGCGTGTGTGAGATGCATTGCATCGATCGTAGGGGACCAAATACTTATGTTTTAGTACCTATCTTACCTTTCATGTACTTTACCTTTTACGTTGATGAATTAAGTTATTTTATTCTTGTTTATCCCTTTCCCCGTTTTCAAAATGAATTTAAATGCCGGCACTAAAACCGTTTTCGAACGGTTTGACTTGTTGGAGGTTTACGTACTGAGTGTTTCCCCACTCACTTTGCGTTGTTTTAATGATTTGTTTTAGGCGGTCCGAGCTCTCAAGTTAAAGGCAAGGATAAGCAAAAGTAGGAGTTTACCCGACCAAGGTAGTCTTAAAGGGCGGTTTTGGCCGACATCGGTGGTCTTCTTGGTGCCAGAGATTGATTCATATGGGAGGAAGTTTAATATATATATATTTCTTTGATGGATGTATAAAGCTTAATATATATGTTTTTGGTGATTGTTTATGTATGGGTTTAAGTGTAGCGTTCATTTGGGTGATTCATGTATAGTTTGGTGGTTCGTGTGCCTTGTCCCGAGTGGGGACGGCGGTAATGCCTCAATACTTGTCTTTTCCGCTGCGCTAATCACAGGTTTAATTGATGGTTTAAGTTAATCTTGTGGTTAAGGGTTTTGGGGTGTTACAGAAAATTTCCCATGGGAAGTTTTCTATGGGAAAGATTTCCCTGGGAAAACTTTCCCTTAGTCCCCCCTAAGGAAAAATTTCCCTAGGAAAATGGAGAAAGTGGTGGGCCCACCGTGAAACTTTTTCCAAGGTCAACCCACACCCAAACACGGGGAAAATAAGTCAACCCGGGAAAATTGACCATTTCCCCGGGGTTATTGACCCACCAAACGCACCCTTAGTGAATTTTCCAAGAATAACAATAATGAACACAATTTCTAAGGCGTATTTGTAAGGTGATATCTTACCCCTCAAATATCGAATCATGGCATAAAAGGACTTTTCGGAAAGCTTAGAACATACACTCCAACTTTGTAGTTTACCATGAAGGTTAAAAACGTAGCTAAGGAGGGTAAAAACTAACATCTTTACAAGCTCCCAGAATAATCCCGATTTAACTTCAATTATTCGGAAAATGTAACTCGAGCTCTACTTATCGGTTCGGAACTGGTAAGCTATCTATGAAAAGCCTGTAATACATACTTCAATTTTCATTTTAATCACAAGTTGATTTGAGCATGGGAAAGGGTCGGATTTTGGCCAAGAATACAGGCAGCCATAAAAACACATTCTGGGTAAATTCAGATTTTTAGCCCAGAGTCGGAAACTCATAACTCTCACTTCCGATGTCTTATGAATATGAATTATACCTTTCAGAAAAGCTTAAAGTATCCCCTACAACTTTTATGTTCAGAACTTAGACCACAAAAGGCTCTAACCCCATGAAAAACACACATCTTTGAACTGACTATGTAATGTTCCCAGATTTACGTAATCTCGCGATTTTGGCCATAACTTTCAAAATACATATCGAAACGACAAACTATAAAAACCGAGTGTTAGCTAACACTTTATAATATCTAATCATGCCATAAAGTGAACCAAAATCACAACTCATATTTTCTGAAAATATCAAAACCAACTAGATTACAATAGCACTTCACCGAATCACTTGCATGCATGATTAATCTCTTGATTTTCCTTAATCACTACTTAAAACATATCTTTCTGTTATAAACACAAATTTTCAGAATTATAACCATAAAGAAAAACTTCATCTTGCCCAAATCTCACACATGCAAAACCCAATGCAATTATATATCATGCTCCTAAACATTATACTTGACAAATTCAACACTAAAAGTCATAAAATCCATCCTTTTGCTAGATAAATCCTATTTTAAACACATGCATTCACATTTAATCTACAAACTCACTCTTTCATAAAAGAATCATGCCTCTTAAACCACATGCATGTCCCAATCCATCAACATCCATACTCATTTAATCATAAAAAAACTTAAGATTAACACAACTTACCCAAATCCACTTTTTGGTGCTTGGATTCCTTCACTTCTCATTTGATGAACTTAATAATACTTGGTTTACCTATGAAATAACATGAAAAACCTACAAAAACTCAGATTTCATCTATGATTTTTCATTAAAAAGAGAGAGGAGAAGAAGGATAACATTGCACTTGCAAGAGGAGAAAGAAAGAAGGAAGATGATGGTGGAAGTGGTGCGCCGGCGATGGTGTGGTGGCCGGAAAACGCCGGCGGCGGCTGGGCAGGGCGGCGGACGGCAGGCAGCAGGGGCTGGTGGTGTTAGGGAAGGTGAGAGGATGAGAGAGGGAGGGCAAGAGATGAGAGAGAGAGAGATGGGGTGTTTGATTATCTTCAAGTGACAACTCCCCCCTTAAGATCATCATATTTTATGCATAATATCATACATACTTAAGCCCAATTAAGAAATCTCCCCCTCTCTTTTTGCTTATGTTGGCCGATCCACAAGGCTCAAATAAAATAAATTTTATCAATTTTAATTCTCCCCTCTCATACTTATATCTCCCTAATTCCCCAACTTACCGAAATTTGTTAAACCATAAAAATGCTATTGGTAACCTAAATAGATACATCCCACACACCTCCATGAAATCTCTCATAATTAAAATCCTGAATTGACTTAAATAAAAGAGGGACTCGATACATCGGTCTCGAAAAAAGAATTCATAACAATCAGGATCATTATAGAATTACCAGTAGAGATTTCTCAAGAAAAGAAAATTAAATTGATTTGTTGACGATCGTTGCACTGTTCAAGTCTTGCAATACATACACTGGGTTAGAAAAATGGAACGCGCGCTTTAATTATTCGTGATTTATTTTTAACCTTGATTATTTAAACTAATAAATACGTACTAAGGGGTGGTTTTCTTCGGGTTATTACAACTCACATCATGCGAGTGTAGTCATTCACGAATAATAAGAAGTATCGTTTGCCACCCAGGCTATGATTACGTGCTGGACCCCAAATATCGGCATGGACCTGCTGTAGGGGGGCTTTAGCTTTCCACGTGGTTTTGGTGAATGGTAATCTATGCATTTTTCCCATTATGCAGCCCTCACATATATTCGTTTTGTTTTCTATTGTGGACAAACCAATAACCATGTTCTTTCGCTTCAAGATTTTAAGATTGTCAAGGTTTAGATGGCCATACCTTTGATGCCATAAGGTTGTGGTATCCGTGATGGAGCTGAGGGCCACCTTCTCCTTCGTTGACATTGATAAGGGGAAAATCCTGTTGAGCTCCATTGCGATGGATGCTATCACTTGGTGCATCTTTTTTGTCTATTATGATGCATCTATCGTCATCAAAGTTCACTTGATAGCCTTTTTGAAGGAGTTGGCCCACACTTAGGAGATTATGAGCTAGCCCAGGTACGTATAGGACGTCTTGAATATACTTGGTTGAGCCGTTTTTTTTGCCTTTACTGCGATTGTTCCCTTGCTGGCGGCTTCACGTGTTCTCTCGTCACCAAGCGTGATGTTGGATCTTCTGTCTTCATTCAGCTCCACGAAGGAATCTCGATTTCCCGTCATATGGTTGGAACAACCGCTATCTACGTACCATGAGTCTTGTGCTTCTTGCGTGGCGTTCAGGCAGGAGTAGAATACGTTTTTACTTGAGTCGCCTTTCTCCACGAAGTTGGCCTCATCACGTTGTCGATTTCTACAATCTCGTACATGATGTGTGTGCCATGTATATCTTTTGCATTTGAACAGACAATCCTTTGTATTATGATTCGTCATCTTGCATATCTTGCAGTATAGTCTTGATTTTTTTTAATCTCCATGACTTCCTTAATTCTTGTAATTGCCTCTCCCCCATCCACGGTTATTGGATGGTGTCTTCCTACCATGGCTATTCTCCTTTTTATTCTCATGGTTGGAGAATTTTAATTTGGCTTGAAAAGCCTGCTCTAGTGGCTGGTGTGTGAATCTATGCATTCTTTCCTCATGTGCTTGGAGAGACCCTGCTAACTTTGTGAGGGTGAGCGTAGATAAATCTTTAGATTCTTCTATTGCAGCCACTATATGATCAAACTTTGGTGGAAGGCTCCTTAACACCTTTTGTATCACCTTCTTATCTTCGATCATGTCTCCATATATTCTAATTTTATTTACTATTCTAGTGACACGATCGAAGTATGCTTGAATTGTTTCATCCTCCTTCATCAATAAGGTATCGAAATCCTTTCACAAAGTTTGGAGTTTAATAGATATTACCTTGTCAGTGCCATGGTATGCTTCCTTCAATATTGTCCAAGCCTCCTTGGCCGTTGTGGCAGCCATAATCTGAGGGAAGATTGTTGGAGTGATTCCTTGATAGATGTGATGAAAGGTCGTAATATCCCTCTTGTAATTCTCTTGATATTGTGTTTTCTTACTTTCATCCCATGATGATTTTCCTTCTTCCCCTTGCTTTCCTTCTCCATCCTTCTTCTTTTTTGAATCCTTCTTGTTCTCCTTAGGTGGTTTATCATTTCCCTTTTCTACCACATCCCATAAACCTTGCGCCATGAAGAGTGTTTTCATTTGAATACTCCACATTTGATAATTCTCCCCATCAAATATGGGTGGCCTCAAATTTGGGAGGTAGTTAAAGGTTGTAGTTGGGGTTTGAAGGGAGGCCATGTTTAATTTTGTGGAGTTGGAATTTATGGATGGTTTGTTTTGAGGGTTGGGATATGGCTTGAAGGTTGATGATTAATTTTTGAAAGATGTAAATTTGATAGGAGGACTTGGGTTAATGTGGCACTGATACGACTGTTAGGTTTTTGGGTGTTTGAAGGTAAAAGTGTTTTGTGGAAATGGAGGAAGGATTGTATTAAGGAGAAACTTTTCTCATTGATGGAAGGAGAATTGCTTACAACTCTTGTTGATGATTCATACAAATGAAAGCTCCACCACCTATATTTATACTTGTAGAAAGGAGGTGGTGGTAGAAAAATTTAGAACAGAAAAATCTAGAAAGGAAAAATCTAGAGCATGCTACAAATAATATCTCCTCAAATTATCTAGAATTTTCTAGGGATTTTTCTAAGGCTTCTCTTCAAGATTTTTCTAGATTATTCTTGATTTTTAACAAAATCTGATTCGATCCGCCCAAATCCCGCCCAAATGTGGAGACCCGGTCTTTTACCCGAACCCGGATCAAATTGATCTGAAACACAACCCAAAAGCTAACAGAATAAGGAAAACATTCGAAATAATCTGAATGATCCGAATTGAGTCATACTAAACCCGATTAAACCCTGATTCGAAAATGGGCCGAACCAAATTTTACCGACCTGAGACACAACGAAACTGAATTTTACTCGACCCGTGACACACCCGAACAGAATTGGAACCAACCTGATTTACACCCAACTAAACAATACCCGATTTGGAGTAGTCATATGGACATTTGAAATTCAATATGTATAAGTTGAACGGTTAAACACTTAAAGCTCATATGTTTTTCCTTTCACTTTCAAAACAAAATTTTTGTACTAATAAATAATAATTAAGTTAAACGCATGTGAGCTTTTATGTCACTTGTCGTACCCGATAGTCCATATGTTATCGTCATTTATTTTGATTATCAACTGATATTGTAGTGGTTAATATTTTTTTGGATGATTTACATACAATATAATACAAACTAAAGAATCATACATCTTAAATTATTTAATTATGCAATTTGTATTTGCTCAAAAATTGAAAATTAGCATTTTAGTAATAAATAAATTTGAACATAATACGTTAGCAATCCGACCTTGGATTCACTCGAAAACAAGCAACTGAATCAACCCGACAATAATCCAATTATGTTTTTTTTTTTTGAAAAATTAGATTATAACAATTTCTATTTTGGACGATGATAATTTTAATTTTGAAAATGTAAGTCAGTGGTCCCTAATTATAGTTTGTATTTTTTTTTACCAAATCCAACTTTATATTTTCATTTTAGAGTTTTTCAAAATTTCTGATTTTTTAAATATTTTTCATGTCTACCCCAGAAGGTAGGGGTGAGCAAAAATTCAGAGAATCTCACTCTTGTTCCGTTCACGGTCAAGTCCAATCCCGCTCTCGGTGGGAACGAAACCATGAGTGGAATTTAACCTCATTTCTCGATCCCGGTCCCGATTATATATATATATAAAAATTGAATTTTAGTAATCCCTACTTTCACCAATTGTATAGCAATAATCACTAATTTCATTTTGGATTCTAGTGGTCCAAAAAAATAAAATAAAATAAGATTGTAGTGATACCAAATCCACCTCCACATTCTTTTTTTTAAAAAAATTTCTGCCCATATTGTTTTTGGTTTTTTCATTCGTGCCCCTAGAAAGGTAATGAAGTGTACTTATTGAGAAAAAATTTAATTATTTATTTTTCTTAAGAATCTGGGCAATTATTATAATTTTTTTGAAAAGGAATAAAACTGAAAAAATCGTAAAAAATGAAAAAATTTGACAGAAACGCGATAAATTCATGAAAAATCATGGTAAAATGTTATACCAATTTTTGAATCAAATGGAACTCAGAATCTATGATATTTAGGATATAGTCTTGGCTATGTCCGAGAAGAATCCAACTTTTTTTTTTTGGACTATCAGAACCTAATATGAAAGTAGGGATTACTACTATATAATTGGTGAAAGTAGGGATTATTAGAATCCAATTTTCCTATATATATATAGATATATATATATATATATATATATATATATATATATATATATATATATATATATATAATGAGAAGGGGCAAATTGTGAGCATAGAAGCATGACCAATCTCAACCATTGGTTTCAAGATCAATGGTAGGTATAAATGAGATATTTTATCTTTATTTGTAGATTGTGCAACTAATTATAATTGGCTGGAATAAAAAAAAATATTTTTTTAATTCTTTGGGATCTCACATGAATAAGAAACTCAAAGGGTGTGTGTGCTGCTTTGAATGCATCTGTAATCAATTCCCCTCCACGCCAGCCATGCATGAATTAGGGAGCAAGTAACATTCGTCCATCCAGCTTCTCTAAGTGCATTTTTTGTTGTTGTTTGGATTAAGATCAGAGCCACTGCAGAGAGTTTCCTACAGATTCTCAATTTCCATTCTCTTTATTTATTTATTTTTGCTTAAACAAAGTCGACAGAGCAATAGCTGTTTTAAGCAGTTCAATTGATAATTCGTAACCTTGCATACATAAGGGTAAATTTCGGGTTTCAGTGGTCGACAATGGAGGAAGGAGATGAAGGAATGTGGTAACATGAAACTCATGATGTGTTTTGAATGCATATTTGTTCAGCAATAAAAAACTGTGGTTGATCATAATCAATACAATGGATGTTCATTGCAATAAATTGAAAGCATTAGTTTCTTATGATGTGTGTTTACTTTGGATGAAAAACTCCGTTGGTGGGTTTGGAAGATGGTCGAAAAGCTGATGTTCATGGGCTTGGTCATGGTTAATATAGTTGATGTTCATGTTTGAAGAGCAAATGTTCATGTTTGTCATAGTGATGTTTATGATAGAAATCCTGTTGTTCATGAGTCATTTAGTGAATGTTCATAGTATTGAATATGTTTATGGTCATTGGAGGGGATGAGTGTGTACATCTGGTATTTGTTTATAGTATTGAATATGTTTGTTCATGGTCTTTTAGTGCATGTTCATAGTATTGAATATGTTTGTCATAGTTGATGTGGATGATGAGAATCCTGATGTTCATGAGTCTTTTAGTGGATGTTTATAATATTGAATACGTTTATTCAACTTAATTTTGATGACATTTTGCACAAACAAAATACATAAAATAATGTTTTGATTAAAAAATAGCTAAAGTATGTATTACAATTATTATATGCTTCATTAAGTTTTTAATTATCACTTGAAATTAATGAGTTTTAAATGTATTTTCATTTGGGGAATGGGGGTTGTTGTTGAAGAAAAATCACATGAAAATTAATCAATTAATTAAACAAAATTCAAAGTGTGGAACTATATCCAGAATTCTCGATCGGATCCTTCACTAAATTGACCTCAAAGTCAAGCATCCATAGACCACACTTGACATCACCATAGTAGCAGGAACTTCAATGAAAGTTTTGATTCTCACATTTATTGTATTAACAAATTGTTTCATTGAGTTGTTGCTGTGGTGTAGTGGTTATCACGTTAGTCTTACACACTAAAGGTCCCCAGTTCGATCCTGGGCAGCAACAATTCAATTTTGCATTTTCCCATTTTGACGAACTATTATGAACGTACTCCCTCCATTCTTCACTAATGGTTACATTTGAGTTTTGAGTAGATTTTAAGAAAATAATACTGAAAATGATAATTGCATTGAAAATAACAAAATTGTAAGAGATAAATTTCTAATTTTGTTATGTACTTGTATTGGTAGATAAAAATAAGATGTAAATTTAGAAAACTTGTCATTAATGTTGAACTGGAATAATAAAGTAAGAAATATTATGAAAAATAAAAAATTAGTTAAAGTGACAGACATTAAGAAATGAAGGGAGTATTATTCAATATTTTCTTGGACGTATAAATTATTTTATGTTAGCACTAGTACTTCAACATGTCATTTGGAGTCTCCAATAAAATAACTATGCAAAATAAGATAGCTATGTAAGTAGCTTGTAATCTTGCATTGTATGATTATTTATTTATTTATTTAATTTATATATTTAATTTAGTTAGAATTACATCTCCTAATTTAGATTTAATATCAAATTCAGTTGAAATTGATCTACGGAATCTAGATCTAATACGAAATCTAGTTGGTACTTAATTCTCAACAAGGTTCCAGTTGGAAAAAAAATACAATGCCCTATTTTTCTTTTAAAGGAAAACTTAAATTTAAAACTAAGTTAGTAATGCAGTAACGCTAAGCTAAAGAATTACAATTTCCTGTACATTTTACATACCAAGTTCAGAGAAATAACAAACTTTAGGCTGGAAAAATACAAATGTAAAATCCACAACATAATTCAAAACTGAAGCTTCAAAACCCTAGCCACCTTCTCTATCTTTCTCTTTCACTCACCCTTTCAGGAGGAATTGTCTCCGGAGTATTTGAACCAAAGCAACCTGTGCTAGAGGTGGAGTACACTTCGATTGATAGGGAGATCGTCGAGCATGCAATTTCTCTTTATCCTAATGTTAAGCCAGTTCAACAACGACCTCAACGAATCGAGAATGAATGGTCGGAAAAAATTCATGATGAGATTCAGAAGCAACTGAAGGCCAAGTTCATTAGGATTGTGGAATTTCCAGAATGGTTGGCCAATATCGTTCTGGTGTCGAAGAAGGATGGGAAGAATCAAATGTGCGTTGATTTCAAGGACTTGAACAAAGCTATCTCAAAGGATTGTTTTCTTTTGCCACACATCGATGTCCTAGTTGATCACACTTGCGGGCACAAGCTTTTATCATTCATTGACGGTTATGTTGGCTATAACCAAATCAAAATGGCTGAAAAAGACATGGAGAAGACATCGTTCATCACCTCGTGGGGACCCTTTTTCTATGTGCTCATGCCTTTTGGGTTGAAGAATGTTGAAGCAACTTATCAATGTACCATGAACACTTTGCTATATGATATGGTCCACAAGGAAGTAGAGGTGTATGTGGATGACATGATTGTCAAACTTAAAGAGCGAGAGCATAACATCTCCAACTTGTGCAAATTTTTCCTTAAGATACGCAAATACAGCATGAGGCTGAACCCGTAAAAGTGTGCCTTTGGAGTAACTTCGAGGAAATTATTGGGGTATATCGTTAGTTAGCGTGGACTTGAAGTTGATCCATCCAAGTTCAAGGCTATCCAGGAGATGCCTCCGCCTAGGACGGAGAAGGAGATTCGTGGTGTCTTGGGGAGAATCCAATATCTAGTCGATTTATCTCCAAGCTTACCAAGACGTGTGAACCGTTGTTCAAGAAGATGAAGAAGGGTGTGAAGATTGAATGGGATGATCAGTGTCAAGCGACGTTTGATAAAGTCAAAGCTGATCTGACAAATCTGCCAGTGCTTGTCCCTCCTATTCCGGGAGAGCCCTTACTCCTATACCTCACCATAAACCAAAATGCCATGGGTGCTATGCTAGCTCAGAAGATTGAGGGACTGGAGAAGGCTATATACCAAGTGAACAAGATGTTTTCGGGATATGAATCGCGTTATTCTGAGATCGAAAAATTTCCTTAGTATTGGTGTGGTCCACGAAGAAGCTTCATTACTACATGCTCTCACATACCGTCTATGTGATCGCAACATGCAATCTGGTCAAGTACGTCATGGAGCAACCTACGATCAACAACCGAATTGCTCGATGGGTAGTGGTTTTGTCTGAATTCGATAACTTCATTTCTTACATCAGAAGTCCATAAAGGGTCGGGCTGTATCTAATTTCTTGGCCAACCTTCCTGTAGATGATCCGATCATTAGGGGCTTGGAATTTAAAGATGAACAAGTCTTTCAAGTGGAGGAAGAAATTTGGAAGTTGTATTTCAATGGTGCCTCAAACCAGATGAGATGTGGGTGCTGGTGCCTTGTTGATTTCGCCCGAGGGTTTACATTTTCCTTTGGCCATCAAGTTGGATTTTGATGCTACAAACAACGCTGTTAAATATGAGGCCTGCATCATGGGCATACACACTGCTCTTGAGATGGGTATCGATCGACTGCGAGTGTTTGGAGATTCGAGTTTGATTTTCAATCAAGCCACTAATGTCTAGAAGGTGAAGAGTGAATCCTTGACATTGTATCAACAGTATCTGTCCAATGTGGCTAACCGATTTAAACACATTGAGTTCAAGTACCTACCGTGGAGTCACAATGAGTTAGCTGATGCATCAACAAAGTTGTCATCTATGGTGGCCATGACTGAAAAAGACTAATCCTTGGCTGTTGTTATTGAGAAGAAGGTCAAGCCAGCTCACCACCAATCCTTAGTGGCCAACTCTATTAACCCTGGCGCTTGGTTCTTTGACATTTACACTTTCTTGAAGGATGGTGTTAGTCCACCAAATACAGAAAATCGAGCTCAAAGGACTATCCGGTTAATGGCTGGGCAATATTGTATCATCCAGGATCACTTGTACAAAAAGACCACGACAGAGATCAATCTTCTTTGTGTGGATGAAAATGAGGCCAAAGAATTAATGAAGTCAACCCATGGGCATGAATGTGGGCCCCACATGAACGGGAGAATGTTGATGAAGAAGATTTAGCGGGCTAGATATTTTTGGTCTACAATGGAAACAAATTGCATTCAATTTGTACGAAAGTGTTCGAAGTGTCAAGAGTATGCCGATCTTAAGCATCAACCATCCTCTTACCTGACTACCTTGGCCTCGCCTTGGTCATTTTCGGTGTTGGGTATTGATATAATTCGAAAAATTTCACCCCAAGGCACTAAAGGACATGAATATGTACTGGTCGCTGTGGAGTACTTTACAAAATGGGTTGAAGCTGCTTCCTACGCGAAGATCACCTTGAAACATATGGTCAATGCAAGTTCATGTTGAACAACATCATTTGTAGATTATGGAGTACCCCACGAGGTTATTTGCGATAACGGAAGTCACTTCATGGGTGAATTCGTGAAGCTAATGACGAAGTACAAGATTCGACATCATCATGCTTCTCCTTATCGACCTCAGACTAATGTTGTAGTTGAGGTCGTGAACAAGACCCTGGTAAAAATCATCAAAAAACTAGCAGTCACTTATTGGGGTTAGCCTTACAAACTCCCTTTTGCATTATGGGGGTACATGACTTCAATTCGAACTACTACCGGGGCTACACCATACTCTTTAGTGTACAGAATGGAAGCAGTCATACCAGCGGAAATTATTCTTCCTTCTTTAAGGATTATCGCTGAAAGCCAAATTCCCGAGGTTGAGTGAACTCGAGCCAAGTATGAGGAATTGATGTTGTTGGATGAACGACGGCTTCGAGCCCTATACAATGTTCAGTTATATTAAATTTGAATTTCCCGAGCTTTCAATAAGAAAGTCAAAGACTAGAAACTAGAAGAAGGGAGTTGGTGCTACAAAAAATGAGGGGTGTACGTCAAGATCCCCAAGGAAAGTTTGCTCCAAATTGGAAATTTCCTTATGTCATCATTTCCATTTCTCCAGGAGATGCTGCTCGTTTGGCAATACCCGTGGGTGAGGAACTGATTCAACCAGCCTAGACCAACTCAAAAGATATTATGTTTAAGCTACTAAGGGTTGATGTATCATTAGCCACTTGAGCATGTATTATCTTAGAAAAACAAGCAACTGAATTGCCAACATGCCAGGCAAAAAGAAAAGAAAAGAAAAGAAAAGAAAAGAGGAAAAAAAGAAAAAGAGTGAAAAACTATAGAGGGGTTGGTTGGAAAATTTCATTGAGACAAACCAGGCAAAAAGCAAGAAAATGAAAAAAGAAAAGAAAAATGAGAGACTAACTTGAAAACCCTTCGGGGCAAGTTAGATAAAAGGAGAGTGTTGAAGATCCAAGAAGAAGATTCAAAGGAGGAAGATGTCCATAGCTTGTGTGATTCTTGTAAAATGAGATGTAAAGCAATTATTTCTTGCATTTCATTCATAATAAAAGAAGTACATTCTTTTTCATGACATTTTTTATTTTACTAATTCAAAAGGGAAAGCATCAAATAAATAAAAAAACACTAAGCATAAGCGGTTTATACCTCCATTGCCATCTTCTCTTTCCTTCTATCTTCTTTCCCAATCACGTCGGGTCGGTCTTTGTTTGATTCAGGATCCTTGGATCCATTACTACTCTCAACTCGTCGGTATTAGAATTTATTAGGTTTCTCCATCACGATGATGAGTTTCTTTCCCTTTCCTTTAGGGATAATTATTCTCTTTCGACCAAAATTGGACTCCGGCTCTTGAATAGTGATACCGGGAAGTACATGTTGAATGACGCTTTTCAATTTGAGTTGGGCTGACAGTTCTTGTGAGGAAGTTGGTAGTTTCTTCCTGTTAATCGAATAACGAGTTTTGGTGGATGTCACAAGCCAACTCCGATATGCATCCGTGGAGTAGGTAATGACTCGATGAGGTGCAGGTGCCTTTGCACTGGATCTCTTCTTCCAATACTGTAGCCAAGGTGAGGTGTGTTAGGTTTTAGGTTATCTATTTCCTAAACAGATACAGATTAATTGGCGGAATATTCATAACGATTATAAAACAATTAATCACAACAATTGCAGAGGCTTTAGTAATTATACCTGATCGCTAATCCGATTGATGAAGAGGTTGACCTTTGAGATTCCAATACTGAAATCCTCTACTGAAAGTCCATGCTGCACTCCGGGAACCCGATTGCTAGATCGACCCGTCCGAGACGAATCTCAATCTAAGATGTATGTATTTGAAATATGAGAATGTTTCAGGAAACAAGAACTGCAAACTACAAGAGAGAGGAACTCAGGAAATCACCCTGGTATCTCTCTAAGAGTCTCAGACAATTGGTGTGAAATTATCTCTCACAGAGACCCATTTATATAGTGTTTAGAAAACCTAGGGAGAAAGCAAAAACCTAATGGCTGACTTAACGCAACGGCACATTTCTAAGGCGCAACACGGTTCGTGTTGAAGCAACACAGTTCGTGTTAGCCTCCAGAAAGTCCATTAAATCGGCCCATGGACACCACGGACCGTGTTGGGTCAATACGGTCCGTGTTGAACCCAATTCGGTCCGTATTGGGCTGATTTCTCATAGAAATCAGTTCCCAACATTTCTAAACATAATACAATATTATTTAGGTTACATACATTGTTCCAAGGCACTGACTTGTGTGACCCAGTAGGACCAAATAATATAGTTGTAATTAAACACATTCAATTACTAATTATAGAGGTCTCTAGCAAGACATATAATTACTATATTACTTTGGTTTAATCTCCGTGTATATCGAACATTGTCGGGACATTCCCAACAAGGTGCAGGTGCCTCTACAACCAGAAAATTATCAATGTATGATTCAACCAAAAAATTGCTAGGAGGTGCCATACATTACTAATGAATGACTAGTTGGGGTCCACATTTTTTTAATACACTCAAAGGGGACGAAGTTGTTAAACAAATGGCTAGAAAATGACTTTTCGGCCACTTTTTGCCGAAAAACGGTGACACTTGACAATAGTTAATAAATTTTTGAATTTTTTGTGTTGAATGCCTAGAATACCCTTCGTTGCCTCCAAGTAATCCCTTCTCATCCTCCGAAATCAATCCTCCGTTTTCCTATCACTCAATTTGGACGCGAGAAGACGGGCAGATCTAGACAACCCATTTGAATTCTCAATATTCCTCCCCAAGCTTATGGAGTTCATCAGCTCAATAATGGGGGCAAATTTGACGCACCTCGATATCTTGCACTGGTTAATCGAAGCCCCCAAGCTTATGGCATAATCCATGAGCTTATCAAACGTACCCGCTTCCACAATCCGGATCTCCAGCGGCCCAATTGACTTGTCCGATAGCCGACCCTGATGATAAACGCTGTTCAGGGACTCCTCGACGGCCAGGCAGTAGTCCTCGAATACCGACGGTGGAATCAGGGTCGACCTGTTTACGCTCACCTCCCAGAACAGCACGTAGTGACCCGCGATCGAACTTGTGTCGGCGTAGCTTGTGTACTCGAGGAGGTTTGCGTCGAAGGGTTGCAGGTGCCCCACGGAGTTCTTCACGCGCGTTCTGGAGCTCAACCTCGTTGGTTTTGCCGGAGTCGATGCTTAGAACCACGATTTTCCGGCATACGAAGTTGAATTGCGGCGCCTTGTTCATGAATCCCGCCACTCGGAGAATGTCTCCTACCCTGTACCTGTATAGCCCTGTTCAATCCAATTTCGAAATCCATCATATTCAGATCAATTAATTCATCAATTATTCTCTAGGTTTCAGGGTTTAGAATTCAAAATTTTGGGTATTCTAATATGTAGTTCATTGAGGAAAGAACAAATGTTAGAGACTGACTAGGTGAACAAGAAATTGATAGAGAAAAACGGAAGGGCTGCTTTGTCTTTCCACATACAACTTCAAGGGCTTTTAAGTCTTTATATTTTCCAGCAAAAAGTGGCCGAAAAGTCACTTGCTAGCCATTTGTTTAACAACTTCGTCCCCTTTGAGTGTATTAAAAAAACATAGTCCCCAACTAGTTAGTTATTAGTAATGTGTGGCACCTCCTAGCAATTTTTTTGATGATTCAACATGGGTCAATTTATGATTCCATGCAAAATCATGAAAAAAATATACAAAAAAAGAAAAGAAAAGAGAGACAAAAGAAAAGGAGAAAAAAGGGAAAATGAGGAAAAACATCGAGAACTTACTTGAAGAGCAAGAGCTTCCCAAAAAATTTGTTTAGTGCTCCAAGAATCTAAGCCGAGTAGGGTCTCCGCCATCATCATGGGTGCAGGATTGTAACCCCGGGCCATTTCATCCACGATGTGGATAAGAGAAAGAGGAGCCAATCCCGAACCCCCATGGTAAAATAAAAATTTGGTGAGGATACAAAAGACCAAACCTCGAACTCTTGTGGCCAGCGGAGTCGAAGCGCCTCGGGAGATTGGAATAATTCCACCAATTCTTGCAGATCCACCATTTTGTCAACCAAAATGTTCCCTAAAGCTCAATGATTAAAGTTTGTCAACTCTTCAAACTTCTCCCGATGATTGTGGTTGAGAGAAAAAGTTGTTGAAGGTTCATAGAGATCAAAGCCGAATATGCATGTCCATTCCTCCGGAAGAGGACATAGTTCGTTCCATAAGAATCAAAAGACGTGGAGCTCGGGGTCCCAAAACCTAAGGGTTGCCTTGAGAAAGTCCTAACTTATGTTGACTTGTTTGAGATCAAGGATTAATGTGAGGTTGTAGCAAGCAAGAAGGTGTTTTTAAGCTCTTGTGAGGGAGTTCATCCAAGTGTTTAATTTCTTTTTGAAAGCCATGTTTGTGAGGAGAAGAGAAAGTAACGAACAAAGCAGAATCAAACTGGGGGTTGGGCTTAAATAGTGCTCTAACAATGCCATAAAGTGAAAAGATTTGGGGCAAATTCATCCCTCCGTGTGAAGTCCAATTGGACTTAGAGGTTTACCAGACACCAGGGCACGCAGTCATACCACGCAAAGAGAGCCCCTGCCGTGTGAAGTCTGATCAACCTTCCATGGGGGGTGTCAATTTTTTTCCTTGTGCTCACACTCGGTTGACGCGTAGAAGACGTGCATGATGAACTTGACGTCTGATCGACCTTCAAAGGTGCATGCAAATTTACGCGACTCATTTTCCTTGGAAGGTGGGCATGCATGTTAATTACGTGTACCAAATACTTAAGTTAGATCGAGTTAAAACCTTAAGCCCAACCTTAGTTAGAAAATTCCTTTGCAAAATTTTTTGTTTTTATTCCTTCGTATCATTTTATGTCTTAGCCTGAGATTAACAAGTTAAATTGTAAACTGGGGGCTGTCGTGTAGTCTGTATTTGTTGTGTCTAAAATAAAGATAGTATTGTTTGTGCATTAGTAAAGTTTTCATTTTTGTATAAAAAGGGAAAGTTGTTGCATGAGATCATTTGTACATACGTTGCATTAAAAAAAATTAACCAACATAATATAAGGGGATCCTTGCCGATGATGCCTAGTAATTCTCGCTTGAGATTCCACCCGCTCCAAGACCCCCAAAGATCCTACGGAAAGCCGAATCAACAAAGAAGTCAGGTTGAGACTCACCTTGTGTATCAGAAGGCCTGAGCAGATACCGATTGGAAGGTGCGCCGTAAGGACCAAATTTAGAATAATCATGGTTGTAACTACCAGGGGATTGGCTATAAGGAACAATGGAATGAGGATGATACTGAGGCGCCCATGGGATGGGTACCCTATCCATCGAACCCTGGAATCCACTCGATTCCGAGCAATCCTCCACGATAACTTCCGGTACGCCAAGAGATCTCCTTCTACCAGTCGACGATCTAGAAGAACTTGCTCGATGAACCTGGCCACCTTCCATCAGGTGTTAATCCATCCTTTGGAATCAGTTCTTCTACTGTCCCCATGATAAGGCCTCCTACTGGTCTCTCCAGCAGACAAATGGCGAGGAGGACTGGAGCGTTTCGTGATAGGATGATAATAAACCCATGCATGAAAGAGATAATAATAATGTTGTTCTTGATGAAAATAATACCCAATGCCTTGATTGAAGAAGAAGATAATGTAAATCAACACCAAGAAATACACCAAAAGCTTCATCACCCAAGTAGACTTGATATGTTCTTGGATAAAGGAATTTTCACCACCAAGAACTAGCAATCCACCATGATTAGGTAAAGGAAATATCCACCACTAATCAATAAAGGAGCGACTTGTGTCAACCACCATCAATCAACTAATCAGTGGATAAAGAACACAAGATTTGGAGAGAGTTTTGAGTAGGTCTCAAAAATACCTTCTATTTCATTCAACTTAGCTAAATCTCCCTCTTTTCCAATTACCCATATATAGGTAAGGATAGGGATAAATCCTAAGAGAGAATAACATTAAAAGGGTCATCAACCCATAAGTTAATTACATTCCAAAGCTTAATTTAGTCCGACAGTACATCGCGAAAGAAAAGGCTTAAAACATAATTACATTGATTAGAATTGGAAAGACAAAACTACATTTAATGAAGGATCAAGAAAAGCTGGATCAGCAGCGCCGTCGTGGGCGCGACACAAGACGTGCCCATCGCGAGCGTGAGGGGAGTTGTTGAGGGTACGATGTGACGATAAGAAATTTCTCTCCCAAAAAAGGCTCCATACATTACGGCCGCGACCCACAATGTTGCGGGCGCGACACCGTGACATGGAGCTGGTGTCATAGTCGTGACATAGCTGCCGCAGTGGTGAAGGTCAGGGAGTCCCCAAAGCATCGCGGGCGTGACTTCATTGTCGGGGGCGTGACGGGTCTCGGTTTTTAGCTCCTCTCAAAACTTGGCTAAGTCTTGGGTTGGGTGTCGCGAATGTGTCGTCGTGAGCGTGATGCCTTGCGGTCACAAATCCCCCTTAGATTTCAATTAAGGCGTGGGGTGGGGAAACAGGGGTCGCGGCCGCGACCAGTGTAGTCGTGCCTGTGACGTCCTTGTCTTCCAGCCAATGACGCTCAAAACAGCATGTCACTGTCATGACAACCCTGATGCACACCCTTCCTTAGTCTTCTTCCACCTTTGCACCTATTCTCTGGTTTCGCCCGCCTTATTTGTGCTGATATGGGAAAAATGCCTCCCTTAGAAGCTATCTCGGTCCATCCATTAGATGGCCGTGATCATCCGGCTCGGACCCGAGTCGACATGGAATTAGAGTTCTTTGGGTGGGCAGGAAGCGACCTGCTTAGCCCATGTCATGAGGGCCGATAAGAGAACCCGAGACACTCCAAGGACGCCTAGAAGCACTCCAAGAGTGCCATAAACTCGCATGAGATTGAGCATCACCTGCATCATCCTCTAGCACTGCCATAGGACCCCGATATTTCCTATTCTCAAAGTTTCAGGCTATAAACTCCCGAGCGAGAGTGTCTTCCCTCAACAGGACGCAAATGCGAGCGTACGCTTTCTGCATAAGAAGGGAAGAAAAGTGAGAAACTGTGCAAATGAATGAAGCTCAAATGCATGACTTATTAGGTTAGCATCGAAAAACTGCAACAATTCATAATCGTTTGACACAAGGGGAATGAACCCAAACAATGGTTCCTCGCTATCTGCATACTTAGGATCCTATGCATGCTAGGTAAGGAGAGGATCATAATATCCTCCCAACTACATAAGGACAGGACTGTCAGTAAAGGTTCAAAATCACAAAGGACAAACAAGATAAAAAAAAAGAAATGTACCCGAGTAAAGGCTAGGTATTCCCTTTGGGCGGGCCACCGCTTCTTCCAGGTTGTCAGTACCGACGATGAAATCCTCGGTAGACTCACCAATCATGAGACAATCTATATCATCCCGAGTCAAAGCTTGCCTGTAAAAAATGAGCTCGGGAGGATCCTTGGGTACTCATGATGGTCATTCCCTGGTATGCTGAAAGAAAAACCGCTCTCCCAGATAGAATACCGGACCAGAGGGACCCTCAACCAGCAGACGTGATAGGCTTGCTTGCCTCGCCTCGCCTCATCCAGAACAAAGTGCAGACCTTCTAATCGGTAGCCCTCCCAATGGAATCTAGCAATGCCTTCCTATAAGCATAATGTTGTCAAAGGCCAAAACCAAGGTGATAAGCAGGAAGAAAGGAAGATTGGGTTTTTACCAACCTCAATGAGTCGATAATCATTCGAAGATCGTTCAAGTCTTTGAAATGGAATTTCGGACGATGGTACAACTTAGTATATCTCCATTTCAGAGCGGTGTGAATACACCGGTCAGGACAGTCTGTGCCACCTATCACGGTAGTCAAGTACTCAAAGGTTTACACCTGCACAACAAGAAAGATCTTAATAAGTCTCAAGGAATTTTTGCAAACCACAAAAATTACTGAAAAATGTCAAGGAGCGTACCTCTAAGACTCGCTAGAGGCTATTCCCCAAGATGAGCAGCTTCGATTTACTGGTCCTCGACCGACCCACTATATCAGCACCGGTAAGAGGACAAGCAACCCCCATACCTCTTACTAGGTGGGCGTAACTAGCAGTCGCCCAGTTCAATCTGATCACCCCGTTATAATCCAAGAGGTGATGCATCCAGGAAAGAGTAATCATATCCTACGATTAGCAAAGATGGTGGCGTTAATGAAATGTGCCAGACAAAGAAATCGTCATTGAGGAAGAGGAAGAACTGCAAGATCTGGACTTTTCAAGCTTGCCACTTAGTGGGTATACCTCAAGACTCCATTCCGGCTTGCCAATGTTGAAGCAGGTCGCAAGTACTCGATCATCAAAGGGTCTACTTAGCTCCTAAACTCCAGCAGTTGGCCACCCCAACTAAGCCCTGTAATCATCACGAAGTCAAATGTAGTGATCATCATCTCACTAACTAGGACATGAAATGAATTGGTAGTGTCCCAAAACCGTTCCACCATGGCACGGAGTCAAACCCTCCTACAACAAGTTCTCCAAATCTCTGGACAGTTGAAGAAGGGTCCAAACCCTGCCTCCACCATAGTCGACCTATAAAAGGCACCTATTTACGGTCCCTAGCCAGGTCTACCAGACCTTGAAAACTCCTGCATGTAGGGGTAGAAATGAGCCAAGCCGGCTCGTGAGGCTTCGCAAGCCGGCTCAGCGGGAAGCTCATATAGCTCGGCTTGAAATCGGCTCGGCTTGAGCTCGAGCTCGTGAATTAAACAAGCCAAGCCAAGCCAAGCCACGAGGAACTCGGCTCGTTAGGCTTGTCAAGCCTAATAAGCTCGTGTTTACATTCTACTATCAGTCTATCACTTTTCATAGGTTATTTTTTAGGTTGACTTATATATATTTAAACATTTAATTAAAAGAGGTGAATTAAATAGTTGAAAGCATTAGAAAACCCTAAAAGGAGGGTAAACTATCATGTAAGATTGTATTAGGCTATTAGCACTATGCATTGCCACAAAAAAAAACATTAAGTATCGTCATGTCCTCGTGTTCAAATTAATTTCATTTTGCAAATTACTTAGTACTTAAACTGTGAATTATTAGTGTTTAATTTGTCATAAGGATCACGTCACAAGCCCAACCAAGCCAAGCCAAGCCTACAAGCCTTGGCAAGCCAAGCTTGAGTCGAACATATTCAAGCTCGGCAAGCCACAAGCCAAGCTCAAGCTTACCCAATACATGACAAGCCAAGCCTCAAGCCTTATAAGCTCGGGCTCGGCTTGACTCATTTCCACCCCTACCTGCATGTTTTGAGGGAGACATCTTATGGTCAAGCAGTCAAAAGAAAGTTTATGTTTTCCCTAGTGGAATTCTAAACTTATGCAATAATAATCAATGGACGTATATGTGCTTAAAGCAATATTTATAGTATCATCTACTTTAAATTCTACTTAAAGTGCTAAAACAAGCAATAACATGCAAATTAATTTCTTCAAAAAGATAACATGCTATAAATTCAAGCTTATAGAGGAAGAAACATACTGAAACATGTGAATAGAAGAACCAAGCATGTTCATCTTGGCGAAAAACCAATTGGGTCGGTGTGAACTCTCTACTAAGGTACTCCCCCTGCACCGTCCTTGCCTACGGACGCTCTTGAACAGCAGGTTGGATGGCAAGGCAACGACTCTCAACCAAGAAGCCATTCCTTCTTGAACAAAAGAGCAAAAACACTAAAGAAGAATTGTAGAGTGAGAAAGAAGGAAGCTAGTGAGGAGAAGAAGAATGCTCGAACGGAATGAATGAGCTAAACACAAATTCAGCTCGGTATTTATAAGCTCAACTAGCACAACCCACCTGGCCACGTGTCAAAACGTCAATGGTAGGACCTGAAGGCTGATCAGCCTCCAATAAAGACTACAATTGTTGTGTTCAACAGTCTTTTGCATGCCTTGCAAAAGCTGCACCGAAAAGACAAAAAAGATTCATTTCTCATTGAAGGCTGATCGGCCATGGAAGAAGGAATTTTGTCCTATTCCTTATGCATATTACCGAGTACATGTTTACATGGTTCCTAGGGTGGTTCGGCCATTGTGCACCCAATAAAGCGTGTTGATCCTTTCCAAGGGTTGAAAGATCGAGCCTCGAGGCATGCAATTTCCAACGCCCGACATGTGATTAAAACCCGAGGTAAGTTATCCGAACTGAAAATTAATTCTTTTAAAATTGACAAAATGCTTGTGATTTGCAGGAAATAAGAGCTTAAACAGCATCAGAGCCATCGACATCGCGCTCGATGAAGTCTCTCGGCATTGAATTGCCATCATCAAAACCAAAGCCTAAGCAGCGTCAGAGCCATCGATATCGCGCTCGGTAAAGCCCTTTGGCCTTGAAATGCCATCATAAAAACCAAAGCCAAAGCGGCATCAGAGCCATCGACCTCGCGCTCATGAAGTCTCTCGTCATTGAATTGCCATCATCAAAGCCAGAGCCTAAACACGCCAGAGGCATTGACATCGCGCTCGGTGAACTCTCTCGGAATTGAATTGTCATCAGTAAAATCAAAGCCTAAACACCAGAGTCATCGACATCGCGCTCGGTGAAGTCTCTCGGCATTGAATTGCCATCAGAAATCCATCAACAGCCAAGTAGGGCATCATTCTTGCCTGAGATTAGCTTTCAAGCATAAATCTATCAATAATCAAGTAGGGCGTCATTCTTGCCTGAGATAAGTTTTCAAGCAGAAATCCATCAACAGTAAAGTAGGGCGTCATTCTCGCCTAAGATTAGCATTTAAGCACAAATCCATTTTCAGTCAAGTAAGACGTCATTCTCGCAAGAGATCAGCCACAAATGGAATAAGTCATTAACAGTTAGGCGCAAGACTCCAGCTTCCAAGCGTTGCCCAGGCTTTGCATTCCAAAGTCATATTCCTGAACCGGTGTCCAATAATCAGTACTACTTTGATTCTCATCCTATTCAGATTCAATCAAAGTGGGGGCTATCTGTAGACATTGGGTATTTCAGCATAAAATCAGATACTTTTTAAATGTAATTTTGTGGTTCCTTTTATGTACTTTAGTTAGGAAATAAAGAAATAAGGGGAACCGAAGCCGGAATACTTACATGCATGCACTCTACATGCATAAGTTTACATGGAAAATTACTTGCAACATCACATGCAAAGTCCTAGCCTAAGCATGCACATCTTTTACGTAAGAAAAGCAACATAACCCTAGCCATGCATGCCATGCATGAGCTACGTAAAATTTGACATGCATGAGCTTCCAAGAGGTCCCAACTTGAAACCTGCATACAAGTATTGTCGTGCAAGGATTGTAAGCCAAAAAACGTGTACAAGACCTCGATGCATACACACTCACATACGCCGTCCAAGTGTGAAACTAGCTCAAGTTCATGTATGGAGTAGCCCCAAGTCTGATCGGACTATAAATGCATCCACACTTTACCGTGCACGTGATATATTGATCATGGCAGGTTCATCCAGCTCTTTTTCCTCCAATTCTAATTGGTTGTCGTACATTCACACTCAAATTCATTTCATGTGCATGTTGCCAGCCACAAAAACCCACATGTTCATTTCCCAAGTCCGATCGGCCATGAATTTGATGACTCCTAAGTGATTGAGTTCATGCACATGGATTCCCCCGTTGAACACCCTAAGGCCAATAAATAGCTCGAGGCAGAACACTCCAAGACACGACATTTTTTCATACCAAAAACTCTACTCTCATCTCTTATCTCCCAAACTTCATCTTTCTTATATTATCTCCCTAGTTTCATATATCATCCTTATACTCATTCTCCCCTTTTCCTAACCCCTTTCTAAGCTTAAACACATATTCCTTAAAACCATCTAAAAATCCTACCCAAAAAACACATACTAATTAAAAAGCCCACAAAAAGCCTTTTTCCTACCTTTTCCCTACCTAATTTTGGTTCCATTTTGTATCAACAAAAGAAGTGTTCAAGTCTTCAAGCAAGCTTCATCAAGTGCAAAAAGTAAGTGTTCAAGCAAGGCTATGCAAGGCACCCCTTGAAAACATCATATAGGTACTTTTGTTGTGTTTATTTCCTAATGTAAAGTGCTTGTACATGTTGTAATTTATTCATTCCTTTTGCTTGTTTAATGAAATAATCATGTAAAGTTTAAATTTATTTCCATTCAAAAATTCATTAGAAGCACATTTTCATACTTTTAGTAGAGTCATTCCTAAAATGAAAGGCGGACTCAAAGGTTCTTACCTTTCAAGTTCGCAACCTTACCCCTGAATCCACTTCCTGGTTCGTAAGCGGGGTTTTTCTTTGTTTTCTTTTCGGTTTTGTCTTTGCTTTTCTCCTCAAAAAAGTCGGGTGGCGACTCCTTTCAAACTAAAACACATCAGGATTGCCTAAATCATGTTTATCATGATTTTATAATGAACCGATGTAACTTTATGGTGCTTTTGCGTATTTCTAAATAGTGATTGCATAAATTACCTTTTTCTAAGCTTAATATTTTGTGAACAAATTGGACAAATCTTAAAGAGTTGGAACAAGTGGATATTCACTATGAAAGTTTAGTTTAATTATTCACGAAATGCACATAATAAAGGGAAGGTGATTTTACAATATATTATTCATAAAATATGCGAATAATCCTTAAATCGTTTTAAAAAGTAAACTCTAGCAAATTTTCCATCCCGCGGATATTCAAAGTCTGAAAGACGCAAAAAATGTCTACACAGTGATAGCATAAAACTCAACCAAGTGTCAAATGTAGATGATAAGAGAGTCTGAAACTCAACCAAGTGTGAAGTTCAGTATGTTCGGTTCTTTTTCAGTTTTTATGGTTTTGACCCAAAAGAAACTAAAAACCAAACCAAATTTGTTCGAGGTTGGTTCTGATCTGGCCGGTCTAATTCAGTTCTTGGTTTTCTCGGGTCAAAATCGAACTATGCACAACCCTAGGTCCGAACATGATCTTGACATTAACCAAATATTCAGACAAAATATTCTCTTTTGTCTATAGTATGAACCCAATTTTGACCTGCATGTGGCTATAGCCAAATTGACTGACCTAAAAAAAATTGGGTTCAAACATCAAGTTTTCATCCATATTTTGACATTGACCATATTTGGCCAACCCAAATTCAACCAAAACCCTGAATTTTGTTTACCATGTGGAGTTAATGATTCGTAAATCATATGATTGGGTTCTTGAGCTATCAGTTTTTGTTCAGGAGCTTCAAACCAAGTGTTCACGGACCTCTTCCAATCTTCCATTAACTACTGTAATAATCACTCTAGTCTCGGTCTAGGGGGTAGGTCCGAGGGGCAACCGCCAAGGGCCCACGATTTTTTTTTAAAAAAAATTGTCTTAGTTAAAAGGTGCAACCAAGAATATAGATAGTAGTATCAAAATGTCCAACATGTTATGTAAATAAAATAAGGAGAGAGAGAAGGGGCACATATGTCACTTTGTCAAAATAAATAAAAAAAAGGTCTTAGTTTAAGGGCCTAACAGGTGTTGTTTAGTATGAGTGTTGCATTTTTTTGAAAATGTTGTAATTGACAAATTGGTCTACTATATTGTCTCAGGCCCCAAAGTATCAGTATTGGTCCTGAGTTACTACTTCCTACATTCCATAATATTTGTCTTTCTTGACTTTTCATAATATCATTTTCTAACAATTTATTTTCAAAATAATTAAGCAATTGACTTTTATGAAAGTTCTTTTCATTATGAATCTAATGATACTAGTTTCATTTAATTATAAATCATTACATATATTGAGAAAATGGCAGTCAAATTTTTTATAAGTTGAGTGCATAATTTCCGAAATGATAAATATTGAGGAATGGAGGGAGTAGTAGTTTGTTGCTTGGCTTCTCGAAACTTGGTGGGAATTGTCCGCACATCACAGCTTAATATTCTTCAAGCGTAGCATAGGCTACTCATCTTTTATCAGCTGCTTGATCTAATAAACAAAATGATAAACATCTTGATTCAAGATTGTCAGTAACCGTCTTGAATTTTACATAAATCACTCACAAAATTAAATATAAGCATATTTAAATTGTTATAAATATATCTTTCATTACTTCGACTACGACTTTTAAATTATATAAAAAAATTAAAAAAAATTATTTTTTTACAGTTTTTCATAAATATAAAAATATACATAAATGTGCAATGTTCTCTACCATATATAGTTGATAAACTTAGACTATCATCTATATTATTTGACATAACTAACAAGTGATATATTCTTATAGTTGCTAAATATGTACAATTACTAAAAAAATATTATTAAAAATTACATTGTCTATCTAATAATTACTGCACCATTGTAATTCAAAATGATTAATAATCACTTTGATTCAAAACGCGTCCCATTATCTATCCAATAATTACTGCACCATCTAAAAACGTATTCTTGAAATAATGTCGTAACTCGTAACTAATCTTGTAAAATTAAAGAATTTTAGTGTTATCGAAAACTAACTCACGATGAACTTATTTCTCAAAAGTTCATAGTTCATACATATAAGTTAAGATACATCATTAAAACATGAAAAAGATTACATATCTTAATTTTTTTTTTGACCCCATGCAAAAAATACCCAAAAAAAAACAAAGAAACCCATACTAATAATTCTCTGTTTGATTGAGTATGATACACTAGTACATAGTAGCAACAATAATGTACAAAAAAAAAAAAAAATATCTTTTTTCCAGTTAACGGAAAGAAAAATAATCAATAGGCAGCACGATTAATCTTTTCCATGAACTGCTGCATGGACTGTTGCCTTTGCAACCTCATATCCTCATTGAACTTATTGATGAAGGCTTCAACTCGGCGATTCAACTCGTCCTGACTCAGTGAGGGTTCCTTCTTGAGCTTGGGGACAGTTGGGGGAGCATGAACGGTGCGGCCATTGAACGTCTCTGATTTCTTCTTGACGGGTACTGGATCAGGGAAGGAGTCGTCGAGGAGGTTGATCTGACGGCCCTGAGCCTCCCAAGTGTCTGACTTCTTCAGATGCCTTGTTAATGGCATGTGACGCCCTTCTGTTATCGCCTTCCAAGTGCACTCCAAGGTGTCATGCTTCTTTGGCTTCGCTACTCTCCGAAGTGCTTTTCCACCTATAGCATCATATATAGATATATTAGCTGCGAAGCTAATGTATGGATTATTTGCCTAAAATAAAATATTTTGTGTTTAGAATATTCAAAGTGTCATCGTTATTTATAAATCACTTTGAATGGATCAGTTTTAAATCTATTTTACTTTATATAAAATATTTGTCAATATACTTAATTATTTTATTTCCTTATAATTATCATTTTATATTCTAATAACTTCTTTATCCTCACTTATTAATGAGTGACTGTTATATAACTGTACACCTAAATAGAAGAAAATAAAAGAAAAAAAGATTTATTGGATCTACATGGCTTTTATTTTTCTCTCATAAAAGATAAATCCATACCTATTCAATAACTTGCCCATACATACAAATAATTCATCTCATGGCTTTTATTTTTCTGTCATAGTCATTAAAACTAAAACAAATTATCAAAAATTATTTTATTTTACAAATTATATTAGTATGTTTCATAAATCTTAAACCATTAATCAATGGCTTAAAAAACAGAAATAATATGGCTGCGTGGGTACGTACCTTCAGCAGGACTAGGTTTAGCTGGTCGGCGGTGGTGAGCGAACCTGGCGGACGCTGGTGGCCTCTCAGACATAAACTCCGGCGAGACATCCAACGGCTGCTGCCTGGTCAACGGTGGCGGCGTTGACCACGTGGATCTCTCGATTCTCTCCACACTCGTGGATCTATCTCTGATGACATCACCGCCACCTCCGGTGACAACCTCTGGGACCACATTCTCGACGACCGGCTGCGCCTCCTCCTCAACGGCGAGTTTTCTCTCTGTCTTGTCATCTTTCTCAGCTCCGACAACCTGTACGTCAACATCCTGCACGGACACGACGCCATAGTAAGATCCGGTGGCGCTGTTGACCACCTCGGCCATCATGGAAACGGCGTCGTAGGGGGAGAACTGGTCCGCTCTGACGGAGATGACGTCATGCTGCTGATGGTTCATCTGCTTTGGAGCTGCTGGAGCATGGGGAGCAGTACTCTCCATAGGATGATGAGGGACCACCACCTGGTTGTTGTGGTGGTGGAGGCGGGAGGTGGCTGCTATGGTGATGATGATGCCATTGATGATGAAGTAAAGGTAAGGGGGTCGGAGCCAGGATTGGATGCCTGACCACAGGCTCGGGAGGTCCGAAGCTGCCGAACCCAAGGTTAGGGAGAGTAGGATGGCGATGAAGACCACCCCGGTTGACATCAACACCATTTTTACTGAGTTTACCACAGCGTTTGCGACAGCCATTGATGAGAGCTTTGATGAGAGAAGAGAGAGAGTGGGTGTGAAGTGTGGGGTGGTGGTAATTAAAGAAGGGGGGAGGTGCCGGGTGTGATGAGGAGTGGGAGAGATTTGGCAAACAAGAAATCAAGGGACTAGTTTAAATAGAGTAAGTGGACGCGGTTTGTGATTGGTTGATGTGGAGAATCTACGCCGTTGGATATGGATCGCCTTCATTGTTACTACTTGTTAACGAGTTAAATACATTGTCTGCCATATAAGTATTACGCTTTGTCACTTTTGCCATAGATCGTTTTAGTGGGTCAAATATACTATATAAGTTTAAGAAATTGTTAACAATGCCACCAATTTAAAAGATGACCGTTTACAGTGGGTTAAAGTAATTTTTTTAAATTAACTTTATTTTTACATGTTAGTTCATTGAAATGATAAAAGAAAGAAAAATAAAAAAGTAAATTTAATTGACAAGAACCCTCTGACGATTCCAAACTCCACTGCCAGCGTACCCACTTCGAGCAGGAACTGATTTTGATAATTTTTTGAATAAAGCTACCAATTTGTGCACTTAAGATTCGAAATTTTGTAACAAATTTTCAGCTTCAAGGGGGTAGGATTATCTGCTGCCTACCGGTGATATTGGTCTGTTAAAAGTTATTCAGATTTCATTAGGGGGTCAGATTCCCCGGCTTCAATTGGGGCTTTCGCAAGAGGGGCATGGTGTGTTTGATGTCAAATTTAGAATCCTTTTATTCCATCTGTCCAAAGAGGGACAATCTAACAAAGATAAACAAAAATACAAAACCCAGAAAATTTGAAGAAAGATGAGTTAATTTTCATAGTTTTAACCCATAAAATAATGGAGGAAGCTCTGGAGTCTCGTCGTCTCAAGGAGAGACATAATTAAATTACCTTTTTTCATTTATTCCTGTTTTATTGTCCATATTGATAACTTGTAAAAAAAAATTACTACTATTTTAAAAAATTACTTTACCGATGGTAGGCCCTGTCAAATTCATGGATAAGTTCAACTTACCCAAATTTATCAGTTTTTACTTAAATTTAAATTCACCAAAAATTACCAAACTTAAAAAATAAAAACAAAATTAGTTTTAATATATTGACATCAAGTTGCCAAAAGTTACCAGAATTTACCAAAATTTAACTTTTACCCAACTTTTTTTTACCCATAAATTTGACAGACCTTTAGTAAGTAATTTTTTGAGTTGGTGGTATTATTGACAATTTTTAAAAGTTGGTGACAAAAAAAGAATATTTATATGACAGGCATTGTATTTAACTCACTTATCCCCATCTTCAAGTTTATGATTCCATCCTTTCTCTTCAAGCCTTATGCTCCACTACACGTGTCAATTTGGGCCCCTAGGGTTAGAAATGGGTCGATTTATTTTGGGTACGGCTAAAATTTGGTGCATTTCGTTGTCGGAGTAAATATAGGACAGGTATGTTTTGGATTTAGAGTTCACCTACATTTATTTTATAATAATGTCATTATTGCCTCAAGAGTCAAGACCTATTTCCTGACTTCGATTCAAACCTACAATTTTTTGAAAACAATTTCTAATCAAGATTCGAGATTTCGATAATATATTTTCTTGGGCATCCATAAATTTGATAAACGCTTGAATAAACTGAGTTATAGAAACATCAAACAAACAACATACTCCATAATCATAGATGATGATGACTGTCATATACAGTAAAATAACACCTACACAAGTACATAATCAAGGGAACGTAAAACATGCATTCCATTACCGTTACATTGCACGAGCACTATAGTCAAGTGATAAGTGACTCATCACTCGATATGTACCACTACCATTAAAATTACATTGTATCGACAATAGGTGATGGGCAAATAGAATAATATTTTCAATGGACGACCTCCAATAATCCCATGGATGCATCATCTATTATACCTTCATCCCAATTTTATGAGTAGATCTACTTATAACTATCCTAATACTCCCTCCGTCCCAATTAATATGTCCACTTTACTTTTTCACGGTTCGATGTAACACTTTGACCGTTAATTTTTCAGATTTTATATAAGCAAAATTAATAATGTTGTGTTTAAGTAAAACTATTTTTCATCACATCTAATAGTGTTAGTCTTATATATAACATATAATTTGATAAATTAAAGGTCAAAATTTAAAAATTTTAACCTAAAAAGTCAAAAGTGGACAAATTAATTGAGACAGAGGGAGTACCGCTTAAGATTATCAGAATTGAGTCTCTTTTTCAATCATTTTCACTACTCTCAACCCTCTTTATATTGCTCAAAATATGTTTACCTTACTATCCATCTTTAAATAACAGGCAAATGAGTATATAACGTCTTTAATATGATGTATTTTAGTGGATAAAACTACAATTAGGACTGAAACACAATACAAAATGAAAAAGATACAGTAGTAAAATAGTATAATAAATCTACAAAATCTTTAGTTTTATTAATTTGAGAAACGGCTTGGGTGGTTAGTGTTCAAGTTAGGATAGACTTGTTAAATTTTGAGTTTCATGCATGGTTCGATTAATTTTTGGTTTTGGTCAAGAAATCATGCTTAAAACATAAAATATCCAGGCATGTTCAAGTCGAGTTTTCGGGTCGGGTCAAGTTCTAACACGTCTGGTGTCATCGGTTCCATATTATTAGCCATCAATATTGTACAAAAAACATAATAATCAACAATAAAATAACTAATTTACCTCATAAGTAATAAGTATAAATATTAATAAGATGTGGATGAAAAATAATTAACAAGGGAGAAATTATAAAATTAGTAATTAATTAATGTGTCATTAAAATTATGAAAATGATAAATTTTGTGGAACGAAAAATATTAGTTAAAGTAACCAATAATTTGGAACAGATGGAGCATAATTCTCGTTATCTTCTACAGCGCTCTTAAAACATCTCCCTTAAAGAGTTAATTGTTAAAAAGAAAGTTGTCATTTCTTGTAAATTTATCATAAATTTGTCTATATATATCATTATAGAAGTTATTAATTTTAAAATGAATTTTGTCAGGATTTGCAGTGTTAGTAACTTCAACAAATTAAAGAAATTAATATGGAAGAGAATTTTCAGCACTAAAGATTTAACGTGAAAAAAATTCAAACTAGAAAAAAAAAAACTCACGAAACAATATGCATAGAATTACAATATGTTTCAGAGATACTCTCCAAATCTCTATATACGTGCAATACATGATAGATTTAGGTCACTAATGTACTTTGATAGCTAAAGGCTAAGTAAGAAAGTTAACATAGGACAAATACAGAAACCTTAGACGAAAACCTTGTCACGCACTCAACACGCTAGCTAGCCAACACAAGCATGTCCATCAACACAGTTCACCTATACTTGGTGCTTGAAGTTTCTAGGGGCCAAACACAATCGTGCCCAAGGGCACATTCAGGCCATGTTACATGACATGGTTGTGTCTCATGACTCAAGGTACTTGTGCCAAAAGTCAAATACTTTGCTTCTTTATTTTTATGTTGCGACGTTATTTCCTCATACCCTAACAGGATATTTCTAATCTTAAATTCAACTCAACTCAATTTGAACTTGCCACATAACCCAATAAGTTTATCAATTAGTGAATTAATCTATTTCAATATATATAAAAATATCAAGGTAAATTCTCCATAATATAAGTTATATTTTGCGCCTAGGCCGGTTAATTCACACTTTTTTTCCTATCAAGCATAACAGATACTCAATAATAATGACATAAATTTTGAGTAGCTATTAAAACAATGGAAGGACTTTAATACGAGTCTTGAATCAAAATGGTTGACCATCTTAAATTATATATAATTTATAATTTGTAAAAATTGAAAAATAAATTATAAATTACATATATTTATCGACTATAAGAGCATAACTTTTGTTGGCTATGTCAGTGAATATCGATAATAATATAAATGTATCAACCATAATAAAGAATATATATTTTTTCCTCATTGTATATTTAAGAAGAAATATTAATAAATTGTAGACTTTAAATAATTTATTGGAGGCAAAAACCCTCAAACACAATTAAGCATACAACAATAACAACAACAACAACAACTTTCAATACGGTCCCCTAACAAGAGGTTTAGGGGGATCTAAATGTAGATAGTCTTTGGTCATGCATGGTAGTTCATAATGAGGCTGATTCCAGCTGACCTAAATGACATTTTTTCAAAAATGAAAACAAAATCATTTCGAAACCAATCGGAAATCAATTCCCTTGTGAAACCAAGAGAATGCGAGATTAAGAAAGAAAAATAACTCCACATCTATGTGCTAATTAGTTAAGTGAAATTAATGTACCTGAAAAACGCACTCTAGGAGAGCACAAAACACCCAGAGAAAAGACAAATAAATTGTCCTACACTCCTACAGGAAACCTCTTGCTCTCTCGCTGAGCTACCTCAATCGTAACCTACAAATACTCATATCAACTACTGTCATTTCCTCCATTTAACCTACATATTTCAAAATAATGAAACATACATTATTTATAACTATTTAAATATATATAAATATAATTTAGAGTAATTTAAATTGAATTTAAGATGGTTAATATCTAAGTTGATTCAAGACACTTGCCATATTTTATTAGAACAAAATTTGTATATTAAACAGTTATTAATAAGTCACTAAAGTAATAGTATATTACAAGTATTTCAATTACATGCACAAATGATCGATTACTGTTTGACCTTTTGACAGATAAATTAGAAAAGCTCAGAGCTAGTGCTTGAGGTCCTAAACTTACTATTTCTATGATTAATTGAATAATATTTTGAAAAGTGTGACAGACTAAATCTAAGTAGAAATTCTTTGTACAAAAATAAGAAAATGGCTAAATGAGAATGATTACTGCCACTGCATATGTCTATAATGTTGCAAGAAAATACAAAGCCAAAGCTCTAAAAAGTACAAAGTGTCTGTTATAGATTACTAGATTCTGGAAAATGGGCCCTAAATTCATGCAAAAGCGCTAATGTCCATGTCATATTTAGTATAAACTCCAAACATTTTATCAACCTTAAACTAGTAGCATTAGTTAATAAAAAATAAAGAAAGAAATGAGAAGTGATTAAAAAATGTTGGAAACGGTAAAAAAAATGTGAGCGTTAACCGCGGGGGTGTAGGATCCGCAACGGGCGGGACCATGCTCATTGCACGTGCTCCCTCTGCCGACCATTCTTAACTTTCAATTGTTTATCTTTTGCCAGTGTTTTTCCAGCAGCGTCTGTGCCCGACTGACTACCAGTCCCAAAACACCCTCGCTTATCTAACTAACAATTTTGGGGTATCTTTACCTTTCTGAAAAATACTGTTGTCTGATGATAACTTCTAAATATTTGTTATTTTGTAGGTAGAAATTAGTAGGCAAAGTATCTATAGGTAAAACTTCAATATAATTCATTGACTATTTATTTGTATCTATTTATTAAAGTTTACCCAAAATTGGACTTATTCAAAGTTACTCAATTTTACTAAAATTTATCAAAGGTAACAAAATTTAATTTTACATTATTGTTACTGTACTTTACCAATAAACTAACGAATTACACTATATCTCACATGTGCGCATATATATATATATATATATATATATATATATATATATATATGCAACAAAAACAGGATATATTACTGAAAGCAAGGAAAGGTCCCGACACCAAGTACAGTTACATCATGAGAACGATATCACGACATTTGTTATAGCTTTTCCTAGTTTTAGCATACATAATCATTCTATTTCTAATTTCGTCTCAGATATGCTTCGCGATTATTCGGGGGTGCCTTTTGGCGTTGCCATGCACGTAGTTGTTTCTTTCTCTCCAAATATGATATGTGAAAGCGCCATAAATCCCACAGAGGAGATGCTTCACTTTTGAGGGGGTATGACTGTTTTGTGTGTGATTCCACCAATCCAAGGGATTTTGATTGTGGAAGTCTTGACAAAAAGGCCAAGTCCTTATTTCTTGTCCAACCTATTGAGCAAGGGAGCAATCTGTGAAAAGATGCTCGTGCATTTCCTCCCCTGCTTCACAGATGGGGCAGGTGTTTGAGCTATCATGTCTCCATTTATATGTGCGGCTGCGGACTGGGAGACGATTTTGCACACGGAGCCGGAAGATAAAAGAGTGCCTCGGGACAACGATCTTGCACCAGACCATATCCGTCCACCATGGCTTCTCTGTAGGCGGAAGGCACCAAATGTAACCATCTGTGACCGTATAGATACATTTACCCCCCACTCCCATCTTCTGCCCGGATTGGACCCCCATTTGAAGAGATCCTTCACCTCGCAGAGATGTTTAAAATAGGGACATACATCGTAGGGGGGAGGGGTGTAGTCCCACCAGGAACGACTTTTAATGTATTTGATATGAATCCATTTTAATATATATATATATATATATATATATATATATAATTTACTCTATATGAAAAGACAATATGGCCTTTGTTGTGATCTCTTTTATTTTGCTGCCTGTATTCTTGCCTTCTCCTTTCATTTACTCTATATGCAGGCTGCCTATGTAGCATTGGTCCAATTGGAGGCAGCCAAAATTGTTATCAATAAAACGACACGTTGCTTTCTCCTTTCCCAGTGTCATGCGTCATCTCCAACTACACCCTCATCCCTCATTCCCTCTTCAGTTTTCTGCTAAACAAAGAAGTTCACAGAGGCTAATTTCTCATCTCCAAAAACCAGTCTCCCTCACTTCTCATCTTCAACTCCACACTCATCCCTCCTCATTTCTCATCTCCAAAAACTAGTCTGCCTGTTGTTCCCGCTACCGTCGTCATTCAATCAGTGACTATTCCCAATCAACGTTCCAGGTAAATCTAAATGTATATGTCTGTCAATATAATCTCACAGAACCATTCACTGCATTTTCGTATTGATCCATGCTTGTTTGCTGTCATACCCGCCAATTGTCGGACAAAATGCTTGGCTGAATTTCACTAATTTACGTTGATTATTGCCACTTACCAAGTGTTCGATGAAATGCCTGACTTAACTGAGCCTAATGAAAGCCTGAATGTGAGCCTGAAAATGAAAGACATGAATAGAGAAATGGAGGCAGTAGAGATAGGGAAGAAGGATGGGGAGGTAGTGTACGTTTATTTTTTCGTCAACTTTCTTTGGATGCTAGATTTTTCTATTTTACTTTGTTAGACAAAATAGCAAGGTAACAACGAAAGCGAAAATAATAAATTGAGATGACGGAAATTACGACAAAATTGAGGAACCAAAAATAAGCGATGAGACAAAACCAGGTTTAAGTGGGAAACCGAAGAACTCGGAGAAAAACCCACGGACGGCGACAGCCAGAAAAACGATCCACTATGAGAATGGAGGAGTACAACCCGGTCACTATCACAGGGTGTGGTGCGATCAACAAAAAGAGGAGATTATAACATAAATCTCTCTCATTCTCAACTCACAATCTTTCTCTCTCATGATACACTTGAGAAAATATTGGTGAGACACTTTTCTCTCTCAATATTTTCTCCCTCTCTGACTCTCTATCACTCAGCCGTCTGCCGTTCGCCGTGATCGACGTCGCTGTTCATCGTAATTATGGTGGAGATACATATATAATATTTATACTAATGGCGAGAGAAGAAAACTAGGTTAACAATAAATAACCTATGACGCAAGAAAGGAAAGTCTCGCCGCCCGACAAAGTCGGCCAAGAGGCACTAGCAATGCCTGAAGGGCGCTGGCTGCGTCGAGCCCTAGCGTGCTTCTATGGCAGCCGCTAGCAGCGGCAGGAGGCAGAGAGGCAGTGCCTCAATTTCTTCGGCTTTGTAACTTGACGCTGGCAGCACCGCTGATCTTGTCTCTCACTTCTGCTGATTCTTCTCTTGTTCTGGACCCCACCAAAGATCCAACGGGCCATAAAACCCAACAAACTCATGATCCGAGCCATCGGTCCAGATAAACATCTTGACTGTCGCTATCACCATGCCCTCCCATAGGGTGTAGCCCCGCAGGGCTCTCAAGCGGTAAACATCATATACCGCTGCTTGGATGCCTATTTGAGACCACCTGTGCTATCATACTCATCAAGGTTTGAGACCGCCTCTGCAGTTCTCGTCACTATAGACCCTTGTAGGGTGTATAGGCTGCCTTTCCTGGTTCCCTTCATTTGAACTATGGAACCCCTGCGCGCTTTTGGGACACCATCTTCTCCTTTGTACCTGCAACCGTTAGCCTCAAGAGTACCCAAAGACATCAAATTACAGATTATGTTAGGAATTTTACAAACCTCTTTCAGGGTTCTACCATCATTCTTAACACTAAACCCCTCTGCATCTGAACCGTACTCAACACAGTTTGTGGTACTAGTTTTGGTGCGGTTATCCTTACTACCCTGCTCCTAGTCTCTCAGCTTTCTCCAACAGTCACTCTCTACATAGCCCTTCTTGTGCACCCATTCTTCAGTATACCGTGCTGGTCTCCTGATCTCCTTTATGGGACGATCTCTTTCCATGCTCGGTTCTTCCTCCTCCTGAGGAACATCAGGCTCATCAACCTCAACTGTTTGAGTAGCATCAGCGGCTTGCTCTTGACTGCAAGTTCCAGTGGCTCCACCTTGAGCCTCAACCTGCTCCACCTTGAACTCAAACTGTCCTGGTTCTCTTCGTTTAACCATTTTGAAGTTCTCATCGCTCATCGTTACATCAGTCTTTGTGTAGGGATACTCAACATCCCTTACCCCGTGCTGAATCAGGACCCCCTTCAACTACAGTCTTCTTGTTCCTTCGAATTTTAGAATCTCGCACTTCATGACAGAAGCCATTCCACCTTGCTCTGATACCACTTGTTAGGGATAAATAGTAACAACGGAAGCGAATAATAAAATCGAATCAAGATAACGGATATTACGACAAAATTTAGGAACGAAAAATAAGCGATGAAATCAAACACCAGAATTACGTGGGAAATCGAAGAACTCAGAGAAAAACCCACGGACGGCGACAACCAGAAAATAATCCACTATGAGAAAAGAGGAGTACAACCTGATCACTATCATAGGGTGTGATGCGATCCACAAAGGAAATTACAATAACAATATCTCAGGATACACTGGGGAAAATATTGGTGAGACTCCCTCTTTCATTAATATTTTCTCTCTCTCTAGCTCTCTATGTTTCCAATATATTTTGGTGGAGAAACATGTACCATATTTTTACTAATAGCGAGAGAAGAAAAGTAGGTTAACCATAAATAACCTATGATGCAAGAAAGGAAAGTCCCGCCGCCCAACAAAGTCGGCCAAGAGGCGCTGGCAGCGCCTGAAGGGCGCTGACCGTGTCGAGCCCTAGCGTGCTTTTGTGGCAGCCACTAGTAGCGGCGGGAGGCAGAGAGGCAGCGCCTCAATTTCTTCGGCTTTGTAACTTGACGCTGCAGCGCTGCTGACCTCGTCTCTCACTTCTCCTGATTCTTCTCTCGTTCTGGACCCCACCAAGGATCCAATGGGCCACAAAACCCAATATATTTGCTTGCTGCAAGTTGCATACAAATAACAAGCCGTGCTATTCGTAATTCATTCTTCGTAGTTGTGGTAGTTTCATGCCTAGATGCATTGATAGGTATTGAAATATGGCATCTTTAAGACGGTTGTTTACTTGTTCGGTTGATATTGGAAATTAGTGATGAATCCAGGGTGTAATTGTCAGTCAATCTAGGTGTAGAAACACGAAGGAACCATATGAATGGCTTGCATTACAGTTCATATAAGGACTTGCGTGCTGCTATAAATTAAATACAAAGTTTTCCAATTTGGGTCCAACAGAATGTCTTCACCATTATTGTTCTTAATGGGGCCGAAACTTTTCCAACCTTGACGCTGGATTTTTCAATTTTATTTCCTTGCTACAAATTGAAATCCAGTAAATTGATTGTTCCACTATCTAAATTTTCGCTGAATTTTTTCTTCGTTTTGTTCTCTTCTTGCTCCTGCTTCTACGTATCATTATCCTCTATAATCACCAACGATTTGGTTTTTTTATCACCATATTCAAATTTCCCTGCACTCAATTTCCGCTCGATTTTGGGCTATGCTATATTTTCCTTGTCATTTATTTTTGTCAACTCCCGATTAACATTTTCCTTTGCTCTTGTTGGAAACATTTGATTTTTATTGTTTCTAAGTTATTGGGTTTAAATATCTCTATGCAGATCAGTTAATCATAGTTAACCAATTACAAAAGCAGCAGCTGAGTTCCATATAGATGATCCTAATATTCTGGTTTTCTACTTTTCTGGATAGCCGAGTTATAATTGAAGGTACTCTCTCTATCATTAATTTCAGTTTGTAATGTCTGTTTCTGTTAATTTATTTTTCAAATTGTGTTTGTATTTGGGATTTGCAAATCATGTAGCCTTCAACTTTCTCTCAATCTGGTGGTATCCTAGATGTTTTATGTGAGTGGTTGGTTTTTTTTGGTTTTCTTGTGGTTTGTATTCTACAGGAAAAACATACTTATATTGTGCTTTACTTGCAACCGTCGATCAAAGGGGTATATGCATTGGCTACTACATCCTCAGGCATAGCTGCATCGAACTTGCCTCTTGGTAGAACATCACATTCAAGATTTAAACTTCCAATAAATGTCAATGACAATTCAACTTGTAATATTACTAAAGAGAGCAATATTGCCAAACTTTTAGAAAAAGCTAAACTTATCATTTGGGATGAAGCCTCAATGGCAAAAAAAAAAAAAATTAATTGAAGCACTTAATAGAACCCTTCAAGATATAATGGATTGTAGTTTACCTTTTGGAGGTAAAGTAGTTGTATTAGGAGGAGATTTCCGTCAAGTTTTACCGGTTAATCCAAAAAAATCAAAAGCAGAGCAAATTGATGCAAGCTTGGTAAACTCATACCTTTGGCAAGATCTAGAAAAATTAAAGTTAACAAAAAATATGCGAGTTGTAGATGATCTTTCTATTAGTAATTACTTACTACGTATTGGAAATGGGACAGAAAAACAATTATCGATGACTTCATCGAACTTCCACCTCACATAGTAATACCATATATTGATGAAAAAGCTCGTTAAACATGCTAGCACAAAAGTATATTCCCAAACTTAGATGCATTTGCTGCAAATCCAGAAAGTATGACTTCTCGTACAATTCTAACCCCGAAGAATGATTATGTTAACGAAATAAATGACTTGGTTATTAAAAAATTCACGGGCCTGAAATAATATACCATAGTTCGATAAAATTAGAGAGCCTACTCAACAAGGTGAACATGAAGATTTTATAAATTCCTGGGGCCTAAAATAATATATCATAGTTCCAATAAATGTCAATGACTTCCTCCACACATTTTAACATTGAAACAAAATTGTCATGTTATATTGCTAAGAAATATCGATCCTTCCAAGGGTCTATGCAATGGAACACGTTTAATATGTCGACGATTTCATAAAAATGTCATCGATTGTGAAATTGTTGTTGGTTATCATCGCGGAGAAAGAGTATTTCTTCCTAGAATCCCATTAGAACCTTCAGAATCAGAAAAATTTCCAATTCCATTCAGAAGAACTCAATTTCCTATAAGATTATGTTTTGCTATGACGATAAATAAGGCGCAGGGACAAACATTAGAACGTGTGGGTATATATTTACCACAATCTGTCTTCTCTCATGGTCAATTATATGTTGCACTATCCAGAGCTAAAACAGTCGAATCAACTAAAGTTCTAATGAAACCCTAGGATGATTATCCAAATAAACATTGTACTAGAAATGTAGTCTATCAAGAAATATTATCATGAACAAATAACATATTGATAGAGAAATGACTTGATGATATAGAAAATGATGAGATCTGAAAATTTAAGCTGTAAATAGCTCAGAATCTACACCCATTCTTGTTAATTGTAAGATCTTCCTGTCTTTCATATTTTGTTTTTATTTTATGATCATTACCTTAAATGTATTCTCCTAACATTATTTAACTTTTCAATTTGTAGATGCTTTCTGTGCATTTGCACCAACAACTTCTGCCATATGCACCATTGTCGATGCTACAAAAGCAAGTCCAATTCTCCAGCACTATAGCCAAAATTATAAAACCCCGAGTTCTGTTTTTCATTGCTCGACTCTTGATAGGTAAGGCTTTTACTAGAAAGTTAATGGATTTATCATTAAGGTATTTAATGCAATAGTTGATTGAAGTTTATGACGTTGTTCATTAATTCGATGTTTTGGTGAACTGATAAAAATAATTTTGAATTTGTACATGTTAAAAAGTATCTATAGAAGCTATCTCAATTAGCGTGACATTCTTCAGCTTTTCTATTTTCTTGAGTTACATCTTTTGGTTATACTTATTTTGTTATACTTCATTTTGTATCCACCCTTTTGTTTATTCACTGGTCTTAACGACTTGTTTTCACATTACAGATAGATAGGATGTAAACAATGTTCATTAACTGATCTTTTGTTTGCTATCATTGACGCTAGGGTGTGGTTGTTGTTGTATTTCTTTGAAGTTAAGTCATCTAATTTAAAAAGTGATATATTCCAGCCCCTATTTCTGAACCAAGGTTTGGATTCTTTTTGCAGTTATGGTAAAATGTGCAAGCTTTTGCCCAATATATTCTGCAAGTTGTTGAATATCTTTCCCGGCTTGAAATTGAGTTTACCAAGCTTTTAGAGCTATGGGTAAGACTGTTACGTCAGAATCTTCTTCATACATATCACCCAATTTTACTCCTCTACTGAATTTCCCATGTGATAATAAAAAAATGTAATTTGCAAAAATGTGCAGGATTGAAATGACAGGTGTTTGGTTTTGTATCAAATTCCAGCTGTAAAAATTTAGTATCAACATAGACAATATCTTGAAATAAGGGTGAAAAGAGAATCAAGAAACCTAGAAAGAAGCTCAAAATATCTTCCAAGAGTACAACACTTGATTCCACTCACAAGATTGTGCTCTTTTAGAAATTGGTTGTTTTGCTTTGTATTGGGTGTTTTTGTGTTCGGATGCTCTTCACCAGCAGGCATCTAAAAATGTAATTATCGGTGAAGACCTTACGACAACTTATTTATGTATGGGAGTGTATAATAATGGTCATGCGAAGAGATCACAACCAATAATATGAAGGATAACAGGATCACTTCCCTATGGGTGGCCTTCACAAACATCAAACTGTTGAAACCTGAAAGGAGATATAGCCAAGAATCAGTCCTTTGTCAACCCCAAACAAACAATTATGGATGTTAAGCAACCCATTTTGAGAGGGTAAGCATATTAGTTTTAAAGTGCAATTTTATATCTACAATATTTATTTTAGAATTGTGTTGGTGACCCATATATGAAGCCCTCCCTTTTGTCACAGCGGGAGTCACAAGAACTTTACCTTGAAGATTATGGGGGGTATTTCAGCATCCTGCTGTTTTTTTTCTTGAAGTTCATGGTAGTTATTGACTTATTGGAGTCAGAAGATTGTAACATTGTATATTAGCTAAATGTCTTACAATTCTGATTATAATCGGCATTTGCTGGTGTATGATTACTCTTACATTATGTAGCCTCCTAGAAGTTGGTTTTTGCCAAATGTGCTTAGCTTTCTTATGGCACATAAACATAAGTAATCTTGAATGTGGGAGAACACATTACTGTACTGGGTAACATATCCAAATTGCTTACAATAATTTTGACGGTGGAAAGCCCGTGCCTTGCACGGGCACCACTAACTAGAAACACATTTGTAACTAGAAATTGCACTAAATGTTTCCTCGCAGTTTCAATGAGCACACTTGGTTAAGTCTATTCAGGCTTTATCAATATCTACTTGTCTTTTAACTAAAAACTAGTTCAAACATGCTGAAGTTTTTTGTATCTGTAATAATTGCTGTGTAGCGCTTTGGTATTCAACATCCTCTGATTCTTCTATTGTTGAAAGAGTAATAAATGAAAACGCCATCTTCTTCAGTTTCAAACCAGCTTTCAAAAAATAGGCTGCCAACTTAATTAAATGATGGTCACCATATCTTTGTTCGAATTGAATAATCTCCAAGCCATGCAAATTCTGAGGAAACACTTCGTAATCTACAAGCTCCAATCCAATCACCTATACAATGAAAATTCATAGTTAGCATGCAATTTTCTTCCTTTCTTTCATTCTTGTGTTTTCTCAACATTTCAATATCTCTTTAGTTTTCATTATTACTTACTCTTTCCACTTCCAATAACTTTATATTTGGAGAACAGACTAGAAAAAGTAGCAACACGCTGCATGTCAAATTTTGAAAATTTTGGATCCAAAAAAGTTATGACAAAAATTTAAACGGGATTCAAAAAATCCAAAAAAGTTGATTGAAAAGAGCATCAATATATTCTACAAAAGATACAACACTTACATACGAAAATCCACAAGTGTAGACAACTTTTGCCTCTTCATTTAGGCACAAACTCTTTACCGTGGAAAACTGGGCTAACACTTCAAATGAGATCTCATCCTCCCATAACGTAAGATCCGCTTCCTGAAGGGAACTAGGGGCATATACCTTATATGGTTCAATTGCTATAGCACTAACACAAAAGATCTCGAGACTTGGCGCTTCAACCGCAACATATGCATCATCTTCATATTCGTGCATAATGTCTTCCAAATATAAGTTCTTTAGTGTTGCAGATTTCACACAAAACCTTGAAACGCCAGTTATGCCACCATAGTCTAAAATTTTAATCTCATTAATAATCAAACAACTTAATATGAGATTCTCGAGAAATTCAACATCAGCAGAAATATCATAGAGATGTAAGACCTTAAGCTTGGGTAAATGAAAAGAATCGGTGATGCACATATCACTTGGACCAAAAATTTCTAAGATTCGTTCCGAAAAAACTCAATTGGCAATGGACAACCTATGAGGAAAGGTATAGATAGCCAAAGCTCATGGATGACACTCCCTTTCACCATATCCAACCATGACTTGATATGAAGATCACTGTCGCCTTGAAACATATCCGCAAACACAATTAATCGAAAATGCTTTAAAGTACGTGAATTATTAAGAAGCAGAACTGTGTCGACAAACTTTCGGAAATAAAATGCTTCCACCCTTTTCAATATTGAATGACGTTTATCATACTCATGAGGAACCATTTCGGTTAAATCAATAGCAGCAACATATTTTCATAAATTTTTCCATCGCCTCAATAAGACGCTTGTCGCAATTGCTAATTTCGTAGGAATGAAAGACAGAATGTGGCAGAGAATACCGTCTGACAGACTGCTAATCAAATCTAGTTTGTCAGACTCTCCACAACTTCTATTTACTATGCTTAAAGTCTGCATGTGTTTACAAGAAAATTAAAAAGCAAAATCAACCACATTGGGATTTGTATTTTCTTTTCTTTCCTTTTTACTGTATATCATTTGTCATTGATTCATATGTTGTGTTCATATAGTCATTGATTCAACGATGCAAACGTAGCATTTCGGTGCTTCTTTTTCTGGGTACTATGTATATAATATATTTTATGCCTAATTCTAAAATGTTCTAATCTCCTATGTATATTTATATTCTAGATACTCAAAAATCACATTAATGAAGTGTCACAACATCACATCCTGCAAAAAAAAAATATAAAATACAAACAAACTTCAATACTTGGTTGAATTTTAAGAAAACCCCTCAAAAAACCCTAGATTTTCTAAAAAATTCCAAGAAAAACTGAAAATAGGGGGAAAAAATCAAGATAAACCTCAATTCTTGGTTGAATTTTCCTAGATTATCCAAAAAATTTCAAATAATGACTTATAGGTATATTTTATTTTACAAAGACTATTTTTTGGTGACAATGTTTATAGAAATGATTTTCAAGTACTTTCTATTTTTTGGAAACTATTTTTGGGTGACAAATTTTCTTAAAATATTATTTTCAGGTGATTTTTTCTTTGCAACTTAGTCCAAATTTTATGAAGAATGGTCTTAAGCATGGAACTTATTGCTTTTAAGGTTTTTATGTAAACAAGTTCAAATAAAAACACTTAACTCAATATAATAACGTTAGTGTTACTAATTATCATAATCTACTATTAGATATTATATTTTCTGTGGTTATAGGCCCACCATGCTTAACAAAATTTTAGAAAGTTTTGACTGTTACGAGGTTACTTGAACTTAGTTGCGTTGGACTAATGGAAAATATATCTAAGATAATTCTTTAAGACAAATATTAATGCAGGCGAAAATATAAATGGACAATCTTTTATCAAGAAGGTAGGGATATTTTTGCAGTTTTAGATAGTCTTATAATAATCTATTTACATCTAATTAATAACATTCAAAAATTAATATTAAAATTTAAATACAAACAACTCAAATTCTTATTTTAAAATTGATATGATATATAACATAGTGTATAATACATAATGTATTGGATTACATATGTGCACAAATTATTTTTCTATTTTTTCATTTTATACTTAAAAAGATAAGTAAAAGTTATACTTAAAAAGATAAGTATAAAGAATCCAAATTATGGTGTACCCACAACATCATCCCGCAAAAATAACACCTATTCTGGATTAAACTTTCAGAAAACCACAAAGAAACTAAAAACAGGGGAAAGAATAAGACACACCTCTATAATGGTTGAATCTCAGACAATCTCTCACAAAACCCCTAACAAAACTCAAGAAATTCCAAGAAAAGTTGAAAAACATTGGAAGAACGTCAAAAATAATGACAGAAAAAACAAAGTAAAAAAAGAAGAGGAAAAAATGCATACCTAATGGACACGGTCCGAGTATTCTTTACTTGTTTTGAATTTGTTGTGACAAGCAGGACAGTAAAATCTATCATGTTTGTGGCAACTATTATTGTGATGATATAGCTGCTTGATTTGTGATTTTTTTTTTTTTGCAAGCAAGACAAATTGGTATGAGATTTTCTTGAATAAGATCTTGCAATACTTCTTGAATCTCATCTTTTTGAACAAAATGCTCCATTCTGGCGTTGAATTTGCAGAAAAACATCGATATTTAATTGAACTTTGAGAGGAAGACAGAAGGGGTGAAGAGGGGGAGGGATGCTGAGGCTGCTGAACGACTTCTGAATTGATTAATTATCAAAACATTTCAGACCTTTGGCACTGGGTTGGATTCTTATGGGGCCCACCTTTCTCCTTTTTCTATTTTTTAGGTTTTATTTCTTTTCCTTTTTACTTAATTTATTGAATTTCAAATTTGTCTTTCTGACGTCGTTCAATATTCTATCTTCTTTCTCTCTGGCACTGTTGCTTCTATACATTCTAATTTATTGAATTATTTGCCTTGTAATATTACGGGTCAACAAGTTATTACCTTATTAGTTCCCTTAACAGAATATTAATTCTGTTATTAGTTTCTTGTATATACTTTGACAATGCTGCTTCTCTCCTTAATTGTATTAACTTTTCAGTTTTCCACTGATGAATAAAACAGCCTTCTTTCTCTCTCTATTTTCTCTTTCTTTCTTTCTCGTTTATTTCTCTTAATTCATCTGGTTCAATCTCAGGTTAATTCCAAATCAACATGGTATCAAACTTGTTCAATCCTATTGATTAATTCTTTGGTAGTCAATTTCTTGTCGAATCGTTTCTCTTTCTTTCTTTTTCTTTCTAGGTCTCAGATTCAATAAATCTCTTATTGAAGCATTGAACAATGACTACTCCAAAACTATTCCATTCTCGAAATTGGTCCCTCTCATTTTCTTTTTCTTCACCCATCAGGCAATCCAAAAAGTGTTTTGGTTAATAATCTGTTTGGAAAGAATTATGGTTCTTGGCGCAAATCCATGGAGATTGTTGTTGAGTTGTCCCACATCGGCCTTTGACACCCATATTGTGGTGTTTATAATGACTTGGATGCCTCAACCTCCTAAGCTAGCTTTTGGGGTTGAATTGGGCTCAAGTCCATTATTTCACAATTGCTCTCATTGCCAACAATAAGCTCGAATTTGTCATCGGAAAGTACCCCAAACCAGAAGATGAAGGTTCACTATTGTTGCCTTTCTGTAATCGTTGTGATAAAATGGTAATTTCATGGTTGCTGAATGTTATTGAGTCGATTATATCCGACATCATACTCTTTTCAAGTTCATCAAGGCAAATCTGGATCGACTTGGAGCAATGATTTGGTTGTTATCAGGGCAAGCTAGTTGGTTCCAAGAAACCTCCATTTTGCGATTTTTGTAAGATGCAAGGGGAAACTATCAACCGATGCTACAAGATTTATGGTTATCCACCAAATTACAAGTCAAATGGTAAAAGAGTAGTTGCAGTCGTCACTCAAGAATGAGAACCTTGGTTTAGCACTGTTGCTGCCAAGGCTGAGCTGAATCCTGTTGCTTTTTTGCCACCATTAACTACTGCTCAATATCACACTCTTCTGAACTTCTTGGACAAGCAATCCAGAAGAACAATGTTTCTTATTCAGTTCCAAGCAATGACTGTGGTCTTGTTGTAGGTAACCATTTCTGTTTTACTACTTCTTTGATAAGTGTGATTGGATAATAGATAGTGACACAAGTGATCATATCACACCACATGTTGAACTGTTCACCTCTTTGCATCCTGTTTTATAACCTAGTTATATTACTATGCCTAACGGAAAGCAATCTATGATTACACATATTGGCATAATTCAATTAACTAAAGAGATTGCATTTCCTTATGTATTACTTGTTCCTGAGTTTCAATTCAATCTTTTGTCAGTTCATAACCTTTGTGAGCAAATAAATGGAAAAGTAACTTTCACCACCACTGACTGTACAATTCAGGGACCAACATTACCGGAAGTGGTCCTTGATAAAGCACGACACAATTTGTAATATTATATCAAGCGAAACAATCACTCAAGAATCATGAAAGTGGAATGGAAATGTAATGTCAGCTTGTTATGCATCCAGAAAAATCCTATACAGCTACTGATATTTGACATTACAAATTAGGACACTTACCATTTGATAAATTGAAATATGTTGATATTTCTTGTAATAAAAATGATATTGATATATGTCTTGTTTGTACTAAAGCCAAACTTCATAGGCAAACTTTTCCTTTAAGTGTTTCTAAGCCTACAAAAAATTTTCAAATGGTTCATGTTGGCATTTGGGGACCTTATAAATGTTCTATATATAATGGATACAAGTACTTCCTTGCTATTGTTGATGATTTTTCTAGAGATACTTGGGTTTATCTTATGTCTTGCAAGTCCAATGCTTTTTCTTTGCTGCAATCTTTTATTTCTTTTGTTGAGAAACAGTTTGATGTGTTTGTTAAAGTTATTAGAACAGACAATGGTAGGGAATTTCAAGATTCTGTTGCTCTCAAATACTACTCTACACAAAGAATTCTACATCAAACCTCGTGTATTGATACACCACAACAAAATGAAATTGTAGAGAGAAAACACAAACACCTTCTAGAAATTACTCGGGATTGTTGATACAAGCTAATCTACCTCAGAAATTTCGGGGAGAGAGTATACTCACAGCATCCTATCTAATTAACAGATTGCCTTCTTCCGTTCTCAGTAACAAAACACCTTTTGAGGTTCTTTTTGGTGAGAAACCTACTTACTCAATTATAAGAAACTTTGGTTGCGTTGGCTACGTCAATGAGCGCATATTATATACTAATCGAATAAACCCCATTCATTATGCTTATTTTAAGCATTTTTAAAAATATAAAAAATAATTGATAAAAGTAGTTGTGCAATTTATATGTAATGTTATAGAATTCATCGTATCATTTTATTTCAGCTTATTGTATAACAATGTGGTGTTAATGATATGGAAAAACACTTAAAAGGTGTTTTACCCCTAGACTCATATCATTTTCGACACACACACACATACAAATGATATGGGTCTTGGAGTAAGACAACTATTAATTGTCTTGCCTAGTATAAAACTCATATTATTTAGATATTAAATTGAAAAAAAAAATATGATTGATTTCTATAACTATAATACTACATAAAAATTGTGTAAAATGTTATCTTTAATTTTAAAACTTACAATAAAATGTCTAAAATATACCCATCAGAATGAGTTCGCTCGATTAGGGTGCCATTATTGATTGTTGGCATAACCAATGCATTTCAAGCTTTATATAATTGATAACTAATAGTATCTATTAAAAAATTAGTGCAAAACATTATGATAGGTATTAATTTTATCAAAAGCAAGACACATAAAATATTTCTTCCCCCCAAGACTCGTATCATTGTCCATATATATGTGGGTGATGATATGTGTCTTAAGCCGGCCAAGACATTTTTTAAGTGTCTTGCTATTCACGAAATTGGTATTTCTCATATGTTATACACTAATATTTTTAATAGAAAGTATTAGTAGCAATTATAAGAAGCTTTGGATCCATTCATTGCGTCAATGAGCACAAATGATACCATAATCCAATCAAGCACATTTATTAAGCATATTTTACGTGTTTTTTCCAAATATAAAAAATAATGGATAAAAGCATAAATTTATGCAATTTATATGTAATATTATAGTTATAAAATTCAATCATATCACTTTATGTAAATTTGATGAATAATGATATGATTTTAATGATACGGCATGACACTTAAAAGGTGTCTAATATATATATATATATATATACACACACACACACACACACACACACATACGCGCACGCATGCACGCACACACACAACCTAAGGGTAAATACGAGTAGGCAGGCAGGCTATAGGTCAAGCATATATCGGGTTCAGGTACATGTGGGTTTTGGGGTCAAACACCTCATAATTATCTTGCCTAGTATAAAATTCATATATTTAGATATTAAATTTAAAAAAATTACGATTTACTTGTATAACTATAGACTATAGTATTACATACAAATTGTGTAAAATTATATTTTAATCCATAAGTTTTAAAATTTACAAAAAAGTCTAAAATATACTCGTAGGATGGGGTTTATTCAACTCGAGTGTCATTATTGATTGTTGGCATAACCGATGCATTTCAAACTTTTTATAATTGACAATTAATAGTATATTTTAAAATAATTGGTGTAAAAAGTTATAATAAGCACTATTTTTATCAAATGCAAGACACATAAATTATTTCTTCCCCCAAGACTCATATCATTGTCGATATATATTTTGGTGATGATATGTATCTTAACCCAATATATTTTTTAAGTGTCTTACTCTTCATCAATTTAGTATTTCTCACAATTTTTGACACTAAGTTTTTTAATAGTAAGTATTAATATCACCTATAAGAAGGTTTGGATCCATTCACTATGCCAATGAGCACAAATGATATTATAATCGAATCAACCACATGCGTTAGTCATATTTCAAGTGTTTTTTAAATATAAAAAAATAATGAAAAAAAATCAGAAATTTATGCAATTTATTTGTAATATTATAGTTATAAAATTCAATCATATTACTGTATGTCAATTTGATATATAATGATATGATTTTAGTAATACCATAAGACACTTAAAAACATATTAACTTGTCCCAAGAGTCGTATCACTTGACGTCATTTTTTTGGATTTTATCTAACTAATTAGACCCTGTTCTTTGGTTAAGTTGGATATAACTCTCCCAACTTATCTAACTTATCCAAACTTATCCAAACTTAACACAATTCCTCAAAAAAACATCCACTCTAAAAACACAATTCTCTTAAAAAATATCATAATTTATCACTAACTTATCCTAACCTATTCAAACTTATCCATCCAAACCTGAAAATAACCTACCCAAAGAACATGGCCAATCAGAAAAGAGATCGATGAGGCTCCATATATATACATCATTTATACAAGCTCAAATCTAATATGGAAAAAGAAAAAAAAAATCCTCATTAGTGGATAATTCATTGCTACCGAGGAAGAAGAAAAGTGGTTAAAGATAGATGATCTAATTAACCTATTCTATCATGTCTAGGGATGAAGTTAAGAAAGTTCCATAAATGCCCAGGCAACTTACCCCTTTGTAAGGAACAAACTATTCAGTAGGTGAGTCACTGAAATTCTCATAGAATGCACATTTTTTTAGAAAATTATATTTAAATAATTCAAATTTTAACGTGTGATAGACTGAATAATTTGAACTTTAAAAATGCCATTGAATAATCTGAACTTTGATAATATTGGATTACAGTAGTATGTCAAGATTAATTATTTACCAAATCCTTATTTTTTTAAAAAAAAATGAATTTTGACCATATTAGAATTTAAATAAACAAGAGGCATAATTAAATATACAGAGAAGAATTGTAAATATACATTGATCAAAATGATTTATTGCAACAGTTGATTGTATTTATTCAAACATAAATTTTTCTATGAACAAGATTTAATTTACCCAATTTAATGGTATAAAAATAAAACAACCATGGTTGAAAATAAATCCAATTTCTCAAAATATATTCAATCTATTTGGGAAACAATTATTACTAAATTAATGATTAAATAACTCCTATATGGCTACATATCATACACGTTACACAAAACTAAATCTATTTTGAGTTACGTTATATGCATTTTTATGAACATTCGAGAGCCTGGGAAGTAATGACGATTGATTGAGGAATTAGCTTTGCATGAAGAATAGTTTACGTACAATTAAACAAAAGAATTAGAATCAACGGTATGAAAATTTAAATTTTTTGATATAATTAGTCAAACTTGGACAATTTATTTAAGAAAGAAGTACATTTCTTTAGTGTGTTCCACCAATACATTTACCAGAGCAGGGGGTTTTCCTCATTTAAATTGACAATAATCTCCTTTTTTAGTGGTAAATGGATTTAAATGAGGAAAACCCCCTGCTCTGGTAAATGGATTGGTGGAACACATTAAAGAAATGTACTTCTTTCTCAAATAAATTGACCAAGTTTGACTGATTATATCAAAACTTTTAAATTTTAACCGTTATTAGATCAAAACTTTTAAATTATATGCTGATCGGTTATTATACAAGACTACCATTATTAGATTTATGATGAAATTTATTTAACCTGAATACAATTTTATTAGTCTTGTTAAGATAAAAAGTGAAAAATTAACGGTCAAAATGTTAAATCGAAGACCGTGAAAAAATAAACGAGACAAATTAATTAGGACGAAGGGAGTAGATAAATAGATTTTCTAGCTCTTGTGCTACAATGCACTAGTGGACACCCATCTTTCTCTAATGCTCCCTACAAATACCCATCTGCCGGACGATTCCTCCGGACTCCCTCTCTCTCTCTCTCTCTCTCAAACTAAAGAATAATGGATAGATTATCAAGTGACAAGGAATAAAAAAGAAGAGAGGCGCTATGAAAAACAAGACTAATAACAACGTCGAGAACAACTCATAATCATAATCAGAACGCGACATAGATTAAGTTATAATTTTGAAATGTCGATCATACGATTTTCCTTCGTTTGACACGAATGATCTATAATGAGTCATTGTCGTCAAAATTCGTTTTCAGTTCATAGACATCACCTACATCCATATAACAGTGTATTAGAATCCAAAAAATAGTATAATGGATAATTGTTCAATAGTACCTATTATAGTCAAATAACCATAGACTTTTACAGAGATACAACATATTAATAATGATAATGAAAAATAAAATTAAAAGTAAGATTTTATAACAATGTTCATAAAAGTCAAATACAAATCATATATAAAATGATATCAAATACTTAATGTCTAAGAAAGAAATACAAAAAAAAAAGAAAATGATGGCCCATTTAAAAAAAATCAAAATGAAAATATGATGTAGGAGGCCCATGGTGCACAAAAGATGGTACGCCTGTGTATATTGTCATATTTGCACATAAAACATTATCGTAAAGTTATATTCCTTCCAATAAATTTATGATGACAACATCTCACATAGATTTACTGCAACAATTTGGACAAGCGATCTATATACAAGTATTCTACTCTTCTTTTCTTATATAACTTCTCCTACTTGTTTCTCATTTTTTATCGTTATTATAACTAACTCTTAGCAGCTTTGCTTTCAGGTATCTTGAACTTTCACTTTAACTAAGCTCCCTTTTTAACTCTTGGTAAATTTGACTCGTTTATTAGCCGGGCTTCTAATAGAAAATTTCCATCTAATGAGAAAATTTTACCTTTACCAAGAATTGAAATCTTGAACCTTGGTAAGAATATTAGATAAGAAGATAGTTGTCACTTAACTACTGCATCACATCTTTAATGCCCTTCGATCAGATAAATTTGGAAAAGAAAAAATGAAAGTAAAATAGTAGTAGGAGTAGAGAGCATAAAGACGAATCACCTTATCTAAAATCTTTTAATTGACTGACATTTATTTATTATTGATGGAGTGATCGTACATGCTTGCTACTTGTGTAATTAATTTCCTTATCTCTGTAGCATGTCCTGAAATCATGGGTCACTGCGTCCACATTAGTGATTGCCACCGTCCATATTATCTCTTTAATGAAAAGTGCCGGAAAATACAACTGTAACTAACTGCCATCTCACCAACTTGCTTTTCTCAAAAAGCCTCCTGTTAGGCAATGTTTTGGTTAAGACTTTATGGCTAAATTACTGGATAGTTCTTGCCTATGATGAGGTCGTTTTCATAATTATGGTTTTTCTTATTTTCTTTATTACTAGCATACCTCTAATTTTTACTATGTATGCGAATAGAATATGCATGTTAAGGACTATCTTAAACACCTAGTGTTTTGATCTTAAAAAGTTCATCTTAAAATTAATTGTTGTGCTTCATATGGGTTGAATGGTGGCCAAAGTTGGACAATTTGATAAATTGAATTTTAGATAGCTAGATATATAGTTGGGTGATATTGTTAACTAAAATTAATAGTTTAGTTATAGATACTTCAAAATATTTTATTGAGTGACATTTTCAACTATTTTGAATAGTTGTATGTTAATTTAATCTCAAGTATTCAATCTTTTCTAAATATCGACTTGTGAGTACTCCTCATTTAGTGGAAAGTATTATTCGGGGATCACATATTTGATTATGAGGTACCCAACATTTAGTGGAAAATATTATTATGGGACAATCTGGCCAGACCAAATTAAAATACCCGAAATACCCCACTCCCCCCCCCCAACCGCGTAGAAGGGTCAAGACATTAGTAACCTTTATAAGCAGGATTAGATGCAGGGAGTGGTGGTGCGGATGGGATAAACATCATTTATTGGAAGACATTTTTATCAAAGACAACATGACGATTCACATATACACCCCCTGTATAAGGGTCAAGACATTAGTAAACTTTATAATTGGGAGTATAGACAATAAAAACACACTGTTGTGATCAGAGAAGAAGTTTATGTTGTTGAGTTAAGATGGTAGGAAAACATTCACACCCAAAACCCCGAAAGAGAGAGTAATCTGGAGGTATTTTAAATATATAGCTACTCAAAGGAGAGTGATTGTCCAAAAGAGATGAAGGAATTTGATTAATAATAGGCAACTGTAAGAGCAGCATCGACCTAGAATTAACTTGGCATATTTGCTTGAAAGAACAAGGTACGAGACATCTCAATTATGTTACGATGTTTCCTTTTAGCAATACCATTCTATCTGAGAGTGTTGGGGCAAGATTTTTGAAATAGAATTCCATAAGTAGCAAAATGTTGAAGCAAAGAGGAATTGTCGAATTCTCTTCCACCATCACTTTGAAAGTTTTTATCTTGAAACCAAAAATGTTCTCAACCAATTTTTGAAACATGAGAAAATGAGAGTACATACACTTCAGATTTCGTTTCATAGGGTAAATCCAAGTCCATGCATACAATCATTAAAAAAATATAATACTTAAAGGCTAAGTAAGATAAAACATGAGATTGTTAAACATCAAAGTGTATTAACTGTAACAATGTACTAAAACAATGTCTCTTCCTAGCTTACATGCAACACATTTATTTGAAAAATTTGAGTCTACAAAAATAAGATTCCTATGTATAAGAGTGTGTAGGACTCTTGACCCACAATGTCCTGACTTAGTATACCAGCTATCACGAGAGACTGTAAGCAACACTAAGACAAGAATGGATAATGCTGGCTAGATGGAGTAGATGCCATTTTCAGTTCTACTTCTAAAAGTGTCTTCCTCGTCGTTTTGCACTTGATACGCATATATAGAAGAATCATCAAATTTAACTTCACAGCCATTATTTTTATACGATAACAAACTGATAATAGATTAAACTTAAGGTTAGGAGCATACAGAACATTGGTTAATTTAAGCTTGGTGGAAGAGGTTTTTAATGTTGAATTTCTAACATGAGGAATGGTTAGCTTAGTACCATTACCAACAATGACATTAGCTGCACCCTTATAATTAAAGAGTTTTAGAGGAAAATATACCTTCTAATGGTGCCATGTGGTTGGCAGTAGCCGAGTCAAGATACCAAGTCACCTCATTGGCCTCACCTGTCTAAACAAAGCTAAGGCGGATTAGTTTGGAGACAAAGAGGGAAGGCCACTAGGAAAATATCTCGAACATTGAGGATTCGAATGGCCTGGAGCAAAGCTTAATTGGTACACATCTATTGGGGGGATATGTTAGAAATGGCACATGAACAAAGTAGATGCAACGAATTAGGAGTAATGATAACAACAACTAAAACATCATTAGAGATAACACGAGGAGATATACATGAATTAGTTGAAGTGTGTCTCACAGTTTGAGAAGAAGAAGGATGATTGTGTAGTTGAATGCCAACATTAGTGGTGGTGCAACTGCCCTTGTTGTCAGCACCTCAACCTCTACCACCATGACTATGGCCACGGCCGCGCTAGTTTCCATGGCCTCCTCGTCCGGAGTTGGTGTAATCAGAACCTTGTTGTCCACGAGATGAGTAGGTCGTAGTGACAAAAGTTATGGTAGTGCTTATAGTGTGATCTTGACGCCGACAACAGTGGTTGATGCGTTGTTCATACAAGATCAGTTTTCCCAACAAATCGTCAAATGTAGTTGAGCCACCAAAATATGCAGTAGCAATAACCAGATTGTCATACTTTTCACATAGGCCTGAGATAGTGTATTGCATGAACTCTTGATCAGTTAAGGGAGAATTGATTGCGACCAAAGAGTTGATGGTTTTGATTTCACGCAAGCACTCTTCCACTGGTTGGGTAGATAGTTTCTATAGGTTAGATAACTTGTTCCTGATTTCCATTGTCTTGGCTATGCTACTAGTGAGGAACTACTGATGAAGGCGTTGCCAGATGAGATAAGAGTGCGGAAGATCTCAAATCTCAATGTTAATCTCCTTAGAAATAGTTACGAAAACACATGAACGTACTTGCTGATCCGCACACAACCACATATAAAATGAAGGATTTGGCTGAGCAAGGCCAAATTGATCAACAATTGTAGGTGGTGATGATTGAGTCAGCCTGTCAACATACCCTAGCATATTGTGACCAATTAAGTGAGCAACAAACTATTGTTGCCAAGTGAAGTTAGTCTTTGAGGCCAGTAAGAAGTTAGGGGACAACACTTGTGATGGTAGGAGTGCTAAAGATGGGAGGTAGGGTTGTGGAATTGAGAGAGAGTGAGGAAAGGAGGGTTTCAATGGGATGGAATGAGGTACGATAAGGAGGAGGGTTCGTGGTGGAGGTGCCCCTAATTTCGAAGATGTTATTGGCAAATAAGGGCAACGGTCAGCCAAGAGACCTGGGAGGTAATTGCTTGGGCTAGGGCAGTTGTACTTGTGGCGATGTGGGCAGAAGGCGCAACGAAGGTCGGTGTCACGGGTGTGATGTGGATGATGGAGGAATTATGGGTTATGGGCAGTTCATCGGTTTGGACGCCATGCCAGCAGACGACCACACCACAGCTGGAGGAAGGCGGACATCCGAGGTTGACAAAGACACGACCTGTAACACCCTCAGGATATTAACCATCAGATTAAGCTAATTACTTACTTAACCTAATGGTTAGCGCAGCGGAAATATTCACCTGAGGGTATTACCATCGTCCATCAAACATGGACAAGGCTAAACTACACTCCAACACAACCAAAGCATGACAACCATAAACATACAAAACCAAGAGAGAAACTTAATTTTATACATAAACTCAAACCACAACATATCTACTTCAAACCACACATATCAACCCCTAGAATTTCACAAACCACCTGGGGCATTCCAACTTTTACTGCTCCTCAAAAGAAGTCCTTAAGTTACCTGGAGTTTCCTTAAGAAGCCTTTGAACTTCGTCCGTCCGGGAGCTTACCCTTGCCTTTCCCTGAGCTTCCTAAAAAGAGAAAAGAAACTTAAAGAATGAGATTTACTCAATACGTATACCCCTTTCTATAAGGAAAGCGTTAGAAAGCTACTAAATTATTTTAACGCGGTTCCATTAACTTACACAATAAAGAAAAGGCGAAAAGAATATAAAGTAAAGTATACTTACAACATAACCACACTTAACCCCTTTTTAGACAAACTGAACCTCATTAGAAATGCAAAAAACGTGAGTTCTCACTTTAATTACACTTGAATAAAATATGAAGTAGCGGAAGAAACTAACACATGACTACTTAACTTAAAAGTGCCTGAGAAAGAAGACATTTCAAATACACACAACCGTGAGACTTGGTAATATAACCTTTTAGACTTTCTTCTTTTGATTTAAGAGAGTGAAAACGACCTTAATTCAACACATGATTGATTTTGTTTCGTACTTAAAGGAATGTCCCCTACTTGCGATCATTCGCTAAGCCTCCGTATGCGCATACCCGGACTGATCGGGAGATCCGGATGGTGGATACATATCCTATACTGGCCAGATTTCCATGGTGTGCACGTAAGACACCATATACATGTTTTTCCCTGGTGTGCACTAGGCACAATTATCCTGGTCTGCACATAGGCACAATATACATGATGTGCATTATGACATGGGTTTCCTGGCGTGCGCTATGGCACGATTAAATATGGGCGGGGCCTTATTAACTTTAGAAAACTTAGAAACCTTATTCTTGAAACCTTAATACCTTAAACCAATTTATTCGCAACTTAAAACTTCTCTTGGTTAATGGTTGTCATGCTTTGGTTGTGTTGGAGTATAGTTTAGCCTTGTCCATGTTTGATAGACGGCGGTAATACCCTCAAGTGAGTATTTTCGCTGCGCTAACCATTAGTTAAATAAGTAATTAGCTTAATCTGATGGTTAATATCCTGAGGGTGTTACATGACCGTCGTGGTGAAAAAGGCTAAACTGGAGGAAGGAACTGCCACGGTGGAGAAAGAATCATTGTCCGAGCAAGTCTCGGTGGATATGATTATGCACGAATCATCTAGGTCAAAGTTAGTTCTAGGTGGAATGTCCGTGGAGGTGCTGAGAGATGGTTGACGAGAACATTAACCTGTGGCCACCGGTACCACGTGGCAGCGGGCGAACAAGAGACTTAGTGGTCGTTGGCATCAAATTGGGATTTTCAGACCCGAGTGCAGTGATGCTTGATTTGGCCAGGGGAAGGGCAACTCATGGAGGAGGATGGTCGGCACTAGACGCTTAAGCCACATAGCTGACGAGCGGCCGCGATTGGTGACCGCTAGGGTTCTGGTTGGAAGAGTAAAAAAAATGATTATGAGCCTGGGTGCAGGGAGTATTGTGCGTCCGGGCCCATTTAACTACCGAGGCCCAAAGCAGGGAGCATTGTAGCGAGGCTTTGATGCATTTAAACAGCGAAGGCCCATTTCGCGCTGACGGCCCAATTCTTGGAGAAGAGAGGCGCGACCCTTTCACTCTCTGATTCAATTTCCAAAATTCACTCCCTCTCTACTTTATCTCTAATGAGCATTGTAGTTATAGGTAATGAACATTTTAGTAATAGGTAATATAGTTATTAAAATCCCGATCCTGATTTATGATCCTACGATTTTATGGTCCAAAATAGTCGAAATGATTCTACTGTTTACACACGATCCACGATCCTACATGGGCTAAATTCCGATCCCAACTTCCCCTTAGTTTCGAGTTAGGATCTCGATTTTAACAACCTTGATAGGTAATGAGCATTGTAGTTCAGCTTGATGAGCATTGTCATTATAGGTTATGTGCATTGTAGTTCAGCTTGATGAGCATAATGGTTTCATGAAGTGAGCAATGTAGTAATAGGTAATGAGCATTGTAGTTCTGCTTGATGAGCATTATGGTTTTATGTAATGAGCATTATCATTATAGGTAATGAGCATTTTAGTTGTACAATATGAGCATTGGTGTAGAGGCTTATGAGCATTGGCCTTTTAGGTTATGAGCATAATAGTTATAAGTTATGAGCGTAGTAGTTGTACAGTATGAGCATTGGTGTAGAGGCTTATGAGCATAATAGTTATAAGTTATGTGCATAATAGTTATACAATATGAGCATTGGTGTAGAGGCTTATGAGCATTGGCCTTGTAGGTTATGAGCATAATAGTTATAAGTTATGAGCGTAGTAGTTGTAAAGTATGAGCATTCTCTCTACTTTCTCTCTAATGAGCATTGTAGTTATAGGTAATGAACATTGTAGTAATAGGTAATGAGCATTGTAGTTTAGCTTGGTGAGCATTATGGTATTATGTAATGAACATTGTCGTTATAGGTTATGTGCATGGTAGTTCAGCTTGATGAGCATAATGGTTTCATGAAGTGAGCATTGTAGTAATAGGCAATGAGCATTGTAGTTCTGCTGATGAGCATTATGGTTTTATATAATGAGCATCATCGTTATAGGTAATGAGCATTGTAGTTGTGCAATATGAACATTGGTGTAGTGGCTTATGAGCATTGGCCTTGTAGGTTATGAGCATAATAGTTATAAATTATGAGCATAGTAGTTGTATAGTATAAGCATTGGTGTAGAGGCTTATGAGCATAGAAGTTGTACAATATGAGCATTGGTGTAGAGGCTTATGCACATTGGTCTTATAGGTTATGAGCATTAACGTTATAAGTTATGAGCATAATAGTTAGTAGGTGAGGCTTATGAACATTAGACTTGTAGGTCATGAGCATTAAAGTTGTAGGTCATGAGCAGACTTGATGTATGCATTATGAGCATAATAGTTATATGTTATGAGCATAGTAGTTATACAGTATGAGCATTGGTATAGAGGCTTATGAGCATTGACCTTGTAGGTTATGAGCATAATAGTTAGTAGATAAGGCTTATGAACATTGGTCTTGTAGGTGATGAGCATTAAAGTTGTAGGTGATGAGCAGGTTTGATGTATGCATTATGCGCATAATAGTTATAAGTTATGAGCATAGTAGTTGTACACTATGAGCATTGGTGTAGAAGCTTATGAGCATTGACCTTTTAAGTTATGAGCATAAGTGTTCAGATTCATGAGCATTCAGCCTCTTTCATTTCTTCGTTTTTCTTGGGCCGTGAATTTGTGTTAATATTACCCAGGAATATGATTGTTATTATAGGTTATGTGGGCTTCTTGGGTTGCTGGGCCACAGATACAGATGTGGGTCGGACCATCATGCTCCTTGAGCCCGGGATCACCATCTAAGCGTTGTTTGAAGAGTTGGCGTGACTCACTATATGTTGCGGTTAGCCCAATAACAATGCACGACTGCACTGAAAATTTGCCCAAAGAAAGAAAATGAAAAAAAAGAAAAGAAATTAAAAATAACCAAAAGGTAATTTAATTTAGGATGGCTCTTTTTTTTTTTTTGGAGTAGATTGGATCGTTATCTGATACCATGTGAAAAAATAATATGATAGAATCAGGAGTCATGCCTCTTGAAATTCCCATGCCATATATATATATGTGTGTATATATATATATATATATATATATATATATATAATGTTCATTACATATATGTACTACAATTTTGGAAAATACAAAATTATGATAATATTGTGATTTGCAATATCAACATGATAGACAACCTCGCGGGTCACTATTATGATATCATTGAGACTACTAACTACATTAGGTAATTTTTCATAAATAGCTGAGATTTCTCTTTCAAATATCAGTAATTCACCGTTCTTTTATACGGTGGAATTGCGGTGCGGTAAATTGCGGTAAGTTGCGGTGGAAAATAATAAATGAGTGTTGATATTAGTGAAAAGGTAAATAGTAGATTGCGATAAATTGCGATGAGTTGCCGTAAATTTCGGTAAATTACGGTGCGGTAAATTACGTTACTGCATAAAAGAACGGTAGTATGACGGTTGAAAACAAAATAGACTGTGACCAACACCATGGATGATAATAACACTCGTTACACTCCGTACCATTCCATGGCTAAAATATTTGAAACAAACATTTCATAGTTCATAATGAACTTCAGCAGTCACGTATTATAATACTGATAATAATATAAGCGTATCATTGATGGTGATATATAATTCAAAATAAATTCTCAATCAGTAAAAAATGCACCGCTAAATTACAATATTCCTGGATCCAGATTTTCAACTTTAGAACATAACTTTAAAATAGTGCAAATGTCAAACTTCCTCGGAAACATCAATTTATGGTTTTATATTCAAAGTCAAAGTCAGAAACTTAGAAATTTGTTTGTTGGGCAACGAATCCTAAGGAAACCATAAACCTTAAGTTTCTGATCATTAATTTATTATAATGTTCAGGTTGACTTGAATTTCTTGCACTTTCCATCATATTGGTAGCACTTAGCACTAAAAGCCACTAACATTGATCATATATATATATTCTACAGGATCGGAACACCATCTCGTATAAAAAATAATAATGATATATGCTTTTTTTTTTGAGTAACTTTTTAAATATTTTCTTACAAGCAATAAATTTCTTTTTTATGGAAATAATAAGTCTTACTAAAAGGATTTTTTAATATAAATATAATTATTAATATATTAAAAGATGACTTATATTAAAATCACCTATATGAATTATTAGCCACTATATTTAAAACAAAATCTTCACAAACTTGCACATCTCACCATAAATTTATAGATGTCCAATATGTAAGCCCGCACACTAAATATTGTACGCCCGGTCGACCCATGATCACCCTTGAAATTTTTATTTTTTATTTTTATTAATTATTTTTAGTGAAGATCAAAATTCACCATGAGTCCAATTGTTAAATGTTACATTGTCACCATCAAAGCCTTTTCCTTGGATATTCGTAAACACGAGTAAAGAATGTCCATGTAAGACATGTGTTAGAAACTATACAATATAAGTTTGGGGTAATAATGTACATTAAGTTAATTATATTAAATATATATTGTCTTAAATTATACTCCCTCCGTTTCATATTAATTGTCATTTTTCGAAATTGTGCGCGCAGTCAAATCTAAAAAATTTTGACCATAAATTTCTAAACATATACAATGAGCTGCTAAATAAAATTGTCACCATTAGATTGGTAAGGAAAAATACCATCATAAAAGTATAATATTGTCACCATGAGTCCAACTGTTAAATGTTACATTGTCACCATCGAAGCCTTTTCCGTGCATATTCGTAAACACGAGTAAAGAATGTCCATGTAAGACATGTGTTAGAAATTATACAATATAAGTTTGGAGTAATAATGTACATTAAGTTAATTATATTAAATATATATTGTCTTAAATTATACTCCCTCCGTTTCATATTAATTGTCATTTTTCGAAATTATGCGCGCAGTCAAATCTAAAAAATTTTGACAATAAATTTCTCAACATATACAATGAGCTGTTAAATAAAATTGTCACCATTAGATTGGTAAGGAAAAATACCATCATAAAAGTATAATATTGCATGCAATTGTTAATAACATACTCTCTCCGTCCCAAATTAATTGACACTTTGACAAAATTTTGACCATTAATTACTAACAAATCACAATGAGTTATAATATGAAATTACTGTTATTAGAAAAATATTTCACTAAAAATTACAATGGAGGTAATTTCATATTGTAATCATTATAATTTGTGAGTAATTAACGGTCAAAATTTAGCCAAAATATCAATTAATTTGGGACAGAGTGAGTATTATGTAAGAAATTATCAATCAAAGAGTGATATGGAAAACCGTGAAAGTTCAAATTATGATAATTAATATGGAACGGAGGGAGTAATAAATATAAAATACAAACAACAATACAATATTATGTAATTTAAATATAATATTATATTTATTTTTCAAATACAATGTACAACAATTTAGTTTTCAAACTAACATAAAATCCTTTAAAGATTGTCATATATTAAAAATCTTAACATTTTCATTATACAAATATTATACTTGTACCAAAATATATTTACATAAAACTAAACAAATTTTTACTGTCAAAGAACATCTGACCCATATTTACCTGAATTTGAAATACGCGTGATCGTATTTGCCTAAACCCAAATACACTCGAGTCATGTTTTTTGAGTGAAATTTACTGAAACCAAAATACACCCGAACCGTGTTTACCCTAAAAAGAAATTTTCACTATCAAAGAACATCTTACCGTATTTATTTGAATTTGAAATGCACCTTATTGTATTTACCTAAACCCGAAATACACCCGAGTCATATTTTTAAAATGAAGTTACCAGACACTGAAATACACCCGATCTGTGTTTATCCTAACCAGATATACTATCGACCTACATTGCCTAGTTATTGTATTCAAGGGTAAAAGAGTAAATTCATGTGTGAATATAAGCTACAAGGCAAACTGCTAATTAATTATTATATCCAAGCTAAAGTGTAATTTTGTGTGTGAACACAAGCAAGCTATAGTAAACCAACACCACAACAACAACAAAAGAGTGAACGAGTGAATTTATGTATGAATACACAAGCTAACCGGCAGCCAGCTTAGCAACATTCATAATAATAACAGAATCACAAAAAGTAAATTTGTGTATGAATAAAAGTTAACAGACAATCAGGCTAGCAGGAGCTTAAGAAGAACATAAAAAATCTCCTTTTTATTATAAGTAATGATAATGAAATGATGTCCACCGACCATGTCCAATGCATGCGAAATTGCTCATGCAACGTTCATCCTCAACTCTATTTTAAAATGTTATTATGAATTAAAAAGATATAAATGGAATTAATATTATATAATTGATGAGGTTTATGGACAAAAATAATATCGTAATTGAATGATTTAAGATATCACAAAAATACTAAAATAATATTCATAAATGTATCATATAATGCTCATAAATATCATAAAAATGTTCATATAATGCACTACAACACTCATATAACTTTACAAATAAAGTACATGCTAATAATGACAATAAGACTCTACAATAATGCACATAAAAAAACTAAAACAATGTTTATAAATAGATCATACAATTCTCTTAAACTCTGTTATAATACTCATAAACCTCATGAAACATAATGTTAAAAATTAATACAATGCTCATAAAAAACTTTATAGAGATAGAAAATGTTGAACATGATAATAAAAAAAATAAACTTAATTGAAATGTAGGCTTATGCAGACCATCCTTCCTATAGGAGTGACAATTTTAATCTCTCTCGAAGGTGAAGAATTGACTCAACCGGCTAATATGGACCAGGTAAAGAAGTTTTATGCTAAGATTTGAGTGACATAGCTAAGCAATTAGATTCAGCCAGAGACTCAGTTTGTGTTTAGAAAAAGGAGAGATGAACTACCATGTCCTGGTTCTACTTAGGTAGATACATAGGAAACCCACTCTGAGTCCGACCCAAACTTTGATTCAAATTTGAGATCAGAAATTATCATTCGGGTTTAATAGGTCACGTGGCATGATCGCATGATAATCGTACATGCGAAGATCCAAATAGATGGACTCGCAGGCCACGTGGCATGCTTATTGTATGTCTGAAGGCTAAAGCAAATTTCCTTAACGATAAGTCAGCTACCTAGTCTAGCATATCGCACTGCATACCTATTGTACACGTGGGAGAGCAAAGTCAATGTTGTTTCGCAATGAAAGTTGCTAATTAGGCATTAAGGCCACGTGGCATTCCCATATTTATCACATGCTTTAGGCAAGCTATTGTTGATGTAATTTAGTAACTAAAATATTTAAGAGAAATTTTGTGGGCTTGGAATGTATTAAACACACAAAATATTTCATTAATAAAGTCGATAAGTTAACATATGCTTAGTTTCCTCCAAATAACAAGGTACAAAACAAATAATGAACACACCTAAAATAAAAATAAAAAAAAAGTTCTAATGAGCATGCAAGCACAAATTTGCAGCTCTTTATTCTATTCAGCTTAAAACACTAGAAATATTGGTCAATAGTTCAATCTTGTGTCTGTTTCTTCTTCGACTCGGTGTTCTCCATTATATTCCCCACAGTATCAGGATCTTTCCTTGCCCTACTAAGACCATCATCCTTCTTTGTCTCGCTAGGACCAACATCCTTGTCCTGAGGGGAGGGGGATCTCTTTTCTTTATGTTCTCCTTGTAGACCATTGGTTCTTTACCTCTACCCTTTTTAGTAGACCTGTTCAATGGGCCGGGGACGCGCCCGTCCTGAAAAGGGCAGGGCCCCGAAGTATGGTCGTGCCGGGCTTGGGCCAAGGGTCTGTGACCGACCCGGCCCGATGACCCGACTAAGTGCATTAATTTTTTTAAAAAAAATATAGATTAGGTATTATTTTTTGAGATCCGACCCGGCCTGGCCCGACAACCCGACTAAACACATCAACTTTTTTAAAAAAAATCCTGATTAGGTTCTATTTTTTGTGACCCAGCCAAACCCGACCCGATGACCCGACTGAATACGTAAATTAAATGCGTAAAATTTTAGGTTTTTTGTATATTAAAAAAATCATATTATATAGTTGTCGGCCTGTTGACTCGACCCGTGACCCGTAGGGTCAGGGCCCGGGCCGAGGGTACTTGGCCCGAATGTCGGGTCGAGCTGGGCCGGGCTCGGGTTGACGGGTCAAAAACTTCCGACTCGACTGATCCCGCCCGTGACGCGGCCTGGCCTGACTGTTGAACAGGTCTACTTTCTAGCTAGAAAGTTTAGGTGCAACTCTTCTAGGTATAGAATGAGGCTCTCTAATAGTAAGGGAAGGCAAAGTAAGAGCTCTAGCAGAGGTCTTGGTAGGAGCTTTTGTAACACCCTGGATATATGGTTAAGTGTGGCTTAAAGGGATTGAAATGACTACTTATATCACCAAGGTGCACCTTCTTTTATAGTAGCTCGTCCGTTGGGAACTCCTCAATTAAGCTTGCTTGGCTGGGAGTAATCTCAGGATGGGTAACCTCCTGGGAAGTTTTCCCAAGCAGCGTGTGAGCGAGGACGAAACACGCTAGAAAAACTCGTGGTTATTAATTTGTGGGGCCAGTCGACGATCCTTGAAGCAGTTATCGGTAATGTCCGCGTCCCGGGTGAGTGCCGGGGCGTTACAGATTGTACCAGAGCCGACCCGCGACCATAAGCTGCGCCGGTGGACGGGAGATCCATGGGCAGTCACCTAGCGGGGAAAATCTTCTGGAGTGGATTGAGGCACAATGAGGACGTTGTGTGCTTAAGTGAGGGTGATTGTAACACCCCGGATATATGGTTAAGTGTGGCTTAAAGAGATTGAAATGACTACTTATATCACCAAGGTGCACCTTCTTTTATGGTAGCTCATTTGTTGGGAACTCCTCAATTAAGCTTGCTTGGCTAGGAGTAGTCCCATGATGAGTGACCTCCCGGGAAGTTTTCCCAGGTAGTGTGTGAGCTAGGACGAAGCACGCACGCTGGAAAGACTCGTGGTGATTTGTGGGGCCAGTCAACGATCCTTGAAACAGTTATCGATAATGCGCGACCCGGGAGAGGGTCGGGGCGCTACAACTTTAGCTCCTTTCGATATGTTGATCTCCTTATACCTTGAATGTGTGAATTCCAACCTATCAAATACAAAAAGTTGGCTCTTCTTGTCTTCCTCTCCTCTGGGTTCCTCTTTGTTATCCATTGTTTGTACAACGGAATTACACATGTGGAGAAAAAAAACCCCTCTTTGCTTGCAGGAGCCCTAATAGTAGGAAGGTTCTCCAAATAACGAATTCAATTGCTAATCAGTCGTCCACTAATCAAGGGAACCTTAAGGTTACAGTTAACATCAGGGATAACTTGCTTACACCCCATCTGCCCCATTACCCCAACATGATGGTAATAGGTCACATGGGTTAAGCTGGACAGGCGTACATAAGTCAATCCACGCATGGGATAAACACAATAGGAAACCTTCCACCAATGCACCCACCACTTCACAGGGGGCCCTTTCTTCAGACACTTGACCTATGAGCTCACAAATTCCCTCATCATAAAATCTTTTTCTTCGGTAGAAGCAATGGAGTTGCTTGTTAATTTCATATTCAGGCTCAATAATTTGTCTTAAATACTCCATCAGCCACACTTTACAAAAAGACATAGTCAGAAAAAAGAAGAAAAAATGAGACCTAAAAGAAAAAATCAAACTTTTACCAAATAGGTGTAAAAAAAAAAAAGAAAAAAAAAGAACTATGCAGAACAAATGTAGGCCACGTGGCATGCACTATTAGGAGGATCGAAGTTGGCCCAAAATAGCCATGACGGTTGGCAGAATTAGCAGCCATGTTGCGCAGCCTGCTCCTCGTGTAGCGGGTACTTTTGAAATCGTACGTGCAGTAACAGGGGGCTGTCACGCCAGTTTGCCTCCATGTCTTCAGCATCTAACCCCATGAAAGTTTCGCTAATAACCATAGGGATGGGGTCTTTACCACTCCTCATACCCTCCAACAAATTAATCAGGAAAAGTGGAGCAGTGTCGGAACCTCCATAATTAAATAGAAATTGGCCAAGCATACAAAAAACAATTGCTCTAGTCCTAATTTTAGGGCCTACTTGAATGGTTTCTCGGGTTTGGAAGTATACAACTAAAGCCAACAAGTGAACTCTGTCACCAATTAAAATAGTGCCACGAGCTTTTTCAGACAATTTCAACACTAACAAATTTTTGAGGCAAATTCTCAAAAGGGGTTGGCAAAGCGGGGAGGTGCTAATAGACCTATACCCAATATAACACTCCATTCTTCTACTAAAGGGTTCAGTTCAACCTCCCCGAAGCAAAAAAACATGAAACGTTGAGTCTCATAAATATGTAGTCGCCTGCAAGAAGTCCCAAAACATGCACACTTGTTTCAAATTAAGAAGAATGGAAAGGTTATACCTTTTTGAGTTTTTGACATAGCACTCATCCATGCAGCCAGTTTATTTTCGAACGTCACACTTGGAGGATAAAGAAAGAAGCAACAGTGGCATGAAAGAAGCGGGAAGATTAATTGTTTTCCTTTTTTGAGGATATACTATGGTTCCCGAAAAAAGGAGTGTGTAATCGTCTACGGGCCACACGACCTAACTATAAACATCGTAAGGTGCACGAAACCCTAGGCGAATTTTTTTCCAATCCGTACAAGAGCATACCCCGAGGCATGCCCCATCCCAGACCCGGATTCTCGGGGCATAACTTTCTTTTCAAAATCCTGGTTGTGATGATCCATGGCACGCGATATTACAATGCATCCACAAACAATTGTAGCCCAAGTCCAAATGGCTCCACAATATTGGCTATTTTTTTATTTGTCCTGAAATTTAATAAAAATTGCTTTGACACTTAGAATTTCATTTTTTTATTTGTTTTTTCTGGGAGTGGGGGCTAATCGCATTGCTTGCATTGCATAATTTGCGACAAAAGAAATAAATAAAAATAAAAACACAAGCATTGCATTAGGCATTACGTAAGTCAAGCATTATGTAAGGTACATTGAGTCTCGTGCATTCTTGCATAAAATAAAAACATCGTTACATAAGCATTGCATACATAAGACTACATGCATACTCCCTCCCTCTTAGCGACGAGAATAATGGGAAGACTTAGAGTCGGGATAACTAGAGCTCGAGCCACCTTGGTCGGGGTTTTGGTCCCCCCACCCTGATTGTTGACCGCCCCAAGATTGATCACCAAAGCCTCCAAAGATACTATCAACAATAGAGGTACCAGACAGGGTAGTAGAGTAAGGGTCATCGCCTCGTGGAGGCGGAGGAGGAGTAGGTTAAGAAGTCCAACTTGAAGACTAGTGTGCAGCCATAGGTGGCCATGAAGGCCCATGGGTAACAGGCCAAGATATTATTGAATGTGAAAAAGCCTCTTGATATGAGCTTGTGCTCTCAAGCACCTCCGTGCTACACGACCCACACCACGAATGCAATACCTCAGTGTCACCTGAATATTGCATCTCAGTCGTCCTATCAAATGCACATCCTAATAAGTTACTCGATCAAGGAGCCTGCACAGACCTACTAGACCCCCTCCTTGAAACGTCATCGGAGTAGTGCATCTCCACAGTATCTCCTGATGTCTTGATGTATGACTTGAAGAACAAGCCACCTCGGTACCTCCACTCCTCCTCCCACTGGATTGGCCGGAACGGTGGATCGTATCATTATTGCCAGCAGAATGTGGAGGGTGGCCAGGAGAACTGACAACCTCAATACTTTCTAGGGAAAGTCACCCTACTACATTAGATAATCCATCAGCATCAATGAACGCATCTGCCTCGTGTTGGGAGGATAAACGAAAGTCATTCCCATCAACCCTTGATATGCGAGCGTCCTCGCCTATTGGAGTTGCTCCCCTAGAAGATGAATCAGGAAGTCTAGGAGGGCGATTCCCCCGCCCTCTAAGCTCTTGGCGTATGTCGCACACACGTTGAGCAAGGTGAATATCATCCGATGTAGAGATAATCCGTGGCACCATCCCACCCGTAGCAGGATGGCGAGAATACTGACCCGTCTCAAAGTTGCAAAAGAAACGGGAAGCCTCAGTATTTGAAGGACGAGGAGGTCGTTGTGTTCTAGTAGAAGGACGATGTCCTCTGACATTCGAGTGATTGGGAAGCTCCCTACCACCTCCGTCATGATCTGAAGAGCTCATATCAGAATCAGACTCCTCGTCACTGCTAGACTCAGCATCAAAACCCAAGTATCGACCATCTGGGGTGAACTTCTTTCAAAGAAGTGCAACATAGACCAACATTCTCTAACCAACGACTTCAATTTCTAAAGATGAAAAAAATAAAACCCTCAGAGTTAGGCATCCAAGAGAAAGCTAAGCAGTTATTAATAAAGAATAAACACTCACAGTTAATTCAGAATTATGACCCAGATAAGCATCTTTCCGACACTTCTTGACAAAGTCGGGTACCCTGCCATTTCTAGTGGATCTTGGAGCTACAAAAGGAAGACTGCGTTATAGAGAAATCAAAAGAAGCAGATTTATAACGAACGAGAATAGAGTCTCACGGTTTGATCCATCAAACGGTTAAGGTGAACCCCAAAAGTGTCACGATGTGTTCCATTATCCCCATACATCGTTGCAAAGCCCAACCAATCTTGATCGCTCCAAGCAGTGTACCAATCTTCATGCGATAAAGCCCAAGGGTTAAACATCGTGGAAGGAGGATCGTTAGGGACCCAAGGAGGGTATACACATGTATGCTGAGTCGTGACCCTCTCACCTAAATACCACACATATCCATATAGGCCTTCCAAAAGTATACGCTTCCAAGAAACTAGATCTATACGGTCTTTTCCCTCTGACTTCAACCCCACCCATGGGTTCAAAGTTACATCCTCCTACATATAAAGCATGACTCGTGAATACTAAGAGGAAGATAAGGAAGTTAAAGGAGGGTGAAAGACGGGAAACTTACTAAGGTTGAATTGAATATTTCCGTATGCAATTCTGGGAGTAAGCCTGGTATGGTGGCCATTTCACCTAGGTCGACTCAGTTGGGTCCCACCGACAAGCCGTAGGAACACCCTTGTTGACTGTTGTCATGGGAGGAGCCATGTGAGTAAAATATTCATAGTGCCATACTTGTAAATATATTTAAACTAGTCTTCAAACTCATGCGTTGCACTTGACAAATTTAAACGGCACCTATCGTCAGGACAAAATAAGACAACACATATTGTTAAACACCTTTATTATATCATATAATAAAATGAATGTATGTATATTTTTCTAGTTTTCACCAAAATATATTAAAAATTTTAATTGATAATATGTAAATATACTCATTATACTTTTTTTCCAATCGTATGGTCTTCCAATTAAATATTACAAATTAACTAATCTAATATAAATACAATTCAAATAAGATAAAACAGTATCCTCGCCCACATAAATAATGGTAATTATATGTTATGAGTTGGAAAAAAAAAACAATGTTTACAGTATGAATATTTGAAGCTAGCTTATTTTTAATCAAATAATATCACAAATTGAATTGATTCTTTTAAATATTATTAACTTAAAAAATAACTTTTAAATATTATAACAATGAGTAGAATTAGCAATGCATAAATTTAAAATAATGAAAGATAGATTTTATTTGCATCAAAATACAATCCGTCAAACTCTAAACGTTATCCTTACTTATTCTACTAGTAATATGTATAATAGGATTTTTGGATGCTAATATACTGAACTTTTGGGGTATTGGACAATAATATACTGAACTTTGACCGTGGATAATAATACATTATACTTTGAGGGGGTGTTGGACAATAATGCATCCATAACAATTTCGGTGGTGACTAACTCGATGGTGATCCTACGTGGCAGGCTGAGGAGATGAATTGGTTAATGAATATTTAAATTTATGACATGTCACCTGATCTACATAATCAAAAGTGATTTTATACAATAACAACAACAATCTTTTAGGGGAAACTCCCTTTGCTTATGTGGATTAGCTGACATATCATAAATTTAAATATTTTTTTAACCAATTCATCTCCTGCACCTGCTGCATACAATTGCCACCGAGTCAGCCCACCATCGGAATCGTTCTGGGTGCATTATTGTCCGCCCAAAGTACAGTGTATTATTGTCCAAAGTCAAAGTTTAGTATATTATTGTCTAATACCTCAAAAGATCAATATATTAGCATCCAAAAAATAAAAATAAAAATAGAATTGACTAATTATAATTTTTCAATAATACCATCTTCAAAGTACACATATTTCAATCATCATCTTGAGTAGTAACTTACCTAACAATTAATGCAGTAAAATAATTTTAAAAAATAAAAATAACTAATTATAACATTTCAAAAATACCCTCATTAAAACTCATATATTTATACCCTCATCCTTTTCACCCAGAATATATTTATATATATTTGTGTGTGTGTGTGAGACAAATAAATCAAGCAACCAAGCATTGTGAAGATGTGAAGAGTTGCTAGGGAATCATACCTCAAGAACTTTCCATAAGCATGGGTCATACATGTAATGTGGAGATTCCTCATTGTCGACCTTGGTTCGGCACCCCAGCCAGAGACAACGAATAAACGTGGCATAAGCCGCTTTCCCTCAATTCAAATGGGCTATACGAGAGAGATATCTCAGATTCTCAAACCAGTGGAGATAAATTTTATCCTGACGGTTGGCGAAGAAGAACGCACTAATGAAATAAGCTAAGACAAGGCAGACTCTCAATTCATGGGGAAGTGAGCCAAATGATTTAGCACCGATGGTGCTCTCAAAATTATTGTTGTGCAACGTTCCTTCGCTATACAAGCGGCCCATGATATCTCTAAAAAGAACAAATCCCTCAGGAGAACTGATGTAGTAGGACGACGTTCCCTGGAAAATACTGAAGTTATCAGTTCTCCTGACCAACCTCCTCATTCTACTATCAATAATGATACAATCCACCATCTCGGCCAATCTAGTGGGAGGAGGGATGGAGGTACTAAGGTGGCTCGTTCTTCAAGTCATGTGTCAGGACGTCGAACGAGTCGACGTTCAAGAGATACTGTGGAGATGCACTACTCCGATGACGTTTTGAGGAGGGGGTCTAGTGGGTCTATGTAGGCTCCTCGATCAAATAACTTATCAGGACGTGCGTCTAATAGAACCGTAGAAATGCAATATTCAGGTGACATCGAGGTACTGCACTCATGGTATGGGTCGGGTAGTACGGAGGTGCTTGAGAGCACAAGCTCATATCAAGACGCTTCTTCACCTTCTACAATATCTTGGCCTGTTCCCCATGGGCCTTCATGGCCACCCTTGGCCCCACATGGGTCTTCTAATTGGACTCCATCGCCTAACCCTACTTCGCCTCCACGAGACGATGATCCTTCTTTACAGCTCCGACTGGTAACTCGACTGTTGATAGTATCTTTGGAGGCTTTAGTGGTCAGTCTTGGGGTGATCAACAATCAGACCGAGGAGACCAAACCCCGGCCAAGGTGGCTCGAGCTCTAGTTATCCCGGCTCTGAGTCTTCTCATTATTCTCGTGGCTAGGAGGGATGGAGTATGCATGTAGCCTTATGTATGCAATGCTTATGTAACAATGTTTTTATTTTATGCAAGAATGCACGAGACTCGATGTAACTTATGCAATGCATGACTCTACGTAATGCCTAATACAACATATGTGTTTTTATTTATTTTTTTTGTGGCAATTTATGCAGTGCATGCAGTACCATTAACTCCAGCCCTTTGTATAGCTTAGAACAACACATCGAGTAAGAACTCAAGAAAGGTTGGCACACCATATGGCACGACCCATCGCAGACTTAGCACTTATTACTCATGACTTTTACATTTTCCCTTGAGGAAAAAGAAAATCCATCCAACACATCGCGCTTGGTGGTGTCCCAAAAACGTTCCACTAATACTCTACCAACACATTGCGCTTGAGGTTTCACGTAGGGTTGTAAGCACTGATAGAATCGTAAAAATCCAACCATCTCTAAAACTTATTCGACAAAAGGGTTAGGTCTCGCATGACATCGACCATCTTTTTAATGGATTTGGAACACTTCAAGTTATCCTCCTACAAATAGAAGACAAGCAACAATAAAAAAGTAGTAAACTAGGGGATATTTTTAAGAAATATTTGTAAGCAAAATTTAAAATAAGAACATTATAATGCTCAAATTTTAAATTACACTTCAAAGGCCGGCGCTAAAATTAATTTTCAAGAGCAAGATTTAAGCGTTAAATTTAACGTTCCAAAATTACAACTTGAAAATTATTATCAGGAAGTCTAATCATTTAAAAAAAGTTTAAATAAGAGCATTTAATGTTCGGAATTTTAAATTTCACTTTAGACACAAATTTTATCAACAAAATTTAGTATACTTAAAAATATTGGTGTCTAAAAATTCTAAATTCCACTCTTAAAATTTATGTCCTTCTAACAAAAAAGAGAAAAGCAATATTCATAAGCAAGTTTTTCGATTTAAGAGGCAATGAATTTTTTTTGTCATCGTCATTGTTCTTAAAATTTAAAGTTACGAATATAATGTTCGGACATAAGAAAAAGGAAAAACCCTTTTCATGAGAAAAATTCAATTTCTGAATAACAATTTTTTTTTTCATTATTCCAATTTCGGGTTCCACACTAAAAGGTTCAATTTATCACCCAAACAACATCGTTTATTTCAAATGAGAAAAATTAAGAGCACCTTAATATATGAGACTTTAATTTACACTCTACGAAACAAACGAGAATTATATTGCAAAAGAAAAAAGCCACGTAACAAATGTCATGGCCGAAGACCAAGCCACACGGCTTGGCTTCGCCTGGCAGACCCATTTTTATGGGTCATTTTCGGGTCAAATTTTTGATCCAATTTCAACAAATTTCTTCACCATACCCCAAATTCAAGCATGATCTTCGCAACTAAATAAGTTTTAAATACAAATGTTGGTATCATAACGGCTAAAAATATACATGTTTGGGAGTAAAAAACCATGAACATCACATGTTATACTCTAAAATCTGACAACTTTGAAGCTAAATGCTAACATTTCAAGCATGAATATGAGTTAAAAACATCAATTGGAAGCTTGAAATTTCAAATACTTGAAGAACTCACCTGCATCGAAAATATTCGAGGCCACACATGATGTTTTGCTCCTTGCCTCCTTATGTAAACTGATCCAGGAAAAAATGGCCTTTGGGATACCATTTCTTTGTCAAAAAAACTATTATGGAGCCATCCTTGGACATAAGGAGCAATACGGGGTCGAGTTCAATTGGATTGAGGCGTCGAAACTCGAACTTGAAGCTTGAAAATCTGTAGAGAAGTTAGAGGCAAAATTCAGCCTAAACTGCGGGGTTGCAATGTCCCCGAATTACTGATATTCAACTACACTGTCCCTCTTCTCCTATGTTCAAAATATTAACTTTATAGTCTCAAGCTTGGGCGTTGGATGCATTTAAAACACACCAAACCAATATTTATGGCCAATATCCCATTGAAACATGATATTCGTAAAAAAATGTTGGATATTCGGGTGTTTCACGTGGAAGAGTAAAAACATGGGTGCCCTTTTGTTACTTTTATCATACCATTTATTTGATTTGTAACCCGAAAAGTTATTCGGGCATGAATTTAGTACCCTGAAAAAAAAAATTCTTTGGGTATGACAACCTAAAAATTATTCGGATATGATTTACTATTCGAAAAATTATTTGGGTATGATTTATAGTTCCGAAGAATTATTTGGGTATGATTTACTGTTAGAGTATAAAACCATTCCTGGAACTTCATTCATCAGCTTAAATTTTTGGTTGAGATGGTTCCACATGGTATCAGAGATAGACCTGAGAAGGAGGTTTCACGTTCAAATCTCAACACCCCTCGTATTAATTTGCTCAAGGTGAGATGTTCCACATTTACAATCCGGAACAATTATGCGGGTATGATTTACAGCTCTGAAAAATTATTCGAGTATGATTTACAGCTCCGAAAAAATATTCGGGTATAATTTACAACCCTGAGAAATTATTCGGTTATGATTTACAGCTTCGAAGAATTATTTGAGAATGATTTACAACCCGACATAATTATTCAAGCATGATTTATAGCTCCGAAAAATTATTTAAGTATCATTTACAAGCTGAAAAGATTATTCGAATATGATTTACATCTCCAAAAACATTTTCGGGTATGATTTACAACCCGGAGAAATTATTCAGGTATGATTTAAACCTTGGAAAATTACTCAAGCATAATTTTTAGCCCAATGCTCAAATAATTTATTTGGCCATCATTCGCATAGTCGGGAGTGTTGGATTTTAAGTCTCAAAGTTAAGTTTTGTTGGGAACAAGTTGGTGTCCCACATTGGTAGAAAAGTGAGAATTGTTCTACTTTAAATAGTAGAGTTCTCCAAAGCTATTTGAACTAAGTGAGATAAGGGTGGACTTGGTGGTCCACACGCGCGCGCGCCGCCGCTGTCCGTCCGGTCCGGGCTCGGGTCGGTTTGGTCACTTTTTAAACAGTTTTAATTTTCTATCTCGTTTTTGACGGGTTTATTTATTGCGCGTGTTTTCGAGGGCTTTGGAGCTTGGGACTGATTGTTGGGGTCTCAATGCTTGATTATGCAGTCTTCAACACTGCAGTTTCCAAGGCTTGCTCTCTTGTTTTCCTCCCTTCTTCTATTTAAACCTTCTCTTCCTTTCTTGTTCAACATGGAAAAAAAATTCTCTCTGATTTTGTTCATCTCTTCTCTGCTTCTCTTAAAAGTTTTGGGCAATTACTCGTTCACTCCAACTGGTTAATGGAGAATGCACAAAATTAACTGCACTGTAATCACGGGAGTGGCCGCCATTGGAGAGTTTGCATCTGTGCTCAGGCGAAATCACTTTCAGGACAGTGGGTTTACCACGCCACGGTGTCCTTTTCTCTCGTTCATCCTTTTCAAGTAAGATCTTTTCTGCTGTGATTATTGCTAGTTTTACAACAATCTGAAAGTGATTATGGCTTTAGTCATGGCAACCAACAAGTTTACTGTTCCTGACATGTCTAAATTGGAACCTTTGGATGGAAAGAATTACAAACGTTGGTCTGTTAGGATTAAGTTTTATCTCGAACAAATTGATGTTGCCCATACCCTAGAAGAGAAGAAAAAATTGCCTCCTGCTACTGATGCTCAAGTTGTGTCTGATTATGATGACAAGTATGCTAGAGATGATTGAACTTGTAAAGGAATGTTGCTTCATTACATGAATAATGCTTTGCTTGATATTTACATGAAGTTTGATTCTGCTTATGAGATTTGGTCTGCACTTAAAAAGAAATATGGGAATGATGATGCAAGGTCTAAGAGATATGCTGTGAGTAGATGGTTAAATTTCCAAGTTGGTGATGATAAGCCTATTATAGATCAGATTCATGAGTATGAAAATTTATGTTCTGCAATTGCTTCTGAAGGTCTGAAAATCTGTGATGTTACCCTTGCTATTGTTCTGATTGAAAAGTTACCTTCCTCCTGGAAAGAGTACCGAAACCAGTTAATGCACAAGGAAACTGATCTGACCCTAGAAGACTTGGTTGGGCATTTGAAAATTGAGGAAGAAAATCGTATCAAGGACAAGGGGCTACAAATTTATTCTAACTCTTCTGGTGCTAATCTGGTTGAACCAAAATCTTATAATGACAGGTTCAAAAATAAAGGGAAGAGTCCTCAAGCAAGCAACTTCAAGTCTCCGGGCAAAAAGTATAAATTTCAAGGGAAATGTCACGAGTGCGGCAAACCGGGACACAAGGCCAAGGACTGTAGAAGCAAAAACAAAAAGAATCAAGCCAACCTTGCTGAGACACTTGAGACTATCATTGCCATGGTCTCGGAAGTGAACCTTGCTGACAACAATGTCGAGTGGGTGGTCGACACTGGAGCCACCAAACACATATGCACAGACAGAAGCCTCTTCCAAACCTTTGAGAAAGCAGATGGCGAAACCGTTTACATGGGAAATGCCGCCACTGCCTCCGTTCAAGGGAAAGGGAAGATTTCTTTAAAACTAACTTCTGGCAAAGTTTTATCTCTCACTGATGTGTTGTGCGTACCTGAAATGCGTATAAACCTCATTTCTGGAAACTTACTTCTTAGGGCTGGTCTCAAATTGATCCTTGAGGGAAATCCATTATCCTTACCAAGAATGGGGAGTTTGTGGGGAAGGGCTTTTGTAACCATACTGGACTTGTGATTCTAGATGTTGTATGTGTGAAATTGAATGAAAATGTTGGAACTTCTTCTGCTTATATTGTTGAGTCTCTTGATTTATGGCATGCTAGATTAGGACATGTGAATGTTGCCTCCACTAAAAGGCTAAAACACCTGGCCTTAATTCCTAATCTGGTTAACAATGAGTTCTCTAAATGTGAAGTATATGTTGAGGCTAAGTTTCATAGCAAACCTCATAAATCAATGAGCATAACTGAGCTCCTTAAACTAGTTCATAGTGACTTAGGGGACTTCAAAAACCATATGTCTAGAGGTGGCAAAAGATACTACATTACCTTTGTGGATGACTACTCTAGATTCACTATGGTTTATCTCCTAAATTCTAAGGATGAGGCAGAAGAGATGTTCTTAAAGTATAAAGCTGAAGTTGAGAATCAGCTCAATAGAAAGATTAAGAGACTAAGGAGTGATAGAGGAGGAGAGTATGACTCCACCTCACTTAAAAAGTTCTGTGAGGAAAATGGGATAATCCATGAACGAACTGCTCCTTATGAACCCCAGCAAAATGGCATAGCTGAAAGAAAGAACAGGTCCTTAAAGAACATGATGAATGCCATGCTGATTAGTTCTGGTCTGCCTGATAATATGTGGGGGGAAGCTATTCTTTCTGCTTGTCATGTGCTTAACCGCGTACCTCATAAGAAGTTAGATAAGACTCCTTATGAGCTCTGGAAGGGTTACCCACCCAACTTGAGATTCTTGAAAGTGTGGGGGTGTCTTGCTAAAGTTGGGTTACCTGATTCCAAAAGAAATAAGATAGGACCAAAAACTGTTGAGGTTGTATTTATTGGATATGCCTATCAAAGTGCTGCTTATAGATTTATTACTAAAGGTGTGAATGGCTCTTACATGCATGGCAATATTATAGAAGCCAGAGATGCTGAATTCTTTGAGCATATTTTTCCAATGAAATGTGCACAACATGTTCAATCTGTTTCTTCTTCTTGTACTGCATCTCAACCCGTTGAGCATGAGACTGAACCTAGAAGGAGTAAAAGACATAGAAAGGAACTATCTTTTGGACATGACTTTATTACCTCTTTCTTGACCGAGCATGACTTCTTATGTGATGAAATTATTTCTGTGTATATCATTGAGGAAGACCCCAAAACTTATGACGAAGCAATGAAATCCATCGATTCTGTCTTTTGGAAAGAAGCCATTAGTAGTGAACTTGAGTCCATTTTGAGTAATAGAACATGGATTCTGACTGACCTTCCTAGAGGTTGTAAACCACTAGGGTGTAAATGGGTGTTTAAAAGGAAATTGAAAGCTGATGGATCAATCGATAAATACAAAGCCCGACTTGTGGTAAAAGGGTACAATCAAAGAAAGGAGATTGATTATTTCGATACTTATTCTCCTGTTACTAAAATTGCCACTATTAGAGCCTTGCTTGCTATTGCTTCTATTCATGACTTATATGTGCATCAAATGGATGTGAAAACTGCTTTTCTGAATGGGGACTTAGATGAAGAAATATACATGGAGCAACCTGAAGGGTTGATTGTGCCTGGACAAGAAAACGAGGTATGCAGGCTTGTTAAATCTCTGTATGGGTTAAAACAGGCTCCCAAACAATGGTATGAGAAATTTGACAGCACTATCACTGGCTTTGGTTTTATTGCAAATGAAGCTGATGCATGTGTTTATTCTAAACATGGCTCCAATGGATGCGTTATTATATGCTTATATGTGGATGACATGCTTATTTTTGGCACAAACATGAATGTTATAAATGAGGTGAAAACTTTCTTGAGTTCTAAATTTGAAATGAAAGATATGGGTGAGGCTGATGTGATTTTAGGAGTTAAGATTAAGAGAACTCCTAAAGGAATGTCCTTGAACCAATCTCACTATATCGAAAAGATTCTCAGAAAGTTCAACTCCTTTGATGTGGAACCTGTAAGAACTCCTTATGATGCTAGCATTCATTTGAGGAAGCATAAAGGAGATCCTGTGTGTCAATCTGAATATGCCAAGGTTATTGGTAGCGTTATGTTTCTCATGAACTATACTAGACCTGATATTGCATATGCTGTAAGTAGACTTAGCAGGTATACCCACAATCCTAATAATGATCATTGGAATGCTTTGAGAAGATTGCTTAGATATTTGAGAGGTACCATGGATTTATGTTTACAATTCGGTAGAAACCCTGCTGTACTAGAGGGATATACTGATGCGAACTGGGTATCTGATAATGACGAAATTAATTCAACTAGTGGATATGTGTTTACATTAGCTGGTTGTGCTATATCCTGGAAATCTTCTAAACAATCTTGTACTGCCATGTCTACTATGGAATCTGAGTTTATTGCTCTTGAATTGGCAGGCCGTGAGGCCGATTGGCTCAGAAATCTATTGGCAGACATTCCACTGTGGGGGAAGCCAGCTCCTTCTATTGCTCTGCATTGTGACAACCAAGCAGCCATTGCAGTGGCTCGGAATAAAGCCTTCAATGGGAAGAGAAGGCATATTCGCATAAGACATAAGGTTGTCAAGGAGCTTCTGGAAACTGGAGTGATATCACTGGACTATGTGAAGTCCGAGAAAAATCTCGCGGATCCGTTAACAAAAGGCCTTTGTAGGAAAATGATTATGGACACATCGAGGGGGATGGGATTGAGACCCATTACGTGAATTGTGGTGATTGATCCCCACTTAGCTGTAAAAGGCAACTTCCAGGGGTACTAACAAAATCATCAACAATTCAGGAGCACCATTTAGTTTCCCTCCCTATGGTGTGTATACGGTGCTTACTACTATTTGATTGAGGTTGAGCTTTAGCTCTTAATGAGTTCATATCCATTAAATTGGAGGTGTGAAGTAGTACACACTTGATGAACTCACCTACGTGAGATGTGGAAGTTTAGCCGCTTCCTTCGGAGATTGGTGGGTCTATCTCCTAAAACCATCCATGAGAACCAGGCTGGACGTATGGCTAGTATAAGGCGTCAATCGCGGAGTACAAAACGAGTGTGAGATTACTATGTACTCAAGTGATAGATTTACAACTCCCTATCAAGTTCCAGACTTTGTTCACTAGATAGGATGTTTATCTTAAGCTTGATGTTACTAAGTGTTAATTCAAATCGCAAGATATTAACTCATATACAGTGATCTCTTTTATTGCCCAAATTTCTTCTCTTTTTCTTGTTGTTTGGAAAACTTTGATCCTTGTGGGGGATTGTTGGATTTTAAGTCTCAAAGTTAAGTTTTGTTGGGAACAAGTTGGTGTCCCACATTGGTAGAAAAGTGAGAATTGTTCTACTTTAAATAGTAGAGTTCTCCAAAGCTATTTGAACTAAGTGAGATAAGGGTGGACTTGGTGGTCCACACGCGCGCGCGCGCCGCCACCGTCCGTCCGGTCGGGCTCGGGCTCGGGTTGGTCACATTTTAAACAGTTTTAATTTTCTATCTCGTTTTTGACGGGTTTATTTATCGCGCGTGTTTTCGAGGGCTTTGGAGCTTGGGACTGATTGTTGGGGTCTCAATGCTTGATTATGCAGTCTTCAACAATGCAGTTTCCAAGGCTTGCTCTCTTGTTTTCCTCCCTTCTTCTATTTAAACCTTCTCTTCCTTTCTTGTTCAACATGGAAAAAAAATTCTCTCTGATTTTATTCATCTCTTCTCTGCTTCTCTTAAAAGTTTTGGGCAATTACTCGTTCACTCCAACTGGTTAATGGAGAATGCACAAAATTAACCAGACCGTGTAATCCTGGGGAGTGGCCGCCATTGGAGAGTTTGCATCTGTGCTCAGGCGAAATCACTTTCAGGACAGTGGGTTTACCACGCCACGGTGTCCTTTTCTCTCGTTCATCCTTTTCAAGTAAGATCTTTCCTGCTGTGATTATGGCTAGTTTTACAACAGGGAGAATTATTCGAACACCCTCATTGGCCTAGGAAATCAATCAAATATCGCATCATCTAGAAAAATTATTCGGGTATCGCATATCTCAAAAAATTATCCGGATATCATATCCAACTCAGAATAAAGGGTTCAGATATCAAATCCAACTCAAAAAAATTCGAATATCACGTCCGACCCGGAGAAATTCGCAAGATATGATATCTATCTCCAGGGCATCATGCCTGCATCTTTTCCAGTCAACCGGCCGCAGGATATCTGGAGCATATGTGTTGAGTGGAAGAAGAAGCTTGAGTAAAAATTTACAAATCAACCAAGAACAATAGCCTTGAACACCATAAGATTGGATATGACCCTTGGATAAAGGAAGAAATCCACCACCAATGGCCTAGCATTCCACCATGCATGATTAGCTAATGGTAATCCACCACTAATCAATAAAGAAATGATTTGTAACACCACCAACTAGGGTTGTTCATAGTCCAGTCCGGACCGAAAAAGGGACTGGACTGGACTGGACCGAATGGACCGAGGGAAGTTCGGTCCAGTCCTCGATCCAGGAAATTTTTATGTTCGGTCCTCGGTCCAGCCCGTGGACCGAACTGATGGACCAAAGTTACTAAAATTATAGGGTTTCTTTATGTATAGTCCAGTCCCGGACCGAACTTTTTTCGGTCTAGTCCTCGGTCCAGCTTAGTCCTCTAATTCAGTCCTCGGTCCTTTCGGTCCAGTCCGGGACCGATGAACAGCCCTACCACCAACAATCAATTAGGTAAAGTAAATAAGATTTGAGGAGAAATTAGGGGTATTCCCAATATCATTAACATAATACTCCAAGTCTGCCTTGAAAACAGTGAAAATAGAGTATTTATACAAGGGGAAAATTAGGCCTTAAACACAGTCGTTTTAAGCAAAAAAAACACGCGTAATTCAGGTCGGTCATGGGGGCGACGGAAATGATCGCGGGCACGACAGGTCGAAGTTGGCAGGGCAATTCGACGATAACGCGATGTAGCGCACGCTACACTTCTTGTCGCGGGCGCGGCACATCGGACGTAGCGGGCGCGAAGACGTGGCGTCGCGGGTGTCACAACAATTGGTCCAACTTCCCTGTTTTGGCCTCATGGCGTCGCGGACGCTATAAAGAGCGTCGCGGGTGCGAAAGTTTGAGAATTCCTTCCGCTGGGCTTTGTTGCCATGGTCGCGGGCGCTACGAGTGTTGTAGCGGGCGCGACCACCTGTTGTGCATGTTTTTTTTACTCAACTCTTTCCACCTTGCATGTTATTAACCTGGACCACACCTGAACCCCGTTACCACCTACTTCAACTTCTCGGGACAGCCCGGTCAGGTCCCGAGGCCTCCGGGGTTGGTGGATCGCGCGAGCCTCCTTAGAAGGCCTCAGAGCCCATCCATTGGATGGCCGAGACTAACTTTGAATGTCCAACGAATATTGTGAAATTGTGGACCCCAATCAAGATTGTTAATTTTGGGATTCTAACTCAGATCTATGAGATAGTTATGATCAGAATTAACCCACGTAGGATCGTAAATCTGAATGTAAATAGTAGAATCGCATCGAGGATTTTGGATCATAAAATTGTAGGATCGTAGATTAGGATTGTGATTTTAATAACTATGGCCCCAATAAATATTTTCCGCTAACAAATAATTCAACATGGAGAATATTACGTTGAAAAAGCTGACCAATTTTTCCAAGAATTTCATGCAACCACTAACCATCAAATACGGAGAATACAATCCATGATCATGACTACAAATTCTATTGTCCAGAAGTGTTCTCTAGTCTTTACAAGTTTATCTATAAAACCAACCAAGCCCAATGCCAAACAACAGCAAGCTAAGAGGAGAGGCATACTGTCACAAGCTCACAGCCATTAGTGTCCTAAACCTTAATTATTCAACATTACAACCAATGAATCCAATGACCAATAATTCTATACATCATCTCTAATGAATACGATTTACAGAGCCTAAATAACACCTTTCTATCGCTTTGAAAACAGCCCTTGTGTTAGGAAAGAGAAATCGTAATCATACCCCGATACGGGGAGCGCAGTTGCAGGAGGCCTCTTGCTTGGTGGGGCGGTTGATATGCTGTTCATTGGCATTGTAGGCCTGTAAGGGCTGCAGGAAATTAAGTTCGTTAATATATGCTCAAATATAAACAAAATTAAAAAGAAAAAAGAAACTCTACTAACAATAGATAATTTATGAGAACTCATCAATTCTGATTCAGTTATGCTGATCCAACTTTCCTAAACAAGTTTACAGAAGTTGCAAGCATTTCCATACCTAGCCATTGCATATGGAGCAGAATTCACTCCGAACTTCCCTGCTCCACCATTTTGAATCTGCTACAAGTGAGCAGAAACAACAAAATTAAGATAAGAAGTTGAAGCAAATTATGAATTCTTTTCGTATGATGAAGTGGATTTGTGTCTGTTGTCATGTATCTCAGTTACCTGCATCTGGGTTCCCATTGTACGGACTGAAGTTACACCATTGAGGGATGGCTGTCGAAAACCATGAACACTTTGTTGATGACTGATGGTGGCAGGATAAGTTGGAGACCTGCCATTAGATAATCCAGTGGCTGCTGCAAGGGAACCTCCATTTTGAGCAACCGTTGAAAGTCTCTGATTATGAATAGTTGATACAGGTTGGACGCTAACCTGCACAAGAATTAATAATTCGGTCATCCTCTTTAGTTGTGGCAACATCATACTTATAGCATCTGCACATTTGTCATATACGAATGTAAGGTAGGTTTGTGCCTTGAGTGTACCTTTTCAGGAACGGTCTGTTTATTGATTGTAGAATGTTTCTGATGTTCATGGGTATGTACTTTTGTCAATGGTGCTGATACATTTTGGACATCCTCCATTTTGGGTTCAGGATGGACCTTACTCCCGGCAGATTTTGGCTTGCCATTTATTGACACATCTTCATCGGCTGCAACAATTGTCCAGAGTTCAAATTGACACATAGAGGTAACCCAATTTACAAAACCAAAGGGGAAAGAAGCTTACATTCAAAATCAACCCATGCAGTTGTATCAGAAGAACTTGAGTCATTCTCAGCAGAATCATCCATGCACAGCATCCGGAAAAGCTCAGTAGCATAATCAACTTTGGGAGATGAGGCAACCACAGGTGTAGCATTCAATGCTGATGATTCGACTTTTGAGATTGCTGACTTTCGAGAGGTGTCTTTTGGGATTGGACCAGGAGCAACCTGTCAACAAGCCAACCATGTCAGCAAGGTTTGAATTTGATATCAGTAGTCTACTATACACAATTTCGTAGGCAAAAACTTCCAAGTAAAAGAACATCCTACATAGGATGATTAAGCATATCACATACACTATGTTTGAAAGGTTAGTGTAAGAGTTTAAAATAAAATCTAGTCTCCTTTCCATAACATTACCATAAGGCTAAGAAAGAAGAGAGTAAGTAGAGGCATGAACCCATAAGGTGACTCTCAAGATCTCCAAACATGATGATTGGTGAAGTAAGCACAGCCTCCTACAAACTCCCCTTCATCCCCCCTTACTCCCCTCCAAACAGACCTTAAACAGGAGTAGTGCATGCATGCAAATCAAATAAAAATGTAGGAAAAAAGAAACAAGACAGCAAAGACGTGAGAGGAAGAAAGAACAATATCAAAACGGACACCTGTGTGGGTTGTACTGGTGATTCAAACTTGACAATTTTTAAGTCAGGAGCATTTGTATCCTTGGATGATTGATGGTTTTCCTTTACTTCCTGATGGGGATGTGGGCGACGATTAGTTGCACCATGTCCCTGCCCTTTCTCACCCCCGGGACTTCCACTGCCTTCATTCTTGCTCGTAGTTGTGGGCAAACCTTTCTTCTCCTTATACAAATGTAGATTATTTGTGCCTTCTCCAGAGCTGTCACCAGTCCCGGGTCTTGATGAGCGAGGGGGAGTTATTTCTTCTTTCAGCCTAGGTGGTGGTGCCTTGGTCTTACCATCCCTTGGAACCCATCGCTTCTCAACATACCTGAAAGATTTTGTATTCGTGTAAGTGTCTTACATGTCCAAAGTCCAAACCAGGAAATGCATCATTGCTTCTTATAGGAACCAACAAAACAACATTAGATACCGATTTTCCTATGAGTCCATACTTTGCACGAATGAAACTTTCTATTCCACCTCTACTATAACTTGAAGGTAACTCTGCTTCCCAGTAGGCGTTGGACTTGTCATTACCCATGGCTGCAAACAAAGATGGAAATACATTTCACTTCTGGATTGTAGTTGTACATGATATTGCTATTGCAAGAAGAGAAGGGACATACACTGGAGGAATGCAACTTGTTCTGGAAGCCACGTGTCCAAGGTTACTGATCTCACCTGCAGCAAAATCAAGTTAATCATACATAGATTTAATGCTCAAAGGAAGGGTTTAAACTATTCTCGCTGAATGACACTAGCAACAAATAGAATCACCCGATCTTTCGTTGTGAAACAAGACTGTTTCTATGAAACAAGCAAGTCGAAAGCTTGCAAAAGAGCCTTAAAAGTATGACTATGCTCATATAAGCATTACGATCCGTGACAAAGAGCAAAGTAACAGTTGTTGACATGAGATCATTGATTTGGGCAAGTATCAAATTCCAAGATGGAATCCACTCAAAAAATGATAGTTGAGCAGACATTGATCCAGTTGTTCTCAGTTCATCACACCACGTAAAATTCAACACCCTTCGAGGGCAGGATGAGGTCCACAGCAGAGAAAACTCAATCCATTCAATCATATGACAACACTACCTCAAATTAATAGTTTAACCCAAGATTATAGCCACAAAAAAATTAGCTCTTCTTAAGATATGTCATTTCATTACAAACAAAAACATTCGTGAAGTATACACCTTTGATATGTGAACCCCAAGGCTTCGATGAATTCCTGAGCAATACAGACATATAAATACTCCAATATTCACGCTGGCCCATCTTGGAGCTCTGCAAGTGACAGAAATACATAAACCGAGTAATTATGTAGTATTAAACGAAGTCACGGGGAAAAGGAGATTTAAAAAATGTCATTTGTCTGCAGCAACTTTGATCAACATACTTGGCTTTGCATTCAGCACACTCCCTATTTTCTGGCAACTTAAGAAGCCCCTCCAATATCTGCACCCATCATGTAATAACAGATGACCAACATTTTCAGATGATGATGATTGAAAGGTTAGCTAGGTAAGTGTTTTCATGTGAATTCTAATGAAGGACGGTAGAAATGACTAAGACATCTAACAAATAAAGTTAAAAACACAAGTAATATAATTACATTTCAACCTAAACTAGAATCACCTGATCTGAAAGCAAGAATAACTTGAAATTAACCTACCTCAACAAAAGTAACCTGACTCAACATGGGTTAACATTATACTTCAGTTTAACCGACCATAACAGTTTGATCAAACGTTCCTTAGTTATTATTTAGGATTGAAAAAAAAAATGACTCTAAACCACAAATCTGACATAAACCCTCCTTGACTCGATATGAAATTAACCTGAAAATAGCCTGTTAGGAAAGTGTCCTAAAATCACCAAATCTCTTGATCTCACAATTATTTGTTTCCTAATTGTATTAGGTTATTATTTAGGTTTCCTAATTGTATTAGATTCTAAATCTATTTAGAGTGGGAGTCAAGTTAGGTTATAGGGAGTTCTCCCAATAAATAGGGTGCATGTTTCTCCACCAAAAACACATTGGTAAACACAGAGAGCTAGAGAGAGAGAAAATATTGAGAGAGAAAGGGCTCTCACCAATATTTTCCCCAGTGTATCCTGAGAGATTGTGAGTTGAGTGTTGAGAGATTGTTATTGTAATATAGTGATCAGGTTGTACTCCTCCTTTCTCATAGTAGATTATTTTCTGGCTGTCGCCGTCCGTGGGTTTTTCTCCGAGTTCTTCGGTTTCCCACGTAATTCTGGTGTTTGATTTTATCGCTTATTGGGTTTTTCTCCGAGTTCTTCGGTTTCCCACGTAATTCTGGTGTTTGATTTTATCGCTTATTTTTCGTTCCTAAATTTTGTCGTAATATCCGTCATCTCGTTTTCGATTCTATTATTCGCTTCCGCTCTTACCTTACTACTCACTTTTCTCTAACATAGCCCATTTTCCATGTCAGGCAGTAGGATGCTCCTATCAAATTTGAAGGTGCCAAATAACAGCCTGTTTGATTTGATTTTCCATGCTGTCAGTCTTTTTTTTTTTTTTTTGGTCATTGAACTGTTCAGCAACACAGAGCACCTCAGCACCACAGAAAATCTAGCAGCCTCAAAAAAAAAAAAAAAGGATGGATGGATGGATGGATGGATGGTTTTTCATTAATATGTGTGACACACCATAAGCCATAACTGGGACCCTGACCAGGTTAACATCAACCAAAGAAATGGTCTTGCTACACTCATAATTAAGACACAAGGAAACAGAATTAATTCCTAGCAACAAAAGTTGCTGTTGAAGCTCATTTCTTGAAGCTCAAAATCGAATTTGCACTTTTCTGTTCTAATTCATATAACAAGTTAACTGGGACAAGTTAAACCCCAGAGTTTGTTTCGTTTCTTTTTCTTCCAGGCAGACATAACAAATAACAAAACACAAACTCTTCTTAGGTGAGACTGTTTCATAGCTATTGGAGCATATAATGCTACTTTAGGGTCAAAAATAAGTTGAAAAGATTATATCTCACCAAAAGGAAAATACCCATTTCATTTCAGACCCGAAATCACCAGAAAAAGGTAAGAAGAATGAAAGTAGAAAACTTTGGAAGAAACCCAAAAGGGGAGAACAAAAGAGAAGGGTCTGACCTTGATGTGTTTGGCATTAAGCTCTTTGCTAATGATGGCTTTCCCGTTCATTGCTAAATCCAAACTCCAGAAAGAGGGAGAGCCCAGAAAACCATAAATTGCCAAACAGAATATAGATATGCAAAAGATGGCCTAATCTCTCTTTATTTGGAGAATATTGTGATGATTGGAGGGAATTGAAGAAGAATGGAATAAGAAGAAAGACAAGGGAAGTGGGAAAGATGAAGAAGTGCTTGACTTTGCTTTTACATTTCTGTGTTTCGTTGTTCTGTGTTGGACTGTTGGGTTGGTTTAGCGGCCGTTGCTTTTTCTCCTGGCCCTCCTCCTCTTTTCTCTACCAATTTGTTTATCAATATATATAATGTTTTAAATGGGAAAAAAAAAACTTGAATAAAATAAAATCTCATAGAGTATTATTTTTTCATAATAAAAATGTGAATATTGAACTGGCTTTATGTCTCATCTTGCTGACAACGACCCACCATGTATTTCAATATTCATCATCAAAGGTTTTGGTTGGCTCAATAGTGAGTTGTGATGATTCAGCTACAGATTTCACCTCATAATGTACTTCAACAATTATGTTTGTTTAATATCTTAAGTGTTCATCTAACTAATTTTTTTCTAATTATTTTTTATTTTACATTTTTAATATAGTTTTTATCAATTTTATATTTATATTCTCCTTTTCTCATAGTTAATCTTCACTAATTTTAATAATTTTACTACCTCCGTCCCAAATTATTTGTGCATCTACCTAACTCCCTTGTCCCAAAATGTTTGTCCATTTTATAATTCTAATGATTGTAATTCCCATTATGTCTCTAATAAATACTCTTTTGTTTCTTTTTATTTTTCTTCACATGAGAAAAGTAAGGCAATTTTGGTACATTACATATTTTTCACCCCATTTCCTATGACCATTGAACTTTTAAATATAGTTGGATGGACAAACAATTTGAGATGGAGGTAGTATTATTTTTCTCTCTAACTGTATTAATATTATCTTGATATCTGTTCAGTCTCTTACGTCTTAAATGACAAAGAGATACGGACAGAGGAAATATTTGTTAGTAATCTTTATTTTATGATGTTTGAACTAGTGTATAGTCTAATGGGTTTGTTTGGTGAGTTGTCATTTCTCACTTAAGAAAGGTCCCTCTAACCATTTTGGGATGACATAAATCCACCGAGCCCATAGTCTACAAGACTACAACTGTAATCAATAGATAGATTGTTGTTGTTGCTATTAAAAAAGTTGCATTATTTTTTTTTTTATAGAGAATTGCTTTCTCTATTGCTAATTATTCGTGACCCTAAATAATTTACCAAAATCAAAGAAAACAAAAGGTTGGATAAATATTTTACAAATTGTCAAAATTATCATTAAAAATACGCTTTAAAAAAAATCAAAACATCCCAAGTTTCACATTTAACTTATTACAGCTCAGGGGACAATATATGTCAGTAGCCCAATACTGAATTGACATCAATTAAGCTCTGATTTTTTGTGATGTTCCGGTTATTTTTATGGTTAGACACACATCCATTATACATATTACCCCTAAAACTAGCATCATGTCGTTAAAAAACTGAGTTTAATTTATGTTAATTTAATCTTAGGTTACTGAAAAATATTATCCCCAAAGGTTGAGTTACTATTACTCTATTAGTCAAATGTGAAGTTGGGATAAAAACAACTCAAAGTTAGGTAATCCAAAACCTAATAATGATAAATATAATACAAATTCATTTTAACTTTTTTCAATAATTAATCATTGCAAAAATAGAATTTGTATACCATGTATATGTATATATTTTAGTTATTATACTTTTAGAACCATATAATTAATTCAATCAGTACTAAAATATATTTGTATTACGAAAAAATAAGCGAGTAATATATGATAGTAAAATTTTTTAAATAATATTAATTATTAAATATAGATTCATAATTCTCATAATTTAGTCCTAGAAATGATTTTAAGTAAATCAATAAAAATTATGTCGTACATCGCAGGGGTCATAAACAACTAGTAGTTTTTTTATGAAATAGAATTAAAGCCTTGTTCTTTTATGCGATTGGCTGGTTGCGGTGTCACACCTCACCGTAACTTGCCGTATTCCGCCACAACCCACACAATCCACCACAATCTACCACAACCCACCAAAGTCTACTTTTTCTAATTTAATTTATTTTTTATTAAAAATTAAACTTTTCACAATTTCACATTTTCTAACACATTTACAATTATTATAACAAAAACCCACCACAACTTTCCACAACGCACCGCAATTCGCCACAACTTTTCCAAACCCACCACAACTCACCACAATTCCACCACACCGCACAGCGCCACACCGCAGCCAGCCGTATAAAAGAACGGGGTTAGTATTAGAGTTGTTGAAATTGTAAAAATCCGACAGTTTCATAAATAAAAAGTAGACCTGGCAATCATTATCCTTATCCGAAATCCGATCCGATCCATCTGAATCTGAACCCGATCTGCACCCGAATGTCCAGACCTGATCTTCATCCGAAACCTGGATCACTCCGATCCGAAACTGATTCGAACCGAAACCCGAAGTTTACCGAATAAGGAAAGCATCCGAAATAATCCGAAACGACCCGAACCCAATTTGAGCCATGTTAAACCCGAATTAACCCGTATCCGAAAATCAGCTGAACCGAATTTAATTCAACCCGAGACACACCCGAATCAATTTTTACCAGACTCGAGACACATCCGAACCGAATTTTACCCGACTTGAGACACACCTGTACCGACGTATACCCGAACCGAGAACCAACCCGGTTTACACCCAAACCAAACTATTCCTGACCTGATTATAATCTGACCAAATTAGAACCAAACTGTCAAATACTATCACACCAATACTATCGCACTAAATTATAACGTTGTTTAATATGCGTTTAATACTTGAACTGTTTGTGTAAAGGGGAAAAGTAAGAATAATTGATATAAAACGAATACAATTGTAAGACTTTATCAACGACTCAATGTCAATGTTACTGAATAAAAAGCTATTGTATAAAATATAAATTTTAAAATCAACGTTTATATCGATAAATAAACGACTGTATTTTTATTCACTTTTTTTCGAATAAAACAAGTACCATATTTTATGCGTTTAATTCAAATAATATTGAATAAAATATAAATTTTTTTTCGAATTGTTATTTATTTGACTTTCAACTAATGTAGTAGTTAATATTATTTTTGAGTGATTTCCATACAATATAGTACAAAGGACAAACTCATGAATTGGAATCATACACCATAAATTATTTTATTATGCAATAAATATTTACTCAAAATTAGAAATTGTCATTTTAGTAATAAATAAATTTTAACAGAAAACGACAATAACTCGACCTGAAAGCAATCCGATCTGAAAGCAGTCCGACCCGAAAGTAATCCGACCGGAATATAAATACAACCTTGGATGCATCCGAAAACAAGCAACCGAATCAACTCAATCCGAATTTGACCTGATCCGACTCAACCCGACCCGTGAAAAGTTTCAACCGACTCTAATCCGAAGATGACGAATCGGTTAAACCCGAGTCGGACCCGATCCGACCCGGACAAGATCTATTTGGAGGCAAACCGAATTTGAACCCCACCCGACCCAAACCCGATCCGATCCGATCCGGATTATGGATGATGTAAGCAAACTCGACCCGAATTCATCCAATCCGAACCCGATCCGATTGCCATGTCTAATAAAAAGGAAATGCTTTTGTTTTATGGATCCTCTATTTTGACTTTTGATTGCCCTTCATGTAACCCTCTTTTTTTTTCGAAAAATTGGATTCCAATCATTCCTACTTTAAGCTTTTGAATGTCAATAATCTCTATTTTCTTTTTATATTTTGGTGGTCCAAAAAACTGAAAATTGTATTCTAGTGAGACACCACAAGTGTATACCCAAAATATCATAGACTTTGACTTGTATGTAATTTAAAACTTAGCACAACACATCCCCACCATTTTTAATAAATTTACAACGTTTGTCTCAATTTTTTTTATTTATTTCCAATCTACTATGATTTTTCACTTTTATTCCTTTTAAAAAATCATAATAATTGCTCGATTTATCAAAATAATAATTTAAAAATTCTTTTAGTAACTTTACTTCAAAACCTTCTTAGGGGCACAAATGAAAAAATAAAAATAATATGGGGCAGGAATGAAAAATATAAAAAATATATTAATTAAGGTAGATTAGGCACTAGTAGAATATATTTTTTATTTTTTTTTACCATTATAATATAAAAATAAAGTAGAGATTATTGACATATAAAAACTGAAAGCACTGATTATTAGAATTTAATTTGCCTTTTTTGCCTGTGATTGTTGTTCTCAAATCTCAAACAACAGGCCATGGATAAATGGGAAATTTTATCATTTCAAATATGGTCTGACATTAGTATGTTTGGTTTGATTTTTAAATTTTCGATCAGTAACTTTTTAGGCCTAGTACATTGAAAATATATCATTTTCTTCATCAAATAATTCTATCTATTGTTGTAGAATTTTCATTTTTATTTTGATGGAAGTTGCAAAATGATTGGTTTAGTTTATATGCGACAACAATTAACTGCATTATTTGTTTTCTTATATTAGGTCTTACACCAACTAGAACTAACTAAATAAGATCGACAACAATTAAGTTTTTTCCATTTTATCATAGTAATATACTCCTTCCTTTCCATATTATCTGTCATTTTAACTAATTTTTTTTCCCCATAATATTTGTCAATTTATAATTCCAGTAACACATTAATTACTAATTTATCAAATTAACCTTATTAATTGCATCTTTTTCTTCTATTTTTCCTTTTTATTCACCTTTTTCCTTTTTTATTTATCATTTTATTTAACACTTTTATATTTCCAATGAGGTAGATTAATATGAAGTGGAAGTTTTTTTGGTTTTCTAAATTTTGTCTAAAGTGTCAAATAATATGGGAAGGAGGGAGTAATGGCTAACTATTAGATACTAACAATCAATTTCAACTTAGAAAATTAATTAATCTCTAAAAGCTAAGATATACTCCCTCACCCCAAAGTATTTTTCACCTGCAATTTGTCATGTTTTAAGAAAATTTAATTATTAATCCCTTTTAAACTTAAAATATCAATAAATACTATACATAATTTTTATTGATTTTCCTATTAGTGTTGTATATTAATCCAAATTATTCAATTTTTTTTTGTTTTCCGTCCGATATCTGAAGCTTTCTGACTAGTCGGGAACTGATTTTGATCGTGCATGATCTGATTATGGCGGCTGAGTTCCCGAGCGGAGATAGTTGCTTGCATATGCTAGATTTCGAACTCGAGATCTACTTGAGCGAATCCAATTTGCTTATGACTTATACCAACCCTCACTTGTATCCACATTCTTTGATGCATCGATGGAATGCGTTATCACTATTTACTTTATTTATAAAACTGATTTTAAAACTTTTCTCATTCTTAAACTTTTTTTTTGATAGTTGGAAGTTATCAAGACTAAAAAAGTATCAAAGATGCTACAAATTATCAGTAAAAACAGTAGAAACAAACCAACAAAACTAAACAGCAATAGTTAGAAGATATACAACTATGAAAAACTCAAAAAAGACAGCTTTAACCCACAAAGACAGCTACAAACCATCCAAAAAACAATTCACTTCTACTTGACAGGTACAACATTTAACCCACAAACCTCTATCACCAAGCCCTCTTACGATCAAACACTGCCTCAATATTCTAGTTGTTACTGTTTCTGCCATTAATATTTGAGAGTAAGTATTATTTTAATTAAATGAAAGGTTTGATTTTATTATTAGTCAAACGGACTTCAATTATAATCTTTTATTTGATGATTAATAAAATTATTATTGTGCTTTAAATTTATTATATAAAATTAATACCATGATTTGGCTATAAATCTTCACATAACAAAATTTCTTAACTTTTCAATTAATATATAATATTGTGTGAGAGAAATAAAATATCGTTAAGGCTTGTTTTTTAGATTGCGCCAGATTACGTTAACAATATTTTACCTTAGTGTCTGTTTGGATTTAATTTAGGGGGGGGGGGGAGGGGAAGGGAAACAAGGAGAGGGAAATGGAAGAAAGGAGATTAATATTAACTTAGTCTGGTTATATTTATGAGGGATAGGGAGAGAAGTATTAAATCCCCCCCCCCCCCCCACACATATTTTTCCTCCTCATTTTGAATTTTAAGAAAATGAAGGGGAAGAGAGTTAAAATGTTCTCCTTCCCTTCCTTTCACGTCCTATTTTTATTCCCAAATAAGAAGAAAATGAATAATAATCTTCATTTCCCTCTCTTCTCGCTCTTTGTCCTTCAATACAAACAGACCGTTATAGGATTATATTTATATTTTAAGATAATTTATATTTGAAATTTTTTTTATTAAACTCACAGAATTTATTTAAATTTTTTTTAAAAAAAATGATGTAACATTACCTTCATCCACTAATTTTCTTACCTAACTTTCTTTACTTTACCTTAACTAATTTAATCTTGCACCTTAAAGAAGAGGACCTAAATAATATCATAGTTGTAATTCTTTATTTTTGAGCATGACTGTGACTTTCATTTGAAGCCATACATATGGCATTTGTGTAGACATTATTTTATTTTGTTACATTTTCACGTGAAAATTAAATTAGCATAGGTATCGTGTCAAACATACTAGCAGTACTAGTTACCCATATCAAATGGAATTCTCTTTGAACTCCTCTGAAGTTTGAAATAACCAAAAGAAAATGGTCAAGACATTTTTTTAAATGCTGTAGTACTAGTGGGGAGTGATACACTGACTCACTGAGTCAGTGACTCATCTGAATTGGCAGATGAGTTGGCATTTCCTTTCCTTCCCCTTCTACCTCCTCCTTCTCTCTCCTTCCTCGATAATAGCCGCCCCTTTCACTCCCTCCTTCACTCCTCGGTAATCAGCTCTTCCTTATCTCTCCCCCATCCCTCTTAATTACTCCTCGGTAATCAGCTCTTGCTCAACTCCCCCATCCTTCTTAATTACTCCTCTCTTCTTCCCCTCATCACTTCTTCCCCTCGGAGTCCCTTCCCCTCATCGGTAATAGCCGGAGTATTCTGCCTTCTTCACTCCTTAATCCCTCTTCTATTCTTCTTATTTACCCCTTTCAAATTTTGAATCGATTTACCCCATCTTTGAGTTCCCCTAATTAAACGAGCTCTCCTCTGCTTCATATTGTTACTATTGTTTGTTTCTGAATCAACTCCTCCCACTTCCGCCTCCATCTTCTATTGTCTCACCAAAATTCGAAGTGTCACTGTCACTGAAGCAATTGGCATTGGGATATCTGGGTTGAAAAAAGAGTTTGCTTTTGATATCAGGTATGTTTTCTTGTGTTCATCCTCTCCTCTTTTTCGTTTAGGGTTTAGGGATTTCTGGGTTGAAGCAATTCAAAGTTCTATTTTAGGTTTAGGGTTTCAACCGGGAAAAATCGAATTTTGAAAAATTGAGTTTGTGATTCGATTTTGTTGCTACTATTTCACCTCATTCGATTCTTCTTGATATTTCCCCCTCTAATTTCATAGGTTGGTTGTGTTGATGATGCCTTCATACGCATCTTCAAATGGTGATGGTTATGGTGTCATATGTCCAAGATGCAATATTTCAGGTACAAGACTTGTGTCAAAATCGAAGCAGAACCCCAACAAATTGTATGATAAGTGTATGCGATGTGATAAATTTCTTGGCTGGGCTCCTGAAGTGAGCTTCTCAAACAATGGACGAGATTCGGTTTTTGAGAATGATTTGAAGAATGAAATTAGGGAAATGAAGGCTATGTTGAAATTGATTGAGAAGGGGCAAACTATATTAGGGATGATGTTAGTTGGAGTTTTTGTACTCCTTGTACTGAATATTAATAGTAGTTAATGTAAAGTGTTCATGTTAAGTGTTCCATATTGTAATGCTTTTGTGTAATGAATGAAATCACAATCTGTGACTCCTTTATATGAATGTGGTGCTGTGACTTCTTTCTGGTTCATCCCTCTTGGTTCATCCCATATGTGGCAGCTGAGGAAATAAAATTACTTCATCCCATATGTGGCAGCTGAGTTTTTGTACTCCTTCTTTCTGTTCCATATAGTTTATATGAATGTAAACTATATGAAATTATTTTATCTTAATGTCAACAATCTTTCTGGTTCATCCCTCCTGAGATTGGCAACATGGAAAGCCCTAATGGGTATCTTTTCTTTGTTTTAGGAAAGATTTGAGATTGGCAACATGTATCTATTTTCAACATTAGCAGGAGGACTTGCTGTTAATTAGGTTTTTTTGGGTCATGTGTGACAACACTGGGTTTTTTAAGCCCTTGCTAGCCTCTGTTATCTAAATGAAAGTTGTAGGCCACTTTTTGAACTTTCTGAAATGGGGTCTTGTTTATGTAGGATATCTAGAAATGCAAGTAAAGGTCATGGTTCAGGCAATTTCGACATATGCCATGAACGTATTCTTATTCAAACTCCCAGTGGGAAGGAGAAGGATTCGGATTTGCTTGAGGTTTTTTGCTGTCTATGATACTTTGCTATGTAGTTCTTTGGAGATTTGTAGCATCTTGGATGCTAACTTACTGCGCAAAAGTCGAATCATGAACCTAAACATTAGATCAGCACTTCAAAACTTGCTGATGAAACACTGTTTCAGTCTCGAATCAAAGTCGGGTAAGAAAAGATGATTCAAGGTGGAAAAGTTGAGATAGTAGAACCTCGATAATTAGACGAGAAGTCATGGAAATGTGAGCATATATATACAGACATCATGCTTTGTACAGAAAGTAAGCAGATTGAATGCTAGTTAAATAACATCAAATTCACTTTTACCAGCATAAGTTGGTTCAGATATGGTGAATATCTGGCAGATTGCATACATATTGATAGTAGCTCAAGAAAGATTGAATCCATAAGATATTTGACACATTCAAACCACTTGTATACAACACTTATCTAAATAGTGCAGGGAGGGGGGGATGGTGTGATCAGACACACCTCAACTTACAATAAAACAGCTAAATGACCAAAGTAAAAGATTGTAAGTAGATGGGAAATACTCTAGACAAGTGAATTTACATAGACAATCAAATGTCATATGCAATATCCTATACTATACAACATGTCCCTTCTTATACTGAGTCTTTGTCTGTTAACATATTCAAATGTCATCTGCAATATCCTTGCTTTCATTAGGTCATTCCAATGATCGTGAAACTGGTCATGCTCAGCTGAAAATCACCATAAATGCAGAATCACCATGCTCGTCACAATGGTCATTCACCATGCTTTCATCAGGTCATTCACCATGCTCGTCACAATGGTCATGCTCAGGTCATTCCCATTCTCATCACATTGGCACATAAAAAAAATGGGAAATCAGAATACATTAGAAACAAAAAAAAATAGTAAAATATGATTAGCTATAAGAAATTGTATGAACTATGATACAGGTCTGTTCCAAACCAACAACAAAACCAAAGCCAAGACCACCCAACAATGTCATTTGTGTATGAATGATCCTAAAGTCACTAATTATATATCAGACAATAGCCTAGTATGAAATGATGCCATACAAGGAAAATTTGGAGCAAACACCCAGCCAAAAAAGGCATATTTTTCTTACTTGATGTTCAACAACCATCCATCATCATTAAACCCAACTAAACTTAATCTAAAATCTAAATACTAAGGTTTGTTGCCAGAAGTTCTTACTTGGTTCTTTGTGAGCCCTGTCTGTGATGCCAAAGTGAGCTTCTCAAAATCATTTGGGTGTATCTGCAACCAAAGACTTTACATCATCAATCCAAGCCAATATCATGGCCTTAGTTTCATGGAAAAAACTCAAGACACAAACTGACAACATACTCAAACATGATCAAAATCATCCAAACCAAGTTGATGAATTTGGACCAAAAAATTCAAAAAGGGCATACTTTTATAAACCAGTTTGACACCTACAAAACCATTTTCAACAACCATCCATCAGCATTAAACCCAACCTAAACTTAATCTAAAATCTAAATACTAAGGTTTGTATACAACCAGATGTTCTTACTTGGTTCTTTGTGAGCCCTGTCTGTGATGCCAAAGTGAGCTTATCATAATCATTTGGGTATCTGCAACCAAAGACTTTACATCATCAATCCAAATAGAGAATATCAAATAGAGAAAAGAAATGGCTTACCATAACCTTATCAAAGTAATGAAACTAAGAAGATGGTAACTCATTTTGTTTTCCCGTTAGAAAGCTAACTCATTTTGTAACTTACAACATCAATAAAACAACTATAATGCCTGTCTTGGAAAACTACATCAATTACAGGTAAAAAAAATTCCCGTTAGAAAGCTAGCTGTTAAATATTGATCTTCAATGGGTATAAATAACATCAGATCAATCAATTTATGATGGAAAAAAAAAACACAATTACAACATAGCTTTTACATACAAATCCACACTAACCTCAATCACGAAAAGAAGAAGAAGAAGAAGAAGAAGAAGAAGAAGAAGAAGAAGAAGAAGAAGAAGAAGAAGAAACCCAGCTTCTCCCAATACAGTAAGTGGTATGATTCTACATCCCAATTTCAATATTTGAAAACCAGTTTCGGTAAAAATCAAGTTGGAAATCGAATTGGAAAACAAATAGGTAAAAATCAAAATCAAATTGGGAAATCAAAACCCTAATCAAATCGATAAAACTCGAAATCAAATCGGAAAAAATCGGAATCAAATTGGAAATCAAATTGGAAAACTAAACGGTAAAAATCGAAATCAAATTAGAAATTCAAATTGGAAACAATGTAGAAACCTGCATTTGTTTTCTTCTTCTTCTTCTTCTTCTTCTTCTTCTTCTTCTTCTTCTTCGTCTTAGGGTCGAGATGAAAGGGGTTTCGATTTTTACAGTTTGGTTGGGTTTCGATATCAATTGGAGAATGGAGCTGCAGGAGAGGCGAAAGGGAGGAGGAGGAATCGTCTTCGTTCTAGGGTTTAGAAGATGAAAGTTCCAGGCTAGGGTTAGGGTTGAGAAGAAAGGGGTTTCGATTTTTACAGTTTGGTTGGGTTTCAATTGGAAAATGGAGCTGCATGAGAGGAGAAAGGGAGGAGGAGGAGGAGGAATCGTTCTAGGGTTTAGAAGATGAAAGTTCCAGGCTAGGGTTAGGGTTATGTGAAAGGAATGGTGGTAGAAAGGCGCGGGAACTGAATTTTCGTGGTAGAAGATCTTAGCCATCCAATCTATCTGAATCGACGGTTACAATTGAAATGCTTTTCCATGTCAGCAATCTGTGTGTATGTTTATAAACCATTCAAAACAGAGTAAAGGGATTGACAATTTTAAATATTTGTACATTTTTTAATGAATGTAGAATATTTTTTATCTAGAATATTTTAAATATAATTGACAATTTTAAATATAATTGTTCACAAATAAATTCTATTGTTTCTAATGACTATCAATTTTATTGTCTTACTACTCCCTAATTTTAATTACATCAATTTTTTTCGTCAGTGTTATTTTAATGAATGTAGAATATATTTTCAGAACAATTTATTTTTTCATGCTATATTTTTCTTTTAATAAAATGTACATTTTGCTTATAATACTGTTTGCAATTTATTTTCAAAACGTGATTAATTTTTTAATATTCTTTTGACCGTGTTAACTTGTAATTTTATTAGATGAATGCATAATATATTTTGCTTTTAATTCATTGTTTCTTGTCATTGTGTAGATTTTCATCGATATCGTCATGAAATCCAGACAAATGGACTTGGACGAGGAATGTGACAGTGATTCCAATTGTGATCCATTAGAAGAGTTGTTGAATGATAATGTTTCAGATGTTGTTGGTAATCGTGACGACTTGTTTAGTGATTTATTCGGAGATGAAGACGAACTTGAGGCAGAAGATGAGTTTAGTGCCCCTTTCATACACGATGATGATGTGGAATCCATGACTGTTGCTGCTAATGGTGATGTTGATGGGTCGAGTGACCACCCTAACACTGGCGGATCACTATCCGTCACCGCCCCTTTTCACGAGATGGAATTTGATTCGGTCAGCGATTTTGTGAACCACATGCATATTTACGGGCAGACCAATGGGTTCCAATTACGTATTAGAAGCTCTGAAAAAATTCGCGGAGAGCATGGCACGAAAAATGAAGCACTCATCAAGAGGATAATGATGGTTTGTACAAAATATGGCACGTTCAAGTCAAACAGTGCAAATCCAGACCGATCATCCTGTACTTCCGTCACCGGGTGTGGTTTCAAAGTCACTGCCACGTTCCAACAGCAAACCGGAAAATACAAGTTGAAGGAGCAGGGCAAGGAGACTCGCGTTGCAAGACGGCGACTTCAGGGCGATGATGGGACATTTTACGGAGATGATGTCCGATAACTCAAGCTTTTTCGTTACGTATGACACCGACGATGTCGGGACTCTAAGGAACGTCTTTTGGGCGGATGGAAGGAGCAGGGCAGCTTGCGAGGACTTCGGGGACGTGGTGTCGTTCGACACGACTTATGTGTCCAACAGGTACAAGATGCCATTCGCTCCTTTCATTGGGGTAAACAACCGGGCGATCCATTCTACTCGGCTGTGCGTTGTTGGCTGGAGAGGAAGCCGATAACTTCGTTTGGTTGTTTCAGACGTGGTTGACGTGCATGTCGGGGAAAGCTCCGACCGCGATCATAACAGACCAATGCCAATCCATAGGTCAGATTTAATTATTCTATTATACTTGTTTATACGTACCCAAGTTTACTACGTGCATGACACATTGTAACCGGTTAAATTTTTTATGTGCAGGCAAGGCTATCGCAAAGGTATTTCCGAATGCACGACACAGATGGTGCATATGGCACGTGATGAAGAACGCGAAGAAGCATTTATGCAACAGACCAGATGGAAAAGATATTCTTCGAGGGCTCAGAGATACTCTTTACGATTCACTTGATGTCGAGGAATTCGAAGATAAATGGAAAGAATGGGTTGACACGTACGACCTGCACAACTCCAACTGGTGCAATGACATGTATGCTAAAAGGCATAGATGGGTGCCCGTATACTTCAAGGACGAGTTAGGCGGGAATGTCAAGCACGCAAAGGAGTGAGGATGAACTACTTCTTCAAGGGATTCGTGAATGTCAACACAACTCTCAAACAATTTGTGGAACAATTCGGATTCGCACTAGCAAAGAGAGTTAGAGAAGAGGACAAGGAAGCGTTAGATCAAAGGATAAACGGTCCAATGTAAATCGTGCTTTGTATATGAGCATGTATTCGGAAGCTATACACTTCAAAGAAGTTCGTTGAGCTTCAAAGCGAGTGCAAAACCTGATCTACGTAGTGAAAGCGGATAAGATACGGCGAGGAGAAGGCGTGCTCTTATGAGGTCACCGTGAGGAAGGACCATGCGATATCTGAGCGAAAGAAATCACAACCAAGCGATCCAGTTTATCGTCAAAGTAGATAGAGACCCTAGAAATGAAGTGTACTGCAAGAAGTTTGAGTTCAAGGAATCTTGTGCTCCACGTCTTGCGTGTTTTTCGTGAAGAGGGCTTGATTACGTTCGGAAAGGTACATTACGGACGGTGGAGGAAGGACCTTCCAAGAAAACATCTCACTATCCAAGTTCCGTACTACCAACTGCACCGGGCTAAAACCAAAGAGGTTATCCGATTTGAACAACTGCAGAGTGCGTTTGAGTCTGTTTCTACACTGGCCGTGATGGATGAGAAAATGTTCAAAGCGGCGATGAAGGCTCTTTCTGAGTTGAAAGAGAAGGCACCATCCATTATTGGGGACCGTGATGGGGTCGTGACCCGGGTCATCGACAAGATCGGCAGAGCGTACGGTAGGCGGCCTGCTGGAGAGGGAACTTCCCGAAGGGGTGCGAGCGTCAACGCCAACGACTCTGTCCCCGTGAACGACCCCGTCGATAAAAGGGGTAGGGGTAGGAGACAGACAAGGAGAACCGGTTATCATAATGAACAACCCCGTGGCAGGAGGAGAACACAACAAACGCCACCGACAACGGTGTTCACGAGGCTTCCAAATGCCACCTGGATCAATTGTTCAACCAGGCTTCCAAATGACACATGGATTTGGGTATCAAATGCCGCAAGGTTCTAACGCTCCCAACGGGTTGCAAAATTACACCCAGCCGCATGTCGTGTTAAACTACACCGTAACTAATCCTCCTTTTCATCCTACGTCGGTAAGATTATTATTTGATATAACTGCATTTTGTCTATATTGTACATCAAATTGTTACAATCTTAATGATGAATCATTTCGCAGGGTCAGGGTCAAACACCTCATTTCAACCAAGGAAGATGAAGAAGAAGATTGCGGGTTTAGGTAGTAGATTGGGGAAATTGATTGCTTTTTGCTTATCATGTATGTACTCAATGGTTTATGTAGTAGATTGAGTTTTTTATTTGAGTAAGCAAATGTGTATTTTAATAGAATTTTTGAATAAACAAAAAGGTGTCCTAATAGCATGATAAAAAGTTAATTGGTCTTAAAAAAATACATTAATATGGTTATTGAATACATTTTGTTTATCAAGTAAGAATTGATCGGAATTGATAATATCCATTACACCTACTTTTTTTTTAACCAATTAAACAATGCTTGGATTTCCAAAAAATAAGAATAAAGAATGTTTCAATTCACATAATTTTTAAAAATAAGAATCTTCTATATGTCCATAGCTCAAGTCCATCTGTGCTGCCATTGACGTGGGTGAGATTAGTTTTCAGTGTGTGAGTTTCTCCCATCTTTATGTGTGTTGCTTGGTTCCATGATTTTTTGTTTGGAGTGGAATGAACCATGATTTTGACAGTATTTGCTGGAAATTGATAAGCTACATATGTATCATATTAGGAATGTTCTTAATTGGTGTTATTGTACTCCTTGTATTAACTTTTCAAAGTTAGTAATATTAGTAAAATGGAAATGGATGGTTGTTGTAATGGTGTAGTGAATCTATTGTAAGTTTGATGGATTAAATAAAGTTGGATCTTTCCAAATTGCCAATCTAATACTTGCAATTTTGGTTGATTTACTTTGAGTCTTGACAGCAACCAATATCAACAAGCTATATAACTCTTGGAAAGTTTGGCCAAAAGGAATCTCATGGCAAAGGTATTAACCTATACAAAGTTACAAACAGAGGCAACCATCTCACATTTTCTTGGTTCCAAATAAAGTTGGATCTTTCCAAATTGCCAATCTAATACTTGCAATTTTGGTTGATTTACTTTGAGTCTTGACAGCAACCAATATCAACAAGCTATATAACTCTTGGAAAGTTTGGCCAAAAGGAATCTCATGGCAAAGGTATTAACCTATACAAAGTTACAAACAGAGGCAACCATCTCACATTTTCTTGGTTCCAAGTTTTACCATGCTGTTGCCTGTTGATATATCAACAACCTATACACCAAACACCAATGGAAAAAAAAATCCATTTTACATCAGTAGAAATCAAAGCCCTGAACAGAAAGCAACAACCAAAGAAGTCCAACCCATTGAGATACCCTCAGCAGAAGCAACATATTACATCAATGGTTAATATCGTGACAACATCGTGACAATAGTAGTAGAGTACAACGATGGCTCACGACACGTCCAAAGATACATCGAGAGAAATCAAAGCCCTGAACAGAAAGCAACAACCAAAGAAGTCCAACCCATTGAGATACCCTCAGCAGAAGCAACATATTACATCAATGGTTAATATCAGCAGCAATAGTAGTATGTATCTCATATTTATCCCATCTAATTAGTATGTATCAGTATTAGCTCCTGTAGAACTGGCTGTCAGACTTGCCATTTCACAACTATTTAGCATGTATCAGTATTAGCTCCTCATCAGGAAAAATTTTCAGAACCAAGTTTTTTCCTGGATAAATACGAGCCAACCCATGAAGCGTATTTTCAGAACAACTTAACTGGTGAATTCAGGGTTGGAAAGTGCTAAAACTAGAAGAGCTGCCAAAATAAATAAAGAAAAGCAAAAATGATTAACAAAAACATAAATTTAAAATCAGCAACCAAGTTAATTGATAATTTTAATTTCAGACAACAATTAGTTTTATCATCAAGACAAAATATTCACATCAGACAGCAAATTAATTGTTAGAACATCAACAGCCACTAGGATTTCCCTATAAATACTTGTAGATCTTCTTCCAATTATCATCACTTACAAACACATTTGTTTCAACCATTCTCAAAAACAAAAATTCAAATGGAGAGCCCTTCCTCTTCCATAAAGACACCCACAACCAACAAAACAGAAACAACCCTCAACAATGATTCTGAAAGAACCATAAGCCAGACACCAATGTCTGTCTCAGTTTCAGCTGTGAAACTAGAAAAACCCTCGAAAAATCCCTCACCAACTCCCTCACCAAATCCCTCACCTATGACACCCAGATCTTCCAAAACAACTGGGAGACGTAGAGCTGCTGCGGTACATCCATATGAAGTGCAATATGAACAATTGAGGTCAGACATTAAACAACTTTTCAAGAGGATGAAGACAAATGGCAATGGAGCACTACTCAAGAAGATGATTTGGGCAAATGAGGACGTACTGGTTGACCTAGATATCATCTACAAACACTGCGACGAATCTAATACTAGTCCAAGGAACTGGAGTTGCGCTAAGCAACTCCACCCATATACTTCCCCAAGAAGTTTTCTGGGGCGAAAGAGGAAGGTTGAAGAAGGGTGTTCTTCCTCTGTTCCTGATGGAACAGAGATCATCAACTTGGACTGAAGAGGAGTCGTAGGAATATTTCAGATCAAGGGTTTTACTGGTGGTGTTTGTTTTCGAAATTTCTAGTTTGTTTTCTGTTTTTTGAATTGAGGATCTAGCTTGTTTTACTTGTGATGTTTTTAAATTCAAGTCGGTAGTATGTTGTTTAGGGTTTAATATGTTATCAATGAAGTTAAGTATTTTAGTTAAAGCTTTCGTTTTTTATTCTTTCATTTACTTTCAGATTAAAAGCCCAAAAATTCAGATTCGACCAAAACAGAGAGAAATTTGAACAAAAATCCAATCAAATACTAAAACAGATTCGACCAAATCAGATTTGACCCTAAACAAACACAAAGAAAATCCTAAACCCTAAAAATTTGAACAACAACTACGGATCCAAAAAAATTGAACAAAATCAACCCAGAAAAGATTAATCCTAAAAACAAAAAAAAACCCTAAAAACAAAATCAACCCAGAAACTTATCTGAATTCATCTCCGATAGATTCGTTGTAAGTATTCTTTGAGCGTGTTCATCTCCGGCGGTGGTGAGTCCGTTGTCTGAATACGAAGGTGGTGGTCAGTCCGTCGTCTTCATCTCCGGCGATTCCAGTCGTGTTCCGTCGTCGTCTATGCCGGATTCTTCCGGGTATCAAGTTTAGGTTTCGCAACGGAAAAGGGTTTACGTTCAATAGATTCGAAATTAGGGTTAGGGTTATGGTTGTCGACGGTGGTGGTTGAGGGTGGTGGTTTGGATGAGACCTGGAAGGAGATCTGGAAGGGGAGATGGTGAGTCGAAAGGTTTCCAGATGAGAGAGGGAGATGAGTCAGGCGTGTGAGGCGTGAGGGAGGTGGAAATGATGGAGGCGGCTGCTCTTGGAAATGAGGGGCGGCTGATCTTGGAAATGAGGGAGGCGTGGAATAAAGGGGGGGGGGGGATTAAATGAGGGAGGCATGGATGGGATTAAATGAGGGAGGCGGATTAAATGGGGGGCTCCTAGGGTTTTTCAGTTTGTTCTCCTTCCAGCTCCCCTTCCAGCTCAGCTGCCACATGGGGTGAGTCAAAACTCACTGAGTCAATGAAGTATTTTCCAGTACTAGTAGTTTGGAAACCACCTCAGGCACATTATTTTACTAAAGTCTAAATGGTTACCATATTAGTACTAGTAGTAGAGTACAGTGCTAATCTATGATATTGATGATTGAAATAAATGCAATCGTAAATGAATTAAATAGATTCACGCACATCCATATGTAGGCTATGTGGAATTTCCAACACAAAATATAAATGCAATCATGCTTACACTTTTGAATTAGGAAGGTCATCTAGACTTATGTTCAATGGATGAGACATCAGAAATAAACAAATGGAAAAGTCCAATATGATAGTAGTACTGAATTATGCACCCTTTATTGGAAAAACTAAAAATGCACTCCTCAAGATTGTTAGTCTGATGTTTAAGTGTGCTCTTCCAATTTCTGCATCCTCTAAAAGAAGATGAATATTGTAAATCACACGCAAGACCCACATAAAACACACACACACAAATATTGTAAATCAAATACTATTTTCTTCTCATTTTATCTGTCATTTAGATTTATGTTTCAGTTAAAATTTGAAAATTTTGACTGTTAGTTTCTCAAAATACTACGTATAAAGTTTTGAGGCGTGATTAAATCATTATCTTTAAGACAAGATTTGCCCCTCATGTAAATTTATGTCTCTAGAATACAACAAAGCTTTCTGGATTGATTCACTTATAATCAATCCTCCTGCTCATCCTTCTGATTGGATAAAGATGGCAACATCATACGGTTGGATAGGATTGACAGCTGTAAATAATTAATTCTATCCAACTATAACTATTAACTGTTAACAGTATAAAAGGAAAAACAATAAATAAATATTATTGTGTTGTCTGCTCCTACGCTTTGAACTCAAGTGCTAAGTGTCAAGTACGTCTAATACGCGCAAAAAGCGCCTCTAGCGCCATACAGCCAACGCCACGCACGTGTGTGCAGTTCAATGCGAAACATTGAACCTTAACCCAAGTTATACAGGTTAGACCAATCCATAATTTATTTATTTATAAACACATACGACTCTTTAACTTATAAAAAGCTATAGGTTACCTTATTTTGTCTATGTGGGACGTTAATTAAGAAAACCTACTTATATTCTCTTAGAGTTAGAGACACAAATCTTCTATCCATGTGGGATATTTGATAGAATCAATACATTTACTTCCTTCTTAACTTTTACTAATTATTCAATAATACATATATACATATACACACATACATACTCACCCACCCACTAACACACACACACGTGTGTGTGTGTTGTGTGTATGTGGGTGGGTGGGTTGGTGTGTGTGTGCGCGCGCGCGTGTGCGCGTGCGCGTGCGCGTGCGCGTGTGCATGTGTGTGTGTGTATATGTATGTATGTATGTATGTATTAAGCACTTGGCTCCCTAATTGAGTAAGTAAAACTAATTCAATTACCTGTCATAATATCAAAGCACGATGTATCTTAAACCTATGTAATTTTTTAATAAAAAAACCCATCTCTAAACACACATATATCGTGCGTCATCTAATTCCTCAGTAGACCGAGTGCCAAACCTTAACCTAACAGCCACCTCACCGCCCAAACTAGTCTACTGCCATCACTAGCGTACGCTGCCACCCTAACGCTTGTCATCGATGGATTCCGACAACCACAGTCCCCAAACTCTTCCATGTGTAAGCGTCGTTGTTTCACAACCCATCGAGGGTGAGTCGAGTTTGATCCTCTGACCGATGTCGGGGTTTGCTTCTCCATCTGCTACCAGTCCTCCGACCTTGCTAATAGGGTCTACTATTGTACTCGGTTTCACCCTCCCTGACGTTCTCTTCTCCAGATCAAATGATGTTCGATCATGTCTAAGTCTTCCGTCGCCGTTCAATAGCGCGGGTGCCTCTTCTCTACCGTCAATTCCAACCCCACCAAAGGTGTCCTTTCGTCAAATGATCGCCCAAGAGCCGCCGATGTCTTCTTCGATTGGCCACACAGTCATTCTTCCTCGATTGGCAGCCAATCATTATACCTCCACCTGAGGAACGTCGGTCACAGCCTCAGGCTCATCAACCTGAGTTGTCTTGGGAACAATGCTAGCAACCAACTTGAGATCCAACTCCACTTTGAACTCAACTCTCTTAGCAACTTTCTTCTGATTACTTGCACCAGCTGAAGAAACAATAGATTTTACTCTAGGTAACATTGCAGTTTCATTAAAGGTTACATCCCTAGATTGTATAACCTTCTTTAAGTCTGGATACCACAATGTGTATCCCTTAGACTCAGACTCATAACCTAGAAACATGAATTTGACAACCCTGGGTGATAGCTTTCTCGCATTCACATGGACCAAAACAGAACATTCAAAAACTCTCAAAATAGAATGAGGCGGCAAGAGGAACTTGTTGTTCCTGGAAAGGAGGGACAAGTGTTCAGATTGAAGAAGTCCTTATAGGGACTTAAGCAGGCACCCATGCAGTGGTACAAAATGTTTGATACCTTTATGATTGAATATGGGTATATAAGGAGCAGATATGATAATTGTGTGTACAAAATGTTTGATACCTTTATGATTGGATATGGGTATATGTTGATGACATGTTGATAACATCTAGGGATATGTCATTGATTAGCAAGTTGAAGTCTCAACTCAGCCAAGAGTTGAGATGAAGGACCTTGGTGTAGCAAAGAAGATCTTAGGGATGGAGATATAGAGAGATCGAAAGACTAGAAAGTTGTTCTTTGTCTTAGACGAGGTATTTGAAAAAAGTGTGGGACATGTTCAACGTGTGAGACTGTAAGGCAATATATCTCCACTCCTTTAGCTGCTCATTGCAAATTATTTGGTGATAGTTACCCTACATCTAAGTTGGAGATAAAAAAGATGTCTAATGTTCCTATATTAGTGTAGTTGGTAGTTTGATAGATGTTATAGGTTGCACTAGACCTGACCTGTCACATGTTAGTGTAGTGAGTAAATACATGCAGAATCCAGAGAAGGAGCATTGGGAATGTGTGAAGTGGATCCTTTGTTATGTGAAGGATACTTTGGAAAAGGGCATTGTGTATGATAGTGGTAGTGTTACAACAACTGATGTTGCAGGTCATGTTGATGCTGATTATGGTGGAGAACTTGATAGCAGACAACACTCTATTTCAGGATATGTCACTATGCGTGGGAATGTAATGTCATGGAAAGCTTCACTTTAGTCTATAGCAGCTCTTTCAACTACTGAGGCTGAGTATGTTGCTACTACTGAAGGAGTGAAGCTACTTAGTTGAGGGATTTGGTCATGGAACTTAGTGTGCCGTTGGGCGCGATTGTGGGGTATTGAGATAGTTAGAGTGTTATTCAACTTACCAAAAATGACACTTACAATTTGAAGACCAAATATATTAGCTTCAAGTATCATTTCATCAGGGATACAGTTGCTGGAAGGGAGATTGTAGTGAAGAAGGTTAACACATCTGCGAATCCTGTAGACATACTAACCAAGCCATTACCTATTGCCAAGTTTGAGCATTGCTTAGACATAGTAGGTATTCACAGCATGTGAGAGCCCTTTAGGGCCATGCTTTGTGGAGGGGAACATTGGCGGCGACAATCGAGATGCTTATGTGGAGGATGAGTTGGATCATGGTCTAAGGTGGAGATTGTTGGGTTTTGTTATCTATTGGATCCTTTAGGGATCTGAGACAATTAAAGCATACGTTTTGCCTCAAAGTGGTTCAGCACAGGTCGTGGGACACAGGCCACAGGTTGTGGCGCAAATAGAAGTAGCAGATTGGCATGCTTTGGCCAACACAAGTCATGTCTTGCATGACACGGTCCATGGAGCTGGCGGCACGGTCCGTGTCAGATGTGGGCTTATTTCACGGAGTTTTATTTCCTGGAAATTAGGTTTTTAACCCAAGTCTTTGCCTAGAGTCGTCAGTTCAATCAATTTGCCTGTTCTTTTGAGAGAGAGAGAGAGAGAGAGAGAGAGAGACTGGTTCCTCCTCCTTCGTATAGTATATTGGAGAGTGTGAGAAAGTGTTGTGATTGGTTAGTAATCCCTGTTAAAGATCAAATCACAAATCGTGATTGTGATCACATTGTACTCCTTTTGTCTCATAATAGATTATTTTCTAGTTGTCGTCAACTGTGTGTTTTTAATTTCTCCCAACTCTTCGGTTTCCCACATATCTATTGTGTTCATCTCCTTTGATTTTTGTTCTTTCTTGGACTTTGTCGTAATTTTGTCATCTTTGTTTGCTTCCGCTTTATATGCGTCATGCAGGTCGTTCTCTGAACTTCCTTTCACTCTCCATTTCATTCTCAACATACTATTTGGGCTAGATTCTTAAAATTCGAAATTGAAGGGGATAGTTTGATTCTCGTCCAAGCAATCCAAGGATCTATTCATATCCTTTAGTAGATTGACATGATTGTTAGAGCCATTAAAAACCTTATGCAACAGTTTATTGGTTTCTCCTTATGTCACAATTTTCAGAAAGCAAAATTTAATTGAATATCAATATTACTACATATTGAATTAAAAAGTAATACAGTTGAGTTATGTACTCCCTCCGTTCCATATTAACTGTCGTCTTTGGAAATTGTGTAGTCAAATCTACAGAATTTTGACCATAAATTTTTCAATGTATACAATGACTTGTTATATAAAAATTACTATCATTAGATTTGTAACGAAGAATACTATCATAAAAGTATAATATTGCAATTGTTAATAAAATATTATGTATAAGAAATTATCAATCAAAGAGTGACATTGTAGACCGTGATAGTCAACAAAATGATAATTAATATGAAACGGAGGGAGTAATAACTAATAATAATAATAACACATTTTTTTCATAATTTTTAATTTTAAAAAAATGCTTAAAATATGCGTAATGGATGATGTTAATTTAATTATAGTGCAATTGGCCGGTATTAGTTGGCGGAGCAAATGTATTAGGGGTAAACTTATTGTAACATATGTGTATGCGACCCCTCCATACCTTGTCTTGGTCAGATGTTAGAGTATTGGTTTTGGTATTCGCCAACACATGCCGAACTTGTTATAACACATATAGCATGCTAAACTGCATGTAGTATGCTCAACTTCTTATAATTAATAACTAATGCTAATGTTGAAAAAATTAATATCAAAAATATAATAAATATTAATTTGATTAAAAATAAGACACTTAAAAATATATGCTAAAACATATATATCCTCGCCCAATTTCAAATATAGTAACAATGGACTAATATGCAACTAATAAAGTAATAATAATTTGACCATTTTGCCAAAATCCTAATTCCACCTCCCAATTCTTAACCCCTTTTTCGGAATACAGTAATATACCAATTTTTAACATTGAACATTAATATACTGACTTTTTGGACTTGTTTATTATTAATGTACTAACCATTAAACGCTGGTGGTGGTATACTACCAATTTTACTCATATTATTAAGGGCTAGTGCAACAGTACAATAATAATCAACAGGTCTAGAAAATCAATACACCATTCTCTAATGTTAAAGATTGGTATATTAAAGATCAATACCCCTTCAATCAATACTCATGTTATCAATCCCAATACCTCTCATATACTACCTCTGTCCCAAAATGTTTGTCCGTTGACTAAATTTTGATTGTTAATTACTCACAAATTATAATGAATTAAAATATGAAATCATTACCATTATAAAGATAATTTGCTAAAGATTACAATGACGGTAATTTTATATTGTAACTCATTATAATTTATGATTAATCAACGGTCAAAATTTAGTCAACGGACAAACATTTTGGGACTGAGGTAGTATTCATATTTCCAAATACCAAAGACAAGGCTGTGTAACTGTGTTTTGCATACCAGAGAAATTATCGAGTAAATGGAATACCCAGGTCGAAACAACGGCAATCTCCAAGTGCGTAATAAGTGACAACAGCGGGAACCTGTACTTTCAGACAAAACTTGGCATCTTCATAAAGGAAATGTGTTTCTTTTTTTAACCAAAAACCAATAAGCAGGAAGAGAGGAGGGGAGGAGCACCGTAGGATTCAAGTTACAACAAACATTCTAAGCTTTCTAACTACTATACATATTACATAGACATAAGTAGCTCTACTTCTTCCTAAGGTCACCCTAAACAAATTAACTAATAACCAGATTATTGACATGCCTTGCTATAAAACCCTTTTCTTTTTTTTTGTCTTTTTACATAAAAAAACTTTATTTCTGGTCTGTTTTTCCTTTTTTTTCTCCATGCGATGTCATTAGATATATATTTCATATGGAATACGAAACAAGTGTTGTTGTAGCTGTGAGAGGCCCCGGTCGGGGTTGGTGAATTAAGGATGAGTGGGATCGTTAGAGTGTTTGTCTCTCCTGGTACCAGGAATGCTGAGGGAGCGTTTGATGCGACGATGGAGGGGATGAGATAACTTCCTGTCCACAATAGGAGAATAGTGTTGACCATTACGCTCCCGGAAAGAGTCGCTTTGAGTTCTCAAAAACATGTCCAGAGTCGGTGGGTAGTCCGGTCTCCTGCTATTGTTATGGAGGAATGCTGATAAACTGCTAGCTGCTGGGACAACCTTTTCTCTGAATTCATCCTCCTCACCATCATTGTATGCCTCGTCCTGCATTGCTAGATCATCATACTCTTCATCCGACTTTATTGAACCCTCATCAACCGACCCCCCATCAACCTGCTTTCCAAAATACATAATAATTATAAGTTTCATTGAAGCGGGGTCATTAAAAAGTCCACCGCAAAAAAAAAAAAAAAAAAAAAAAGTATCACAGCCCTGAAGTTCAAACTAGGATCACGGTTGGGGGGGAGGGAATACAAATGTACACAAAAACTTATGCCTACAATCAAATTGTAGAGAAAGTGGCTTTACTTGCAGCATGGATTTATAGTCTTTATATAGTACAACACCATAATAAAGCAAGGGACAGTCAATGTATCAAAAACCACATATCTGGGGGAAAATTCGGCAGAATAGGGTTGCATTCATGAAGACAGAAGGTGAATAGGTGATGTCATTCCAGGAGGAAAGATTGCATGCAATTGATTATATGTCTTACAAGTAAGAAAGGGATTATTCAGTAATCATTACACTGGGAAAAAAAAAACAATCAACACTCGTTGGACCTAAAAAGACATTTCAGAACAGTGAAATACAGACGATTACCTCTTCATGGTTATGTCGGTGACTGACATCATCATCGCTATCTGCCTCAGGTGGATCATCACCCTCTTCATCACTTCCAGAAACTGACAACTCCTCCTTCAGCTGAATAGACCATATTTCAGTAACATTAGAGAAACTATGATAGATTTCTGTTAGTGTCAGTTCGAGTACGCCTATCTGTTTGGACAACACATTCTAGGATCGAAAGTAGTTTCTGATGTTCAAGTACTTGACTTTCCAGTTTGGTTTTGTCCATGGATGTATGTTAGTGGTGCCACCCAAAACACAAATTTTGGGAGAAACATCTTTAGCACTCTTGCATGATGTGGTATGTGTTTTAAATATCCAGATATGGTGGACCAAAGGTCCAATTTTCACCGGGCAAATAAGTTCTGAACTCAAAAAAATATTGCACCTAACAAAATAATATGGACCTGAAAAGAATATTCAAGAAACATTGATATTACCTGCTTAGCATGTCCATCTGACATCCGTGGTGAACTGCAGCAAGAAGAATAACATCTACTGCCAGTCTCGGTAACAGTCAAGTCAGTCCTAGATTCATCGAAACTACTAGCATAGCTTGCGCTCCCAGTATCATTAGGCCAAGCACTCAGACCAAAGTGACCAAACTGAAGGTGGACAGGCTCTGCCTTACCGATTTGCAGAGGTCCATACATTGGAGTCCTGATTCCACCATCTGCACCACGGCCAGCGGCAGGATTGCCATTGCCGCCTGTACGATCAACCGGCCAAGCCTTTGTAACATAGCCTTTATCATCTACAAGTGCCATCAGATGCCTTGATGATCCCTTCCGTTGAATCAGCTGAAGCATCCCTTTGGAGCTCAAAGAATCTGCTACACATTGGTTTCTGTATTCCTCATATATCACACTTACCGTGTTTGTGGTGGCATCATAAAGTGGCTCTTTGGCTTCACGTCTTCGTAGGCAACCAAAAAGTGTAGCATGGATTGTAGCAACACTTTTATCTACATTAGTATTATTAATTTTGGGGACCATATGCTTGTCTGCACGATTGCATAGGTATTCTTGTATTCTCCGGATATTCCGAATATACTTCACATATTTATTTTTTGCAGGGTCAAGGGCCATGTACTTTGCACGAACAGCAAATCGTTCCAAATGTTTGTCTTCATTTGTGATGTATATCATGAAAGGTATGATGGAAGGATGTTTCTTCATAAGCCCCATCTGTGCCCAAAAAAAGAGAAAAGGAACATCAAGTCAAAGATTTGCATATATTATGGGAGATATTGAGCATATAGAGAAGGTTACTAATCAAGCTTTTTTCACTTACCACAAAATTAAGACTTAAATGTACCCCTTCAACAATGACTGATTCTTTCCTTTCTTCCCATGCAGTGATCAGACGATCGAGACTCTCAATGACCATTTCGCTTTGAGCTTTGAATCCCTCAATAGCCATTCGTTTTGGACTTATTTGTTCAGCATTGTTTGATATAGCCTCTGGTTTCTGGCTTTCAGATTTTTCATTAGAAGCACTTTCAGATAACTTTTCTTTAGAAATTGAATGAGACATTCCAGCCTTCTTTCTAGCCCGCCTTCTAGCTTTTGCTTCTGCAACAGCAACAGGGTCCAAGCACTCCCCTGCATGATATGTTGAAGCCCACAGCAATTTGTTCTGTTTCTCATCCACAAAACTCCTCATCATGTGCCGTATAGAATCAGTGGATATAACAGTTGTTATTCCTAGCCTACTTGCCTGCATATCAGTTACAAGTGTCACCAATACTTGTAGCAGTTCATATAAGCAATGCAAACACACAGCCACTCTGCTATTCAATGGTATCTTGCCATGATGATGAGACACAAGTTAATTGCAAGATAATATTTTAGCTAAACCATATGTATATAAGAGGGAATAATCATTCAGTGAAAAAAGTAAGAAATCATTGAATCATTGATCATAATATCTTTCAAGGGAAGAAAAAGCCGGATGGGGATGTTCACTCAAGGCACATGCATTTTGTCGCAAGACAGTGACATGTGGGACTCACGAAAATCACATACTTAATAGTCTTCCCAGGCATGCAGACAATACTTTGAAGAAAGCAATGGTGCAAATAACTGCACTAGAATTAACACAGAAACATTTACATTGTTCTGGCAATTAACAGTAGAGGGAAGAATCTAAGAGTACCAGCAATGAAGATAATGTTGACTTCCCGCAACCACTAGTGCCACACAAAAGGATAGTTACAGATTCCTTCCTCTCACGGAGTCTGGAATGACAAAAACGTTCCTTAGCAGTGTGAAAGAACATATGCAAGCAATGTCTTGAAGAAAGAACAAACAGCAGCAGCATCAATACTATTATGCTATTGAGAATGACAGTAAAACTAGAACAATAAGTTTGGGAAAAAGAATAATTTCTGTTATACCAGCTGCTTGCCTAAAAACACAAGATAAGGTACGCAAACCCTGCACACGGCAAGAGGCAAAAATCTTCCCGCGAGAAGGGGGGAAGGGGGGCTGCAGACCAGCATTAACCAACCCACCGATTTCCGAGTGATACCAACACCATGTTTGGTTGAGGCAAATTAAGAAAGTGAATGAAAAATTAAAAGATTGACCTAGTAACCCTGGGTGCACCACTCCTCACCAATTGGCAGTTAGCATTATAATTCAATCATATAGCAAGAAATTGCTTCAAGTAGAGATTTCACGTCCCGGCAAAGACTAGATTCTATAATCTCATTATCTTAACACCAGCAGTGACAAGTTACATGTTTGACTTAGAATCCTAGAATGATAAGGCAAATGCTATGAAGTTACTTTGTGGGATCATCATACTAGGCTTGAGGAGAAACCTATTCTTTCATAACTAAGCCTTTCAATGCTTTCAGTATATATAGCCTGCATACATCACAATTTACAATGGCAATGAACTGTTGGCAACCGTTCAAAAAGGAAGTTAGTAACTAGTTCTTTATATATGTGGAAGAATATGATAGTAAGTTCACCTGCATGCCAAAATCAGATCTGCCCTTTGGTTGGGACCCACATACTTATATTCAGCAAGAGCTTCACATACAACATCTAAGAATTTGGCTCTGCCAATGGAGACTGTTGTTCGCCTTTTGTATGACTCAGATGACAAGGGTTTACTACCAGATTCATTCTGCAGAACTGATCCGTTGCCCTCCTTAGATGTGACCAGGTGATTAGCAGTGGAGGATGAATCTTGAACTTTGGCTCCTACGTGAGGAAAATCAGCAACATTCACCCTCGTTCTGGATGTGATATCCCTTGAAGTTTGACTTGTCAGTATGCCAAAGACCCGTTTACTAATCTACATAATAGAGAAGAATGAAACTTAGATTAAATTACAATTTAAAAAGCTCCAAGTCAGAGTAGAATATCTGTCATACATGAACCAAAGAAAACTTGATATAGTCAAGCTCACAAACTGTAACTATTTCATAAAAAGGGCCCTCTTCCAAACTGTACAATTCATAAGCATTGAACAATTACCGATATAAGTTTAGCTAAAAGACATTGTTCCACTACTGGTAAATGTAAATAATTTTCAAAAAAAAAGGCCAACAAAAGAAACACCATGTTCACTAATCAAATAATTATGAAAGATGATTGCAATAGTTTTATGATAACAAAATATGTATTCCTTATGAATGGTTTCACTTACACGCTACCAAGCAAAAGAAAAAGAGAGGTCAGTGACATGTCTGAAAGAATACAGAAATTGGAAGCAAAATTCAACTTTGATTTCAGAATGGTGTAACATGAATGAATCATGATTCTAAACCACTTCTCTTTTCTTCTTTTTTTCTTCCCTGACTGAGAACCACTTTTCACCTTAATACTAATAGTTAAAGCAATAGCATGTAGTTTCTGACCAGTGTGGTGCAGGTGAAACTAGAAAAGCCAGAAACGCAAACAGAGTAGTTAGAATATAAATTATATTCATATACCAAGTAATGGAAGGCACTTTATCGGCCTAACAACAAAGAACACATTACTTTAAAATTCTGCGAGGTTCAAAAAGTAAAGAATATCTTTTCCTTCATCTTCAAATGAAAGTATTCATCTACCACTTTATCTACCTCAAATACCACCATCATGTGTTCAAGGAATGTGACAATTTTCTTTTGTGGTTACGTCTCTTTGTTTATCAAAAGGGTCAGCAGAAAATGAGCAATTTAAGACGTACGTGCTTTCACTTACGGAAAGTAAAATGATAGGAGCAAAAAATATATATGTTAAGGTGAATCTTAGTTAACTTTGGCCTACATATCAGTTCACAGTTTCAATCACCTTTTACTCTTTAGATGGGGAAGGGATCGAGGGGAAAACTACAGAGAGCCAAATCCTTAATTTATTAGGATGAAGAAGAACCAATAAATTGAATTTTACATTGTTTCTTTTCCATACATCCACAAAGGGTGCCCTTCCTGTTCAGTTGCCCTGATCTATGTCTTTACATAGGATTCGGAACTTACGAGTTTATTGAAATAGCCACCAACATGTTACTACTCAAAAGGGTAACTAAGGGGAAGTTGAGAGTAAAAGAACGAACACACTTTCACTACGTAATTTGGCACTTTAAAACAGTACTAATCAATAAACCCCAAATGGAAACCAATCAATCAATGAATGAATAAAAAAGAAAAGGCCAAAAAGAGGAATATGAGAAATACTTTGAAGGCATGGCGTGGTTTGCAACCCATGAGTTGCAGAGTGCTCTGCAGAACAGCCCGTGTATATCGAAACGAATCAGTCCCACCTTTCCCATTCTCTCTCTTCCCTCCATCATCCTCATCTTCCACAACCACTATGTACAGAATTTGATTCACTTCCGTCATTTCCCCCAAAAATCCCTGCACCACAAACCCCAATTACATCCATCATAAACAAACACAACTAGCAATAAAATGTACATGCAAGATCATAATATTCGCACTCAAAAACAAAATTTCTCTTAAAAAAAAAAAAGCACTTCGAAAACGATTACCTACTCCGACGTGCGATCACGTCAACGTACTCAGTCAAATCACACAAAGAAAGAAAAAAGGAAAACTAAATTATTTACGCGTTGTTAGTTTAGTTCCTTGTAGAGTAAGGTGATGTGATTTTGGACCGGAAAACAGATAGTTAAAGGGGAAACAATCGGCCGGAGAATCGGAAAAACAGAGAAACGATTAAAGGAAAGATTCAGACACCAAATTTAGCATGCAGATAAGGTAAGATCAACTGAACAGCGATAAAACCGCAATGTAGATATACGTTGCAATAAATTAGGGAAAATTTTAACAGAAAGCAATGAGGCATGATGTGACGTACCTGGCGTTGATCTGCGCTGGGCGAGTAACGACTACAGAGAGAAGAGAAAGGGATCAAAATTGAGGTTTTGGATTGAGAAGAAAGTAAGAAATTATGAGTTAGGGTTAGCGTTAGGGTTAAGAAAGCAGGTGATGACGAATATCGCCATTGTTGAGAGCTTGAGGAAGAATTGGGAATAATTTGTTGTTCATCCGAGTTGGCTCGCCATTGTTTTGTTCGCGACACGCACTACTGACCGCGCATCAGAAAAAGCCCTTCCCACGACCCTCTCTTTCTTAATTTTTTAAAATAAAAACAAAACAAAATTGAAATTTTAGTTTGCGCTTTTTCTTTGCCTCGGTCTCTTTGGGAAGTATTCAAATGACGAGGATGGCCTTCAGTAGGATCACAATTTACGACTGAGTTTGCTTAGTTAGCAGTCTCAGGCAGCGAATTCAGACGTGGGCCCAACACGTCCGTGAAGTACCATGCTAGCATTTTATTTTTAGTTTTCTAATGTAAAAAAGAAGAGGAAATAATAAAGGAATAAAGCCGTAACCGGGCAACCAAAAATAAAGACTTTAGTTTCAGTTTCTGCACAACAATTATGACTTTTTTTAAAAAATTTCGGGTGAAAAATAAGGAAGCGTTTGGTTATAATTATTTTCCGAGAAATTTATCAACAATTTTATATTTGTCCGTAAAATGAAGGGAAGGAAATTTTGAGTTGGGTTCCACAATTTTCTCTAGATGAATGGGAGAATTTTTTCAATAGGGAGCTTGGGAAAGTTTTTTCCTATGGGAAATGGAAAGTTTTTATAATTTTATTTCTGAAAATGCCCCTAAAAACTATTTTGTAGGTCTTGTAAATTTGAGAGGTATGTTATGGAAGGTAAATAGTTACCAAAAGTTACCAGAAATTACCGTAATTTACAAAAAGTTACCGAAACTTACCAAAAAATATCGAAAATTATATTTAAGCAATTATTTATTAAGTATTTTTTATTTTTAAAATTTATTAATTCATTTCCTTTATTTTTGAATTTTTGATATTTTGAATTTTTCATTTTTCATTTTTTAATTATTTCAATTTTCAATATTTAAATTTTGCATTTTATATTTTAATTCTTACATTTTTTTATTATTTTAAATTAAATTTTAAAATTTTCATGTTGGAGTTTTTTATTTTATTTTAAATTTTTTACATTTTACTTTAAAATTTTTTAATTTTGAATTTTGAATTTTAAATTTTGAATTTTTAAATATATTATTCTTGATTTTTTAATTTTTTAAATTTTAAATTTTTTGAATTTTGAATTTTGAATTTTTTATTTTTTCATTTTTCATTTTTCATTTTCATTTTCATTTTTAAAATTTTTAATTTTTAATTTTTCATTTTTCATTTTTCATTTTTTATTATTTATTTTTTCATTTTTTCATTTTTAATTTTTATTGTTTATTTTTTAAAATTTTTATTTTTTACTATTTAAAATTTTACTTTTAAAGTTTTTGTTTTTAAATTGTTTAGTTTTTTAAATTTTATTTTTAATATTATTATTTTTAATTTATAAATTTTTAATTTTTTAAAATTTTTTATTTTTTAAATTTTTTAATTTTTAATTTTTAATTTTAAAATTTAAATTTTTAAATTTTTAAATTTTTAAATTTTTTTATTTTTTTAATTCTTAGTTTTAATATTACAAAATTTGTATACTTTAAATATTCGAAAATTATAAATTTTTAAACTCTAAATTTTAATTTATTCATATATTTAGCATAATGTATTTCCGAAAACATATCTAAACTTATTTAAACTTACCAAAAATTATCAAAATTTACTTAAAATTACCATAACTTACCAAAAGTAACATTTATCTTACCTGTCACTTACCATTTAACTTTACAGGCCCGTAAATTTATATATGTAGCGTAGTTTGGACATTTCAAATGAGTTTCCTACAAACTTTCCCATATTTTCAAATGTAAACCAAACACTATGAATTATTTTTTCTCAGAGAAAATTTTCAAGGAAAAACTTTCCCGGGAAAAAGTTTCCCATAATTTTCCCAGTAAAGAACCAAACGCACTATGAGTGTGAAGAAATTTAGGAGACTCTTCTCACAAGATATCTACCTAAGTTAGCATAGTACAAAATTAAAGAAAGATGAGAAGTAGAGTTATGACTCCACATATCCATGTTTTGAGTAGAATGTCCTTTATTGATTCCAAACAAGTATTATCACATACCTAGTATTTGCATTAAAAAAAAAAGTATTTCCATATGATGATTTTATTATTGGGTTTTTGGATGCTAATATACTAAACTTTTTTGGGTGTTGGACAATAATACACTGAACTTTAATTTTGGACAATAATATACTGTACTTTGGGGGGTGTTGAACAATAATGCACCCAGAATGATTTCGGCAGTGGCTAACTCGGTGACAATCTTAATTAGCAGGTGAAGGAGATGAATTGGCCAAAAAATATTTAAATTCATGGCATATCAGCTAATCCACACATAAGCAAAGAGAATCAATTTTGAAAAGAGAAAAAAAAACATAAAATCACATTTGTTTAAACGAGTTTTCGCTGAGAGATTGTTGTTGTAGTTGTATAAAACCACCTATATTTGTGTAGATTAGCTGACTTGTCATAAATTTAGATATTATTAAGCCAATTTATCTTCTAGCCCGCACTGTAAGATCGCCACCAAGTCAGCCACCTTCGAAATTGTTTCGGGTGCATTATTGCCCAACACCTATCAAAGTTCAATGCATTATTGTCCAAGGTCAAAATCAGTGCATTATTGTCCAATACCCCAAGCAGTATATTAACATCCAATTAAAAAGCCAAATCAATATATATTACTTAAAGTAACTTGTTATAGTAAGTAATGATACTCCATTGAGATATAATTTTTTTTTCAAAATTTAATATTATAAGGAGATTATGTTATACTCCTAATTGATTTTTTTTTTCAACTATCATCATTGAAAAGTATAACAACCGTTGATTCTTCCTTAAAAATTGAAATCAATATACTTTAATTAAAGTAAATTGTTGCAATAGTTCATCATATTTATTAACGTATAAAATAAATATTTTTAACAGAGATTTATCTTAGCCAAGTTAATAGCACGGAATTTTCAACTTCGTATCATAGTTGAAAAAACCTGCAACCATGTTAGAGTTTTCAATTTCCATCCAAATAAAATTGTCTCATTTACTTGTTTTCATGGTGAACACAATATTTTGAGTCGTTAACCGTTAATTTTGAACTTTTTATCTTAACAAGGCTTGTATTATTATATTTAAGTAAAAGTATTTGTCATGATAAACCTAATAATGAAAGTCTTATATAATAACTCAATATATAATCTGATAAATTAATGACTCAAATTTACAAAAGTTGACCTCATTAATCTCAATTTAATTTAATTAATCTCAATTTATTTTAATTAATCTCAATTTAATTAATGATATGTTTAAGTACAATTTTTTTATGGGACTGAATAAGTAAAAGTAACTCAATTTAGTTTAGATAATCAAAGAGGTGGTAGCTAATTAAGTGACAACCATCCCGATCATCTAATCACCCCAACCAAGGCTTGAGGCTTGGTGGAAGCAAAAAATTTCAATTAGGTGGAATTCGTGGAATTGATGGACCATGCTTGTCATGAAAAATTTGATACATCCTCTCCCTGACCTGTAAAACTTACTTATGGTTACCCCTAACATAGGAGTACAACGAATGGGCCAAATTTACCTTGAGTGAAAAAAAAAAAAAGAAACTTAGTTTAGACAAAATATGTCTATGTTGAATAAGCAATGTCTGTATTGGCTTAAAAATGATTTTTGATTTCAATGAATGAACTATTAAACTATGACAATATTATTACTTTATTTATTATACTGATTTTTAAATGTCAATCACTAAAAAGATCATTACATTATACATTATACCCCCATCCACTTGATTTCAAGCTATTATTTAAAAAGAGGAAAAAAAATTAGATGTGAATAACTAAAGTAAGAAGGACTCGGGTTATCCTCCATTCAGGGGACCAATATACCATTGATGAAGAAAACAAAGAACAAAAGCAGTTTTTGGTAGCTCATACACTTCATGGTTAAAGTTTGAGGTACATGCATTATAATTTTCTCATCTTAAGTTGAGAGAGCGAAAGCAGGGAAAAGAAAAGTGTATGGAATTCTATCAGAAAAGAGTACATAATGGAAACCTGATTATCTCATACTCTCACGTCTCAATTTACTCTACCAAAAATATCATTACAATACTGTTTATTGGAACAGTAATAATTTTTACTGTTCCTCCGACCTCTCCTAGCCATGGCAAGAGTTTCAAAAACTAATCGGAATTAATCTCAAAGCTTGACTCATTCGAGGGTTAATACAAGATCGAGTGGAAATCCTGCAAAATCAGTTAATGAAACTCTTATGAAAGAGGCAAATAGTGCAAAGAAGAATTCTGTGGAAAAGGGTGAAAGCTCTGTTTCATTGATGCAACAAAAGAAAACATCTTTTGCATCTCTACTGGACCCAGAGGCAGGGACTTCCCTAGAATATGTAGAGGACAGAGAAGGTGGAAGGTGTCACAGTTGCAAGAATGGAGAAAGTTGTAGTTGACAAAGAAATAGAGTTCTGGAAGAACTCTGTTCTGTGTTGTGTCGTAGGATCAAACCCACCCTTCTCAGTTATGGAGGGCTTTTTGAAGAGGATTTGGGGGAAATACAACATAAATCGAATATCCTCTATCATGAAGGGGTTTTTTATGGTGAGGTTTGAGAAGGAAGAACACAAACAAGAAGTTATAAACAGGGGTATGTACTTCTTTGACAGTAAACCCCCTAGTGGTGAAGCCATGGTCTCCATCACAAAAGATCAATATAGAGGAGATAAAATCTTTACCAATTTGGGTCAAATTCCCATGTCTGGATGTGAAGTATTGGGGTATGAAAAATCTCAGTAGACTAGCAAGTATTATTGGAATACCTATCAAGACTGATAGAGCACCTAAGGAATGATCCTATCTTTCATGTGCCGGAGTAATGGTAGAGGTTAAACTGAATCAAGAATTACCACAGAAGGTTAGATTTGTAGATGAGTATGAAGTAGTCCAGGTCCAGAAAGTGGAGTACGAGTAGAAACCGACAATGTGCGCACACTGTAACAAGATGGGGCATGAGGAGAAGGAATGTCGTCTGAAAATAAGCCGCCACAGGAGACAAGACAACCTGTAACATAGTCCAGAAAACAAAATTGGAGACCAGTGAAGCAGATAAGAAGGGAAGTGGATGATCAAGGATTTAATAAACCAATAAAAACAGCAAGGGAACCCAAGAAGAAAGGCACAAAACATAGGGAAGGGACTCAAGGGTTTTCCCAGACATCACCAGCAAACAGATTTGAAATTCTGGAGGAGGAAGAAGACAATGATGTGGGAGATGAACGTGAAAAGGAAGAGGCTCAAAGGCCAATGGGATCCTACACAGATCCCTAATGAAGGTCATCTCCTAGAATGTTAGGGGTCTAAATGACCCCCACAGGAAGATATTATGTCTTTCCTGAATAAGCATCAAACAGATATTGTCTTTTTGCTAGAAACTAAAGTCAAGAAGGATAATGAAGTTCATCTTAGGGCTCGAATGTTCAAGAACTGGGGACTTCAAACAAATTTTCAAATTTATAATCATGGGAGGATTCTTGCAGCTTGGAAGACATCTCATATTAATCTGAAAGTGATTGAAACTGATCCACACTTCATGCACTGTAAAATTACAGAGTTGAGCTCAGGGAGAGAAGACTATATTACGGCAGTCTATGGTTTTAATAGAATTGAAGATAAAAAGGACTTGCGGAACAAAATTAAACAAATTGCTGATAACCAAACCGGGGCTTGGTGCATGCTGGGCGATTTTAACTCAGTCTTGGATATAGGTGACAAAATAAATGGTACTCCTATTAGTGCCATGGAGATAGCAGACTTTAAAGACTGTATTAACTGCTACAATCTTCAAGAGATGAATTGCTATGGGTTAGAATTCTCCTGGAGTAACGGCCATATATTATCAAAAATTGACAGAGTGTTTATCAATGATGACTGGACCCTGGTATATGATATTACAAAAGCTGAGTATTTAACGCCTGGTTTATCTGACTACTATCCAATTTATCTCACAGTCACAGAAGCTCCTCGTAGATTTCCCATGGAAAACTTCCCATGGAAAATTTTCCCCTGGAAAAATTTCTCTGGGGTTCCTACCAAACACTCCCTTACAAAAACCCATATTAAGGGTAGAGAGTTTAACCAAGTTTGTAGAAGAATATGGTTTCAATAAGTGGTTTAGGGTGGAGGCGTGTGGTTTTCAACGACATTTGACTGCTCGGGAATGAGGATGACGTCTCCCTTACTATCTTTGAAGCGTTTAATCATTATGTTTTGGTTTTGATTTGGAAGAACAACTTTGAAGACTAGGTCCTTTTGGTAGTTTATGCTAACCCTCACGAGCATCTAGGATTTGACCTATAGACCCAACTCTAGTCCTTTGGTGCCACCATAATATGTCCATGGTTAATTATGAGTGACTTCAATAACACTTCCTCCCTTGAGGAGCGTAATCATAGAGATAGTAATATGGCCCGTAGATACTAAATGTTTTCCAACTATATCAATAATAACGGGCTTATTGACTTGGGTATATTCGAGCCAAGATTCACATGGTTCAGAAGCAATAAAGCAACTACTAGGAAATATGCCAACCTAGATAGAGCCCTCTATAACTCTAGATAGCGAGCTAACTTCCTTGAGGGTTCCATAAAGCATTGGTTATTCAACTACTCTGACCACGCTCATGTCCTCTTAAGATCTAAAGACTTCTCTAGGACATTAGGAGCCAATCCATTCATGTTTCAAGCGGTATGGCAGTATGGCTCACTTATAAATCATGTCCTTCGTTGAGTCTAAGAGGGTTAAGGCTAAACTCTATATTAAGGTGCTCACAGAGCTGTAGCATGAACTCACTATATGGAATAAAAAAGTTTTTGGAAATCTTTTCTAATGGAAGAATTGTATATGCGCGAGACTTCAAGGCAAGGAATGAAAGTTACAATTATGATGGGAAAATCAACTGCTGAAATTGGAAAAGACCCTTAAAAGTGAGCTTAATGAGGTGTTCAATCAATTCGATACCTTTCGATTCCAAAATTTTAGGTTGGATGCCATTCGAGATGGCGATTGGTGCGCAAAATATTTCTACCTTAGCACAATGATTCGAAGGAGGTTCAATAGGATTAATACTCTTTAACAAGAGAACTGTGAATGGGTCACTGACCCTTCTACAATAAGGGATCATGCAAGGAGTTACTTCATGGATCTCTCTACTTGGATGGAAACCCTATTAAGAATAACTTTCCACCTGAAGGCATGTTCCCTTTCCTCACCACTGAAGACTCTATATTGTCTTATTCTACTAAGGATTTTCACACTCTCTTTTTTAAGAAGTTTTGGTCATGGGAAACTCTATGACGCGAGCTTTCCTAGAGATTTTGAGATAGGATGAGATACCGAAAGGTATCAATCATACATTTATCTCCATCATCCCCAAGTTTCATAATCCATATACTGTCAAACAGTGCCACCCGATTGGTTGGTGCAACACAGAGTACAAGATAGTCGCCAAGGACATAGTAATAGGTTGAAGCATGTCCTATCAAAATTCATCTCCCCCACCCAGTCTAGCATCATGTTAGGGAGATAAATTGAAGATAATAGTTATATAGGAAATTATCCATTATGTGAGAGGCCAAACAAGGAGTTCTTGATGGATGGCTATCAAACTTGATTTGCAGAAAGCTTATGATAAGATGAACTGGAATTTACTTTGGGATACTCTCATTGATATGAGATTGCCTAGAGCGATAACAAAAGTTATTATAAAGTGCATAAGAACTTGTACTATGACCATTCTTTGGAGTGGACATGCCACAAAAAATTTCAAATTGACTAGTGGGATAAAAGATGGTGATCCACTCTTCCCTAACCTTTTGAAGCATATATATATATAGAAATACTGGCTCAAATTATTGAGGTAGCAATAGGACAAGGTACTTGGAAGGATTTCCCAATTAGTAGGACAGGACCACGAGTCTTAAAGTTTTTTTTTTATGTAGACAACGTAATGCTTTTTGCTAAAGCGACCCAAGAACAAGCTATGGTGATTAAGGGTTGTCCATGTATGTTATGCGACCATTCGGGCCAAAAGTGAGTTTGTAGAATCAAATGTTTATTTGTCACCAAATACAACACTTAATGTTCGAGAGAATATTTACGAGATTCTTGGGATCCAGGAAACTGAAGATCTAGGTTAATGCTTAGGGATCCCAACCCTTCACAAACGGGCTACATGAGCCACTTATCAAGGGGTTCTCAACCGTATTAATAGTAGGTTAGCTAGTTTGAAGTCGCGACACGTTTCTTTTGCAGGTTATCTCACTTTGATTCAGTCCACAATCAATGCCATCCTGGCATATATGATGCAAACAACGAAAATTCCAAGATCTATAAGTGATACAATTGATCGCAAAATCAGGAATGTGGGTTTAAATGAACATAAAAACATCCACCTCGCTAATTGGAAATTTGTAACCATAGCATGAAATCAAGTTGGGATTCGATTGCACTTTATGCAAAATTTCAATCTTGCATACCTGACAAAATTGAGCTGGAGATTTTTGCAAAATAAAGGTGATTTTTGTGTAAGAGTCTTGGAAGGAAAATATTATACGGATAATCCATTAAGGCAATTAGAGACTTGAAAACCCACTATATTCTAATGTGTGGCCAGGTAAACAACATTCTTTTTCACGACACCATGGTTTCACTTGGTGATGAATGTCCTACTAAGTTTTAAGTGGGCTGATACTTAGCCTTTAATCGACTGCACAATCATGATGCTAACAACATTAGAAATCCAGAAAACTATGGAAGCCTACTGGGATCGCATTACATGCTGGAAGTAGGTGGACTTCGCAGCCAATCTCCTAATCTCAATGTTCACATTGGCTGAAGAAGGAATTGCAGACAACTTTATGTGGACCAATTTAACATCAGGTAACTTTAGACTCTGTGTGGCATTGTCAATCGTGCAAGAACTCATTACAGTGGAAGGCACATAGGAGTGGCTGCGTATTTGACGGCTCCATGTATTGCAGAAGATCTAGGTTTTCTTGTAGTTAGCTTGGCATAACAAGCTGCTAACTAAAGAAAATCGAGTAAAAAAAAAAAGACTGGGAGTAATGTCTACCTGAAATATGGTGATATTGAAGATGTGAATCACTTCTTATGCCATTTTGTTCAAGCGGTGGAAGTATGGAATATCTAGAAGCAGTTGGGCTTGGAAATGAACCCCACAACGATTGTTTGAGAGCAGGTTTCGAAATAGCCATACCCCAATAACTCAAGCAGACAATCGATCAAGTGTCTTTTGTAGTGATTATCTAGCATCTCTGGCTCTAGCGAAACTACACAACCTTTGATTGTTGCAATGCAATTCCTTTCAACTGGAGCCGTCACATTCAAGAGGAAGTGGCTAGAGTCCAGGAAGCATTCCTTGTCGAGGAAGATTGCAGTGCACATCAATATCACTTCAGCGACCCGAGTGAGCATATCTTGCATTGTGTGGGTCCGGGGCTTGATTGCTATCAGTTATATGTCGATGGTATAAAGAGGGATGAACCAAAAATGGGAGGCATTGGGGGTATCATCCGAGGTGCTAGGGGAGACTAGGTTCAGGGATTTATGAAGGGTCTAGGTATCCAATCCCCATTGATGACAAAGTTCCATGCTATTATTGAGGATCTCAAGATGGCTAGGGGAATGGTATTCACAATCTAGAACTTTGAGTGGACTCTCTAATTGTGCACGCTATATATGATCATAGAGGATGAAAATCAAAGATCATCACGCACGACTGAACAACCTAGTTACTCAATGTAGAATGTTGCTTAATATGGAAGCGTGAGAGGTTCAAGTGATTTTCCTGCTATTGCAAGGCCGACCAAGTTGTTGATAGAATCACAATGCTAGCTCTAGACAACGGTTTGAATAGTGTAATGTATCTTGAGGAGCCTTCCATGGAGCTTTAAAACTTTCTTCATGAGGACCGTATCAGAGCCCGTAGCCTCTTTTCTATGTAAAGTTCAAGTTTTTCTTGAATACATGGGGTTCGCTCCATGTTTTCCGATCTTTCTTTTCGTGTTAGTGTAACACTCCGAATATATGGTTAACATGTGGCTTTAACGGTTTCACATGACTACTTATATAACTAAGGTCAACCTTCTTTTAAGGTAGCTCATCTGTTGAATCATTGAAACAACTATCGGTAATATTCGTAGCCTGGGAGGGGCCGGGGCGTTACAGTTAGTCTTAGAAATATTGTTTATTTAATCGCTAATAGTACTAATCTCTTCTCTCATAAATAACATTTAAATGACATTCTCTTAAAAATTCTCATAAATGACATTTAGTTAATTCTTCTGATCTCTTCTCTCATAAATGACATTCTCTTAAATTTTTTGATTAATTATGATAGATTATAGATGTAAAATATATGGAGTATATAATAAACATTTAAAAGGATAACATTGTTGAAGAATAATTACTACCAAATCTAATGCCTCAAAAGTTGAGAGAATTCTTTAATCAAAATTTACACGTAAATGATCCTAATACTTTCAGTCTAAAAAAGGGAGAAATAATGGAAAACAACTAGCTTTGAGGTATAAATAGGGAATATATTCACTCCTAGTTTTTGTGACCCCGTCTTCGAGATATGGACCAAACTTAAAGCCTTTATATATATATATATATATATATATATATATATATATATATATAGGAAAATTGAATTCTAATAATCCCTACTTTCACCAATTAGACAATGGTGAACCGTATTTTCACTTTGTATTCTGGTGGTCCAAAAATAAAATAAAATTGGATTGTAGTGGGATATTTTCGAGAGAATCATAGATTTTGTGTTACATTTGATTCAAAACTTAGTATAGCATTTTACAATGATTTTAAATGAATTTACAGCGTTTCTCCCAATTTTTTTCATTTTTTTACTATTTTTTATGATTTTTTCACTTTTATTATCTTTAAAAAATCATAATAATTATTCGGAGTCTCAAAAAAATAATTTAAAAAATGTTTTAGAAACTACAATTCATTAACTTTCTAGGGGCAGGGATGAAAAAAAATAAAAACAATATAGTGTAGGAATGAAAAAAATAAGAAGGATGTGGAGGTGGATTTGATACCACTACAATCCAATTTTTTTTTTTTTTTTTACCACCAGAATACAAAGTGAAAGTACAGTCCACCATAGTCCAATTGGTGAAAGTAGGGATTATTAGAATCCAATTATCCTATATAGATATATATATATATATATATATATATATATATATATATATATATATATATATATATATATATATATATATATATATATATATAGGGAAATTGGATTCTAATAATCCCTACTTTCAATTTGTATTCTGGAGGTCCAAAAAAAATAAAATTGTATTGTAGTGGTACCAAATCCATCGCCACATTCTTTTTATTTTTTTTTCATGCCTACCCTGTATTGTTTTTGTTTTTTCGTTCCTGCCCGCAGATAGGTAAATAAAGTGTAGTTGCTAAAACATTTTTTAAATTATTTTTTTGAGATTCCGAGCAATTATTATGATTTTTTTAAAAAGAATAAAATTGAAAAAATCATAAAAAAAATTCAAAAAAATTGGGAGAAGTGCTGTAAATTTATTAAAAATCGCGGTAAAGTGTTATACAAAGTTTTGAATCAAATGCAAGACAAAATCTATGATATTTAGGGTATACTCTCGATTATGTCCCAGTACAATACAATTTTTTTTTTTGGACCACCAAAATACAAATTGAAAGTAGGGATTATTGTCATCCAATTTGCAAAAGTAGGGATTATTAGAATCCAATTTCCCTATATATATATGTATAGGGAATTGATATAATGAGAAGAAGGATTTTGTGAGAAGAAAAATATAGCAAATCATAACTATTGGTTCAAAGATCAAGGGTGGGTATTAATCTTGTTTTTTTCTTTTTTTTTTGTTGGAAAAATGTGAATAATAAATGTTGCAACCTTTTTCTCTTTTTTTTTTTGTTGGCTGAAAAAAAAGCAATTAATACAGTGTGTTTTCCAATGACATGCTAATTAATTCGCAGCTCTAGAGAACCTAGAATGAACATCAACTTCACCCAAAATGAACATCAACTATACCATCGGGCGTCAACTATACCATAAATGAACACCACATATACCTAGAATAAACATCAACTATATCATTAACGAACGTCAACTATACAATAAATGAACACCACCTATACCCAGAATGAACATCAACTATACCATAAATAAACGTCAACTATACCATAAATGAACACCACATCACTACAACATGAAACGTCTACGGCGACCGACCCATAGCGACCGATACGTATCGGTCGCTCTAATCGACACGGGCGACCGATACGTAGCGACCAATACCGTATCGATCGCTGATTCGTATCGGTAGCAAAAGTCTCCGTATCGGTCGCTAGTCCAGCGACCGATACCATATCGGTCGCTGGATATCGGTCGCGCCGTTCAATTAATTTTTCAACGATAACATTTATTTCGTCTGACTTTGTATCGGTCGCTGACGCAGCGACCGATACGCTATCGGTCGCTGGCCCTTTTAATGCGACAACGGGCAGAATCCCAAACATTTACGCTCTGGTTCTGAATTCTCTTCGTCGTTCCTCTCGTCGTTCCTCTCTCTCACACCCCGACCCCAGCCACTGCCCCAACCACCTTCACTCCGCCAACGCCGCCACGGCCGCTACCACCGACGACCACCTTCACTCGTGCGCACCGTTCCGCTGCTACCACCGACGACCAATGTGAGTCCCCTAATTAATTTTTGTAGTTAAATTGTTGATTTTCAATTGTAAAATTCATATATATCGTTGTATATGAGTAATTTAGTTGAGTAATTTTATTGTGGTTATTGTTTGAAATTTAAATTTATGGTAGTGTTTAGTGTTAGTCAAGTTTAGGGTTTGAAATTCAATTTAGAATTGTGTTTTGAATGTAAATTTTTAAGGTGAATTATGAATGTTTGGAGTTTATTATAGTGTTAGGATGTTAGAGTTTGAAATTAAAGTTAGATTATTGTTGGTTAGTAAAGTGAGAGTATATGATGTTAAATTGTTGATGTTTAATTTTAAAATTCATATATATTATTGTTTTAGAGTAATTTATTTGAGTAATTTTAGTGTGGTTATGTTTAGATATTCAAATTTAGGGTAGTGTTTAGTGTTAATCAAGATTAGGGTTTGAAATTGGATTTAGAATAATTAGTTTAATTAATTAGTTTAATTGGATTTAGAATAATTAGTTTAATTAATTAGTAATTAGGTTATGAATAATTAGTTTAATTAATTATAGGATGTTTAATTGATTGTATATGTTTGGTTAATTAAATAAGTTAAGGTTTAGTTTGATTGGATTTAATATTAGTTTAATATTAGTTAAGGTTTAGTTTAGTATTAGTTTAATATTAGTTTAATATTAGTTTAATTGAGTTAGTTATTATGGATGCTAAAAAATTAATTAAATAATTAGTTTAATATTAGTTTAATTAATTAGTTTAATTGGATTTAGAATAAGTTAAGGTTTAGTTTGAATGGTTTTGGTAGTTATTAATAATTGAGTTAGTTATTATGGTTGGTTTGGAACAAATTTACACGACTGCCAACTTCGTTGCTTAACTTAATTTTCTTTTATGCAAATTGGGTCTATTAATTTTCTTTTATGTAATAGTCGTTTAACTAATCACTAATAAATTACTTTATACAGCGCCACTATGTTTGGGATGAAGAATTTACAAGAGATGTGTTCAGTGGGTGGCACACGAAATTGTGCGACCAAGACCCGATACGAGGTACAAGGTCAGGACCAAGAAGAGGACGGACCCTGTACCTCACATGAGTGATGAGCAGCGGGATGCAATAGATGCGGAATCCCAGACTGAGGAGTTCATTCGGCGGTCCAATGCCGCCAAAGCAAACAGGAACAACGAAAACTCCGCCAATTGCAAAACGCGGGTGGGCTCGGTTTCAGCGGCAAGTTATTACAAAAAGCAGGTGAATCGTAAATTGGCACAATTAATAAATTAAAGTTATATGTATGCATTAACAATCACGAACTTTCTAAACAATTGTTTGCATTTACTATCTTAATTTGTAGATGGCCGGGGGGACATTCATGACCCTGTCTGAAGTCCACGCTCACATTCATTGTGGGCGAGATGCTGAGGGGAATCCGCAGTGGAGTTCTGAACATGATGCCACACTTGCTGTAAGTTTCATTTAAACATATTCATAAACTTGTTGTATTTGAACTCCGGCGTGTGGCCGTGCATGTTTATGTGTGTATATATTGTATATGAACTCCGGCGTGTGGCCGTGCATGTGTTATGTGTGTTTGGATTGTATTTGAACTCCGGCGTGTGGCCGTGAATAGTTTAGGTTGTGTTTTCATTGTATTTGAACTCCGGCGTGTGGCCGTACATGTGTTATGTGTGTTTGGATTGTATTTGAACTCCGGCGTGTGGCCGTGAATAGTTTAGGTTGTGTTTGGATTGTATTTGAACTCCGGCGTGTGGCCGTGAATAGTTTAGGTTGTGTTTGCATTGTATTTGAACTCCGGCGTGTGGCCGTGCATGTTTTATGTGTGTTTGCATTGTATTTGAACTCCGGCGTGTGGCCGTGCATGTGTTATGTGTGTTTGCATTGTATTTGAACTCTGGCGTGTGGCCGTGAATAGTTTAGGTTGTGTTTGGATTGTATTTGAACTCCGGCGTGTGGCCGTGAATAGTTTAGGTTGTGTTTGCATTGTATTTGAACTCCGGCGTGTGGCCGTGCATGTGTTATGTGTGTTTGCATTGTATTTGAACTTCGGCGTGTAGCCGTGAATAGTTTAGGTTGTGTTTGGATTGTATTTGAACTCCGGCGTGTGGCCGTGAATAGTTTAGGTTGTGTTTGGATTGTATTTGAACTCCGGCGTGTGGCCGTGAATAGTTTAGGTTGTGTTTGCATTGTATTTGAACTCCGGCGTGTGGCCGTGCATGTTTTATGTGTGTTTGCATTGTATTTGAACTCCGGCGTGTGGCTGTGCATGTGTTATGTGTGTTTGCATTGTATTTGAACTCCGGCGTGTGGCCGTGCATGTGTTATGTGTGTTTGCATTGTATTTGAACTCCGGCGTGTGGCCGTGAATAGTTTAGGTTGTGTTTGGATTGTATTTGAACTCCGGCGCGTGGCCGTAAATAGTTTAGGTTGTGTTTGGATTGAATTTGAATTCCGGCGTGTGGCCGTGCATGTGTTATGTGTGTTTACATTATATTTGAACTCCGGCGTGTGGCCGTGAATAGTTTAGGTTGTGTTTGGATTGTATGAATGATTGCATGCAACTTTTCGCTACTTATGTATGAATGATTGCAGGCAACTTTTCGCCAAAAGTGTGAGGAGCGTGGCATAATTAAGAACTCCCCGGAAGCTAGGGAGTTGTACTTGCAACTGGCAGGGGGGTACAAACCCAAAGACCATGCTGTCTATGGTCTTGGGAGTGCGACCTCGCACTTCTATGATACTCCACCCCGTACCCAGGGCAGTTCTTCTTCTTCGAGGCATCCCTGCGCAACTCCGTCCACTGATGTTATTATGCGGGATCAACTTGCTGCTCACACATCCGCCATCTCACAGATTCAAAGTCAATTGACACAAGTTTACCAAACACAACAACAAGGCGGTAGTTCTTCGTCCCCATCTCAATATCTGAACTTATCAGGATCCCCGCAATTCCCTCCCCAACCTTGAACTTATGCACTTTTAAATTGTGTTTTAGTTATAAACTTAGATTGAATTTTAGTTATGAACTTTTAGCTATTATATATATATATATGAACTTTTAGTTAAGCATTAATATTATATATGTTTAGTATGTTATGTTTGAAATATACAGGGGAAAAACTAAGTGGTTGATATATATATGTATATACATATATTGATATATATATGTATATACATATATATATATATATATATATATGGATAATATAATAATAGCAGCGACCGATATGTCGACAAATATAGTATGGTTATAACCTATTCGATTTAATCCAGAATTTTTTTAAAAAATTTAAATTGTAATCTGCGACCGATAGGTCGCTGGTTATTTGTCGCTAATTTGTGATTGATAAATAGCGACCGATACCGTATCAGTCGCTAAATTCGCGATTGATAATCAGCGAGCGATACAGTATCGGCCGCTAAGCGCGCGACCGATAATTAGCGACCGATACTGTATCAGTCGCTAATTAGCGACCGATACGTATCGGTCGCTAATCCTATTATCGGTCGCAAGTTTGGCGACCGATACGTATCGGTCGCTCAGTTCGCTACACGACGGATATGCAGCGACCGATACGTATCGGTCGCTAATATCGGTCGCCCGCACTCTTCAGCGACCGATAACGCCATTTAGCGACCGATAGTAACGGTCGCCTTAGGTCTGTTTTGTTGTAGTGCATATACCCAGAATGAACATCTACTACACCCTAAACGAACATCAACTATACCATAAATGGGTTTGGTAAAGGTGAGAACGAACCCAAAATTATTGTTCATCTCATGGCATGTTGATATTACATTTATGATATAGTTGATGTTCGTTTAGGGTGTAGTTGATGTTCATTCTGGGTATATGTGGTGTTCATTTGTGGTATAGTTGACATTCGTTTATGGTATAATTCATGTTCATTCTAGGTATAGTTGATGTTCATTCTGGGTTCTCTAGAGTTGCGAATTAATTAGCATGTCATTGGAAATCACATTGTATTAATTGTTCTCTTTTTCCCAACTAAAAAAAAAGAAAAAGTTGCAATATTTATTATTCACATTTTCCCAACCAAAAAAAAAAAAGCAAGATTAATACCCACCCTTGATCTTGGAACCAATGGTTATGATTTACTATGTTTTTCTTCTCACAAAATCCTTCTTCTCATAAAATCAATTCCTATATATATAAGTTTTTGGCACAGAATAATCCGAAGTCAAAGGTGAATGACTGAAAATATTCCAAACTAACTTTTTGGCTAAGAATGTGCCAAACTTTTAACCTATTTACTCTGACTAAACCAGCATTGAATTCCGATGTCGCAAAACTGATTTGACGCCCTTAAAAATTTCAAAGATGCAGTGGGTCAATATCTGGGTCAATTCATTTATATTATTTTCAATCAAGCCGGACTTTTCAAGGGCGCCAAGTCAGTTTGGCGACGTCGAAATTCAATTCTGATTTAGTAAGAGTAAATAGGTTAAAAATTTGACACATTCTCAGCTAAAAAGTCAGTTTGGATTATTTTTAGTCATTCACCTCTGACTTCAGATTATTTTGAGCATAATATATAGACACATACGTACACATGCACGCGAGCGCACACACACCCACCATAATACAGATACAAACACGCCCACCAGTATACAAACACATACATACATACATACATACATACATACACATATCCTCCGTGCATTCGACCATAACAGAATATGAATAAAAGTATCATATTCTCATATTTCAAATTCCCTTTTGCTCTTATATTATATCAATAATTTTATAACACATACCAAATGAGCTCTTATCTCACTTGACACTAACTATATCATGGTATATCACTCATTCTGGAATATGATTAAAAGTATCATATTCTCATATTTCAATTTCACTTTTGCTCTTATATTATATTAATAATTTTATAACACATATCAAATGAGCTCTGAAAATGAGAATGAAATCCTTTAATTTCCACTCACAAATGTATTACCTGCATTAAATTATCATTAACAATATTATCCACATTATTTTAGTTATTTGTTACTCATAATATGGCAAGCTTATGCTTTGTTTCTATACGTATATGACACATCACTTATCACGGTCTACTATTAAGTTTTCAAGACCATTAAGCTTAACAATTTTATATTTGTTGAAAAAAAATAGTATTCGGTACTAAGTTAATTTTATCATGAAAATACCATCTTATTACAATTTATTTATTTTTAACTCACTATGTTTGAATGATCAATAATAAATGTATATTAATTGTAGTACATCTACTTTATTATTAAACAATTCGTATACCCTAGACCCTAAAACCCTACGTACACCCTAAACACTTCTCACAAAAAGTTATAAAGAGAGGATGCATTTGTACGTTTTTTATGCAGGTTTTAGGCTTACTTTCAAATTCTTTCAAGGAAAAAAGATTGTAAAAAGAATATATGTTTGACAATAAAGTAGATTTTAACTCATAATTATTGTAAGGGAGAGTTGTAAGAATATATGCGTGGTTATAAAAATATTTATTTTTAAAATAGTGTGATAATATTCTAATTTTATTCCCGCTTGCTTTTCATCGCCCACCTTTTTACTATTGTCGCCCACCTTTCGCATAATATTCCCAACCCACGCCCTTGAACCTCATAACTTCACTCTCCACTATCTCTCTAGTTTATCTCTCTAAAAAACGCTCTCAACCATCAACCACCACAAACCACCCTCATATCGGGATTCAATCGACGAATTTGAGGTATGTTTCGAATTTGTAATTTGAATTTATGGTTTTATGTTTTGTAAATTTTAATTTTGAACGAAAAAATAAAAAAAAATAAAAAAAAGGTGACGCGGCACGCCGCTGCAGACGCAAGCATGCGCCGCGGCGCGGCGCCGCGTGCCCGAATCGGCATGGTCGCGCCGTGCGGATCTGCACGCGCGGCGCTTGTCGCGTCTGCTGGCGTGCGTGCGATTTATTTATTTTTTCGTTTTTATTTATTAATATTAATTGTTATTATTGTTATATTTATTAATATTGTTATTGTTATGTTTATTAATATTGTTATTGTTATTTTTATTAATATTGTTATTGATAATAATTGCTATTAATATTATTATTGTTAATAATTGTTATTAGATTATTGTTAAATAATAAATAAAAATTAAATATTATATTTATTAAAGTTAATATTGTTATTATTAAATATGAAAATTATTAATATTGTTATTATGAATATTATAGTTAATTATGTGTTAATTTGATAATTATTAGTGATTAATTGTATTATTTTTATTAATATTGTGTTATGAAAATTAATATTGTTAATATCAATATTAATGTTATGCATGTGTTAATATGACAATTAGTAGTGATTAATATCAGTGATATTGATTCGTTGTTAATATTTGATGCGTTAATATTATTTAGTGATTAAGCATGTGTTAATGTTAGTGATTAATTGTCATAGAAAAAAATCGTAATTGTGATGTAAGGCTAAGTTTACGGGTTAGTGTTTATTCCGAATAGTTTATATGTAGTTGTGTTAAAAGGATGTTGAGTTTGGATGATTTTGGTTGCTATTTGTAAGTAAGTTGGCATATATAGTTGGTATGGGTAATTTATTCATAATCCAACTTAATTGTCAATTTATGTACTAATAACTCCAAATGATGACTTAATAGTTATGTCACATCCATTTAATAACTTAGGTACTCAACAACCAGTTGATACGTAAGTGGATAGGTTATTTTGTGATGGTAGGTTAGGATAATAATTTTGTTAATGTATAGTTATTGTATGTTAGTTGTATACGTCAAAGAAAGAGGTTGAGTTTTGGGTCATATTAGTGTCCAAGGAGAGTGTGTGTTGTAATCTGATAATATATGGTTGAGAAGGTTAATCAATGCCCCGCATCAACTCTTGTTTATCTGTTTGGTCCCCAAAGTAGCCAGTCGTGATGAAATTGGCGAGTGCGGTGGTGGTGGAGTTAGAAGCGTATCAGATTCGGTACAATGCAATGTTTCTATTGTGCAGCCTGGTGGGACAACAAGAAACATTACATTGTATCGAATCTGATATGCTTCTAACTCCCAGAGCACTGTAGACCTCGCGCAATTTCACTGCTGACAGTGCGTTATTTTTTGGGAACCAAACAATTAAACGAGAAGTCGGTACGGCTGACGAAAGTCTTTTTCAACCATATATTAACAGTTAAACAACACACTCTCCTTGGACAATAACATGATCCTCTTGCCTCGTGACACGACTTAGGTAACCAACACACGCTAACCCATTTGCGCATATTCTTGCGACTTAAATGATTTTGGTTGTTATGTATGTCTTCATTTTGCAGGTGATCTAAAATGGTAGGGAAGGGCAAGGGCCGCGGGTTTCTGGACCGGGCGAATCGACTTGTGAGTGGTTGGAGGGGGGGTGAGTCTGGGGACCCCCACAGACGCAATGTGACTGCGTCAACTCGCCGTGCTGGTCGTGGTACGGATGCAGGTGATGCAGCGGGGGACCAGCCCGAGGACACGGGTAGTCAGGCCATGGATTTCGTTGACCATCTCAACCAGGCCATGGATGAGTCTAGCGGCTCTACAACATCGGAGTCGGGGGACGATGAGACAGGGGAGCCCGAGATGCAGATGATCCCGACCTCCATCGCCAATTTTTCGACTACTGGGCCAGGTTACAGGCCATCAGGTTTCATGCCGATGAGGGATGCATCCGGCAAGTTTGCCCCAATTCGAAAGGGTGGGCAGGGAAGCAGTTCTGCTACTGGTGACGCTGGGTCCAGTAGCAGATATCAGAAGAGGAAGCGTAGCGCCGACAATTCCTGGAAGATTGGTGGTAACGTTCCCGGGGGACCTGCAATTCCCTCATTGATACCGAGCTTTGGAGGTCACATTGCTCGGGTAATATGGGAGGGTCGCGAGCGTTCGCCTCGTGTTGTCCTTGATTGCCTGACGAAGAAGAATGCGTTGAGGGAGTTGTGGTCAGTACACGCACGATTGGAACTCAATGCCAGTCGCACCGGAAGAATCCAAATAACCAACTTGCGGAGCGATGTACGATCACATCGACTCGACGTTGATCTCGGCGTTCGTTGAGAGGTGGCAACCCGACACAAACACATTTCACCTTCCCTTTGGTGAAATGACGATCATGTTGCATGATGTGCAACATATATTGGGTCTTGCAGTTGATGGCTTGATGCCTGAAGGACTTCCTCGGGAAGTCGTTAACCAGTACGTGCCCGTGATTTTTGAAAAAGCAATGGCGGAGCTGAAGGCTGATAGCACTTATGACAAGGGTGGCATAGCTGACTCCCATTTGAGGACGATCAGTTTAACGACCGCTTTTCCCATTCCCATAGGATACGGGCGTGGGTGTTGAGCATGCTCGGTAACAATATCCGTGTGGACAAATCGAGGGATAGAATTAGGCCGCATCCGTGGCCTAGCACTGATGTTATCGTTGATCGCATTGCTTGGGGGACGGTGACCTTGGCGTTCCTTTACCGCCAGTTAGGGATGGCGAGCAGGGCCGGGACAGCCAAGATGGCCGGGTGTTTGACCCTGCTGCAGGCCTGGATCTACGCAAACCTGTTGACCCCATCCCAACTGATGAAGAACTGGTTCCCTTTTTCCTTGACGAATTCGTCGTTGTCTTGCTACCCCGTCCCGATGATCGTTCGTACTCAAACGCACTGGGAATGCGTCGCGTTGATTTTGATGTCTTCGGTCTGCCGGGCCGTGGGGGGCTTGTCTGCGGATCAGGAATATACTCACTGTCGGGATTCAACTTTCCATTGAGGACACTGTTTACGTGTCGTACAACTGCTGGGTCACTCTCCCGAACTGTTAGCCGCCTCAAAATGTTCTAAGTCCGCACAGTGGAATATCATTTGAGCATGCAGCTTCACCATCGCCAATCACCGCGATTGTCTCCAAAACACATTTATCCGTGTCAGCGGAATTGGCTCTCCAGATGCGTAAACTTCCATCATAGAACACGCGCACGGGAGAAGGTGGGTCCTCGACACCAGGTGATCGCATAAGTAGCATTCATTTTCATACCTCATCGCCAGCATCTTATTGAGCTCATACGACATAAGGTCCAACGCATGAGGAGATACTCTTCCGCAAATTCTTAAAGAAATGAGATCGACCTAATTCCTGTGCGTGCTCCTTGGTATTCAAGCTCCTCTTAATCTCCGTATGTTGATTCTCCAAGTGAAAGTGAATCTTCGCAAACACACGATCGAAGGTGCCTCGAATCCGATATAATACTTTAGTGATGAATGCTGGCTCTCAACTCTTGAAGTGGCTGTGTTCCCCATATGAGGTACGTTGTCGGTCCAAGCACAAACAAATTTTTCCTTATGACTCAGCCACGTTCCCGTAAGATAATCAATTATTGGTTTGTTTTGCCCGATCCACGCGTTAACAACCTCTTTCCACTTGACATTGAAATCTCCAACAGTCTTCGCATGTACAAGGCCGTTCGAAATGATGTCTGAAATGAAGCCCGAGTCTGAGCTTCTTGCCCCCAGTAAGGACGTTCACTTTGTTCTCCACATCATTCGCAATATGCCACACGCACAAAAGATGATGCACATTTGGGTAAACCCTGGCGACAGCCCCCAACAAAGCATCCTGCTTGTCCGTCACAAACACGGATGGAATTACATCGGTACCCAAAAATTCATAAACTCTCCACAATAGCCACTCATAAGATTCCATCTTCTCGTCCCGCATGAACGAGTAAGCTACCTGGAAGTTGCGGTTCGTCGGTGTCATGCCTACGAGCTCACATAAAGGCCACTTTGCCTTGTTTGTCTTGTACGTTGTGTCAATGAGAATGACATTTGGGTACGTACGTAGCAACTTCAACGAGTAAGGATGACATAAAAACACCTGACGAAGCTCGCCGTCGTCATCATAATCGACAAAAGAGACGTACCCGCCGAAGTTTCGCCATGCGCAAGCATTGTCCCGCAGCCGCCTTACCATCCACCTCGGTCGCATCTTTGCGCTCGTTGTAAACTTGCTTCACGCTTATCGCAGATGCGGGAACCTAATCTTCAACGACGTTTGTATCGCCGCCGTGCACCCGTGTTGGTCATATCCGGACATGTTCTTTCATTTCAGAGGTTAATGGATGTCCGTGGACGATGCCCTTCCTCGCATTACGATGAAGGCATGATTGTGCTTCCCGGTCACCGTCGCACACTCTAACTCGCCATTCCGCTTCGTTGCGAGTCCACGCAACAATGGCGAATTTACATTGGCACGCCGTTGGCGTCCTCCGACGAGCCGCATCATCTAGATCGTTCAATTTGCCACGATACTTTCCGCACCTCCAGACTTCAAATAACACCTTAACGGACTATCGGCATCTTTTCTCTTGCACGGCCCGCATAAACCTAAAACCGATTGTCGCATACTCCATTGGCCCAATCTTGCAACGCTTCAATACTCTCGAACACATTTTGCGTTACAAAATGTGAGGAGTAATCAACGCCCCCGCCAAAGTCCTCCAAAAACCTACAAACAATAAAAACAATTATTATTAATATACTAATAATAACTGGTATACTAATTCGTAATAATAATGTTAGTAGCTTCAACATTAATAAATAACAAACAATTCTAATATTAATTATCATAATAATAATATTATTAAAAAAAAACATTGTAACATAATTAACATAATAATAACAATTAACAACATTATTTACCATAATGATATTATTTTAAATAAATAAATAATACTTTTAACAACATTTACTAATATTGTTAATAATATCAACAACACTTATAAACAACTTGTTTTAATAATATTAATTAACATAATTTAGACATAATAATTATAATTAATAACATTAAATATTAATAAAAATTTTATTTAAATAAAAATATTAACAATAAAAATTAGCATAATTAACATAATATAATAATAATAACAACACTTCTAAACAACTTATTTATAATAATATGTTTTAACAAAATTTACATAACAATTATAATTAACGACATTTATTACCTTAATAATATTAACATAAATAAATAAATAATATTTTTTACATAAACAATAATATTAACATTTTATAAAAATTTTTATAAAAAATAAAACGAAAATTTTTCCGAAAAAACACGGTGCGTTGCCGCAGACGATCCGCACGACGCACGCGCCATGCCCGGCGGGTTCTGGGCGCGGCAACCGTGCATTTCCGGAAAAAATTTTCGTTTTATTTTTTTTTTTTAGAATTTAAATTTTACAAACTAACCTCTTGTTCTTCACTTGAATTACCACCTTCTATTGACATTTTAGGTTGAATTTCTAAAAGAAATCAAAATTTTAGAGAGAGAGAGAGAGAGAGAGAGTTTTAGAGAGAAGGTGAGTTGAATTATATAAAGGGCAAAAACGTCTTTTGGGGGGGCGACATTAGTAAAAAGGGGGGCGGCAAATAGCATTACCCATTTTATTTTGTATATGTCACTAATCGGTGGATAACCAATATATTGTCCACTCTAATTATTACTTGTTTAGTAGTTTTATGTCCACGACTTTCATAACTTATTTTCCTATTGATCTTATTTAAAAATCATCTTATTTAAAAATCACAGTGAAATTTAAATTTCATCATGATTCATGATCGGTAAGTAATTGTTCTATTATATATAGTTAGTATTCAAGATATTTTTTATTAGCTATTGTTGTTTTCTTTTGTCCTAACATAAACACAAATTTCGAATCTAAAATAATAAAGGTAAAAAAATAGAGAAATTTAATTTGTATTAATATTCGAATGTATGCGAGTACAATCTTTGTATTAAATACAATAAAGTAGTCATATGATTCGATATCCTAAAACTTGGGTGAGCCAAGGGCGCAGACGCTTGATCTCGATCTCGAATGCAGGTCTAGCTGAAAAACTCAATCGTAGTTATTGACCTTGACGTGCAAGAAACTTGGAGCGTTCGATCTTGAGCTTTTGTCGACCTTGATCCTTGACGCTTGGTAGCTAGAGGTCGCTTGCAGTTTGATCTTCTAAAGCCTCTAGAGTGCAGAATGTCAAATGTTGGATGTAGACTGTAGAGTATAGACTCCTGAGTGTCTTGCCAAAGAACTCTGTTGTTGTTCTTGATCAAGACGTGATGAAGACTTGGAGACTGGATCTTGAGCTTTTGCAGACTTCGATCCATGGTGTTCGGTAGTTGGAGGCCGCTGACAGTTTGATCTCCCGGGGCCTTTGGATGTCGACTACTGAATCCTTGGGGCTTGAAAATGAGGGAGCATGACCCCTATTTATAAGCTTCAGAGGCCTAGGGTTTTATCTGGGTTTCAGGCTTGGGCCCTAATTAAATAATTATTTCTTTTAATTTTAAATTAAGAAATAATTATTATTTTCTGCATCATAATTGACACGTGTCACAATGTCATTGGGCATGATGTATTTCCATTTAAAATTTAATTAAATAGATGTCGTAATTAATTTGACACGTGGTAGGTAATAATTGGCCAAATAAATTGTTGTCATCATACCAGACCACAGTCCCACTATCGTTGTCATCAACGTCATCACCACCAGCAGCGACTGATCCAGAAGCTCCTGCTCCAAAATAAGGCATCACTAGCATCTCGCCAACTACGACTCCGACGACAAGTCTTGCGCTTCTGGGCCCGTACAGGGGGCTCAACAACACCTAATGACATTTGAGCCATGCTATCCTCCATCCAACGAGAATGGCAACAAGAGCTCAAACCCCAATTTTGTGATCCAGTAGATTCCCTTTCCTCAATCACGATGCCTTTACCGCGAGCGTCTGGTGTAGGATGAACAAGTGACTGAGAAGACTCGCCAATCTCCCGTCCAAGCTACGGGGGACCACCAATTTCTCTTCGAGTATGCCTCCATAGACTAGCATCACCCGCAAAAGAATGACAATGATCCTCTGATTGACCCGACTTGGGTCAAGAAACAGCAGTGTTTGAATGACGTATCGGAGCACATAATACAAATTCTATATCATCCTCCATATCCTTTTCACAACTCACAACGCCATGATAGTGACTAAAGGGCGTAAACATCTAGGTTATGAACCAAACGATGGTGAAACCCTCTTTAAACCTCGCCTTAAGGTTCTTTAATCTTAGTTGCATAAGTAAAACTCAAGGGTTAAGTAACAAAAAAGCAACATCTCCAAAAGAAAAGTTGAGAGGTTACTGGTCGCTTTGGTATTCAGCCACGTCAGGTTAGGAATTGTTGTTGTAAATATCAAGAAAACCAACAATTTTTGTCGGATCCTGGACAGACTCATTCTTTTCATGTTCATGATATGCACCCAATTAGTAACAGAGTATGTTAATAATGTGTCGAGCCAAAAATAAACGCGACAAGCATAGGGAAGTTTAAATACCACTTCAAAAGGCAATTGGACATGATACGTGATCAGCTCATGTGCGAAATCCTCTTTAGTAACCTTTTTGATGTGCTAAAAAAAGGGTTAACCACTGACAGCAGTGTTGAAATCATTCGCCGCGAGTTACTAAGGGTAAACACGTACTTTGGAAGATCATTAGGGATGAGAGGCGGGAAGTGCCCCAATATTTGCATGGTTGCTCTCTTCCCCAAATACTAAACATACCCAGATGCGCCTCCAAAAGAATACATTGTTGCGACACTCGCTCCATAAGTTCTTTAGGATAAACCAGGCCGGGGGGAGTTGAATTGGGCCCACGGTCGCAAGTTCAATTGATCCTATCAAAACATAATCAACAACCATAAAAGATTCCAAAGACAAACAATGTCAACTCAAGCACAAGGGCGCTTACTGGAGTAAGAGAATCCAAGATTCGACAAACGAAATTTAGTCGTCCAAAGTGTTGCTTCCCCTTCTTGATATAATCATAGTGTCATCATTCGGTAGTCAACACCAATTTACTCTTACTAGATCTTGGTGATAAAGGCTTCACAAACTTATACATGAAAGATCATAACGATAAATGTGGAAATCAAGCCAAATAAGACAAATGAAACATCTCATATACGTACCTCAAGCATCTTCCAAAGGCTTAGATCGTAAAAAACTTCGAGTTAAAGGCAACAATGTTGGCATGATGGTCATTTCCTATAGCACGGACCCCTGCACGCAAAACATGCAGAAAATTGACATAAACAACCTTAGCCCAGTTCATGTGACGAATGGCGTGCAATTCTAATAGATTAGACATCCACCATAGGTAGATATCATCAGCTCAGTTGGAAAAAATGGTGGCCCTCATCATGAGTAGTGGCTCTAAAAATACCATAAGAGAGGTCCCACAAACCTTTTCCCTGAGGCAACTGAGCTGTGACCGACCCTAGCATGGTCAAAACATCATTATTCACCGTGTTGCTGAATACTAGGTCATGTCCACCCCAACTCAAGCCGGTAATAATGACAAAATCAGTGGGCGTAGTTGTCATCTCACCCATAGGCAGGAGGGACGTATTAGTAGTGTCCCAAATTCTCTCTGCGATTGCTCTACCAACCACCCAAGGAGTGCGAGGTTTCCATGCCATCAAACACAATAAGAAAGGGTCGAATGTAACACCCCAACCTTAACCACAAGATTAAAATCCTACTCAGAATCTGGAGCGTGGCGCGGTGGGAAGAGATTGAATGTCTAGCTTGAGAATCTTGAATCAACAATCAACAAAAGCTTGAAACACCAAAGGGATTGGATATGACCTTGGATAAAGGAGATTCCACCACCAAAGGCCTAACACCCCACCATGACCATCATAAAGGAAAATCCACCAAATGATCAATAAAGGAATGACTAGAAACACCACCATTAATCAATGGATAAAGTAATCTAGATTTGAGAGAAAACTTAGGGAAACCCTAACCAATGCATAAGCATGTTCATAATTCATCAAAAGCTGCTGGAAAAGTATAATAACAGACTATTTATACTAAGCCCAGAATTAAGACAAAGCAGCAAAAACACGATCGTCGAGCAATGCTCGGGCGGCGAAGGTCTTTCGGCCGGGCGCGAGCCTTACGCCTGGCGTCGATCGCGGCAATGCGTGGGTGCAGCGGCCGGCAGGCCCGGCTTCGAGCGGCGAAAGCGCCGAGCGGCGGGCCTTACGGCGTGGTCGCGCACGTAATGTCAGTCGCCCAGAACGTCTGCTCGGGCGAGCAAAATGAGCTGCTCGGGCGAGCAGGTTCCCTGGCGTCCAATGCATTCTCGGCAGAACAGCTGCTCGGGCGAGCAAAAGGAGCTGCTCGGGCGAGCAGGCTCCCTGACGACGCAGTTGGCCCTGAGCTTTATTAGTCCCCAGGCTTCCGGGGTCGGTGGGATGAACGGGCCCCTCCCTAAGGAGCCCCGGGACCCATCCACCGGATGGCCGAGACGAGCCTCCCAGCTCCCGAGGTGACCGGAAATTGCAACTCGATGCTCGAGTTGGACGACGCAGTTCGCTTGGCAGTGGCCACCAGTGAGGAGAAAGGAACCCGGACCTCTTCATCCTCCCCTTCTTGAAGAGGATTTGCCCTCAAATCCACGTCAGGCTCAACATCCTCGATGTAGGGTGAGAGGTCCCCGATGTTGAAGGTTGACGATACACCGATGTCCCCCGGAAGATCGAGCTTGTAAGCGTTGTCATTTACCTTGGCCAAAATTTTGAACGGTCCCTCGCTTCGTGGTTTTAGCTTGTTACTCCTCCGGGATGGAAACCGTTCCTTCCTTAAGTGTAGCCAAACCAAGTCGCCGGGCTTGAACGTGATGTCACGGCGATGCTTGTTGGCTTGGGCCTTATAGAGCTCATTGGTGCGCTCGATCTTTTCCCGAATCTGACGGTGAAGTTTCTGAATCTCAGCGGCCTTTGCACTTGCTTCATAGCTAACCCTCGACTCTAGAGGAAGAGGAAGGAGTTTGATAGGAGTTATGGGATTGACACCATAGCAAGTCTGAAAGGGTGAATGACCCGTAGCACGAGAAGGGGACCGATTAAAGGCAAACTCGGCGTGACATAACTTGGCATCCCAATTTCGTAGACTCCGACTCACAAGACCACGAAGTATAGTAATGAGCGTCTTGTTAGTTACCTCAGTTTGGCCGTCTGTTTGAGGATGATGCGACGTGCTAAATAACAACTTCGTTCCCAAGAGCTTCCACAAATACCTCCAAAAATGACCCATGAATTTAGTATCACGATCCGACACAATGGTTCTCGGGACACCATGCAAGCGCACCACCTCTCGGAAGAAAATGGTGGCAATATGTGTGGCGTCATCGGTTTTCTCGCAAGCAATGAAATGCGCCATTTTAGAGAAACGGTCAACAACGACTAGGATGGAATCCTTACCACGCACTGTTCGGGGAAGGGCTACAATGAAGTCCATACTCAAATCCTCCCACGGACCATTCGAGACCAGAAGGGGTGTATAAAGCCCTTGGTGGAACTGACTTTTAGCATGGTGGCAAATAATACACTTGGATATCACGTCCTGCACATCACTTCCCATCTTTGGCCAATAAAAGTGCTCTTTTAACATGTCAGTGGTCTTGTTAATTCCGAAATGACCTGCGAGCCCACCTCTATGAACCTCCCGCACTAGAAGCTTTCTCAACGGAATTTTGGAACGCACAATTTGTTGCCCTTGAAGAGAAACCCATCTTGGAGCAAATACGGCCCATCACCACCACCGAGGTGTGATTTAAAGTCATCATCCTCCTTATAAAACTCCTTCAAGTGTTGAAACCCAAGTACCCTCGCCTCAACTATGGAAAGAAGAGAGTGCCTCCTCGAAAGCGCATCGGCGACCACATTTACACTCCCCTTCTTGTGTTTCGCCACAAAATTAAATCCTTAAAGAAACTCAACCCAATTAACATGCCGGGAGCTATGCTTGTGTTGTCCATTCAAATATTTGAGCGCCTCATGGTCGGAATGAAGGACAAACTGGCTCGGCCTCAAATAGTGTGACCAATGATCTAGAGCCCGAACGAGAGCATAAAACTCCTTGTCATACGTGGAATAGTTCCTCCTTGAGCCACTGAGTTTCTCACTGAAATAAGCGATAGGACGTTGGTTTTGCATCAACACGGCCCCAATGCCTACACCACTGGCATCGCAATCAACTTCGAAGGCTTGTGTGAAATCCGGGAGAGCAAGTACCGGAGCCTCGCAAAGTTGTGACTTCAGCTTCTCAAAAGCTCCTTGGGCGGCTCGGGTCCACTAAAAAACGCCCTTCTTCATGCATTCGGTAATGGGAGCAGTAAGGGTACTAAAACCCTTGATGAACCGTCGGTAGAACGAAGCAAGACCGTGAAAGCTCCTCGCCTCCGTGATAGTAGAGGGAGAGGGCCAAGAACGGATGGCCTCCACCTTTGAAGGGTCCATAGAAATACCCGCGCCCGAGACAATATACCCAAGAAAGGTGACTTGGGGAGTGCAAAAGTCGCACTTCTCGAGTTTGCCGTAAAGCCGTTGTTGTCGCAAAACCTCGAACACCCGCTCCAAATGCATAATGTGCTCCACTTCACTCCTCGAATATACTAGAATATCATCGAAGTAAACCACAACGAATTTACCAATAAAGGGCCTCAACACCTCGTTCATAAGACGCATGAATGTGCTCGGGGCGTTGGAAAGCCCAAATGGCATGACAAGCCACTCATATAATCCCCCTTTTGTCTTGAACGCCGTCTTCCACTCATCGCCTTCCTTCATACGGATTTGATGATAGCCACTCCGTAGGTCAATCTTGGAGAAAATACAGACCCGTAGTTCATCGAGCATGTCGTCAAGCCTCGGTATAGGGTACCGATACTTGATGGTAATATTGTTGATGGCTCGGCTATCTACACACATCCTGAAAGTACCATCTTTCTTCGGAACCAAGAGGGCTGGGACGGAGCACAGACTCATACTCTCGCGAACATAACCCCGCGATATAAGCTCGTCAACCTGCCTTTGTAACTCTCTAGTCTCTTGTGGATTGCACCGATATGCCGCCTTGTTTGGAAGAGGCGCGCCGGGAATAAGGTCGATCTGATGCTCAATACCTCGGATAGGAGGTAGACCCGGTGGGAGTTCTTCAGGGAACACATCTCCAAATTCAGCAAGAAGGGGGGCAACGAGAGGGTGTTTAGGTTTCACTTCCTCACAAATGTTCGCCTCTAAGAGGAGCAAGGCAAAGATGGCCTTCCCCTTACTTAGGGCTCGCTCTACCCGTGTCTCACTCAAGTGTTTAGGCCCCTCACTTCCCGCCCCAGGTTTAGGTGGTGAAATTTCATGTGGTGCTAGTGGTAGGAGTTTAACCCTCTTGCCCTCGTGGATAAAAGAGTAAGTATTCTTCGAGCCGTCATGAGTGGTTTTCTTGTCGAATTGCCACGGTCGACCCAATAAAATGTGACACGCGCTCATGGGGACAACATCACAAACAATAGAGTCCCTATAGTTAGTGCCAAAGGTTAAATTCACTAAGACACGATTAGTTACCTTAATGCCGTCGCGGTCATTGAGCCATTTCAGTGAATAAGGACGGGGATGTGGCAATAGGGGCAATCCCAGTTTGTCAACCATATATGTAGAGGCCACATTAGTACAGCTCCCCCCGTCAATGATGAGCTCGCCCTCAACTAGGCATCGGGTTTGGAATATAGTCTCGTGGGCTCACAAGAGGACTTCTTGAACATGCAAAGCTCGCCTCAAGACAAGAGCGTCTCCTTGGTCTCGCAAACAATGCGGTTTCTCCTTCCTCACTAGTGTATGCATCCTCGACAACAAATCCGGGTTCATCCTGGGCTCCTTGCAATTCCTCGTCAATGTCCTGAACCTCCTTGAGAGTCAAGGTCCGCCGGTTCGGACAGTCGGCCTGGAAGTGGCCATATCCATGGCACTTGAAGCATTTCTTTCCTTCCATTTGACGAGTGGTCCCCGTAGGAGACGCCACAACAAGTCCCTTCCCTTTGTCAGTTCGGGGGGTCGCAGGGAACTTGGGTGTCTCACTAGGCTTGGGTGTGGCCGATTGAAAAGGAGGTCGATTTGGCGGTGGGAGATAGTTGCGTGAAGTAGACTTGGCGAGAGTCCTTTCTTTGCGACGTCGTTCAACCCGAAGGGCCAAGCTACACAACTCATCCAGGGAATAGTATGGTTGGATCTCGACCCTCTTAGCGATAGTAGGATCCAAGCCATTCAAAAAACGCATCATGGTTTGATCTTTCGGTTCCTGGAGGCCACTTTTGATAAGAAGCTGCTCGAATTCAGATATGTACTCTCCAACGGTTCGTCTGCCTTGAGTTAGGGCATAGGCCCTTTTCAGATTGTCATGACGGTAAGTGCTTGGTAAAAAACGGCGATTCATCACTTGCTTAAGATGGGTCCAAGTGGAAATTCTCGCCTTGCCTTCTCGAGCCCGTTGTGATTTCATATTCTCGAACCAAAGCGAAGCGGCCTTAGTGAGTTTCAAACTTGCGATCTTATAAGCCTTCCCCTCATCATACTCCTTGGTTTCGACGATCCTATCCATCAGTTGGGTCCATTCAATGTAGTCGTCCGGATCAGTGGTACCGTGGAACTCGGGATTGTCAATTTTAACATCCTGGAAATCATCTCGAGGGGGTTGTTCATGCACATTCCGGCGAATTCGTTGGCGTGGAGAACCTTTAGCATCGTCACTCGACTCAAAATTGGGAGGAGGACGGACTGGGCTTTGTGCACGCCTCGGACGTTCAACTCGAGGCGGAGCCGGACGCTCTAGGGCGAGGTTATCCAACCGTGCCATGATAGCATTAAGGGTTCGATTGATGGAGGTGAATTGCTCGTCATGCGTAGCGAGTCGATTCTCGAGGGCCCGAAGTTGAGGGCTACCCCGGTGGCTTGATTCCTCTCGATCGGAATCATCGTGACCATCCATATCGAGGGAAAGGTATGGGACGGATTGTGTTTGGGATTATTTTGTGGAGTTTAGGGGTTTTCTTGTAGTTGGCTTGTGTTTGGCTAAGGGTTCCTTGTGTTTTTCTCACTTGGGCATTTTATCGAACACCTTGTGTGCACAAATTTTCCAACTCTTCCTCCAAGCTCCAATATGCATCAAAATCAACAAACACAATAGCAATAACAATTTCTCCAACACTCTTGGAGTCACAAGGGATGGGGAACACCAATATTTCAATCAAAATACCAAAATCCAACAATAGAGAACTACTAGTATGAACAATGGAAAAAACTCAAGCTAGATGAAAAACCTTGAGCTCTGATACCAAATGGAGCGTGGCGCGGTGGGAAGAGATTGAATGTCTAGCTTGAGAATCTTGAATCAACAATCAACAAAAGCTTGAAACACCAAAGGGATTGGATATGACCTTGGATAAAGGAGATTCCACCACCAAAAGCCTAACACCCCACCATGACCATCATAAAGGAAAATCCACCAAATGATCAATAAAGGAATGACTAGAAACACCACCATTAATCAATGGATAAAGTAATCTAGATTTGAGAGAAAACTTAGGGAAACCCTAACCAATGCATAAGCATGTTCATAATTCATCAAAAGCTGCTGGAAAAATATAATAACAGACTATTTATACTAAGCCCAGAATTAAGACAAAACAGGCAAAAACGCATCGTCGGAATACCGCCGCGGCGAAAGGTCCGCTCGGCGAAGGTGCCTTCGCTGGCGTCGGCCAGCGGCAATGCGTGGTCGCAGCCCGGCAGGCCACCTCGAGCGGAAAAGCGCTTCGAGCGGCGAGCCTTCCAGGCGTGTGGTCACGCACGTCGATGCCGGGCCGTAACGCTCGCCGGCGAGCAAATGAGCCGCCGGGCGGCGAGTTCCTCTGGCGTCAATGCATTCTCGCAGCAATACCGCCGGCGAGCAAAAGGAGCTGCTCGGGCGAGCAGGCTCCCTGACGACGCAGTTGGCCCTGAGCTTTATTAGTCCCCAGGCTTCCGGGGTCGGTGGGATGAACGGGCCCCTCCCTAAGGAGCCCCGGGACCCATCCACCGGATGGCCGAGACGAGCCTCCCAGCTCCCGTGGTGACCGGAAATTGCAACTCGATGCTCGAGTTGGACGACGTAGTTCGCTTGGCAGTGGCCACCAGTGAGGAGAAAGGAACCCGGACCTCTTCAGAATCTCAAACCTGTGATTAGCGCAGCGAAACACCTTAGGTCGAGGCATTACTGATGCATAATGAATCAAAAACAATCCATCATACACGAAATGAAAGAAAACGATCGTTCACAAGATAGAACTTGTGATTGTTGAAACCTCAAAAACGAATGGATCGAATGGAATGTGAATGAAAGGAACGAATTATGGAAGGCTCAAACGAGAGTTCTAATGATTAGACATGCATGACAACCAAGAGAATTCAAAAGATAAAACCAAAAACGTACCAATTCAAAAGAACCAAACGAGAGACGTGAAAAGAACTTGATAGAATGAGCAACGAAGCCTCTCCAATTGCTACAGCCACACCACAATCTTCAAGAGCTCCTACTCCTCCTTTGCACCACCCAAGAATGCTCAATATTGGATTAGAAGAGGAGATTCCACACGAAAACCCAAAGGGATTTCGAATTCTAGCCAAAACTAGAGAGAAAACTAAAGCATAGCAACTTTAGAGAGATTTGTGTTTAATTTCAATATGAATGAGATGTGTCTTACAAGAGGCCTAAGGGGGTCTATTTATAGTAGAGACCCACCCTTTAGGCGTCACCCATCATCAAGAAAATGCCCCTTAAGGGCTTACATCATCCCACTCACATATTACATCACTTTAAAGAAAATACAATATCTCCTAAAATAGAACTCTAATACTAAAGATTCAAAAGCCAAAATGTACATAAAGGATAGCTCTATCATATGGCTGAATGAGAACTTCAAGACTCTTGAGATAAGGAGCTCAAAAATCCCTTAGTGTAGGAGATACCCGTGATGTCATGTGAGAAACCACTTGAAATGAGTTGTAGTAGGTTTGTGATGTCTTTAAGAGCTTCCTCTTGATACATTGAAGTATGATATGCATCATTCACCCCTTCTTGAGAAAAGTTTGCCTCAAACTTGGAATCTCTTCTCCTTCTTGATAATAAGGTTTGAGATCACTTATATTGAAAGTACAACTTCCCTCATAAACATCATCTAACTTCAACTTATAAGCATTATCTCCGATCTTCTCAATAACCTCAAAAGGACCATCACTTCTTGGTTTCAATTTCCCTTTTCTTCTATTTGGAAACCTTTCTTTCTTGAGGTGAATCCATACCAAGTATCCAGGTTTGAAAATAACCTTCTTCCTCTTTTGATTGACCTTCTCTTCAACCCTTTGAGTATACCTCATGATCTTTTCACGAATTTCCTCATGTAACTTCTTAATCTCCTCCACTCTCTTATTAGCTTCAAAACTGAATTTAGTTGGTGTAGATATAGGAGATAAATCCATGGGCTTGAGAGGGCTCTTACCATACACAACTTCAAATGGAGATAACTTTGTAGCTCGATTTGGACTCCGATTATAAGCAAATTCAGCATGGCTCAACAAAGTATCCCAACTTTTCTTATCCTTACTCACCAAAGCTCGTAATTAGGCTCCCAAGGTACGGTTGACAACTTCAGTTTGTCCATCCGTTTGGGGATGACATGCCGTGCTAAATTTGAGTTTTGTTCCCATCTTCTTCCAAAGAGTAACCCAAAAGTGACTTAGAAACTTAGAGTCTCTATCACTCACCATAGTCTTGGGTATACCATGCAACTTAACAATCTCATCAAAGTATAAAGTAGCAACTCTCGTAGCATCATATGTAGTGTTGCAAGGTACAAAATGTGCCATCTTTGAAAATCGATCTACAACCACCATAATAGAATCTTTACCTCTTTGAGTTCGAGGTAGACCCACAACGATGTCTAAACTCACATCTTCCCAAGGATGATATGGGATAGGTAGAGGTGTATATAAGCCTTGAGGCAACACATGTGACTTGGCAAGATTGCACGTGCCACATCTCTTCACAATATGCTCAACATCTTTCACCATACTTGGCCAAAAGTAATAATCTCTCAACATCAAATAAGTCTTCTCTATACCAAAATGACCCGCCAAAGCACCTCCATGGACCTCTTGAATCAACAATTCACGCAAGGAAGTCTTTGGTATGCATAATTGATTCCCTTTGAATAGGAAACCATCTTCAATATGAAACATTTCATGGGGATGTTTCTTCGCCAAAACATACACTTCTTTGAAATCTTGATCATCTTGATACAAATCCTTAATATGCTCAAATCCAGCAACATTAGAATCAAGAATATATGTAAGTAAGTACCTTCTTGAAAGAGCATCGGCACCCTTATTCAAGTGCCCGGCTTTGTGCTTGATCACGAATTGAAAGGCTTGCATAAATTCAACCCATTTGGCATGGCGTGGGTTAAGCTTGTGTTGGCCTTGGATGAATTTGAGAGCTTCATGATCACTATGAAGAATGAACTCTCCGCTTAGCAAATAGTGCCTCCAATGCTCAAGAGCTCTTATAATGGCATAGAACTCTTTATCATATGTACTATACTTCCTTTTTGCCTCGTTCAACTTCTCACTAAAATAAGCAATTGGCCTTCCCTCTTGTGTAAGGACGGCACCAATGCCAACTCCACTAGCATCCACTTCTACTTCAAATACTTTGTCAAAACATGGCAAGACTAGAAGAGGTGCGTTACACAGCTTTTCTTTGATGCTCTCAAACGCCAATTGAGCGCTTTTACTCCAAGAATACTCCTTTTGCTTCAACAATTCGGTCATAGGAGCCATAATAGTAGAGAAATTCTTGATAAATCTTCTATAGAAAGAAGCTAAACCATGAAATGATCGTACCTCATGTATACTCGTTGGTGTTGGCCATTCTTGGATAGCTTTGATCTTTTCTTGGTCGACATGGATTCCATCTTTGGAGAGCACGTATCCAAGGAAGACAACCTTGGGTGAGAAAGAGCACTTCTCCAAGTTGGCGTGAGCTTTCTTTCTCCAAGATATACAAAACTAGCTCTATATGCTTTACATGATCATTCTCACTTCTACTATATACAAGTATGTCATCAAAGTATACAACAACACACTTTCCAATCAAAGGTTTCAATACATGATTCATTAACCTCATGAAAGTAGAAGGAGCATTTGTTAGACCGAAAGGCATCACTAACCATTCATATAAGCCTTCTTTGGTTTTGAAAGTCGTTTCCATTCATCTCCTTCACATACGAATTTGATGATATCCACTCTTCAAATCGATCTTTGAAAACACAACACTTCCATAAAGTTCATCAAGAAGATCCTCCAAACGTGGAATGGGAAAACGATATTTGATGGTGATTTTGTTGATGGACCTACAATCCATGCACATACGTTGAGTACCATCTTTCTTTGGAACTAGTAACACCGGAACGGCGCATGGGCTCATACTTGGACGAATCAAACCCTTTTGGAGTAGCTCATCAACTTGCTTTTGAACTTCTTGAGATTCTTTGGGGTTCATTCGGTATGCTTGCTTGTTGGGTAATGTAGCTCCCAGAACTAGATCAATCTTATGCTCAATGTCCCTTCTTGGTGGCAAGCCGTGGGGCATGTCTTTTGGGAACAAATGACCAAATCTCCTCATCAAGGGGGCAAGCCGTGGGTGTTCAATAGTTGGGGAAGCTTGTTCCTCTTGCAAATTCGCCAAGATCAACTCCTTTTGCTCATAAAACTCATGTTGATCCGCTTTTAGCAAAGAAACAATATTGGACTCCTTTTCTTGCTCCTTTTGTTGGGGTGGCCGAATAATAGAAGAAGGTGGCAATGGGGCCAATGTGATCTTCTTCTTGTTGATGGTGAAGGAATAAGTGTTCATTCTCCCATCATGTGTGACGTACCTATCAAAAAGCCAAGGTCTCCCAAGCAAAATATGACAAGCATCCATAGGTACTACATCACACCATATTTGATCTTTGTAACTCTTCCCAATGGATAAAGATATAAGCACACGTTTATCAATCTTTATACCCTTCCCATGACTCAACCATTGTATATTGTAAGGAGAGGGATGAGAGCTTACTTCCAACTTCAATTTTTCAACCATTAAAGTAGAAGCCGCATTAGTACAACTACCTCCATCAATAATGAGTGAACATACCTTCCCTTGAACCGTACATCTAGTATGGAAGATAGTTTCACGTTGCTCCAATTCGTTTGGTGTAGAAGCCACGCTTAATGCCCTTCTCAACACAAGTAATTCTCCATCATCCGCTTCTTCTACATTTTCCTCTTCACAAACGTCATCCTCCTCAAGTTGCTCTTCTTCATACTCACTCTCATGGCAACTTGGTTCAACATATAAAGCACTTTGATATTCAACAAGAGAGACTACACGTTTGTTAGGACATTCGGATGCAATATGACCCAACCCTTGGCACCTAAAACATCTTCTTGGAGGTAATGTCCTTGATTCTTGGACATGGGGTTTAGAGGGGGGGTTTTGTGGCTGATTTTGTGAGGTTTTGCCGTAGGGTTTTTGGGAGGATGGGGGCTGATTTTGTGGAGTTTTGTATTGTGTTTAGGTAGGTGGGCGTGTGGTATAAGGTTTGGCTTGTGTAATGCGTTCTCATGGTATCTTTTCCCCTTTCTTTCCTTTGCCTTTCTACTTTCAAGGCCAAAGTACTTAATTCATCCAACGATTGATAAGAATGTAACTCAACAACATTACGTATCCAATCATTCAAACCAATTAGGAAACGTACCAAAACTTGTGGCTCATTCTCCTTTAAGTCACAACGCCAAAGGAGATGTTCAAACTCTTTGGTATACTCTTCCACCGATTTGGATCCTTGAACAAGCTTTTGAAGTTTGACATAGTTGTCTTGGACGTAACTTTGAGGTAGAAATTTGCCTTGCAATTTGGACTTCATCTTTTCCCAAGAACGAATCTTGTCTTTCCCTTTTGCTTGGCGTTTCTTTTGAAGGTTAGTCCACCAAATACTAGCATGCTTTCTCAACTTCAAGGCTACATACTTCACTTTTAGCTCATCATTAACTTCTTTCAAATCAAATACCCTTTCTACAGTTTGAATCCAATCAAGAAATACCTCCGGATCTAAACTACCATCAAATTCAGGTATTTCAACTTTAAAGTCAAAACGTTCACCCCTTCTTGAGAATGGACTAGGCGTGCCATATGAAACGTCTTGATCAACATTTAAAGACTCCTTTTGTAAAGCACGATTCAAATCCATATAGGTCTTTAATTGTTTTTGCAACATCTCAATTTGCATCCTCATAGCGTCGACATTCTTAGGTGAACTAGATTGAGACTCTTCCATTTGATTCAATCTTGATGTCAAATTATTAGAACTCACGTAGGTAAGGACGGATTTGGGTAGGTTTGTGTTTGGTTTTAGGGTTCTTTGTGGAGCTTGGGGCTCTTTATGAATTCTTGATGAATTCTTGATGGGTTCTTTATGAGTTCTTGGAAGAACTCTAGGGTGGCGAGACAAATGGGACGAAAACAAGGTGTAAAAACATGCAAGAACACGAGGGGTATCAACAAACTAAGCTCTGATACCACTTTTGATGCATAATGAATCAAAAATAATCCATCATACACGAAATGAAAGAAAACGATCGTTCACAAGATAGAACTTGTGATTGTTGAAACCTCAAAAACGAATGGATCGAATGGAATGTGAATGAAAGGAACGAATTATGGAAGGCTCAAACGAGAGTTCTAATGATTAGACATGCATGACAACCAAGAGAATTCAAAAGATAAAACCAAAAACGTACCAATTCAAAAGAACCAAACGAGAGACGTGAAAAGAACTTGATAGAATGAGCAACGAAGCCTCTCCAATTGCTACAGCCACACCACAATCTTCAAGAGCTCCTACTCCTCCTTTACACCACCCAAGAATGCTCAATCTTGGATTAGAAGAGGAGATTCCACACGAAAACCCAAAGGGATTTCGAATTCTAGCCAAAACTAGAGAGAAAACTAAAGCATAGCAACTTTAGAGAGATTTGTGTTTAATTTCAATATGAATGAGATGTGTCTTACAAGAGGCCTAAGGGGGTCTATTTATAGTAGAGACCCACCCTTTAGGCGTCACCCATCATCAAGAAAAGGCCCCTTAAGGGCTTACATCATCCCACTCACATATTACATCACTTTAAAGAAAATACAATATCTCCTAAAATACAACTCCAATACTAAAGATTCAAAAGCCAAAATGTACATAAAGGATAGCTCTATCATATGGCTGAATGAGAACTTCAAGACTCTTGAGATAAGGAGCTCAAAAATCCCTTAGTGTAGGAGATACCCGTGATGTCATGTGAGAAACCACTTGAAATGAGTTGTAGTAGGTTTGTGATGTCTTTAAGAGCTTCCTCTTGATACATTGAAGTATGATATGCATCAATTACCGCCGTCCCCAAAAGAGACAAGGCACAAACACTCCAAAACCAACCAAGAAACAACTTTTACAACCCTTGAAACATTAGATACATAACTTAGAAACTTAAAAAAAAAAATACTAATACAACTTCAGACTTGGTCGTCCTGCCGATTATAGAACCTTGGGAACTACCTCACAACTGGAGCTACTTCTGAATAGACTTGTCCTTGCCTTGGGAGCTCGAACCTCCTAAAAACAAAATATTAAAACATTTCCAAACGTGAGTGGGGAAACACTCAGTACGTAAACCTCCAACACGTAAAACCGTTCGAAAACGGTTTTAGTGCCGGCATTTAAATTCATTTGAAAACAGGGAAAGGGAAAAGAAACATTAACATGAAATGACATGAACATATACATATACATGAGTAAATGTTGTAGAATAGAGAGAGATAGAAAATACGTGGAACCCTTATGATCGGTGCAAGCACCTCACACACGCGCATGCCCAAATCGATCTAGATTTGGATTGGGTGACTGCTGAGCAGTCGACACTGGCCAGGTCTAGGACACTCTGATCAGGAGCATCTAAAAGGCTAGTACTTCACGTAACTAGCTAGAACATAAAACATAGATTATATAAAATGGGTCCACTTTTGAATACAATGATATCATAAAACATAAAACTTGACATGGTAGGAATATAATGAACCATGAACATGATTAGATATAAAAGTTGGACAATTCGCGTACCTTGGGATGATAAAGTCCCTGGCGGTGCGTCTCGGCTTTGAGATGGCTTTGGTAACTTGTCAACTAAGACATGAATAATGGAAAAATGAAGAACCGAATGAGGCTCTTAATTAGTTCCAAAAGTTTAGAAACTTAGGAAAAATATAAATGAAATAACTTAGGGAGCAAATTTCAGGTTGTATAAAAATAAAGATTATAGCGTAACTTGAGTTAGGAAAATCGGAATGAAGTAAAAGAGTACATCCCGGAATAGGGAAAATCATAATCTACAACTTTGTCAATAGAACCAGAGGGTAAAAATGAGAGGGAGGGCTCCAAAATGGGCCGGACAGAAACTGGGTTCGGATAATTAAGAACTCCGGGTCGAATTTATATGAAGATATTGACGTAGAAAGGTGAATTAAGAAGATGGAACTTGAATCTTGGAAAGTTAGCTTAAATTTATGAAGAATGGGACTTAAAGATTGAAGGTTAGAATGGAAATCGTGGACTTAAAGATGATGCGAAGACGTGATAATGAGATTAAAAATGAAGTGAGAATGATTCATGGGGTATGGGTTTTCGAACGTGATTGAGAGGCAAGCTTAAGTTGGTACTTTAGAGGGCAAATGACTTGAAGCTACTTAGGGCTTGGAGGTTATAAAGCTAGATGAGAAATCTTAGCTAGATCAATAATAAAGGGCTTTTAAGCTAAAATCCATGAGGAGAAAACTTATAACTTGCGTTAGATTCATAAACCCTTGGAATGATGACCTTAGGATATACTTAGGCTTCCAAACCATACTTTTCAACCTTAAAATCATAATATAGGATTACAACATATAACCATAACTTATCAATGCTTAAAATCCTCTATTGATATTGGTTTAGGGCCCCAAAGATGGAATTTAATAAGGAATAAACTGGGCAGAAACTTCAAGATGGACAGCCCTTCTTTCCGGGCTCATAACTCACACTCCCGATATCGGATAACTACAAACCATACCTTTCTGGAAAGCTTGCAATGTGAACTAAAACTTTCATGTTTACCACAAAAACTAGAAAGATCTTCAAAGGGACGAAAAACAGCCCTTAAGCTACTGACTTTCAGAAACGTATTCCGAAACGTGACGTTACGGTTTTGGCCATAACTCGGCCTATACAAGACGGAATTTAGAAATTCCAAAGCCTATGGTTAGCTAACACCTTGGGCTATCTTATGGAATAAAAGTCTGGCCTAAACTCTAAATTTTGAGCCTCTGTAAATTTCCAGAAGTTGGACAGAAACTATTTTGCTTTTAAACTCAGCTCTAATGGTAATTTTGGCCCTTAATTGACAATAATTCTCAACTAAATCACACTTTGGCTATACTCCATCATATTTCCAGAAATAAACCTTGAAAGTTAACTCATCAAAGAGCTTAAATCTCACATGCATCCATAAATTCAACATGCAATTCATCCCAACATCATACTTTGATATTCTTTCACTAAAATCTCTTTAATTTACCCAATTAAACATAATAACACTTTAATAACAATCTTAACATACATAATCAGCCCTTAATACTCAGAATCTTTTCAAGAATCTTACATGCATCAAGATTATAACACTATCCATCAAGAATTCAACAAGAAAACCTCAAGATCTCATCCAAATACACATGCATATACTCCAAACTCAAACCCTAACTTAACCAAAACAATTATAACTTGGAATTTATGCTAAAAGAGAGTAAAATAGATAGAAATTACAAAAGAAACATATATAAAACATGAAATTCAGATTAGGGTTTGAAAGAATTGAAATTGGGGGTTTGAGAGATTACCCTTAAGGTTAGAAATTGATGAAAACACAAGAGAGGGGAAGAAGGTGCACGGCGGCGGCGTGACTGGCGGCGGCGAGGCGGCCGGTGGCCGGAAAATGCGGCTGGGGGCTGCTGTGGGGAGCCTCGGCCGAGGGGTGCAGAAGGAGGGAGGGAGGGAGAGCTTGAAAGTGATGAATTAGAATGAGTGTAAAGTGACTAACTCCCCTCTTAATTAGCAAAAATATATATCTATCATCTAATTAAACTAATACCACTTAAAATACTTAGGACAACAATTTAGTAAAATAAACACTAGATAAAATAATAGGATGATAAAATTTAGGTCAAATAAATAAGAATTGTAATTAGTAAGTTGAAATAGTGAGGTTTGTAGAGAATAAAATTTAGGAGTAATAAATTGGTAACAACTTGGTAAAATAAATTAGAACTTGGATTAAATAAAATAATATGAGTAAAATTACCACTTGAAATTATATAAAGGAAATGTGATTAAAAAGGATTAAAATTGAGATGGTAAAATACATAAAATGAGACATAAAATATTCAACTGATCCTCGATAAATAAATTTATAACATAAATCGTATAACCTGAAATACTTTAACTCATTGAATGAATATGTAAAGTAAATTTTTAAGCCGATAATTCGGCACCTTAGCCATCTCTTGCACGAGACTTGACACCGATAACAATAAATAAATAAGTAAATGAATAAATAAATAAAGGTAAACGCGAACAATTTATAACATAATTTAAATAATTACGGTAATTTGTATTTAATTAATCATGGTTTTGGGGCGGGTTGTTACACCCAACCTCACAAGCTCCAAAGTCTCTACCCTGAAACCGGACATGAAGGACATAATTACATCTATGGGTTTCACCAAGGTTCCACAAGTTTTCAAAGCATCCTCCTAAATAAACAAATTAGGGGCTACAATCAAAGTCTGGAAAATTAAAGAGAAAACAGTGCAAATGAAAAAGCTCAATGGGCCCACGCAAACCGGGAAACACAAGTTAGGCCAGAAGAAAATAGATCAGTTTGGTGTCGGTAATCAGAACTGAGAGAGAGAGAGAGAGAGAGAGAGAGAGAGAGAGAGATGGGGTAGAGATAGAATTGAAGAGGGAGATCGAGTATATTAGTCAAGAATCATGATATATTAGCTACCTTGTTATAAAGAAGATAAAAATACTTTAATGAATCCTTAAATCTCTAAAAACATTTCAAGAGATTGACAGTCCATCAACATACATTCCTTGATTTTAAGAAATATTCTCCCACAATCTCTTTATAACTCATATTTGTTATGATTGACTTTAATTTTTAGTATTTCAAGGGAAACTTCCTCAGGATTCCCTATAAATATCATAATATTTTTAAGGAATATTGAGAGAGAGCTTCCTTTGAAATATTTTTGAAACTTTTAAAAAAAAGTCCAATATTTTGAGGGAAAAGAGTGTATCCTCAAAATATGTTAGTCTAAATTTATAAAATTTCTATTAGTGACGAGGCAACGCGGATTGAGCTGAAATGGGTTTATGTTTAAAGCAACAAGCATCATGCAATGATAAATGCAAGTTGTAATAACTGGTAATAACTAACATATGGTATACCAATCACTAGAAGTGGTCATGCATTGTAGCATAAGCTCATACAAACGTAAGTACATACTATAAGTAAAAATCACCCATCATGGACTTTACGTAAGGTTTTCCATATTTTCCCTTTTCAACAAGTGATCATACCTAACATGACCATATTCATGCACCCATTGGTTAATTTCTAAGTTTTGTATTATCAGTTTAAGTATTTGACTTATGTTGTTTTCCAATTTTATAAAACCAAATAAAACAGCTTTCTGTGTGGTCCTTTTTTTTGCAAGGTTTAGAGATATTTAAATTAAGGAACTTTACTTTAACAAACATCCATATTTACGAAGAGACTTATTTCCAGATACTAAATTTAATGCTGACATAAAATTGTTATATGTTCAATGTAAAGATCAATTGCCAATTGCGTGAAGTTGGAATTTATTACTACTAGGTTGATTCTTACAATAAGTAAGTTGAGTTGATTGTCAGATAGTTAGATTGTGTATAAACTTAATTAGCAGTATTAGTGTTCCTTATTTTATCCAAATTGTGGTGCTTTTGCTTGTTGCTTGTGAAACTCAATGTCTATGTAGAATATATAATACTATTTGTACATTTTTTAACTATTTGTTAAACTTACTTTTCGTTGAGTTCATTCTTGAAATGATAATTAAGTTTTATTTTCACAAGGTTAGAGTAGCATAGTTTAATACTTTTAGTTCATGCATAGTTTAAATAATTCTTTTAGTACAATAGGTCAGTGGATAATAATTTAAAAGTAGTGCGTATTGTCTTAGTGAACTATAGTCCGATAATAATTATTTTGGATTAGTTTAAGAGTATAAAAGGTATTAATATGTTGGATAAATATAAGATAGGTTTAAAGATAAAAACAAGTATTAACACTCTTAAGATGGTCAACACGAACATGTAAGATATGGGCCAACATTGGTTGTGTAGGTGTATAGAAAGCAAGAAAAGGGAGAATAGGTCCAATACGAACCGTGTTATCCTGACACAAGTCGTGTAAGCCCCCTGACTATTGTTAATGCTTCCAATAGCTAGATTTATCTAGGTAACTAATTCTTAATAACATTTGATCATGTGATCTTTGACCCCGACAACTATAGTTTTAAGGAAAATTGGATCGTAGTTCACTGTACTTTAGACCTTGAGATTGTAGTAAGTCGAAATTTAAAATTCTATCACATTTAGGGGTGAGCAACGCTAATAATTTTTAGAGATTCCAGTCCCAGTTGTGACCTGGAGCAAATGTTTGCTCCCACTCCCAGTTCCACCAAGAACGGGAAATGAATCGGGAAATTTTTAGTCCCAGTTTCCTAACTTATTTGCACCTATCATTTAATTTTTTTTTCCATAGAAAACCAATATAGAAATAACACAATTTTTATAAAATGTCCATATGTAGATTGTAGAAGTCAAGTCAGAGAGTAAATGTTTTTTTATAATATATGTGTGGGGGGAGGGGGGGTGAACGGTTTCAGATCCGAAACTTGAAACTTGACCGGAACCGGTCAAACGGGTAGGTTCCAGAACCTGATCCGGTCAAACAGGTAAGGACAAGGTTCCTAAAATTCAGGAACTTGTCAAATGGGTAAGGGTAAGGTTCCTAAACTACTACCTTGAATTGGAAACTAGAACCTATCAATTAGAGTTAGGTTTCGGGTATTGTCACTGAATTTGAAGATTTCATGAATAGCTTGTTATATGACTTAGGTTAATTTTTTGGGAAGTTGTAATTATGTTGGGACTTAATATTTATTAAGACTATTTGTAATTTTGTATCGTCTATTTCCATAAAACTAACTTGTAAGACTATTTTAAATGTTTGGTTTGTTTGCACTTTAGAACAATATGGGATTGGTGTATGTTAGTCAATATATGAATGTTATGAATGAAATAATGACACATTAGACTTTATTATTCTTTTTTTTTAAAAAATGCTAGACTTTAGCACAACATATTTTTTAAAAAAAAAACAAAAAAAAACATGTTAGAAAATATATTACTATATAATAGGTGGGTACCCCAAACTGAACCCAGAACTACGGGTAAGGGTAAAGTTCTTAAAATTTAAGAACCGGTTTAAACTAGTAAAGGGGTAAGGTTCCTAAAATTTAGAAACCGGTCAAACAGGTGAAGGTAAGGTTTAGGGGCGCAGGCTTGAAATATAAAACTTTAGTAAGGGGTCCAATTGAGGGGCAACAAGGCCCAGCGTCAAACAAATGGAGGCCTCAATTAGTGAGATTTAGTGGCATGATGCTAATTGTTGTTGATGTGTTATTATTCAAGTGTACTTTTTGCTTCATTTTTTCTATTGGCACTGAGTCTTAGCTAGTGTGATGATGTTAAACTTGCAGCTAAATATTTGGGTATAAGTTGTTGAATATCAACTACTACTGTTGCTTCTACTTGCGCAAAGGACTTGAAGGAGTTATTGTTTCATTTATCAATTTTCTTTTTTGCATTTTTCTACATAATGATGCCTGGAAAATATTTATCTGAAAGTGAAAAGAGAAAAAAGAGAAAATGTGATGAAGAACTTGTTAAATCAAACAAAGTGATATTCATAAATTTATTGTTAGGAATGTGCCAAATAAATTGTAAAATGATATATCAAATGATATTTCGAATAAAGTCTAATGATGTGTTAAATGATATTCCAAATGAATTGTCAAATGATATTTCTAACGAAGTGTCGAATGATGTGCCAAATGATGTACCAAATGTTCACATTGATGAACAAGCAATTCCTTTTTTTGATATTTATGACCTTGTGAATTCGGTCACTCTTGATGATAAATTGAGATACATCTTAGTTAAGAAGGGATCCATAAGAGAATTGGACCTTGAATTTCCTCTTGATGCTAATAATAGACATTTTTATTATGCTCATTATTCTAGAAAATTGAGTAATGGTGAGATTTGTGATAGAAAATGGTTAGTTTATTCTAAACATGCTGATAAAGTATTTTGCTTTTGTTGCAAACTGTTAAAATATATTAATAATAAGAATTTGTTATCAAGTGAAGATTTTCGTGATTGGAAACATATTAGTGATATGTTCAAACAACATGAAATAGTGCTGAGCACATGAATAATATGAGTACTTGAAATGAAGTAAGAGTAAAACTGAATAAAAATGAAACCATCGATAAGAACTTACAAGAAGCTATTGCAAAAAAAAAAAAAAAAAAAAGAATCGATGGAGGCAAGTATTGCTAATAATTTTTGTCAGCTGTGAAATGTCTAGCTACACATAATTTAGCTTTTAGAGGATCTAATAACAAACTTTATCAAGATCATATTAGACAGATTGGCAAGTTTGATGTTGTAATGCAAGATCATATTAGACAAATTAAGAAGCGTGAAATTCATTATCATTATCTTGGACATAAAATACAAAACAAATTAATTTCTCTTTTGGCTCAAAGTATGAAAAGTTCTATAATCAAGACAATCAAAGAGACAAAATACTTTTCCATAATCCTTAATTGTATCCATGATATTGCTCATCAAGACCAAATGACACTAATAGTACGATGTATTAACATGTCAACAATTAAAATAAAAATTGAAGAGTACTTTTTAGAGTTCTTAGAGGTAAATGATACATTAGGACTTAGACTTTTTGTTGAATTGCAAAATACTCTATAGTTTCTTGGTCTCAATATTGATGATATAAAGGGTCAAGGTTATGATAATGGTTCTAATATGAAAGGGAAACACCAAGGTGTACAAAAACGTTTACTTGAAATAACCCCGAGAGCATTATATATGCCTTGTGCTTGTCATAGTTTGAATCTTGCTCTAAGTGATATGACTCATTCTTGCACTAGAGCTATTTCATTCTTTAGAATTGTTCAACACTTATATTAATATACATTATTTTCTAGCTCTACAAAAAGATGAAACATTTTGCTTGACAATGTATCTGAACTTACCCTTAAATGTTTGTCTAATACTTGTTGGGAGAGTAGAATTAAAAGTGTTAAAGCTATTAGATTTTCAACTCCTAAATTAAGATTGGCTTTGTCAAAGTTATATGATTCTTGTAGTAATGATGCAAAGTCAAAGAATGAAGCAAAGTCTTTGTATGATGCACTTGGAATTTTAAGTTTTTGCTTAGCATGGTTATTTGGTATGAAATTTTGTTTGATGTGAATAAGGTAAGTAAGATTTTCCAATCTAAGTCTATGTCTATTGATGCCAGTGTAAAACAAGTAGAAGGTATGATGTCTTATTTTGAAAAATTTAGGGATGAAGGTTTTACTTCTAGTATGAATATTGCTAAAAGTAATGCACTTGATATGGAAATTGAGCCATCCCTTCCAACAAAGCGTCGTACTTTTAGAAAAGACTAATTTGATGAAAATGGTTCTGAGGATAAACAAAGTTTGTCACCTAAAGAATTATTTAGAATTGAGTATTTTTTTTGTTGTTGTGAATATGCCAATTGCTTCTTTGAAAAACAGATTTGAGCAACTGAAAACATTTTAAAGTATTTGTGGATTTTTATTTGATTCAAACAAGTTAAAATCATTAAATGAAAAGGAACTGAGAGAATGTTGTACTAATTTTATGTGATAACCCAACGTTAAATAGACTATATTTTTGTTTACTTAAGTTAATTAATCAAGTTAACCAACCAAAGTTGCGCATTTCAATTCATCTAATCGTTGTGTTTTGCAGGACTTAAACAGTGCAACGACCATCTATTCTCCAGTGGAGTAATTTCGGTAGATACTCCTCAAGTACGATTCCAAACCGGGAATACTACTTGAGGAGTATCTACCGAAATTACTATATTGGAGAATAGATGGTCGTTGCACTGTTCAAGTCTTGCAAAACACAACGGTTAGATGAATTGAAATGCACGACTTTGGTTGGTTAACTTGATTAATTAACTTAAGTAAATAGACTATATTTTCACTCTACTTTTTCTCATCGAGATTCATCCGATGTTAATTTAGAAGATATTTACTCAGAATTGAAAGCGTTGCAATGTATTTTGCCAAATGAATTAATGACGGCAACTGAAATTCTGGAGTTTGTTAAATCTGCAGATTGTTAGCCGAATACTTTTGTCGCTTATAAAATATTTTGACAGTCCCAGTGACTGCGGCATCAGCGGAAAGAAGTTTTTCAAAGTTAAAGCATCAAAACATACTTGAGATCTTCGATGTCACAAGAGCAATTGAATGACCTAGCTATTTTATCAATCGAAAAAGATTTTTTGGAAAATGTCGATGTTGATGTACTCATTAATAATTCTACTTCTCGAAATTCTCGTAGAACACATCTTTTATGATTCTTCTTGAGTTTTTATACAAAAAAAAATTGATATGGCGTAAGAGTTGTCACTAGTTTATGCTTTTGAAATCTGTAGCTATTGTGTCCATACTTATCTAAGTGTGAATGCTTGATGTTATATCTCTATTTATCATAAAGAAAAATGATTTTTTTTTGGTAAAATCATTGTAGTTGTAAATATTTGCTTGTTTTCTTTTTATTTAATTGACATTATGTGAATGCTTTAAAATATTTTTCAGATTCTGTGACTATTTTTTCATTTATGCAGACTCGAATGAGAAATTTTCTCTTCTGTTGGGCATAGAAGAGCAACATTTAATATCAATTTCATGGGGAAAAAAATTATGTTTTCACAGGTACGCATTTTGACTAAATTTTTAGTATCGTTGTTTAGTATATGGATATTAATGCATTTTTCTAAAAGGTCCCCAATTGGTTTACTATGTCAACAAGGGCCACAGAAATATCAGGAGCGGGCCTGTGCGGCAGCAGCAGGGGTGGTCTGCTACCTTTCCTCTTGCGTCTGGGGGTGTGCCGCCGGTGGTGGGGCTCGGTGCTGTTGACGGCGACGTCTGGGCCAGAAGGAGCAGCGACGGTGGTTGGTGGTGGTCGTCATCGAGGCGAGGGTCGCGCCAGAGTCGGGTCCGAGTAGCAGTAGACTCACCTTCGTTGCTGTTTTCCTCACTTGCTTGGAGGCGTTTTCCGGCCGGGTGGTGGCATAGGCGGTGGTGCGGTGCCACTGGGGGGGGGGGTGGTTGGCTTCTGCAATGTTGGTGTGGTGGGAGGAGTAGGGAGAACAAGAGAGAGAGAGAGGCATGACCGTATGAGGGTTGGGAGGGAGAAAAAGGTGTCGTGACTCGCGAGGGAGTTTTAGAAATTAGGTTAATTGGACTAGGCTTTAATATTAATAATGGTATTTTTACCCATAACAATATTTTTCAAAGGAAAAGTAAAGTAATTAAAAACATAGTCAAAATGGAGAAAATAATTTTATTAATATAAATAAGTTTCAAAACGTTCAAAATAACACTTTAGTTAATAAAAATATCCACATACAATAATAAAAGTAGATATTAATTAGTCACCCTGAAATACTAGAATACTCTTATTAGTCACAGAAAATTACTAATATGTTTCTGTTAATCCCTCAACGGTCCCACGAACTCAAATGTTAGCAAAATAATCATAAACAAATTCTCAAAATTAATGAAATCAAATTTAAATTATTGACGGCGTAACGGTAAACATATTCGAATTTTTTGGGGTTTTACATTAGTATATTAATACAAGTATTGATCTTTAGTGATTATTTATTGGTCAGACAAATATATAGGAATAAAAACCTAATAATAAATAAAGTTATAAAAAACACAAGAAATATAGAGGAGAAAATCTAACGATAAACTTTTTAAAAAAATCATAATGCTTAAACACTAAAAATAAAATTAAAGACACAATTAAAAGTCAAGTAAAGAAATTTCTTACAAACAACCAACTTTACCAAACACTTACGAAAACGACTATTTCAAACTACTAAGGAAAACAGTTAGGGAGTGTTAGGTAGAAATCTCAGAGAAATTTTTTAAGGGAAAGTTTTCTATTGGAAGTTTTCAATGAGAAAGATTTTTCCGGAAAAAATTTTCCTTAGCTCCCCTTCTAAGGAAATTTTCTCTAGGAAAATGTAGGAAATGGTGGACCCATCGTAAAATTTTTTATAAGGTAAACCTACATTCAAACATGAGAAAAATAAATCAACATAAAAAAATTGATCATTTTCCTGATATTTTTAACAAACCAGACGCACTCTTAATGAATAAAAAAAAATCTTAAATCAAACAACTAACAATCGAAAAACAGTGAAAGTCAATAGCTGGTTGTCAAACATCCTTTAAAATCTAAATCTGTGTGTAGCCCAACCCAAATACCAATCCATTGGAACGCCGAAGGACAACGGTCCCTCCACCAAAAATTAAAAACAAAAGAAAGGAAAAGAAGAGAAAAGAAACCAGTCGTGATGGTCAGACTCAGACACATCTCATGTCTGAGACTTCCCCAGGGAACGCAAAGAGGAGTACCAAACAGGACGCCTCATGATTATTCAACTGGAATTCAGACTATCAAATCCAGTATGTATGGTAACTCTTTTCTCTTTTAATTCCATTCAAACCTTCATTTAATTTGGGCGGGAATTTCATGCTAATTACCTCTATTGTCGATTGATTTTCTTAGCTTCTTTCTCTACTTCGTTAGATGATTATAATTCTTTCACATTCTAGGGTTTTCAATCACTGATAGGGGCCGATGATGTGAAATTTTGTTATTCTTTGTTTTAATTCGTCGTCTTCCGTCGATATGATCCCCCTGCTGCTTGTGAATTTTCCAATTAAAGAACGTAGTCAACGCAACGGATCCAATCCCTGGAGTGGTTCTTGTTGAATTCATTACTTGTTTTGTATTTTGTGAGCATTTGGTTTAGGAAACTGAGTTTAGTTTCATATGTTGGTCATGGCGTTGTCAAACAATTGAAAAATTTTCCTGCCTCAGTTAATATGTGCAGTTTCATTAGGCAAAATGTGCTATAGAGTAAAGATTTTACCGTTCCAGACTTCCAGTGATGATGTTTTTGGAAAGGGGAAGCTTTTTTTGTTTTTTTGTTTTTGAATATTTGGATAGTTGAATCACATTTTAATCCAAGCACTCGGAAATATCATAATAGACAAAATTTTCTAGTGTATTGTTGCATTTCAGCGGCTTCAAGCTACAGTTGCTGCAGTCTGTTGAAGGGATCCGTGAATACATAATTGCATATATTAAAGTTTTGGAAACCAAAAATACTTACTAATGTTGATAATTCATTATATTACATTGGACAAGCAATAAGGTCGTTGTAGTATAGTGGTGAGTATTCCCGCCTGTCACGCGGGTGACCCGGGTTCGATCCCCGGCAACGGCGTTTGATTTTTTTAAGTACTATCTTGCACCTGGCTTTCCCTTTGATTGCTGCACTGAGCTCCTGCTTTTGTCAAACCCTTATGGACTATAGTGCATTACGTTTGGCTACTTAAGATGCTGTACCTATTTTAGGCTCATATTTTTATTTATTTCTAGAACTGTTCAACTGGCTTTCCCCTATGATAGCTGCTCTTGTGTTCCATTTGCAGATAAAGTTCCTGGTTTTCTGCAACCCTTATCGACTTATACTGCATTACCTTTGGTTACTGAAAACATTATACCTATTTTGAACAGTTGGTTTGGTGAATGGGTAGCCATGATCTTAAGACAGGTTGGTCATGTGAAAGTTTGTAGAAAGTGCCAATAGTAGTTGAGAAAACATGCAGTTGATAATTGAATTTGGAAGAACAAATAATAGCAAAAGTTACTGATTACTATTAGTATACGTCCACATAGAAATCTACTTCCTGTTTTTTATTTCCATTTCCTCTGTTCGAAAGTGTCTGAAACTTATTCTATCCTCGCATGAAGTCTTGCTTCATCCCTTGCTTCCCACTTTTTGTTTCCAAAGCGGTCTATTTCATGTAGGATTGTGAACAATTCTGTCATTATAGCATTGGAACAGCTGGTAGTTGAGGCTTGGTTTGGTAACTTTGATTTAGTTTGTCAACTTGCTTTTTTTCCCCTTTATTTTGGATTTTGTTATGGGGGTTGTGGTGGTGGGGTGTTTGTTGGGGGGGGGGGGGTGGGAGAGGTGCTGGAAGGGTATGTACTTATTTTACAAGATATGTTTCGTCCTCTACACAATGTCTAAGTGTTCCATAGTTAGCTGTATATGGAAGCGGTGTTGATCTTGACAGTCACAGCATTTGTTTGAATATGTAAGTCATATCTGAACTTTTTAATACCAATGTCGTTGTAGTATAGTGGTGAGTATTCCCGCCTGTCACGCGGGTGACCCGGGTTCGATCCCCGGCAACGGCGCTTTTCACTTTTTGAAATACCTTTAACATTGTAGCTTGCTAGTTGCCATTGTATCTGTAGATTTTCTGTTTTTCTTGTTTTCTTTGCAAACATTAAACTAGGATGTAAACAGGAACAAGGTACTGGCTTAATGTAATTTAATTAAAAGACTGTCACTGAGATGCTAAACCACCAGGATTGGTGTTCATTGCCAAATTTGTTTTTTAACATACAACATTTTGATGGGCAAGTGTATACTTGGACTAGATCAAGATAACATCATGAAAGGAGCAGCACGATGTACATTGTTGATGCGCTACTGCTTTCTTTGTTGACTGTTGTTGTGAAGTCGACAATAGTTTAAATTTAGTGACTAACCTTGGATTCTTTTATAATGAAGTTGGAAATAGTCAGGGCCTTCTAATTTAAGGTCTGATCAGTAACAACTCCTTTATCACTTGTATGGGTAACTTCATAAACAATTGAACTCTTCTCCACTGCCTCACTTATGAAAATAATGGTTTGGTATTATAGACACTGCAACATTAACTAATTGATCTTGTTTATTGCTACAATTCGTGCTAGTTTCCTCTTGTACATTGTCCTTAATAACCAAACATCAGAGGGAATCATTCAGATAGATATGAAGTTACAAGTTGTCCTTAATACCAAACATTTCAGCAATGAGTAATGCTCGTTCTTGGATGTGCCTTTTATCTTGTTTATTTCTGCTGTCCATGCTGCTTAAATTCATAGCAGTTATGTAAAGCTTGTGCTTATGTTAGGATTTAGGAATCTTGTGAACAGGTCGCATGCTTTTAATAGGGAGTCTCAGTGCATTCATTCTCAGTGTCCAGCACAATGAGGTATTTCTTCAACATTTAGACACAATTTGTTCATGAATGTCCTGTTTTGAAAAAAAAAAGTTCTGAATTTTCTCATTACAATCTAATATTCATATGAATCATATCTGTGCCTGTTATTTTGGCTGCTTCATCAATTTTTCTCGTTAAATCAAAGAATCATTGTCTTGAATATATTTCATTGTATATCAATTTTTAATATCAAAGTCGTTGTAGTATAGTGGTAAGTATTCCCGCCTGTCACGCGGGTGACCCGGGTTTGATCCCCGGCAACGGCGTTGTTGAATTTTTTAATAATGTCCGTTTTCATATCAGCTTTCAATAGATTCTATTGTATATCAGTCTTCTTTGCCCTCCTTGTTGACTGTGCCTTGTATTTCCCTCAATCTATGGGCTATCCAAACCTTTTATCTCTATATTCCCTCCTCCCATCTTGTTTTTGGATTAGTTTTATGATATTGTGTAAACAGGAGGTGGTGGGGGTAATGGTTTATAATATAATCTAACTAGAAAATTGGTCCTTGGATACTGAAAACAGTGCACGTTCATTGCCGCCTTTTTATTTGGAATATTATAGTTACAATACAAGTCTCTTTCTAGACTAGGTCAAGACATAGACCTCTAGAAATGAGTAGCACAATCTTTTTTATTTTTATTTTTTTTATGAGCCATCACATTCTTTGTCTGCCTCCAAGGGAATTTGAAAGAGTCATGAAATGTTCTAGCTTTGGTAATAGAGAACTATACCAAAAGTACCTCGTCTTGTAGATTCTTAAGAGTGTAGCGTGAGAGAGGGGCCTTGTAGTGAGATTTTTAAGAGTATTTACTTCTTTGCGTTATATGTTCTATGTTTAGCTGTTTTTACTTTCGCGGTGTTACAAGTTTGCACGGAGCCATTTCTAGACTATGCTTGTTCATTTATCAGCCCTTTACGGGATTAAAAAAAAAAAGGTATCTCGACCTATAGATTGTCAATGGCTTGTGTCAGTAGGTAGTCAAATGGGTTTAATTGAAGTTCAAATTATAACATTTCTCAATAATTTGTAGGAACGAGATTGTGTAAAATGAAACACCTTCCCACTAATACTCACTTGTTGGGACTACAGATATTGTCTGATATAATATGCTGAATTGGTGATTGATCTTCTTCGTTTGTCCCTATCTTTTACTCACATTGTTTGCTTTTCATATATAAAGATATAAATGTCTTGATAATCTTCACATATAGTCATGTGATGTACAAATTTGACCTTTCTGTATTTGCTTATTCCTACCATCCAACCATCAAAGGATGCTTGGGCTGGGAGGCCTACTGAGCCTATTTTCACATGCTTTTTATGGTGAAGTAGGAGAACATCAGCATGATAGTTCTTATGTAATGGGGTTAGAGTTGATGCAATTTATTCGTCCAAATTTGTTGGTGTTTCCTCTTCTTTGGTTCATGTAGCTCAGCTGTTAGCATCCAAGTCCACATAGTAAAGTGGTGAGCATTCTGCGGCTACAGGTTTTTTTTTTTTTTTTTTTTTGAAAGCCTTCAGTAGCTAAGCTTTTTGCTTGGTCGATAGGACTCTGTATTTTCTCAAATTTAAGGTGGGACTATTTCATGTAAGAGTGTATAAAGCAGAACTAGAAAACTGCCTATTGAATAATGAATGCTACTACATAGATTATGAAACTGCACATTCATAGGCAAACTAGAAATTCCGGTGTGCAGCTGTTTCTGGACAGGGTCTTCCTGAACCTGAAATGAGCAGCACAAGTTCTGCTCAGATGTTGACATAGACTTTCATGCCCAATATTTTATAAACCAAATTTGTAGACTAGTTGCTCTTCAAGTCTTCGATGGCTCATCAAAGAACCAGTCATTTGCTTATGTATATTTAGCTTATAATAATACCTAAGTCAATAGCTGAACAACCACCTGCAGATAATCATTTTCATTACAAATCATAGGTTTATGAATTATTGATTAATTTGTTGATTAATTTTCTTTTTGCTCATTATTTTAGTTGTAAATTCCAATATTTTTGTTGTTCATGTCTAATAACCAATATCGTGGCTCACCCTGATCCCAGGGAATGAATTGTAGCATAAACATGTGATTCTAGCTTTGTCACACCAGTTTAGACTAACTGTCTAATCCATTCATCTAGGGTTGATCAGAGTTCGTGGCTCGAGGATGTTTGAGAATTCCTGTGAATTGGGACAAGTGTTCCAGTTCTATTTAGCAATATGCAAGAGGCATCTAAGGTTAGAGGGGAAACAACTATTGCATATTTAATGGCTGGGATTGTCTGATGAGGCCCCATGTTTGCAATTTTTATTGAGGTTAGCTCATCTTCCTCCAAGTTGTTAGTATTAAACATCTATATATAGTTAGAAGGTTACACGTCTTCATCAAAAAGTTAAAAATAAAAAAGCAATAAGGTTGTGTCGTTATCTTGGATAGATCATCATTTGGCTAAATTTTATACACCTAATCTATGATCATTTCCTTATGCATTTTATATTATGTATCCTCTAATGAGATTAAAGCTTCATGGACAATCAACCTTTCAAGATTCCTTGGAGAACAACTTGTAGCGGGACGTGCTCTAGAATGAGCCCCTTGACCCCCATCAAGGATACCTACTCCTCTCACACTACATAAATTACTCCCTCCTTGCTGGGGACCATTTTAAAGGATTTGTCTGTTTCAAAAGTTTCAAAAGACCATCCAATTGTGCCTCTTCCTCAGAAGGTCAAACACAGAATTGAAATGGAGGACGAGAGAGCAGAGGATATGATTTGCAATTTGCCGGATGCCATCGTTCATCTAATACTATCCTTTGTACCTACAAAATCGGTGGTGAAAGCATCATCTGTGTCCAGAAGATGGAAAGACATAACAGCTGAACACCTTGTCTATGCCAACAACTTATACTTCGAGGAAGATTTTTCCAAGAGGCAGGCACCAAATCAGTTCACTGAAAACCTGAACAAAATCCTCAGTGCCAACAACTCTGACAAGATTGACAGGTTCAAGCTCCTGTTCAGTCCAAGGAATGAGCAGCACAAATCAAACGCGATAAATTGGATCAGTTTCGCCACCTCAAGAGGCGTCAGAGAACTTAACCTGGATTTTTGCACGCATATTCATCGTCACTTCTTAATCCCGACCCATGTTATGAATAGAGAGGAAGCATTTGAACTACCAAGCTTCCTTTTTGAGTGCAAATCACTCACAACTGTAAAGCTCAGCAGGTGTATTCTAGCTCTTCCAGAAAAGTATGCTGGTTTTGGTGCCCTTCAAACTTTATGCCTTAGAGAAGTCCATGTCATTGACAGTATGCTTGAGAGCATGCTCAGTAGTTGCCCTCTCCTTGAGGTTCTGGTTCTCAAGGAAATTGGGTCTCTGAGCAAAATCAGAATTCTGGCTTCTACTCGGCTCAAGAGGTTGACAGTGTATGAGTGCTACAATGCCTCGGTCCTTGAGATTTCAGGGCCGAATATCCGGTCCTTGCTCATCAGTGCTGGTCACCTTGATTCATGTCACCTCGAAAATATATCATCCTTGGAGGAGGTCTTTATTGGGACTCGAGGGGATGAGTTTGGTGGGGTTATGTATATGTTCAAGAAGGTTCTATCCGATGTTGCTCATGTCAGAGCTCTGACCTTGTATTTGGGACACCTTGTGGTACCTTATTTCTACTAATCATAGATTTTATACTCTTCTCTTTTTTTTTAAAATTTGAATTTATATATACACTGTCTGAAGTGGTTAAGTGGGTTAAATTTTTGCAGCCTAGCTTGATGATCAAGGACTTTCAGGTGAAGTTCTGGAATCTGCAGGAATTACAGCTTGTTAACAGCGCACTGTTTGGGCTGTTCAATACAGATGTCTACTGCTTCTTTAGGCATTGTAACTGTCCATCTCTGCAGAAGATTTCTATAGAAGTAAGCCCCCTTCCTTGCTTTTTAAATACTTGTACACTTACTACTAACAAGTGCCTAAACTGATGAGTCTTTGGGTGTCAAATGCATCCGTTCATATATCTGCATATCCACAGTCTGGAATGAATTCTCAAATATCAAGCCTCTAAATTCTTGTTGGATTGCTGATTCTCTAGAATAAATACATTCTTACTTCCCTTCCCTTTTTCTTAAAATTTTGAATGCTTTCATTGTAAAGGGAACCCCGACATGTCTGCATTGATGTCAGGACGAAGGTGTCAGATATATGATACACATTTGATACATCGAAATGCAAATGTTCCTAGTGTCAAATTGACTTGTAATTAAAGGCAATTTGAAATGAAGAGACTAGAGTAATAACTAATAAGATTTCTACCTATTTCCACTCCATAACTTTTGGCTGCATTCTCATATTACTCCCAATTGTCACAGCTTTCAACCGTTTCAGCGGAGGAAAACTTCGTATGGGAATACCGAAATTCCAATGTTGAGCCAGTTGAATATGTGTTCACAAGATTAGAAGTGGTGGAGTTGCGCAATTTCAGGTGGACTAATTCAGACATGGAGCTAGCAATATACTTCTTAGAGAGAGCTCCGGCACTGGAATTAATGCTCCAGGTTGCACCCCAAAAGTCGAAGGGGGACGACATCACAAAGGGGATGCATAGGGACATGCTAGCAGCCCTTCTGTCTAGGACCAAGGCATCACCAAATGCTGAGATTACAGTCAAACAGAACAACGAGAATGACAATCTCTCATCGTTATTCAAATGGCACCACGTTTTTGATGTGTACCATAAATAATAATCTTCACACAAGTGTTGTGCAGCATCTTCACGTACAGGAGGAGATGCAGGGCTAATTCATGTCTTTTTTTGTTCTTTGTTCTACTTTTTAGGCCCCGGTCGAAGTTGTATAAAGAGGCCTAAAGTTGAATGTATTGGCATATTTGAAAGTTTGAACCTGACTTTCGATTCCATAGCAGTTTTGACTCATCACTTATGGTTACAATATTTGTAGACCTGTGAGTCATGTTCATCGGACGCAAGAATACTGATGCATACAAGTCGTTAATATATTTTGAAGTGGGTCATTGAATCAGTTGAATCGTTGTAGTATAGTGGTTAGTATTCCTACCTATCACGCGGGTGACCTGGGTTCGATCCCCGGCAACGGCGAGATTTATTTTTAATAAAATTGATATTTTTGCCTTGTCTGTTTCTTCCGGAGTTTCAGTTCACCCTTGACAGTGTTCCAAACTTTTTACAATAAGACTAATTGATGGAGATACCAAAATGAGCACGTTTGTCATGGAGTAATTGATCTTGAGTATTTTTTGTGTAGGCAGCAATTGATCCATGCACGCATTCATTAATTTAACTTCAAAACTGAAGAAAGACATCTCGATCCACTTTGAAGTTGGGTCTTTCATTAATAGTATTATTAGAGTTGCTAGTTATTTTGAGTATTGTGTTTTTTCATATGTGAAAAGATCCGGGTATAAGGTGGCACATGCCTTAGCCCACTTTCAACCTATTAATTTTGCGGTCAAATCGTGTTTGCAAGTTGGGCCACAACCTATCTCTGATCTTGTTATGAAGACACTTTTAAGCTTTCCAATTTTCATCAAAGAAAAATATTTCACTTTGATTATTGGTTTGCCTTTGAAGATGGTCATATTTGGTTGGTATCATTGAAAAAAATTTACACTTGTACCTTCTGAGAGACGGTCGCGGAAAGGATGACAATCAATTCATGCTCATTCTCATGGTAATTTTGGGTAGAAATTATGCAAAATTAAGGCAAAAGATTATATAGCAAGAGAAAATATAAACAACATATTTCAAAAGATGATGTAAGTGAGATTTGTAAACAAGATGAGAAACAGAGATTGGATGTAAGGAGCAAAATGTCATTTTCAATGAAAACATTGGCTACAAATTTCAATAACATATGGAAAGCATGAAAAGGGGTTGAGTAAGAGACAATAACACGGTAAAAGTGAGATGGAGACAACTCTAGCAGGACTAGACTCAGAGCATATACTTCGAAGAATTCCAGAACTTAAAGAAATGAAAAAAAAAACTATGGTAGAATTTCTGATACTCATTTTGCTTTATTTTGAAATTTAAGTTTTAACTGTCTATACTTTTTTTTAATTGATTCAGTTTTTAATTACTAGAAGATTACCATATAAACAAAAGCAATATTCTCTTCGGTCTTTTTATATTAAGGTTGTTCCAAGAACTTGTGTTGAAATCCATCTTCTTCACCATGTAAATCTCCTTTAAATTAATTTTAAACTAAGAAAAGAATTAGCATTTATATGATATATCAAGATAATTGTGTCATATCCCCTAGACCCCCGCGTGCGGCATGTGAGAACGCTTTGTGCACCGGACTACCCTATTAGAATAATTGTTCTTGTAATGTTATGATTTAAGACATTAACCACTGAAAAAAGATAACATTTAGATGGGGTTTTGCATAATAAATTTGAACCCCTTGATTTTGGCATAGGAGACCCCAAAAAATCATGGTTTAGTGTTAATTCAAACCAGTGACATCACGATCACACGACAATAACTCAACCGTTGCATCAAGATTCCCCATTATAAGCTTCAAAGAGTATCTTACCATTTGCTCAATTTCAACCCAATGTTGTTACCAAAAAAAGGGACCACTAGAAAATATTTGGTCCAAGGTATTAAACGTTGGGTGAAACATGCACATTCCCAGCTGATGGGGGCAACACCCAGCATAGCAACACACTGTTTATTGTTCCTAAATTTCTATTACAAAGAGAAGACAATTTCGAAAATGGTCTATCTTAGAATTACTACATACGGAAGTATAAGCTTGCATCTAAGGTAGTACACCATGAAGTTTGTTTCAGCTACGGACAGTGACAGGATCGTCGTCAAGATGGCAAATATTCCATTCCTATTCGTTCTTTTTGAGCTTCCATTTGTTCACATCTCCACTGTAAGGTGTGGCGGTGTACGCATACTGTTGGAGCACAGAGAAAACGACCATCTCTAAACACACCAACATATTTTGTATGCCTTCCTCAATGTGCCTGACATCCAGCCATTTGTACTGAGATCGAATGATGCCTGCAGCAGCTAGCATCTGGAGCACAATGCCCTGCCACAAATATCAAGTAATCACAATTTAGAGCACCTTCAGAATGTCCTTGCAATGTAGAGATGAGGATCATACACAAACACCAGCAAAGAAACAGACTGAAAGCAAGTACCCTCAAAACTGTCATACACAGCCAATGGGAACCTGTTTCTGATCATATACAAGTGCCTTTGAAAACGATTTTAAAGTAAATTAACTGCAATAATAGAACTACTAACGCTATGGTAAAAATTACAGGTAGATTTGCAATCCATCCACAAACAGTGTCAGAATTAACTCGCAGCTAATTGTAAGAACCATCGATCCATTAACTAACATCATGTATCATCATCAGCATCCCCACAGGTGTACCCCCAAGTGGACCAGTTGCAAGGTTACACTTTACTCAACACAAATGCTAAGTCAGCAGTTCGCATAAATTTAACAGAAGTTAGTAGTTTACCTGCCAAAAGCAAAAGAAGACAATGCCCTTGATGCACAAAAATTTAGCTAGTGGACTGTGTGGTTTCAGTTCCTTCTCAAAGACATGGTAAAAGACCACCAGAGAATATAGCGCCAAGGAAACTGAAATGTTGAGGACGATAGTAAATATCCAACTGATTGGAGTGGTGTACCAATCAAGTAGTTCTAATGCTATCATCAAGAGCGAGCAAACTGGGCGAATAACAACAAATTGCCATGTCCAGTACTTGAGAAGCTTCAGTGTATGGTGGTCCAGACGGACAGTGTGAGGCTGCATTTGATGAGCTAGATCAGTATACAGTATCAAATCCACACATCCACCAATCAAGTTCAAGAAATCACTTTGATCCTAATCAGATTCTATTTACAAGAACTCCTAGCTAATATGCTCTGATTAACAAAACTCAAATATGCACAAAGAATCATGAGAACTAGTTGAAACATAAGGGTATATTAATCATGCAAATAAATAACAAAAGGTGCCCAAAGAATGCCCTTTCTTCCACAAAGATGATTTCTCCCCTAAAACATCTCCAACAAAGAATGTCCTTTTGTTGGCATAGAACACTGTTATATGAAGAGAGAATGACACCTCAAATTTTTTGCTAACTGATGTTCAATAGACTCCATGTTCATGAAGCATCAGGTTCTTCCTATCTAAATATTTTTCTTTCTGTTTACATCTCCGTGTGCATGTATGTGTTAGTTTTTTTTTCTTCATTTTCTTTTTGGGTGATGAAAGGGGGAGAGGGATCAGGGATGTTCCACAAATATGCAGCCTTGTAGATTAGTGACTAATATCTCATTTATGGAACCAGATTTGAATCAAAAAGACCAACAAGGAAGATCACATGGGGCATTAGCGATTTCCTTTATCATCAATAGTGAGATAGCATGTGTGATCAATAAAAGGAAGACAACTGATATCCTACCTGAAAGAAAGTCATTGGGAATGAATGATGGATTTCCCTTCCTTTAATCTCATCGGGCACAATGTTTTTGCTCATGGATATATTCAAGTAACTATACATCAACGCTAGAAACTTGGCAATGACCTGTACATCAAATTGATGAAAGATTAACATAAAGGACAGCAACAGAAAAGCCTCATCAGCAGAAAGAAGAACAAACAAGCAGGGAACCTACCAAAGCCTCATAACATTCCTTGATTGATTCCAAAAACGTGAAAAATGCCTCACCACCACGAAAATCCAAAAGACCCACAAAAGACACAATAGCATAGATGGGAGCCATAAGGATGATGATGATAATGGCCTTTTGCTCCTTAGGGTTTTTCCAGAAAAACATATGCTGGGACAGAAGCTGTATGGTAAAAAACATCGACAGCATCACACAAAATGCACATCCTAACACCACAACTTCCCCTAAGTTTATGTTAGTCAAAGGCATCATTTTCTCCATCTTGAGGATCTAGGCAAGCACAGAACCTGCACAATAAAGATTAAATCAGTGTCAGGAACCTTCTCATAGATGTAGGAAAGAACATGGAAGTATCTCACAATCCCAGGGGAGAAAACTACATGAGCAAGATGCAGTACCCAGTATGTTTAAATACTGGAACATACAACACATAAAACCCCACATCATAGTCACAATAACTACATATTTAGGATCATTTGCAGAAGAAAGCCTTGGCACCAAAACTTGTGCAAGTGAGCATTTGGTATAATAAATGTTTTAGAGAAAAAATTACAAGACCCATGGTTAGGGCAATTGCTGGAGAGCTGGGTTATCAAATACATACACCTTCAACTTAGGTTGCTTAAGATGGACCCAATTTATCACTATATAAACCCTAAAGACCAGCAAGAATTAGTTTGAAGAGCATGTTAACACAATGATGATGACTTCCAGCATTGAGCCAGGAAGGCCTTGTGCCGAGTTGCATTGCCCGCCCCCTGCCCAAGCGGTCCTCATACTAAGCATCACTCTCTACAAGTTATGGGGGGCCATCCCCAGAAAAATCGACTAAGAATTCAAAACAATTTGCCCAAATGATCAGTAAGCAAATGCTAGCCAAGCAGACAGTTGAACTTAAAGTTCATTCTAGGGACTTCCAGATCATCCCCCTATAGTCTCAAATGATCAGTAAGCAAATGAATTAGTTTGCACAAATGGTCAGTAAGCAAATGAATTAGTTTGGATGATTGTTATTGGCAAAACAAATAATCTGAAACTATAGTCTCCTCCAACTAGTTCCATTCATACAGCCACCTCCAACTACGCGCAGGACCTAATTGAAAACCCAAACTTGAAGTTGCATTTTCAACAAGATAAGATTGAAAAGTCAAGATCCCCAGCAGCATACAATCCACAACTGATTCATTTCCCTTCACCCCCTCCCCCCCCCCCCCCCCCCCGATCACCAATCAAACGAGGCACAAGCATCCTAAGCATCAAGACAGAGAAAGGTGCAATCAATTAAAGAGAGCAACAACATACAGATCCAAAACCCACAACGCGGGGGCAAGACGAAAAGTACCCAAAATATCCAATTTAGAAAAGCCAAACAAACAAATAGGAAAGCAAGCGAAATTAGAAAGCATAAACAATAACAGCAAGAAATGGTAAGATTGCGAAAAGAGTATGAAACTAATGAAAGCATGCAGCTCGGAGCTGAACGATAAAATTGGTCTTTTAGGATAAATAAATTAGAAAGAGTGTGAATGATTGCAGTGAAGAACTTACTTTTAATTTGCTGAATTAGAAGGGATTTGGGGGAACTAAAGAACCCAGAAATGATCTGAAGAATGAAGTGGAAAGGGAGGAAATATCATAAACAAAACAGTGAAGAGATGAATGCCTGCAGGAGTAGGAGTGGGAGATTAATGATGAGAGAAGGTTTGAATCGTAAGAGTATGGTTTGGTGATGGTCAAGCAAAAAGGGCCACGCCACGCACGGCACGTGCTCTTTTTTAATCCTTTTATTAAATTCTTCCAGATACGAATTTTTCAATTTTCCAATGGCCTTTGTTTTCTTGCTCCCTCTCCTCTATCGGTCATCCAATAAGACTTTCAATCTAGTAGTCCCTCCTACTTGGTGCCCGTAAAATTTTATCCGATCAAATTTCAGAATTTGTCTGACTCCGAATCTAATTTTGATGTTAGATCAAATTGGTCGAATATTCAAACAAAATATTTCATTTTTTCTATTGTCTGAACTCGATTTTGAAACAAATTTAATTTCGTCTGAATTATCCGACCTAGTTTAACCCAGAAAAAAACCGGGTTCGGAAATCAATTTCTCGTCCGAATTTTTATGTTGACCGAACCAAGGGGCGGATCCAACATGGGTCACATGACCCCACTTTAAAAAAAAAAAGATAAAAATTCTTTGTGTAAAATCAAACAGCCCAATTACCTATATATACAACATGAAACAAGTAAAGATCCTATAATTTGCCGTCGCTGAGTGGCGTGCGTCCTCATATGTAGAAGTTACAGTTTTTATGAACTCAAGCCAGTGGTAGCAGTTACAGTTTCAATTAAAATACAGAAACAAAGTAGGAATTATTGACATACAAAATGTTAATGTAGAGATTATTAAAATCCAATTTTCCATATTTCTAGTTTGTGCAAAATAGTCGCATTATTGGCACAAATTGAACACCTATATAACTCAGGAATAGGTGCAAACAAAGCGAGGTTCCAATTGAATCGAGAGCAAGCGTTTACCCAGAGACAGAGGCATTGTCAATTGTCATCAACAAAGAAAACTGAAAGCGCATTCCAGTGGTGAAGTTTTGAATTCTGTTTCCGCGGCAGTGAATTTTGACATTAGAAGGTCATATAACACCATTAGAAAGAAATACACATTATTTATTGAACTATATATACAGTATATACGATAGAAAGGCAACAGAGTTGGTGCTTCGGCCTGCTAGTGATGTTCTTCTTAAGTGAGTTGGGGACTCAAGTAGCTGGGTAAGCATATCAGAATCACATCAGGGAAGCAGCAATATTTTGCCAATATGCTGGCTACTTTCCATAAGCTTGTGAGCTTCAGCTGCCTCTGACAGTGGGAAGTACTTGTAAACTATGGGCTTCACCTTGTTTGCTGTCACTGCAGGCCACACGTTCTTCTCCACCTCCTTCACGATCACTGCTTTATTCTCAGGCGTTCTGTTTCGTAACCCAGCAGCTGTACATGTAGTAGCCAAACATTAAAACTAACCCATGCCTTGATATAATATCACAACCATCATCGTGATCCATCCCCAAAACAGAATTTCCTGAGCTGGGTTTCAGAATAAGCTGACTCGTTTCCCAACTGGATCGAGACAAGTCGATGCAAATCCTTAATGATTCAGGATTAAACTCTGGCTTTTACTCTCAAGAAACTCAAAATCCAATGACTTCATTTTAGATTACACCCAGGGATCTACAATTGGCTTCTCTCATAAATTCTAATGGCAGTAGAGGTGTGAGGATGTAACTAGGCTCCTTTCAGGCATGGGTCTTCGCAGGCTTATCCGATTATGAGATTATACCCCTCCCCAGGCTTCCCATGCCCATTAACAACGCACATGGATGATTGGATGCCCATGACATTAGCACTCAGTAGGCAGGGTGGGGCTACTTACAGTTAGAAATAAAAATTAGAGCTCCCCGTGAAAATGTTAGACTAAACAGAGATAAATTTAAGGCTAGTATGGTTAGGCTTGTGCCTATTCAAGTCCAAGACAAATAGGAAAGCATCATTTTGAGTTTGGATCAGGGCCAATATGGCGTTCAGTTCAGATAATTTGCTAACAGCTAGTATTACCAAGACTAACGTTCCACATAAACCAATCCACCATTATCCCAAGCATACAGCATAGGTACAAATTTGGAGAGATGACAATCCTTAATCCTTATACTTGGTGTCATCTGCTCGTTCAGAAGGGCTACTAAATAGAAGAAACAAGCTGATCAGGCAAACAAATATTCACGGCAATGGGACTGATGGGACTCAAAATCAGGACTACTGTAGATCAGTCAGCTCTTATTTTTAAGCTAAGAAAGCCAAAAACACAAATACAGAAAATAAATGCCAGAAAGATGGCTACAAAAGAAAAGCACGAAGAAGATGGAATATGTATAGTTTGCAACTTCACATATCCAACAACTTGATACACTCCCATTTCACATCTCCAAGACTCCAAACCGCCAAATGAAATGTGGTTTTGTAACAAAGTAACCGACTCATGCATCCATTTTTCACTTAAACATACCAACAAGAGTTATGCGGCTTAACAACTTAGCTACTAGTCAAACTGTTCAATTCTTTGCATCCCATTCATGAAATTTGAATCTCTTGCAACCCCATTCAATTCCAGTAATACATAAGGACTACAGGACTACTGAAGGACTCTGGTTATCTTCAATAGTAAACAATTAATATTGATTAAAAGAAAGCGTTTATACAGGAATTTATCATACCTTGTACTGTGAGTCTCCTAGCTAGCAAACTTCCAAGATTTATTTCTGTAGTTGCTCCACCTTGCAGCCCGATGATGAATAGCCGACCTTCAAAATTCAAGCTGTCCAGATTTCTTTTAAGATAAGGAGCACCCATATTGTCCAGTATGACGTCAACACCTGTAGTTAAAATACATACAGATTACTCTCTCCTGCAGAGAGCAAGGAGTGCGACTAATAGTACTCAAACAACATTTGGAGATCAATGGGTTCAACTATACATCGATCCAACTCTTCTAATAATCAATACCTTTTCCTCCTGTTTCTTCTTTCACCCTTGCAACAAAATCTTCTGTCTTGTAGTTGATACATACATCAGCTCCAAGGTTTTTGCAGAATGCCAATTTTTCATCACTACCTATAACAGAATGGCAGATGGCAAATAATAAGTATACTATGACCTTGTTGGCTTGTCTTCTACTATCTAAAACACGACATATGTCAAACCTGCAGTTACAAATACTTTTGCCCCATAATATTTAGCTATCTGAACAGCAAAGGTGCCAATTCCACTAGAGCCCCCGTGTACCTGAGAAAACAAGAAATTATGTAACAAACTCTTATAGATTAACTATCTTTAACCACTCACTTTCAAAGAGTAGTAGTTCTCATCATTTATATAACTACAGTGTTGGAACATTTTCTGAACACCCTTTCCCTTGAGAATACATCTCATAGTGTGGGTGAGAAACACATCATACAGGCAATTGATAATTTGATATACATCAAGAACACCCCAAAAAGAATAGCAGAGCATTCAGATCTAGAACAGATGCCCCAACACAAACACAAGATGGACCAAATTCTCTTGTTTCATCATCCCACAGTTGCATATCATAAGACCAATGTCTTCGCCCACCAGCAACTCAGCAAGTATCTTTCAGATAAGATATTCCCTTACACCCTATGAGTCTATGGATACTCTAATTTGCAGCTCTGGGGATTGAATCATTGACCTTCCTGATGAGTGTGATTTATATACATGTGAACTTGGATGATTTGGAGTTAATTTGGGTGATTTCTGATATGTTATTATTATTTTATACCCGATATTCCCATTTTATGCTTGGTTGGAGTTTGGTGTATTTTTGTTAGAAATTTGAGAAGAATTGAAGAAATCAATCTCAAATCAAGTGTTTTAAGTCCAAGTGAATCACAAATAGAAGAAGAAATCCACCCCAAGGCACAAAACTCAGGCCCAAAACATATCTACCAAACAAGTCACTCCTATCTCTACTAGAAAGAGTTCAATTCTCATCCAGCTCATTCACTCTCATCCGGCTCCTTTTTCTGTCTCTTCCTTTTTCTCTCCCATCGAGCCCAAGAGAAGTATGTATGTATATATCTACCAAACAAGTCAAAATATCTCTTGAAACTTATTTTCCTGGAAAACCATTTTACAAGAAAAACTCATTTTCCTGGAAAATGATTTTCACTTGCACCAAACGCACGCTAAATTAAGTAGATGCATCACATGTCAACAGGAAAGAGACTAGTCAGACACTCTTAGCAAACAAAATTTTCACAACACCCTTATGTCTATCCATATCACACCCTTAGGCCTCAGCAGTCAATTACGTATTGTCAACTAAACTTACCCGTGGAACAGTTGGCAGCAGTGACCAAGAAGACTGAGACGAAAGATAAAGATGTGGGAGAGGTTCAAAGACAAATTGAATCACAGGAAGACATAGAAAGAAATAGGAATGATAAATTACCAAGAATGTTTCTCCAGCAGTGAGTCGACTCATCATAAAAACTGTAGACCAGACTGTGCACGCTACCTCAGGGAGAGCAGCGGCATCCCTTAAAGAAACACCAGGTGGAACAGGAAGAACTTGTCCAGCAGGAACAGCAACTTTCTCAGCATAACCTCCTCCTGCCAGAAGTGCACACACCTACATAAGGCAGAGACTGTACATTAAAATGACTTCTTGATAGCCAACACTTGTTGGAATCTCGAAGGCAATTAGACATCACTGTTTGCTTCTCCCTGAACCTGGGGTACCAACTGAATCTCTGATTCAATCCATATCAGCCCAAAAACATATGAAACCCCTTACATATAACCGTCGCTTCCTTGACATTAAAATGCACACAAAACTTCTCCCCAGGTGAGAGGACATGTAAAATAGTTGGGTCGGGTTACCACCACAGCTTCATTATGTCGTAATGTAACAAGTCAAGATTCCGGTTGATCAATCAGATTCCCATTCTCAACTAAGGGATGATATAACCCCCCCCCCCCCCCCGCCCCCCAAAGCAAAGTGCAAAACTCAATATGATCTAACCACAGTATTAATAACAAACTTCCATCATATCAATAACAGTTCTTCAAAGTCACTAAAACCAACCACAAGGCCAATGGACAGACCAAGTACACTTCTAGTTACCACCCACAACTTGGGCAGTTGTCATTTACGGGACACTTTTTTTTCAGCTCAACTTATAGCAGGCGGGCTAAAGGAAAATAATTGACTAATATGCCACGGGACAAATGCAGTATCTGCATTCTACACGCCATGATAACTTATAGCAGGCACTTTTCACACTCGATGACTGAGGGATAAAGCTCCATATCTTAATGTTTGCATTCTACAACACATTCAGACGGATGTCTCAACAGGTGCTCAGTAGACAAAATACTTAATTAATTTCCAAGTGACCAGAAAATGCAATTCATACATATCATATGGGGTTTCTTCGGACAGAAACCAACTGAAGTTGACGCATGCCCAAATAAAACCTACTTACAAGCTCTCAAACGATGGATACAGCGAGCTTGGTCATCTGATAATTGAATAAATCACACGCAGGTTGAAATTGACATAAAAGAAGAGGAGGATTGTAGAGGTTGCCTTGCCTGATCCCCAACTTTCCAGGTAGTGACATTGTTGGCAACTTGGAGGATGGTTCCAGAACATTCTAGACCAGGGTATGAACTAGCACCAGGAGGAGGAGGGTAGGAACCCTTGCGCTGAAGAGTGTCAGCACGATTAAGGGCAGTTGCTTCAACTTTGATAAGAACTTCATCGTCTTTGATTTGAGGATCATCCACCTCTTGCAGTTGCAGCACTTCCGGGGCCCCTGGGCTTGTTATCACCACTGCTTTCATCTCTCTCTCAATCTGCTGGCTATTCTCCCTATTCAAAAATGGAGCAAATGGGAAAGATTATGGAAAATTCAGCCAAAGTTTTGGGTAACAACTCACTCAGTTTTGGTTGCCAGAATAATCGCGGCTTGAGTTCCGTCCCTCACTTCACTTGTTGCTCACGCCCGGCTTGGGGTATATTGGAGATGGAATTTCAGGGATTCACAACGGGAATAACAGCGGAAAATCACCGTCAAAATGAGGATCACGTATTTATCTATATACTACTCGCTCCGTTTCATATTGACTGTTGTCTTTGAAAATTGTGCAGTCAAACTTTAAAAATTTTGATCTTAAATTTTTCAATATATATAATGAATTGTTATATAAAAATACTATTATTATAAATTCGTAACGAAAAATACTATCATACAAGTATAATATTGCAATTGTTAATAATATATTATACAAGAAATTATTGATCACAGAATGATATTGAAAACCGTAAAAGTTAAAATTATGACAATTAATATGGAATAGAGGGAGTATATTAAAACAAAATCAACTCATGCAACCTCATGCCATGTGGCACCCTAAGGAGCTACAACTAAGTTTCTTTCATAAAGTAAAATCAATTATAATTTATCAATCCCCAACATCAATTCATAGGAATAAATAATTATTTATAATTCAGCATCTTTTTGCACTACAGACACTATAAAGGGTATTGAAAAATGACAACAGTTACAGTCAAATAAGTTAAAATCGGATCATCATCATTAATGACATTAAAAAACCTGCCACGCGTTACAAAATACTAATATCAAGGACTTCACAAATGGTTTCCTAATAGAGATTGCCAATTTTTAGAAATACTTTTGAGAGTTAACGGATAATCCCACGACATATTTCTGTCTCCAATTTTGTAGGTAATGCAGATATGCGTTCCATTTATGAAAAGTTTTATGGGGAGCAAACATAAGAATGGTAATCATTTTAAGCATAAGCCTCTTTCAAGTATAAGCATAAACAATTGGGGTCAAAATGAATATATAGATTTACAAAATAATTCACCATTTTAGTTAGTTTATCATTTCTTTCTCCATTTGCAAACGACAGTGACAATCATGGTATAGAAAAGAATAAGTATCAGTATAATATCTCTACTACAAAAAGATTATCAGCAAGTTTCCTATTTAAAGGCCAAAGGTAAAGCAATAGATTTGTACTATAAAATATTTGTTGTATATATATATTTATACACAAATAACAGTGATCTCCCAATGTTTTTCACTTATGAACGCAGAATAGCAGTAGGTTTATAGGCCAAGTAATTACCCAAAACGAAGAGATGAAAGAAAATATAAAAAAGAAAGAATGTATTGAGACTTCCATCATCATTAACCTCTCATTCATTAGCAAATATATAATTGGTACCAGACTTCATCTTTTCTGCCAACTTTGGTTGTGTTCGGCAGTAGCGTTTAGCGTCTTGACCAAGTCAAAACTCTAATTGCATAAATATTAGTGTTCGGTAAGCTAGCGCTTTGAGGAGCGTTTAGCGTTTTAAGGAGCGTTTTGTGAAACGCTAATAAAGTTAACGTTTAGCATTTAGGATATAGCGTTTCATATTTTCGGTCAAAAAATACCCTTTGAAAATTTTATCTTTTAAAATTATTGATATCCTTTTATGCCAATTCACATTAATCTGTTAATTCAACCGCTAAATTTACCGAACACAATTTTCATTTGAACTGTCATCCACTATCTGCTACGTAAACCGCTATCCATTCATTCACGCTGTCATGCAGTAATATTGAGTGGTATCAAATATGGCATTTGCACTTTAAAAAAAGTAGATACCTACCACATTTTAAAAAATAACAAAAAAATGTTGGCGTATTAATCAAACTAAAATATCACTTTACAAAACTCTCCGGCCAACAACTTCGTTAAATTAAATTTCTTATTTCCTCCATTAAGAAAAAGTTGCTCATTCATGTTTTGTAATAGCTCATCTTATCTTATAATATTTAATAAAGATCAATTATAATAATAAAATAAAAATTTAAAAATGGTTGGAACTAGACCTTTTTTGCACTTTGGGTAAAGTTGGTTGAAACTTTATAGATCGGGGAGAGGAGGCATCAAACTATCCATGACAAGCATGGCATATTAATCCTACTATTTTCATCTAATGAAAAAGCAAAAAATGATTTTAAGGTACCAATCATTTTGTGAAAATGATTTTTAGGACTCCATATTTTGAAAACTGATTTTGAGTCCCTTTTTTTATGTGCTAATAATTATCAGGACCCACTATTTTAATAAAAACCTATTAAAAGGGGTAATAACTTTTTATATTTATAGAAAAGGGTTTAAAATAAGGACCTTTTATGCAAAAAATATAATTTTTGATATTTTTATTAAAACAGGTTAAAATAAACACTCTTAACTCTTTGTGATAATTTTAATGGTATTAGTTATCACAATCAACTACTTATACCTCAAAAGTTTGTACTTGCTTATGATAACTTTAATAATTTGACTGTCCAACACAACTACATTAAGATATCAGTCAAAGTTTTCTAGTTAAGTTTAATTTTTTCCCTAAACATGTTGAGCCTATAACCACAGGAAATACAATTTTTGAGGTATAAGTAGTAGATTGTGATAATTAATATCATTAAAATTATCACAAAGAGTTATGAGTGTTTATTTTAAACTGTTTTAATAAAAATCTCAAAAATCATATTTTTGCATAACAGGTCCTTGTTTTAAACCCTTTTCTATAAATATAAAAAGTTACTACCCCTTTTAATAAGTTTTTATTAAAATAGTGGGTCCTGATAATTATTAACACATAAAGAAAGGGATCTCAAAATCAGTTTTCAAAATATGAGGTCCTAAAAATCATTTTTACAAAAAGATAGGTACTTCCAAGTCATTTTTTGAATGAAAAAGTATTACTTTCATCAAAACTTGAACATTGATGGAAATATTGGATGATGACATGAGTGTCACTTGGCTACCAACTTTTTAGTTTCCAAAACTGGATATATCTATCCCTCCTTATACCCAAAATCCATTATGTACATCATAAGATTTATTTTTTCAACTAAAATTTTAATCGACGGAAGAAAATGTCTCGTTATACCTCTTCTTATTTTTTTTCCATTGAATAATAAATAGAGAATGCATGATTTCTAATTTTTGAATCAATTTAAATCAGTCTCCATGAATTGTAAAGTTTAGGAAACATATATTTTTGACTTGGACAAGATTTTGGAGTTTGGTTTTTATATACTACATCTGCCTAATGGAGTAGTATTACATTCAAACAAGAAAAACGCAACATTAAATAAAACCTTTTTCCTATTAGAGTAGCATTGAAATTAAAAGTTTTTGGGGAAAAAAAAAATAGAGCTAAGGTACAACTGAGTAAATTATGATAAATTTGGGTTAAGTTGCTAAATTGTATCATAGTGAATAAAAAGAGATGGAGACTCCCCATTAATGTGGGTAAGTCATGGGCAAGTTTCATCAGCTACCCTTAACCACACAAATTTAAACCATTGTTTTTCTGTTTTTCCATGATTCCCATCACCATTTCCTCTCTCCAATTTTTAAATTTGTTAAAATATTTCAGGTTTCTATTTTTAGATTTTCAAATTTCTTATTGATTAAATTTCATAAAATAATTGTAAAGAGTTAATAACAAAACAAAAAGTAAATATTTTATAGTTTAATTACATCTACCAATTAATACAAAATAGAAAAAAAATAAATTAAGGCATGATAAATTTAGCCCAAAATGTGATTTCAATGACAAATTAATATAATAGGCAAATAGCTAAGCATTATTTTTAATGATTCAATGTTCGCTGATAATTCAATTTTCGCTGATTGATATTATCCAAGCTATATATAATTCAACTCAATTATTATTGCATAACATTTTCAAGAAGTCTTAGGAAAAATAAAGCAATAAGACATTGGCAAATTTAGTGTCACTCATTAAACACACCATTGAAAAATACAAGTAAAATAAACTTGCAATTAAATTAAAAATATCAAATAAGATAGAATAACCCGTGTATGACACGGGCACAAAGACTAGTTATAAATTATGATTGTCTAACTTTATTCTTGTAACACCTCGGTCCTTGGGTATATGGTTAAATGTGACTAAAGGGATTGAAATGATTATTTATATCACCAAGGTGACTTTCTTTTATGGTAGCTCATCCGTTGAGGATTGAAATGACTACTTATATCACCCCGTATATATGGTTAAGTGTGGCTTAAATGGATTGAAATGACTACTCGTGATAATTTGTGGGACTAGTCAGCGATCCTTAAAAAGTAGTTATTGATAATGTCCGTGTTGGAATTATTTCAAGAGTATAAGAAGATTATATAGCATGAAAAATCATGTGGTACAAGTATAAGGATCATATATAAGATAAACATCAAGAATATGATCAACACGGATGAGTTTGAGACCAACACGGATCGTGTAGGTCTCCAGAAAGCAAGAAAAACGGTCCTGGGCTCAACACGGCTCGTGTTGAGGCAACACGGACCGTGTTGAGGCAACACGGACCGTGTTGAGGCAACACGGACCGTTTTGCATCAACACGGACCGTGTTGGAACCCAGGATATGTTTTAATGGCTAACGACTATATAATCTTATATATTAAGTGTATGATATCAATATTAAGGCTGATATTATATGTATTCCAACAGCTATATTAGTTGACCAAGTCAAAGTCATAATCCATCATTAAGGACCTTAATTATGCCTTTGACTAAGAGGTGTAATTAGGGTTGGATTATGTAACACCCCGTATTTTTAAACATAATTTATTACGCTAATTAAAATCTTAATTTCAATTATAGTACATTGTTTGATTTAATTAGCTACGTTTTCTTTACTTTTCAATAAATTATAGTTACTCAAATTTACGTGATTTCAAAATTTTAATTTTAGTTTACTAATTGTAAATATTATAAAATACCATATTTCACACATTTTCCATATTACACTTATTGCCAAATAGTATAGATATTTCACACATTTACTTTCCATATTTTATTTAGGGAATTTGGATTCTAATAATCCCTACTTTTACGAATTGTATAACAATAATCCCTATTTTCATTTTGTATTCTGGTGGTCCAAAAATAAATAAAATTGTATTTTGGTGGGACGCCACCGAGTCAAGTGGTGGTGACTCAGTGGTTTGCTGACGTGTATCGGTGAGAGTGTGTTTGACCAAAAATGAAGACCACCATAATATAATCAACTGTGAAATAGGACTACTAAAATACAATAAGTATGTCAATGAGACTACTAAAATACAATAACAATTTAAATGGGACCACTAGAATACAACTAAAAAAATAATTTGTTGGTCATATACATTCTCACCGGTACACGTCAGCAAACCACCGAGTCACCACCACTTGACTCGGTGACGTCCCACTAGAATACAATTTTATTTATTTTTGGACCACCAGATTCCAAATTGATAGTAGGGATTATTGTTGTCCAATTCGTGAAAGTATGGATTATTAGAATCTAATTTTCCTTTTATTTATTAATTTGCAAAATAGTAATATTGTTTTATATTCTACACATTTCATATATTTCACACTTTTTCCTTTCATATTTTATAAATTAATGGTTTTATGCACATTTTCCTTATTTAGTATCAAATAATATTTATAAATATATTCTTTTTTTATTTACTTTTGACTTAATCAAAATGATAATATTATTATTTATTTACATTTCACACATTTTCATTACATACTTTATAAATTAATTCTTTTCATGCACATTTTTCTTATTTTGTACAATATGATATTTATAAAGATATTACTTTTATTTACTTTTGTTATAATCAAAGTTGTAATATTATTTTATAATTCACATTTCTCACATTTTAGTTATTGATTTGTAAAATATTATTAGTATATATTTTGCTTTCTTTGGTTTTTGAGAAAGTTAACTCCACCACCATCCATCTCATCCTCTCATATTCATCTCCTTCTTCCTCAAGATTCAACCATCACCTTTCCATGGCTTCCTTTCCAATTAAGATAGTCAAATTGAATTATTCCTCTTCTCTCCTTTTGACAACACACCAAAATGTGGTGACTCATCCAAGCTACAACCTACAAAGATTAACTATAAATAGCAATCCAATCAATATCAAACACCATACCATCACCATCTTCTTCTTCTTCCTTCTCAACCACCACCATCGCACCACCCATCACCACCATTCATCTTCTCTGATCACCTCCTTTCCATCCACCGTCGACCACCATAGCCACCAAAAAACCGTCGTCCAGACCACCAATCTCCATCACCATTTCCGCCACCAAATCACACCAAAAATTAGACACATAACTTGAGATGTATTTTGATGGCTTCCTGACCGTTTTGATGATCAAGAAGAAGATCCCCTATCCTTTTGTTGACTTACAAGATAGGGGATCGCATTAATACTCCACATGAGACATGTAGACCTTTGAACGGAAACCCTATACCTAGTTGCCTACTTGATGAGTTATGAAGTGACCAAGGGATGCTTTTATATTTTTTATTGTACTTGGGTGAATACTGAATTAGGTTGACTCCTATATTACGTGGCTTGAATATTAATGGTTGTTTTAGGGTACAGGTTACCCACTGAGCTATGGTTTGCTCATACCCCTCTCTCCCTCCCCCTTACAAGTCAATATAAAGAGGAGAAGCTGACCGGTTATATAAGATTGAAGTATTTCTAGTTGTTCATGTTTTAGAGAATAATTGTTTTGTAATTCGAATTCTGTTGTAAACATTTTTGGAATGCTTGGGTTATTTGATGCATTTAGATTGTACTTCCGAGCATGTGGCTCTTGATATACTCCGACATGTGGCCGTTGAGTTCTATTTTGGTTTAGTTTGTTCGTTCAGGGTTGTAAGACTTTAAGCCTAGGAAACGTCTATATTACAGAGGAAACGCTGCCAGATTTTCCGCAGAAAATTTTGGAAATTAGTTTCTAAGTTCTTCTTTTTACCTTTCTCAACCTTAATTAGGTTGAGATTGACCTTAACAACCCCTATTAGGGAGCGGGCTATTACAGATAGGTGTGTAATAAAGTAAGGAAATCACTTTCTCATTCAAAGGAGGGGTTTATAAAAGGTAAATCATGGCAACCAACCAACCTAAGGCCTATTATTGTTCATATCGGCCGCTTCTAAATGATTAACTTGGTCGATTAGACAACTATCTACACAATTATGGACAAGAATATCTCCTAAAAGAAAAACAAAACTCTTTTTGGACGTTTTCACAACATTTTCCCATTTTCTCTTTCATTTTTCACTACTTTTTTCGATTTTTTTTTCAATTAAGCCTAAGAAAAACAAAGGAAAACAAATTCTAAGCGGGCTACCCAACAAGAAATAACTCCCCCCCCCCCCCCCCACACACACACTAGAATAAAACAATTTCCTCATTAGGAACCAGGGGTCACATTAAGGGTAGTAAAAAGATAAAACACGTATGTACACACTTAGTACAAAGAAAAATGGTGGTGACCCGAGCCCACACAGCTCCAATAGTCAATTTGCCCAACACAAACATACATGAGGCGCACCACCGAAAAAGGAAAATCAAGCACGCAAAACTACACTTAAACACGTTCAAGAAAGAAAATAGATAGGGATGGAACGATCTTACCGGAGGATCCACAATGCTAATCAAAGAAAAGCGCCATCCATGAACGAACAAAATAGGAAACCAAGGTTAGGATAAACAATGCAAAGCTATCCTATATGCATCTTAACTAAACCCTAAAAAGAAATTACGCAAAGGAGTTCAAATGAACCGAGTAAACAAAAATGCAAAAGCCTTCATGGAAATATATACAAATGTACATTATCGGGGGTGAAACTCAACCTCTCACACAACGACAACTCAACAACCATGCCAACCTCAAGAAATATGGTTTTGAACGACAAGGGAAAAAGGGAATGACATCCTCTCTCAACAACAAATCAATGACCCAAACTCCCACCCGACCTAGAATTACCCCCTCACTCAAATGTAAGCAAAATCATATAAAGAGAGCAGGGAGGGGGCGGGGAAACTTACATATCTTGGTCGGTTGGCCCTGAATGGGGCGGTGGTTGGTATTGATAACCCGGAGGGTACCAACCTGGGGGAGCTTGCTGTCCGCCGCCTTGGTAGTACCCGTAGCTCATGTCAAAGAGCATACTTTGTTGTTGTTGCAAGATGTGGTCGAATCTAGTAAAGCCTGACTCGAGGCGAGCATTGAGGCTATCAAGCCTCTCGGTGTGCATATCCAACCTCGCCGTTGTTTGCAGCTGAAAATGGCTAAGGTTGGAAGATAAATCGTTGACGGCCTCGAGGTATGATGGGTTCCCCTGTTGTTGGCCCTCGTCGAGCCCTTCTTCTTCTCCCTATTCTTCTTGCCCCTGGCTGTTTCCTCCTTAGCCACCTTCTTCTTCCTCTTCTTCATTCCCTTCGCCTTGCTCCGCGTTGCATGACCAACTTTCCGGTTGGGAGGGGTCGATCCAATCCTTGCAGCTCGGATCAAGGTAAAGCAAGATCTCGAGGTTGCTCCCATGGATGTAGGAAAACCCACGCTGATCCGGCTTAATGATCCGCATGTTGCATACGGTGACCATGTGGAGGGGCTTACAAAGGAGTTGGGCTTGCCGTTTCTCTACATAAGCGCTCATTTCGAGGCGGCTCACAATGTAGCATATGATATGTCCCATTCCTATAACCCGACAGGTATTGGTGAGCCGGCTAATTTCATGTAATTGATGCATGATATCTGACCCCATAGTTATTAAAATCCCGATCCTGATTTACGATCCTACGATTTTATGGTTCAAAATTGTCGATACGATTCTACAATTTACACACGATCCACAATCCTACGTGGCTAAATTCCGATCCTAACTTCCCAATAGTTTCGAGTTAGAATCCCGATTTTAACAACCTTGTCTGACCCTGTGTTGATCCTCTTGCTTACCAGGGCTCGCCAAATGACCGTGAGTTCATCCCCCCGAAGATTTGATTGCCTGTCATGCCTTCCGCACACCGAGTTGGCTATGATCCGGTGGAAGTAGCGGATAGCGAGATTGCAGAGGTCGGAGGCCTTGGTGGTGCGGGGGTTGTGGTAAGTGATTTTGCCACTTCTATCCCTTTCCCGCTCCTTCCGTACCTTACATGTGAGCTTTTGTACAACTGATAAGCCGCAAGTGCACGAGTTTAAGTGTAGTATGTATCAAGGTCGTTCCCACAGGGATTTGCTTAACAACACACCAAACTAGCCCTCTAGTTGATTGCTAAGTCAATCAGATTTTTGTTTTTGGATCAAACTAATTATATTGCTATTTACTACTAAAGGCAAACAAACTACTATTCACACAAATCACAATATTAAACCAATAGGAAAATGACGTTCAGGGGATAAAACCTAAGTAACTTTATGAATCAAACAAGTGGATTGAACATGTAATTCAGTAATTTGGTACATTTTAGGGTCGATAATCGCATAAATTCTTTCATAGCGAGCTTTTGGCAATGAAACAAATTTCTTAGTAAAATCAATCACCTACTTTCGTGGTTATTTCAATTTTATCTAAGTTAAAGATCAAATTATCTAAAGAGCCCTAATTACAAAGTCCTCTATGTCTAGTTCACTTCATAATCAGTTTAGTCCTAAGGGTTCCGATAATCGAATTTCTCCGTTCGGTACTTCATTCAACAATCTAATTTCATACTAATGGTGATCAAGCAAAAGTAATGACATACAAAATCAAAGGAAAAATAAAATGCATTCAAACTAGATTAACAAACTTGTTCAATCCAACAAAATTCAATCCATACGAGAAACTAATAAGGGTTTACCCCCAAACTAAAGAAAACTACTTACTACTCATGTTCAAAACACAAAACATATCAAAATCTATTCAAGAAAACATATGAATATAAAGAGAATGAAGAAATAACTGAAGATATGCTGAAAACCCTTGAAACAATTTGGCAATTATGGACTTTTGCTCCAACACCGTATCGATCTTGAGTAATCTTCAGTCTTCAATTCGCTCTCAAACTCTTGATTATTATGGGGTTATGGAAGATGGATGATGGTAGAAATGGAGATGGATGGTATAGAAGGAATGGATGGTGGTGAATGAAGGTGGATGAAGGTGGATGATGAAGGATCAAGAATGAAACAACCGAATCTACAATTATATAGCCATTAAGAGAAGTTGAAATGATGAAATCGTCATAAGCAGGGTCAACACGGTCCATGTTTGACCAACACGGGTCGTGTTGATGGTTTCTGGAGAAATTGAACTCTCTGGAGGCCAACACGAACCGTGTTGCTGACAACACGGGTCGTGTTGATTCCAGAATTTTCTGAGTCGTCTTGTTTTGGCCATATCTCCTTTGTCCGACGTCCGATTGACTTGGTTCTTGACTTTTCGGAAAGCTCTAGGAGTCTAATTTTTATTGGCATAAGTCTCAAATATCATAAGTGTGGAAAGAATGGTGACCAAAAGAGTGGACATATATCAGTTTTCACACACTTTCTGTTATCTTACTCATAACTCTTTCATCTTAATTTAGAATTGAGCTTATAATATATCGTCGGAAAGCTCTTTCAATGAGGAACTAAGGAATGGGTGTGAGGTTTAGAGTTCATATCACTAATCTGCACAAATTAAACAAAACACACATAACTCAGTTAAGATAGTAAAATAAAGACATTGAGGATCAATTAAGCACATTATTCCCCAAATTTCACTATCAAAATACTCTCAATATTTAGTCACTATATGCCCTCATCAAATTCCCCCATGCTTAGTTCTTGCTTGTCCCCAAGCAAGTCCAGACTCACAAAAGAAAATAAAAGAAAAGAAAAGAAAGGAAATAAAAACACGGAGACAAAAGACTCGAAAACAAAAGAAAAGACTCAAAATGAAAGCAAATATTTTATTTATAATCCTCCTCAAGAAAGGATCAACAGGATCATTCAATCAACTAAATCTAATCTAGAATACCCAAAAAATTAATCAAAGTCCATATAAAAGGGAAGGAAAAGATTTGGAAAGATTTACAAGCACTACATTTCTCAAGTTCAAATCAATCACACCTAATCACAAATAAAGCAAGTAGGCACATGTATAAGCATGAAACTAGGTGAATTGAGAGCAACCTCATTTTTGGGAATGTGGAATCACTCCTCTTATGTGTTTAAATATGAATAAATCATTGAAGGTTCACTCAATACTCAAACCAAAGCAACATCCTACCATAAGCTTGCTAAACATCTCAATTCTCCACCACTAATATGCAATGCACTTATGACAATCAAGAGGACTTTTGAAAGAATTGCAACGGGGCTAAGGTTAAGGGTAAGAAGTGGAAATATAATTTGGGGAAGTGGAGCTAAAAAGCATAAGCTTTGAGCAAAAACCTCACCAAATTATTCACTAAGAACATTCACCACTATACACACAATAAAACATCCCCAAATCAAGTGGAAATCACCTTAAAACAAGAAATTAATCACTAACACTTTAAGCCTTTCTTTTTCATTTTTCAGATTTTTTTTTCTCTTTTTGCTTTTTTTTCTTTGTTTTTTTTTTCAAAATGAACTACAACTCAAAACAAATATATATACAATAATAAGACAAATTTCCAACTCAACCCATATCAAGCTACGATGGGGAGCAATCTCATGATGTTCAACTTCACAACATCCCCAACAAAACCAAACCACAAAAACACCACAATCAACCCAACTCTTCACACTCTAACACTCCAAGCATAGGCTTAAGGGTAGGAAATTTAATATTTGGCCATGGCTTAAGATACAGGTAATCAAAAGAAAAAGTGATTCAAGGTTAAAAGAAGGGCTAAAAAGAGGATATATACATAATAAGAGTGGCAATTTGGCTATGTAGCTTAAAAAATGTACAAATGAATGCCTCTGTCATATTATCATAATGCAATGCATGATGCAATTTCAAAGAGATGCAAAGCAAGATCTAGAGGATGAAACAATGGTAGAGTCACACATGGAAATATGAGACTAACAAAAATGATTAGTCTTTTTGGCTTATGTGGTCTCACGAATTTACGCTCAACAATAAAATCTAGCTCAAGTATGTGCACATGCCAAACTCACACCAAAAGATCATAAAAGGACAATCAATCATCACTTTCAAAATGCAGTGCTCAACTCACTAAGGTTTCACAAACTCTTTTCATGACTCTTATTCACAAATGGGCTATTCAAAACTAAATCTAATTAAAAGAAAACCTATCTAACTTATATTAATCATTGGAAGAGTTATTATTCACTAAACCTAAAACCTATATCCTAAACAATTTTTTCCCTCAACTTTTTCTGATTTTTCTAATTTTCTTTTTTTTTGAATTTTTTCAAATAAAAATTAAAAACAAAACTAAATGCAAACTTAAAAAAATAAAAGAAACTAAAAACTAAGAAAAAGAAGAAAAAAAAACTAAGGATGGATCTAACTAATGCAACTAAGTGGATGTAATTATTTCCAAATAAACTAAACTAGAAAACTAAGAAAAGCAAACAAAAACAAACTCAAGGCACTACTACACATATACAACAATGGACAAGGACTACAAATTTTTTCACACAAAAAATCCCCCCATGCTTGGAGAAAGCATTGTCCTCAGTGCAAGCACATTCAAATAAATTGTAAAAGGGGAAATAAGGAAAGATCTCACCAGGTTAGGTGTTGGATGCACCTAAACCATCGCCTCTTCAAGAATAGGGCGAATGGAGCACCAATCACTCCGTCAAGAACTCAAGACTGGGGCCATTACTTCAGATGTCGTCAATGCCCTTAGAAGCTTGTCAAACTCTTCAGCATGCGGTTTACAAGCTTTCAAAGAAGAGAGCAACAAAAGATTTATAACAGAAAATGTTAGTATCGTTCTCTTAAATAGATCAAAGGCCTTAGAAAAATCAAAAGAATCAAAAATAAGTTGTCCACATGAGTTTTCTAGGAAAGTCCTCTAAGTATAAACAATATGGATCAAGAGAGGAATGATACTCTCTTATTGTACCTAAGGATAAATCAAGAACATTGTTATTCCCCTCAAGCATGTCACAAGAATTAACCTTGGCCACATAGCCCACGTCAACATGAACACATATGGTCTTTTCAACAGAAGTGGGTTCATCTAGGCACTTAGGGGAATAGGAAGGTAGTGAACAAGGAGTAGAAGCATGAAATAAGACATGGGAAGTAGGGAGTACAACATAATCCAATTCTTTGCTTGAAGGATCTAATCCACCCACAACCCCCTCACAAGTCTCTCCCTCAATAGTATCAACTGATCCATGACAAAAATCATCATCATACCTAGCATCAAACCCATAGGACTCACTCACCTTAAACCTCGTCGACTGAGAAAAAAGATAAGGATACATCATGAAATGTAGAGACACCATCAGTAGTGTCTCTAGGTATGCTAGGGTAAGATGGAGCAACGGTAGGAAAAGATGTCATAGACGGGTCAAATATTTCCTCTAGACTAGCGTCTAACTTATCTTGTTGCTCAAGCATTGCCCTCATCAAAATCTCAAGTCTGGCTAAACTAGGGCATGTAGAATCATCGCGGTCAAGAGAACAACATAAACTACAAGGAGGCAAACAATGGGGTTGAGTATATGATCTAGCATGAGATGCACAAGGATTTGGGGAAGAATGACCAAATGCACAATAAGAATTTTCAAAATTACGAGTATCACGTGCAAGCCATTCAAGCAAACTCCAAGCTTCATCAACAGTTTTAGTATAAAAACCAAAATACTCTAATAGAGTACGGGTCTCTCTATTCACCCCCCTCCACTACAATATCAAGAATATCTGATTTCCCAGGAATAATACCACATGGAACAGGGCAAGCAAGTAATCGCTCAAAATAGCGCAAAAATAACTCCTGCTCAAATTGGGGGAATTGAAATAAATAATTGCCATTTTTTTGGATTTTTTTTTTTGAAAAAAACACAACAATAAAAACTTAGTCAATCTTAGAATATTCGTTCGGTGGCTGCTAGGGACAAAGTCCCCGGCAACGGCGCCAAAAACTTGATACACCGCAAGTGCACGGATGTAGGTGTAGCATGTATCAAGGTCGTTCCCACAGGGACTTGCTCAACAACACACCAAACTAACCCTCTAGTTGGTTGCTAAGTCAATCGGGTTTTTGTTTTTGGATCAAACTAATTATATGTCTATTCACTACTAAAGGCAAACAAACTACTATTCACACAAATCACAATATTAAACCAATAGGAAAATGACGTTCAGGGGATAAAACCTAAGTAACTCTATGAATCAAACAAGTGGATTGAACATGTAATTCAGTAATTTGGTACATTTTAGGGTCGATAATCGCATAAATTCTTTCGTAGCGAGCTTTTGGCAATGAAACGAATTTCTTAGTAAAATCAATCACCTACTTTCGTGGTTATTTCAATTTTATCTAAGTTAAAGATCAAATTATCTAAAGACCCCTAATTATAAAGTTCTCTATGTCTAGTTCACTTCATAATCAGTTTAGTCCTAAGGGTTCCGATTATCGAATTTCTCCGTTCGGTGCTTCATTCAACAATCTAATTCCATACTAATGGTGATCAAGCAAAAGTAATGGCATACAAAATCAAAGGACAAATAAAATGTATGGAAATTTGAGGAAGGTTGAATTACTTACGTATATATGAGGTGTTCTTTTTATAATTTGATTATTATGATACTACTTTGAGGTCAAGTGTAACCTGTGAATTTTAGGAGTTAAGAAAGGGTTCGCCCGGACTATAAAGGGATGTGAGTTATGGTTAATGGTTTTGTTAGTACACTCTTTTAATTTCTCTTTTTAATTGTTTCTATATACCATGTTATGTGGCTGATCCCGAGCTCCCGAACCCCTATGCCACATTCGTGCCTCCCGGAGGTCGTGTGAGTGACCATATTGAAAAGTTGGTGACACAATTTGAGACACTACGGGCCAATCCAAATTTGATCTATCATGATGAGGTGTGAAGGGCACAATGTTTACTTTCGACCCTTCCCTACGCACACCCATGGAGGAGATTCCGAGACAGGTATCACACCTTCATCTACTACTTTGAGCAAGGGGTACATGCAGAGCGTTTTGGAATCTTGGAGGCTTGGTCAGTGGTTACCTTTGAACTCAGGGTGCAAGAGTATTCTAACCGTTGGAGATGGAACCTTGGGAGATTCCGTATTACTTTATGGCCTGGATATGTTCGGGCCACACCCTCTCCAAGGGGATGCAGCAGCACCTCCCCCACCCGCTAACCAGGAACACCAGCCTGACCATGAAGAGGAAGAGGAGGAACCCATGGAAGATGAAGGAGAAGAGGAAGCCCCGTCGTCTCATGACCTATCTCACGCCTCTAATGAAGTGGAGATCCTTCCCGCTCCTCCTGTGCCTGACCCTATGATCGTGGAGATTAGTTCGGATCGGGGAGAGGGTAGAGAGACGAGCCAACCCGTGGTGAACACCAAGACCGAAAAGAGCGATGACACTCAGGATAATGATGATGATGATGATGATGATGAGGATTATACTCCTTCTTAGGGGGTTCAGGTTCAGCTAGGGTAGGAGAAAGACATTGTGATATTTTGTGGTCAAGATAGTTTGTTATGTTTTGTGGGATGTTAATGTGTTTTGGTTAGCAAGCGAACTATCTATTATGCTATGCTATTTATGGTTTAGGAACAATATTATGGAATTAATGTATTGTGAAGTTGGAATTCTTTTTTATGTTTTGTGGATTGGAGTTAGTGAATGGACCTTTTACAGGGCTGAATTTCATTTCATGTCTAGATGAAATCACAGCACGACCGCAGGAAGCATGGCGTTTTCCTTTTGATTCCCATATATATCTGTGATGATGAGTGATAAAATATACATGCATGCATGACAATGCCACGGCCTTGTTAGGAGTTAGAACAAATGATTATATGAATAAATAAATGTTAAGAATAACAAATTCTGTGTTTATCAAGTAGTATGTCTCACGCCTCAAACAATGAGCAATCTCGAAGTGAACACGGCGAGGACACGACCGACAATCTCGAACAAAATTTGCAGGTCCAAGGGCTTCGAGTTGTATCTCATGCCGACTTGGCATCATCGGCTAACCCAGCATCCTCACCCTATAATTACAACCCCGAGTTTCTAGGGCAAGTCATCCAAGAGCTCCTCCGTAGAATTCTGAACTCAAGTGCGGAAGGGAGTAATGTAGCCAAGGAGGAAGATTATGCTGATAAAGTAGCTTAGAGAAACCCCCGAACGTATGCAAGAGGGTTCAACCCCGTGGAGTTGGAGGATTGGATACGGGGTGTGGGAAAGATATTTGAGGTACTTGAGGTGCCAAAGGAAAAGTGGGTGACTATTGGGACGTTTTATTTAGTCAAGGAGGCGGGCTTATGGTGGAGCACCATAAAAAATAAGTATAAGAATGTGGAATTGTCATGGGAGGGATTCTTGAGTGATTTACGCGCAAAATTTTATCCTCTCTCCCTACAACGTCAAAAGGAAAAGGAGTTTATGGAGCTGAAGATGTTTGGCCAGATATGTCTGTGATGCAGTATGCAACCAAATTCAATGAGCTGTCACGCTTTGCACCAGACCACGTGACCACGGAGCGAATGAGGATTTCAAGGTCCGAAGGGGGTTTAGCTCCATATATACGAAGTCACTTAGCGGGTCAGCCCTTCAACACCATGCAAGAACTTTATGAGCATACCGTTGAGGTAGAAAGGGTAAAAAGGAAGTTGAGAGGTGCTTACAAAGAGAAGGAGGCTCAAGTTAAACCCAAGCAGAAACGGAGTGATAACCAGACTCCAAGTGAGGCGCTGCCTCCTAGAAGGCCTAACCCGTATCCAACCCGAAGCCGCTCTACCCCTAAACCTTGCAGGAAATGCAGGAGAACCAACCACTCCACAAACCAATGCCGAGTAGGAACATACAAGTGCTTATGGTGTGAAAGTAGCGAGCACTGAGCTGTGGCATACCCAAATCATCAATCAAATCCAAGCACGACTAACTCTCGAACTATTCAAGTGTCATGCCCAGCACCTCCTCCACCAACTCAAGCTAATATAGGAAGGGCATACACCATGGGAAGCAAGGAAGCGACTACCTCAGGTATAGTGATTACCGAAACTCTTTTAATCAATTCCAAGCCTGTTTATGTTTTATTCGATTCCGGTGCTTCGCATTCGTTTTTTTCTATGCATGTTAGTCCTAAGTTAGGCTTACAAAGTCATGAAATTATGGTAGCATACCAAATAAGACTACTGAATGGCCAAGTCATGACCTGTGACAAAGCACTTGAGCAGGTTCCCCTTAAGATTTCAAATGAAAGTTTTCCGGCCGACCTTATTGTTCTAAATATAGATGAGTTTGATGTCATCCGGGGTATGGATTGGTTAGCTAAACATGGGGATAAGATCAAGTGTGATGAGGGGGTAATAGTTCTAAAGAGCCGGCTAGGAGGCAAGATTCATTTTAAGGGTGAATCGGGGAAACCTAGTTGTAAAACTATATCCTTGATGAAAGCCAAGAAGTATATACGCCAAGGCGCTGAGGCCTACCTATGCTACGTGTTAGAGGACCAACCAAAAGAACTGAAGATAGAAGATATTCATGTGGTACGAGACTTTTCGGATGTGTTTCCCGAGGAATTGACCGAATTACCCCCGAGGAGGGAAATCAATTTCGAAATACAGTTGGTCCTAGGGACGCAACCAATTTCAAAGGCTCCCTATCGAATGGCCCCTGCGGAGTTGAAAGAACTTAGGACTCAACTGGACGAGCTACTCCAGTTAGGATTCATACGGCCGAGCGTATCGCCATGGGGAGCCCCGGTCCTGTTTGTTAAGAAGAAAGATGGAAGCCTAAGGCTATGTATCGATCATCGAGAGCTGAACAAGGTCACTATCAAGAATAGGTATCCGCTACCTCGAATTGATGATCTGTTCGATCAGTTACAAGGGCCGGCGTGTTCTCTAAAATTGACTAGAGGTCTAGGTACCACCAATTGAGGATCAGGCCGGAGGACATTCCCAAGACAGCCTTTAGGACCCGTTACGGACACTATGAGTTCAAAGTAATGCTTTGGGCTTACCAACGCTCCAGCAGTTTTCATGGATCTCATGAATCGGGTTTTTCGACCGTTTTTGGATAAGTTTGTAGTGGTCTTCATTGATGATATTTTAGTTTACTCGAAGACCCGAGAGGAGCATGAGCAACATTTTAGAATAGTACTGGAGACTTTGAGGGAACAACACTTGTATGCCAAATTTAAGATGTGTGAGTTCTGACTTGAGGAAGTAGCCTTTTTAGGGCACATCGTGACCAAGGAAGGGATCAAAGTGGATCCACAGAAAGTTGAAGCAGTCACGAATTGGAGCAGGCCCACGACTATCACCGAGGTAAGGTGTTTTCTAGGAATGGTCGGGTACTATCGACGCTTCATACAAGATTTTTCAAAGATTGCCTTACCATAGCCAGCTTGCTGAAGAAGACTACCAAGTTTGATGGTCAGAAAAATGCGAGAAAGCATTTCAAGAACTCAAAAGAAGGCTCACTTCTGCTCCAATTCTGACCTTACCAGTAGAAGGCAAGGAGTATGTCATCTATAGTGATGCATCTAAACATGGGTTAGGTTGTGTTTTGATGCAAGATGATAAGGTTATAGCCTACGCTTCCAAGCAGCTGAAACCCTATGAATCAAATTACCCTATTCATGACCTAGAGTTGGCAGCAATGGTTTTCACTTTAAATATATGGAGGCACTATTTGTATAGTGCTAATACCAAGGTATTTAACGACCACCAAAGCCTTTAGTACATCTTCACTCAGAAAGAGTTGAATCTAAGGCGGCGTACGTAGATCGTTGGAGCTCCTCAAGGATTATGATTTGGACATCCAATACTAGAAAGGCAAATTCAGTTGCTGGTGCCCTGAGTAGAAAGACTCAGTACGAGATAGAGGTAACGGGGGGAAGACAACCAAAGCTCCAGCAAAAAATTCAGAAGGCAGGAATGAAGTAGTTCCGTTGGACCATGGCAAAAAATTCAGGTGCAACCTTCTATACTAGAGGAGATCAAGAGGGAGTAAGTGAGTGATGAGCATCTACAATACATACGTGCAGGTGTAGAAAAAGGGAAGATGTCAGATTGTCAGGGTTTTTAGTACATCTACAATACATATGAAGAGGTGTCGGTTCAGATTTTGGACCGAAGAGTCAAGCGATTACGCTCCAAAGAAATTCCTCTAGTCAAGGTGTTGTGGACCAATCACTCCACATCGGAGGCTACCTGCGAAACCCTGTGGAACAAGTACCCCCATCTGTTTTAAGGTAAGACGCTGGGAATATGAGGGTAGTATCTTTAAGTTTCGGGGACGAAACTTCTTTTAAGGGGAGTAAGATGTAATAACCCAAGGAAAATCTCTCCTTAATACGTGTTAATTAGCATAATTAATTAGGGATTAAAAAAATTAACTCACAAAATAAATAAAGCGCGTGTTCCTTTATTTTACTAACCCGTGTACATTTTTGCAGGACTTGAACAGCGCAACGATTGGCTTAAATCCTGTTAGATTCAACCTCTTTGAGTTTTCTTTCCGATAATACTCAAGATATTCTAGTTTGATTTTTAATTCTTTTACCGGGACCTATATTTATTTTTAGGGTTCTTTTTTTCTAATGATTTAAAGAATATGTATAAATTATGAGGTGGTCTTTAATTATTTTGGGGTTACCATGAGTATTTTACGGTTATGAAAATTTAGGAAATTTAGGAATTTGGGAGATATAATTATAACAGGAGGAATTAAAGTTGACAAATTTGGGTTATTTGGGCCCAAGTAGCCGCCCATCATAGAGGAGAAAGGGGGGAAATTTTTCTTATGGGCCTTAATATTATGGAGATTGTATATATAAGCTAATAAGGAGGGAGTTTATTTTTTCTTCCAATTCAAACACAACTCTCAATCTCTCACTTACTCTCCCTTGTGTCCCCTTAGATGCCCGACCCTCCTCCCTCTGTCTGCCCAGCAGCTGCCAACGGCCGGCCGGCCACCTCCGTTGTCGCCGGCGACAATCCTAGCCACCAGACGCACCCCCACACCTTTAGCATCATCATCCTTCACTATATCTCCCTCCATTCTCTTGCAAGTATAAACTCTTTTCCTTATCTCTCTCTTATTTTTATGGAAATCATGTTTGAAATCTGAGTATTAGTAGGTTTTGTGTGATTTTCAGAAGTGAAATTCGTGACTCTAGTGTTTAACAAGGGGGGAGTGAAGGACTCAAACTTCAAAGAGAAGAATTTGGGTAAGTACGTTGAGTTCTTGTTATCTTAGTGTATATTAAGTGAACCTTGCAAATAATGAGAATGCATGTGAATTTGAAGGAGTAGTTTTCTGTGAAAGTATGGAAATTTGTTAGATTCGAAGTGCATGTTTATTGATTAACTATAAAATAGGAAGAATGAAAGTTTTGTAGTGATGCATGTTGTGTTTGGTGATGGATTGTGGAAATAGATGATGTAGTGGTGTTGCATGGGATTAAAATGGAGTTCTATGATAATTCTTTGGGTGTTTTAAATATGAGAGTTGTATTTATGAGTGTTAAATTGTGTTTTAAGAAGGCTTTAGGTTAAATTACAAAGGTTTAAGTGTGCATGTTAATAAATTTCAAGGAGGATTGCAATCTGGTTGGTATTTCATTTTTTCAGAAAATCAGGGACGTGATTTTGGGTAATTTTATCACATGATTAACTAGATAAAAGTGTTAGCTAACACCTGATTTTTACAGTTCGTCGTTTCGATAAGTATATTAGGATTTATGGTCAAAATCGTAAAGTCGCGCGAATTTGAAAAATTCTAACGTCAGTTTAAAGATGGGTGTTTTTCGATTAGTTAGAGGTTGCTATGGTTTAAAGGATGACATAAAAGTTTTATAGAACATTCTGAGCTTTCCAGAATGGTATGGTATGCATTCATAGGACATCGAGAGAGAGAGTTATAAGCTTCTAACTAAAGAACATAAATTTGAGTTTCTCCAAAATTTACATTGTTGTGGCTGCCTCTGTTCTAAGCTGAATTTCAACCTCTTCCCAAACTTAAATCCAATAGTGGTGAAAATAAAGTTTGGAGTATGAATCACGTGCTTTCCATGGACAGCTTATTGGCCTTAAAGCGATTAGAATAACTTAAGTTATAGCCTCCCGAAAAAGCTTAGTCAATATGCTTGAATTATGGACAGATTGGGGAATTGTGTATTTTGACCCTCCTAACTATCTTTTTAGTCTTTAGAGCTATAAAGTTGTAGAGGGTATTTTAAGTTTTCCGAAAAGTCCTCTTATGCGTTGATATGATGTCTATAGAGATAGTTACGACCCTTTCTTTGCGGCTTAGGAAATTAAATTCATTGTCAAGTCGCTTTTCTATTAAAGTTACCCATCTATTATCTCACCTAGGTAGGGTTCTAACTCTTAATCTCTTCTCATTTCTAAGTCACTCCAAGAGATCGTTACCTATACGTTGTTCAAGTCCCTGCTCGTTCTGTGGTGACTTGCTAAAATTTCAGGTACGTGTAATTTTATGAAATTTATGTATTTACTTAATTACTCTTGATTTATATTTCGAGCATGTGCTAGATTGACGTTCCTTTATACTATAAATATTACTCCCTCCTTCCCATATTATCTGTCACTTTAACTAACTTTCTTTTTTCCCATAATATCTATCACTTTATATTTCCAATAACACATTAATTATTAATTTATCAAATTTACATTATTAATTACATCTTTTTCTTCAACTTTTCTTTTTTATTCACCTTTTCCTTTTTTTATTCACCATTTTATTCAACTTTTCTACATTTCCAATGTGCTAAACTAATACATATAGGAAGTTTTCTTGGTCTTCTAAATTGTGTCCAAAGTGACACATAAATTGGGAAGGAGGGAGTATATAAGACTTTTTGGCTAATGATACTTCCCTCATGGATTAAATTTTATGTACTACAAGAGAAAGTATTATGTTATCATGTGGTTGGGTTTTAAGTTCCTGATATCACACATTCATGTTTTAATAACCATTTCTAAACCTTAGTGAGAAAAAGGTCAATAGTTTACTTCTTTAAAAGCTTTTACAAGGCAAATGCCATTCAAGAAGGTTAAGAAGGTCAAGAAGGGTTTTTTTAATTGTATTTTAAGTTCGTTTAAGAAAATTAAGGGTTCCATGAATAAAATGTCAAGATTTCTGAAGTTTAATAAGGCCCCGCTCATGGTTTTTCGTGCTTGAAGCACATCAAGAAGATAGTGTCTTAGTAAACGCCATGTTCACGTGCCCTTGTGCATCCCAAGTAAATTATAGATATGTGCCTTAGTGCACCCAAAGAAACTATAGCTTTAGTGCCTTAGTTGCACACCATGAAAGTCTGGCCAGTAGGATAACTGTCCACCATCCGAATCTCCCGATCGGTCCGAGTATGCGCATAAGGAGGCCTAGCCGATGATCGCAAGTAGGGGCATTTATGTTGGTATCCATATTGTTATGATCCTCACTTTTGTCGGTTCTTTAACTCACAAAAATGATTTTAACCCAGTATTGGAATCCCTTTTTCTTTCACTTACCTTTTTCCTAAAACCAAGGAAGTTGATTCTAAGGTTGAACCCTTTTTAGTTAGGCTCACCCGAGCTATGTCATTTCAATTGCAAACCATGATCAAGTGTTTCTTCCATTGATATTACCTATTTTCTTAGGCTAATGATTGATTGTTTAATTATTTTGTTGTTCTCAAAAGTAGTAAATGTAAGGTGTTGGGATAAGGTTAGCATAGTGGTTCAAATTGGTTTATCCTGTAAGTATACTTTACTTATGTTCTTTTCAATGGTCATGCCTTTAATTACACAAATAGCGGACCCGCGCTTAAAACTGTAAACTATAAGCTTTATTTATTACTTTGTTCCCTAGTTCGGTAGTATTCGTACCGAGTAAATCTCACTCTGTAAGTTTTACTGCTGTTTTTAGGAAATTCAGGAAAGGGCAAGGGTAAGCTCCAGAAGGGCAGAACCCAAAGGCTTCGTGAGCGTACTTCAGGTGAAATTGGTGATCCTTTTGAAGACTCTTAAGACCGATTGTTGGTGGCTTGTGAGACTTTTGGTGAATAACTTTTGATTTTGGGTGGTTGTATGTGATTAATGTGAATTTCATGTATGTTTAAAGTCTTGTGTTTTGGAGGGTTGTATAACTAAAGGGTCTTACTTGTTGTCTCGGGGTGGTTAAGTTAAGCTATGTCTAAATGATGTATGTTTGAGGATTGATTTGTGTTGGTTGTTTTGTTGGGTTTTAGTCTTAGCCTTGTCCATTTTTGTGGGCGGCGATGATACTCTCAGGTGATTATCCGCTGCTAATCATTAGGTTAAGTGAATTGTTAGCTTAATCTTGTGGTTAGTAACTTGGGGGTGTTACATAATAGCACAATTTGTTCAATTGGTGTCGTCGAGCCCCCACCTCCTTGATTCACAGGTGGATGCATCTGTGTTAACTTTGAAGATACCGTTCGGAGGCAGCGGCCATCTAGGTTCTGCCCCCCCCCCCCCACCACCACCAAAAAGCCACCACACCACCTGAAGTTGACATCGCTTTTCCAAATAGGATCATTACATCTGATATTCTAAAATATTCGAATATTAAATAACTTAACAAATATTAAATACACTGAAATAGTTACCAAATTTAAAATAAAAAATAGAAAAAAGATGCTTTTGAAAACTTGAAATTGGGCAATTAGTTATGTGATGACTTTTTTTTAAATATCAGACAAACTAAATAAATATAACTCATGCTACAGGATTATAGTTTTTGTTGTGCTTATACACGGGTGTCTCAATAATAAAAATAAAATTGATATATACAGTGAAAATCTGGACCCGAGTTTTGTTTTATATTATACAGAATGACTAAGCACTTTCTTTAAAAGAATTATCTTATGGTTGTTTCCTTCCGATATTAGCAACCAAAGACAAGTAGTCATAAACAAAATGTCAGTTCCCTCCTATTAGACCTTGCTTTACTGTGTTTAACTCCAACATTTTTTTTGCAATCTTTCTAACTTTCAATTCTTACAAAGAATCCATCTCTCAGAAACATCAGAGAAACATTAATTATAAGCCTGCATTATGCATCACATAGTCAAATGAATAAATTTTATTATAAGTGATGTAATCTATAATGTTTAATCATTAATAATCAAAACATAGATATATGTGAGAAATTGGAAGGGAAAGGCCAACTGTGAAAAGTGGTAAATATCACTTAACTATCACACGTAACTTATATAAGCAAAAGGTCAATGATTTGAACACCTTTCTACTCAATGAGAAGCACAACTACACCTGAGAATTAGATGTGCACATTTGATCTTGATTTTTTGGCACAAGTAGAAGTTCTAATGAGAAAATAACTATTGTGCTACCTAAGTTGTCTATTCCATGGTTTTGACCTATTGTTAACTGATTTCAAAATAGAATCCTGTTAGTACGTACTCCCTTGTAGAATCACAATCTCTGTTAGTCGAAGTAAGATACCAAAATCCAAGAACACAATGATGCCATGAGTACCGAATTTGTTTCATCATTTTACCAATTTCTATAAGAAAAATTACTCCAGGAAGATGGACACACCAAATTAGAAACTAACACTGACATTTCATCGAGCACATGGTGTGCATTCATACGAAAGCAATTACTAATCATCCAAAATGTGTCAAAGTAAAAAGATTGACCAACCTGGAATGTTGTTATAGAATGGACAAGGATGAGCTTGCGGAGTGACTAATTTGCTCTTCTGGATTGCCGTCAAATCTAAATTGGTTTTAGAAAGCAACTGGGTCTCGTTCGTCTTAATCTTCCTACTCTTCTTATCTTCATTCTCACATTATTCTCACAAACTCTATTCCACATTATTATACCACATGAGTAATGATAATAATGAAAAAGGGCACATACCTGAAATCAGCAAAATTGATTCCACATTATTCTCACAAATTAATAGTATCTCTTCAAACTCAACCCATACAATTGAGGATGAATACGACTTCTCAAAAAACTTAATTGCACAATAGGTAAAGAAGCCAAGAATTTGGGATGAGTGGGGTTTGACGTAAGATATCATTGAAATGAAATCGGGAAGGAAGAAGATAGTATACTAATGAATTGTGAGATAGAGGGAGCGAGACTGAAGAAGAAGCGACATTCTCTAGCTTTTGGGGAACTGCTTGGAGTAGAAAAATTACTTGTAGTTATCTATAGATTAACTCTGATGAAGATCCAATGCATGCTAATATGTTGTATTATTTGGAATCAACGGTGCGTATCAACTAAATCATGAGATTGCATGAATTGGGGCGGGAAGAAAATCCAAGGGCGTACATTCTGCAATTTATTAAAGAAAGATTACCATTTTTCAGAAATGATTTTCTTCCTGCTAAACAAAAATATTTAACATAAAAAGTTATTTTCTTTGAAAAGTTAGAACTTTAATTATTCTATGATTATTTCACACATCTTAGGGCCGAGGATTGAGAAGAACAACGACTGAGCCTATTTTTTTCCTTTTCTCAATTCATAAATTTCATATCATATTTTTATTAAAAGTTCGTTAGTCTTGACTGGAAAAAAAAAAGAAAAAAAAAGCTTCGAGAAAGCGGCGGGCGGCGGTGTGGTCACTCACATGACTTCGTATTGTAAAGTCGTTTATATTGATGTTTTGTCTAAATTTTGTTAAGGCTGAATTTGCTGACCAAAGACCTTTCAAATTCCAAAATTTCCTTCATTTTAATTCAATTATGTGTTTCCTTCCTCTGCAAACAATCCTTTCTTTCTCTTTGTTTCTCTCTCTCTCTCTCTCTCTCTGATAGAGTTGTAATCGAAGCTTGAGGTGGGTTTGGTTTGGTTGAATTGAATTTTGGTGAATTAAGGGTGTGTTTGGTAGTTGTGTTGTTAGTTGTTCGTAGGAATGGCAGGTCGATACGATCCTAACCCTTTTGATGATGGAGAAGAAGTCAATCCCTTCTCTGTAAGTCACCCTTTCTCTAAAACTTGCCATTTTCTTTTGCAGTTTTCTGCCTGGACATGTCAGGTTACATGCTGTTTTGCTCCTTTCCAGGGTTCTGTTGATTTTTAGGTTTTGAATTTGGGGTTTGATTTTGTTTGAACGGTAATTCTGTAGGATACCGGTTACCCTTTTCTGTTCTTAGTCGATTCATACTTGTGGACTGTCCACTGACTAGGGAGTGATGATTGCTGTTTGCTAATTGCTATTTGTTTGACTTGATGATCTTCACTTGTAGTGGTAGCGAAAATTCAGGTTTGGACAATTGGGAGATTGGGACAAAACCCCAAACCTGAAATTCAGACACTTTCTGATGTCCAAACCCAGACCCGAATTGTCGGGATATGTCCCAACATGCCAAAGCTGAACATACACTAAATTTAGACACAATTTCAACATTTGTTCGAATTTTAAACTCAGGCTAGCGTTCGGACATTGTCCAAATGTGTCCGAATTTATCCCAACTTAAATTGACCTGTCGGCGAACCAGAATTTCTTAACCCAAACCCGAACCCGACCTGATTTTGAAATCAGACTTGACCAAGTTGATTGAATTTAAAATTTGGACAAAAAATTGATGACCAAACTCGATTTAATTTTGATGAAAGAATAGGCTCAGTCACAAATTTGGGTATTCGGGTCGGATGGATTTTTGCCAGCGCTAATCTTCTGCAATTTTGATGAAAGACAAAATAGAATAAATTAAATTGCTACTAAGCTTTTCTCAATCATATCCAGACCTTCCCCTCCACCCCTTTCATTGTTCAACAAATTTCTTGTCATTCTTATGTTTGATCAAAATATTTTTTGTACTATCCATTATGTTTAACCTCTTTTAACTCATTGATTTGATATTTAATTAATTCCTTCATTATTTTTATTCCTTGTAATTACAATGCTTTTTTAACGTGCTCCTCTTGAGTCTTCCTTGCTGGTTATATGGCCGATTACATAATCTCAAAACTTTTCCAGACTGTCATCTTCATAATTAACTATCAACCAATCTCATCTTTCATCTATCTCTCCTACTCCCTTCTAGCCTCATCAATGACATCATGCGCAAAAGAGCCATGACTCTAACTCCAACTCCAACTCCTCCTAGCAGTAACTAGTGTAGGGCTTTATGCCCGTCCAACCCATCTCCCCAAATTCAATTTACCTTTTTGGAATTCCTATTCCGACTCTCCCTTACCCACTCCTCAATCAATCATGGACCCAATTGATTATCTTGATGAGCGAATCATTGAAATCCACGAGTCCCTAAATAGAGTGCTTAACAATCAAGATCCCATCATGAACAATATTACTGAGCTGAAATCTCTTCCGAGTCAGTAGACTATTGACCTACATTCCAAGATCACTGTCCTCATTGGGGTCATGTGTACTATACAAAAATGGGCCATTCCCCTTTCTATTGATGAGAAGCTCCAAACCGTAATTCATACATTATGCTTGTCAAACAAACCTCCCACTTCCACACCCACTGAGATCCATCTCCGGTCAAACTGTTCTATGTTTTTTTTTATGATCCTTGTTATGGTTTATTAGGTGATTTACATTGTTGTTTTCCAGTTCTTCCCATTTTTAACACACATTAAGCTTTAACAAGTGTCATGTATGAGGTGCGGCATAAAGTGTGTTTTCCTTATGAGGTTGTTGTTGTTGTTGAATGTATGAGTTGCGGCTTGGAGGTTCTCATTTCATTAGAAGGTTCTCATTTCATTAGAAAGGGAAACAACCTTCAATGCGTGTTTTTGTATAGTGCACGCGATCCCGATGAAGTCATTGATCTTGGAATGTAGGTGGATAGTCTCCTGACTTAAGTGAGATTTCAACTCAGTAATGTCGTTCATGACGGGAGCTTGATTGTTAAGCATTCCATTTACGGACACTTAGATTTTGATGATTCATTAATCAAGATAGTCAATTCGATCTATCATGGATTGAGGAGTGGGAAGGGAGAATGGGAGTTGAAATCCGAAAGAGTTTGAATTGAATTTGGGGAGATGGGTTTGGCGAACATACGAGCTATGCGCTTATTAGTGCTACGAAGATTCGTAGTTGGAGTCATGACAATTTAAGGGTAGGATGCCATTGATGAGGCTAGTAGTAAAAGAGAGTAAGAGAGATAGATGAAAGATGAGATTAGATTGAAGGCCGATGGTCGATTATAAAGATGACGGTTTGGAAAACTTAAGATTATGTACTCTTTGAGGCCTAATAGAATATTTGAGAGGAGCATGTTTAAAAAACATGGTAATTACAAGGAGTAAAAATAAGGAGGGAAGGGATTAATCAAATATCAAATCAATGAATTAAAAGAGGTTAACTATAATAGATGGCATAAGAAAAAAGATACTGTGATCAAACATAAGAAAGACACGAATTTGTGGAAAAATAAAAGGGAGGGAAGGGGGAAAGTGTGGATATGGTTGAGTAAATCACAGTCAGTAACAATCAACAATCTGATTTGCCAAAGATTATGATAAGCCATAAGAAAAAAAAAAAAAAATAGCGAGGGAACGAATTAAAAAGAAAATTGTTACATCCGACCCTTCCATACCACATCTTGGGATGTGATTTCAAAGTATTGATTTTGGTTTGATGCTCTCCTAATTTGCTCGGGCCTTTAATTTGTACTTTGCTGCTGCAGTACAGTTTGTCCAAGCAGTGAAAAGTGGGTGTTAGAAGGTTCTGCAGCCTAGGGGGAGTTGAGAAATGTATCTATTTGCTTGTTGCCTTGTTTTTTAAACATTAATGGATGTTCCATAATGAATAACCTTGGTGTAGTGATGCTATTTTGCATTCACTGTTTAGAGGTTGAGGGCTGGATTATAGGTTCTGTCTTGAGAAGTGCGTGTGCTGCTGACTTTACTAGATGGAATTTGCTAATTCTTTCTTCATCACCAGGCACAAGGAGGGAATGCAAAGTCATCAGGCCAGTCAAACTATAGTGGAGGAGCCTTTTATATGACTGTAAGCAATCCAGAATCTTTTTTTGATATTAGGTGGGATATGGCTTTGGGAAATGGAGCAATTCATGCCAGCTCATAGTGAAACAGAGGCTGTACTGCTTCTAATCTTGTGATTGCATACTTCATTTGAATATAAAATCATATTGGCAACTTAAATTTGAACCTTTTTTCATGACTCGGGGGTATCATCTTAACTAATTTGAGAAATCTAAACTAGGAAGTAAGATGCAGTGCTTACTGCTTTGCTAGGATTGAAGGATTTTTGGTGATGATGGGAAGAAACAGTTACCAATTTGGCGTAGCGAAGAAATAATTAGGATGATTGATTAGGCTGTCCTGACTTCTGATATGTATTTCCCTGTTTACTGTAAGTAAACCTCTGGTTGGTTACTGAACTTAATAGCCAAAAACATTGAATTTGTCTTCTAAAAATGGTGAACTATGTAAGGAATTTCTAGTCAAGTACATGTACAGTAGATAATGGTGTGTTTACCCACTCCATTGTGCTCTATACTGACAGGTTTTGTTGTGATTTTTATTGTTTGACGTTGACCCTCTTCATTAATAATATGATTTTACTGGGCTGTGCAGAATCCTGGAAGTATACCCCCTGCATCAAATTCAAGATTGTCACCACTTCCTCATGAGCCAGCTGACTTTTACAATCCAACTGCTACTGTTGATATCCCGCTGGATTCAGGGAAGGTAGCCAAAAGTTCATGTCGAATGCTGTCTGATCTGTCCTTTCGCAGTTTCTTGTTTGATATCCAGTCACAAATCATAATCCATGTCTTTGCTGACTTCTGTTGCAGGATTTGAAGAAGAAAGAGAAAGAACTCCAAGCTAAAGAGGCGGAGTTGAGAAAAAGAGAAGAGGTAACTTGTTTTTTGGCCAGGGATTCGAATATGACGTAGCAAACATCTGCATATTTTCCAATTTTAACTGGAGTATATATAGGCAGAGATAAAGTTGCCTATTGTGGGCTTGTTGGTTTCTGTATCCTGAATGATTCCTGATAAGAATATCATATTACCCTTTGACCAATCCTCTTGATACCATGCAGGCAATCAAACGAAGAGAAGAAGCAGCAGCCCGAGGTATGACTGTTCTTTTCTCAGGCTTGAATACTTCATTGTTTTGTACTGCCTTTGGGGGTGTTACAGTTTATGCGACTTGAACCTGATTCGGTCTTTCTACTTTACAGCTGGAGTTGTTATTGAGGAGAAGAATTGGCCTCCGTTTTTCCCAATCATCCATCATGATATTGCAAATGAGATCCCGGTTCACCTCCAGAAGTTACAGTACACAGCCTTTTCGACATTGCTGGGTATATATACTGTCCTGTTTCTTTATAATAATTGTGTCCTTCCTTTATATGATGCTTTATCCTTGCAATTGGCCAAGGGTGTTTCTGTCAATCTGTATCTACTGTCAATGTTTCCATAACTGCTCGTGCTTATCTGACTTTCTGAAGAATTTGCATGTGTGCAGGTTTGACATTGTGTCTCACTTGGAATTTTGTAGCAGTTACTGCAGCTTGGATCAAGGATGGCAGTGAGTTTATAACACCCCCCCCCCCCTCTCTCTCTTCTCTGTCTCCCTTCTTTATGTAGTATATGCTTCCTTATTGTGACATTTTCGAAATTTAAATTGGTTTAATTATTTGTTGTAGGTCCAACAATATGGTTCCTAGCTATTATCTACTTCATATCAGGTGTCCCTCTTGCATATTTGTTGTGGTACCGTCCTCTTTATAGAGCTTTCAGGTAATAGTGTGCTCACCTATCACCATTCATACTGAAGAAGTTAATTACTGATATTTCCTTTTTACACTGATTCAACTGGAATGTTGTGCATTAATCTCTGGTTGTAGGACCGAAAGTGCGTTGAACTTTGGATGGTTTTTCTTGTTCTATGCGGTAAATTCTCATCCACTTCAATGATTGGCTTGCTGCAATCTAAGTTCTAGAAAGATTTAACATTCGTGCCATTTCTGTCCCTATTTGTGTTCCTACAGCTTCATATTGTCTTCTGTATCTTTGCTGCTATTGCCCCACCTATTGTGTTTAAAGGCAAATCCCTCGCGTAAGTTTTCCGATGTACACTATTTTTTGGCTTCTTGTACTAGTCCATTTTATCCTCTGCCAAATACTGCAATCTGTAATCGTGGCTGGATTGGGATGACTAGATCCCCTATACAGGGTCCTTTCTCAGGGATTAGCTAACCCGTGTTTTCTTTTTGTTCCACAGTGGAATCCTTCCAGCTGTTGACCTTATTGGCAAACATGCCCTTGTTGGGGTAAGTCTGAATGCTCCTTTTCATTTCATCCTGTACAATTTCAGTCTTCAATACATGAAAAAATTGTGTTTTTGGTTTCCTTTTAGGGGCTTATACATCTTTTACCATGTTATCTCTCAGCATAACTCTTTTCTTGTTGTGATGGAACTTTTTGTTTTTGGTATAGATCTTCTACTTCATTGGATTTGCACTCTTCTGCCTTGAGTCACTGCTGAGCGTATGGGTTCTGCAGGTCTCTATCATTCACCACTTTTAACTTGCTTATTTTGTTCTACATAGTAAATCTATGCCTTAGGTCGGGTTGGGTTGGTGGATGCTTTAGGCCGGTTCTTTATGCAACTTGAACCATGAATCTTGCTTAGCGTGGCTCACAATTAATATGTTTGGATGGATGATTAAGATTTAAAGAGGGTAATTTGCCTATATTCTTGGTATTTGGATGAAAAACATTTAACAAACCCAGGCTTAATTAAGGTGATGAGGATGAAACCAAAAGTGAAGCCCCATGGGCACTTATATGAACCTGACTTGAGCTGAATATTTTGGAATGGTTTCTGTCTGTGTTTTCCGAATGAGTCTGAGTAGCTTTTGTTCATGTGATGTGGATTTTGCAGCAAGTATATATGTACTTCCGTGGGAGCGGGAGGGCAGCAGAAATGAGACGAGATGCTGCAAGAGGAGCCGTCAGGGCTGCTTTTTGAGACTGAAGCTCATCTCTCCTAGGCCTTGTGTATGTTAGGTCCCACCCCATCCATGTTATATACCCTATATATATAGCCATCATCCTTTGTGTTGTTTTGCTCGAGTGAATTTCTGATAGGCCTGTTATATCATATGTATAGAGGTTAGCTTCATCTTTTTTCTGACAGATTGACCATGTACAATTTTATAGTTGAATTCAGAGCTCCCCAGAGGTCAGATCCTGCTCAATATCTGTCCATACCTACCTTGTTGCATTGCTATAAGAACGACACTCAATTCACTCCCTCCTATGGAAATCTCAATCTCGATTAATGTTAAATATACGTAATATCTTACCTTAACAAGCTTCTCCTCCGATTTGCTATGAATTTGTCGGAATCAGTCCCTCGATGAACTTTTGTTCATGGGGGTAAGATTGCCTGCATTGGGATCTCCTAGACCGTGCTCAAACATGTCATCTGAGAGGTTGTTGTTGTTGTCGTTGTATACTTTAATCGGATGTTATAGATGGAGAGGAGGGTTATCTTACAAGCCTACAAGGCCAATGCCAGTGCAGAAATGTGGTTGTTGACTTGTATTGTTGGTGTACTTGCCAATGGCATGACCCCAGGTTGTGGGGGTGTCCTACCAACCAGTGTATTTGGGAGCCAGCCTTATATGACCAGTATGTACTGTTACAAATGCCTTACAACATGGGGGAGTCTGGCCCACACCTCTTTAATTAGGGATGCTTACTCATCATCTATTTACACCTTTTACGCATTTGACTTCTCCCCACATCCACTGTTTTGCCCAATTACATGAAACTCATTTCATTCACTCCCTATCTAGACAAGTGTGTGTGTGTGTCCATCATATTCATCGTATACTTATATCATGTTCAATTCGTCCTCTATCGTACTCCAATGCTTCATATCATCCGTACAAATTTACTTCACAAGTCAAACAATGTTAGACATTATCTTGAATTGTTCACATTACGAGATGTTTGATTGCAAGCTTGTCCTCAAACATTAGGAAACTAATTAATGTTGATTATACATTTAGATACGCGGGAATTAATACCTTGTTATATCAGTGAATAGTAGCCGCAATAAAAGAAAAAACAATCGTAAGGCTTTAGTATTTAATTAAATGGTTTTAGACCTCAAGAGTCAAGTTGTTTGACTTTGGGCACGTTAGCTCATTGAATTCAGGATCAAGTGGTGTCTTTCTTTTCTATTTCTATACCATTTATTATACAGACCCCAATTTTTCAGTGCCTACTTGTTATGGTCATCAAAAGCTGCTACTCGCAAAGATATTACACATAAACTATAATTACGTTGAATATCTAAGTATCAAGAGATGTTAGTTTTAGTTGTTTACCCCCCAATCTTTATGCTTCTTATTAAAGATTAAGCCTTGTTGCAAGCAAAAACATTTCCCACCATGAAATTGTGTAGTTGATGAGCTATATTTGTCGTAATTCATAAGCAATTCAATACTTAATTACCCCCTAATTTGGTTTGTAAAACATGCTGGTGAATGGTGATTACTGGTGGATTGACATGACTATACTCCATAAACCCCCAAAAAATGATCTATAGAAAGATCAAAACGTTAAATTGCCAAATATTAAACATATATAAAAGATTCATATTTAAACCTTATTTCTAGTTTAAGCAAGTAATTACGTTATTTGAAGTAAATTAGATGAGCTACTCCCAATTAGATATTCCAAATTTAAAGACAGAGCAAAAATGGCTAAAAGGTGGGTAACACTTATTTAAAGACAGGTGAAATACTAGCAGCATACATAGATGTGATGAGATGAAAGTGTGAAAGTGAGAAAAAAGAGGAAATAGAAAGACATAGGCACGAGATACAGCATAGACCAAAGGCAAAAGCCAGCTAAAGCTAAGCTCGATCCTATGGTCATAAAATCTCTGGTAAACCCAAATAACACATAATAAAGCTCACTAGCTAAATACTAAATACTAAATACTAAATAGCACCCACTAAATAACCATCAACATACCATAACATAGCAGGTGGCTACCTACCATGACTAATAAACCTGATGATGGATGGATCTGAAGTGAATGATAAGCATAATAATTAAGTAGAGTTTAATTAATTAGCAGTAAGCAATGCACTTCTTCTTGCAATCCATGGTACAGCCGCCGCCGCCACCACCGGCACCGTAGCCCTTGCCAGACCTGTGGAAGGAGGAGAAGCACCTGGCTGGACAAGTCAGCTTCTTCATGAAACAAGGTCCCTTCTGCTGGCACACCACTGACGGCCGTACGACTCCTCCCCTAGAGTACCCCCCGCTGGGCCCCCCCACGCCGTATCCGTACCCGCCGCCGCTGCCTGGGCCCCAGTAGTTGTTGTCGAACCCCGGGATGCCTCCGAACCCGGGCCCACCAAAGAAGCCCCCGCCATCACCACCGCCGTTGCCGCCACGCTTGCTGGTCTTGGGGCCCACCTTGGTCGAGCTGGACACCAGGGAACAGAAGGTGGCCACCAGGACAAGTGTGATCAGGAGTTTGTGAATCATCGTCATGGTTTTATGTTTGAGTTTGAGTTTGAGTTGGGAGGTGATTTGTTTGTCAGATTCATGAATGATGTGAGCTGAGGTGAAGGTGATGGGTATTTAAAGGGGAGGCAACTGCAATTACGAGGACAGAGAAAACAAAGGAAGGGGCAGTTGAGTGTTTTGGAGGGAGGAGTTATCACGGTAGGTTTACTCCATTATTACTTACACTAGTTTCCACATCTAAATTGTTTTTACTCTACTAAATTAACATAAAATTTTACTGTGCATATCACCATCTTACCCTGTGTTAGGTAACATTGGTTACACATTTCATGTCATAATTAGCGTTTTAATTAAATTAGACGAAAAATACTATCATAAATATATGATACTACAATTATTAATAAAATATCATATAAGAAATTATCAATAAAAGAGTGACCTTAAAAATTGTGATAATTAATAAAATGACAATTAATATGGAGCGGAGGGAGTAAATAGGAACCTTTAAAAACTTTAGATTCCTTATAAAACTTTGACCATTAACTTTTCAATATACTTAATTTTTTAATATATGAAATTACTATCTTTAGATTCCTTACAAAAAAACACTACCGTATGAGTATAATAATATAATTTTTTAATAAGATATTATATGTGAAAATGTTGGTCAAAGAACCATTGTGTCTGTAAAGTATTTATATGTGACAGATAAAATGGAAATGAAGGAGTATAAATACAATAATATTAATGATACATACCACTATTACATACTAATGTTGAAAAGAAGACATCAATTTTTTTCGATATTTAGAGCCAAAAAGGCTAAATGTATATATCGGTGCAAAAAAAATACAAGAAAACAACTAAATAGCCCGAACAACAAAATACGACAAAGACGCATCCCCCGATTATCGAAGTTGACCAAAACGCACGAGAAAGCAATACATCAAGTTTATTTCTACAAACGAGCCAATCTTCCCTCTTACAACATCTTAAAATCCCTCATAGATTTCTCTTTGTTATCAATCTTCAGGATCTTCAAATCACTATAAAACTTCACAACTTTACGAGCAACGATGTCATTAATAGGATGGTTGTTGCTATCAGAATCAGATGAACTAGCCAAATTCATCATCCTATCTTCTCGTTGGTTAAACTCCTTTCAACATGCTTTTTATTCCTCTTATTAAGACCCGAATTCCTTGAAGAAGTTGGCTTACATACCACCATTTAGGTTTAAGCATTACATTCTCCTTTCTTTTCTGCCTCGCAACAACTTTGCCATCCCCGAGCAAAGAGTCCACAAAAAACCTGTAGGGAAGGCAGGATCAGAATCAACAGCAAGAGTGCCATCCACAAAATTGAAATTGGTGTTGTTATTAGAATTAGCCACCATGTAACCCACTAACTCTAAAAAAAAAGACATGAATTTAATTCTCATTAGAAGCATATGGGAATTTCATTCTCCCTTGTTGCCCTTTCATCTTTCATACCTAGCCTCACATAAGGTATTAGCATGAAATATACATTTTATATGGACAATTACTTACTAATAAATTTTTTAGAAAAAATGTTAATTGGCTTTAAACTATACTTGCTTTATTAGTTGTAATAGTTAATTAGGGAGTGCAGGTAATCTGGGCTAAGTGTACATATGCTTAAATTTAGAGGTGGCAAAATTTTGTCCTACCCAAAAAATCTAAATTGTCCAACCCGGAGAAAATCATGTCCAGACATAGATTTTTCGTTTAAATTTTTATATTGACCGAATTGACCGAATATCCGTACATAATATTTCTCTTTTTTTATTGTCCAAACTCGATTTTGAATGAAATTTAGCTCCGTCCGAATTGTTTGACCTAGTCTAGCCTGAATAAAAACCAAGTCTAAACATAAATTTTACATCCGAATTTTGACATTGACCAAGCTTAATTTACTGAAGCGAAAGTTTTGAGAGGGCTACTTCAATTCTAATGGTGGGGGCCAAATCAATATAATGTGGATAATTACATCTTATGAATTGATTAATATTTGTTACTATCAATGTCACGGTCACGAAGGAAATTAAAGCGAAATCAATGGGACAATACATATGAGTGATAGTCCACTCCTTTTTCTTTTGTGTTTGTCAAGTTGGTTTTTGTCAAGTCGGTGTATTGTAGACTTTAGGAAAGGTTTTCTCATTAATCTTACCAAAAATCAACTTTAATATCTATTGTGTTGTAGTAATTGTCCCTGCTACGAAATGTTGTTTAATTGCATTCTAAAAGGCCATATTCTTTTATATGATTAGTTACGGTGTGGTAATGGCGCGGTTTGTGGAATTTGAAAAAGTTGGTGAGTTGTGGTGAAAGTTGTGATGGGTTAAAAGAGAATATGAAAAGTAGAGAAGAAAAGTGAAGAGAAAAAAATGAAAAGATATATTGGTAATAATTGTGACATGGTGTGGTGAAGTGTGGTGGAAAAATAAAGAGTGTGGTGCAGTCTAGTGCTGCACCGCAACCTACCGCATAAAAAAACATGGCCTAATAATTCTATTTTAGCCAATTGTATAATAATACTTCTCATTTAGTTATATTTTGTTCCTAAAAAAATCAAAATTGTATTTTAGTCGGATACCACTAAGTCAAGTGATGGTGACTCGATGGAAATCTGATGTGGAGAAGAGAGAGAAGGGGAATTCCGACGGTCCATGTCAGATTTCCACCGAGTCACGCCACTTGACTTGGGAGAGGATCACTAAAATACAATTTTGATTTTTTTTTGGACCATTAGAATACAAGAAAAAAATAGGGAGTATTATTGTATAATTGGCTAAACTAAAGATTACTAGAAACCAATTTTTCTTTTTTCATTAACAACTTTTGGATTTTTAGACGCTAATTTATTATATTTGACTATTTGAGGGAATTGAACAATGACATGCCATGTTTTTTTTTTCTTGAAAAATAATAACAGTAATGGTCTTGAATAATAATGCATTCAGAATGATTTCGACGGTAATTGACTTGGCGGTGGTACTATGTGGAAAGTTGAGAAGATGAGTTAGCAAAAATCTAAAATCTTAATTAAATTAATCTCTGTCAATAAGTCCAAATAAATAAAGATGACCTTCAATTTCTGTACCTTTGATTATTTAGACTTGCCGCCATAGCATTAATTTAGTTAAGACCTTTTCTGACAACTCATCTCCTTAGCATGTCATGTAGGGGTGTCACTGAGTCAACTGTCACCGAAATTGTTCTAGGTGCATTATTATCAAACAACTTCAAAGTACAGTATATATTATTATCCAATAAAAAAGTTCGCTAGATTATTGTCAATATCCCTAAAGTAGGCGTCCAAAAATCTTTTACTTTTTGAACATCTTAAAATACACAATACTAAATAATTTTGAGGATTTTTGTTCTAAAAAACTCTCACATTAATAGGATTATACTTGAGTTTCTTGTTGTTGCTAAGTTTTCTGAAAATGTTTTCAAACATTATTTGAATACAATATTTGAATATATATATATATATATATATATATATATATATATATATATATATATATATATATATATATATAGGAGCGGATTCAGTAGGAAGAAAGATATGATATAAAGGTATGAAGAAGCAATATGGGGTGTACAATATGATCTAATGGTTGATAATAAACCACTTTCCTTTTCCATAAATCAACTAGTGGTTTTCAGAAAAATAAAATAAAATAAAATCACTTAGGTAGATATGGTTAGCTAGAACTATGCATAGGATTAAAGAGAGATAGAGAGAGATTTACTTCCCTAAATTGTAGAGATTGAATTGTCCAAATTTAACTTAATTATTATGAAAAACTATAAAAAAAAAAAACAGAAGTCAATATCCTATAAGAATTTTGTCATGAGTGTGTTTTGTTCAACATCATCGTTGCTTCTTACACTTGATGATCACACTTCGTAATGTTCATGACCACACTCCCATAAATTAAAATTATATCAAGGACCACACTCCCATAAATCAAAATTATATCAAAGACTACACTCCTCTGTATACATGACCACACCTCCCTAAATCAAATTATATCTTTATTGGCGCATTATATCAAAGACCACAGTCCTTAATATCCATGATCACACACTGCATAAATTTGTCCCATAAATTTGTCTACACTTTAAACAAACTGTGGTCATATTCAATAGATATACCCAACACAATGCATAAATTTCTCCACACTCTCTATATATTTGTCCACACTTTACAGTGGCGGATTCATGGGGGGGCTGGCCTGGGTCATGGCCCTCCCCATGATTTATGTTTTTTGTCAAATGATGCAATAATCGTGCAAGGGTGAGTTTGTAGCATAGTGGTTTCCTTGTGGAATTGGAATGATATATTCATGTGGTATAGGGTTGGTTTCCCCCCCCCCCCCCCCAAGGTGTATAAGTGCCTTTATTGCAATATATCTTTTCAATGTTTTTGAAACTTTTTTTAGTCATTCTTTCTCTACTACAAACACATGTATATATAGTAAAAATATTGTAATTCATGTAAGATTGTTTTAATTTTCTTGATTAATTTACTCTTTTGTGTGGCCCAAAAAAAATAAAAAAATAGATATAATACTTTATTAGTCATTTTTTCTCTACTACACACACACACACATATATATATATATTTTGTAATTCATGTAAGATTCTTTTAATTTTCTTGATTAATTTACTCTTTTGTGTGGCCCAAAAAAAATAAAAATAGATATAAGACTTTATTAGTTAAGCGGCCCCCTTTATCAATATTTTCTAACTCCACCCCTGACACTCTGAATACACTGTTGTCATTTTCTATGGATAGTGTGGTCATGGTGTATGGTTATAGATAGTAGTGTATGAATATTAGGAAATTTATACTTTTCCAATACCTACAAAAGTTAACTGCTTATATACAAATACAGATATCATGTCTATATAATGGAGCATGGTCATGGATATTAGGGAGTGTCGTCACATATATCTTGATAACATTGATATAATTTTGACTTATGGGAGTGTGGTTATGGAGTGTGAGAAGCAATGATTATGACCCTGTTCTTTGGTTAGGTTTAACCAACCCTATCCAAACTTATCCAAGTTTTACACAATTTCCCAAAAAAACATACACTCTAAAAACACAATTTCTCAAAAAAGCATCATAACTTATCCTAACTTATTCCAACATATTCTAACTTATCCATCCAAACCTGAAAATAACTCAACCAAAGAACAGAAATATAATCCCTACAATTTGATTACTTCTGTTTTTTTTTTTTAAGTTTTTGATAATAACGAAGTTAAATTTAGATAATTTAATCCCTACAATTTAGGGAAGGAAATCTCTCTCTCTAATTCAATGCATGATTTTCGCCAATTATATCTACCTAACTTATTTTATTTATTTTTTCGAAAACCACTACTGATTTATGAGGAAGGAAGGTAGTTTTATTATCAACCATTGGATTAGATTTGTACGCTTTAAATCGCTTCTTCCTACCTTCCCATCATATCTTTCTTCCTACCGGATCCATTCCCTATATATATATATATATATATATATATATATATATATATATATATATATATATATATATATATATATATATATATATATATCTACACACACATATATATATACATATATATATATATATATATATATATATATATATATATATATATATATGGAATGGATCACATGAGCATGGACATTAACATTATATGAGCATGTGAGCATCAAAGCATTTCTGGCGGACATCAAGTATTGTTTTCATAGACATCAAATATCCAACTTGATGTCCACCATTCAAATTTGATGTCCATTAAAATAATATTTGATGTCCACCAGAAATGTTTTGATGCTCACATGCTCATATAAGGTCCATGCTCATGTGATCCATTCCCACATATATATATATATATATATATATATGTATGTATGTATGTATGTATGTATGTATGTATGTATGTATGTATGTATGTATGTATGTATAGGTTTTGCATCAAAAACTTTAACCACTATTATTTTAATATGTTAGGCATATTTTGTCCTAAAATCTCCTAAGTTGGCCATATGATTTATTTTTTAATTGTGTTAGGAAATTATTTAGGTTACCTTATTATGTTAGGTTTCCTAATTGTATTAAATTTGGTAAATTGTAAATGGAGTGGTGGTCAAATTTTATCTTCTTATATATTCTTAAGTTGCCAAAAGTATTATGTATGTCACGTGGAAAGAGCACTGGTGTCTCGTGGAGAGCACTGTGGCACAAGGTTTGAGGATTCCTTGAAGCGTCTCCCTTGAAGGGGAGGAGAAAGATAAGGGTAGATGGATTCACTAGAGTGAAAAGTTGTCATAGTGAGCGCCTTAAGAGCGTATTGTTCTCATATAATTTGTACTTCTCCAATTGATCTCTTGAAAAAGTAGAGATATGTTGTTGTACTCTGACCATGATACTAGAGTTTGTTCGTATTTGCCGTACGTGGATTTTTCGCCTAATTCTTGTGTTTCCCACATTAAATCTTGTCTCATTTGTTTATGTTATTCTTGCGTTATTTCTCGACATATGAAGCATCTAATATTTACTTATTTGCTGCAAGTCTTCTCTAACGATGTTTTCCTTCTCAACATATTTATATATAATGATTTGTAACAAAAAAATACAATCAAATAGAAAAGAATAATATTATAATTTTTCATAAAATTCCAGAAAAATCATTAGCTAAAGACAAACCTTAAAAAAGTGAAAGTCATTACTTTAACATGGAGAAAGTATTTAGTTTTTTTTCGATTATTGAAAGCCAAAAGACTTAAAAGTTCATGGAATACAATAAGACCACATTATAAGACAACAAACAACCAACTCGAACAGATAAAGACAATAACAAACACTGCTAAAGATAAGCAAACAGCTAGGACTATCGCGTCCACAATAGCAAAAAACCTGTACATCTCAATCACAATGTTAAAAGGTCAATAAATTCATTTTGGTGTGTCATCGAGGCCTCGCATGCCTTACCAATAATCGCAACTCTTCGGTCTACCTCAGGATTAATGTCATCAAGACTGTCATTTTTAAAGATGTTCCGGCGCCCAGTCATCCTAACCTTTTGACCATCCTTCTGGCCACGAACACCCCTACAAGTTGCATCTCTGACAAACTGCCACTTAGATTTCATCACCATGTTCTATTTTCTCTTACTCCTGGCTTTACCCTTGGAAGCCTCAAGGATTGAATTCTCAAGATCAGCAAGTGATTCGCGCTCATCCGCCTCATCAAAGGATCCAATCAAATTGCTATGAGTGTGATCACTGTCAGAGTCGGCTCCATGATTCTCTTCCTCCATCCAATTGGTTTTGGAATCACTCAAGAGAACATCCTTGTAATTCAGCTTGCTTGCACGCTTGTTGCTATTCAGGACAACATTAATAGGGTTGTTCTTCTATTCTTGTTCCAGTGAGTTATTACGTGTCAATCTTTGTTCACATAGTATTGTTCAAGTGATCGACTGTGGTCAACAGCTAATTCTCGTTTGTAATTTGTTTAGTTAGGATTAGGATTGTATTGGTTTTGTTTAATTATAAGTTGATTCTGATTTTAATGCTTCTAATTCAGAATAACTAGTTTCAATCACTCGCTACCCTCTATTGTCACCCACGAACACCATCAAAATCTAAGTATTGACTTGTAATATACATACTATTTGTGTGTGTCAAGTTTAAAATTTGTGAAGTTTAAAAAAAGCAATTATAATAAAGGAAACATGTTTATGATTTATCATTGAGCTCAAAATACTATCTTCATTGATCATTTCTTTGCACAATAGCAATTTTATGTACAAATGTTGTATATAAGCAAGTTCAACACTTCCAAACCCATTAACTGGAATATCTAAGACCAACATCCTCGAAATTCTTTAGTATTTATGGCAGACGAAACGCTTTGGCCTTGAATTAGACGATGACCCATCTATTCATGCCAAACAAATTAGGTTAGTGTAGGTACCACAAACTAATATGGGATCAAGGGTCCGAACCTACACAAACTAGTATGGTATCAAGGCTTTAAATTATTTTGATTTTATAAATTTAAATTTAACACGCCCCTCTCACCACGAGACGCAGACAACTGCGGGCGCGGCCCCAACATCAATGACCCTGGCTCTAATACCATGTGTAATAATAGACTTGAGCCCAATTTAACTCCAAAATCTAGCTTAGGAGGTTGAGACACCCAAGCCATTATAAACACTACAATATGGGTGTCAAAGGCCGATGTGGGACAACTCAACGGGTTTTTTGCAATTTGGAACTCAAACTTTATGGGTATTTATTTTTTGAACCCTTAATTTTCAACTTTAATTTTTTGGACCCTCAAGTTTGTAGGTTGAAAAAAAGGACCCTAAAGTTTGTGGGCTGAAAAAAAGCCCGTTTTCCGTTTTTTTTCCTTTTCATGTTTGAATTTCTATCCCGATTGGAGTCAAACTTCAAGACTAAGGTTATTAAAACTTATATTAAGTTATAATAAACCTCTCTTATTCATGTTGGAGTTACTTAAACCCATCCATGCACTCAGGGGTCTAAGTAGCCCCAATATGAATAAGAGATGTGTATTATATCTCCAATATCAGTTTAAACCATAGTCCAGAAGTTTGACGTCAATTGGAAGATAAATTCAAACATGGGATGAAAACAAAGAACGAGACAGGGGTCTTTTTCTTCAACCCACAAACTTTAAGGTCCTTTTTTATTCATTCTACAAACTTTAGGGTCTAAAAAATTAATTTTAAAAACCAAGGGTTCAGAAAATAAATATCCCTAAAGTTCGGGGTCTAAAATGTAAACAACCCCTCGATAGTGAGGAACCCTAGATTAATATTGTTGGAAAAGGAGGATTGATCAAGGCTACGGAACGGACACAAATCTGAGCCGTGGACAGACCACTGCCTTGAAAGCAATTACGGCTCGACCTCGGTGCCAATCGAATACGCCGGTCGCTCCCCAAGGTTAACTCAGACAACCCTTAGACCCGTGCACTCGAGGCTAAGAGCTTGGAGTATGGTAAACTGAATGCCCAGGAAAGAAAGGTAAAGATGAGAAGGCTGTGTGTTTTCAATATCTGGAACAACCCAGCAAAGACCTCAATAAATAGGAAAAAAATAAAGGAGACTGTGGAAGGGAAAAACTAAAAGCAGTTACGGGGGAGAGGATCATGGAGATAAAGGAGGCGGAAGACCAGGAATTAGTTATGGAAAATAATCCGATAAAAGCAAATCATGAGTAGGGTTAGAAAATGGACGTACTAGCCTACTAGGACCATGCCGACCTGAGGGTTCACAACATAAGGCACTCCAAGGCTGACATTGTGGGGGGCGCACCATGGCGGGATGCTAGGGAGCACTGGTGGGGACTCTAGGGTTAGGTGGTCAATCCTTGATCTTAGGTTTGCATCGTAGAGTTCGACAGTGGGGTTTTGTGAAATAATGGACTTGAGCCCAATTCAACCCTAAAAGCTAGCTTAGGAGGTTAAGGCACCCAAGCCATTATAAATAACACAATATGGGTGTCAAAGGCCGATGTGGGACAACTCAACACGCCCCCCTCACCACGAGACGCAGACAACTGCGGGCGCGGCCCCAACATCAATGACCCTGGCTCTGATACCATGTGAAATAATGGACTTGAGCCCAATTCAACCCCAAAAGTTAGCTTAGGAGGTTGAGACACCCAAGCCATTATAAACACTACAATATGGGTGTCAAAGGCCGATGTGGGACAACTCAACGGGTTTTTTGCAATTTGGAACTCAAACTTTATGGGTATTTATTTTTTGAACCCTTAATTTTCAACTTTAATTTTTTGGACCCTCAAGTTTGTAGGTTGAAAAAAAGGACCCTAAAGTTTGTGGGCTGAAAAAAAGCCCGTTTTCCGTTTTTTTTCCTTTTCATGTTTGAATTTCTATCCGATGGAGTCAAACTTCAAGACTAAGGTTATTAAAACTTATATTAAGTTATAATAAACCTCTCTTATTCATGTTGGAGTTACTTAAACCCATCCATGCACTCAGGGGTCTAAGTAGCCCCGATATGAATAAGAGATGTGTATTATATCTCCAATATCAGTTTAAACCATAGTCCAGAAGTTTGACGTCAATTGGAAGATAAATTCAAACATGGGATGAAAACAAAGAACGAGACAGGGTCTTTTCTTCAACCCACAAACTTTAAGGTCCTTTTTTATTCATTCTACAAACTTTAGGGTCTAAAAAATTAATTTTAAAAACCAAGGGTTCAGAAAATAAATATCCCTAAAGTTCGGGGTCTAAAATGTAAACAACCCCTCGATAGTGAGGAACCCTAGATTAATATTGTTGGAAAAGGAGGATTGATCAAGGCTACGGAACGGACACAAATCTGAGCCGTGGACGGACCACTGCCTTGAAAGCGATTACGGCTCGACCTCGGTGCCAATCGAATACGCCGGTCGCTCCCCAAGGTTAACTCAGACAACCCTTAGATCCGTGCACTCGAGGCTAAGAGCTTGGAGTATGGTAAACTGAATGCCCAGGAAAGAAAGGTAAAGATGAGAAGGCTATGTGTTTTCGATATCTGGAACAACCCAGCAAAGACCTCAATAAATAGGAAAAAAATAAAGGAGACTGTGGAAGGGAAAAACTAAAAGCAGTTACGGGGGAGAGGATCATGGAGATAAAGGAGGCGGAAGACCAGGAATTAGTTCTGGAAAATAATCCGATAAAAGCAAATCATGAGTAGGGTTAGAAAATGGACGTACTAGCCTACTAGGACCATGCCGACCTGAGGGTTCACACCATAAGGCACTCCAAGGTTGACATTGTGGGGGGCGCACCATGGCGGGATGCTAGGGAGCACTGGTGGGGACTCTAGGGTTAGGTGGTCAATCCTTGATCTTAGGTTTGCATCGTAGAGTTCGATAGTGGGGTTTTGTGAAATAATGGACTTGAGCCCAATTCAACCCTAAAAGTTAGCTTAGGAGGTTAAGGCACCCAAGCCATTATAAATAACACAATATGGGTGTCAAAGGCCGATGTGGGACAACTCAACACGCCCCCCTCACCACGAGACGCAGACAACTGCGGGCGCGGCCCCAACATCAATGACCCTGGCTCTGATACCATGTGAAATAATGGACTTGAGCCCAATTCAACCCCAAAAGTTAGCTTAGGAGGTTGAGACACCCAAGCCATTATAAACACTACAATATGGGTGTCAAAGGCCGATGTGGGACAACTCAACGGGTTTTTTGCAATTTGGAACTCAAACTTTATGGGTATTTATTTTTTGAACCCTTAATTTTCAACTTTAATTTTTTGGACCCTCAAGTTTGTAGGTTGAAAAAAAGGACCCTAAAGTTTGTGGGCTGAAAAAAAGCCCGTTTTCCGTTTTTTTTCCTTTTCATGTTTGAATTTCTATCCCGATTGGAGTCAAACTTCAAGACTAAGGTTATTAAAACTTATATTAAGTTATAATAAACCTCTCTTATTCATGTTGGAGTTACTTAAACCCATCCATGCACTCAGGGGTCTAAGTAGCCCCGATATGAATAAGAGATGTGTATTATATCTCCAATATCAGTTTAAACCATAGTCCAGAAGTTTGACGTCAATTGGAAGATAAATTCAAACATGGGATGAAAACAAAGAACGAGACAGGGGTCTTTTTCTTCAACCCACAAACTTTAAGGTCCTTTTTTATTCATTCTACAAACTTTAGGGTCTAAAAAATTAATTTTAAAAACCAAAGGTTCAGAAAATAAATATCCCTAAAGTTCGGGGTCTAAAATGTAAACAACCCCTCGATAGTGAGGAACCCTAGATTAATATTGTTGGAAAAGGAGGATTGATCATGGCTACGGAACGGACACAAATCTGAGCCGTGGACGGACCACTGCCTTGAAAGCGATTACGGCTCGACCTCGGTGCCAATCGAATACGCCGGTCGCTCCCCAAGGTTAACTCAGACAACCCTTAGACCCGTGCACTCGAGGCTAAGAGCTTGGAGTATGGTAAACTGAATGCCCAGGAAAGAAAGGTAAAGATGAGAAGGCTGTGTGTTTTCGATATCTGGAACAACCCAGCAAAGACCTCAATAAATAGGAAAAAAATAAAGGAGACTGTGGAAGGGAAAAACTAAAAGCAGTTACGGGGGAGAGGATCATGGAGATAAAGGAGGCGGAAGACCAGGAATTAGTTCTGGAAAATAATCCGATAAAAGCAAATCATGAGTAGGGTTAGAAAATGGACGTACTAGCCTACTAGGACCATGCCGACCTGAGGGTTCACACCATAAGGCACTCCAAGGCTGACATTGTGGGGGGCGCACCATGGCGGGATGCTAGGGAGCACCGTGGGGACTCTAGGTTAGGTGGTCAATCCTTGATCTTAGGTTTGCATCGTAGAGTTCGACAGTGGGGTTTTGTGAAATAATGGACTTGAGCCCAATTCAACCCTAAAAGCTAGCTTAGGAGGTTAAGGCACCCAAGCCATTATAAATAACACAATATGGGTGTCAAAGGCCGATATGGGACAACTCAACACGCCCCCCTCACCACGAGACGCAGACAACTGCGGGCGCGGCCCCAACATCAATGACCCTGGCTCTGATACCATGTGAAATAATGGACTTGAGCCCAATTCAACCCCAAAAGTTAGCTTAGGAGGTTGAGACACCCAAGCCATTATAAAAACTACAATATGGGTGTCAAAGGCCGATGTGGGACAACTCAACGGGTTTTTTGCAATTTGGAACTCAAACTTTATGGGTATTTATTTTTTGAACCCTTAATTTTTAACTTTAATTTTTTGGACCCTCAAGTTTGTAGGTTGAAAAAAAGGACCCTAAAGTCATGGTGAAAAAGCCCGTTTTCCGTTTTTTTTCCTTTTCATGTTTGAATTTCTATCCCGATTGGAGTCAAACTTCAAGACTAAGGTTATTAAAACTTATATTAAGTTATAATAAACCTCTCTTATTCATGTTGGAGTTACTTAAACCCATCCATGCACTCAGGGGTCTAAGTAGCCCCGATATGAATAAGAGATGTGTATTATATCTCCAATATCAGTTTAAACCATAGTCTAGAAGTTTGACGTCAATTGGAAGATAAATTCAAACATGGGATGAAAACAAAGAACGAGACAGGGGTCTTTTTCTTCAACCCACAAACTTTTAGGTCCTTTTTTATTCATTCTACAAACTTTAGGGTCTGAAAAATTAATTTTAAAAACCAAGGGTTCAGAAAATAAATATCCCTAAAGTTCGGGGTCTAAAATGTAAACAACCCCTCGATAGTGAGGAACCCTAGATTAATATTGTTGGAAAATGAGGATTTATCAAGGCTACGGAACGGACACAAATCTGAGCCTTGAAAGCGATTACGGATCGACCTCGGTGCCAATCGAATACGCCGGTCGCTCCCCAAGGTTAACTCAGACAACCCTTAGACCCGTGCACTCGAGGCTAAGAGCTTGGAGTATGGTAAACTGAATGTCCATGAAAGAAAGGTAAAGATGAGAAGGCTGTGTGTTTTCGATATCTGGAACAACCCAGCAAAGACCTCAATAAATAGGAAAAAAATAAAGGAGACTGTGGAAGGGAAAAACTAAAAGCAGTGACGGGGGAGAGGATCATGGAGATAAAGGAGGCGGAAGACCAGGAATTAGTTCTGGAAAATAATCCGATAAAAGCAAATCATGAGTAGGGTTAGAAAATGGACGTACTAGCCTACTAGGACCATGCCGACCTGAGGGTTCACACCATAAGGCACTCCAAGGCTGACATTGGGGGGGGGGGGGGGGCGCACCATGGCGGGATGCTAGGGAGCACTGGTGGGGACTCTAGGGTTAGGTGGTCAATCCTTGATCTTAGGTTTGCATCGTAGAGTTCGACAGTGGGGTTTTGTGAAATAATGGACTTCAGCCCAATTCAACTCTAAAAGCTAGCTTAGGAGGTTAAGGCACCCAAGCCATTATAAATACCACAATATGGGTGTCAAAGGCCGATGTGGGACAACTCAACACGCCCCCATCACCACGAGACGCAGACAACTGCGGGCGCGGCCCCAACATCAATGACCCTGGCTCTGATACCATGTGAAATAATGGACTTGAGCCCAATTTAACCCCAAAAGCTAGCTTAGAAGGTTGAGACACTCAAGCCATTATAAACACGACAATATGGGTGTCAAAGGCCGATGTGGGACAACGCAACGGGTTTTTTGCTATTTGGAACTCAAACTTTATGGGTATTTATTTTTTGAACCCTTAATTTTCAACTTTAATTTTTTGGACCCTCAAGTTTGTAGGTTGAAAAACAGGACCCTAAAGTTTGTGGGCTGAAAAAAAGCCCGCTTCCGCTTTTTTCCTTTTCATGTTTGAATTTCTATCCCGATTGGTGTCAAACTTCAAGACTAAGGTTATTAAAACTTATATTAAGTTATAATAAACCTCTCTTATTCATGTTGGAGTTACTTAAACCCATCCATGCACTCAGGGGTCTAAGTAGCCCTTATATGAATAAGAGATGTGTATTATATCTCCAATATCAGTTTAAACCATAGTCCAGAAGTTTGACGTCAATTGGAAGATAAATTCAAACATGGGATCAAAACAAAGAACGAGACAGGGGTCTTTTTCTTCAACCAACATACTTTAAGGTCCTTTTTTATTCAGTCTACAAACTTTAGGGTCTAAAAAATTAATTTTAAAAACCAAGGGTTCAGAAAATAAATATCCCTAAAGTTCGGGGTCTAAAATGTAAACAACCCCTCGATAGTGAGGAACCCTAGATTAATATTGTTGGAAAAGGAGGATTGATCAAGGCTACGGAACGGACACAAATCTTAGCCGTGAGACCACCGCTTGAAAGCGACACGGCTCGACCTCGGTGCCAATCGAATACGCCTGGCCGCTCCCTGGTTAACTGCATAACCCTTAGACCCGTGCACTCGAGGCTAAGAGCTTGGAGTATGGTAAACTGAATGCCCATGAAAGAAAGGTAAAGATGAGAAGGCTGTGTGTTTTCGATATCTGGAACAACCCAGCAAAGATCTCAATAAATAGGAAAAAAATAAAGGAGACTGTGGAAGGGAAAAACTAAAAGCAGTGACGGGGGAGAGGATCATGGAGATAAAGGAGGCGGAAGACCAGGAATTAGTTCTGGAAAATAATCCGATAAAAGCAAATCATGAGTAGGGTTAGAAAATGGACGTACTAGCCTACTAGGACCATGCCGACCTGAGGGTTCACACCATAAGGCACTCCAAGGCTGACATTTTGGGGGGCGCACCATGGCGGGATGCTAGGGAGCACTGGTGGGGACTCTAGGGTTAGGTGGTCAATCCTTGATCTTAGGTTTGCATCGTAGAGTTCGACAGTGGGGTTTTGTGAAATAATGGACTTGAGCCCAATTCAACCCTAAAAGCTAGCTTAGGAGGTTAAGGCACCCAAGCCATTATAAACAACACAATATGGGTGTCAAAGGCCGATGTGGGACAACTCAACACGCCCCCCTCACCACGAGACGCAGATAATCATGGCGCGGCCCCAACATCAATGACCCTGGCTCTGATACCATGTGAAATAATGGACTTGAGCCCAATTCAACCCCAAAAGTTAGCTTAGGAGGTTGAGACACCCAAGCCATTATAAACACTACAATATGGGTGTCAAAGGCCGATGTGGGACAACTCAACGGGTTTTTTGCAATTTGGAACTCAAACTTTATGGGTATTTATTTTTTGAACCCTTAATTTTCAACTTTAATTTTTTGGACCCTCAAGTTTGTAGGTTGAAAAAAATGACCCTAAAGTTTGTGGGCTGAAAAAAAGCCCGTTTTCCGTTTTTTTTCCTTTTCATGTTTGAATTTCTATCCCGATTGGAGTCAAACTTCAAGACTAAGGTTAATAAAACTTATATTAAGTTATAATAAACCTCTCTTATTCATGTTGGAGTTACTTAAACCCATCCATGCACTCAGGGGTCTAAGTAGCCCTGATATGAATAAGAGATGTGTATTATATCTCCAATATCAGTTTAAACCATAGTCCAGAAGTTTGACGTCAATTGGAAGATAAATTCAAACATGGGATGAAAACAAAGAACGAGACAGGGGTCTTTTTCTTCAACCAACATACTTTAAGGTCCTTTTTTATTCAGTTTACAAACTTTAGGGTCTAAAAAATTAATTTTAAAAACCAAGAGTTCAGAAAATAAATATCCCTAAAGTTCGGGGTCTAAAATGTAAACAACCCCTCGATAGTGAGGAACCCTAGATTAATATTGTTGGAAAAGGAGGATTGATCAAGGCTACGGAACGGACACAAATCTGGCCGACGGACCACCGCCTTGAAAGCGACACGGCTCGACCTCGGTGCCAATCGAATACGCGGCCGCTTCCCAAGGTTAACTCAGACAACCCTTAGACCTGCACTCGAGGCTAAGAGCTTGAGTATGGTAAATCAATGCCTGTGAAAGAAAGGTAAAGATGAGAAGGCTGTGTGTTTTCGATATCTGGAACAACCCAGCAAAGACCTCAATAAATAGGAAAAAAATAAAGGAGACTGTGGAAGGGAAAAACTAAAAGCAGTTACGGGGGAGAGGATCATGGAGATAAAGGAGGCGGAAGACCAGGAATTAGTTCTGGAAAATAATCCGATAAAAGCAAATCATGAGTAGGGTTAGAAAATGGACGTACTAGCCTACTAGGACCATGCCGACCTGAGGGTTCACACCATAAGGCACTCCAAGGCTGACATTGTGGGGGGCGCACCATGGCGGGATGCTAGGGAGCACTGGTGGGGACTCTAGGGTTAGGTGGTCAATCCTTGATCTTAGGTTTGCATCGTAGAGTTCGACAGTGGGGTTTTGTGAAATAATGGACTTGAGCCCAATTCAACCCTAAAAGCTAGCTTAGGAGGTTAAGGCACCCAAGCCATTATAAATAACACAATATGGGTGTCAAAGGCCGATGTGGGACAACTCAACACGCCCCCCTCACCACGAGACGCAGACAACTGCGGGCGCGGCCCCAACATCAATGACCCTGGCTCTGATACCATGTGAAATAATGGACTTGAGCCCAATTCAACCTCAAAAGCTAGCTTAGGAGGTTGAGACACCCAAGCCATTATAAACACTACAATATGGGTGTCAAAGGCCGATGTGGGACAACTCAACGGGTTTTTTGCAATTTGGAACTCAAATTTTATGGGTATTTATTTTTTGAACCCTTAATTTTCAACTTTAATTTTTTGGACCCTCGAGTTTGTAGGTTGAAAAAAAGGACCCTAAAGTTTGTGGGCTGAAAAAAAGCCCGTTTTCAATTTTTTTTCCTTTTCATGTTTGAATTTCTATCCCGATTGGAGTCAAACTTCAAGACTTAGGTTATTAAAACTTATATTAAGTTATAATAAACCTCTCTTATTCATGTTGGAGTTACTTAAACCCATCCATGCACTCAGGGGTCTAAGTAGCCCTGATATGAATAAGAGATGTGTATTATATCTCCAATATCAGTTTAAACCATAGTCCAGAAGTTTGACGTCAATTGGAAGATAAATTCAAACATGGGATGAAAACAAAGAACGAGACAGGGGTCTTTTTCTTCAACCAACATACTTTAAGGTCCTTTTTTATTCAGTTTACAAACTTTAGGGTCTAAAAAATTAATTTTAAAAACCAAGGGTTCAGAAAATAAATATCCCTAAAGTTCGGGGTCTAAAATGTAAACAACCCCTCGATAGTGAGGAACCCTAGATTAATATTGTTGGAAAAGGAGGATTGATCAAGGCTACGGAACGGACACAAATCTGAGCCGTGGACGGACCACTGCCTTGAAAGCGATTACGGATCGACCTCGGTGCCAATCGAATACGCCGGTCGCTCCCCAAGGTTAACTCAGACAACCCTTAGACCCGTGCACTCGAGGCTAAGAGCTTGGAGTATGGTAATCTGAATGCCCATGAAAGAAAGGTAAAGATGAGAAGGCTGTGTGTTTTCGATATCTGGAACAACCCAGCAAAGACCTCAATAAATAGGAAAAAAATAAAGGAGACTATGGAAGGGAAAAACTAAAAGCAGTGACGGGGGAGAGGATCATGGAGTTAAAGGAGGCGGAAGACCAGGAATTAGTTCTGGAAAATAATCCGATAAAAGCAAATCATGAGTAGGGTTAGAAAATGGACGTACTAGCCTACTAGGACCATGCCGACCTGAGGGTTCACACCATAAGGCACTCCAAGGCTGACATTGTGGGGGGCGCACCATGGCGGGATGCTAGGGAGCACTGGTGGGGACTCTAGGGTTAGGTGGTCAATCCTTGATCTTAGGTTTGCATCGTAGAGTTCGACAGTGGGGTTTTGTGAAATAATGGACTTGAGCCCAATTCAACCCTAAAAGCTAGCTTAGGAGGTTAAGGCACCCAAGCCATTATAAATACCACAATATGGGTGTCAAAGGCCGATGTGGGACAACTCAACACGCCCCCCTCACCACGAGACGCAGACAACTGCGGGCGCGGCCCCAACATCAATGACCCTGGCTCTGATACCATGTGAAATAATGGACTTGAGCCCAATTCAACCCCAAAAGCTAGCTTAGGAGGTTGAGACACCCAAGCCATTATAAACACTACAATATGGGTGTCAAAGGCCGATGTGGGACAACTCAACGGGTTTTTTGCAATTTGGAACTCAAACTTTATGGGTATTTATTTTTTGAACCCTTAATTTTCAACTTTAATTTTTTGGACCCTCAAGTTTGTAGGTTGAAAAACAGGACCCTAAAGTTTGTGGGCTGAAAAAAAGCCCGTTTTCCGTTTTTTTTCCTTTTCATGTTTGAATTTCTATCCCGATTGGTGTCAAACTTCAAGACTAAGGTTATTAAAACTTATATTAAGTTATAATAAACCTTTCTTATTCATGTTGGAGTTACTTAAACCCATCCATGCACTCAGGGGTCTAAGTAGCCCTGATATGAATAAGAGATGTGTATTATATCTCCAATATCAGTTTAAACCATAGTCCAGAAGTTTGACGTCAATTGGAAGATAAATTCAAACATGGGATCAAAACAAAGAACGAGATAGGGGTCTTTTTCTTCAACCAACATACTTTAAGGTCCTTTTTTATTCAGTCTACAAACTTTAGGGTCTAAAAAATTAATTTTAAAAACCAAGGGTTCAGAAAATAAATATCCCTAAAGTTCGGGGTCTAAAATGTAAACAACCCCTCGATAGTGAGGAACCCTAGATTAATATTGTTGGAAAAGAAGGATTGATCAAGGCTACGGAACGGACACAAATCTTAGCCGTGGACGGACCACTGCCTTGAAAGCGATTACGGCTCGACCTCGGTGCCAATCGAATACGCCGGTCACTCCCCAAGGTTAACTCAGACAACCCTTAGACCCGTGCACTCGAGCCTAAGAGCTTGGAGTATGGTAAACTGAATGCCCATGAAAGAAAGGTAAAGATGAGAAGGTTGTGTGTTTTCGATATCTGGAACAACCCAGCAAAGATCTCAATAAATAGGAAAAAAATAAAGGAGACTGTGGAAGGGAAAAACTAAAAGCAGTGACGGGGGAGAGGATCATGGAGATAAAGGAGGCGGAAGACCAGGAATTAGTTCTGGAAAATAATCCGATAAAAGCAAATCATGAGTAGGGTTAGAAAATGAACGTACTAGCCTACTAGGACCATGCCGACCTGAGGGTTCACACCATTAGGCACTCCAAGGCTGACATTGTGGGGGGCGCACCATGGCGGGATGCTAGGGAGCGCTGGTGGGGACTCTAGGGTTAGGTGGTCAATCCTTGATCTTAGGTTTGCATCGTAGAGTTCGACAGTGGGGTTTTGTGAAATAATGGACTTGAGCCCAATTCAACCCCAAAAGCTAGCTTAGGAGGTTGAGACACCCAAGCCATTATAAACACTACAATATGGGTGTCAAAGGCCGATGTGGGACAACTCAACGGGTTTTTTGCAATTTGGAACTCAAACTTTATGGGTATTTATTTTTTGAACCCTTAATTTTCAACTTTAATTTTTTGGATCCTCAAGTTTGTAGGTTGAAAAACAGGACCCTAAAGTTTGTGGGCTGAAAAAAAGCCCGTTTTCCGTTTTTTTCCTTTTCATGTTTGAATTTCTATTCCGATTGGTGTCAAACTTCAAGACTAAGGTTATTAAAACTTATAGTAAGTTATAATAAACCTCTCTTATTCATGTTGGAGTTACTTAAACCCATCCATGTACTCAGGGGTCTAAGTAGCCCTGATATGAATAAGAGATGTGTATTATATCTCCAATATCAGTTTAAACCATAGTCCAGAAGTTTGACGTCAATTGGAAGATAAATTCAAACATGGGATCAAAACAAAGAACGAGACAGGGGTCTTTTTCTTCAACCCACATACTTTAAGGTCCTTTTTTATTCAGTCTACAAACTTTAGGGTCTAAAAAATTAATTTTAAAAACCAAGGGTTCAGAAAATAAATATCCCTAAAGTTCGGGGTCTAAAATGTAAACAACCCCTCGATAGTGAGGAACCCTAGATTAATATTGTTGGAAAAGGAGGATTGATCAAGGCTACGGAACGGACACAAATCTTAGCCGTGGACGGACCACTGCCTTGAAAGCGATTACGGCTCGACCTCGGTGCCAATCGAATACGCCGGTCGCTCCCCAAGGTTAACTCAGACAACCCTTAGACCCGTGCACTCGAGGCTAAGAGCTTGGAGTATGGTAAACTAAATGCCCAGGAAAGAAAGGTAAAGATGAGAAGGCTGTGTGTTTTCGATATCTGGAACAACCCAGCAAAGACCTCAATAAATAGGAAAAAAATAAAGGAGATTGTGGAAGGGAAAAACTAAAAACAGTTACGGGGGAGAGGATCATGGAGATAAAGGAGGCGGAAGACCAGGAATTAGTTCTGGAAAATAATTCAGGTCAAAGATTCGAAACGGCTAGATTACCTGCAAAAAGATAGAGTCAGGCTCAAAACCACCCGACTCACGACCAATCCGTACCGGCCGGCGGTGGCGGCGCGCGCATGTAGAAGCCCAATTCTAGCCCTCCACCATAAAACCACTCACAAGCTAATACAACACTAGCAAGACAAAAGAGATATATAAACCACTCCAAAACCACATTATTCCTCCTATGTGGGACAAAGAAAGAAGGGAAAAGAGAAGAAAAACTCCCTCCTTGTTGCCATTACAAGACTTACAATCCCAACAAATATCTCCAATTTTCATATCGTATTTATCGATACAGCCTCTAGTCTGATTAAATAAATCAATAATAACTAGTAGATTGGCTGTGAGCATAAGACTTAAAGGAATAAAAAAACAAGTTGTTAAATTTTGATTCTTCTCCAATTTAAACATGCATGCAAAGGATTCGAACTTTACAGTTTATACGAGGATAGACTGAATTAATAAATAACATGGAATGCAAGCAAAGCATATATGAAATAAAGTCATCAAGTTCGCATTACCTTCCAATCTGGATATTGTTGCTTAGACATAAGAAAGGCATTAGTATGGTGTTTTGAAAGTGTGTCTGGGTCTTCAAAAGGTGACAAATGAAGGGGGAATGGGTTCTATTTATAGTGATGATTAATTGATTACTGTTGTTCATAATTTAGTCTGGATCGAAATACCTGCATAACAAAATTAGTATGGTGTTCATAATCTAGAAATATAGGAATTTGCATTCTGCTGACTTAATTTCAATGTTTACACATAGGTCGAAATACCTGCATAACAACGAATGAGTATTTGGAAATGTTAATTACGGTGACTAAAAATCGTTAATTTGGTTAGGTCAGACAAAAATTATTTGATAAATACATTTATATTGAGGAAGGTAAATGCCAAAGTTAGACATTCATGTTAAAAATTTGAAAGCAAAATTGATGGGACCCGGAAACCGACCCAAACTTGTCCCGCCCGAAAGTTTAAGCTAGGTTAGGCCTGGAATTTCCAAATCTAAAACATAAGTAAACCCGAAACCGACCGGCCCATCCGAATTGACAGATCTAAAGCAAATCGGTTTATGCATGCATGAGTGTGTGATGCTAGTTATCTCAGAATAATAAGTGGGTGTGAAGTAATATTATTGATGAATCCGTCCACCTGAATTAGTTGTAGCTGGCATTTAGACCCTGTTCTTTTATGCGGTGTTTTGCGGAATGGTGTGGTGAGGTGTGGTAGAATTGTGGTGGGGTGTGGTGGAATTGTGGTAGGTTATTGGTATGTGGGGATAAGTGAGGAGAGAGAATGTAAAAAGTAGAGGAGAAAAGTGAGGAGAGAGAAAAGTAATGATTTGCGATAAAATGTGGTGGGTTGTGGCAAATTGCGGTAGGGTGTGACATCGCAGTTTGCCAACCGAAGAGAAGAACAGGGCCTTAATAGGGTTTTTTCAATTTTGGACCCTCAAATTTAGGGGTATTTATTATTTGATACCACGCTTTTTAAAGTTTATTATTTGGACCATGTACTTTGTCTCCGGTGACATTGTGGACATTAATATAACAGTCCGGTCAAAAAAAGTCCTTAACTAAGTTTGACTATTTTTTCCTTCCAACTTTGCCCTTTAATTAATGATGAACTTTTAAGTTTGCCCTTAATTTATTAATTCTTTATTTTCCCTTCACTTATTTATTACTACCAAAATTCTCACATTTTAAATTTTTTAATTTAAAAATTGTTAAGAACTTCAAAATTTTAAAAATTAAAAATTAAAAATTAAAATAATAAAACATTTAAATAGTTTAAAAGTTTAAAAATAAAAAAATTAAATATAAACTTAAAATTTAAAATGTTAAAATTTTAAGATTTTAAAATTTTAAAATTTTGAAATTTTGAAAATTTTAAAATGTTAAAATTTTAAAATTTTAAAATTTAAAATTTTAAAATTTATGAAATTTTAAAATTAAAAAAATCAAAAAGTAAAAAATTGAAAATTTTCAAATTTTAAAATAAAAAAATAAAAAATAAAAAATAAAAAATCAGAAATTTTAAAAATTAAAAGATTAAAAAAAATTAAAAATTTTATAATTTTACAATTTTAAAAATTAAAAATTTGGAAATTAAAAATTAAAAATTAAAATCAAAATGAAAATTAAAAATTAAAAATTAAAAATTAAAAATTAAAAATTAAAAATTAAAAATTAAAAATTAAAAATTAAAAATTAAAAATTAAAAATTAAAAATTAAAAATTAAAAATTAAAAATTAAAAATTAAAAATTAAAAATCAAAAATTAAAAATTAAAATTAAAAATTAAAAATTAAAAATTAACAAAAGTCAAAAACCTTTAAAAATTGATATAGGGCAAATCGGGAATTTTATGTGTATTTTGGCCCTCTGCCGGAGTAAAACTTAAGATTGAGCTAGATTTTTTGGGTATTCAAAGTACAGGGTCCAAAAAATAAGCTTTGGAAAGTGTTGTGCTAAATAATAAATACCCTCAAAGTTGAGGGTCCAAAAACCAAAAAAACGCATTTAATACGCAAACCCAAGTTGGGTTTCTAGACAAACTCTTCCCCTTTATGTCAAAATTTTTCATGCACCTACTCATCACCGCATTATTATGCGGTTGTCCATTATTAAGGTAACAGCAACAAACAAACATCATCCCCTGCTTAGATATCTTAACATGTTTCATTTATTAGTCCTATAAGGCTATAATTCCTTTTTCAAGGTGACATGGACTAGAGCACAAAAGAATATGCGTTGCATTTTTCTTCAAATATAAATGTACCGTATTTATAAGTAGCATATCTCACTAAACATACTCTATTTCTATTTTATGGAGTAATAGGTAGCGAGGGGTTTTATGTTGAGGATTAATCGAAACTAGTTGTAAAATTTAAGAATTAGATAGTTATATCCGAACCAACCAAACCTCAACCTGTCAGTAGATTCAGACTATTAGTTTTGGTTTTATGAATGCACTATATATAGGGGTGGTTGTTGTGTGTGGAGCCCAATGGAAGTCAGGCTCGGTGTGTAATAGAGTAAAGTATGTCAGGAAACTCATGAAGGTGTAGCTATACTCTAGGAATGAACGTGTGGTGGACAACATGTGGCAATCATTTAGGCCAGTTATTATGACGTGAGTTTGACCTAAACTGCTCCTAGCTGCTATTTATACCTGGAGAGGGGTTTCATTAAACGTATCATATATCCACAAACGCACTAAGAGAAAATACAACACTTGAGAGAAATTGTTCATCTACTTTGAGAGAAAGTGAGACTGATGGAAATCTCTTGTAACTTGTAATCCTCATATTACTAGTGCATCGATTCGTGGTTTTTTTTCTCGCTTTGGGTTTTTTTCCACGTTTAATCTCTGGTATCATTTTTGATCTCTTTTTCACTTTTATCTTTAATTGTTTGTGGTTTGCTTAAGTACACTACGATCCTATTAACTAGTATCAAAGCCTGCAGGTTGCTGATGGAGAACTCGCATTCAAACAATGTCGGAAGATAAGTATGAGATCGAGAAGTTTGACGGGACCGACTTCACCGACTGGAAGTTGTAGATTGAGGATCTGCTATATTCGAAGTCCCTACATGCCCCGCTGTTGGATAAGAAGCCAGATGACATGGAGCTGGCTAATTACGATCTGCTCGATCGACATGCGGTGTCCAAGATCAGGATGTCATTGGCTCGGAACGTCAGATTTAATGTTATGGAGAAAAAGACAACGAAGGAATTATTAAAGGCACTGGAGGAGATGTATGAGAAGCCTAGCGGAACGAATCAAGTATATTTTTTTTCACAAATTAACCAGTTGTAAGATGTCTGAAGATGGTGATGTGGTTGATCATATCGATGAGGTTACTAAAATTTTATCACAACTTGCTTCGGCTAAGATGGATTTTGCGGATAATATTAAAGCTTGTGTATTGTTGTCTTCAATGCCTGACTCCTAAGTTATAGTTGTAACTGCTGTTAGTAGTGCTAAAAGTAGTGATGAGATGAAACTTGACGAGGTCAAATCTGTGCTGCTCAATGAGTGCCTTCGTAGGAAGAATTCTAGTGGTGGATCTTCGGGAAGTGCCTCGAGTGTCAGGGGTATGAAGAATAATAGGAATTCGAACATTTCCAAGGGGCGATCAAAATCCAGGGGTACGTAAAAGCATGTCTAGAAACATGAACAATGTTTTGTGTTATGGTTGTGGTGAAAAGGGTCACTTAAAAGGGATTGCCCTAAGCCTAGGAAGGAGAAGGGTAACAATGATGATTGTAATTCTATCAACTCTGCTGAGGACCTTAGTGAAGCCCTAATCTTGAGTGTATCTTGTCCTGAAGAGTCATGGATAGTTGATATTGGTGCATCCTTTCATGTTTCCCCAAATAGGGAGCTATTTCGTAATTTCAGGAGTGAAAATTTTGGCAAGGTTTACCTTGCAGATGACAAGTATTATGAGATAATAGGTAGAGGAGATGTGACTATTAAGACTGCTAATGGTGGTCTTTGGAAGTTGGAGGATGTGATATATATTTCTGGAATTAAGAGGAATTTGATTTCTGTGAATCAACTTGATGATATGGGTTATACTGCAGGGTTCGGGAATGGTAAATGGAAGATAGTGAAGGGTGCTATGGTAGTGGCAAATGGATTGAGGTCTGGTACATTGTACTACACCAGGGATAACACTAACTTGATTTCTAATGTCAATGATGCTTCTTGTTCTAGCTTATGGAATTGCAGGCTTGGTCACATGAGTGAGAACGACATGAAGATTTCAGCTTCAAAAGGTGTTTTAAAGGATATGAAAATTGTAGAAATGGAGCTCTATGAGAGCTGTGTCTTTGGTAAGCACAAGAGGGTCAATTTCAGTAAAACTGGCAGGGAACCGCAACCTGAGAAGCTGGAGTTGGTGCATTAGATGTGTGGGGACCTGCACCAGTCAAAATCCATGAGTCGTGCTCAATATTATGTCACCTTTATTGATGATCATAGTCGCAAGGTATGGGTTTATTTTATGAAAAATAAATCTAATGTGTTTGATGTTTCTTAAAGTGGAAAGCACAGGTTGAGACACAGACTGGGTTGAAGGTGAAATGTTTGAGGACGGACAATGGAAGGGAGTATGAAAAGAAGGAGTTCATAAAATACTGTGATTAAAATGGTATTAAACTATTGAAAATTGTTCCCGAGACACTAAGGCAGAATGGGATAGCAGAGGGGATAAACAAGACTCTGAATGAGAGAGCCAGGGGCATGAGGATTCATGATGGGTTTCCCAAGTACTTGTGGGCAGAAGCAGTAAACACAACAACATATCTAATCAACAGGAGTCCGTTAGTTCCATTAGATATGAAGGTATCTGATGAGGTATGGAGTGCGTGGTAAGAAAGCTGATTATTCCTTTCTTCGTATTTTTGGTCGTACTGCTTATGTGATGGTTGATCCTGACAAATGTGATAACTTGGACCCAAAGTCCAAGAAGTGCTATTTTGTTGGTTATGGCATTGACTTTTTTGGATACAGGTTGTGGGATGGTAGAAATATTTTGAGGCACTGTGTATAATCTTTAATGAGAATATGCGGTATAAAGACTGGCAGGCATCAAGTGACTCAGGTGACAAGGAGTTAGTGGGAGCTGAGGTGAGAGAGCCAGAAACTGTTAAATTTTTTGTCAAACTTGGTGTGCCTAACAAGAAAATAGGTGAAACAGAGGAACCACATGCAGCTCCACATATTGTAGATTAGACTGATCAAACTCCATACCAAACTTCAAATCAGGTTGTTTATGAGCCTGAACCACATGAGCTAGGTGAAAGCTCTAGTGATTATGAGCACACTCCATCACCTATTTTGAGGAGATCCATGAGGGCTACCAGAGGTAATGTACCTGACAAATACTCTCTATCTTTGCATTACTTGTTACTGACAGATGCTAGTGAGCCAGAGTCTTATATTGAGGCTGTGCAGGTTGAGGCTCGGTCCAAGTGGGAGCATGCAATGGATGATGAAATTGCTTCTCTTAAGAAAAAAAAAAACCTAGGATCTGACCAGGTTGCCTGCAGGGAAGAAAGCCTAGTCAAATAAGTGGGTCTACAAGATCAAGAATGAGCCTAATGGTGTCGTGAGGTACAAGGCTCGATTAGCGATTAAGGGGTTCTCACTTCTCACAAAAGAAAGGTATTGATTACAATTGAATTTTTCTCCTGTTGTGAAACTAACCACTATTAGAACTATCCTTAGTATGGTTGCAGTTGAGAATTTACATTTGGATCAGATGGATGTAAAAACAGTCTTCCTGCATGGAGATTTGGAGGAGGACTTGTATATGAGGCAACCTAAGGGATATGAGGTTCCAGGGAAGGAACACTTAGTGTATAGTCTTTGAAAAAATCTATACGGGTTGAAGCATGTTCCTAGGCAGTGGTACATCAAGTTTGACACCTTCATGTGCAGAATCTCGAAAGTTGGAAGTCAACACGACCTTAACCCATCAAGGGTCCGAGGCCGACTTCCAACTTTCGAGATTCATCTTCGACTCCCATAGGTATTCCCTCGAGGTGACTCGGGTTTCCCAATGGGTCGGGTGTGTCTCGGTTGGGGGCTTGAATCTCAAGACTCTCTTCGATACTCAAGGTTCACAGATGGTTACCAAATCTTACTTAAATTACATTAATATCTTGGATACGATTACACCATAAGTCCATAGTCGTAAGTCCACTAAAAATACAATTAAACTTAGAAAGAGAGACAACGTTCTTGCATGGCCGCCATAACCTAACCGATCCCATCCCGCTCTTGTCATGCTTCCTTGTTCTCCACCTGGTTTTCCTCGGTGATCGCAATATCTAGCATGGGATAGATAGCAGTTAGCAAAGCTAAGTATGGGAAAACACATCACATCTAGCGCAACCCGTAAAGGCAACATTAGTTAAATATACAATCTTTCACTTTTATCTTCGTCTTTCATCATTCGTAACATCATTTAGGTGCACCTATCATTTGGTTAACGTTTGGCCAAGACGTTAACCCCCTTTTGACCCTCGGGTCATGATCGATCATAGTATAGGTTTTGACTGATGACCTCGGTCCGTCAGCTTCCCCTAGCATGCTCTACGTTAAACATTTCCGAATTCTCAGTCTTTGCTAGTCAACCTCAGAACACCAACTTCCCCATGATGCATCGTGATCTAGTTCCTCGTATGTTTATGAAAAACCCATGCATAACTAGATGCGAACTTTCCATACCTTTGGATGATGAAGGGTTTCATGATAACAATTAATTATCCTTGTTAGAAAGTAAACTTGCTTTATGTTTATGGTCCTAATTCCTTCGATTCTCAGGTCTTGGCTCTGGTTCAAGCTGGAGACTCTTACTAACGAGTTCTAGTTTATGGTTCTATCCTTAGCTTGAGTAAAAACATGCATATATTGGTGCCATATTTAACAAGGTCGAAGGCATGTCAGAGCTGACTTCAAATAAAAACTCAGTTTTTCAAGTCTGGAAAGAAATGGTCATAACCCCTTCATTTCTTAAGCTTTTGCTTTGGTTCAAGTTGGAGAATTTCACTAATTGAGTCTAGTTTATGGCTATATTTATATATTAATTAAAACATGCACACATTAGTACAGTATTTAGCAAAGTCGAATGCATGTCAGAACAGACTTCATATAAAAACTCAGTTTGCAAGTCTGGAAAGAAACGGTCATAACTCCTTTATTTCTTAAGCTTTTGCTTTGATTCAAGTTCGAGACTTTCACTAATGGAGTCTAGTTTAAGGTTAAAATATTTAACAAAGTCAAATGCATATCAGAACTGACTTCACATAAAAACTCAGTTTGCAAGTCTGGAAAGAAACAGTCATAACTCCTTCATTTCTTAAGCTTTTGCTTTGATTCAAGTTGGAGAATTTCACTAATTGAGTCTAATTTATGAATATATTTTTAGATTAATTAAAACATGCACATATTAGTACAGTATTTAGCAAAGTCGAATGCATATCATAACTGACTTCACATATGCAATCAGAACCATTTATTTATTTATTATCAATCTCTCATTTTTCCAACTAAAAGTACAAGGCACAATTTTTTTTAACCTTAAACTATAAATGGTAAATGGTGTGCATGTTATACACATTTCACCCAATTTTTAATTTAATTCAACAGTCAACACAAACAACAAAGACCATAATACCCATAAACACTGTAACAATCTACAGTATAATCATTTAACCTTTTATAAGGTTATAGATTTTGTTTTTTTGCCTTGAACTATAATGATGGTAAATCGGTTAAATATATCTTTTTTAAAGTTAAGATTCTCAACCTTATTAAACCTAACCCGATTATTTAAGCAAATTTATATATCAATACATTTAATTAAATGGACCAAAAATCCACATATACCTTAACTTCATGTTATTTTGGATCAATAGTGGTGTCAAATTTCCCAACTCTAATTACAACTTTTAAATTGAAGTTGCCTCATATACTTTATTGATTATTAGTTTTATGCCCGTGTTTTATTGGATTATTGGTAATAATTATCTTACAGAGAAATTATTCTTAAATTTTATTTTAAATTTCATATTGATATATGATTTTTCTCATTAAATAAATATTTACTTGAGAGACCCAACATATAAAAATATCTCTTGTTCCATATTAATTATTAAATACTTTTCATTGTTTAAAAATATTATATTAGCGTTGTTATTTAAACAAATAAAAAACAGTATTCCTTACATTTTACATAATTAAGTATAACAAAAAAAATTCCATATTTATATTTAAATAATTTTATATTTTCATTTATTGTAAAATTAAACGTATAAATATTAGTTTTACTATTATTATTTTATTATTTAAAATGATACTACTGTGATAAAAAGAAATGGATTGTTTGTTCATTCTACAAATAGTTTGTCTAATACATGAATATTTTGATATGGCATGATTCATATATTTTATCATAATCTTTTTTCTTGTAAATTCTGACGATATATGGATTATTGATATTAAAATAAAAAATATAATTTTAGATATCCATGTTCAAGTATATTAGTATAATTAATTGTATCAAAAATTCCTATAATTTATTTTAGCAATAATATTTTCACAATTATAGTTTAATATGATTTTTTTTTTGTTAATCGAATAAGCATTTTAACAATATTTGTTCGTAGTTATAATTAAATTAATATTTGTTCACAATAGTTTTCCTTTAATGATATGCAACTATTTATCCTCTTTATTATTGTTGGTTTTTTTTTTTTTTTTTGTACGTGGTCCATTGGATTTGTTACAATCCAAAACGGTACAGGAGTGAGGGCCAACCCGCGCCAAAGGTGGTGCTAGGCGCACCCCAAGCTAGTAGAGAAAGAAGAAAGGAGGCACAGGCAGCGTCCTAAGAGGTGCTACGAGGAATCCTGGATGGCGTAGAATTCCTCTCGTGGTTACTTTTGTTTAACCTAGGTTCTCTCTTCAAGTTAGATACTACTTGTTGTTTTTTGAGTTTTAATGTAACTTTAATTTCTCCTAGCCACCCTATAAATAGGATACAGTCTTCTGCACTTTAACCAATGGCAACATGGGTCCATCGGTGAGATCGATTAGATCCGAGAGAAAATATTGAGAGAGATATAGTTTCACCAATATTTTCCCAGTGTTATCCCGAGAGAGATTGTGAGTTGAGAGTTTGAGAGATTATATTGTAATGTCCATTATTGATCGTATCACACTTTGTGATAGTGATAGAGTTTTACTCCCCCCTTCTTATAGTGGATTATTTTCTAGTTGTCGTTGTCCGTGTGTTTTCCTCCTAATTCTTCGGTTTCCCACGTATAGCTGGTGTTCGTTTTATCGCTTGATATTTCGTTCCTAAATTTTGTCGTAATTTCCATAATTTCGTTTATTTCACTTCCACAATAACCTTGCAAGTATTTTCCTAACAGTTATGATTATCTATTAGCTAAATTCTTGCTTTCCTACAATTTCATGCAAAATAAATATTATAGGGAGTATCAAAATGTATTCTTCACATAATTACAACTATTTCAATTTATAACAAAAATCTATTATTCCATCATGGATGACATCCTATGTAGCGAATATTTATACCTCATTGACTATTATTTTCTTCTGTCCATGATATCCTATGCGACACTCCATGTATCATTCATATATTGAGTGTTCTCAATCTTTAATATATTACTTAAATGTAAAAGTCAAGAGCATATTGCTTTAGTGGGATGGGAATTGGAGAGTTATCCTTCCCCGAAAGTTTAAAATTTGGTAGTTAGAATTTTCTAGGTGAATATTGTGATGCTTCTTAAATCTCATTATCAACCTACTTTAAGCAAATAAAGACTAAAAGGACCTCCTATTTTGATGTAATTATTTTAAGGGCCTCCTATTTTCACAAAATACTTCCAGGTGCCTTCTTTTTTGTGGTAATAATTATTAGGGCCTTCCTTTTTAACAGAAACTAACTACAAGGTGCCAAAAACTTTTATATTTATAGAGAAGGGCCTCAAACAGGGACTTTTTTGTAAATATCTGATTTTTTGAGGTTTTTATACAAACAAGCTCAAATAAACACTCTTAACTTTTTTATAATGACTTTTAATGGTACTAATTATCACAATCTACTACTTATACCTTAGATATTATATTTTCTATGGTTATAGGCCCACCATGCTTAGCAAAATTAATTAAACTTAATTAGTGAGTTTTGACCGTTACCTGAACTTAGTTGCGTTGGATCTCTGGCGTTCTTCAGCTTCCAGTTTACAGAGATGGCTAATCTCAACCCCGCCAACCTTAGATCAAGCACAGCACAGATATGTTTTGTTTCCTACCTCAGACCGTAGTCACTAATTCAGTCTATTTAGTTTTTAAAGGATAGTGGAACTTTAATCAAGAAATTATAATATTTAAATTATAAGGTTCAATTGGATAACGTTCCCTACTGGGAAACTTCTTTTATTGAAAGCTTGAAAATGGAAATATTACAATGGAAATGCTTAATGAGAACTAGACTTCTAAGATCATCAGAGAAGTTTGCTTATGGAGAAATGGTGACTCCCAATTTCTCTCTTTGCTCAAGACTACCCAAATGACCCTGCCTTCAACACACACTTACTTCCCCTTTTATAGAGGAGCTTCACACAACTTGGATGCCCTAGTGGCTTCAGTACCATTATTACAAATATAGATGTCTACAGTACAAACACGTGACTCTTACAGACTCAATAGTACAAACTTTAAATAACAACCACTCTTTTTTATTAGTGGCACCACAGTAGCTTGCAGGTCATAATGCTTGTGGGGCTGCCAAAGATGTTTTATGCTCTCAAATTGTACAGATTGAAATCTTCTCCCTTATCTTGCTCCAATGGATTATATTTATCAAAAAGCTCTTGAAGATAAGATTTTCCTTCTGTAGATAAGAATTCTCCAGCTCCGATTTTTAACAAATATTCATATACATCTTCAGATTTAGCTCCATTAAGATCAACAAGTTGGTCAAACTTCTTTGGATAAGTGAAGGTAGTGTTACCACAATGGATAACCCTATATCCTCTATCAATATCCATCCATAGATGATGCATTAACTTGTAAAATCCAGTTGCTCTTGCCTTTGAAGGATGAATTATCTTTTCTCTTTTTTCTGGAAACCATTCTTCTTTTGTAAGATATCCTCCAGATGTGTCTTCGACTCTAATAAGAAAATGGGAAGGACTGATCTTATCTCCATTGTACTCAATATTAACACATTCATAGAAAGTAATCGGCCATCCTGCAACTTTTCGTACTTCTGGTGAATGGATTTTGCACACCCTTCTAAATACAAATTTCTGGAATTTTGTAAATCTTGGAAATAATGTTCCTTCTGGATTAGGGACAATGTGACCTTCATTAGTCCAGAATTCTCTTACCATACCGTATTCCCAAGCCTTCATGATTGGATCATTTGGAGGGGTAGTATTTGGGCAGAAGTGTACTTTTCTACTCCTAAAAAACCTAAGAAACTAATTCTTTTTCCCCAAGCTCTCCAGAATTCACGGTTATAATATCTCAAGGGATCCATAACCGATGCATACCACTCGTGAAACCAATTTTTCTGAGCTTTTCTTGTGATAACACTTTGAATATCATAACAACTTTCGAGATAATTAATCTGAAGTTCATCGAGACTAAATTTCTCAGCTATTAGATATTCAACATAACTAAAAATAAACCTGCATCTTTTCTTTTTATTTTTTCTAAGATTACTTAGAACGAATCTACCAGGAGGTGACACCCTTCCTAGTAATTCGGGTAACCGGCGTTCTGCTTCATCCGCTTGTCGGCGCGAGACATTCACCATGTTGAATTCCATTGGCTAATTCTCGCGTTAGGCTGTCTGCTAATGAATTCTTCGAACCCTGTATGTGTTCAATAGAGAAAGAGAACTGGTTAAGCCATAATTGCCAACGCAGGAGTCTCCCTTGCGCTTGCATATTTGATAAATTCTTTTTGACGAAGCCAAGAATGCCTTTGCAATCAGTTCGGATTAGAAATTCTTTCGGAGCTAAAAAGATTAAAAACTTTTCAATTCCTCTTATGATAACAAGAATTTCTTTTTCCATGGTAGTATCATTGCATTCAGCCTTATTAAAACTTCCACTACAATATTTGCAGAGACGTTCTCCTTCTTTGATTTTGAGTACTGCACTCCAGTGCTCATTGCTAGCATATGTCTCAAGAATCAAATCATCTTCTTCGTTAGGCAAATTAAGGACAGGAAGATTTTGACATAAGTTTTTAAGATTCCTTACAAGCAATGAATCATCCAAGGTCCAATTCCACTCAACATCTTTTTTAAGTTTTCTTTGCAAAACCTTTCTCAACTTTGCTAGATCCTTGATAAAATCTGATGCATAGGTGAGACACCCTAAAAATCTTTCTAGTTGTTTTCTATTCTCAATTTTTTCAGGAAACTTTTCTATTTTTTTCTAGGATGTGTTTTTGTAGAATGACTTGTCCAGCTTTAATTTGTAATCCAAGAAATTCTATTTCTTGCTCAACATAGACACACTTATTTTTTCCAAGGACAATTCCATGATTGATGCACTTTTGAGTTACCGCTAACAGATCATCCTTGCGTTGTTCAATAGTTTGAGAGAAAATAAGGATATCATCAATATACACCAAACAACAATGACTGAGATCTTTGAAGATCTTATCCATTCTCCTCTGGAATATTTGAGGTGCATTCTTAAGACCAAATCGCATGACTAACCATTCATAATGTCCTTGAGGAGCATTAAAGGCTGTTAAAGGAATGCTTTCTTCGTCCATTTTTATCTGCCAATAACCACTCTTGCAATCCATTTTAGAGAACCATAAGGCTCCTTGGATTCTATTGAAGAGAACTGCTTTGTTTGGAATATAGTATCCATCGAAGATTGTGCTATCATTAAGTTTTTTGTAGGTTGATGACCATTCTAGCTTTTCCTCTTTTCTCTTCAGCATGATTTCTGACCATGAATGCAGGACTTGTATGTCTACTCTTGCTATCCCTAATAAGCTTTTTATCTAAAAGCTTTTTTATATGTTCCTTAAATTCTTGGATATCTTGGTGTGTATACACCATCTGTTTAACCCTGATAATGGTATTGTGATTTGTTAAGCTGATAGTAGCGTAGGTTTTATCTTTATCCCAAAATTTTAAAGGGTTGTCAGAATAGAGTTCTTTACATAACTCTTCTTGTTGTTTTTCAATTTGTTCTTTAACAGATAACTCTAGAAGTGAAATAGTCAATGCTACTTCTTTTTGAGTTGGCACTACCCTCTCACCACGCTGGTTGCGCGAAAAATCTATTGTTTGGTGAGTATATGCCTATTGTAGCTTTTTAATAGGTACGGAATGACCATCTATTGTGAAGATAATTTGTTGAATGGTTTGGGTACAAGGAGAATATAATCTTTGGAAGTTATTTCCAATGATCATATCATGTGATGGTTGGTTTGTTGCCCAAAGTATTGGAATTACACACTTGACTCCTCCCATTTCTATAGTTAAGCCTTCAATAGCTTCACTATGGGTCAAAACACTATTATCCGTAATTCTCACTTGTAAAGGATTTTTTGTTGTTTTCCATAAATATTCAAGAAATAGTGTCTTCTTGCCAAAGCATACAGAACATCCACTATCTATGTATGCACATAGTTCATATTTGTCAATTCCTTCAATGCATACTTTTATAGGAATATAGATGCTATTGGGGTTGGTTTTGGTAACCTCATAATAATTTTCTCTATGCATATTCAATTCTGGTGCTTCTTTAGCTAGTTCATCCTCATATATAGGTTCACTTATAGTCCTAGTTTTGTAGCCAATGATCTTTCTATCTAGACTGGAGGTTCTATCTAGACAAGATCTTGCAGAATCGAAACTCATTCTACTCATTTCTGAAGTCATACTTATAGCATCATCATCTTTTGATATTAGTTTATCTCTAACCGATGAGCTTTCTCCCCAATCAGATCTAGTCCTTAACAATTGAGGTTTGATGGTGATTTTACCATCTTCATTAATCTTAATAACATTTTTCTTGCCAATTTTGGTTGGATTAGAGAAACTATCAATCCAAGAGCGTTCTATCTTGATATCTTGAGAATTTGATTTTATCCTCTGAATTTTCTGTTTAGGCTCAGAACTCTCAAACTTTTCAGCTTCTATCATAGTAACTTTTGTCTTTGGATCTATAGTATTATCTAACTTGTAGATAATTTTCCAGAATATCCTAAGGGGATAACCACCTTGTTTCATATCCATACCAACTGTTTTTATCTTTAGAGATAAAAAGTTTTTGGCAAAGTCATCTTTAAGGCTAACATAATATCCCGGTCTGCAGTTGAATCCAACTGATCCATTACGTAAATTAGTCTTTATGCCAGTGATAATCTGATTGTGAAATTTATTGTGCCTAATATCACAAAGCAATGCATAAAGATCTATGTCCTTACCATAATGTTGTAATGGTGTTATCTGGATTTGCACGCTTCCTACATGGATATACCTATATTTTCTATTCTTGTTGTGCCTCAGAATATTATCCCAATTAATTAGGTTTACTTCTCCAACGTCATACTCGCAATCTTTAATCTCTAAGTCTCCTTCCATCATTTCACAAACATATTTTGATTTTAACTGAAAGATGGATTTTTTGTAGATCATATCCTTTTGAATGATTGGAATTACCCAATCACCTTTAACTTCTTCACCATGGTTTTCATCTTCTATTATGAATTCCTCTCCTTGTAAGTCTCCTAGACTTACTGAATTACCTTCCATCATATGACTAGTATCTTCATAATCGGACTCAGATTCATCATCTATGACGATTTCAACAATACCTTTGTTATTGCTAAAGGCAAGTTCAAAGGCTTCTTCCTCAGTTATTTCGTCATACTCAAGACTTCCTGAAGTTTCTATCAACTTATGATTTTTCTTGTTTTTACACTCATTAGCATAGTGACCAACTTCACCACAAGCCCAGCATTTACAATTGTTTTTGCCCGTGGGGCAATAAGTACTCTTTCTGAAAAATCTTCTTTTCTTTGGGGCTCGTTTGTTGGTATATTGCTTTCTCCTGAGTTTTTCACCTCTTTGTTTATTAAAAGCCTTTTTCTTATAACCTCTTTTTTGTTCAGAAGCTCCCCATTTATGTGGAGTATCCCAACATAATAGGAATTGTTTCTTCATGGTCTGAAGTTTTTTGATATTTAGACATTGATCGGTAACCCATCTTCTAATAAAGGCACATCTCATACCAAGAGTATCGGTATGTTCAGGATTCTTTTTCAACCATTCTTCAAATTTCTCTTGAATAATGGAATTTATAGGATAAGGTAGTTTATCATAAAACATAGCCAAATTCGTAGGGTTATGGCCAATTTTATAATAAAAGTAACTAAATTCATTAATATAATGCTCTAGATATCTCATATCTAGAATTTCTATACTAACAAGTTTTCGTTGATATTCTCTTATCTTTTCTTCCATTTCTAGATTAACACCAATAAACTCCATAGAAATTTCTTTGCACAGGGCTTTAAACATTTCAGTAGGATTTTCTACTGCTCTCAATATAGCTTTAGCCTCTTCAGAACTAGAATCATACCAATCTGCCACTGTTCCTGAAAAACTGTGTTCTAAATAATTTAGAAAGTTTTCAGATGTCCAGTTGGCATTTAGATTAAGAACACTACTCATACCCCTCTTCCAATGTTCAAATATTTCTTCCCTGTTACGGACTCCATCTAGATTTAACATGTACCTAGTTTGACTTATGGGAGTAAGACTTACTTCTTCATGAAGAGGTTGATATAAAGTTTTAAAGGAAAATGGCTTAGTTCGTCCAGCTGTATTATTTCTTGGTTGGAAATATCTATTATTACTACGGCTAGACTCACCAAAGTTTTGAGGTACTGGTATGACGTGGACTTGGTTTGTTTCAAGTTCTTCCCCAACTTCATTTTCCTCGGATATTTTGCTCGATCTTTCTCTAATCTCATCTAGAGGTATAGCCTCCATATCTTCTAATTTGATTAAGTTCATTTGTTGGTAGATTTCTTCTTCAATTAGCACATAATTGACATCTTTAATCTCATTCTTATCTTCCTCTTCTAACAATATCTGTTTTTCGGCAATAACAGACATAATATTATTAAGAGCTGCTCCTTTGATCTTGTTCTATTTCGAATAACCCATGGAGTTCCTTCAAACTAAGAGTTTGAAGTTCCTTCGTCATCTCTTTCTTGATTATTAGGAGATTCTTCTTCTCTTTTAGTAGTCTCAACAGATTCTAGTGCGTTTTTCTTAAGAGAATGCAAAGGAAAAGGAACTTTGTTTTGTTGATTTTGGAAAGGATATTTATTTTTATAAGTAGTACTGGTATTACTTAAACTTTTATATTCAAGCACTAGATGTCTTGAATCGTTTAACAAACTTATATGGAAAGTATGAGCAAACTTGTTTAAAGCTCTTAATTCACTTCTAAGTGCTTCTAAATCTTTTTTAAGGTCTAAAATTAAATCAAAGATAGAATTTAACTGAGCTCCTACCCCGCTTGTCTGATATGGATTATGGAGGATATGAGCATAATCAGGATAAGGACAATTGGTTGAGGTCATTAAATACTAAATAATATATTTTTAAATTCACTAATTATAATTAGTGAAGTTTGACACGTGGCTTTGATACCAAATGGAAAAAGACCGAAAATAAAGCAGGAATATGTAAACTATAGTAAACGGAATTATTAAATATGCTAAAATAGAGTTTTTAAAGGCCAAGGACCAAAAATAAAACTAAAAATCAAGCAAGGACTAAAGTGCAAATATGAAAAGTTCAATTGTCACCCAGAAATTATTACCTCATAATATAGGGTACCCAATAGTTATTTTTCAAAATATAGGGCCCTTATAATTATTACACTAAAATGTAGGGTCCTGATTGTCTTTAATTCTACTTTAAGTGTTAGGCCTCTTTTAGGTCTAGTTTATTGCTTATGTAACACCCTTCTTTGCTTTTAATCTTGCTATAGTTTTCCTCGATAAAAGTCTGGCCATAGTTATAATGCTGACCCTTGTTTAAAAAAAAAAAAAAAAAAAAAAAAGTGTGTAAAGTACGAAGTACAAAATGATATTTGCAATTGTGGCACGACTACTTTAAAGATAAGGGGCATTAGACAAGAGAAAGTTGGAGTTTAGAGTATAATCCTCCATTTAATGTTGGATTATCTAGCTAGGTTATGCTTTAATTGGCGAAGTAAGCTAAAGGCATAAGGCCTTATGTTGGATTAACAAAAACCCTAAGTTTTCATGGGTAGTGGGTAGAGACTTTGTAACATCATGCATTTAATGTGACGTTGAGGATCATTTATTAATGCAAACGGATTCCGCGTCAAGCTGTAGTCTACCAATTGTAATCACCCTAATCTCATGCAGCTTTTCTAAATCTTATATCCATCTCTGACTGTGAATATGAGATGTTGAGGACTAAATAAGAAGATTATATAGATATTTATATGCATGCATGATTTCATGTCGCATTGTAGGGTGTCGATCCCACCTCCACTTGCTAATCTTGCAGATCTTCCAAAGTCTTAGTTTGTCATCATTCATAGAGATATTTCCTTTATATATATATATATATATATATATATATATATATATATATATATATATATATATATACATACATATATATATATATATATAGAGGATAATTGGATTCTAATAATCTCTACTTTCACCAATTGGACAATTGTGATCAGATTTCACTTTGTATTCGGTGGTCAAAAAAAAAATAAAATTGGATTGTAGTGCATCAAATCCACCTCCACATTCTTCTTATTTTTTTCATTCCTACACTATATTGTTTTGTTTTTTCTGCCTCGCGCTAGAAAGTTAATGAATTGTCGTTTCTAAAACATTTTTTAAATTATTTTTTGAGACTCCGAATAATTATTATGATTTTTTAAAAATAATAAAAGTAAAAAAATCGTAAAAATAGTAAAAAAATGAAAAAAAATTGGAAGAAACGCTGTGTATATATATATATATATATATATATATATATATATATATATATAGGTAAATAGTCCAACCCATCGAGCTCTGCTATCGCAGGGATACAACCCAATAGGCATGTAGCGGACGGGGATGTCAATGACCCCAAAATAGGCCCCACTCCAACCACAACACTCTTCGAAAAGGTAAGAGAGAGATGTCATTCTAAGGATTCGAACCCTGACACCTGAAGTATGAGGTGAATCTCTTGCCACTCACGCAAGAGGTGATTGGCATCATTTATAGAGATATATCCACTATCCAGTTGGAACTATACCTCCGTTCTTTTTTATATGTTAATTCATATTTTTTGACATTCATTTTTAATCAATAATTTCTCACAAATATTTTTATGAAAAATATAATATTATAATTTTTAAATAGTATATTTTATTACAAATCTAGTAATATCAATTGTGCTTGATGAATCATTACACAAATTAAGATATTAACAATCAAAATTTTTGAAAATTCTACCATAGTTGAAAATTTTATACCATTATTTATATCCTCATAAACATAGTTAATTATTGTAACAAGTTACTTTGATCAATCTATATTGATTTTGGATTTTTATGATAAAATTAATGATATTTTCACTTTTCAACTATAATAGTTGAAAAAAAGTCAAATATGGTAGAATTTCCTTAAAAATATTCAATTTCGTAAAAAATTATAACTTAACATATAGATTTACTTATTGAAACAAGTCCTATGGTGAATATATGTATTAATTTTAATTTTTAATAATAAAATTAAAGGTAATTATACATTTCAACTACCATAGTTGAAAAAAATTTCAACTATGGTAGAATCTTCCTTTTTTTTTATACAAATTAAATACTTAGACAACGGTTAAAAAAAACGTAGGTAGTAGCAAAATTTGATAAATTAGCTTTAGGAAAATAATTATATAGTTAGTTCTGGTTAGTAAAATCAACCGCAAAATCCGATACACCGAGATTCAGTTAACCAGATTATCTAGTTTCCATTTATGCTTGTAGGTCAGCTGAATTATCCGGTTCATCGATTTGAACAATCGAAACCCGGATGAACGGATCCATGAATATCCCTAACTTCTATTTTTGGATAAATGGGGAATTAGCCCAAATTTTATTCACTATGATGCCGAATAGTTTGTGTTGCTATAATAACAAAGATTTCAATGTACGTACATCAAATTTATAGAACATTGGTAGAATTTTGTAAAAGTTTTAATTTCCACTCGCTAAACTCAATCAAATATTAAAAACTTTAATCAATCTGAAAATTTTTACTATTTTTCCAAAAATATTCGGCAATCAAAGACTACTTTAATGTTTGATTACTTCTTGTCTAGATATTTCAATACTCTATTTTACTATTTTACTATTATACTATATTTCCAAAAATTATATTTACCCTATCTGAAATTTGATGCATTAGTTTTTATACACCCCACATTTGTAAAATAATTTGTACCTTACCTTACAATAACCCTAAGTGTTTTTTATCCTACTTGAAGTTTGGCGTAATAATTATTCTACACCCCACCTTTGTGAAATAATTTGTACCTTATCTCACATAAACTATAAGTAATTTTTACCCTACTTGAGGTTAGTTGTAAGTGTTACTACAACACTACAACATAACAAGGATACGACGATTTAACAGAACGATCGATATCGTATTGGTTGCATAATTTTTTCGCGCAACCAATAGCTTATATAATGAAGCGTTTAGCTTAGAGTAGGGCTATTCTTTACTTATCACTTTTTTTATAGTGAATAACTTAAATCATGAAGTGTATGAATCAATAACTATCTATATGTATGGGTAGATTCACATTTTGGTGGAAATCGACGACTGCGAAAGAGTTTAGGATTGATCTCCGTGATCGGCAGTGGAGAGAGTAGTAATAAAAAAGGAATGGGAGGTTAGTTTAATGGAACATAAATGACGGACACTGAGATTTCATTGTTGTTGAGTTACTAGCTTTTAGTATATAATTGATATTATTTTGATGTAAGACAAAAAGAATTAATTAATTATGACATATAAGTTATCTAAATGAAAATACACAACAAGTCATTAATTAAGTTAAAATTATGTTTAGAGGGATAAGATATTAATTGATTTGATTGTTATGATATTTCAAGATTACAATTAACTTGGAAAAGGAGATTGCATGAATTTGGATGATATGGTATATATTTATGATTTACTATCTTGTTATTAATAACTTGACAATATTCCTTCTAATATGATATGAATTGATATGATAATAAGATTGCTTGAATGTTATGATTTGATTTGTCTTCGCTATATTTACATAGTAAAGATACATGCTCTATCAAAGTGTATCATACTCATACATGATCAAGAGTTGCCTCATATTGTGATTGCCTCCATAATCCTTCCTTGCTCGGCCAAAGTTAAGTATAAATAGGTGAAGCATCTACATGCATGATCAAGATACTGAAAAATACTAAAACTTACACAAAGAGAAGAGCTTTCATTTGTTTCAATATTATTGAGTGTGAGAGTACAAAAAGTTTTATTGGGTTTTTGTTTATTGAGTTGAATTGTTGAGATAATTATTGTTAGGGAGAGGATTTAGGAGTTGAGAGGTCAACTCCCCACACTTAATTGAGACTTGAGAGGTGATACTGAGTAGAGAAGGTTCTAAGATTGTCTGAAATCCATCATAATAATAATTGGAGGTAAATCCTAGAGTTGGAGAACTTTAGGCTGTAACGTACTTCAAAATTTAAGTTCGGAGGAACATCGTAAACAACTACCGTGTTTTGTCTCATTTAATTTTCCGTTATTTATTTTCCGCATTTTATTTAACTAGCCTAATTAAACTTTCAATTGTAGATTACTTCCTGTTTTGTTCCTATGATGACATTTCATGGCATTCAAATGTCGTCTTGGATTCTAGATCTTCAGTAGTAAAGGCGAAATCGAGCATCTAGATTTTCAGTAACACTTACTGCTATAACAAGTTAAGTAAAAATCACTTACAACTATTGTGAGATAGGGTAAAAATTATTTTAGGAAGGTAGTGTATGTAATAATTATTATGGCAAATCTCGGGTAGGATAACAAAATACTTAGAGCTTAATTATGTGAGATAAGGTAAAAATTATTTTACAAAGGTGGGATGTATAAAAATTACTACAGCAAGTGTCAGGTAGGGCAAATATAATAATTGGATTCTAATAATCCCTACTTTCACCAATTGGACAATGGTGGACTATACTTTCACTTTGTATTCTGGTGGTCCAAAAAAAAAAATTGGATTGTAGTGGTACCAAATCCACCTCCACATTCTTCTTATTTTTTTTCATTCCTACACTATATTGTTTTTGTTTTTTTCGTTCCTGCGCCTAGAAAGTTAATGAATTGTCGTTTCTAAAACATTTTTTAAATTATTTTTTGAGACTCCGAATAATTATTATGATTTTTTAAAGATAATAAAAGTGAAAAAATCGTAAAAAATAGTAAAAAAATGAAAAAAATTGGGAGAAACGCTGTAAATTCATTAAAAATCATTGTAAAGTGTTATACTAAGTTTTGAATCAAATGCAATACAAAATCTATGATTCCCTCGAAAATATCCCACTACAATCCAATTTTATTTTTCTTGGACCACCAGAATACAAAGTAAAAGTACGGTCGACCATTGTCCAATTGATGAAAATAGGGATTATTAGAATCCAATTTACTCCTTTATTCATTGTGGTATTTAAAGGTACGCGGCTAAATATCAATCATATGAGGTTTCTCTCGTTATCATTAGAGTGAGACATCCACCAGGTCTCCAGAAAATTTGACAGTTGACCCGAGTGCACAATGTTTTTGTATTCATGACAATACACGTCCAACTTGGTCCCTTTTTAATTTTGTGAGCATTTTTAGATTAGGTTATGAGCATTTTTCTAATTTGATTTTATGAGCACTTAGAGTTATTTTTAAGAGAAATTATATTTGGTAGGTTCTAACTTTTACCTATTCCAAATAAGGTTGTTAAAATCGGGATCCTAACTAGAATCTATGGGGTAGTTAGGATCAAAATTAAGCTATGTAAAATTGAGGATCGTATGTAAATAGTATAATCGTATCGATGATTTTGGATCATAAAATCGTAGGATCGTAGATAAGGATCGAGATTTTAATAACTATGATTCCAAATAGTAGGTCACTTTACAAAATATTCCAAGTGGTAGGCTTACTCTAAAAAAATTTCCATCCCGCAAGCATCCATTTGAACTGCCGTTAAGTGCTTGTTTTTTTAAAAAAAAATAAAAAATAAACTTGTGTTTGACAAAAACGTCGAAAAACTACGTTTGAATTGGAAATAAAATTGCTCCATTAACGTCTCACCCTTTCAAGCTCTTATATCACCCTTTGATCGATCATCATTGTGACTGCTCCTATCTAATCTCAAGATCGTTTAACCCTTTCAAACTATATATGTCAATGTTGCTAAAGTCTGTAGGATAGTACAACATTGCTCCATTAACGTAGGAAAGAAATCCAAGATGTATGAATTCTGGACATTTTTATTATTTAGGTTTTGAATTGGGTTGCAAAAATATCCAAAATTAGGGTTTGTATAAATTGAGAATTATCCTCCATTTCAATGGCTGTTGGACACCGTTTTATGATTCACTGAAAGAAACACAGAAGTGAGATTTTCAATTGACTTGAAGAGAAAGAGTAGTAGCACCACAATCGACTAAGGTTTTTCAATGGTTGCAATGTCTGGGTTGTCTCACGAAGAAAGAGAAGTGAGGTTTGTCACAACGGCAGCTTTTGAATATTTTTGTTAGTTTCAGACGTAGGTTTTACATTATTATTTTTTTAAAAAAAAAAAAAACCAAGCACTTTACAACAGTTCAAATGGATATCACACAATGAAATATATTTTTGAATAACCCTATCATCCATTTGAAATGTTTTATAAAGTGGTCTATCATTTAGAATATGCAAAAGTTGGAGCATATCAAATGAAATTTGCCTATTTTTAATGAGCATCTTGTGTGATTTTTCAAATCAATTATTTATTTTGTTAGTGTGCATGTTACAAGGTAGCTTATTATGCAGTATATTGTTAAAGAACGAGATAGAGTAAATGTAAATTATTAAAACAAACCTTAGATAGGGTAAAAATATTTCATAAAAGTTGGTATGTAAAAATTGTTATAGTAAACTTCAGATATGGTAAAAAAATACTTACAACTCCACTAAACTAAAGTAGGGTATAAATTATTTACTAAAAATAGAGTGTATAAAATTTATGGACAATAAACCTCGAATGGGTACTGTGAAAACTAGACCTGTCAATTCGGTCGGGCAGATAGGTTTCGGGTCGGTCGTATATCGGGTTCGGCTAATACGAGTCGGGTGTATTTTAGGTTCGGGTAAATACGGGCGGTGTATTTCAGTTTCGGGTCAACCCAACGGGTTATGATTGCGACATTTTTTCCGTTTTTTCTTTTTACAAAATGGTCTCTAAATACTATTTTTTTACAATATACATAATAAAATATGATTATCTTCTAGTAACAATAGATTATTATAACTATTTTAACTTAAATTAGAAAAATGACAAATAAATAAATTACGCTTATAGTTTAATAATTAAAAATCCAATGAAAAGTCACAAATTGTAATAAAGTTGAATTTAAAAAATTAATTTTTCAGTCAACTGGGCGGGTTGGATTTGAACCGCTAATTTCTAAATTCAGTATATTTCAGATTTAGTTGAAAAAATCATATTTAAAACCTAAAAATTTCATGATGTGGCCGGTTCGGATTATCTGGTCGCTCAGAAACCGTCATGTCTAATGAAAACAAAAACTAGCTAAAGCCACAAGTCACGATCATTACGTGGTGACGATGGAGAGAAGTCAAACTATTAGGTTTGACAATTTAACTAGTTCAAGAACAGCTAGGTGGTAGGGCTTAGCATGGTAGGGTCAGGTCACATGGACAAATTGCAATTAAACATATATGTATATATTTGGGAAAAAAGAAAAAAGAATTGTTTTGGGTACCAATGGGCCATTAGGGTGATATTTTTGGGCCAATCGCCTTATCCATGTGCCCACCATTTAAAGCACCCAGAATCTGCTCCCCTAGGCTTAGCTAGACTAGCCACCGCATTCCTTGGTCTCAAAGTGGACCTATAATCCACGTTTTGTGGGTCAAAAAAACTACAATTTTCTACATTTTCGACATCTTTTTTTTTCTTTTTTCAAGTTGATTTCTTTAATTTATATTTTATTTTATTTTATTATGATTTCTATTTTTATCATACAATTCACTGTTTTGTTTAAAGTGACAAAGAAAATAAGTCCGCTTAACATATTGGAGCATTAACCTCACTCGGAAATTTTGTAATTAAAAGCCATGTAAACTAACATAAGGTAAAATATGTTTAAGGTACAGTATGGTAGGAAAAGGTAAGCACAATAGTATATATAGTTAAATGTCATATTATCTATTTTTTATTTTTAAATAAATTATATTAGTTAAATAAAAGTTTTTAAATATAATTTATGTAAAATATGTTGAATATGGTAAAATAAAGTAATCACACCCCAAAAAAATTTAAAGAGAAAGAGAATGTATGCATATACGTAACTACAAGATGAACAATTATTTTTATTTGAACTCAGTATAATATTTTTTGATCGATTCAAGTGATTCAAGTGAAATCTTTGATTTACACTGTGATAACTCCAAACCAACTATGTTTTATAACATAAATATGGAAAACAATATCTTAGCCACTGTAAAGTTTAAAATCTACTTATAGTTTCAAAGTTGTAGCATTATTATGTGGTAGCCAACTTTTTTTTTTTTACCTACCGTAGTTAAGTTGAATATATTGATCATAAATAAAGTAATCTTAACCGTAGATTTGAGTTTTACTAATCTTAAATAAATGATTTTATTTTTTATCATTATTAAGTTAATATTATTTTATTACGTAATTTAGTATACAAAATATTCTAATTTCAGTAAAAATCTTTTTGTAATCTTTTCAATTACTATCCAGGCGTCATGTTGTATGTAATATCCATCCTATTTTAGGTTTACAATGATACTGTAGAAACACAAGGCAATTGTCAGCCAAATGGTTGACCAGGGGGTTTGTATAAGCATTGGTTTGCTGGTTCAAGATGCAGTGGCCATTTTTTTTCAATATTAATCTTAAAAATTAATCTTTTCACTCATCTTATGTACAATATAAATATCTTTATATTGATTTAATTAATTTATGATAAAGCACATAATTATATATGTACATAAATTATTATTTGTTTCATTATAAAAATAGTATTTTTTATATGGGTTTTTGGACATCAATAATACCAACTTTGGCGATATTGGATATTAATAATACAAACTATTTTCTTGAATACTAGCAGTACAAACTATTGACCTATTTTCCTCTAACAGTACACCGTCGAATTGTTATGGTTTTAACTCATCGAAAAGATGATGTGGCTCATAATATGTGACATGGAAGGCATGTTAGTGTCCACGTCAATATTTTCTACCCAACCTGCGCCTTCCACGTCACACATCATGGAGTCACGTCATTTTCCCAGTGAGTTAAAACTATAACAACTCGGTCGTGTACTGTTGGAGGAAAATAGGCCAAAAGTTGGTACTATTAGTATCCAAGAAAATAGTTTGTATTATTAGTATCTAATACCCCCAAAGTTGGTATAATTGACATCCAATAATCCTTTTTATATTCGACGTGAATGACAAATTAAATATCTATAAACTCGTTTATTTTGATCTTAATCCTTTATAAAACTCATCTTATATATAATAAAAATATCTTTATATTGATTTAATTAATTTATGATACGGCACGTTATTATATATGTACAAAAATTATTGTTTGTTTCGTAATAAAGTAGTATGTGTTTATATCTAATGTGAATGACAAATTACATATCTACCAAACTCATTATTGTTGATCTTAATCCTTTACAAAACTCTTCCAATAAAAGTTAAAAAGAATATGATAAGGCAAGGATATCCTATTTCTCCTATTTTATTCGTATTTGTAATGGATTATTTGGGAAGGTCTTTGAGAAGAGGCTTCTTGGAGTACTGATTTCAAATTTCACCAATTTTGTAAGTCTCTTTCTCTTACTCATCTCTGTTTTGCCGATGATCTGCTTCTCTTTTGTAATGGTGACCCGATTAGTGTTGACATTCTTTTATCTGCACTTACTCACTTCTCTGAATGCTCGAGTCTATGGCCTAACAAGAACAAATCTGATATAACTTTTGCGGGGTTAGATGATCAGATTGTGAATCGGATTTTGGAGAGAACTGGTTTCAGCCGTGGGTCTTTACCTTTCAAATATTTAGGCGTTCCAGTTAAGCCTACTCGTCTAAATCGGCATGATTGTGCTACTTTGATGGCTAAAATGGTGAGTCGGTTGGAGGGGTGGGCTGTGAAAAAACTGTCTTATGCGGGGAGAGTACAACTTATTATCAGTATCCTCATGTCGCTCCATACTTAATGGACTCAGATTTTCATTCTTCCAACAAGTGTCATTGAGGAGGTTAGTAAGATGTGCCGAATCTTTCTTTGGGGTGGGAGAACGAACAAGGTTCCCCTATTTCTTGGTCGACTTGTTGTCTTGCTAAGAAAGAGGGTGGTCTCAATATTCGAGATGCCATTCTTAGAATAAAGCTGCTTTGGGAAATTTAGTATGGCAAATTATGATGGAAAAAGAGTCTCTTTGGTGAAGTGGGTTCACCATATCTATCTCAAAAAGCAAGATATCTGGAATTGTGAAGTCAAGCAAAATGTGAGTTGGTACTGGAAGAGACTATTGAAAATCTGTGATGATCTTGAACCTTTATTCAAGGGTTTGAAAGATGCAAATGACAAGTACCGAATCCATAAGGGTTATGCCTCTTTAAAAACTCATACAGAGATTGTTCCTTGGCACTCTCTTATTTGGCATAAATGGAGCATACCTAAATTTGGCTTCACTTTCTGGATGCTTATGAATCGAAGACTTACAACCCAGGACAGAATGCAGTTCTTTGGTGTTCAATGGGTTAACTGCTGTGTTTTATGTGGTAAGAACTGGGAGTCAAATGACCATATTTTCTTCGAATGCCCATTTTCCATCAATATTGCTCTTTCTGTGTTTTCCATCTTTCACCTCTCTGGTGTGAGATTGGAAATCTGGAGAGATTGGTTGATTAGTAATGGTTGTCAACACAGGAAGAAGTTGCTTTGGTTTTCTCTGCTTTGGTTTATCATATCTGGCATGAGAGAAATCTTCGTTTGCATCAAGATCGATCCCGTAGTGATGTGATCTTGATCCAGGTTATTTGTAATGATGTGCAGTTCCGTTTGGCTTGATGCCTTTCGTCTTTTTTATGTATCTTGCTTTGATGTATCTTGGCGCAGTTTAGACTCCTTGGGCCTATATGGCTATTAGGTATGCCCAGTTATTTTGTAAGTTGGTTTTTGTCTTTGGAATAATAATCTTTTTCCAATATATATATATATATATATATATATAATCTTTGTTATAAAACACTTTGCGTTTCATTCTGCATAAATAAGTTAACCTTACAACTTTTCAAAGCATTTCTTACCCATTAAGAGTTCCTTCCTTGAAGCGCCATTGTTGTAAGCTTGAAATCTATCATATTATTTTATTATACGAGGACCATGTTCTTTTCTGCGGTTGGTTAAATGGTTGTATGGATAAATAAGTAAAGCGTGGGTAAAGGTCGATGAATTGGTGGGAGGATTAGTGGGTGGGTTAAGGTGTAAAAATATTTACATTTTTTAATAACTTTTAATTTTTAATATAACAATAGCTAATACCGTCTTAATTTTAAATTTTAATATAACAATAATTCCGTAAAAAAGTATAACAATAATAAAAATGTGTAGTCATGCATCTATTAAAATTTGAAGTGTTCCAAAAAAAAAATAATCTATAACAAAAAAATTATAAAATTAATAAACTTGTCAAATTTATACCAAATAAAAATACACTACTACACTTGACCTTATTTAATCATAGGCCCACAAATTAAGATAGAATTAATATGATACTTTTTAATAAAAAGAACAATAAAGGATTTATGATACTCTCACCATGACATACTAAGTGTCATTTTGTTGACTGTCGCGATATCCAATGTCACTCACTGATTGATAAATTTCTATATTAGTATTTTATTAACAATTACAATATTATAATTTTAGGATAGTACTTTATGTAATGAATCTAATGATAATAATTTTAATAAACAATTCATTGTATATATTGAAAATTTTATGGTCAAAATAAAATTTTCAAAGTTTGATTATACAATTTTCAAAAATAAAATTAATATGGAATGAAGGGAATAAAAATAATTTAATATTTTTGAGAAAAAACAGCATATATATGTATAGGGAAAAATGTCTTTTTTTTTTTTGCAAAAAGCAATTAATATGGAACAATGGTCAATACTAATTGATGCAAAGTTTTTTGGAAAAAAATCTAATTTGATAGAAAATATATTTGATGAAAGAATAGGAAAGAATATTTGAGAAATCTTAAGAAGATTTTGGTGATAAAAAAATTTAAAAAGATTTCAATGATTCAGATTGAATCTTAATAGATTAACGGTCGATATTGATCGACTACCACAGTAAAAAAAAAAAGTTGACTACCTTAAAATTTTTCTTTATACAATTACATCTTTTCCATGCCTGGCACTGTTAGGATTTTAGAATATTATTTTTGATTTTGGTTTATTTTTCGAAATATTGAGTAGCTCTAGTATGTATAATTTGATGCACTGATGCCATTGATTTTGTATACACACGAAGTTTCTTTGTCAATGTACCCCCAATCAGGACAACCACAGTATGAAGAGATCCATATCTCTTCCTAAAACTAAAAGCCTTCAGATCTACCGAAATCTTTTGACAATAGTGAGAGCTAAAACCTGCACAAAATAGACAAAGACCAAAACCCACTCAAGCAAGCATGCATAATTTGATCTCGTACAGATAATTTATTGAAAATAAATATAAAATTTAGAGGAAGTAAATTTTGTCCAACCCGAAACTTGAATCGTCTAATAACTTCGAAAAAAAAGTACATGCAATTCATACAATTTTTGTCCAAATTGCAATGTTAATCAATTCCCCCCCCCCCAAAAAAAAAAAAGCGCACATGCTATTTTTATTTAGATTGTCCAAATTAGATTTTAACCTAAATTTACATTTTTAAATTTTGAATAACTTGGAAAAAAAACCGAATATAATCATTAACTGTTCATCCAAATTTTGGTTCAAGTAATTTAACTAACCTAAATCATATTCGAAAACAAACTTTTGCAAGGCTATTAAAGTTGATGGTAAACTTAAGCATAAACGTGATAAAATATTATAACAAGAGCCATTATGAAGAACCTCTGATAGTTTTGACTAGTGGCAGCTTTTCATTAAAGACGATGAAAGAAACTAGAGTTCTTCTCTACCATGCAAGATAGGCAAAGGAAATAAAAATTCATGTGTAAAAAATTTAACTTGAATTCACTTAAAAATTATGTGTCTTAGCTTTAACACAATTTCTGATGTATTACGGGACAAACAAAGGCTCTTAATCCAGTAATACATGAAACACGTGCAACCAAGACAGAGAGAGAGGGCAAAGATCACGTGAAAGAGGGAGAAAGAGGAGAGTATCACGTGAATAGAAGGCTTTACGTGTCGTGAGGACTTTTGTGGTTTCAAAAATCAAGAAAAATCGATTCTTGAACGGGAAAAAGGATGATTGCTTGAATCTTGGATGGGGGAATTTGGGAGATGGACGTGTGAGAGAGAGGGGAGGAGTTGGAAGTGAATGTGACGTGTGGTTGGGGAGAAAAGAGAGTGAAAGAGTTTGTTGGGAGTTTGTTATGGAGATAGAAGAGAGGTGGTTAGGGTTTTTTGTGAGAGAAAGGGAAGGGAACGAATTCAGAGGGAAAAAAGGGGGAGGGTGACGTTTGGGAGGAGTGGAAGTAAGGGTAGGATTGTGTCTTAACTATATTGATAGAAAGACAAAGATGTAATTATCTTAACTATATTGACAGAAAGATAAGAACGGATAGTTCTAGGTTTCTAACTTGAATCCACAAGAAAGATAACCTAGGGCTAACTTGATCTAGACCGCAACCTAGGATCAAGCTCTTCCTAACCACTTGGGTGTCATACCAAGATACAATAGAAGAAAAGGGGTGAGGTTCATCTAAATACTCGAGAGAAAGCTAAAAGCTTAATTGATTTCATAATTCAAGGTTGATTGATTGCCTTTGAGATGCTACAATCCTATTTATACTAGGAGAGTCCTATATGGACTAGAACTACTTACTTGGCGTGCAAGCCAAGCAAACTAACCTAGGAGACTCAATCTTGGCGTGCAATCCAAGAAGAGTTCCAATCTAGACGCCTAACTAACTCTTCCTTGGATTTGGAATCCTTATCCTAGGGTGAGTTTGTTACAACAACCTTATCCTAGTTGTTATTGGATTCCTAATCCAATTAGGGTTAGTTACAAAATAGCCAACTCTATCTAGGAAATCAAAAAGTGACGCCTACTACTCCTAATACCACACGTGATATTATTCCATTGATGCTCAAGTTTATAATTCACTTGGCATCTTACATTATTCTAAAAATAAAAAACACACCAAAACTATTAAAAGCTATAATTAACTAAATTACATCCAAAAATCAAGATTATAAAATTTGGCTTGAATTTCTTGACTTGGACGTGTGGTTCCCTTGGGCTTGGCGTGTTGTTTGGCCCAACTCTAGGATGTTTGGACATCCTCTTGAAATAAGAAACACACCATATGAATGGGCCTTAGTAATTCAACTTTGTATATTCCTTATTTGGCCCACTTGGTGTTAATGAACCAAATCTTCCTTATTGGTCTTGTATGGGATGAAGTCTTTTGATGAAGGACCCTATCTGTAGCTTGGATCTTCAATTGGGTCTTCTTGATTGGGCCTAGGAGAATAAGCGTGGGCTGATTTCCATCATTACCCCCTAGTTGAAAGAAGTTTGTCCTCAAACTTGGAGTCAAATTCAAAGACTTCAACTAACCCAACTGTAATCTCCACGTGGATCAGGACCTCCACATGAACCATGGTTGCGCTAATGACCTCCACGTGAATCAGGGCCTTCACGTGTACCTTCAGGCTGTGAAAGATTCGATCTTTCACACTTTTGCTATGCATGAATGTGTCCATGACACACTTACTGATGAAGGACTTCAGAACCAGATTCATAAGTCTCATAATAATAGAAAGAACATAGATTAGGTCACAAGGTGTATCTAACCATATAGGGAGACTTTTTGGGATTTCCGCAGCAGTAATCCCTAACTGAATCTAAACCAAGTTGTTTTCCTTCTTCTTTGCAACCACTAGGGCACTTGGATGAATAATCTTCTTCTCTATTGTACCCTTGGCGTGACAAGCAACAGAATTTCGATCCCTTAGAGCAGAGTTAGGGTTCACATGATCTCCTGCAGGGTGGAGTTCACGTTGTTTGGATTCCATTGAAGCCTCTACCACTGAGCTATGGTGATGGATGATCAATTGAAGCTCTCTTGCAGAATTTTCGTGGCTAAGGCTTGGTGGAACGACTTCATGCTATTCACTAAACTCAGGGCGTTCATCGATCATAAAAGATATGAGTTTTGAGTCATTCTTTGGAACCAATTGTGATGCCTTTAGGGGAGCTAACGTGACCCTCTTGTTCTTCACCATTAATGTATAGGTGTTAGCTCTTCCATCATGTGTAACGCTCCTGTCAAATAACCATGGTCTTCCAAGCAGAATATGACAGGCATCCATAGGTAGTACATCACACCAGATTGAATCTTGATAAGACTTTCCAATAGAAAAGCTTACCAAACTGCGCAGATTCACTTTCAAGCCTTTACCCTGATTGAGCCACTGAACAGTGTAGGGTGTTAATACAACTTCCACCATCGACGATCAAAGAACAAACTTTCCCTTGCACAGTACAACGGGAATGGAAGATAGCTTCCTATTGTTGCAGATCTTCAGGAACTGGAGAGCTATTCAGAACTCTCCTCATAACCAGCATCTCCCCTTGATCTGGTTCTTCTACGACCTCTTCTTCAGATTCGTTGTGCGTGGCGTGGGGTTCCTCTTCTACATTCGTCGGTTCAGGTTCAAAGAGAGCGTTTTGGAATTCTAGCAATGTGATTGCTCTCTTGTTTCGACACTCCGAAGCAATATGACCGAGCCCTTGACACCTAAAACACCTATTTTTATCCGTAGGTGGAACTGGAACGGATCTTTGAACAGTTTGAGGGGTAGGGTTAGGCGTTTTTGTGGTGGACGGATGGGAATGGGTTTGGCTCTTTTGTGGAGTGTAGGATTGAGGCGAATAGGAAGTACTTTGGGAACTAGGGTTCCTGTTTGGTGTCTCCTTGCCTCTTCTTTTCTTTTTCTGTTCCACTTTATTAGCCAAAGTACTCAATTCATCAAGAGTTTCATAAGGTTGAAGTTCCACCACATACCTTATGTTGTCGTTCAAACCAGCAAGATACCTCACAAGAGTTTGAGGTTCATCCTCTTTCAGATCACACCTCTAGAATAGGTGTTTGAACTCTTTAGTATATTCTTCAACAGATTTCGTCCCTTGGGAGAGTTGTTGCAGCTTGAAGTAGTTATCCTTGAAATAACTCACTGGAAGAAACTTGGAGTGGAGTTTCTTCTTCATCTTTTCCCAAGTGCGAATCTTTCCTTTCTCGGCATGTTGTCGCTTCTTCTGTAAGTTAGTCCACCATATGCTAGCATGCTTTCGCAGTTTAAGAGCAATATACTTGACTTTCTTATCATCAGCAATATCCTTCAAATAAAAGACTCGTTCGACAGTTTGAATCCAATCAAGAAAGATTTCAGGATTAAGATTACCGTCAAATTCAGGGATGTCAACTTTGAAGTCGAGTCTTTCTTCCCTTGGAGGACGCCTAGACTGACGTGATCTCCTGCTTGAGCTAGTACAGTGCTCAGTTTCGCTGGGGATGTTGGGGACGACCTCTTCTTCTTCAGGCTCCCGCAGTGCTCTGAACTGCATATTCATGTACCGTTTCAGTTGATCAGAGAGATAAGCGATTCTTCCTTCCAGTTCAGCCTTTTCTTGTTTCTATTGCTCATTAGGATCATCACCTTCATTGCTTGTGCTTCCAGACGCCATAGGATGGAGTTTGGAATGTCAAGTTGACACTGAGGATTTGAAGGTTATGTGTTTGGTATTGCAGGTTAAGCTTTTGGACTTGCAGGTTAAGCTTTTGGAATTGAAGGTCATGTGTTTGGTTTAACTCTATGGAGTTTAGGGTTGCACATAACACTAACCTAGAGCTCTGATACCACTTTTGATGTATTATGGGACAAAGAAAGGCTCTTAATCCAGTAATACATGAAATACGTGCAACCAAGATAGAGAGAGGGCAAAGATCACGTGAAAGAGGGAGAAAGAGGAGAGTATCACGTGAATAGAAGGCTTTACGTGTCGCGAGGACTTTTGTGGTTTCAAAAATCAAGAAAGATCGATTCTTGAACGGGAAAAGGGATGATTGCTTGAATCTTGGATGGGGGAATTTGGGAGATGGACGTGTGAGAGAGAGCGGAGGAGTTGGAAGTGAATGTGACGTGTGGTTGGGGAGAAAAGAGAGTGAAAGAGTTTGTTGGGAGTTTGTTATGGAGATAGAAGAGAGGTGGTTAGGGTTTTTTGTGAGAGAAAGGGAAGGGAACGAATTGAGAGGGAAAAAAGGGGGAGGGTGACGTTTGGGAGGAGTGGAAGTAAGGGTAGGATTGTGTCTTAACTATATTGATAGAAAGACAAAGATGTAATTATCTTAACTGTATTGACAGAAAGATAAGAATGGATAGTTCTAGGTTTCTAACCTGAATCGACAAGAAAGACAACCTAGGGCTAACTTGATATAGACCGCAACCTAGGATCAAGCTCTTCCTAATCACTTGGGTGTCATACCAAGATACAATAGAAGAAAAGGGGTGAGGTTTATCCAAACACTCGATAGAAAGCTAAAAGCTTAACTGATTTCATAATTCAAGGTTGATTGATTGCCTTTGAGAGGCTACAATCCTATTTATACTAGGAGAGTCCTATATGGACTAGAACTACTTACTTGGCGTGCAAGCCAAGTTAACTAACCTAGGAAACTCAATCTTGGCGTGCAATCCAAGAAGAGTTCCAATCTAGACGCCTAACTAACTCTTCCTTGGATTTGGAATCCTTATCCTAGGGTGAGTTTGTTACAACAACCTTATCCTAGTTGTTATTGGCTTCCTAATCCAATTTGGATTAGTTACAAAATAGCCAACTCTATCTAGGAAATCAAAAAGTGACGCCTACTACTCCTTATACCATAGGTGATATTATTCCTATGATGCTCAAGTTTATAATTCACTTGGCATCTTACATTATTATAAAAATAAAAACACACCAAAACTTATAGTGAAACAATGTTTTTAGGCATACCATCGAAATTCCAAGTCTTGTTTGTTTAAGATTGTCAATTTTTAACTTTCAACTATGGAAAGGCACCAAGGAATCAAGGCATTGTTACCAAAAAGGAAGTTATATTTGGTAGGTGATTTGAACAAAAAATTGCTCAGAGATACCATATGTTTAATTTGCGGAAACTATTTTCCGAGACCATATTATTAGAAATTATAAATAGGTAAACAATGTTCTTAGGCATCTATTATTCGGAGACATATTCACTGGAATTTCTAGTAATTAAATGGCGAAAATTATAAAATTACTAACATGCCCCTTGTTTAACGGTTGATGGATCTGTTTTTATTATTTATGGTACCTCGTCAATTTAACTCTCTAATTTTAGCATCTTAGTTGTCTCTTGTTTAGGCATTGACTAAGGATGCAGATTTTGACGACTACAAGTATGCAATGTAGAATGGAAAGTTGGTCCTTTACCACTAATGATAGGGGCAAGTTAATACGTTTACAATTTTATTTGGATTCCAATCAATTTCTTTTAGGATGTCACCTCTAAATAGAACCTAAGAACATTGTTTATCCAATAATATGGTCCCAACAAATAGATTTCATAGAACATAGGGTACCTTCGAGCAACTTTTTATAATTTGAATATACAAGCTTTGCTATATTTAATTTGCTCCAGAAAGCAATTGAATAAATGCATGTTGTAACCCAAAAATCTAACCGTAATCGCCAGAAACCGAAATATACCCAATCAACATTTACTCAAACCGGAAATACAAACCTTGTATTTAAACGAACCCAAAATAAACCGATCCATATATAACAAGTCTGCCAAGCTATCAGGACTATGAGTAATATATATCTTATCATACGTATCTTATGAGCCTTATTATATTTGTAGTTTTGTACCCATGGTGATATTTTGTTACACACCATTGGCGATTTCACTAAAAACGATAAGTTCATAACAACTCAAGTTATTGTTGACTTCGTTAATTTTAACTTTAAAAATGACAAGTATCTTAAATCAAGAGTGTTATTAATCATCTTGACTTTTATTTAAATTACTTATTTTTATGCATATTTTAATTGCTATAAATGTGTCTTTCATTACTTTAGGGGGCGTTTGGTATGTGGGAGTTGGGAGGTGGGAATGGGAATACATAAATAGGTAATACAACTCTCATGTTTGTTTTATGGGAATGAAAAAAAATGAGGAATTGGGAATGGGAATAGAGACCCTCAACTCCCACCAATCTATTAGCAGGGGGAGGGGTGGTAATTGATACTGGGAATTCATAAATCATCTTAAATACCAATATTATCCTTGTACTTAATTAATATTACCAATACTACCTCACTCTATTCAAATTAATTAAGAATATTTTAGTAAATGTGCATCTATTCCCAATTCCACCTCTACTTTGAATTACCATGTAACAAACGAAGAGTTTGGGAGTTCATAAATTCATTCTTATTCCCATTCCACTAATGAATTCCCATTCCCATTGTTAATTCTCATTCTCATTCCCATTCCCATTAGATACCAAACGGGCCGAAGGAATATCACCATTTATAAACTATACAAAAATAATTTTATATTGATATTTTTTCATAAATATAGAATTATGTCAAATGTATCCCCTTGGAAGACCATTGTTATAAATATAAACTATGTATGAAATGTGTATTTTCCATTATAGTTGATATGTTTAGGTTATTATTTATATTTTTCGATACAGTCAATAAATGGTATTATTGATAAATATGTATCATTACTAAATAAAATATTATTTAAAATCATTAAAACATCAAATAATTATTAATCATCTTGATTCAAGATATGTATCGCTGTCAATAATTATCTGATGGTGAAGTGGACCAATCATCTACAAAAATGCAGACACAATTAGGCCTTTTTTGGTTTATTCAAAGAGTATTTTGTTCTCAAAATTTATTCTAAATTAAAGCTATTTGTTAAACATACTTTTATATATGATATGTTTGATCTTATTGACCGGATTTATGAACTAAATTTAAAATTTCTTAAGTAAGTTTATGAGAGCTTTTCCAAAACCCACTAAAGCATGTAAGTCTAAGGTGTCACAAGTGTTACTTTCCAATAATGCCATTATTTTATTTTTATCCATTTTACTCTACCTTCTTAAACTCTACCTATGCTATTTTAAATTTTCATTTTTATTTATTATTATTATTATTATTATTATTATTATTATTATTATTATTATTAGTTGCAAACTGTATTCAGATACAAACCTTTTCTAATTTATTCTAACTTTTAATTTTCTATTTAAGTATTAATGAAGTCATTGTTTATGTGAACATAATCATATTTTTAGATGGATAGGGTTAATTTCTTACTATATAATCAAATTAAAGTTGAACTTGTGTAATAATAAATTATATTATTATACTCAAGTACATACTATGTAATTGTATAGATATTTTATATGAATTGTATAAATTCGATAGTTGTAATTTAAAATAGAGCATCGTAGTTTGATGAAAGTGATACGAATGTGAGTTTCTTACAAATCTTTTTTCAAGTGAAAAGAATGTATTTAGTTAACTTTTTCATAATTTTATTGCATATTGAATTTTAGGCACTAAGAGCATAGCATATGATGATGATAAATGTCACAGTAAGTTTAATTGATATTATATTTGAAATTGTCAATGCAAGTGTGTGATGATAGAATATACATGTTCCTTAATTTGTAATACATGAAAATATAAGTTTCTTTAATTCACAAACCAAAATTTGTACATGATGTAATTTGACTAGCTATAGAGGCCCTTTATGCTTATGTCTATGGGATATGGATACTAGAAACATTAATGAGTTTCCCTGGCACCCCAAGCTAATACATGTTGAAGGTGTGATGAGCTGTGTGCACAACTGTAACTTTATTTTGTCTTGCGTTGCTTTTCAATATGCAGTACCTCAAATTTTATGTTGTGGGTACTTTAATGTTTGTTGCAGTTTGGGGCCTTGGGCCTTTGTCTATTAGTGTTTGCCCATTTTCAACTTTGGGCATTCTATTGGCTAGTGCTCCATGACACTTGGGCTTTGGTTTGTTTGTAATAATAAAATGACTTAGTAGCCAATTACTTGTAAAAAAAAAAGGTTTATTGACTATAAAGGATGGCCCAAAAACCAAATTGACCTAAAAGGTTGGGATGGACACTAAAGTCTGAATTTGCAATTAGAAGTGGAGCCCAAGTGCTGACTCATCTTTCTTCATTTCTCTCCTCATCCTCTCTCTACCAAAACAAGGGAAGGCAGAGGGCGGCTGGTGGTCAACGAGCGGCGAGAACGGTAGTGGGTGGGTGGTCTTGGCGACGGTCGGGGACAACCGTCGGCAGCCATAGGCGGCCCGTTTCGACCCTGTTCCGGCGCGAAAACAGGGGAGAAAGTATTTTCAGTTGCATAATTACTTTGGTCCACCCTTGTTTTCCGTCGGAAGCCATTGATTGTAACTCAACTTCTTTTCAATGACTTCAAGTTCTGTGGTCATGTTCTCGTTGTGCTCTTCCAATATACCATTGAAAACCTCTTCGTGCGACTGATCTTGGAGCGCCTTCCGAAATGGAGAGATAATTTCAGGATCAAACTCTGAAACTAGAGCCTCTTCTGAGATCACATTTCGATTCGACAAATGATGATCCTTCTCGGAGTAATCAAACCATGTCTTGCTGGGAGATCTCGATGCATCTTTTCGTACCCTTTTCTCTAGGGAATCAACCGGCGAATGTACTGAATCATGAGTAACATGAAACGAGAAACTCTGAATATGTTCCCTGAGTCGAAGAGGGCTCATAATTTCTTCGAGCCCCTACATCAAATCCTGGACATCAATTGTCTCAGTCTCACCAGATTGGGGAAATAGGGTTTGAGTAGTGTAAATTGAAGAGGAAAAAAGAAGAAGGAAGAATGTACCTTTGAAGACATTGTGAAGAAGAACTACGTCCTCACGAGGAGAGACGGGCGTGGAAGGAAAACTCAAGGTGGACATTGTTGTGTTGTGGTGGTCAATCTCCCTCCCAAGACCAGGAGTTCTCGATGGTTTGCGACGATGTTCGATGTGAATTTCGGGCCAGAGGCATGGATCTGAGCGGTTTTCGAGCGGCTATGGCGGCATCGGGGGTTATTCCGGTGGTTCAGAGGTTGGAAAAACGCACAATGATGGTGGTTCCGGGTTTGATCTAGGTTGAATTGTTGATTGGAGAATCAATGAGGTGGTGTCGGCGACGGTTCTAGGCAGTTGTCTTGGTGGCGTCAATCAGCGTCTGGGTACAGAGAAGAGAGAAGAGAGAAACCCTTGTTTTCGCGCCGAAACAGGGCCGAAACGGGCCGCCTATGCCGACGGTTGTCCCCGACCGTCACCAATACCACGCACCCACTGCCGCCCTTGCCGCTCGCCGACCGCCAGCCGCCCTCTGCCTTCCCTTGTTTTGGTAGAGAGAGAATGGAGGGAGATGAAAGGAGATGAGTCAGCACATGGGTCCCACTTCTAAGTACAAATTCGGACTTTAGTGTCCAACCCAGCCTTTTAAGTCAATTTAGTTTTTGGGTCGTCCTTTATAGTCAATAACCCAAAAAAAAATTAACAATACTATTACTTTAAACTTTCTTTTATATGAAATATTATGATGAAAATTTTTTAAACAAAATAATTATCACGTACAAGGTATTCATATTATTTTTAATTTAGTTTAGATATCATTGTGTCTTTGTCGTAAACAAATAACTAACTAATCGAAACAAATTAGAATTTAATTAACTCTTTAATTAAACATAGAAAATTTTTGTTTAATATCAAAATATTAAATTTTGTATTTATAGTTATGGGATCACGCATGCGCTAATCAGATTAGTTATTTAAACAAATAAACATAACTTCAAAAGAATAGAGGTTAGTGTCTATAAATTATAAAAACACTTATGAAAGCTTATTATAAAAATAGTTTCGAGGTTCCATAAAAATTATTGTTTGGTCCATTTACTAGTTTTTAGTTATAAAAGTGAAACAAATGGCAATGCTAAATATTTCCACTACATATATGTAAGGATGATAATCATGGACAAAATTTGAGCAAAGTCCACCTAGATGAGGCTAGATCTAAATCTTTTTATTTTTCAAACTGGACCCAAATCCTTACTCGGATCCTTTAGGTCTTTGTGATAAGAGCACCTGCAATGGTTAGTATGAGTTATACTCAATGGATGAGGTGGAAGTAGTATGACCCACCAGGAGAGTTAGAGTTAGACTCTTCATATTAACTTGGTTTCCAATAGTGAGCGTGAGTTTGATTAAAATATTTAGAAAAAAAGTGTAGGCCGCACATTTAATCATTTAAATACACTACAATAGAAATAAAAAAAGAAAAAAATATTGGGTAATTATATACTACCATTGATAATTCTAACAAGCCTGTTCTTGGCTTCTCTGATGGGGGAGGGGTACCAGAAACGAGGAAGTTTCCGATTGAGGCTACGAGAACGGATGGTCAATCGAAGAATGCATCTAATAACCTGCGTGGGAGTTCGATATTGTCAACACGAGGTAAAAGTCCAATCCAAAATTCTCCTAATTTGTTGACAAAGATGCATATGTCGAAGTAGTAGGGGCGTAATCAGTTCAAGTGGGAGTCTGTTGTTAAAAGAGGAGTTGAGGGGTGGTCAACTGAAACCTCTATTGATCTTTGTTGAACAAGATCGAGATTCATGCATTAGAGAATTTCAGGAGGTGCTGAAGTGGTGATTGATGATAATCAACAAAGGTCGCGTTTATAATTAGTCTCCAAGTGGGATATTGTTGGGTTGAATGTGGAAACCGATTTTGTGTTGATTTATGTGTCTTGCATAGCAAGAAAGAAGAGTTTGACTGAGAATTAAGTTGTTGATTTGTTAGCTGTCTCTTTTTTTAATTCCTTGGCTGCAAGGACTCTATTAACCGTAAATAATTGTGTTAGTCTTATACTATAAATAGAGCCTAGGTGTTAGGCTTATTGGTGTGCAACTAATTAGAGTGTTTCATATGGCCACAACATATTGACCTGTAATCCCTGTATCCCTGAGGGAGTTGTGTGAGGCTCATCTGTGAGTGTTGAGTTCTCAGGTTGTAACTATAGGGAGGTTGTAAGAGATTGTGGAGGTTTGGGAATCTTTGAAACACTATTGTAATCGCATCGTTTGTGGTTTTTTTCCCTGTTTGTGTTTTCTCATGTTAATTCCTTGCGTCGAATCTTTATTTATTTCCGTCCTTTATTATTGTTTATCTGCTATCAACGTCATGAGAATCCTAACAGTATTAAATCGCTTGTTATATGAGTTAGGCAACATCAACCCAAGATTAAATTCTTTGGGCTATTGATCTTAAGGGCTGACCTCAGAAGCAAGTTAACCATGAAGGATTAGGAGGACAATAAAGTCCCAAATTGTAAAATATGTGAGGAACACCAAGGGTGATGTGGCATGACTTTATTTTAAAATTTAATTTTCTTATTATTTTTTTCTGAGTTGTCATGGAAATTTTACGCCAAAATAATTGTCATAAATTATTCAAATTATAACCAAGGTTTGCCACTAAATAAAATCATGGATTATTAAAGTTGTAACCATGGTTTGACACTGAGTGCACGCATGAATTATTCAACCACAGGAGAATTTCAACAATGATGTTGCTCCCCTCTATATAATTGGGTGTATTATAGGCCCATCCAACATAATCAAATGTTGATTGTATAGTTTTGTCTTCTTTTCGTTGATCTAGGGGTGCTTCTCCAATAACATATTCTACGTCAATATTTTTAGAGCACTACAAGAAGGTTTGAAAAATAAGACCGTTGTGAACGGTCTTAGTAAGGCTTGAACGGTCGCCCCAGAGGGCGCGCGACCGTTCACGACGGTCGCGACTAAAGGGTCGTTTAAGGGGTTAGGCGATCGTTCATGAACGGTCGTAAACTGGGGCGACCGTTCATAAACGGTCACAAAGGCATGCGACCGTTTAAATGAACGGTCGCTAATTTGTGACCGTTTATGAACGGTCGCCCCACTCTACGACCGTTCATCAACGGTCACAAATTAGCGACCGTTCATTTTGAACGGTGGTAAGTTTTATTTTTTTATTTTTTTATTTTTTTTGTTCCCTGCTTTGGTCTTTGAAGTTGATGCGTCAAACGGCCACAAATGAAATTTAAACGGTCGCAAAAATTGATATATTCACAATACTAAATGGTCGCCATATATATTACAAATCCTAAAAAGTTAGGTGTTTTAGTTCTTTACTGTCTAAAATAAAACAGGTCCTCACAATACTAGATAGAAGGGTCATGGGGAGATGAATTGTTTATAAAATTAGAGGAGGAGAATTGACCGCTCGAGGGCGTCCTGTGCTGCTGTTAGTTTTGATCAACTTGGGAGATTCTTCCTTCAAATTGGCTTAACAGCTGCTGGTATTGGGAGATTTGAGTCTTCAAAGTCTGTTGTTTAGCCACAAAGGAAGCATAAGCAACTGGGGTTGAGTTGGACACGGAATAACACCCCTGGCCCTCTGGGCGTGAATAACGAGCTGGCCTTTCATATAAAATGGTCGTGGATGATCCTAGGCCGTACACATATTGGTTTCTGACTTGGATGCCACCAGTAACATTGTAATACACAGCGTTGGCTTCCACAGAATTGTGCTCCACGCTCACTGCAGCTACTTGCTCGAGATAATCATTCTGCAAATGATCAACATTTATGATAATGAACAACCACAACAGAAAACAACATAATCCAATATAAATCCCTACATGCATATTCCACTAACACTACTAACAAGAATACCAAATTTTTCTAAAACAAACAGCTTCACTGCAGTTTCATAAAAGACTCTCTTGTTAAAAATTTTACCAAATTTATGATAATCAAAGCTTTTGTTTGCAAAAAATTTTCTTAAAAGACTCTCTCGTTAAACTTAGCCCACAAAACAAACAGTTTCATATCGTTCATTGTAGTTACATTCATGCCTTCAATATAGCTTTATAAGCTCCTCACCCTTGAGAGCAAACCACACAAACCAATATTTCTTTCCACTTCTACCATCTGCAGGAGGACTAGGCCTCATTCTTTTCACAAACTAAATTTATTTGGGCCTACCACACTCATAGACACCACAAACTAAATTATTATGAGTTACTAGTAATATATGACAAACATTTCAATTCAAATATCTCAATCTTCTAAATCTTCCAATGTGTCGATATTATGAGTTGTTTATCATGAGTTATAGTTGTTATGACCATATCCCAGGGAAATTTTGGCAGAGTTTCCTCTGTAATATGGACTATCCCAACTTAAAAATTTCTAATATAAACCTGCAAATGATAATTTAAACTCAACTGGTAGAATAAGGGGTCACACGTCCACTTTACCATAATCAACAACGATTCCACACGTCGATTAATCCTATCGAGCCACACGCTCGTATTTAAACATAAGTTAAACATTCCAACTTTCAACAACAATTCCAACATATAACCGATAAAACATATACGGCCACACGCCGATTAATCCTATCGAGCCGCACGCTCGTTTCTAAACATAAGTTAAACATTCCAACTTTCAACAACAATTCCAACATATAACCAACAAAACATATATGATCACACGCCGATTAATCCTATCGAGCCACACGCTCGCTTCTAAACATAAGTTAAACATTCCAACTTTCAACAATAGTTCCAACATATAACCAACAAAACATATACGGCCACACGCCGATTAATCCTATCGAGTCATACGCTCATATCTAAACATAAGTTAAACATTCCAACTTTCAACAACAATTCCAACATATAACCAACAAAACATATACGACCACACGCTGATTAATCCTATTGAGCCACGCGCTCGTTTCTAAACATAAGTTAAACATTCCAACTTTCAAGAACAATTCCAACATATAACCAACAAACTTTAGAAGGAAATGACTCACATGAACTTTCGCCGATTTCGGGTCATTTAAGTGTTTGTTGCCCTCGACGTCTTGCTTGCAATGATAACACTCTATCATGTCCGCAGGACTTACATAGATCCCTTCAGCAGCCTAGGAATATAATTTGTAACATTACAGAAAAACATTGGAATAGGTAATGATGAAACTCGTGAAAGTTAAAGATTGTTGGATACTTACCATTTTACGCACGTATTTACCGGTAGACATCGAGCCACCGTAGTGATCATTCAGGGACGGGGCTTTCTTCCAGTTCTTTGTGTATGCCTCGACCCGAGCTAGGCAGGCCTCTTCTTGTCGTTTCTCCCATATCCTTGTCCGGGCGTCCTCATTTAAATAGGAGATCGGGGTGCCCCTCGGGGTGTTTTTCTCCCGGTAGACCGAGCCCTTAAGGATGCGGCTGAATTTTGTGTGCCACATATAGTACACCTCCCTGGCCAGGTCCATCTCATACTCGAACCGGTTCTGGACAAGAACAAATTAAAAAAATATATAGCATAATTACTGTGCCATATATACTAACGAATTCCAAATAAAAGAATTTCATTCCTAATGGTTGCATCCTTACATGGAAATACTGCCAAAAGATTGAGTTCCTGGGTGTTTGTTTTAAAAGTTGTTGGGATGCTAAATGCACAATAATCGACATTCGTACGTCACAAGCACATGATGAGCTATACATATAACTCTGACAACTTGTTGATCACAACATGACTGAATTTGCATTTAAAGACGTGCCTTTAATTAAGTTAACCAATGAAGTTGGCAGTCGTGTAAAATTGTTCCTAACCAATCATAATAACTAACTCACTTACTAATAACTACCAAAATCATCCAAACTTAACCTGTTCTAATCTACTAGAAATGTTAACTTACTTACTCCTCAACCCTAAACATCACATATAACCTATTAACTTTTTCCATGTCGTAGTTTCAAATGAATTTGACGCGTGTTAAAACAACATTTCAAAGATTGAGGATAATATTCCCCAACTTTTCAATATGTCGATTAGCGACGAACTACAATGAATTTCAAGGAAAAGGTACTTCTCGGCAATGTTTTGTTTGATTTCAAGTTGGGATGATATTCCCCATAATGTCGTTGTGCTCCTAAACTTTAATAAAACCTCATTTTTCTATATTTTTTTCATCAACTAATCCTAGTAACTTCCCTTGCACAAGGTTTTCATCAACCATAAACCTTAAACCCTAAGCTCTATACCCTAAGCATAAATAATAAACCTAATTAGAAACAAACATAATAAAATTTAACATAAACAAATTAACAAACACAATAAAGTTAATAAAAAATTTAATAATCATACACATACTTAACAATAATTTTCATTTAATCAATCACATGTTCATAATTTTACATGTCTAACTTAAACAAATCAACATAAATAATGACACACCCTAAAAATTTCATTATGATACATATTATTCAACAATTTTAATCAACGCTAACATAAACATCAAACTCTTTCTACAAAACTAATACATAAAAACCTAATTATTACCAAACATACCACATCATTAAACTAATTATTCACAACCAAAATACTAAATAATACAAAAAATAAACATGATTTTAACAAAAATAACTAAACAAATTTAAAACACACGTTACCCTAGCCTATACTAATTTATGCATGCTCATAATTTCTACCCATAAACAAACAATTAACCCAATTAAAACTAATTTAATCACAAAATCAACAATTTTCAAAGAAGATTACCGGCAATGGAGTCAATGGCAGGGGAGGAGGCAGATAACTCGTCGACTGCGGCATCGGCGTCGGAACAGTCACCGGCGGCAGCAGGGGAGGCGTCAGCGGTGGTCACTAGGGATACCTATTGAGAGGGAGTGTTTGTGTTGTTACAAAATACCAAACTTAAAGTAAATGATAAGGAGGGATGGGAGTGGTACTTACCAGTGGCGAACGGTGGCAGCAGGCGGCAGCCAACGGCGGAAATTGAAAAGGATGTTGGGGGTCTTCCGTTTGGCTCGTCGGTGGTGGGAATGAAAGAGTGAGTGAATAACGGGAAGGAAATAGTTTGATTTCTGGATATAACTGGGGCGCGACCGTTCATTTAAACGGTCATAAATTTGCGACCGTTCATTTGAACGGTCGTCCCATGGAGAGACTGTTTAAATAAACGATCGCAAATTTGCGAACGTTCAAATGAACGATCGCAAATTTGCGAACGTTCAAATGAACGGTCGCTCAACGGGACGACCGTTCAAATGAACGGTTGTAGCTGTACAGTCGCCCGAAAAAAAAATACGACCGTTCAATTAATGGTCGCAATGGATGGTCGCATTAGAGCATCCATCTCGTAGTGGAGTTTCTATCAAACCCATTTGAATTTTGTGTTGTTGATGGAGCTTCTCTAGCACCTTCCATGCCTTTCTCTCCCAGAATCTCTCTCTCTCTATTTCTTTTTTTTTTTCTTCTCTCACTTTATCTCGGATAGGGTTCCTCAAAATCAGCCTAAGTTTTTTTCGAATGTTTGCAAAGGTGAACCAAGGTTGACCTGTGCAGACATCCGAAAATGACTAGGATGGATATGTTGCCGACTCTGGTGGAGCTCTTGGAAGCCACTAACAGACAATGGGGGAATTGAGGAGAGATAGCGGGAGAGGAGAGATGGAATTTGAGAGGGGAAAGTGGATGGAGTGGAGTGGCGGTGGAGCACTAGTGGTTGTCACCGGCACTGGTGGTGAGGTGGCGACCGGAGGGTGATTGTTGCCAGAGTGGCGTACATGTGGTGATGGTCAGAGGGTCGAATTTGGTGGGGTGGTGGGCAGAGCAATTGAAACAAACAAAAACAAATGATAATTTACAATTTGAAATCTCAGGATCTTACCATGCCTTCATGGTCAATTTGATACTTGGGTCATCCTTAATGGTTAATAACCCTATGGAGGAGAGGACCACCAAAGAAAATAAGCTCTCTCATCAAAGAATGGAAAATTACATGCCTTAATGGAAGAGCAATGATTAGAAATGAATATGGAGGGGAGGAGCACCATTGTTGAATTTTGTCGTGGTCGAATAATTTATGGGTACACTTAATGTACGTTAAAGCACAACTTAAATAATCCATGATTTTACTTAGTGAAAACCATGGTTACAACTTGAATAAACCATGACAATTTTTTAACGTAAAGTTTCCAGGACTGCTAGATAAGTGATTGGAAAAAAAATAAAAAATATTTTTTTAAAAAAAAAAGAGTCATGCCACGTCAATGTTGATAGTTCCCATATATTTTACAATTTGGGACCTCATTGTCCTCCTAATTCTTCATGGTTAATCTGCTTCTTGGGCTATTCCTTAAGGTCAATAACCGAAACTCTTTTGATGCAGCCTTAGCAGATGGAGATGGGCTTTGCTTGATTGTTGTATCAAGTGGAGCAGCAAGTCCAGCTTGTGAAGAAGCTAGATTGACTATTATTAGAGATGATCACCTCTTGAGTATCAAATGCAGTCGAATCAAGTTGTGATGCTTTGTCCTTCATGGCATAAATAAATAGTTTCCATCAATTTAGGACTATCTAAATAGTTCATAGTTCGCACATCACAACTGAATGATTTAATACTACTACAGTTCTATTCCTTGTCCTATTATACTATATTAGCATCTCAGTGCCCAATACTTTGATTCTACTATCCTTAAATCATATTATATAATTAGGGTATTGTTATCCGTTGCCCTATTTTTTACTTGGGCGATGATAAGTGTCTTGTCCCAAGACGCTGCTTAAATGTTTTTCTCCTTTATAAAATCAATATTTATTATCATTTTTAACCTCAATTTTTTTGACAGATACTATTAATTATCAATTATAAGAAGCTTTGAATATGTTGGCTACGGCAACAATTAAAATTGACACCCTAATGAATGAACCCCATCCGTTGGGCATATTTTGGACGCATTTTCATAAATTTTAAAAAATATTGATAAAAATGTGATTTTATAACATTTATATATATTATTATATTTGTAGAAGTCAATCATGTCATTTTTTTACAATTTAATTTACAAATATATAGGTTTTGTAGCATCACAAGACACTTAACAAGTGTCTTGTCCAAGACATTTATCATTTCTCTTTTTACTAACGTTGTTCCTCTGAATCGTTTTGTCCCTCTTCAATTTCTATCAAAATTCGCTCATCTCTCATTCTCTCGTCACTGCCCTTATCTCTCATCTCTCTTAATTTCTTAAATCTCTCTAACTAAATTAGTTACAGTAATTGAAATTTAAGTTAGAAATACAATGCAAGGCAATAGATCATTGGACAAATAAGAGATTAATTTGTGTAATTTAATTTTTTAAATTCGAACGAAAAAACCCAAACAAATCTTGGTCGACGTCCTGACCGCACGCTGATTACAGCGGAGCCACGACAGAGTCGCAAACCATGTGCGGCTTAGCCATGGCTCAGTCGTAATGGCTGGCTTTGATCAGCTTCGCCATGGTGGCGTCGTACGTCTAGCACGATTGCGGGCTGATTGGCCGAGTTTTAAATTTTTTTTAAAAAAATAATATTGTTATCCCCCTATTGTTATTGTTATTATTATTTATTGATAATATTATGATTATATTGTTTATTAATGCTTAAGTAACTTATTAATTGTATTAGTGATTAATATTAATGTTTTTTTAATTATCATTAATGTTATTATTTTTACTATTGTTGTTGTTGTTGATGGTAATAATTGTTATTTATTATTATTATTATTATTATTATTATTATTATCACTAGTGTTACTATTATTATTAACTAGTCTTTGTGCCTGTGCAATATGCACGGGTTGATTTTGTCTTATTTTTATTTTTTTTTTTGCAATTATTTTTTCCATTTCTTTGTTCAATGTTTAGTTCAAGTAGCGACACGAAATTTGCAATACTTTTCTTCATACTATTTGTATTTGTTATTGTTTCATTTTGTTACATTATAGATATTTTGAAAATTTCCAAATTTTTTTTATCCTATCTTCCACCGTGATTTTTTTCCTTACCTCTATAGGAATGTTTTTCCTAATGATCATTATAAAATTGTGGGCCTTACGTAAAATGTTTCACATTGACAAATGACAACTAAATAGTTATTATATTTTTTTCAAAATACCTAGTTTAGTTTAAAATAAATAAATATGATTATTCCCTAATTTTCATGCAAGAAGAAAAGAATTTGAATTTCTCATCCCCTAATTTTTTTTTCTTTTGATAGAATATCTCCTATACTTTTTCACCTAAAATAATACTAATTATGAAAAGAAAAAGGGTGGTAGTTGTAGAGATGTTCAATACAACAAATATTTAACCCCAAAAATGTCAAAAGGGAGGTGACATGAATAAAAGGGGGGGGGGGGGGGGGGAATGACGTATAGTAATGCTCATTGTCTCATTGACAGTCACACCCAACTTAATTATCAAGTCTCAGCATTAACCCCAAAAAATCTCTCTTGGAAAAGAATTTGCACATTTATCTCCGTACCCCATCTCAGCCCTAACCCAAAAATCTTAGCTATGACAGAGTATTATTGTAAATATTCAATTTTTTTTTCTATTATTCTCAATTTCATAATTTCTGGGTTTTATCAATTTGGTTTGAGATTTTTTTTTATTTAAATTATCTAAATTATATTAAGTACCTCTACCTATCTAAATTACATTTTTTTTACCCAACATATATTTAAATTTGCACAATTTACATTTTTCTACCAACATTACATCTTTCCTATTTTAAAATTACCTATCCCAACAAAGTTTGTGTAAACTTACCCGACTACGTTTATTTACCATTGGGGAAATTGGGCCTAACAATAACATTGTTAATTTTTTTGTTTTTGCAGTGTTTATATTTGTCAGGCAATTATTTCTTTTTAATTGGATGATAGAAAATCCGATCCGCACCTTAATGTTGCTTATTTTAAAAGAATGATCGAATTTGTGGTTGAAATTTTCTTTCTTTCTTTTTGTTAAATAAGAACTTTGCGTTTAATTTATCCATTAAAAAAGAAACATTGTGCTCGTCATTTACCTCTGTTAAAAAAAAATTAAAAGAAGCATAAAAGTTAGGAGTACTATGTAATAGAAAAGAAGAATATATACCTGATTTTTTTTAAACGGAATATCAAACTGAGAATTTGTGTAGCTGCAACCTGCGATGGCATTATATTCTTTTCTACCAGAAATTAAAATTGGCTATGAATTAGAAATGTATTATATTATATTGTAACTTTGAAATGAAGATTATATATAATCATAGCATACACTGAAGATTGGATGTAAAAGTTGAATACTTACTATTACCTTGAAAACGTGCTTTGTGAATTGTTGGGAAAATTATGAGGGGTTAAAATGATAATATATAGATACTAATATGAACAATGCGATATGTACTATATTACTATGTATTAATCGAGTAATTACTATTGATCATGTAAATGATGTTCAACTATTGTTGGTTGGTAATTTTCACAGTTTTCAGTTTTGATATTTGACTTTTTGTTTACTTTGAGAAAAAAACTAATGAGTGATGAGTGATGAGTGATGACTATATATAATTAAGTTTGGATTTTGGAGAAGTTGTGTGTGGCCTTGGGTTGTGGGTTTTAATGCTCCATAGCCAGAATGGAATGGATGAGTGATGAACTATAATTAAGTTTTGATTTTGGAGAAGTTGCGTGTGGCCTTGGGTTATGGGTTTTAAATTTCCATAGCTAGAATAGAATGGAGTATGGCAGTTATAAGCTTATGTTGTATAACGATTGCTGACTGTAGTGAATGAATATTTATTTTTAAATGATATTTATTTTAAACAATTTGGATTGTTGCACCTACTGTAAACTATAATGGCATTTGCATTGGTATATTAAGTAATGACATGTCTAAGGTCCATCTCTAATGTCTATTGCTTTGGGGTGCAGTTTTGATTGCCAAGTAGTAATTTTGAACCGTTGCAATATTATTTTAATGGAAGACTAGCAGATTAATTAGTTGCAATGAAAACTGTTGCACTGAACTCCTTCGTATATCCGCAATGCTCTTGACTAATGTTTGTTTTTATAAAAATAAAATAAAATAAAATGGTTATGCATTAATTGTGTTGACACATGATATTATCTTGTTAGGGAGGGTTTTGTTTTAATATTGTTAATAGATAATATTATTATTTTAAAAATTCATCATTAATAATAACAGTAATATTATTATTGTTACATTATATAAATTGTTTTCGATCAGCCATAGATATTTTATCCTTCCAACTTTATCTCACTTTAATTTGTCCATGAACATACCCAAATACCTCTTAAGCTAGGAATGTATGGCCAAGACGCGAGATAAGTGAAGGGCGAAATCTAGAGGAGGCGTCATGGATGTTGTCACCCCATAACGCCACGGAAACAATATCTATGATATTACAGATTTGAGGACAAAAACTATAATTGCGAGTGGATAAAGCTATAGAAATTGATGCAGTATTTGTGCAAATTGACTGTGATTGGATAATAATATTCAAAAACTATGATTGCGAGTGGATAACGCACAAAAAGTTATAGAAATTGATGTATTCCCCTTCCATATTAGTCATGATATTTAAAAATTATATAGTTAAATTTTTAGAATTTTAATTATAAATTTTATAATATATAATAATTTAATATATTAAATTAATATAGTTAAATTCATAATGAAAAATACTATCATAAAAATATAATATTATAATTATTAATAATATATTATATTAAAAATTATCAATTAAAAAAATGGATGCCAATAATACCAATTTTGGGCGTATTGGAGACTAATAATACAAACTATTTTTTTGGATACTAGTAGTACCAACTATCGACCTATTTTCCTCCAACAGTACATGACCGAGTTGTTATAGTTTTAACTCATCGAAAAGGTGACGTGACTCCATGGTGTGTGACATGGAAGACGGAGGTTGGGTAGAAAATGTTGACGTGGAAACTAACATGCCTTCTATGTCACATATTATGGAGTCACATCATATTTTCGATGAGTTAAAACTATAACAATTCGACGGTGTACTGTTAGAGGAAAATAGGTCAATAATTCATACTGCTAGTGTCCAAGAAAATAGTTTGTATTATTAATATCCAATACCCTCAAAGTTGATATTATTAATGTCCAAAAATCCTTAAAAAAAATTGTAAACATTAAAATTATGTCTATTTCTCCATGTCTCAATGCTCCATGCACATCACTTTACTTATTATCAATAGTGTCGGTCGTCCACTGCATGCTACTTCCAAAAATTTGTTATTATCCGCTCAATAAAATAATGCATAACAGTTCTTCGTATTAGGGTTTTCACGAAATATAGTGACATCTATTTAGATCATTGTATAAGTCCACTTTATTTCTTTCTAAATTATTACAAATGATTTATTACCCTTTCTGTTTTAAATTTCTACAGTTATAAATTCTACAACTAATATTTAAAATTCTTATTTTTTTAATTTCTTCTAACGCAATGATCTATCATATGCATTTAGTATTACGTCAAATTTTACTGAAACTAGATTCCTATTACAAAAATACTGTCATAAAATCGTTCCTCTATAACTGTTTCAAAATATATTGAGAAAAAAAGTAGTAAAAGTAGAGTATTGTTCAAAGAAAGTGAAAAGTCATAAATTTTTTAAAAATTACTCATTATAATTACTCCCTCCTATCCCTTTTATCGTCATCATTTAACCAAATTTTAAAATGTAAATTAATTATCACACAAATTTCTTTTAGACTGATTTCTCAATACTAATAGTCTAATATAACTTATCGCACCATAACTTAACTCACCGCAATCTACCGCAATCTACTATTTACCTTGTTATTAGTATCAACACCCATTTATTATGTTCCACCGCAACTCACCGCACCGCAACTTACAGCACCGCAATTCCACCGTATAAAAGAACGATGCTCTAGTAATCTATCAAAGGATAACTTTTATTAAAGTCACTCCAAATACTATCTCAGTCCTATTTTGTTTGTCATCATAAACTAATTTTAAGAGCCTTATACACCTTGAAATTGTGGTAAAAGTTTTGCGACTTACCACCATTAGTACTTCTACATTATTTATGTGTAGAAATGACAAATATTAATTAAATAAAATTATTAATATTTATTAAGAATATAACAGAAATTGCAATTATTGAGATTGTAGAAGTGACAAACATTTTGCAACAAAAAAATTGATTATGAAAACAACTATTCTGGGACCGAAATAGAAAATTACTCCCTCCATTCCAAATTAATTGACACTTTGGTTAAATTTTGATTATTAATTATTCACAAATTATAATAAGTTACTATATGAAATTACTTCCATTGTAATTTTTAATAAAGTATCTTTCTAATGATGGTGATTTTATATTGTAACTCATAATTTGTGAATAATTCACAGTCAAAATTTTATCAAAATATCAATTAATTTGGGACCGAGAGAGTATCAATTACCCATATACTAATGAAAGTCAGTACAAATTACAAGTTACCCATAAGTACAAAATATACATGTTGTAGTAAAATTATTTTGTATATTCATGTGTGAGAGATGCCAATAGTATTTGAATAAACTGGACATGTAGAGGTGATATTCACGGACTCTGCATCTTAATTATTTCATCCATCATAATGTGTGTATCTGAAACGTTTTGCGACATTCACTGAGCAAGACTGAACTCCACTTGTTGACCTTGGAAATTATGAACGCCGAACAAAGGCTCACAGTAAAAATGTACTCCTATATTTCTTAATAATTGTCACTTTGGAGTTTTGGGAAGATTTTAAGAAAATGGTGTTGAAAATAATAATTGCATTGAAAATTATGAAAGATAGAGTTAAATTTCTATTTAGTTATATAATTGTATTGGGAATTATGAAAGTAAGAGGTAAATTAAAAAAATTTATCATTAATATTGTATTAAAATTGTAAAGTGATAGATATTGTGAAAAAAATAGAAAATTGATCAAAATGACAGATACCGAGGAATAGAGGGAGTATCAAGAAATGAGTGGCGATGAATGGGATATTTGTCACACGTGGGCGGCAGGCATGCCATCAGTCAAGCACTAGGCCGGCCAGTCCAGAGACCACAGTAGTGTCGTAGTCAAGCGCCAAATTATTCAATTCAGTGGGTCCAAACCCAAACCAACCCCTTATGCATAAACTAACTCCAAATGGACCAAATCCAATGTCCCTGCCCTACCAACTTGCTCACCCAACTTCTCTTATCTCTTTATCCTCTGTTCTTCACCACTTGGGGGCATTTTCGTACTTACATCCTGTCCCCCCTATATATATCCATTCAACCTCTGTTATCCATCATTTAATTCCAGAAGCCCAAGTTTTTATCAAGAAAAAGGAAACCCATTTATATATCCAAAACTAGAGAGTAATGGGAAGAGGAGGAGCAGGCAGCAGCAGTGATATGGTGAGCTCGGGTGCAGCATCACGGAGCGTTCCTGGACGTCCGATCCCGAAGAGGGGCCAAGTGAAGGTGACGATTGTGTTAGGGCTGGCCCACTCCCTCGTCTCCATCTTTGCCCGCCACCGCTCAGAAGCTGTCCATTTTTCGCACCACCACAAGCATAGCTAGCTGCCTACCTATTCAAACTCGTCAGCTATTTCTATTTTTTTTTATTTTTAAAATTCATTATGATTTGGTTGTTCATCTAGAACAGCTTGTAGCTAGTCTGCAGGGAGTTAGAAGAAGCTAGTTATCAGTTTGTTGGATAACACAGCTCTAGTCCTCTCTCGTACATATCCCCCTTCTCTATCTCCCTCTATTCAGTTTGTTCAATTGAACAATATTCATTTTTGTCTCTATTCAACCTCTCTGATCCTCCCAGTACATTTCAATGCGTAACAGAGCCTTTTCATGGCTTAAATATAGGACCCAACAACTTGGGCTCTTGGAATGTTTGAGGGGCTTGGGCTCCATTTTGCTCTCTGTCAGGACAGAAATTTTTGGCTGTGTGCTGAAGTTTGACAAAAGAGACGAGTTCTCCATTAAGCTCATGAGGCTAAGGGTGCGTTTGGTTGGTCAATGACACCGTCTCGGGTTGACTTATTTTCCCCATATTTAGATGCGGGTTGACTTCAGGATCCATTTTTCTAGGAAAAATTTTCTAAGGGGCTAATGGATATATTTCCCAAGGAAAACTTTCTGGAAATTTTTCTCCCCAAACACTCTATCATGGAGTTTGTTGAGAAAAATCTAGAGTGTTTGGTGAGAAAAATTTTCGGAAAGTTTGGTGAGAAAAGATTTCCTTTGGAAATATATCCCTTAGCCCCTTAGGAAATTTTCCCTAGAAAAATGGATCGTGAAGTCAACCCGCATCTAAATATGGGGAAAATAAGTCAACCCGATGAAAATAAGTCAACCTGAAAAAATTGACCATTTCTCCGGTGTCATCTAAAAGGGATATATTTCCCAAGAAAATCTTTTCCATGGAAAACTTTCGGGAAATTTTTCTCGCCAAACACTCTAGATACCCGTGTATGGGAGTCATTGACTGCTAGACCAGTTGTTCTGTTCCAGGACATGTGTGCCATGGATTAAATTGTTTGGATACATTACCAACGCTGATTTAAGCCATTCAGAATTTGTTTCATGCTAATTGTTACGTATGTGGAGTCTGTTTACAATATTTGTGCAAAATCATAATAAAGTTTTGTATTACATATTGCAAATTTTGATTGCAGGATTATCAATAACTTTTTGCTCTACTTTTGGATGATGTGAATCTGTTTTATATGGCCAGTTTCTGATTAGATGTAGTGGATCTATAGCTTCATGTATCACGAAATCCACGGGTAGTTAATGTTTTTTTTATTTTTTAATTTGGGGTTCCAAGCAAAAGAGAAGTATAAAGGGACATAGAAGACCATTTTCATAAGATATCTACCAAAGTTATCATCAAACAAAATTAAAAAAATATAAGAACTGGCTATAGCTCCAAACATCCATAATTTGAATCGAGTTCGCGCCCTTTGTTGACTAACCACTCAGCCGTTGTATTGACCTCTTTAAAGATGTGTTGAACAGAAAAAGCCTCAAACTGAAGTAAAAAGCTATTGATATCTCTAATCATCATATTAATTGGCCATGGAATTTTGCATACTCCATCAATTGCCTCGATAAAGATAAGATTATTACTTTCAATATGAACTTTTTTGAAACCCGCTTCAACAGAATGTTGAATGCCAAATTTCATAGTTAGTGTTTCTGCTGGGAGGATGGATTCCAAATGAATTCTATAGGAACGCGCTTGAACCAATTTGCCAAGGTGATCTTGCAAGATAAACCTAGTTGCTGCCCAATTATAATTGTCGGATCTATTATTTATGTGTATATTTCAATTGCCTCGATAAAGATAAGATTTAGTCTTTCTCACCCAACATGGGTAGTAAGAGGGCGCATGTGTAACACCCCCAGGTTACTAACCATAGCTTAAGCTAATGATTCACCTAACCCAATTATTAGCAGCAGATTAACACCCGAGAGAATTACCGCCATCCACGGAGGTGGACAAGGCTAAGACTAAACCCAACAAAAGCAATCAACCATAAACCAACTCCAATCATGCATCATCAGCATAACTTAACTTGAACCACCTCAAAACAACATAAAACAGCCCTGTAACAACCCGCCCTAAACCATTCTTGTTTAAATCTCTTAATCGTATTAATTAACTAATTTGTGCCTAAAATTTTTCTTTTTCTTTTTAATCCAGTGTGTTTTGCAGGACTTAAACAGTGCAACGATCATCCATGGTTCAGTTCAATTTTCTTTTTACAAGAAATCTTTACCGATAAATTTTTATGGTGATTTCCGATCGTATCTGAATTCTTTTACCGAAACCGATATTTCGGGTCCTCCTTTATTCGATTAAATTTAATTTTATAATTATGAGGGATTTTATGGAGGTGTTGGATATATTTATTTGGGTTCCAATAATAGTTTTACGGTTTAAGAAATTTCGGTGAATTGGGAAATTAGGGAGATATAAGTATAAGAGGGGAGACTTAAAATTGATAATTTTTCCCTAAATTGGGCCATGTGGCCGGCCAAAGCAAGGGGAAAAGAAGAGTTTGGCCTTATGGTTATATATATTAGCAAGTTATTATCCTCATTCATTTTTAAGTGTTGAAACAACCAAACACCCACTCACCTCCCATTCTCTTCCTCTTTCCCACGCCAGAACCAAACCCCCCTGTCTCTGCCTGCTGTCCAGCCGCCGGCCAGCCACCCTCCGGTGAGTTTTCCGGCCACCATCATCATCATCATCTCATCTTTCTTGTTTCTCCCATTTCAAGTGGTAAATCACTCCATTCTTCTTTCTCTTTCTTTTAAGGATAAGTCAAGATTGTGTTTAAGTTTTTTCTCCTTGTTGTTATTAGGTTTTTCTTAAGGTAAACTCAAGGTTTCTAAGGTTCTCAAGAGGAGATTTCTAAGAGCTAAGAAAATCAAGGGGGAATTTGGGTAAGTTGAGATGGATTTATGTTTTAATTGTTGCTTTAGTGAAAGGAATGTGATGTTATGAACATGCATGTGGTTTTTGATAGTTAAATTCACTGTGGAAGGTTCAAAAGTTTATTAAGGTTAAGTGCATGTGAGTAGATTAGACTTAGATTAAGTTTATTGATGTTTTTGAGTGATGCATGTTAAGGAATTTCAAGGGGAAATGAATCTGGTTGCAATCTGGAAATTCCAGGGATTATAAAGCATGAGTTTGACTCAATTTATGGTATGATTAGGTGGCTTAAGATGTTAGTTAACTCCCGGTTTTTGAATTTCGTAATTCCGGTATGTATATTGTGAGTTTTGGCCAAAACCGTGAAGGTGTGTAAATTAATATGTTTTCTGTCGTCAGTTTAAAAATTTTTGTTTTTGGAATGGTTAGAGATCCCTATGGGTTAAGAGTTGAACATGAAAGTTTTAGAGGACATTCTGAGCTTTCCGGAAAGGTATAGTATGTGTTCATACGATATCGGGAGATAGAGATATGAGGTTTTTTCTGAAGGGCTGTAATCTGGGTTCTGCCCAGAATTTTACTTACGTGTTCTGACTTGATGACTATGGTTCGTCTCCTTAAGATGTTTTACTCAATTTGTGGTCAACATAAGACTTGAAGTTTGTTCTGTAAGCTTTCCGAATTGGGGTTTTAGGCCTTCATCGAACATCGGGAGTGAGATTTATGAGTCTCCGATTGTTGGTTGGTAATCTGAGTTGCCCCAGAAAATGTTATGTGACTACCCATCTTTATGGCCAAAAATCCGACTTGTTCCCATGATCTAATTAGTAGGTGGTCTAAATAAGAGTTGTAGTATGTAAACCAAGCTTTTCAAAAAGTCCTCTTACGTGAGATTTCGATAAGTGGAGTTCGAGATATGATTTTTCGAATAATTGAGATTTAAATGGTTATATCTTTTGGGCGACTTGTAAAGACAATAGTATTTAACATCCTTAGCCATGTTTCTAGTCTTTATGGTCAACTTCAAAGTTGAGGTGTATGTTCTAAGCTTCCCGAAAGGTCCTTTTATGCCTTGGTCGGATATCCGAAGAATGGAATAGGACTTTAGGAGTACACCTTAAGAAGCGAGTTCATTATTAATGTTTTTAGGAAATTTTCCAAGTTATTACATCATGGTTCTACCTAGCTTAGATCCTAATTCATGATCTTTATCATTTTTAAGTTTCCTCAAGAGATCGTTGCACCACCGTTCAAGTCCCTGCTCGTGTCGGACGTGTTTCAAGTTTTCAGGTACGCAAATTGGCTAATCCTTCATCTTAACTCCAATATCTATTATTTATATTTCAAGTCATGACTGATGATCTATGCTTCATGTTTTAAGTGGTCCCGCTCATTTATTCTAGCTAGCCACGTGAAGTGCTAGCCCCATTTCTAGATGCTCCTGATTAAAGTGTCCTAATGACCTGGCCAGTGTCGACTGTGTATCAGTCACCCAATCCAAACTTAGATCAGTTTGGGCATGCGCGTGTGTGAGATGCTTAGCATCGATCGTAAGGGATACCAGTCTATTATTTCATCGCAAGTTTTATTTATCTGCACATACATATTCAACAATTCATTTCATTCCCCTTCCCGTTTTCAAAAGGGTTTTGAATGGCCACCAACGTTGTTTATTGCGAAATGCTTCTTACATTTTAGAGGTTTGTGTACTGAGTGTTTCCCCCACTCATTTGCGAATGTTTTAATGTTTTGTTTTAGGCAGCCCGATCACTCAAGTCAAGTGAGATCAGGTGGAATGACTCTCCTAGTCAAGTAAAGGAGGTAGTGATGCTCTTCGAGGGGATTTCAATGGGTGATATGGAATCTAGGAACCGAGTATGGTAATTGATGTATAAGTGTATGAGTGTTTAGTTGTTATCCAACTTTATGCTTGTATGGTGGTTTATGTAATTGCGAACTTGGAGTTGGAGTCGTCGTTGTTGATTTGTGGTTGTGACTATTGTTATTCGGTTGTTTCCTTGTCCATTGTTGGGACGGCGGTAATTCCCCTAATCCTTGAGTTTTCCGCTGCGCTAATCACAGGTTTACTAGCAGATTTAGGTAAATTTTGTGATTACGAGATTTGGGGCGTTACAAGCCCAAAAGAGATTACACAAGCCATTAAATCACAATTTCTTTTAAATCCTTCATGGAGAGCCTCTAACCACCTTCAGATTCCTTAGGGTGCTCTAGGGTTTCGTCCTCCCAGGGCTTTTCCATTCTCCTTTGCCGAGATTCCTAAAACGAAAACATAAAACTGCGAAATGTGAGTTAAACTCAGTACATATACCCCTAACATGTAAGATCCTTCTCGTAATTCGTTATAGTTATTTAGCGCGGTTCCAAAATCATTAAAAACAACGAAATAACAGTTTAACAATAAGAGTAGCATAACTTATATAGCTTGACCATAACTTAACCTGAACATGAACAAATATAACTGAACCTGTGCTTAAATCACAACTTAAACGAAAATACTTATGAGTTCTTCCTTTTAAAGGTAACTGAATAATTAACCATAAACTTGTTTGAAATCAACTTAGATCATGCATGAACTGACATAGACACACACATGAAACCTTTCCATAAACATGACTTTAAACTTCCATAAAACAAAACTTAAGATCCTTGGTAAGTAACTGAAGCAGCTTTACTTTGTTCCCAATAATTTGGAAAACTTAAGATACATAAAACTTGGTATATCATACCACTTAATGCGTGACACAAACTGTACTTGTAATATGATTTAGAAAGTGACAAGTGAATTACGTCATAAAACATGCGTTAAAACGTATACCCAACACATAGCATAAACTGTTACTTCAAACTAATCATAAAGTGTGTGACTTATAACATGTCGTAAAATATACTTAAAACCATAAACAAGTCCTATAAGACTTGAACCCTTAGCTTAAATCTTTGAAGTACTTAGTTACTTAAAACTTAGTTACCGTATTATTATCCTGAAGGTCCCCTACTTGCGATCATCGGCTAAGCCTCCGTATGCGCATACCCGGACCGATTGGGAGATCCGGATGGTGGATAATTATCCTATACTGGCCAGGTTTCCATGGTGTGCAACTAAGGCACTTCACTTATATTTTCCTTGGGTGCACTAAGGCACGTATATAATTAACTTGGGGTGCACAAAGGCACATAAGCATGTTTTTCCTTGGTGTGCACTAAGGCACCATAAACATGGGCGGGGCCTTTATTAATTTCTAAAACTTGAAAACTTAAACCTTGATACCTTGACCTTTGATTCTTAATAAAACTAGTTCCTTAAACTACCATTTTCCAATCATAACTTAAAGATATAATCTTGTAAGAGCACCTTCATTGTAGAGTTTGGTGCTGAAGTGGACGCCACCTATCGCCGGCGAGGATGAGACTTGCTATGCAGTGGCAAGGGCGAGCCTGGGTGGCGTGAGATTCTCGGGGAAGACCTCGCGAGCCGAGGAGGAGGCCGAGATCTCGCAGGCGCTGCTTTTTTTTTCTTTTTGAGTTTTCTTCCCTAAAGCGGCGCCGTTTGCCGGCATCTGGACCAAAACATAAGCTCACGTGAGAAGTTGCAAGATTGGGCTGGGCTGGTGTCAGAACTTGGAACATTGGTTAGAGTTGCATTTAGTCCAATTGTTAATTTGATATTCGAACCACTTTAAAATAATCCTTAGTACATTGTAAATGAAATATTTATGCTTTTAAATATTATATGTTGTAGTTATTTTTTTAACTACGATGTTTGTGATGTTAAATTTTATGGATTAGTTATTTAAATAACATATCAAAATAATTTTATATTAATTTATTGACTAATTAAATATTGATTATTTTTAATAAAGTTTTTGGTAAAAGTAATTACATAAAATAAATCAAAACAACTAAATTATTTAAATTATTAATTATTAATTGTGGGATCTACATATTTTTTAATTATTTTATCCAAACTCAAACTTACCATTGGAAACCAAAGAGTTTAGCTCCACCACTCCTAGTGGATCCTATAACTTCCACCTTATCAAGTGAGTTAAACTCGCAGTCACCATTGCGGGTGTTCTAATCTCCTTGAATAAGACTTGTACTTATAAAAGGGAATTTATTCATGAAATGACTCAACCAACCAAAGCATAGAATTATCGTAAAAGTTTCTAACATAAAGGGTACGCCACATAAATACTTAGAAATAACTGTGAAATTATCCTGATAAATCGACCTGAATTACTTAAAAATCCATGAGAACTTGCATATATTTTGAACATAAATCATGATACTTTACATATAAACATGGATAATATAAAATAAATTTAGAAAATAACATAAATGATTAATTCATGATATTTTTTCATAAAAGGTCGAACGATATATCGTCTGCGAAAGACTTAACGAGCGGATGGGACTTGAACAGTGGTGCAACGATCTCTTGGAGGGACTTTACAAGAAATGAAAATCATAAATTAGGACTTAACTTAGGTGGTAGCATGGGAGAATAACTTAGTGGATTTTCTAAGAATAATAATAATGAACTCGATTTCTAAAACGTACTCGTAAGATCATAACCTATTCCTCAAATATCGGATCATGTCATAAGAGGACTTTTTGGAAAGCTTAGAACATACACTCTAACTTTGTAGTTGACCGTGAACGCTAAAAACGTGGCTAAGGAGGGTAAAAACTAACATCTTTACAAGCTACTCAGAATAATAACCATTTAAACTTCAATTATTCGAAAAATCGTAACTCGAGCTCTACTTATTGGTTCGGAACAAGTAAGTTGTCTATGAAAAGCTCGTAATACGTGCTTCAATTTTTATTTTGCCCCAAGTTGATTTAAGCATGGGAAAGAGTCTAATTTCAGCCCAGAACAGAAGTAACCACAAACATTTCCAGAAAAACTCAGACTTTCGTCTCTTACATAAAAGCCCATAACTCTCTCTCTCCTGGTATCCTATGAAGGTATACCATACCTTTCTGGAAAGCACAGAGTGTCCCCTACAACTTTCATTAAGACCACCAATTGATTAGGACATGGAAAAGGGTCGAAATTCAGCCATGAACATTAGATCATGAAACTGATTGTCTGGGTAACTCAGATTATTGCCCAATATTCGAAGACTCATAACTTTCATTCCCGACATCCGATAGCTACAAACTTTACCATTCTAGAAAGTTTAAAGAATGAATTAAAACTTTCATGTTGAACATTTGGATCAAAAGGGTCTCTAAATAGACGAACAACATGCATTTAGGTACTGACCTTAAAACACGTATATAATTGCAACACTTTACGGTTTTAGTCATAACTCAAGTTATACACAACGAAATCTCGAGATTCAAAAACCGGGTGTTAGCTAACACTTTACTCTACCTATTCACGCCATAAAATAGCCCAAAATCATATTCCTCATTTTCTAGAAAATGCATTTAGCAACTAGATTGTAAAACACTCAATAAAAACCACTTGCATGCTTGATTAATCTCATGATTTAACTCAAGCACTTCTAAAATCCTATCCTTCCATCACCAATAACAACTTCCAGAACTAATAACATGAAGAAATCCTTCATCCTTGGTCACATCTTACACATGCAAAGCCCAATTCAATACATATCATGCTCCTAGACATTATACTTAACAATTTCAACATTAAAAGTCACAAAGATCATCTTTTTGCTAACATAAATCTCATTTTAAATACATGCACTTGTATTTAATCCATAAACTCACTCTTTCATACAGGATTAAACATCCTAAACCACATGCATGCCACAATCCATCACCATCCATACTCATTTAATCATAACAACACAAGGTTATCACAAACTTACCCAAACTCCACTTGATTTTCTTAGCTCCTAGAAATCTCCACTTGAAGACCTTAAGATTCTTGATTTATTTCTGGAAAAACATGATAATAACAAGAGGAAAAACTTAGAATATCACTTGATTCATCCTTTAAAAGAAGGGAGAGAGATGGAAGGATTACCACTTGAGAATGGGAGGAAGAAGAAGAGATGAGATGATGGTGGTGTGGTGGTGCGACGGCCGACCAGAGGGTGGTCGGAAAACGGTGCCGGCAGTGGCAGGCCTGGTGGCAGGAGGCGGCAGTAGGGGGCGGCATGGCTGGTGGTGTTGGGTGAGGTGAGAGGATGAGAGCAAGAGTGAATAATGAAAGGGTTATATTTAAATGACTAAATAACACTCCCTCTTAGCTATTATATAAACTCCTCCATATAACATTAAGGACCAAAAGAGCCTTCCCTTGCTCCTCCTTCTTGGGTCAGCCGACCATGAGGCCCAAACAACACATTTTATCAAATTTTAATTCTCCCCTCTTATACTTATATCTCCCTAATTTCCCAAATTACCGAAATTTCTTAAACCATAAAAATATTATCGGAAACCCAAATAAATATATCCAACACCTCTATAAAATTCCTTATATTTATAACCTTAAATTAATTTGGATAAAGAAGGACCCCGTACATCGGTCTCGGTAAAAGAATTCATGTATGATCAGAATTACCGTAAAAATTGTCGGTAGCGATTTTTTTTTTTCAAAAAAGAAAATTAAAATGAATCGTTGATGATCGTTGCATTGTTCAAGTCCTGCAAAACATACACTAGGTTAGAAAAATGAAACACGCGCTTGTAATTATTCGTGATTTATTATTAACCTTGAACAATTAAACCGGAAAAGTGGAGATGCTTGGAAACACCTCCTAGCACACTACTCCTCATAGCTTTTCTTTATCCGGATGATTACTCTAATATAGTTGAATACAAATTTATTCAATACCCAATCGCACGCTCCTTCCAAATGTTCCAAAGAAGGTAAGAAACTCTTATGAGCTCATCACGGGAAAGAATGGCTCTAAGAGTTTGAAGGATGTCCCCACCACTAGCATTTAGTGGCCAAGGTATGTATGTAACCGGCCATTTTTCACACTTTGTTTGCGAAATGATATTGATGGACGAGTGTTGATAAGTTTCAATCTAGTCGTGACACATAGAGCAAGATGGATCAATGTTGACACATCGTCAAACTAGATTCTCTTTTAAGGGAAGACCATGATGAAAACCTGCTAAAGGAAGATTTTAAGTTTAGGTTGGATATCTGTGGACGTCCTGGGGATGCGGTTCACCTCCTTGAGGCTTCCCCTACATAATGGGTTATGGCCAGCGTCGCTTGTTGAATTTTAGGGACTTTGTTTTGCGATTTACTTTTAAAAGATTTTAAGAATCGTTTTATACATTTTATGAGTAATTTATTTGTAAAATCACATTTCCTTCACCATGAGCACCTTGTGAATATTCAAACCAATCACAAAGAGAGAACCCCTCTAATGTAACACCCCCGAGTTAAACAGTCATCATATTGCAACTAATTTCCCTTTAAATCTCATGGTTAGCACGGCGGAGAACTAAAACCCATGGGTATTACCACCATCCCCACGTCATAGGACAAAGCCTAACAAACCATCCAAAGTACTAAATACCAAATAACAACGACGAAGAAGAGTTTAAACATCATACACAATCGCAATTAAAATGTACTGACCCTTAATCATCATTTTACTTGAGTAACTTGACCAATAAAAGAACATACATTCATTACAGTACATGGATACATTAAACCATCATAAGGAGCTTCACACCACCAGTAGTCGATCTCAGACAAACTCATGGAATTCTATATCTTCCAATCTAACCTGACTTTTTATTCGAACCTCGTTTAGCTGATTAGGAGTACCGCCTAAAACAAAATACCAACAACATATTTTTTTCAAATGAGTCAAAATTCAATACACATCCTCTACAGTTACATAAATTAGGTAATTCATTTTATTTCATGCATTTCAATTCATTTCGCAAACAGATAGAAGAGAAGTACAATAAATAAAGCTTGCTTGTAGGATTATTATTATCATCTGGATGGTCCCTGCTTGCGATCATCAGACTAAACTTTCGTATGTGCATACCCGGACCGATCGGGAGGTTTGGTTGACACCGGTCAGGTTATAACTTGGGTAGTGCACTATTGGCACAAGTAACTTGGGTTGAGACCATATTTATGTGAGAAAAAACATATAAAACTATAACTAACCATATAAAATTAACATTCATAATTACTTGAACTCAAATAAGTGAGTTTGGGTAGGGTACAGACAATTGCGTACCTTTACTTTGAAAATGTAGGCAGAAAATAATCTGAGTGCTGAAGTGGAGTTGAACAGAGAGTGGCAAAAACCTCTTGGGATGGGAACGAGCACTAAGGTACATTAATTTGGAATGTTGGTAAAAGGAGAGAGACTTGAAATCTAAAGTTGAAGAGGACAAACTCCTTATAAAGGCTTGGAAAGCTTGATTTTTGCAGTAATCTTATATAAAAAATCATAACTCCCTCTACAAACTTCGGAAAATTTCATAAAATAACTTTTCAGAAAGCTAAAAATAAGTTATATAACTTCCCAGTTAAGAGTTAAGGCCAAAAATAAGTGTAAAGTCCTGAAAATGATTAAATAAGAGGGCTCGCCTACGGTAAAAATAAAGTTTGGGAGCGAAATTTTCAAAATTTATAACTTTAAGTCTAGACATCGTATGAACGAGTGCAAGAAGTCTTTGTAAAGTTTGAAGTGCGATCTAAAACTTTTATGTTGACTACCAACTTAGGAGAGCCTAGGAAAGACCTCAAAGATTACCTTGAAACTACTATGTCAATTTTATAATTCTTGGTAAATCATGTGTACTAGGCTGATTTTATTTGCTCATAACTTATCACCCCAATACCCGATCAACGCATATAAACCCTGGGGGAGATATCACTACAACTAAGGTGGGCTTCAATCCCTTGAAACCCACGACATGATTAATAATGCATCTTCCTTTTTCTTTTTTTCTTTTTTTGTTTTGCACGTGTGACTATTTTGGAGGGATGATTAGCGGGCTTTAATCTGATATGTATCTGTGTGTGTGTGTATATATATATATATATATATCCCGATCATGGTCTTTGCATGTACACATTTTATATATGGAAAAATAACTAAATGATAGGTGAATAGGTTAGGAAATTGGGAATACGAATTGCCATGTTCATTACCAATTTTTGGTAGTTTCGGAAGCAAATCATATCATAATCATATCATAACTAAATGATAGGTAAAAATAACTTCTACTTCTAACAACCGGAACTGGGAATAGGAGTGAATGTTTGCTTTGGTCACAATCATATCATAATCAGGATCTCTAAAAATTACCGAAATCTTGGTCCTCCTCATCTCTAGTAGTAAATCGCCCGAGTTATACTTGGCACAGTTTGTGTGAGGCGCGACAGTTAGCTCAATCCCAAGCCCGCTGGTTTGTTAGGAATGGTGAAAAAGTTAGAATTTGGCAAGATAAATGGAAGATAGGGAGCCTTCCTTCAAGTTAATAACTCCAAGTAGCGGTACTTGTCCCCTCACTTCAGTCAGGGACTTGATCGACACTGATAATGGATGTTGGAAAGAACAAATTTTGAACCAATTCTTCCTCCCATGCGACGTCGAGGCGATTGTTTCCATCCCGCTAAATTGCACCTGGCCCGAAGATCGTGTCGCTTGGAATGACACCAAGGACGGGGAATATAGCGTAAAATTGGGGTATCAAAACATTCTCAAAATAAGGCTCGCTGGGGACGCTTCATCAAGCAACAATAATCCGGGTAAGTCTCTATGGGGTAAACTCTGGAAGCTACCTATTCCTCCCCGTATCCGATCGTTTGGATGGAGACTTTGTCAGGGTATCCTTCCGTCAGCGGCTGCTATTCATAGGAGAATTGAACAAGCTGAAAAGAGATGTCAGATTTGTGGCTACGAAGTGGAAGCCAACTGTCATAGTATATTTCATTGTCCACCGGCGCGGGAAATCTGAGAAGTAAGCGTTTAATATGTAAACTTAATTTGTCATCTTTCATATATGAAAAGAGATGTCTAATCCACCCAAAAAAAAAAAAAAAGAAACAATGGCGTTTAATATGTAAAGTTAATTGATGAGGTGGGATAGGATCAAAGTTTGGCCCTTATCTTGTATCTAGGCCATGCAGGTGAATCACATGGGTAGCCATAGAAATATATTTGAATAAAAGGGGAAGGGAATTTTCATAAGAGCAGGTGAATCACATACAGCTAGTCAGCTAGAGATGGAAGGAGGAGGAAGATGGAGCATGGTAAAGTGTGGGAGTGTGTCACAGAGGAACAACGGCACTTGTTCAACCAGTACTCGTGGTCAAGTGAATGGTAGGATTGTAAAGGGGTTGGCAAACTCTGTTGCTGCTGCCTTCATCTCTCTCCGCTCCCCTTTCTCTCATCGGGATGCTAACTCGAAACTATGGGGAAGTTAAGATTGGAAATTAGCCCATCTAGGATCATGGATCGTATGTAAATTGTAAAATCGTAATGAGGATTTTGGACCATAAAATCGTAGGTCGTAAATCAAGATCGGGATTTTAATAACTATGCTCTCACTAGCTACCCTCCTGCTTAATTAGCTCATGTATGTATGTATGCATATGACATGTCAATATATCATCATTCCCTCAACTTTCTTTTTCCTCCCTCTCACTAATTACCTACTATGCACAAATTTGCATGTCCCCCCAACCCTGATGTGTATCTCATTCAGGTTTTTGCACCTTTAACGTTTTTTTTCCTTTTTTCCTTAAAGAAAAGAAAATTTAATCAAGAGTTGATTACATATTTTCGAGGTTTAATTTTTAACTTTAATTTTTTGAACCCTAAAGTTCGTAGGTTGAAAAAAAAAAATCTAAAGTTTGTCCTTGTTCCCTTGATATCATCATCCCTCTCTGTATCATTTGTTCTTGCTCCCTTGATATCATCTGTTTATATAATCACCACATATTCGTTTCTGTTGTACATATGCTCTATTTCCACCCTAGCAATTGACAATATTTCTGAATTTAATCCTAATATTTTGTTATAATTTACCGTTGTTGATTACTGTTAGAGAAAATAATAGTAGCAAGGTAACAACGGAAGCGATCAATAAAATCGAATTGAGATGACGAATTTACGACAAAATTCAGGAACAAAATAATAAGAACGATAAAAAAACACAACCACAAGTTTACGTGGAAAACCAAATAACTCAGAGAAAAACCCACGGACGGCGACAGCCAGAAACCAATCCACTATGAGAAAGGAGGAGTACAATCAGATCACTATCATGTGATGAGATCCACAATAAAGGATATTGCAACACAAAGGTCTCTCCCTCACAACTCTCAATCTTTCTCTCTCGCTCTGGTGTCTTCTGGTGTATTTTTGGTGGAGAAACATGTACTCTATTTATAGGGAAAACTCCCTAAAACCTAACTTGACTCCCACTCCAATTAGATTTAGAATCTAATATAATTAGAAAACTCAACATAATAAGGAAACCTAAATAATACCCTAATACAATTAGGAAACAAATAATTGTGGGATCAAGAGATTTGATAATTTTAGGACACTTTCCTAACAATTACCAACTACAAGAAAAGATCTCATGATAGAGTCTTCACCATCCATCCAAATAAATGTTTAAGATTGCAAAACAGGGCTTATTATTCTTCAATTAAAGTATTTTTGTTAAGCAATGTATATTTGGAATAAGGGTCGAGTTAAGATCTAGTAATTTGTGTATGTTCAAATTCGTGAGAATCATGTCTGCCGTATGTTACTCACTCTGTATGGATCGAGTCAAAATGTCTTAAATTATATATCTTACGCTTGCCATTTATTTTATTATTTTTAATCTTAGCTTATATTTTGACGTCTCTAAATAGGTGCATTTTGGAGTCTGGACCCCAAATTTAATTTCACCTTTCAATTAAGTGTGGAGTGTGGGAGGAGTGAGTTTTTTGTATTTTAGACCATAAATTTAGAGGTATTTATTTTTTGAATCCTTGGTTTTCCACTTTAATTTTTTGGATTTTAAAGTTTGTAAGCAAAAAAAGACCTTAAGGTTTGTGAGTTGAAAAAAAATATGTTTCTTTTTTTTCTCTCCATATTTGAATTTCTCTTCTGATTGGCGTCAAACTTGATTAAAGTTAAAATAAACATGTCTTATTCATGTTGGAATTACTTAAACCCATATACTCATGGGTCTAAGTAGCCTCGATATGAATCAGAGAGGTGTATTATACTCAATATCACTTTTAATTGTAGTCTTGAAGTTTGACATCGGGAGATAAATTAAAATATGGGAAGAAAATAAAGAATGAGACATGGGTTTTTTTCTTCAACCCACAAACTTTAAAGTCCTACAAATTTTATGATATAAAATATTAATGTTGAAACTAAAGGGTTTAATGCAAAAAAAAAAAAAAAACCCTATCTTTACCCCCTAGTGAATCCTAAAATAGGAAAGGGGAGGAGAAAGGTAGCTAGGTCAGCTCTCAGCACTAGTAATGCAGAATGAAACCCATGGAATTATGATACTCTCTCTCCTACTTGGCACACTCTCTTTCCTCCTTTTTTTCCATTCCTTTGTATTCAGGAATGCTGCGGAGTTCCAGAACTCAAAGGAATGAAGAAAAAGGAGGATAGAAGGTGTGTCAACTAAGAGAGAGGGGATCAAAATTCCATGGATGGAATTTTGTATTGCATATGCTCTCAAATGTCACAACCGAAGCCTTCCGTGGACACTTGGAAGCATTTCCATCAGCCATGTATCTACCCGTCTTCTTGTCATCTATGATCTAACGTATAGGCATGCAAAATTTATCCTAAAATTCACTAAAAGAATAGAAAATTTTGATTCTTTTGGCTAATTATATTCTAAATTTCTATTTCTTTTTGTAGTCTAGTTATATAAAAAAAATTAAAATTATATTTTAGCTTAGTGATGCCTTAAAAATGCCTTAAATATAGTGGATTTCGCATTTGTTTCAGAATTTAGTAGTCCCTCCGGTTTTTAGGGGATTCTCAATGTTTGTCCCAAATTGTTTAAATTGTTTTTTAATTTTTTATGGTTTTGCCCCTTTTATTCCTTAAGAAAATCATAGTGCTTGAATTCTCAAAATAAATATTGAAAAGTTCTTTTAGTAATTACACCTCATAACCTTTTTGGGTAGGTATAAGTAAAATTTAAAATTTTAAAGATAGATTTGGTACCATTAAGATACAATTTTGATTTTTTTGAACAATTAAATATATAAAGAAGAAGAATTATTACAATATAATTAACAAAAATAAGGATTATTAGAATTTAATTTTTGCAAAGAAAAACACTTCTTCTGCTTTTTAATAATTGTTATGAATTTTAAAAGGCATGGACAACAACAGGAATATATACATATACCATCTCATCTATGTTGCAATCATTCAAACCACTCTCACTTTGCAAAATCATTTCGTAGATGTAACTAGGTATGTTGTAGAGGTATTCGGAAGAATATGTTTTTTTACACATTACTAGCTAGGTAGAGTTATATATGATCATTAATCGATGTCTCTATCTTGAGATTAAGGACATTACAGATGTTAGGTATGTCATAGAGGTAGAAATATTTGGAAATAATCATGGAATATTCCTAAGCTATGCCAGAGGGTGATTTTGAGGAATATCAAAATTTTTGAATATAAAGCTTTAAATTTAATTGTTAAGTAAGAACTATACATGAAATTAGTTTTTGGCAAGTGAAAATTGAGTTATGTCTCAAATGCAAATCCTATAAAGTTTTTTACTTTAACATTGGATATGGTTAGATTGGTAGGTAGTACTTGCCAAGATAACCTCAGATTTTAATTACACCTCAAACATCAAGAATTTTACTATACTATCTTTGTGATTTTGTAATTTCCACATTCTTAACACGCAATGACAATTTTTTGGATGTTGAGTGGCAGTTACTTAGAATGTCTATGTCTTGCTCAAAGAAGTGTGTTTCAATCTTATATCTGAGAAATCATGTCACGAATCATTGTGTAAAACTGTTAAGTGTTATTGATTAATGAAACACATACTGACCAGTAACTAGACCTAGCAATTTTTCTGACCCGACCCGATAACTCGACCCGAACCCGCTCGAAATTTCTGGGTTTTGAACACGTTTTTTTCAACTTAACCCGAAGTACACCGAACCCGAAAATTAGCAGGTCGAACCCGACCCGCTCGTTTGACCCAAAAATTAACTTTTTAAGTTCAACTTTATTAAAATTTATGACTTTTCATTGGAACTTTTAACTGTTAAACTATAAGCGCAACTTATTTATTTGTTATTTCTCTAATTTAAGTTAAAATAGTTACAATAATCTATCGTTATTAGAAGATAATCATATTTTATTATGTATATTGTACAAAAAGTAGCATTTAGAGACCATTTTTTAAAAAGAAAAAAACGGAAAAAGGTCACAATCATAACCCGTTGGGTTGACCCGAAACCGAAATACACCCGACCCGTATTTACCCGAACCCGATATACGACCGACCCGCAACCTACCCGCCCGACAGAATTGACAGGTCTACCTGTAACATAACCCGTTGTTGAGCTAGGTTCTCACTTCATGTGATGAGTCCTTTAAAGAGGGTTCAATTGTTGTATGTGGGTGTTACATGTTGAATGGACATGTGTTATTTTTTTATTTTTTTTTTTAATTCAGGTAAATGGGAAGGTCCATCCTTTACAGGGTAAATGGTAAGGGTGACCAACCTAAAGTTAAACACCTCTTTTCCAAGATCAAGTGACTAACCAGGTGGGACAAAAACTAAACTACAAACAACTAAAAGACAACAAACAACTAAAAGCAAGAAAGAGAAGACAACAAGAAAGAGCCAAACTACTGAGAAAAGTAAAAGACAATCTTGGAAACCCCAATTTGACCGAAGATCGAAGAGAGCACTGGGCCACCGAAGCAATCTCCTTCTCAAGCCCTTGATGCAATCTCGGTAGATCCCTGATTCTTGGCCCACGATTGACGATGATCGCGTTTCCTTGATGACGTCTTTTGCTAACCCCTTGATGGACTCCTTCTCATGCGATCGTTGAGAGCAACCCACCACTGACATCAACACCACCAAACTACACTCACGACCCGCCGCTACCTCTGACCAAAAAACGACACCGCCAAAGCCTCACGCCAGTGTCACCATGACCACCCAAGCAGCCACCGTGCCCACCGATTCTGGGGAAAAGTGCCCAGAACACCCGATCTAGATCTACTTTTCTTCTGGGACTGACAGCAAGGCTTCAAATCAGAAGGTGGACAAAGGAGATATGATCTAGGGGCTTTCCTCCTCTTTGGAGTTGTCTTGTTAAAGAGCAAGATCGATCTCTCTAACTCTCACTAAAGGTTCTATGGGGGCTGAACTTACTGGGGTTCTCATTTCTAAAGAGAGGAGAGAGTCTCTCTCTCTAAAAGTTGTCTTGTTAAATGATGTGTTTTAATGTGAAAAACACACCAACTAAAGAGAACAACATCCACATATAATTGTAGATGAAGGATCAATATCAGAGAAAGCAAGAATTGAAACCGTGAAGGTTAAGCCTCTCCTCTCTCTCTCTCTCTAGAGATTCTTTCTCTCTCATTAGAGAAAACTTAGGGGGTAAGAAGCTTAGAGAGAAGGCAAAGCCTCTCTCACTACCCTTCCCCTAGTGTCCTGAATGGACATGTGTTAATGAAATGTACATTTCTGAAATAAAAAACAATGTTTCTTTTTCCTTAAATATTCGCAATGTTTTATAGTTGTCTAATTAGGCACATTGAATGTCACTAGGCTTTTGTTTATCTAATCACATAGAGAATCATCCCTAACCCCTGAATAATGTAAGATGAAGCTTAATCATATTGGCACTAGATTTATAACATTGATTACATTTATACTTGGAGAGTATATGATTGATGAGGAGAACATGCGTCTTAAGGATTATTCAAGACGAGATTTTGGAATTCGAATATAATGTAACCTTATATTGAAGTCTTAAGTTAGATTTTAGAGTGATTAGATTATGATGTGAACATTAATCTAGCACAAAGAACTATCTTGTAGGCAAAGCTAGACTCAAGACTCATGATCCATATGGCATAAAGGAAAGTGACAAGTTTACCTTAGTGGGAGTTTCGCCATGACTCATATTTCATATTGTGTGTGCTAAAAGTCAATAAGGAGTGACAAGTGATTCCCTCCTTCATTGTCATTATGTGATCCTCGCAGGCTTAGTTGTCTAATTGTACAAGGGCTAGGCAAGATGATGTTATTTTAGTGTGCACTCCAACGGCTATAGATATATGCAGTTCAAAGAACACACTATAACCACAAATTTTCGAGTCTAAAATTAATAAAGACAAGAAAAAATGGAACAAATATAATTTTTATATTTATATTCAAAGAATGGGTACAATCTCTATGTATTTTTGTTACAATGCAACAAAAAGAATGAACTCCTCTGATTCGATCTCCAAATGTTTGACTTGATGAGAGACAGGAACAACTTCAATCTTCACCGAGTCTTCTGAATTTTATCTCTAGAGCAACTAGGGTTGTGCATAATCCGGTTCAGAACCGAACAAACCGACTACCGAACCGGTTCGAACCGGTTCAAACCGAACCGGATAAATTTCAGCTCGGCTTTCGGTCTGCCGTTTTCCCTTTAGTCGGTTTTCGGTTTTTTCGGTTGAATACCGAAAAAACCAAAAAAAAACCGAGTACTGGTATTGGGCCGTCTTACTAGGGTTTGGCTTTTGGGTTTTTTTGATTTTGAAAGTTAACCAAAGTCAGTCACACACTCACACGAGACACGGCTCACACCAAACCCTAATCCTCCCCCAGACCCCTAGTCCCCCTCCCCTCCCTGGCCTTCCGAATCGGCGATTCGCCGAATCCCGCCTTCCAGTCGGCTTTCCGGCGTCGTCCTCGGTCCTTAGGCGTCGACCTCGGTCCTCCGGCGTCGTCCTCTCAGCCTCTCACAGTCTCACTCGTCCTCTCTGCAATCGCTCGCCACTCCTCCTCTCAATCTCTCGTCTCGCTCTCTTACTCTCTCAGTCTCTCGCCCGGCACCGGCGCACCGCACCACCACCGGCCACCGCTCTCTCACTCTCTCAGGGTCAGTCTCAGCATCTCACTCCATCTCTGCACTTTGTTCGGTAATCTGTTTGATTTGGATATTTTGATCAGCAATGAGCCAAAGCCAATGACCATGTTTTGATATTTAGAATTGGTATATGTTTATTCACATTGAACCATTCAACATACTGTGCAGTTCAACAATTCAACATACTTCAATCAGGTTAATTTCCTAGCACTTCTCAAGTTGATTTTAGGTTTTGTCTTAATAATTGAACTTAAGAAGATATGGTTTGATTTGATCTTCATCATCTCTTTGTTGTTGTCTGTCTTCGTTCAATTTTAGAAACACATTGCTGTGAATTAATTTGCAACATTTATGGTGCATTCAAGTAAAAAAAAAAAACTATGATAGACCTGTTTAGTGTTGCTATTTCTAACAATTCGTTAGATTTCCTGATTGATATTGTTATTCCTGAATCCTGATTGATATTGTCTTGTTCAATGATGTGTTGATACTCCTGATTGCTATTTCTTACAATTCGTTAGACTACTTTTGTGGTTATCGCGATTGATAATGTCTTGTTTAGGACTCATGATCAGCTATACCTACTAATTCCCTAGTGATGACTTAGTTTCAGAACTTTATGTAAGATTGCACGACACTTAAGTTGCTTATTATTTTTTGGAGTTCAATAACCAGCCATGGTTTTGACCGGTAAAGTGTAGAAATCCAAGGATAGTAGAATTCCCTACTAATTCCATTCCTTCTCTGCACTCAATATTTTGGTAGAGAGTGTGTATGATGGACTGATGGTCAATTTGTTTGTTGTTGATGAGGTTTGATGATCCATGAAGTTTTCAAATGAATGAAAACTGTTGTTTTGTACTTAATAACAAGTTTTGTTTACATTGCTACTGCTAGTCTTGCTAGATGTCGAGCTTGAAATCCAGAAAGAGAAGACGATCGGAGGAAACAGATGTTGATTGTCATGATGTTGGTGATGTTGGAAATGGTCCAATTGATCTTGAGAGTGGAGTTGGAGCTGGACTGGAAAGAGAGGATAGAGAGACAAGTGAAGGTGAAGCTGAAGAGCCGGATAGTAGCAAACTCAAAGGGAAGCAAAGAAAGTCAAAAAAAAGAGCACCTTGCTGGGATCATTTTGATAGTATCAAGGTGCGTGGCTATTCGTCGGCTCGTTGTAAATATTGTGACATTGTGTATGCTGCCGACCCTGTTGTGAATGGAACAAGTAACTTGAATAAGCATTATAAGGCTTGTCCAAAAAAACCCCATGAACCAAAGTAAAACTCAAAGTCAAACTCAAACTCAAACTACACTATTTTATGACAAGGGTGGAGCCAAGGAGGGGGAAGCCCAAGCCACTTTGAAACATTGGTCATTAAATATTCGAGTGACAAGAGAGACACTTGCTAAAATGATCATAATTGATGAGTTGCCTTTTAGGTTTGTTGAAAATGAGGGGTTTAGAAAATTTCTGGTTGTTTGTTGTCCACAGTTCACGTTGCCATCACGCACTACCATAGCACGAGATATTTATGCCTTGTATTTAAATGAAAGGGTCAAATTGAAAGATTATCTAGCATGTGCATGTGAAAGGGTGTGTGTGACAACTGATACATGGACCTCTTTGCAAAGGATCAACTACATGGTTGTGACTGCTCACTTTATTGACAAAGATTGGAATTTGCATAGGAAAATCTTAAACTTTTGTACAATTTCCAGTCACAAAGGTGATGATATTGGTCGTGTCCTTGAGAAATGTTTGGAAGATTGGGGCTTATCTAAAAAATTGTTATCGATTACTGTGGACAATGCTGCAAGTAACAGTGTAGCTTGTAAGTATCTTATTCAAAAGTACAAGCAGCGTGGCAATTTTCTTTTTAGTAATGGAGAGTTACTGCATGTTAGATGTGCAGCACACATATTGAATTTGGTTGTTTGGGATGGTTTGAAAGTTGTTGATAAGTCTATTAAGCGTGTCAGAGCTGCTGTGAGATTTATCAGGCAATCACCTGCTAGGATGACGAGATTTGAGCAATGTGTGGAATCCCAAAATATTGAGTGCAGAGAAGGCCTATCTCTTGATGTACCTACTAGGTGGAACTCCACCTATAAGATGCTTAATCTGCATATGTACGAGGATGTGTTCGCATTGTATGCTCAAAGAGATCCTTACTTTGTGGTGGAACTAGGAAAGATGATGAGTAGATAGACCCCAATGCTAATGATTGGAAGCAGTTAAACACTTGTTGACTTTTTTGGAGTCGTTCTATACTGCTACTTTGAAATTGTCTGGCTCATCGTATGTTACGTCTAACTTACTTTTCTTTGAGATATGTAACATCTATGATACGTTGAGAGATTTGGAAGAAATGGTAGAAGAAGTTGAAGTTAGTGATGATGAGGATGATGAAAGTGAGCATAGGGTATCTAACTTTGTGGAAATGGCATCTATGATGAAGATGAAGTATGAGAAGTACTATGGTGATCTTGAGAAAATGAATCCTTTGTTGTACCTAGGTATCATCCTTGACCCTAGGTACAAGCTAAAGGGTCTTGAGGATCGCCTTTGTGAGGTGTATGGTGATGACAATGGTCCTCTTTTGGTTTTGAAAGCAAAGGAGAAACTTGAAGTGATATTTAATGAATATTGCTTGTTGTACAAAACCTTCTTGGATGAGAGTATGCCAACTAGCAGCTTAAGTGAAGGTGGTCCTGTTTGTTCTTCTTCTTCTATATCTACGCGTGGGCCCCGTGGTTCTAAGAATTTTGAAGACAAGGTGAAAAGGAAGATAAAGGGAGATGACGGAGGGATTAAGACATAGCTGCAACTGTACTTGTTTGAACCACTACAGGTGACATCGTGAATGATGATGTATTGGGATGGTGGAGATTGAACGCGCTACGATATCCCATTGTTGCTCAAATGGCTCGTGATATTTTAGCTATGCCTGTTTCTCTGATTCCATCGAGTCCGCTTTAGTATGCAGGGACGCCATGTCGATTCATTTAGGACTAGTTTATCTCCAAAGGTATGTAGTTCATTTCAACTTAATATTTCTTTATATTTCTATGGATCTATAAATCTATTAACTACTATGAAATTATTATTTCTTGCATGGTAACTAATCATAAATTTATAATTGTTTATATATGGGCCTATGGTTGCAAAAAGATGGTTCAAGCACTCATTTGTACTCGAGATTGGCTCATGGAAAGTACTAAGATCAAAGATATTAATGAAGTCTTGCAACAAGTCCAAGAGTATGACTTGGAAGAAAAAGATAACATTTTTAGTTATAAACTTTATTGATTTATTGTTATTTTGCATTTAAGTCTCTATATGAATAGCTTTGTTATTTATTTATTATTTATACACTTCTTCTTGCTTGTATATTTTAGATCTACCTCCTACGAGCGAGAAGGATAATGTCATAGATGTGGTTGACAAGTTAACATTAACCTAAGGAAATTTTATTAGTTAAAAATTATTTTCATCAATTTATAATTTCATTTTCACAATTTTGTTGATTGTTTTCATTTTTCAAGCGAAGGATATGGTTATGGACAAGAAGGCAAAGATGAAGATTGAAGAATCAAAATAAAAACTTTAAAAGTGCATGATGTGTTGAACTTTATGGTTTTGGACCTTATGTTATGGTTTATGGACATTGGACTTTGGTTGTAATTGTTGTGTAATTCGGATGTTGGACATTGTCACTTTATTGGACTATAGTATTTAGCCTTTGGTTTTTAGTTTTTGGTTTTGATTTTGATAAATGAGTGAATGATGATTGAGACTTTATGAAAGTCTCAAGTTGGATGACAATTAGGTACTAAAGTCTGTTTTTTTATTTACAATTACATTGACAGAATGACAGGTGTAAAGCATAAATCTGAGTCTTACGCTTATTCGGTTTTTCGGTTCATTTTCGGTTCGGTTTGAGGCAACTTATTCGGTTTTCGGTTGAAACCGAGAATAATTCGGCTCGGCTTTCGGTTTCAGTTTTCGTCTTGTTCGGATTTCGGTTTTTTCGGTTCGGTCCGGTTTCGAACCGATGAACAGCCCTAAGAGCAACAACACTTTGATGTGTTTGTTGTTGGAGTCTAGAGAGAGGATGTTTTTATGATCAATTTTTCCGACGCCTTTAATGAAGGAATACCTCAATATTTATAGAGAATAGTCTCTTGTAACTGGGCCGTTGACCGGGCCTGCAGCTAAAGTTGACTTTGTAGTCCATTTGAGCTGATAAATTTGACGGTTGACTTGAGAGTCCATTTGCCGGCTTTTGACTTAGGCTGTTGACTTGCTAGTCACTTGGGTCCAATAGATTTAATTAATTAATCGGGCTAACCCAAATTAATTAAAATTAAATTATTATTATTAGTCTCGACACTTTTTTTTTTTGTGTCTACACACACATTAGGAAAACAATCCTATTTAGATGTAATGCTTGATAAGTTAAAGAAAATTGATACATATTCACCACATCAATTCGGGCGATTATACTGAGAATGTAACCATTTGATATATAGTATGTAATTGGTGATGTGGATGGTTTACGGCATTGTTGGTTCTTTAACATTATTATACTGGTTAGATGATGATTTGATATAACATTATCTATTACTAATGATCGCACACCCTATGCCTCGTATGAGATGAGAGAAGAATTATAGGATTATAATTTTTTTTATACGATTAACATGGTCAAATAGCAGTTATTGGTTGATAGCAATCACTTAGTAGATAATTAAATAACTTGTATTTTTCTATAATAGAGTTTCTAAATAACAAATATTATAATCTGCTTAGGAAAGGAATTCCTAGCTGAGTCGAAGTCCTATCAGATGTAGGAGTCTATCTTTAAGTCTAAACTATATTGTATATACTTTTGTGATATAAATGATATATCGTAAGTACAATAAGGAATTGAATATAATTCATTCTCTCTCGGGAAACCACCATCAGAAGTTTGGAGGTTTGAGGTGCGAACATACTACTGACTCAATTTTGAAGCGTTGAACTGAAAGATTCAAGAAGGGACATCGCAATATCTATGTAACAAGATTCAATAATTTGATCCCATCACTTCCACTCGAAAATATTTCAATTCGACTCTTTAATGATAAAATTAAAATAAATAGATATTAGAGAACATAATAAATAACTAAGCATTAATTTATTTTAGCTTGGCATAGGCAAATCTAGATAGAAAATAAACACCGTGTGAAGGATAATTTTATACTCCAATTATAAGTTTATAAGCAAGCAGTCGTCCAATATTTTAACAAAGTAACATGAAGAACACGTGCTGCCTGCAGGAGAAATATTTTATTGTATACTGAAATAATTTTCTAATAATATGTGGTTGGGTGTTTGTTGTCAGTACCTTGTAAATTTGAAGAAACGCGTTCTCCAAATTTCAATCTCTGCTTCACCTTTTTGAAATATTTTATTGTATACTGAAATAGTTTTATATGGGTCAGTGCTTGTTTAAAGTGATTTGACCATAACTTCTTTCGGTAATGCTCTTCAATCATTACCAAAAACAACCTTTTTTTAGATAAAAATAAATAAATTTGAGTTAGATAATTTAGATGGAGTTAAATTTAAGGTAAATTCGGGTTCAACAATAGAAAAAAGAGAAATATTGTGTATAAATATTCGACAATTCAGTTAATGTCAAAATCAGCTTTGAACTTTAATTGAGTTCTTTTTCGAGTTGGAGAAATTTAGATGTACAAATTAAACAAAAGCACTGAATTTTAGTGATTAATCCCTCCATTTCTTAATACTCTCTCCATTCTTCAATATCTGTCACTTTGATCAATTTTCTATTTTCCATAATATGTGTCACTTTACAATTCCAATGGAACATTAATGACAATTTTTTCAATTTACCTCTTACTTTTATCATTTCCAATACAATTATATAACTAAAATAGAAACCTAACTCTTATTTTTATCATTTCCAATACAATTATCATTCTCAAAAAATTTTTCTTAAAATCTTCCCTAACCTCCAAAGTGACAATTATTAAGGAATGGAGGGAGTAATTGTCACTTTAGAGTTTAGGAAATATTTTAAGAAAATAGTATTGAAAATGATAATTGCATTGGAAATGATAAAAGTAAAAGTTAAGTTTTTATTTTAGTTATATAATTGTATTGGAAATGATAAAAGTAAGAGGTAAATTAAAAAAAATGTCATTAATATTATATTGAAATTATAAAGTGACAGATATTGTGAAAAATAGAAAATTGATCAAAGTGACAGATATTGAGGAATGGAGGGAATACCTTTTATCTAGTTTATTCAATAAAAAATTGCCACTTAATTATTTTTGGATTGGTTCAACTATCTATTCCAAACCTATCCAAACCTTACACAATTCCTCAAAAAAACATCCTCTCTAAAAATACAATTTCCCCAAAAAAAGCATCATAACTTATCAAATCCAATCTAATTCATCCAAACCTGATTTTAACCAACCCAAAGAACAGGTCTCTAACTAATGCTAAACAATGTTAATTAATAAGTGTCGATGAGTGTTAATCAATATTGATTAGTAAAAAATGCTAATAATAAATATTTACCATAAGTTGAAAAGATCAGGCCCTAAGTATACTGCAAATTGAGGACTTTGATCAAATGATTAGTGTGGACCCTATTCTTTTCTACAAATGATAAGTTGCAGATACAGATAAATTGGTAAGTTGCAGATAGTGTGGATAACTGTGGATAAATTGGTATGTGTGGATAGGGTGGATAAAGGTGAAAAAAAATATTTATAATTTTTAATAATTTTTAATAAGATATTGTGAATAAGGCAAGTCATATCAATCACATCACTTATTAAATAAGGAAAAACTTACAGTGGTTGCCAACCATGACAATCACCACAACGAAAACAATGTTTATCCATATATGTGTCAACTTTTATTTTCGCCATTCATTTTTTTATTTAGTACAAAATTATTAAATATATTTTCTTAATTTTAAGTTTTTCCCTAGTAAACAAACATATTTTGAAAAATATTTATTTTAAAATCTTTTAAAATAAACTAAAATTTTTAAAAATATATTTGACAATTTATGTTAAATATCAAAGCTAATCATCAAAGATAAAACTTAGCATATGTACAAGTAAGAGTTATTTTACTCACGGTGGTTGTCATGGTTGATAACCACTATAAGTATATCCATAAATAAATGAATTTTTTCTTTATTTCAATAGTTAATGTAGAGATGTAGTATGTAAAAAATAGTGATGTAGGAAATTAATGTGGATAATGTGAATAAATATAGATAAGTTTTAGCTTACTGCAGAAAAGAACAAAGTAATATAAGGTTTCCTTGATGTAATTTCAAATTTAATTATAATAATTCAAATTATAGATGATTAGATAATAATTGGAACTATATAAAGTATATATCATAGTAAGACTCCGTTCTTTTATAAGGTTGGTGCGGTGTGGTAATGGTGTGGTGCAATGCAGTGCAATGCGGTGCGGTGCGGTGGAATTTGAAAAAGTGTTAGAAGTGTGGTCGGTTGTAGTGAGAATTGTGATGAATAGGGTAGGTGAGGAGAGAATGTAAAAAGTAGAGGAAAAAAGTGAGGAGATATATTAATAATGACTGTGTTATGGTGAAGTGTGGTAGAAATTTTAAAAGATATGGTACGGTGTGATATTGCACCGTAACCTACCGCATAAAAGAACGGAGTCTAAGCCAAACTTTTAAACCCTTAAATATTAGTATAATGTCGCCAAGTTGCTTGAAAGTAGCTTATTTTTTTTAGCGTTTTCACTAGTAGAGTTGGGGTCATTATGCGTCTGTCAAATGGCGTCTGTTTAAACATCAGACGCCCAAACGTAATTTTTTTTAAAATAATTTGTAAAGTGGCGTCTGATTTAGGGGCAAACAGACGCCAAAATGCAGCAGGTTTCTCGGCTGCTGTGAGGCTATTTCTTAAATTTTTATTTTAATTTTAAACCATATTGGCGTCTGTTTGACCTTGAAACAGACGCCAGTCAGGGTAAAACAGACGCCAGTCTGGGTAAAACTGTGGAAAAAGTCTCTTGCTCGCCATTGTTGAACGGAAGAGAGAAAAATCGAGAGGTTGAAGAGAACATCCAACGAAAGAGCATTTCAATTCAGAAAAGCTAGGTAATTTTATTAATTATTGTTGTTTTTTAAATTATTAGGGTTATGTTCTTTTGTAATTTTTGTTATAAATTTGTGATATATATATAACCGAAAAATATAATGAATATGATTTGTGATATTAATTTTGGATGTTTTATATGTTTTAGAATGATGATTTTTATGAATTTTGGACATAAATATATGATATATATGTGAATAACGAAAAAATATGGTGAATATGAACGTGGGGGATCATCATCGAACAACCCACCGTCACCATACATCCCGCAATTCGATCCATCAGCGCATCCAGAAATAGATCAGTCGACCCTTGAGTTGATGCGCTTATTTGCGCCCGATGCCCAGTAGACGATGGGCGACTTTCCGTACATTCAGAGGTATGACGCTTATCATCAGGGTGCCCAAACTGAAGGGGAGGGTAACCAGACCGATGCTAATGGTACCCAAACGGAAGGGGAGGGTACCCAAGCTGGTGGTACCCAAACTGAAGGGGAGGGTACCCAAGCTGGTGGGACCCAAACTGAGGGGGAGGCTACCCAAACTGAAGGGGATGGCCAGGAGGATATTCGTACACGGTATCGAATTGAGCTAGACGTTCCGGGAGATGCTCCAAAAACACCGGATGGAAGATTCATAATTGAACCATGTGGTGGCTCGTGAGTATCAATCATGTCTCATTGACAAAACTTTGATTATATTATGAATTTATATATGTTTGTGTTTAAATATATAACAAATTTTATGACCTCTAAACTGACATCTATTTCTTATTGGTTTCAGTGTATCGCCTTATGGAGCACACGCGGTCAGGTCCATTATGGACATCGTGAAGCAAAACTTCAAAGACTTTTGGCCTAAATGGGCTAAAGTGCCTCAACAGTCAAAAGAGTTGATATTTGAGGAGTTCAAGGTAAAGTTACGTATTTAACGCCCATGTTTGCGTACACTTTTATATATATATATATGTTTATATACGTACGTATGGTTTAATTTATTATACTTGATGAAATTGATTGTCTAATTTGCATGTTTAATTTCTTCATGTACGCATATGGTTTAAATGTAGAAAAAATACTGGTGGGAACCCCAGCATGATGGGTATATTCGTGAGTGGTTTAGACGTCGGGTTATCAAACAATACAGCGACGCTATAGGCAAATCCAAAAAGCGTTGGCTGGCGGGTAAAGGCAAGCCTAAATGGATTGTCGACGACGAAATTTGGAAAAAATTCGTCGAATTATGGAAGACCGGTATCTTTGAAAAGTGCTCCAACATGAGCCGGCGAGAAAGATGGACAAAGAAAAGGGCCACCATCACATCACACACAATGGGCCCAGTTCCATTCGGTATTGTTACGGAAAAATTGGTAAGATAGTTGTGAATGTTTAAATATCATGCACGTATTTGATACTAACAATTAATTATATAAATACGGTTGTATTTGATGCTTACAGAAAAAGAAAAAAGTTCGTGACCCAACCATATGGGAACAATTCGAAGCGACCCATATGAGGAAAGGCACCGATCAGTGGGTGGACAACAGGTTCAAGGTCATTGAGGTAATTAAAAATCTTCATCATTGAATATCGACATGATTTATTAACGTACGAACCTAAACTATAATTAATTCATTAATTTTATTAAAATACTCTTTTTATGTTTTACTAAATCAGGAGAAGATGCTTGGCGATTATGATACTTATAAACCGGAGATGGCGGCCAAGCAGCGACGGTCAACCGGAAACTCCTCTCATGACTCCAGAAGAGTTCTGGTTTGATAAGCAGCTGCAGAGTCGGGGGCACGTCGTAGGCATGGGGGCTGGGGGGCAACATATGAAGTAGCAGTTCCCCCACATCGCATCTAGGCGACGTCCACGACGGCGTGGTGACTCCTCCTCCGTCGACATCCGAGCTCAAGTTACGGAGATGAACAGAGAGCTCCAGCAGAACTCGAGCGAGAACGACAAGCTCGCGAGGAAGATAGGCGGAGAATGGAGCAATGAATGGAGAGCGATTGCAGATAAAGTTGCAGAACAAATGATGGAGATGCAACGCCGTTTGCGGATCAAATGCATACTGCACTGAGCAACGAATGGCGGCAATGCAACGCGAAATGCAAATGCAATACCAGAACACCAAAGAACCACCACCGCCACCTTATAATTGGCAAGCCCTTCTTTGCGGATCTTCGTCGGGAGTCACCCTACACCGACAAGGGCAATACCTCTTACGCCCCATCCGCAGTCCCCGCCTCCTTATCAACCAACCCAACCTCGAGCCCACCCACCCTACGATGATGATAATAATAATGACGCGAGAAGAATAATTTTTTTATTTGTATGTTTTTAATATTTGAACTTAATCAAACACGACTTTTATTATTATATGACGTAATATATTTGTCTTGCTTTCGATAACCACTGCTCAGTCTAATAAGTAATTATGTTCACAAATACGTATATATGTCCCATTTAATTATATAACTTAACGTACGTATACAAATTAATTAATAATTAAATATCATTCAACTGATATATATAAAATTTTTAAAAATACAATCATAATACTAATAATTTAATTATAACTAAGTAAATATCCTAAATAAATATCATTCAATACGTAGGATATATATATATACATATATATATATATATACATACATATATATATATATATATGTTTCTCTTTAAAGATTAATAATATAATTATAATTATAGTTAATATTAATAATTATAATACTACTAGCATTATTGTTATAATAATATATCTAATTAATAATATTATTATTAATTATTAATAATTATTATTATAATTATGTACGTATGTGCGAATAATTTTCAAACAAAATGGCGTCCGTTACGGTACCAAACAGACGCCATGACGGGATAAAATGGCGTCTGTTTGGTACCGTAACGGACGCCATTTTTCTCTATAAAAGCACCATCCAGCTGAATATTTTCCCTCCAATTCATTTCTCTTCCTTAAATTTCCCTCCTTCATCCATCAATTTTCTCTCTAAATTCCATATCCTTTCAATTCCCTCCACCTCAAATGAATTCACTCCACTAATTAATAAAATTTACGAAGATTGAAGATTGAAGATTGAAGATTGAAGTTATTTTTTGTATCTTATTAGTTATAAACCTCAAAAACACTGAAAATAAATATTTATTATAATTTGTTTTTGTAATTTTTACACACATATATGTATATGAAATTGTACATTTTAAATTCCATATAAACTGTATTTTTTTCCATTATTACAATTTAATTTGTACTATATATTATGTAAACTATATTTTTTCGTTACTAATATATGTTTGTATTTTTTGGAGTTTTTATTAATGACGTATATAATTTGTTTTTGTATTTTTTATTATTATTAATCGTAATATTTTTCATTATTATTGAAATAAATATAAAAAACACATAATATTTTTGATTTTGTTAATCGTAAATTTTTTTTTTAATTTATGTTGAGTTGGCGTCCGTTAAACGCTTAATCAGACGCAAAATATAGCGTCCGTTAAGCATTTAACAGACACCAACTAAGCTGAAAAGCCGCCTCGTACAGCCTTTATCGGACGTCGATCTGACGACATGACGCGAAAAATGGCGTCTGTTTTTAACAGACGCCAATATCAGACGCCTTTTCAAAAAAGCGGAACAATATTTAGCGTCCATTTAAATCAGACGCTAAAATCATTTTGGCGTCCGTTTAACCCCTTTCCAGACGCCATCTACAGACGCATTTAGGGTTAAATTCTACTAGTGTTTTAATACCAAATAATCCCCTATTTTTGGTGTCTTGATCGCAATTCATACAAAATGATTTTTTTGGCTATTAATGGTTCAAACTTTCTACTTATTTTTTATGACTAAATTTTTTTTATCTATTTTAACAATCCAAACCTTAAAATTTAGTGCCTAAAATAGATTAAAAAAATTTGATAATGGAAAATTCGTTAAAAGTCTAGATTGTTGTCAAAAAATCAATTTGAATTATTTTCAATTAATTACACAAAAGTAGACAATATTTGAGGCCAAAAACCTCTTTTTAAAAGTGATGGTTGGAAAAGTAATGACCACATTATAATAGAAATAATTAAAATAATTTTGTTTTGACTATAAATATTATGAATAATTATGGAGGAGTGGGAGTGAGAAATTGAGGAATAATCCCTGATTCTACTACAATATAGATAGGGTGAATTGAGTACATGGAAAAAAATCAGGTTTGTTACATATTTTCTTTGAAATTTGTGGACAGGCTTGAGGGTGAAGTTGTTAGAGTTTGTTATTTTTCTTAACAGAATTGGTTACTGATATTTTCATAACTTGTATGGTGTATGGCACTTATAAATACCCTGTGAGATTGCCTTTGGGGAGATACAATAACAAAATCAATTACATCATTCTCTCTTTTCCTATGCTCTGTATTTTGCTCTTTTCTGCATATACATAAAATCATCATGGTATCAGAGCATGTATTTGCAGAAATGATCAAGATTCTGGAGATTTGATAATAGTGGATCACTGTGTGAGATACAAAAATAAGTGCAAATAATGTGTTCAATGATATCAACAATCCTCTATTCATACACCCCTCAGATGGACCCAATTCAATCTCTCTCAATGAGAAATTGATTGGAGCAGCAAACTACAGAACCTGGAGAAGAGCAATGGAGATTGCTCTCTCAACTAAACGGAAACTTGTTTTTGTGGAAGGAAAATTGCTGCGATCGGCAATAGACGCAACACAAGTTGAGCAATGGGATGCTTGCAACTACCTGGTGATATCATGGATTATGCATAATGTAAGTGAAGCTATCTCGAAATCAATCTTATTTGTCAATGAATCTTCCGAAATTTGGAGTCAGTTGGCAAGAAGATTTGCTATAGCTAATGGATCGAGGAAATACCAACTGAATAAGGAGATCTATGAAGTGAAGCATTCTGGAAGTGTTAGTGAGTATTACACTGCATTGAAGGCTATATGGGAGGAGCTTGACGCCATGAGAAGCCTTCCTGGGATTACTTCAAATGCAGAAGATGTCAAAGCATTCCTGCAAGCTCTTGCTAAGGATCAAGAAGATCAAAAACTGTTCCAGTTTTTGAATGGCTTGAGTGAAGACTTCAGTCAGCAACGAAGCCAAATCCTCTTGATGCAACCACTGCCATCTGTGGATGCAGTGTGTGGTATGCTGCAACAAGAAGAATTACAACAAGAACTGATGAAGAATCGACAAGGTAATATGTACGCTGCTGATTCTGCAGCTCTCATGAGCAAAAATGGCCTTAAGCTTCTGAATGTGCTGTGTGTGCCAGACTTCAAGTACAATTTGATGTCTATTTCCAAGTTAACTAGAGATAATGGATGTAGTGTGCTTTTTCATGCCAATGTATGTGTGATACAGGACTATCATACACAAGCTATCAAGGGGATTGGTAAAGAGCAAGGAGGATTATACTACTTCTCAAATAAAGGGTATGACAAATCTGTGATATGTGGCACTGCTAGGATGGATGATTTGACTTTATGGCATCATCGATTGGGACATATACCGGTGTCTAGGTTGAAGTTTGTTGAGGGCATTCATGTCAAAACGGCTGAGCATGGTTCTACATGTATCACATGTCCTATGGCTAAGTTTACGCGTCTACCTTATAAGCTTAGCACTACAAAGACATCACACTCTTTTCAACTGATTCATATTGATATTTGGGGACCATATAGAGTGCGTACTCATGGCAATAATAGATTCATTTTGACAATTGTTGATGATTTCAGTCGTGCTACTTGGACTTTCTTGCTCAAGCATAAATCTCAATCTCTGTCTTGCCTTCAAAATTTTTGTACTTATGTGAAGACTCAGTTTGATTGTTGTGTGAAAATTATCCGGTCTGACAATGCCTTAGAATTTGATTCCCATGATTGCCAACTGTATTTTGCTCAAGAAGGAATTGTTCATCAAACCTCTTGTGTTGATAGGCCTCAGCAAAATGGTGTTGTTGAACGCAAGCATAGACATCTGTTAGAGGTCTCGCGAGCCTTGAGGTTTCATGCTTCGCTGCCTCTTCATTTTTGGGGTGATTGTGTGTTGACTGCCACACATCTTATCAATCGACAACCCTTATCTGTTCTGAATAATAAAACTCCTCATGAGGTTTTGTTGCATCATAAACCTGAGTATGATCGTCTCAAAGTATTTGGGTGCTTGGCTTTTGCTTCTAATGCCTCTCGCACCTCTGAAAAATTTCAACCCAGGGGAGTTCCTTGTCTTTTCCTAGGCTATCCTCAATCGCAGAAGGGTTACAAACTACTCAATTTACTCACTAAACAAACCTTCGTATCAAGAGATGTTCAGTTCTTGGAGCACATATTTCCTTACAAACACAATTCCTTTGATCATTATATGCAACCCATACCTTCTCCGTTACCGGGAGTTCCTACTTATATTGAGGATTATCTTCATCTCCCTCAAAAAACTCAATTATCACCACACTCTACTCCATCATCTCACACACAAACCAATCCATCCTCACATACTCACTCATTCTCACCTACTCACCTACAAAATTCCCCAGCACCTGTTGATCCTCCTTCTCCCCCTCCTCCTCCTCCTCTTAGAAGATCTTCTAGATCATCCAAACCTCCCACTTGGTTATCTAACTTTATTAGCAGCTCTGCCACATTTGTCCCCTCTGATTTGTCACCCTCTTACCAAACCTTTTCCACTGCTTTGGCTGCTTCTGTTGATCCGTCTCATTTTCAGCAGGCTGTGCAAGATTCTAAGTGGTGTGATGCTATGAACACTGAATTACGAGCTCTTGAGGCTAATGGTACTTGGGAGATTGCCTCTCTTCCTCCTGGGAAGAAGGCTATTGGATGCAAGTGGTTATATAAGACTAAATTTCATTCTGATGGGTCCATTGAGAGGTATAAGGCTCGGTTAGTCGTACTGGGACGCCGATAGCGTTATGGAGAAGACTATGTGGAGACATTTGCTCCTGTGGCCAAAATGACCACTGTGCGGTCTCTATTGGCTGTCATTTCTATCAAGAATTGGGCTGCGTATCAGCTTGATGTTACTAATGCCTTCTTGCATGGTGATTTGGCTGAGGATGTTTATATGGCTCTTCCTCAAGGATATCAAGGATATGGCTCAATTATTTCTCCCTCTATGCAGCTGCCAGACAGGGGGAATGTGCAGCAAGCTCCCGTTTGCAAACTTCTTAAGTCCTTGTATGGCTTGAAACAAGCACCTAGGCAGTGGTTCGCCAAGCTCTCGGCTGCTTTGGTTGAATATGGTTTTAAACAATCCAAATCCGATTATTCTCTGTTTGTGAAGAAAAATGGTGATCAAGTCTCTATCATGTTAATCTATGTGGATGACATGATATTGATAGGAAATGATGAAAAGGAACTTAGCTATATCAAAGCCTTTTTGAGTAGCAAGTTTCACATGAAAGATTTGGGGCCAATCCGATATTTTCTTGGTCTGGAAATTGCAAGGTCGGATGATGGAATATTTGTTTGTCAAAAGAAATACGTAAATGATCTGATTAAGGAAGTTGGCATGGTTGAGGCACATCCTTTGAAAGTGCCATTTGATTCACATTTGAAAATCACAGCAGACTCAGGACATGTACTCTCAGATCCTGAAGTCTATAGAAGGTTGATTGGAAAATTGATATATCTCACAGTCACACGGCCGGACTTGTGTTACTCTGTGCAAATATTGAGCCAATTTATGCAGCATCCAACAGATGAACACATGAAGGCAGCACTTCAAGTTGTGAGGTATATCAAAGGAACATCTCTCCAGGGAATTTTCATGTCAAAGACCGCCTCCCTGACTTTGCAAGCTTTCAGTGACTCTGATTGGGCTAGCTGTGTGATGACGAGGAGGTCTGTTTCAGGCTACTGTATACTATTGGGATCCTCGCCTATCTCCTGGAAATCGAAAAAGCAAACTGTGATGGCTCGATCTTCAGCCGAAGCTGAGTACAGGGCCATGGCGGTAGCTTGTTGTGAAGTTGTCTGGCTGCTATCCTTGCTTAGAGACATGGATGTCCATCCTTTAACACCTGTGTCTTTGCATTGTGACAATCAAGCAGCTCTATATATCGCTAATAACCCTGTTTTCCACGAACGAACTAAGCATATAGAAGTTGACTGTCACTATGTAAGAGATCAGCTCAGAGCTGAGAAGATCAAACCTGTCTATATTAATACCAAGCAGCAGATAGCTGATATTTTTACCAAGCCAATGACAATGGCTCAACACAAGACTTTGCTTCCCAAGTTGGGTGTTTGCACACTACCAACTTGAGGGGGAATGTGGACAGGCTTGAGGGTGAAGTTGTTAGAATTTGTTATTTTTCTTAACAGAATTGGTTACTGATATTTTCATAACTTGTATGGTGTATGGCACTTATAAATACCCTGTGAGATTGCCTTTGGGTGATACACAATAACAAAATCAATTACATCATTCTCTCTTTTCCTATGCTCTGTATTTTGCTCTTTTCTGCATATACATAAAATCATCAAAATTTTGACATTAACAAATGGTTAGAATATTTGGACGCAACATCTTTTTTCACTTTATTTTCTGAATCTAATGTTGATCCAGATTTACTTTTGTAAAGGCCAAATCTCCACGTTAATTTTTCGGTTGAGTTTTGACAATAGTTAAATTTGAGCGTTGGAATCTAAGAGAAGTGGAAAATATTCCAAGTTATACATGTGGGTACCTGCCGTCTGTGCTTATATAATAGCAGAGTGATAGTAGTAAAGTTAAGAGTAGAAGGACAAGAGATTAGAAGGCGGCAATGGCATGGTTTCATAAAGTAAACAAAGGTCGATGGTCAAAAAGGAGGTCAAGCTAGGGTCAAAATGGGCATACGTGGTTACCCAAAATCTTTATTTTTTGAATTAAAATAATGAGTAGACCACCAGACAGTGTGCTGCTTTGTCCTCTCTTTCCGTGGCCACTTGTATAAAACCCGTCCAAACCTCACCGAATGCAATATCACATCCACAAAAAGACCACCTAAGCTCACAATCAGGTGCGGTGAGGAGCAGGAACCAGATTTAGCATATGATGATGGCGATGGTGGGCGTGGAAGAATCAGCATCAAACAACATCAACCTCTGTCACTATCACAATAATCGTATTCATCATCATCATCATCAGCATCAAAGTGGTCGTTTGATCCCAAAAAGAGGGAAAGTAAAGGCTGGGATTGTGATAGCCCTGGCACACTCTTTTCTTGCTCTCTTCTCCATCCATCGTACTCACTCTCACTCTCCAAATCCCTCTCTTCTACTATGTATCACCTCACCCTCTTCTTAGAGATACACACACATGTATGTTCTTTCCTCCTCCAATTTTTGACCCTTTTCGATATCATACTTACAATTTTGGCTGTTGAACAGAATCAATAATAAATCTACGACTTTAGTTTTACTCAAATCATGCTCCCAAATTTAGTCTTTTGTTTTCCCCTTCCTCAGACTACAATTCTGATATTGTTTTTATATATATCATCGGAATACCAAATTACTATAACATAAAGAGGTTGAAAAATTGGGATGTTTAAGACCCTGATTTTTAGTTTAGAATTGGATATTTGTTCCAGCATGTGGTTAGTACAAGTTAGCTGATATGTTGAATTTAGTCGGCTGACATTTCTGGATTTTATTGGAATAATAATAATCGAAAAGAGGTACAACAATAGACAAATTTTATGAGCAAAACAGGGGAGGGAGCAAATGGATCCAAACAGATTTAATTAGCCGTCATTGTTAATGTGGTTGTCTGAAATCCGTATTAGCTGATTTGTGTTGGTAATTGTTACAGTATTCCGTTACCATATTAGATGGAAGCACGGAGACATAAGTGTTTGAATATTTCCATGAATTGGGAGATGTTCATCATATATTGATTCTCACTTTTGAAAGAGTAAAATAATATGTAATACAAGTATGCTAATGAATAATGGTCAAAATTCCATAAGCCACTTCACTTCCATTACTCATAACAACCTTTTCTTTTTCAACCTCTTTCACTGTGCCTCACATAAGATGTATACCCGACTTATGCCAAAAATTTCAATATATTAGTTCATGAATATTAAAAGTTTTGCTCTTTGGACGAATTATTTTTAAGTTAAGATACTTAGATTAGGATAAATTAGAATACGTTAGGATGTTTTTTTGGGAATTTGTGTTAAGTTAGAATAACTTATGATAGTTAGGTTTAGGCCCTGTTTTAAACTGCACTGCGGTGATCTGTGCCACTGCAATTTGCACCACATTTTACCGCAAATCATTAATTTTCTCTCTCCTCACTTTTCTCCTTTACTTTCTACATTCTCTCTCCTAACCTACCCTACATACCAATAACCTACCACAATTCCACCACACCACACCCCACCACAATTCCACCTCACCACACCATTCCGCAAAATACCGCATAAAAGAACAGGGCCTTAACCTGACAAAAGAACAGGGTGTTAGCCTTACTCGTCAACAAGTTTAGGTTTGGTTTTAGGTTTCGATTTTGAAACTGCTCACTATACAAGGAAACCGATCATGTTGAAAGCACGGAGAAATAATAAGCTAAGGCGTTCTGTAGTTCATGGCCTTCAACATTTCCGAACAAATTATGACGAATAAGCTAAGGCATTCACGGCCTTCAACATTTCTGAACAAATTTTGCTAAGGATCAAAACCAAAACTTAAAGAAAAAAAAATGGTCTGTATAACGACACGACTATCAATAGGGCGTACTATTGACAAATAAATCATTCCTAGCCATTTTCTGATTTCCAAGCAAAAGAAACAAATATGAAAGTAGTAAGGCTACAACAAGATTAAACCGATGAGGTTGGAATCAGAGCAGCTAGAAGAGCCAGTGGACACTGATGTTTCCAAGCCAAATGAAGAAAGGGAGCTGAGCCAAAGCAATCAAGAGCAACAGAACATGATGCTTGCTTGAGTCATAACTCCTGACCTCCGCATACAAAACCCTCTTCATTGTCTTCACTAAGAACACCCCCATACACAGGCACGTCCACGGCAACAACACGTAGTACGAATGTTTCCACAACAGCTTACCGAGGACGGCCAACGAGATCCCCGTGAATGCATACCCTGCGTATGCCACTACGTCTAACACGGGGGCCTCCCCGCCGCTCAGTGACATTAGAGACAGTTTCAGCAGCGAGAACTGCATAATCCATCCGACCAAACCCTTCATGAACAGCCAGCTTACTGCCTCTGGGTTGAACCTGGAAATGTCAAACCAAACTTATAAGAAAATACAATACACAGATGCATGAAACAATTTTGACGAAATCAATCCTTTAATGCCATTATGCCTCTACACACACACACACACATGTTTGACCCAGTAGATTTCAAATTCCAGTTGAGATTGAATCCCAGGGAATAATTATGCAAATACTGTCAAAACCTGCTATTAAGCATGGTACTTTACTTGAAAATAAAAGGAAAAATAACTGCTAATCAGCTAAATACCCAGAATTCTGGACCTTCTGACAACTGTAACCATATAATAAGCATTCAACTCAACCCCTTCTACTTTCTAGGAAGCAAATAATGATGTCTTGCATTACTGAAGCCATACCTTTTACCCAAGGAGGGAATATCAAATAGCACAAGACTTTACTACTTTAATATTCATCCTATATGGAAGTCAACTAAACAGCCACTCCGACAGCACCAACCTATCTGCTCATCTTTTTCTTGCTTTTCATCAAACAGAAACTGCTGATCTTTGCAAACTGAAATGAAATCTTTTTTGGCATGGCAATCGAAATATTTCACAACCTTCATTTTGACAATGCAAAACTTTCAAACAGCATAGTAATTCTCTGAGCATAGTGACAGATGTAACATGGTATCTAAAATCTGTACAAAGGAGACAGTTTGGCACATACGATACAGAAGCACATAAATTCAAATATTGATTCACCGCGATTAGATGATCCTCAGAGAGGGTATAAACGCATGCAGAATGAGAATGGAACTTTAGTCCAAAGAGAAATCCTTACTTTCCATTCAGTCCCAAGATAGCAGCACCAAGGACAACATATGAAAGAAATGCCATAAGTGGAATGTAGAGATCCGGAGCATTTATGTCATATATTGGGGGTTTGTAGGAGAGTTTACCCGCCATGGGTTCAGTTATCCTGGTCCAGTGCCCCTATAACAGAAAGAAAGCAGTTTAAAATTTTTTTTTTAAAAAAAAAGAATGTCAGAAACTTGCGCGGGGGGAGGAGGGGCGACAAAGTAGATACAACACAAAAGAAAATCAAGGAAAAGGCTTACCCTATGCAAAAAGGGAAATAGAACAACCTTCAATTTGTTCCTCACATAGTCATCATTCACTTGAAAATAATATTGCGGGTCAGCAAAGAACCTACTTATCTGTCAGGTCCAGGATAGAAAGATAAACATAAGAGCATGTTCAGATCACGAAGCAGGACAGCATGACTACAACATCACGCACAAAAAAGAAGCGGGAGGGGAAGGGGGAGTTGACGATACAAATAATTTCACTAGCTAAATACCAAATATCCAAAACAAACAAGCTTAATAATAGATTACTCGTAATCTCCAAAAGGATAGATTTAGAGGTTGCCATAATGGCAAGAACAGCTTAGGAAGCAACAAAGTAATCATTGGTCAGTCCATAACGGCAATACAGCAAAGCAGTCACATTCAAAGATAAATGCAATTGTTCCCTCAATCAAAAAGCATTCTCGTCCATTAGAAACATTTCTCAAAGTATTTTTCATCTGTCTACCGTGAAAGGAGCAATACAAGCAAGTTACAATCTCACTGAGACCCAACATTCATTCTAAACAAAACTGTGCTTTTGTGCAGATTCATGTATGCATACACATGCAAATCCACATTCTGGCATAATGCTTAATGCTGCACAGAGCATATACTCTAGAATGTGTGGGCATAGCTGGGTGTGTAAACACATACATCTGTGTAAGCATACACATCTATATGTAAGATGAATGTTCAGTTTCAGTCTCACAAAATCAGGATGCATTTTCGCCCTTTTTTAAGGTAAGGTAGTCCAAGGCACTATAACGATTGGGGACATCGCGGAGGAGGAAGACAAGAGGAAACAGAGCATAAGAACAGGGAACCTCTCCCAATGCCCCTTGAAGGAGCCACACACCCTTGATTGAAAGAGGGATAATTAACATTATATCACCCCCTTGCATGTTTGGCATATTTTATGGTTATTTTTGCAATCTTCTCTAAAATTCTCCATTACTTGCCATGCCAACTTTGGCAGCTTGGTTGAGATTATAGGCAACTGGAGTTGGTAGCTAGACAAGGAAAAAAAACTTTTTCCCATAGGAATAAACAAAGATAAATTATAAAATGTATATTGAAAGGAGGTTTTTTTTGTTTGATGTATTAATGTATACTGAAAGGAGTTCAGACTAATTAATGGCCAAATAGGTATGCACTTGATAAGAAAATCGTATAGCTATCTCAGAAAAGTCGTAATGATTCGACCTTGGGATCCAAAAGTAAATAAGATTTCTCCAACAAAACAGTTAGCAGACAACAAAGGTCTAATGCAATATTACAAATGCAAAGGCAAAGAAGTGGGTATCAACCATGTGGTTGTCAACAGGGGGGAAAATAAGAGCATGTCCTAAACTAAGACATTCAAATAATTGTACAAAACAAAATACAACATGGCTAGGCTTCAACTTCCAATCAAACGGTACAAACCACAATATTCTGATATCAACATATTTTCACATAATAAAAAACAATATTGCTTCCCCATTCACCACCAAAGGCCTCAACTAATTTTGAATGAAGCAATAACACAAATACACAATCTATTGTTTGCAAAGTTGACTCCCTTTTTGCCAACTTCATACACTGTGCAAACATCTTTTAGTATCTCATAAATCTTTCATAAAAGATGGCCTCACCTAAGATACGGGCACAAGAAAAAACTGAAACATCATCATCTAGAGTGCCAGATGGACATCCCAAATGTTTAAACAAGGCTCTCTCTAATTAAACATAATCATATTGTTCTTTCTATTCTATCACTCGAGAGTGGAAACAACGCTTCACTTTAGGCCTATTCTTTAGAGCATTTGGTCTAACTCCATCTGCACTTCACTTCACTCACTTACAAGTTACAACCTACACTATCTGTACTCACTAGCATCCAACTACGGTTACCAACACTGAACTGCATTCAACTGGACTTTAGTTAACCTCATCAACTCCAATTACTTACATTTCATGCACTTAACTACAATTATATGCACTCAACCACCTATAACTACACATTTCACATTTACAAATGTCCTAAACAATAGGTCCTGCATCCCCTACACCGTCATAACAAAAAGGACAACTCCACATATCAGATTTCTACAATCGATATCACAAAGCAAACTAGCAGTTCCATATACCTGGTTTTAAGCAAAGCACAACATAGCCTAATGAACACAAGGAAATCCGGATCTTCATATGCCTTGAACTAATTAAAAAGTTGCAATATTTCTGATATGACCAGTAAACCACAAAATATTCACTAAAATGAGTAAACAGAAATTGCTGAGAAATTACTTACATTGCTCTGAACATACTCAGAACTCGATCCTAAAATCTTCTCCCCATATGCACTCAAACCGCCCCGGATCATTCCTGAACTTGCACCATAAAATGCGTTTCCAAACGGACTAGCTTGGGGAGGAAAGGCTGGCTGCTGCCCTCCCGGTTGAGGTCCCATATTGTTATTGTTGCTATTATACATGTTTAAATCTGAAGAGGGGCAAATACAGGAGTAAGTGAAACACAAACAATGCAGTCCTAACCCTAGCATACAGTTGATTCCTAAAAGAAGCTACATACAAAATAAACATATGTTGAGCGAGAAGCTGATCATAAGTTGACTTCAAAGCCAATCATGGCAGTAATAATATGATAAAACTTTGAAAAGATGTTTACTTTTGCCACAGTGTTTATCATACTACATTTACAACCAAAGACTTCAAAATGTCCCGTGATTTGAACAACCCGGAAAGAAAATCGATCAGAATTTCTCCAATACTCAATTTCGAAGCCAAATCATGACAGATTGACAAAAAAAGTCCCTAACAAATCCACACAAACGTGCGGATCTTGAAATCGAGGACAACAGTGTCAAGCATTCATCGCAATTTCCGAAAACCTAATTTCTATCGGTCAGGCCCGGTCCTGACATTTTTGGGGCCCCGGGCGATATAGTGTACCAATTTTTTTCGGAGCCCGGAAGACATAATCAAGCTACTTTTTTTTTTTTTGTTGGCAATCAAGAACAATAACATTACTAATTCAAGGCCAGAGCATCCTCAAGCAGTACATCAGATCAAATATTCTTAGATAATAAGACAAACACTCTCCATAGCTTCAAGCATCCAAAATTGGACAACAACCAGGTTGGATAAGTCATACTCAATTTGCCATATTCTACTTAGAGCTTAAGTTCAGTTAACAAATAGAAAATACCAACAAATGAAACAGAAACTCTAGTCCAGTAGACCAATATGCCCTACAATCAGGCCCGGCCCTGGGGGCAGGGGTGTTGGTTCAAAAGCAAAATAAACAAGAGTATCAAACCTAATAAACTTGTTGGTTGGCATCTTGTATTTGTTGAGAAACATGTTCCTATTCTCCATTGTTAATGCTTGTGACCTCTAGACAGCAAGTATCTTCCACAGAAATATATGGTACATGGCATAATAGGAAATCATGGAAGGATCAATGAGCCAAAACATAAGAGCTCCATCATACTGTGTGCTTGAATAATTCTAGATTCCTATAGGCCAACCTATTATCTCAAAATATTTGATCTCTCTTTTGGAGGAAGTGTATCACTGCTCCACTTATGAGCTCCACAATCACACCAAGTCACCAACCATTCCTTTTAGAGCGTTGATAGCTGCACAAAGGATTATGGGTTGGAATTCACATAAACACTTAACAAATTTTGTTGACTAAAGACAACACCATAAGGAAACAGAGAAAGGGCGAGGCTTTTAGTTCTCCATCGTTCAGCAACAAAAGACACTGACAACGCACCAAAATTCAATTACCCCAAAGAAACACAATACCAGATCAAAAAATACATCAAAGAATCATGAGAAACTAACAACCAGAAATTTAGAATCATACCCAAAAAGGCTTAAAATATCAGAAATTCAGCAATTCTGCATTACATCCATTCATCAGATATAAGAGAAGCAAAGCCATCAAGTAGTATTTCGAGATTCAATTTTATTTAATTGCAATAATGCAATTCAATAATACGCAAAGACGATTAAAAAAAAATACTCATCCATTCTACGACAAGCAATGCCCTAATTCATCTCAATCTCAAATTTAGAACTAACCTGAATAGTTTGAATCACTAAATAATTACCAAGCATGAGGAGAAAAGAATAGCAATTGGTAGCCAAAGAGCAAAGACGGCGACCTGAGAAGTGCTGCGCTGACTGGGTGAGCCGTGAGGAAGACGAAGAAGATAATTGAGGAGAATTATTAGGCGAACGGTTGCTTGGGTCTAAAATGCTATTGCTGAAAGGATAGTATCGGTTTCAGCTAAAAATTGAATCATCAAGGATGTTGCTCAAATATTACTAGACCGACGATCGAGAAAACGAAATTGAAAGAATTGTAACCCTAAAGAAGAGATGCGATGAATCACATAGCCAGGGAGAGAAGAAAGGGAGCAGAAAACGTAAGACTTACTTAGCAGATTACCCGGAGTAGCAGTTGGCCACGAAGATCGGAGGTAGAAAATTTCAAGACGATCGGCGGCGAAGAAACGAGGAGAGAGAAACCTTCGCTGCCGGCGAAATCACCACCGTCCAAAATACAAATCTACTCTCAGACTCTTGCCACCTCGAGCTCTATAGAGTTCATAGAACCATGCTCTTTTAGAATATATATTTAAGACACGAGATAGAAATCAACAAATCAGAGTGGCGCAGCGGAAGCGTGGTGGGCCCATAACCCACAGGTCCCAGGATCGAAACCTGGCTCTGATATCAGTGGCTTCTGCGCAACTTTTTGTGTCTTTTTTTACCGTTTAATTAATAATTAATTTGAAAACAGCAAAATATTGCAATATAAATTAACATCCTATTTGCACACAATTCATAATCATACATTCATACTAATTGTGGTACCCGTCCTACAGACGGGTTTGAATATTTTTTTTGTGATATGATAAATTTATTTTATCTATGACATTTTTAGTTACTTTATCCCATATTTTTCACACTATTCATATTTCCTAAGTACTTTTATAATATAGATGTGACTATATACCATATTTAAAAACTCTTGTTTTAAGTAAGTGAGTTATATTTCCAAACACTATCCTATCCACCCACTTCATCCTACTCCATCCGCCCTTCAACTATCTTACACTCTAAAAGAATATGACCCAAGTTTTGTAACTATTAAATTATTAATTTTTACTTGAATCTAGCTAGATACAACGACTTGTACTTTTAATGTCAAAATTTCCCAACCATAAATATACATGACGTGCATCGGCCTTCACCAAATATATACACAATTTGTATTCAACCCATCCGTCCGAATTTATAGATTAAATAACATAATTTTCAATTGGTGTTAGGATCCTTATTTATTGTATTCGAGGGAAAAACAACAAATTCACGTACGAATATAAGCTACAAAACAAGTCGTTTGTTATCAATTGTATTTGAGGACAAAATGGTAAATTTGAATGTAAACACAAACTACAAGAGAAACTCCTTGTTATTATACTCCCTCTGTTCCATATTAATTGACATATTTCAAATTTTTTCACATACCAAGGTTTAACTAAGAAACTACCCACATAAGTAAATAACACTATTTTCCAAGGTATTTTTTGGATATCAAGGTGTAGGTATGAGTAATTTTTATTAATTGAAAAAGTAAAAAGTTAACATAATTATTTAAATTAAAATAATTAAATTACGTATTGGAAAATGGAAAGTGAGAATTGTTTTGGGATAAAAAAAGTTAGTTTAAGTGTCAATTAACGGTCATTTACGATTTTCAGTGTCAATCTTTAATCAATAATTTCTAACATAACACTTTTACAAAAAAATATAATATTATATTTTTCTAATACTATTTTTTATAACGAATCTAACGACATCAATTTTGTATGATAAATCATTATATAAATTAAGATATTATTCCTAGATGACAGATAAAAAAAACGGAGAGAGTATTACTTATATAATATTTTAGATATGAGCCCATTTTCAAATTGTTGATAAAATAAATAAAAAAGATATTTTTACCACATAATTTATCAAAAAATTAAGAAAGAAAAGGAAAAAAAGAAAAACATTTAGATATGAGCCCATTTTCAAATTGTTGATAAAATAAATAAAAAAATATCTTTACCACACAATTTATCAAGAAATTAAGAAAGAAAAGGAAAAAAAAGATAAAAAGATAAAAAAAAACCACACCACAACACAACACAGTGCACAAAAATTAAGGCAAGTGCCTTTTCTACTTTTGTAAAGATTACAATGAAATTGTACAGCTTAATAAATGTCGGCTTTAGCTTGTAGTAGAAAGAAATAATTTGTAAATTATTAATTTTAATTTTATCTAATAGCTTAAGAATATAGCTATCATGATTATGAATATAAGTTTATGTTACTTTTTGTTTTAAAACACTTTATTAAATTCCCAAATATGAAACTACCCTTGCTAATGAGATTAATAACCTTGTTTGAAGTTGAAATTTTGGGTAATAAATAAAGGTTAAAATAAAAAGGGCCTATAACAACAAAGTTATTCTCAACTATTTTATAAATTGGTTATCAAAAAAACTATTTTATAAATTATTGTCACATATACTAAGTTTATACAACTATAGAAAGGGAGAACTTCCTCCATAAATGTCCCAATTTTCTTTTCTGAAAATGCACTTTATGATGTCATAATTCTGATTGCTTTATTATTATTACTATTGTTGTCATCGTCGTCATCATCATCATCATCATCTTAAGAACATGCTTTGCTCCCATAACTTCTTAGTACTTGCAAAACAACCATCTTGACAACTAGAAGTAAATCGACTACCCTTGCAAATTCGATGATGCCTCCTTTATTCATTGCTTCTTCCATTAGATACAGCAAACTTAAAGAGACCATCCATTTGCTGTGATTGTAGGGCCACTCTTTCGAACCGATCCTGCACCTTGAAGAGGTATACACTTCTTGGGTAACTGTAGCTCCCGTTGCTTTAGTGTTTTGTCCCTAAGGTATAGAATGGACCTCATCCACTATCATATCTTCCACACCCCTACAAAAGTTGGATGTAACTCTCGCCGTCATAAAGCTCATACTCATTGGATCGTAGAAGGTCACTTTTTTTCGCAAAACCTCCTCATAAGTGTTATCTGAGATGGACAATTTATCATCCCTGATTCTTTTTTCAATAGATTTTTTAAACGATTTAACATCTGTTTCGTCCTTTTTGACTAGATTGAAAGCTAGAGGTTGTGTAGGACTTGGGTAAATCTTATCCTCCACGTGTAGCATTGAGGTTAAACTAGAGGAAAGGGACGAAGTCTGATACTCATACTCCACATTTTCTTTTCCCTTGCACTTGGAGTAATTCTCCTCAATTCCAATTTCTTTGACTATTTTCTGCCTCTTTAGCAAGAGACTCGGCAACTCAATTCCCAACACGTGCACCCTGCTGAGACATATTTTTGACTCGCTTAGCAATTCTAGTGTGTTTGATGGTCATACATTTATGTCATTTTTTGATATGAGGGTTGCTTTGTGTGCCTTTTTAGAAGCCTCTACCCGCTCCAATTATCTCTTTGCCTCCAAGTTTGGAGGATCTATCTCCAACACTCTAGTAAGCACTTCCTTAGCTTCATTCAAGCTCCTCAACTTAACTTGAGTGACACCACTTCAGTATAATGGTCCTGAATCATTCCAGAAATCTTAGCTTGGGAAGGGCCCGGTACCCAAAAAAAAAAAAGAATAAAAGTAACCAAGTGACACAATCACTAACATCTACAGTAAATCTCCATGTCAATCTCTTTCTGAACGTTCTGAACAATCATAACACAAATAAAAGCAGGCAAAAGTTGAAGTGCCTTGCATCGTTACCATCTGCCTCAAACAATCATGTCAAGATGTCGAAATTCAATTATTCAAACTCACAAAGACGACTTTCCAAAGTACACATTGTTCACATGTCACTACGTCCAGCAACACCATGAATTACAACTGAGACTGTAGACAATCAGTGAAGCAATTCCATAAACTGCCAATTCTGCAGCATATTGTGTTGAGTTGTCCCACGTCGGCCTTTGACACCCATATTGGGGTGTTTAATGGCTTGGATGCCTTAACCTCCTAAGCTAGCTTTTGGGGTTGAATTGGACTCAAGTCCATTATTTCATATGGTATCAGAGACAGGGTCATTGATGTTGGGGCCGCGCCCGCAGTTGTCTACGCCTCGTGGTGAGGTGGGCGTGTTGAGTTGTCCCACATCGGCCTTTGATACCCATATTGTGGTGTTTATAATGGCTTGGGTGCCTCAACCTCCTAAGCTAGCTTTTGGGGTTGAATTGGACTCAAGTCTATTATTTCACAATATTTACTCCAAAGACTAAGATATAGACAGAATACAGATCTACATTGAATTGGACAGCAGGGAGAGATAAGATAGTTCAGAACCAGCTACAAAAAACATGATCTCAAAGAACAGACCGAAATAGGATACAGGTTTTACGATCATTTGACAACATTGGAGCCAAGATTTTGATCTGTTTGGGGACGTTTCAACTTCAGAAGATGGGAAACACCGGCAATTACATGAAGCCTACTGTTAGGAACCCCTGTCTTTGCCAATGCCATACCTTGTTTGTCCAAGATCACAAAGCAAGGTACATACTTTATGTCATAATGAAGAAGCTGCACCGACATCAAGTACCATAGGTTAGCAAAAATTGAACTGTTATGTTGTAAACTCTGACTTGTGCAAAAATCATCAAGACATCATGAATGACAATATTCATATCACTGAAATTTTCACTTCGGCTCGAAGTGACAATGTCGTACAACTGAAGCTATAACATAGTAAAAAGGAACATTCCAAAAAAATTGTGGCACCAAATTAATGTGTACGGAAACTCCTGCATACTATACATCAACACACAAATGAGAACTGTTTTTCACCATTGAACTGAGGATTATGACAGCCTCAAAACCAAAACTACTAAGATGCTTCCCACACTGACATCCCCCCTCACCAAAAGTAACATTCCCTCATTTCCCTGCATTTGGTAAACATTGATATGCCATTTAGACAATCTAGTTGACATTTCCAGATAATTATTTTCCGTCTTACCAAGCAGCAGTGAAATGAAAATTACTTTTCTTTAAACAATTTTCAGCAAAATCATTTTCCATCCATCAAAATACTCCCATAATAAAAAAATCAGATACAATGCTTGCGGGAAAAAAGCATATAGGTCCATAAACTAATCACCCTCTTTGAGCCTCAAAAGTCTCATGCCACCATCAATCAATTTCTCTATGCAAGAGTCCCATATGCATCAGATGCATTGCTTTAGAGAAATTTCTCAGTTTCTTCCCTATTTTCCATATACTCAATGGATCATTAATTAACCACTCTTATGAATCATCGCCATAATATCTACCTCCAAGCTATTAGGCCATTCAAAAAATATCAGCTTAGCCAAATGGCGTAATATTTTTTCGGGCCATGACATCTACCCCCCCCCCCCCCCAAAACAAAAAAAAGGCTCATTATTTGAAGACCAATCAACTTGGACATGTAAACCAGTCCAACACAAATGCTTAAGTCCAGGCATTTCTAATGGCTTGTACTGTTCAACACACCTACACTGCACAAAAACCATCTTGGGATATCAGGATCATTATTTGAGTGCGGCTAGGGGCATGGGGTGCATATGAGATATCACTTAAAAACAAACACAAGCGTACATTCGAATTGAGGCCACTCTGTGAATCTGTGATAAATGACCACATTAGGAAGGATTTAAAGTTAAGCAACTGCAATCTCACCCATTGACAACAGCAATTTTATAACGAAAGTTGGACTTCGCCTCACTACAACCAAAACAGCATTTTGAACAAGATAAGCAATTCAAATTCTTGTAGTTGTTGACATCAATCAATCGTGCCCACACTAACATACTTCCTTTAATGTAAATTGTGAAACATGTCCACACACAACACAATCACATTGCACACCACAGCAAAGACTCTATTCTCTCAGGATGCAATATTAAGACAACCATCCCCCCAACCAAAACAGAAGATATACTTGAGATGTAACTGTTCTTTCACCACTAACTGATAGAATGTGCACCCATCTCAAGTTACACAAGGGGAAAAAAATCCAGTGTCCTCAAAGAAATTACAAGTCTGCAGACAGTATCCATATACTTGGAATGATTTGCTAAAGGAACATACTGTGAGATGCAATTGCCCACCACAAAATTGGGTTTATAACTTCCTCAAAAGTAAACTAAACTGGGTATTCAACGGGACCAACGAAAACCAATAAAGTCATCATCTTTACAACAAATACAGTTACCTCAGGAAGCCATTTATCGTTTTCAGCATCGGCCATGACAATATTGAGCCAGTTTGAGTTGCGATTCTCAACTTCCATGACAAAATTAAGAAGGGAGTTGCAAAGGGCGCATTTAGGAGAGTAAAATTCAATAACAGTAGCTTCTTTCCCACTAGCTAAAGCCAAGGCCAAGGCTGTTTGCTCTGCTTCCGCTTGTTCTTCTGGGCTTAATCTCTTATTCGTCAATGGCTTCTTGTTCATCAAACTGTTAGCACTATTGAGACTGCTACTATTGATTTGGCCCAGATTGTTGAATTGGAAAAAGGGGTTAGAGGGTTTGTTTGAGATGGAATTGAAGAGACTAAAAGAGAGGGTACCGAGGGTTTGAAGAGATTTGAAGAGCCATGGAGTATCGAACTCACAAGGAGTTGGGGTTTTGTTGGGGTGGGGTTGGGAGGGGGAGTTGTCCCATGGCCATTTTATGCAGAAAATCGAGGGTTTGTTTGGGTCATTCCCCATTTTCGCCCAGGGAAGAAGACGCCACGGATTTTGCTGCGGGGGCTCTTCCTATTCTCTTTCTCGGCGAGCTGAATGTATTGAATCTTGCTATTGTAGTTCAGATAGACGCTACTCGACTCAATGAACAAGGATTCCAGAAAACTCTTATTCAAGTTTAATGATAATTTGTTAGACCGGCTAGATACCTTGTGAGAGGCTCTGATACCATTTGTTAGGATCGAAGTAAAAGATAGTCTAGTACTTGCAGCGGAAAAGGTAATTATCAGAATGTATAATATTGGGAAGAAATATAACAAGACAGTAATACGTGGAAACCCAAATCGAGAAAAACTACGGACGACAACGAAGCAATAATCCACTAGTATAAGGAGAGAGATTACAAGAGAGATCTAAAACGACTATGGCCCTGTTTGGCAACCAGCTGGTAGCTGGTAGCTGTTAGTTGTTAGTTGTTAGCTGTTAGCGGATAGCTTTTTGGATTAACTATTTGACTTTAGCTGTTTGGGTTAGCTGATTGCAGGAAAAATGTTTGGTAAGATAGTTTTTTGTAAAAAAACTATCTCAAAAAGCTTCATCAACTAGCTTTTTGAAAACTAACTTTTTGGGACGAAAAAGCTAATATAAAAAACTATTTACCAAACACCTCAAGTAACTTTTTAACCTTGGTCAAAAAGTTAAAAGTTATCCAAAAAGTTAAAAAAACTACCCAAAAAGTTGGCTAGCCAAACACCCCCTATATAACACAACGAGATCGACGGCAAGATCTCAAGGGGTTAATAGCACAGCTGGAATATATTGAAGGCAAAATAATAATTCTCTAAAAAAGGTGAAAAATGCTCTGTGTGTGTCGTATATGAATAGGTGAATAAAACTCTCTATTTATGGGAAAGACTCCCTATAAACCTAATTTAACTCCCACTCCAATTAATCTAATACAATTAGAAACCTAACATAATAAGGAAACCTAAATAATATCCTAATGTAATTAGGAAACAAATAATTGTGAAATCAAAAGACTGAGTGATTTTAGGACGCTTTCCTAACATAATTAACTGAAAGTTATAAAATCTAATATGCTCAATTAAACTTTATGCCACTTTTCATCCTATAATAATTTTTCAAGAATTTTTATTGTTGTCTCCTCACTTAGGCTCTGTTCGGCAAAAATAGCTGATTTAGTAGCGGATAGCGATTGAAGTAGCGGATAGTGGTTGGGATAGCGGATAACTGTTGCGGTTTAGCGGATAACTTATAGCTGTTCAAATAGCAGCTTATAAAAAATGTGTTCGGTAAAATTAACTATTGGGGTAGCTGATGAATATAGAATGACCAAAAAGGACATTATTATTATTATTATTATTATTATTATTATTATTATTATTATTATTATTATTATTGTTGTTATTATCATTATCCTCGTCATTTATTAGTTTTGCCGATTTTTCCGATGACCCTGTCCATACTTTAACAAGAAATTCAGATGAAAAAATCGACCCTTTATCTTTTCAATTAAAGATAAATCCAACCAGGACAAGAGCATGAGATTTGTAACTTCAAGGCTGGAGGAGGAAGAAAAGGGTGGTGTCCATGTGTAGAAAGAGAAAGAAGCTTATGAATTTGGAAGAGGAAGAACACGGTGGAGTCCAATCCACTGAAAATTCAATGTAAGAGCAAGTAAAGGGGCCAATTCCACTACAGTATAGAAGCATTATCTCCATACACTCAACAATTCAGTAGACCATCAATGTATCTAATGATTATGCGATCCCCAAAACTCAGCCTTCTCATATCAATAACCACCAATCAAAATCTCTTAAAACCCCCAGAATTCATATGAAACTGCAAATCCATAAGACAAGTGAAGCCAACAAACTTGAAACATCAAGTAACCAGACAAACTAGTTACTAAAATTACGATTAATCTCAGAAATGAAGATGAAAAGAAAGAGGATAAAAGGGGTATGGATATGAGAAGAAAAACTTAGTAGAAATAGTAGCGAAGGCGCATAGGCCAACAGCTACAGCCCAACGTGAAGGCAGAAGATGGAGGCGATCTTGGACGAAGGTCGGGGCTCGTCGTCGGGGATTGTCTCCAACGCTGCACTGGAGGTCAGGTGAGAGAAACGGTGGTGCGTTGATGAGGTGATATGAATGGTCGTGGAGGAGAGAGAAAGGAGGTCATGTGAGGTTGACAGACTTTTATAGTAATGGCATTATTTGTAATTTCTGTAATAATCGAGGGTAGTCTTGGAAATTCATACTCCAAATGCTGATTCCCCCTCCCAGACGTTAATAAGTGTAACATTTGAGATTTTTTATCAAACGTTCCCCAAAACTCTATCTGCTAATTCCAAACGTTGTTTTACCGAACACAAAAAAATATCATAAAATAATGTTTTGACCAATCAAAACGCTATACGCTGACCTAAACGCTGTTGCCGAACAAGGCCTTAGCCTTTACGCCTAACATATCACTAATTAAGGTTGAATCTTGAGCCAGTACTATTAAATGAATGGTTGTTTGATTCAATCGACCCTAATTAACTCAATCTTGTAATTCCATTCTTTATAACCTTAAACTTATCTCATATATCTACAGTAATATTTTAAATGCAAGCATCATTTGATAGGCTATGTTGATGGAAGTTTGGTTTGACTATGTTCAATATGTGTTTCTATAGATTGATGGGAGATCAGTCATTATCATGCAATCTAAGTAAGATATTTTACAGATGAACTTGGGATGGATTTTTTGAACATCAACTAAATTAGACACGGTTCTAGCAGTATCTAATGGAACATCAAAGTCACCTCTTACAGAGATTGAGATTTAGTAAAAATATCTTCAATAACGTGAGGATTAGTAAGACTATCGACTATAACATCAATTGTTGTACCCTAATAAATGGTTAAAGTGAGGCTTTAACAGTCAACTCTCCTCTACAAGGATAACCACAGTGAGATGTCAAGTAGAGATGGGGTCACACAACCACCACACTAGGAGCAACAAATGCCTAACTCTAAAAGTAGGCCTATAAGGAGTCTCTATGAGTGCTACAATGTCCATCGAAGAAATTGTAGCCATCAAGATTTGAACCTCGGTGGGGAGGATATCCTTCCAACTCCCACACCACTAGAACACTATGCTCGTGTTTGAAATGACAATGTATATCACTAAAGTGTAACTTCCTATAGAAAGCATATAACTTAGGAACTCCACACTTAAGCAAGTTTGGCTTGTAATAGTCCCAAGATGGGACGATATTGATCTACCTAATCTAGATCCTTGAATGCATTTTGGATAATTTCCGTAATGTGGGAGGGGCAGACCGTTACATCAATTGAATTTGAACCTTGGTTGAAGCAATTCTAATATAAGGGATCCACCTCCTACAATTGGCTTTGTCATTCAAGTCCACAAAGTAGATCCTTCTCTTCTGCAATTTCGCCAAGTAATAACCAATTTCGTAGTTTTCATAAATCTTTCCTTGAAAGGTTTAATCACTCTGCCTCCCTTCTTATGTAGTTATATAAGCAGATTAAACAAAAATAAGGAATTTTCAACGACTTACTAAATTTGAAGACTAACAATGTCCTTAGAAAAGCAAAATTTTTGACAACATGAACGAATTGAACCAACTCAACCAAAGTTTAAGTTGATGATTGAAAGTTCAACAATGATTTTATATCGACGTATCCCATCACGTGAATAACCTTTGGGTTTGAAGCAAGCGTTTTGTTGGACATCATGCTATCTTCGTTGTTGCATGTTTCCTTTGCCTTTGACGAGAGTTCGATCTATAATATTCTCATGTCCTCAAATAGTGTTGTTATATCATATTAGTAATTAGTGAATGCCTCAACCTTATTTCCTAGGGATGGGCGGATGGCAGTGGGGCGGGAAATTGCCATTCCCGCTAGGGCCCCGCCCCGCTCTGTGCAAAAATCCCTCCCTCCCCCTCGAGAGGAAAGGGGATGAGGACAAGGCAAGTTTCTAAGTCCTCGTGCAGGGATGGGGGCAAAATTTTCTCCGTCCCCGTCCCCGTCCCCGCTTACCCGCTTGTGATAATTATCCTCCCTTTTCCCACATCCTCGTCCCAAATTTCTATTAAAATATCTAAATGTGCTTCATATATCAATATTATATGTATAATATTATAAGCAAAATGGTAACTGATGTGTTGACTTAAGGGTTCTCACTTTCATTATTGAACTTTCATTATATTATAATTTTTTCCTTATTGTATTTGATAATGTTTGTCCAACTTTGTATAAATTTGTATTGTTGAATCTCACTTGACGAGGAAACGTATCTTTGTATAAAGTTGTAATGTTGAACTGCATTTGCTGATGTCGTGTATCTTTTTTTATTATATATGACAATGTTGAAATAATTATTTATATACCCGTTGGGGCCCTACTGGGGTTGGGTATCCTCCTGGGATTGTGATACATCGCAAGTGCACGGGTGTAGATGTAACTTATATCAAAGTCGTTTTCACTAGGACTTCTCTCAATTACACACCAAACTAGTCTCCTACTAATCTCTAAATCGGTCAGGTTTTTGGTTTTGTTAATCCATCACTATTTCAAATAACAATGCAAACATAATTTACAAGATAAAATCAATAAGGAAAAACGTTTAGGGGACAAACCTAAGTTACTCTATGAATCAAACGTTCAGGTTATGTTGATGGGAATTTGGTTTGACTATGTTCAATAGGTGTTTCCATAGTTTGATGGAAGATCAGTCATTATCATACATTTAAGTAAGACATTTTACAGATGAACTTGGGATGAATTTTCTGAGTATCAACTAGATCAGACATGGTTCTAGTAGTATCCGATGCAACATCAGAGTCACCTCTTAGGCATATTTAGATTTGGTAAATTCTCTTCAATAATGTGAGGGTTAGCAAGACTATTGCCTATAACCTCAATTGTTGTACCCTGAAAATTGATTAAATTGAGGTTTTAAGAGTTGGCTCTCCTCTACAATGATAAACTACGGTGAAATTTCAAGTAGAGATGACTCTCCTCTTCAAGGATTGTAACGCCCTGACCCCTCCCGAGCCGCGGACTGTTGGGAAAATGATGTTTGACCGGCTTGAATCTTCATCATCTTCACTTAACTTGGCTTCTTGATCTTCTTGCGGTATGTATGACAAGATGGAGATATGACTTAATAACCAATGGTAAACTTGTTTGGATATCGCTAAGAGTCATGGTTTCAAACTCATTTTCCTTAAGAACTATTTACTATACCGTAAATATTCCGAGGGATAAAACTTAGCTCTTGTTGCACTCAAGACATAGGTTTCTCACTTGATACTCTCAAGTATAGCTGCAGTCTATACTTGAGAGGATATGATTATAGAATGAAAGAATTGATGCTTGTGATGTTCTCAAATGGCTTGGGAATGTCTCCTATTTATAGGAGAATTCCACAGCTAATATGTAACGTCCCGACTTTTGGGGTATTATTTAATCTTGAATTAACGGAAGCGTATTTAAAAGCCGAGATCGCCACGCCGCTTTCCCACGAGGGAAAAGCAAGGCTTTTGCTATGAAAATAACTGAAAAGAAATATATTTCACAAGGAAAATTTTAGAAAATAAAAAGGTTGTTCAACTACAATGAAAATATTAAACGTGCGGTCAGATTGAAGAGGTGAGCCAACTATTAATATTGAAACTTAAAAACTAATAAACTATGTGGCGGCTTGATTTGCTATGCGAGTTTCCTTGCCACGAATCTGCCCAAAATGTCCGCTGATACCTAAAAACAAAACATTTGAAAAACATGGAGAAAAAAATGAGACGGGAGCTCAATATATTCGACACTGTAATGTAAAAACATTTTAAAAACAAATAGTTTTATTGGGGCCCAGTGTAAATTCATTTTGAAATAAGGGAGAAGAGAATATGCTCAAACAGTTGCAGGTTATTATCTGAATGTGGAACTCTACCCAAATAATATTAATAAAATAATAACAAAATGTAACAATAATGTTAAAATAACGCAACAATGATTAGAACATAGACAAGTAACAGGCATTGGGTAACACATAAATAAATCAATACAATATAATTACACACAACTAATAATTGTTAAATAATAATGACACATATTGATCATTGCGACAGGGGTTAGTAATTGGATTTTGGAAGCCAGCGCCCCCTTCCGGCACGGTTTCCCAAGACACATGCACTCGAGGTCGGTCAACCCTCGATTAGGTATAAGATAGACCATGAAAACGCATGTGTTCAGGCCGATCAACCCGATTATTTCACGATACAGTCAACGCTAGGTTTTTGAAAAGGGTGTTTCCCAAAGGCACATGCACTCGAGGACGGTCAACCCTCGATTAGGTACAAGATAGACCATGAAAACGCACGTGTTTGGGACACTAACGAAACATCAAATGCTCCTAGGATACTTGCACTCGAGGACGGTCAACCCTCGATTAGGTAAAAGATAGACCATGAAAACGCATGTGTTCGGAACATTAAATGTTAGGTTTTCGAAAACGACAATGGGTAAGTCCACATATATTAATCATAAAACCAACTTTGAAAAATAATAAAACAATAATTATTCCACTTTGATATTAGTAGCTTATGTTTTTACATTTAAACAGTTTCGAAGGTTACAGTCATCGAAATATACCTGAGTTGGCAGATAAAAGAAATAATAAATCATCCCTTTAACTTGAGAAATCTGATTGAATAATAATAAATAAATAGTAATAATATTAATATTAGAAGTAAATTTTATAAACAAGATAGTTAAAAATATGAATTTAGAAAATTACCCCCAAATTGAGATAATGGGCTGCTGCTATTGTTTTAGAAGGCCCAAAGGAGTGAACTTGGTTGGGTAAAAACTTAAAAGGCTTAATCTCCCTTCTCCCCTTTTTAATTAAGCGTACAAGAGATCAGAGAGGAAGGGCCAAGCAGAAGGGAGTTGATGGTGGTTTTGGGCGGCGAGGGACAGGGACCGAGGGTGGCGGTCGGCCGTCGGAAAAATTCAGAGGAGGCCGACTAGTACACCGGCGACGAAGAAGACCACCGTGGTGGTGGCTGCGAGGGTCGGCGCCGCGAAACAGGGGAGGAAGGAGATGGGTTTTTGGGTGTTTTTGAACAGTGATTCGGGGCGGTTTTAGGGAGTTTTCCGGCGAGTTTTCGGCCCCAAAAAGGTAAGTATAACTCAGATTGATGAATTTCGATTATTGGTGTGAATTTGGATTCGATTTTTGGATGGTTATGGAGATGGATATGGATGAATTTTGGGGATGGATGTGTTACTCTAGTATTCCAATAGGCCGCATCCAACTCAATAATAGATCCTCCTAATAGTGTACGATCCCTCAAGTAATTCGCACATTTCATTTAGCAACCAATGCAACCAATCAGAACAAGATTCACATGCAATGCATCCGTCTAATTGAAAGATACACTCAGAAAGCCCAAATATCACGTATAAAAATCATTAATAACAAGGTAAGTTCATTATTTAATCACAAGATCTTTTCGAAACTCAGCTGGTACATAGTTACACACAATTTATAAACTTCACAATTTTCAAGTAGGATATTATTCATACTTCAAAACCTTTCAAAATCAAACCAAATAGGAACACAACACCTTCAATATTTGAAGAGTAATTCACACACTTTGAAACAAGTACTAGAAGTTATTCAAATTGCCTTTTCCAACCATTCATAACCATAATATATAAATGTTTCCAATAAACCAACGGTTTAATAAAATCCTTCTTTCTTTTTATTGTACGAAAATACCAATACCACGAGCGTAGGGTACTTTCAGCACTCTCCAGTCGGGCCCGGTTCCCCCTTAAGACAGTTAGTTTAACTTCCCGGGAGTTCTATCGTCAATGGACTTTATATACCTAGCCGATTCGGATCCCCTTTACATGTGGTAACCCCGACTTTCCAATTAGTCCACAGTACCTAGTGCAATATACCTAGCCCAAAAATCATTTCAAACTCGTAAATCGCATATCAATTCCATACCATACACTTCTCATCCAAATAACTTTCCCAAATCTCGTATATAAGTGTATATAAAGTAGGAATATACCTTTCATTCAAAATAAAATAGCTCAATAGGACATTTTCCAACTCTTTTCCCATTCAAGAAACCAAATCCCCAACAAATGAATTCATAAACCTTTAAAATAATCAATTACCACATAGAAATCACATAACCAACTTAAAATATACACAAGTATCAAAATCCAAACCATTTCTTAGAATAATACTTTAAGTCATACAAAACTCAAGTACATAAATAAATACACGTAATTGAGCCCATAAAGCCTGTATAAATTCAAATAAGCCTTCTTAACATGTCAAAAATGCATTCAAATACTCATAGCGTCCTAAAAATAGCAAAGTCTCCCAATACGCCCTTAAAAACTCATTGGAAACACCTTCTTTTGAACTAAATGCATGGAATACCTTTCAAGTTCACATAAATTTCAAATAATTAGGAAGAGAAAACACACACAAACTTAAATTAACATATAACGACTAACAAGCAATCTAATTTCCATTCACGCTAAGACTAGAGCATAATCACAATATACTAGATACCAAACCCTCCAACCATAAGCTCAAAATCTCCCTCTTTAAATATATATAACTCATCCATGGTCTATGTATGCATACCATACTTATCAAATCAATATCATTCTAACTTAAATAAAACCTTTTGAGTATATTAACCTCATATTCGCATATATAATAAACTCTTTCAATTCATAATTTGCTCCATCCCCACACAATTCACATAACAAGAATAATACTTAACATAACCAGTTTATAATCCATTTTTTTCATCAATTGACCCAAAGTATTGTGTTTCACAATTCAACCCGAGTTCCCTCCTCACCTACACCGTCCCAAACAGGCCTCGACACTCAATATTCAACCCAAATACCATCCAACTTCCAACTCAGTTACATAATTCAATCCGACCATTCCGGCATAATCAACAATTTCATACATAAATTCAATATATAAAATCTGTAAACTAAACCTGAAACTTAATAGTTATTAAGAGGGGACAAAGATTACCCACATGATTCGATTAATCTTAGACCCAACATCTCAATTTCGTCCTTCATTTGTGCGACCAAACCCATCCAAAACATACAGGAGTTTTATCCCTGCCTCACGTACCAACAGACCATGGAGCACCTGCCCTCAGTCACTGTCGCGCGGCCGCCGCTGATGCCCAAGCTGCGTCGCGCCGCACCCTCCACCACCGTGAATCAAGCGGTGCTGCCCCCACCGAACTACTGCCCCTCTTCTCTCACTATGTTCTCGCAAGGTTCCTAGAAAACGGGGAGAAAGAAGAAAAGACCAGAACGACATCAACCACCGGCAACCGAATAGCCACCGTCGCACAATCGCCTCTGCTCTCTCTGCGTTTGTTGTTCGAAGGGAGGGAGAAGAGCCGCCTGACCCCCTCTCTTCGTGCACGTCGATGGCCGGCGGCCAGGCGGCAGCACCGCTACCGCCACCGCTCTCTCTCTCTCTCTCTCTCTCTCTCTCTCTCTCGTGTGTGTCTGTTGTGCGAAGAGCCAGAAGGGGCTTGTCCCCTTTTCTCCTTCTTTGGGTCGTAAAACACAAGAGGAAGAGAGAGGGGATTAATCCCCTTTTACTTATTAATTGTACTCCAATCCAAATAATAGTAACCCCCTTCTCTTATTCCCTTCCTTTTTCAATCTATAACCTAATTACCAATAATATAGCTAGTCAACTCTTCTAATAAAATTCTAACTTTGATAAATAAATAAATAAAATAATATCCACATAATATAGAAATGCAACAATTAATCCCATAAATAAATAATTAACCCAAATTAGACCCATAACCAAGATAATTACTTTTAATAAAATTCCCGGGTCTTACACTATCATTGTTCCTTTCTTGCCAAAGTGGATGATCTTAGTCGTTTAATGCTCCTGCTCGTGTTAATAACCTAATAAAGTCGGCAAACCAACAAGGGTTGGCATGAGTGGGCGACACTCATGCCGCCCACTTATGCCCCTTAAGTACTTCGTTACGTACGGAGCAACCCTAGTTGGGAGGGTAACCCCTCTTCGGAGGGTCGTTCAAATTCCCGAAAAACCCAACCTAAAACTTTTAAAAACTATAAAAAAAAAAACTGCGAAAAACGTTGGTTTACCAATGTGGCTTGGCGTGGGGGGTAGCTGCCCCTCGCCCCTTAAGTACAGTTGTACCAATGGAGCATAGCCACGCTGGGAGAGTAACCCCCTAGCGGGCCGCGTATTCGATCTCGAAACATGCCAACAAGAAAAAATAAAAAAATAGAATAATTAAGTTGGATAAAGTAGTGGAACCCTTTCTATGTCTCCTACGGTCGTCACAAAGCCAATGGCGACACTAAATAGATGTGGGTGACGCTTAATCGGAAAATTGAGAAATAAAACCGAGCTTGAGCGTGAAAACTTCTTCGATCGACCAACCTAAGCTATAAAAGTTTGATTAAAGGCCCACTTGCACTCGTGCACAAGGATTTCGCTCATCATGAAATTGCTTGGAGTTAAAAATTTTGAGGATTGGAAATCTTCCGACTTAGGTGTCCTTATTGTCTATATTTGCCGCTTTTTTTTATTGATAAGTTCGGTTACGTAACTAGTTGCATCGTTATGGGCTTGAATATCTTATTCTTCTCCTTTATTTTCTTTGTTTTGTTCTTTTCACTTCTCTTTCTCCCCTCTCTTTTCCATTTCTCTCATAGCTTTTGTGGGTATAGCTGCTATAAACCCTCACGAGACCTACCTCGTCCACTTGGGCTACCAGGTGGTTCAAAGGGTTTGATGCATATGCTAAATGCACTCGTTGCCTCCCACGAAAGCAGAGTATTTGTCTAGGTGGCAGTTTTGTCTTATTTTGCTCGGGACGAGAAAAAGGCTAGTGTGGAGGAGTTGATTAGGCTCATTTTGAGCCTCATTTAAACCCTTCTACTTAGTCTTTTGGCTCGGTTCCCTTGTTAATAATGCCACTTATCTTGTGTTTTCCCCCTTTTTTGTAGGCTCCGAGCGTGAACCTAAAGAACCCAGGAAAGGAGCGAAATCCATGGGTTGATAGGTCGGCCCGAGACCCGAAGATAAATGCCAAGACTTGGAAGAAATCGGGGACCGAAAGGAGCTAAAATGGCCTAAAAATCAAGGAAAAAGAGAGGGGCACGATCGTGTCACCAGACCGCACGATCGTGCACCCATTGCAGCTGGAAGTCCAAGTCGTGAAAGAGGGGCACGATCGTGCCATCATTCGGCACGATTGTGCTGCCCTTCTTCGCAGCTCCTTGTTCGGTCTCGTTTCGAGCCGAATTTTTATCATTTATAGGGTATTTTTGCTTGTTCTAGCCCCGTAATTATATATTAGATATGATGATTTCGTGTTTTGTAGGAAAATAAAGAGTTAGAAGGAAATTGGGCTTAATTGAGGCTTTTTAGGGAATCCCGAGTGATTTCCCGATCCGACCCGAGTCAACCCGAGCCGAGGACCGAGGCGAGACGAACCCGGGAATTCCTTCTTCATTGCATCAGGTCAGATGGGCGTCGCACCCGAGTCAGCAAGGGTCGCGCCCGTGACAGAGTTCTGTGGCAACAATGCATCGGCCCAAGCAAGAAACTGCATACCGCCGCACCACACTGAGTCGCGCCACGCCTACGCTGCCGAAGCAGAAGGAAAGGCCTGCAGCAGAGTTGGGTCACGCCCGCGACGTGTTATGTAACGCCCGCGACTGATCTGAACGAGTGGCGGATGGAACGGGAAAGAGGTGGGTCGCGCCTGCGACCCTGGGTGTCGCGCCCGCGACAAGCAAATTCTGCGGAAAATTGTGCATGACTGGTGTAGTTAGTTTTAGGGTTTTGGCTGTATTTCTTTCCTTCTATAAATACCCACATACATTCAACATTGTATCTATCTAGTTTTAAGCTAGTTTTTCATTATTAGGAGTAGGATTAGAGTAAAATTAGGTTTAATTGTTTTCTTTTATCTTGCTTAATCTTTTAATTGTTCTTCAAGCCTTCTCTAGATTTCTTGCAATTTGTTCTCAACTCTCTTTTCAAGCAATTTCCATTGAAGCAATTTACAAAGCTTTTGCTCTCTCTCTCTCTCTCTCTCTCTCTCTCTCTCTCTCCCTCTCTTTTTCTCTCTCTCTCTTTGGTCTCCATTAATGCTTTGATTTCAAGCTTTCTAGTGTTAGTTCCATAAATCCAACTTTTAGTGAGGAGGATGGCTAAGGGTCACAAATTCTACTATCAAGTGAGGATTTGGGAATCCTTAGTAATCCAATTCACAATTTCCTTGTTTGTTCGGGGGAAAATTCGAGGTGAAAGATTCAAGTGAAGATTAGTTCATCGATGGTATAATTTCTTGTTCCCAATTTCATTGTTTATTCTAGTTGTTCATTGATTTCTTAATTTCATATTTTTATTTCATGCTTTCTTGATTATTATGAATCCATGCTCAGATTAGTTTAATCGCCTTCTTTACATAATTTACCGCTTTCCGTATTTGAGAAAACCCCAACGCAAATCGATTTCCTTGTCAAGCCTAACACCCATCCTTGTGGATTCGACAACCCTAACCTCATAAAAACCCAAAAATACGCAACCGAACACTCCTCAGCCAAGGCACAAGGACGGCACGATCATGCAAGCTAGTCAGCACGATCATGCCCTACTCTCTGAAAATTTTGCACGATCGTGCCGTACCTCTGCATGATCGTGACACATCCCGCCTCTGCAGCGTGCCAGAAACATTCAAACGGCACGATCGTGCCGTACCACCGCACGATCGTGCCATGTTCGGATTTCAGCCTTGTTTCCGAAAATCAAAAAGACGAGCTTTGGGGTGTCTTTAGGGTACTATATATAGATCCTTAGGATTGTAAATCAGCAGCTTTCATCAATCCCTAGGGTGCTTAGTAATCTTTTAGTGTTTTCTCTCTAGTTTAGCCACAAAAACTCCTTATTTTAAGCACTTTTCTCTTAATCACTTGTTAATCTCTCTCTTTAAATCTCTTTTTTTCTCTTCATTTATTGCTTTGTTCTGGTTTGTATTCAACATTGGTAGACTTTTGAAGGTTATTTATGTTATATTGGAAGCATTCATTTAAGAAAAGTCATCATAGGGTATATTTTCTCCCATTTTTACTGTTTTATTGCTTGTTTAAGTGTTATTAGTTAGTTTAGTATCTTGTTTGATGAATATGAGTTCCTTTTTTAGTTTAAGTTTGAATGTGGTTGGTTTAATGTTTATGAATACGTTTAGTGGCTAAGTTTTTCTGGGCTTGGGGGTTTAATGGCCCCTAATGAAGGTCTAATCTTGAGGGTTTAGTGAAGAGGGGTGGTTAACATGGGTTTAAAGATTCTTTCACCTCTAACCCTATTATTGTGGGAGGTTTGGTTGGCTGAGAGGTTGCCAAAACTCCTCTAACACAATGACTTGGGTTTTTGGTGGGGTAATTAGCCCATCTTTCATGAGAATGAGGATTGGGCTAATTAGGGTTGTTGTATTAATTACTCTTAGTTGCTCTTTTTCATGAGAGTGAGAAGAGCAACTAAGTTTCAATCTAATGTTATCCTTGAGAGAAGGGCTTAGAGTGGCTTAATTTCATCAACAACTCATTTCTAACCCTACTTAATCACCTTTCATTCCTTTATCTTCTCGGGTTAGGCTTAATTAGGTGGTTAAAACGACCCCCGAGTCCTTCCTTTCTCGTGATTGCCTTTCGTGTTTAGTTTCTAGTTAGTTTTGGCTCTCGCTTAGTTAATCATTCGTTTAGTCGTCTTAAAACCTCAACTTTGTGAAACCTTGTCTTTTACCGAACTCTTTAACATAAAACGAATCAAATTTGACCTTAGCTCCCTGTGGATACGATATATAAACCGGTTGTGTTACAGCTTCATCATTAGGAAAGGTCGAAATGGAAAATCTGAAAGATTAGTCCCACTTGAGTCTAGTGTCTTCTCGGCATGTACATATTAACTGTTTTTGATTGATTAACGATGTTGTTTGATTAGCTTTGGTATAACGACAATTATGAACTCTCCTTTTTTCCATTTTGTAAAGTTTTGATTTTCACTTTCCTTTTCTCTTTTCTTTTTTCTTTTCTTTCGATTTTTATCGGTATAGGTTCTACAAACCTTCACGAGACCAACCTCGTCCACTCGGGCTACAGGAGAGCTTAAAAGGCTTGATGCATACGCGAAATGCATCCACGATTCTTGCAAAAGTGAGTTAGGTGTTTCCCTGTTTTGTTTAGTTTTTTGTTTTGTTTTGCTCGGGACGAGCAAAAGTCTAAGTGTGTGGGGGGGAGGGGGGGATGTTTGGCTCGGTTTTAAGCTAAATGCGTCTTTTTTCCTTAGCATTTTCCTCAGTTTTTTTTGTAAATATTAGTATTTTATATTATTTTCCTTCTTATGTAGATCTGTCGCCTTTTGGATGCTTGTAGATGAAAAGCGCGTAAAACGAGGTCAAATTAGGCCAAAACCTGACCCGAGACCATGAAGAACCAAGCTTTGATCCCGAGGAGAACTAAGAGAACAAGCCCTCAGTAGGGGAGTCACGGCCGTGACACAAGACCTCACGACCATGACCCCCATTGTGCCTTGGCAGCTAAAGAAATGGGGAAAAGGAAGCTTTGGACAAAACAAGGGTCACGGCTGTGACACCATTTCTCACAACCGTGACACCTCCATGATCTGGGTTCTTGAAGTAGCAACCTCACGGCCTTGACTACCTATCTCACGGTCGTGACACTGAAGAAGTGGTGCAGATAGAAGGGACCTCACGGCCATGACATCCACTTGTCACGCCCTTGAGGGATGAAGAACCTTTCCAGCAAAATCAGGCCTCACGACCATGATACCCATTGTCACGGTCGTGACATACAGAGAGCGCATCCCACTAAGGGTTGGCATAACCAGTTAACTGCAAAACCGGTTAGCCGCATATGCGGTTAACCGCTTTTGCGACTTTTGGATTTTGAAAACCTAAACCTAAACCGCATAACCGGTTAACCGCTTTGAAATATGGAAACCTGAATCAAACCGAAACCACCAGTTAACCACATATTATATGCGGTTAACTACGGTTTATGGTTAACCGTAGCAAAAATTATTCATTTTCCCAGTTTTCCGCTTGGAATTTCAAAAAAAAAAATTAAAACTCACTCATTTTTTTACCACTGTAGTGGCATACAATAGAACCTCAAACATAGGTTTTTTCATTAATTGAAACCGGTTAACCGTAATTAACCATTTAAGAAAATTTTGAAACATAAACCTAAACCGGTTAAACTGATTTGGTTAACCAAAACCGCTTTTACACAAAAATTAATTCAGTTAACCAGTCAAACCGGTTTGGTTTTACCGGTTTAGCGATTTGGTTTTCGGTTTAGGGTTTTTTATGCCCACCCCTACCTCCCACCAAAAGACAAGTCACGGTCGTGACCCCTACTTGTCACACCCGTGAGGGATACGAACCTAGCAATGTCTTTGGAATTCTCCAGGTGTTACTGCCGTGACGATTTGTGTTGCGCCCTTGACGACCCTATTCTGCCGATTATTTTCGGCCAAAACAACTGCGTTTTAGCCAATTTTTCCCCAAGTATATAATGTAAATTCCCTGATTTCAACAGTACACTTTACTTTCTAGGTTTACACTTTATGCTTTTGAGTTTCTAGCTCTCTCTTAATCATATATTAGGTTGTTAATCACTTTTTGATCAAGTTTAATGCAATTTGCTGCTGATTTCTGAAGTTCCTGATTGCAATTTGAATTCTTTTCATTGTTCTTCCACTTCAAACCCTAATAGTGAGTATTCTTGTCTTCTTTATGTTAGTTTTGGATTGTTATTCTAGAATCATGATAAACCTAGTTTCAATCTATGAGTTTTTGTTTATTACAATTATGAGTAGCTAATCACCTTAGAGTTAGGGGGTGATTAGGGCCCCTAATGGAGGATTAGGCATAGATTAGTGGGATTAGGGCAATTAATGAGGTAATTGGGTATCCTCCCTCTATTTCCACTCGGTGTTGGAGAGTTTTGGTGTCAAGAGGTTATGAACTCTCCCCCAAACATCAAGCTGGAGATAAAGGTAGGATTAATTGATTTCTAATCCCCGAGACAGAGGGATTTTCGAATCGATTAGGTAGAATTACGTTCGAATACTGTCAAAGTTCGTCATATACGAGAGTCATGACAGGCTTTGGCAAGTATGCCTCAGTTTACCACCCGAGAGGGGGAAATCGATGCTAGCCTACGCATGGGAAGTAAGGATTGATTAACCGCCTGAGAGGGGGAAATCGATACTAACTTATCATGCATGCAATTCTCACGCCCGATAACTGAATACCGATCGTTCCTAAAACCACGAAATCTGTGTTTAGTCTTTCACTAGATTGGTCCGGTATTACCCTCGAGCCCTTATTTCTCCTTATTAGTATTAAACCTTACTTAAACTGATACAATTGCCTATTCCTAGAACCTCCCTTGAGACCAAAGACTGAACCTGAATATTAGGGCCCCAACTCCTCGAGTCGATACGACCGTTGTCCTAGTCCTAAGGAAACGTTAAGCATTATTTTGCCAAATAGACATCAATTTCAACCAAAATGGACATTGTACACAATCCAAATGGACATCGTGCTCACAAAAGATGTCCATCAAATTCAAATAAATTGGATATCATGTGCACAGTGTTCGACAAAATCTTCAAAAGACATCATTATGTTCAAACCAAAAAAACATCAAACCCGATCTTCATGTCATATTCAAGATGAACATTACATACACACTAAATGGATATTAAGGGCGGACCAAAAGGACATCACGTATAACCCCAAATAGCCATCATGCTAACATAAGATGGACTTCACATCGAAACAAAATGGACATTATGTCTTCACCAAAAAGGACATCAACTCTTCACTAAAAGGGCATCCAATACTAACCAAATGGACATTAAGTCTTCATGAAAAGGACATCAATGGAACTAATATAGTACCCTCACGTGCGAATTCAACAACCAATTCAAATCAAATGAACATGACATTCATCACTTAAAACAAACGCACGGAATGCAAATCAATTGCCCCCACTGATTTTCAATAATAAATGTTCAGTCGAAATTATTGTCATAATTTACCACTCACCATGTAATACTTTTCTTTCACAATCCATTAACACCTTCCTCGCCGAGATTCATGGTCGTCCTCCCCTAAATTGTTCGACACTCAGAATTGTTAAGAAGAATGCTCGATTTTCACTGCAAAACTTTGCAATCCTCAAACTTTCGCTAACAGATGGTGTCTGATGCTCACATATAGGGGTTTTCAGTTCACACTACGTGTTTAGGGAGTGAGGGTGGTGAAATCAATCAGCAACCTTGACATATGCACGCGAAATATGTTTCCCTAGCAAAATTAATGCATCTACTTGTTTTTCTTTTGTACTCTTCATCATGTGACTGTGTCAAAAAATGGAGCAAAAAATAAATAAAAAAGGTGAAACATTTAGGACCCTTAATTTATGATCTAAGGGTAAAAAATTCCCCTGCTCATGCTCATCTATACTCCATTCTTATTCTATATATATATATATATATATATATATATATATATATATATATATATATATATATATATATATATATATGGAACTGGTCATATGATCATGACCCTTTCGTGAGCATGTGAGTATAGTTTAATTTCTAGCAAACATCAAGTATTATTTTCGTGGACATCAATTATGAAAGGTGGACTTAAATTATTGTTTTGTAACGCCCCAGCCCCTTCCGGGCCGCGAACATTACCGATAACGACTTAAAAGCTTGCTGACTGGACCCACAAATTACCACGAGTCTTTCCAGTGTGCTTCGTCCTCGCTTACACGCTGCCTGGGAAAACTTCCCAGAAGGTCACCCATCCTGAGACTACTCCCAACCAAGCACGCTTAACTGAGAAGTTCCCAACGGACGAGCTACCTTAAAAGAATGTGCACCTTGGTGATATAAGTAGTCATTTCAATCCTTTTAAGACACACTTTAACCACATACCTGGGGTATTACAGTCACCCTCACTTAAGCGCACAACGTCCTTGTTGTGCCACAATCCACTCCAGAATCTTTGCCCCGCTAGGTGACTGCCCATGGATCTCCCGTCCAATGGCGCGACACATGGTCGCGGGTCGGCTCTGATACCATCTGTAATGCCACGGCCCCTCTCGGGCCGCGGACATTACCGATAATGACTTCAAGGATTGCTGACTAGTCCCACAAATCACCACGTGTCTTTCCACTGTGCTTCATCCTCGCTTGCATGCTGTCTGGGAAAAGTTCCCAGGATGTCACCCATCCTGAGACTACTCCCAGCCAAGCACGCTTAACTGAAAAGTTCCCAACGAACGAGCTACTTTAAAAGAAGGTTACCTTGGTGATATAAGTAGTCATTTCAATCCTTTTAAGACACACTTTAACCACATACCCGGGGTATTACAATTTTCGTGGACATTAAATATAAAGGTTGGACATCAACATTTGATGTCCGCCAAACAAAATCTTTATATTCCCTTTGCATATTTTATGTCCACTGAAACAATATTAGATGTCCCCCTTTTATACTTGATGTCCATAAAAGTACCACTTGATGTCTGCTAAATGTCCAATCATACTCACCAAAGGGTCATATTCATATGATCGATGTATATATATATATATATATATATATATATATATATATATATATATATATATATATATATATATATATATATATATATATATATATAAATGAGATAATATGACATGGCATTTGGGTGAACAGGTGAACAAGGATGGACATCAAGTATCGCAGAGATGGACATCATCTATCGTAGGGATGGACATGGATAGTTGATGTCTACCTGATGTTTACCATGCAAATTTGATGTCCATTGATAACTTCGTTTTATGACTATGTTTTTAGGGGTTTTCAATAGTGAGTTTGGGATAGTTTTGAGTGTGAATTTTGATTTTTATTCCAATTTCCCTACTACACTTGGTGTTGTTGTTTTTGATGTGAATTTGTAGGATTTAAGGTCAAAACACCAATTTCCTCTCAACTTCTGGCAAGAGTGAAGACACTACGGGTCTCTATATATCAAACCCGAACCGTGGTACAAATTTGGATCGAAACGGAGCAAGGAAGGACCGGACAGTAGATACCACGGTCTGCCCGTGGGCTGCCCTCCGGTCCGTGGCTGGTGCGAGCATTTAATTTTGGGCCATCATTTCACTCGGCCCATGCAGTCAAGCGTTGATTCAGCCCAATGAAAAAAAAGAGGCAAAGTGAGGAAATTCATTTGATTCATTCGCTGGGCCATTTCATTTACAATTCAGGCGGCCCAATGAAGATGGTGAGAAGAGGGGCAATTCATATGATTCCATTCAGCCAATCATCCTTTTCGGCCCAATGACAAGAGGGGAAAGTGGGGAGCAATTGGATTCAACCCATGCTTCATTCGGCCCAGTGAAGAAAGGAGTAAGGCGGCCCAATCAAAGAGAGCATTCACGTAGCCAAGAAAGGGAGTAATCAATTAATGGATTCGTTGGGCCCATTTCATTCCATTCGGTCCAATGGGGACGGAGGGAAAGAGAGGCTATTGACTTCATTGTTTCAGCCCATTTTTGATTCAATTGATCAACTACTTTCATAGGCCGGGCAATCATTCTTCCGCCCAGGACTCAACGCGAAGGAAACAAAGGAAAAATGGGGCAGCGGCTGTCAAGGGCTGACCGTGGGCTGTCCTGTGGTCCGTGGTTGTGCGTGGCTACACCGTGTTTCGCAAGAAGTGGCTAGCGGCAGTTATATTATTTGGGGGGACATCATTCATTCCATCATTCATTCACTCTATCATATCATTCATCCATTATACATCACCATTCACACATCCATTATTCATTCATTCAACCATCCACCCTTGGAAGAGAGAAAACCCTAATAAATCCCTCCACTCATCAAACCTCTATCGAGATTCAAGATCGAGATTGATTCGAGGAGAAGCGAAGTTCAAGATTCGGGAAGAAAACATCAATACTTGCGAGGAAGACTCCACCCTGGGATCGAAAGACTCGGCGGTTTTAATTCTTCGCTGTTATTTTTTTTCTTTTCGATTTCTTTATTTGTTTTGAGAATTAATCGCGATGTTTCAAACTTGTGTTATGTTTTCTTTGATAATGAGTGAGTAGTTTCTTTGAATTTTAGGGTTTTGCAACCTGAAACAATGTAGTTTGATTTAATATTATTAGTTTGTGCATGAATTCTTGATTAGAATCAATAGAAGATTGCGTTTTCTATGTTTATGAGTGTTTTTAGGTTAGGAATACTTGTAATTTGAAATTAACCTGAGAAGTACTGAAAGGTGAATTAGGATAATCTGACTACCAACCCGTCTACCTAGGCTTACGAAATTTGAGAAAGGAGTGGTAAACTAGGGAATCAATTAGATAACCTGACTTTTTGAGACCTTCAATTCTGTTTAACCTAAAAGGCATACAAAAGTTGTTGATTAGGTTGTCTAGAATAATTCTATTTAGCATCGAAAGAGCGATATAATTTAGAGGTTGTCGATTCTTGATTCATTCTTGAATGTATGATTGTGCATGCTAGGTTTTAATAATTAGACTCGTTGTTAGGTTAGCATCTCCCTAGAAATCTCTCTCTTGATTTGAATCCTTGATTAATTTCCTTGCTTTCTTTAGTTTTAGTTTGTTTCCTAAACCTTACCAAAACCCAAATCCTGATTAACTTAGCAATCGTGATAGAGATTAGTTTATTGAGCTGCTAATTGAGTCCCTGTGGGATCGACCTTGACGTACTACTACGTACACCGTGCGTTTGCGACCCTATCATCCATCTCTGCAATACATGATATCAATCTCTGCGATATTTGATGTCCATCCCTGCTCGCTTGCTCACCAAAATACCATGCTCATATTATCTATTCCATATATATATATATATATATATATATATATGTATATATATATATATATATATATATATACATATATATATATATATGTATATATATATTTTCGGTATCAAGAGCAAGAAATGAGGTTAAATCTTACTCCCGATTGTAGTGTTAACCGGGATGAGAGTGGGATTTTGGATCGGGATTTAACTGGACGTGGGACGGGACCGAAATTCCTGAAACTTTTGTTTACCCCAGTAGGAATCGTCACTTGACCATTATGTTTCAACTTGCCCAAAATTTACATGATTTAAGTGATTTATTAATTTGATAAATGTAACATCTTTTTGAGGTGGTCTTAAAAGAGTTGGAAGAGATGCTAGTGATGTTAGTATATACTCCAATCCAATTAGCAAATAGAAGTTGCCACAATCGCTTTCTTTCTTTGCCATCTAACTTATGTCTTTACATTACAAACTTGATTTTTTGTTTTCCATATTCGCGATAATGTTGTAATTGCTGACCAACAATTTTCTTCATATAATAACATAAATATAAATAATGATGATTTAGATATCGCCCAGGTACTAATTTTCGTTTAAGTAAGTATTGATAAATCAAAATAGTACGTGAGATAATATAGTGCCATTTGAAGAATACATAGAACCCTCATCAAGTATGAGTTAATACAATGGCGCAAACGTACCAGACAAACTCAACTTCAAGACAAACATAAGAATTAAATCCTCAGAAACCATACATGTATAGTTCTTAAATCAAACGAATTAGAATAAGCTCCATTGTAGCATCAACTTTGTGGTCATATAGACGGCGTTTTTAGTAACCAGATTTGGGAGCCTTACTGTAAATAGGTGATGGGGTGTATGCGGGTGACTTATAGGTTGGAGTATATACTGGTAAATCAGTATCCACTTCAACAGAGGTGTAAGTGGAAGCCTTGGCTTTTGGTGCATTGTATTTAGGTGATTTGTATGTTGGGGAAGGGGAAGGGGTGTAAACAGGTGATGCGTAAATGGGGGATGGAGAGTAAACTGGTGGAATGTAAATAGGTGATGGGGAATACTTAGAAGAGCTGTAAATAGGAGCCGGGGAGTATACTGGAGATGGAGAGTATACGGGCGAAGGAGTGTAGGCTGGAGATGGAGAGTATATCGATGAAGGAGTGTAGACTGGGGATGGTGAGTAAACTGGTGACTTGTAGACTGGTGACTTGTAAATTGGTGATGGGGAGTAAACAGGTGCCTTGTACTTTGGTGAAGGAGAGTATGCTGGAGAAGGGGAGTAAACTGGTGATCTGTACACCGTTGATGGGGTGTAAACTGGCGACTTGTAGACTGGTGATGGGGTGTAAACTGGCGACTTGTAGACAGGTGATGGGGTGTAAACTGGTGACTTGTACACTGGTGATGGAGAGTAGATGGGAGACTTGTAGACTGGAGTTGGAGTGTAGACAGGTGGCTTGTACACCGGTGATGGGGAGTAGACTGGGGATGGTGAGTAGACTGGAGATGGAGTGTAGACTGGAGATGGAGAGTAAACAGGTGATGGACTGTAGACTGGAGATGGGGAGTATACGGGTGATGGAGAGTAAACTGGAGATGGGGAGTAAACAGGTGATGGAGTGTAGACTGGAGATGGGGAGTATACAGGTGATGGAGTATAGACCGGAGATGGGGAGTAAACAGGTGATGGAGTGTACACCGGAGATGGTGAATAAACAGGTGATGGGGTGTAGACAGGTGATGGGGTGTAGACAGGAGATGGGGAATATACAGGTGATGGAGTGTAGACCGGAGATGGGGAGTAAACAGGTGATGGAGTGTAGACTGGTGATGGGGAATAGACAGGTGATGGGGTGTAGGCGGGTGACTTGTACACGGGTGTTGGGGTGTAAATGGGTGCCTTGTAGACCGGTGATGGAGAGTATGCCTTGTGGACTGGTGAGTTGTATGATTTAGATGGAGTGTACACATGGACCTCGGAGGATACCTCAAGACCAGGCTTCTTGTATGATGGGGATGGGGTGTACGATGGGGTTTTGTAAGAGGGGGAAGGGGTATATGCAGGACTCTTGTAGACTGGAGATGGGGAGTAAGCAGGGCTCTTGTATTTGGGTGATGGAGTGTAGGCGGGGCTCTTGTATGTGGGTGATGGAGTCATTGGAGTGTAACCATAGTAGTCACTTGCAGAAGAAACAGCTAAGATTGACAATAGAACAATGGAGAAATGAATGAGAGCCATGGTTAGGGAGAGAGCCTTTACACTTAAGTGCTAATCAAGTATTGAAATTGATTGGAAAAGGCTCAACATTTTTTGCTCTTATATAAGCATGAACAAATTAGTTTTTTTAAGGAATCTTAATTACTTGTTAGCACGACATGCATGCACGCAGGAAATAATTTGAGTTCCACTAACTTAGGAACTGAATACATGTCAACAACTAACTGGAGATACAATATGTAATGTGGGCATGTATGTTGCAAATGAACTTGCCCCTTCGGCCCTTCCCAGGTCGCACTAATGTCCATGGATGCATCTTCAAAACTGTGTGACCTTTGTTTTATCTAAAAAATGTGTTGTAAATTGTTTATTTTGGTGATAACTTTCTAATTATGTACCTATATTTGGGGGGGCTAACAAAACTAACGTATATATGAGGTGACTAACAAAATTAATAATACCATAAATTATTAATCACATTCAAATTAAAATATAAATTTTTTTTTATCTTTGAATATCAATCCCATTAACGTCGTCATCATATGTATCATGTATATATATGTATATTTTTAACCTTTCGAGGTTTGGACCCTTCGGTTTGAAGTTTAGATTTATATGGTGGATTTTAGGGTTTGTTATGAAATTGTAATTAATTACTAAACTCGATCATAAATGATTTTTTTTTTGGTTTTAGGTTTCTTCTATTATAATGGTCTAAAGGAAAATGAAAAATAACTAGAAGAAAAATAAATAATAATTTGATAAACAGATTGGATTGTTTTTTACATTATATAGCTGAAAAGTAAAAAGGCATTCAAAAAATACTACACACATTTTTAAAATAACTAGTCTGATCAACGTATGTTTCACACGCGTTGATCCGACAATTATAAATGTAAAATGTAAAAGTTTAATGTCAAATAGATATTTTTTACACACTCTAAAATTTCAATTTAATTTTAGTTTGATTCTATTAGTCACTTATTTGCTTATGTAAAATGTATAATGAATATGTAAACCAAATTAACATTATTATGATAACTAATATAAAATAAATATTTTATTTGGAATTTTTCTAACATAATGTTTCATATAAACACAAGTTTAAAATAAACTGAAACATAATTATTAGCTTTAGATGTTTCTCAAACACTATGTGAGGGAATAAGAAGTGTTGTCACCAACCTATAATGAAATAGTAGTGATAATTAACACTCCCTTCGTCCCAAATTAATTGACATTTTAACTAAACTTTGACCGTTAATTATTCATCAATTACAATGAGTTACAATATGAAACTACCTCCATTGTAATTTTTAATTAAACATCTTTCTAATGACGGTAATTTCATATTGATATTCATTGTAATTTGTTAGTAATTAATACTTAGCTCAATGTCAAATAATTTGGGACGAAGGTGGTGGAAAACTGTCAACGGTCATTACTTATTTATAGACACTATAAATAAGTAATTAATACTTAGCAATACTTATGTCTATATATAGACATTATAAATGAGCTTAGAAAACTGTCGAAGGTCATTACTTATTTATAGTGTCTATATACAGACATAAGTATTGCTAAAGACCAAATGTAATTAAATTAAATCACAAACACAAGTATTGACTTATGAATAGATTAACAATATCTACATGTAAGCCTCATATATAATTCACCTTGATTATCCATATTGCCTAGCATAAATAATATGCTCATATTGGCATTTTCAAATATTTTACCAATTAAAGCTATCTGACATTTATCGTCATATATTATATCTTCATCAAAAAATTCATTATGCAATAAAATCACGAAAAAGTTGGTTCAATACATTATTTTGAATTAAATCGTGTTTATATTATATCTACATTCCTATCTTTTTCACCGCACCTCAAAGCTCTATGTTAAACCACAATGAAACTAATTTTGATAAAATTTCAAATGATTCACGTAAATTATCTATAATATTAGGTTGTTGACAATGAAAGACATTAATAAAATATAATTAGGACTACTAAAATTTCAACTACAATTTGATTACACAATAAGAAATCTATCGTCTAAAAATATAATTAAGTTTACCACAAATAAATTTGACTCAATTAAGTTTAACAAACGATCTTAGTAAACTACTCAACAATAATGAATATAAAGTATGCATAAAAAACAATTGAAATAAATAATATAAAAGAACTAAGAGAATAGATTCAAGTTAGGCTTATAAACATTGTTTGAAAATAATAATAGTAATAATAATAATAATAATAATAATAATAATAATAATAATATAATTATAATAATAATAATAATAATAGTAATAATAATAATAAGATCACCAAAATATGATATTATAAGGGTAAGTTAAAAGCTGTAAATGAATTTTGCCTTTCATCAAAAAGGGGGAGATTGTTAGAACCACTCAAGGACGTTGATGGACTCAGGCTCAAGGACCTTGGCACTGGATCAGTTTTGAATGAAAGTCAAAATTCAAATAAATGCGCAAGGAAAGAACAAGGAAAGAAATCTCAAGAAGGCAGAAGGACCTTCACCCAAGGCTTCATAAGGACGTTCACCCAAAGCATCATAAGGTCGTTCACCCCAGACGAGAAGCTTCGTCGTGAAAGATAAAAAGAGCAAAGAAACAGAAACAATCGAGCAAGAGTTTGGAAAGAAAAACAAGATCTTTGAATCCGGAAATCTCACACAAAATGAAGCAAATCTGGAAGCACGAAGAAAGGAAGGAATCTGATCTCAAATCAAATCTCCAACGTCTCCAACGTCTCCATTCTATTCAAGTAAACAAGCCTATAAACTAAAGACATGAGATTCGAATTAAAGCAACGATTCCACGGAAGTAATCGGGTGTTCAAAACAGAGAATTGGGTTCTATGTTTTGGTTGTGTTCTTCGAGTTGAAAGAAGAACGATTGTGTGAGAAATTTGTGTTTGAGTGAATTCAATTCTTAATGGACTTAGAATTGATTTGTGTTTGTGTAATCGATTCCCAGACGGACTTGGGATTTATTCGTGTTTACACCAAGGATTGATTTTGGTGGGTGTTTCATTTCTCCAGAACATATTCGAAGTGCCTGCTGTCGTGCACTTCTTCTCTCTTGTAAACCCTAAGGACGTTTACCTTGGGCTGTTCAAAATAGCATTATGTTTTGTCATAATAAAGGAAGTTATTCAGTTCACATTCATTGTCCTTTATTATAGTTCTGTTCTTGTGTTATCTTATTTGAATCTTAATCTGAATAGATTAAGAGCCTAATGTCCTTTACCAGTGAATCTATTTTGCAGAAAGTTTAATAACCCTATTCACCCCCCCTCTAGGGTTCTTTCAGTTATGACCACGACTTTTTTCCGTATTTTCTTTGAAAAGAATTGTCTCTAAGTACTGTATATATTTTGTACGATATACATAATTAAATATGATTATCTTCTAGCAGCGATAGATTATTATGAAAATTTAATATCTAACTAAGTAATAAATCTTCCATTAAAAAAACCTAAATTGTAAATCATATGATTCACGTGTAAAAACTAAATATTCTGTTTGAAGTTTTATATACCAATTGCATCGTAAACGGTAATTTAGCAAATTAAAAGTTGGATACTATATATAAGTCACATTCGAAATTCCGATCACATATCATATCTTAATGTTTATGTTGACAGTTTCAAAATTTAAAATATATTATGTACCAATAAGTTAAACGTATTGTCATATTTATCGTCGTATATTATAATTTTAATCACAAATTGTTGATATACAATAAAACCATTAAAAGGGTTGGTGAAGACTTTTTCAATTGAATGTGATTTATATCATGATCCACATTCTAATATTATTCAACTCATCACCAAGCTTAATGTTCAACTACACCCACATAGAGAATACCTCTATTTATTATTATTATTATTGTTATTATTTATTAATGAAATAATAATATTAACGGTAATAATGATAATAATGTTACTAAATTAAAAAATAATAGTAATAATAATGATAATAATAACAAAAAAATTTTAAGGCTTATGGTTATTATACAAAATTGACAAAAATATATTAACCAATGAAAAAGGAATGAAAAATAATACTACTAAGAGTAACAACAACAACAACAACAACAATAATAATTATAATTAATATGATAATTATAATAATTTTTAAACTTTATAGTCATTATATAAGGTTGAACAAAAATAGATAAATAATGAAAAAGAAAAAGAAAATGAAAAAATAGCAATAAATTACTCAGAGGTACCCTAACTTTTGGTGAAATGTTTTTCAGGTACTCCAACTTTTTAAAACTCATTTTGAGGTACTCTTAGTTTTTGGGTTAGTAATTATTAGGTGTTTTTCCGATCATCAAATTAGTTAAGTGACCGAAATACCTTTGTTTTTCATTTTTGAAGAAATACCCTTGAAGAAGAAAAATAAGGGTATTTTGGTCACGTAATAAAATTGATGGCCGGAAAAGCACCAGATAATTACTAACCAAAAAATTAAGGGTACTTCAAAATGAATTTTGAAAATTTGGGGTACCGAAAAATAATTTCCCCAAATATTGGGGTACCTCCGAGTAATTTTTTGAAACAATAGTGACACCATAAGGGTAGTTGACTATTTGTTGCGGACTCGTTATTACCAATATATATTTTTGGGTACAAAGGATATTGATGGAAATATGTGGGTTTTAATGTGGACATTTTGAGAAATCCACAATTAATTATATTTAACTTTTTTATAAAAAATGGTAATATTAATGTATGTGCATTAATATATACGATAAATATAATTATTAATCAATAAAGACCCTTTTATATTCTTTACTATAAAATTTATTTTTATGTATTATATGTTGATTTGATTTCCCTAATTAACTAAAAAAAAGGATAAAGACAAGGAGTAATTTTTTAATCTTATAAATTAAATCTTCGTATTTTATTAAATTTATTAGAAAATTATGTACACAATCTTTTTAGATGCGTTCTAATGGGATATTTTTTAAAGAATGTGTGAGTTTTATCATTGTCCCGTGAAACACTTAGGCCTAAGTAGTATATACACAATCGTTTTAGTTGCGTTCTAATGTGATAAATACAAGCAAAGTGTAAGCGTGAGAAGATTTGATGAGTGTTATTTGTATATATGTAAACTTGGGTGATTTGATGAGAATTTGGATGATTTTTGATATGTTTATATTATTTTATACCCGAATTTCCCATTTTATGTTTGGTTGGAGTTTGATATATTTTTATAGAAAATTTAGGAGAAATGAAGAAAAGTCAAGCTTAAATCAAGTGATTAATTCCAAGTGGATCAAAAGTTGAAGAAAAATCCACCCCAAAGCCCAAAACCAAGGCCCAGCATCGTGAAGAGGCCTGCTGAGCCCAACACGGATGCAAAATTTAGTTCACAAGGTGAACACACTCGTGGCCAGCCAACACGAGTCGTGTTGGGGTCAACATGGACCATGTGGACCATGCACGGACCGTGTTGAGCCCTGACTATTGAATTTTGTCATTTCATGTCTCTTAATTGCTATATAATGATGGATTTGGCTGTTTTGTTCACTATTCGTCCCAGCAATTATGACCATTCATTGTTCATATTCATCTCCATCTTCATCCATATTCATCGATAACTATTGTTGGAGCAAAGTTTGGGAGATTAAATTGAAGTTTGAAGATCGAATTCTGAGTTTTCCATTGAGTGTAGGAAAAGTCCCCGCAGTTCATCTTTCAACCAAGGATCGATCCTATTCTTGGTTTATTTCTCATTCTCTTAGATTTCCATGCTTTCTAGTTTAGAATTTGATGTGTTACGTAGTTTAAACTTGAATAGTGAGTAGTTTCTTTCAGTTTGGGGGATAAACTCTTTAGTTGCTTTCATGAATTGATTTGGGTTGGATTGAACAAGTATTAATCTAGTTTGAATGCATTTTATTTATCCTTTGATTATGTATGTCATTGTTTTTTATTGGTCATCAAAAATATGGATTTAGATTGTTAAATGAAGTACCGAAAGGAGAAAATTGATAATCGGAAGTTTGGAACCCTTATGATTAAACTAATTATAAAATGAACTAGACATAGATGATTTTATAATTAGGGGTCATTGATAATTTGATGTTTAACTTAGTTAAAATTGAAATAACCACGATAGTATGTGATTGATTTTGCTAAGCAACTCATTTCATTGCCACAAGCTCGCTACGAAAGAATTTATGCAATTATCGACCCTAAAATATATCAAATTAATGAAATACGAGCTCAGTCCACTTGACTAGTCCGTAAAGTGACTTTGGTTTATCCCCTGAACGTTTTTCCTTATTGATTTTTCGTAAATTGTATGAATTGTGCTTGTTTGTTATTAGAAGTAGTGATAGATTAATTTAAACCAAAAACCCGACAAATTTAGCGATTAAGTAGGAGACTAGTTTGGTGTGTAGTTGAGAGAAGTCCATGTGGGAATGACATTGATACATGTTACATCTACACCCGTGCACTTGCGACGTATCCGGTCCCTCGCATATCCCGAGCCCAATGCCAAAAGTGGGATGTTCGCATATCCCGAGCCCAATGCCAAAACTGGGATGCGTGCATATCCTGAATCCAATGCAAAAGTTGGATGCTCGCATATCCTGAGCCCAATGGCAAAACTAGGATGCTCACAAATCCTAAACCCAACACATTATCGACTAACAAGGAGGCATCTCACTCAATGGGTTAGTAGTCGATCCCGTTCAAAGTGGTCTCTCATGGATTTACGTTTTAGGCTCCTCACAAATAAACCAAGTGGGCTCTACGCTGATCCAACTAATCGGGGTCCTCCCAGATCCCATCTTTTGGGCTCTCGTAGATCCAATGGCAATAAGAATTCGGCCCAAAAGGGAGGACTCTCGCGGATCCCATCTCGTGTGCTCTTGTGGATCTAATTTGGACTATCCCGAATTTGGGTCATTTTGTGACAATTGATTCCTCACGGATCGGGTCAAGCAACCGTTGGTAAGCGCTCATCAACCGCGAGTAACCACATGTCAAAAACCACCATTAACCATCTTTGGGTCATGACGGATTCCGAGAGGGTGATGGATGTTTTGTTAACTACATGTAACCTCCGTTCATTACTAAGGTCCTCACAGATTCCGAGGGGTAGGTATAGTACCTTAAACTACTTCAAATACTCTGCCTATAAGTAGGTGTAGGTGGAGCAGTTTTGGAACAGATTTTGCCTAGTGTAGGTTCACACCTAAGCACTCACAAAAAAGAAACATAAAAAAATGGCACTACCTCGTTTTAGGTCCTCACGAATTCCAGGAGCAAGGGTCCTCATAGATCTTGCTAAAGCTCAAAAACTCATTACTACATTCATCTAGGGTCCTCATCAAATTCATAAGCGGGGGTCCTCGTGGATCCAGAAGACAAGGTGACTCGCGGATCCAACTTAGGTGCTCGCGGATTTGGATCGTGTGGTTCCTCGCAGATTCCTTAGATTTCATCCTTGCTATCGGTCGAGTCTGATTTAAAGGGCCGGTAACATATCTTTCGTGTTTTTCTTGTCATTTGTAACAATGTAGTTCTCTTGTTTCCCCGCCCACTGTAATTTTTTTTCTCTCAACATTTGTCTACTTTTTTGCTTGCATTAAATTCCAATTTCTTGTGACAACATTTTGCTCTTTTGTTCACTTAAAACCCGACGAAGTAAAGGCCTCCTCGGCGGGTGGTGTAGGAGCAATCCTCCTACATTTTTACCTTTACCCCGAATCCCCATTTTTTTAGTTCGTTGATTTTTACTTGGTTTTGCTAGTTTTCATAAAATTGGTTGGCTCTTTATTTCATGCAAGTTGCTTCCCCAAGTTTAACCAAAACTTTTAATGATCTTCGGTAATCTTTTTTTGACAAGCAAGATGAACCTGGGACACTCACTGTTCAGAACTCCTCGCGGATTCCTTTTCAGAGGGTACCCCGTGTTGTCATGCAGGTCGCGAGATGACTGTTTGAGGTCGGGTGGTCGATCACTAAGTTTCACTGCCTTGCAATCCTCATGGATCCCAAAACAGTGGGCTTGATTTGAACATTGTTTTGACCTCCAACAAGCTACACGACAGTTTTGGGTCGAGCCTAAGACCTTATTTGGCCAGGAATCCTCCGGGATTCGCAAACCAAGAGGTCTCGGTCGAGCCAATATTGGGGTGACTCATTAGATTCTCGAGATTATTAAAAAAAATAGACTTAGTTAAATTTGAGGTTCTAACCACATGAAATAAAATTTAATAAAATTGATATTTGTGCATAACATAATTAAAAATGTACCCTAGGAAATATAAGCAACCCTATGTCGATTTCGACATTCCGTGGAGGACCGTGCCCTCCAGGTGGCGACCCCTACACCTACAATATTGTAAGGTAAAGTGGTAAACCACGGTTTGAAGAACTAGACTCAGGCATGGACACACAGAGAAAGTTACTAGAAAAAGGAGTAGGGGGCACGTTTCAATTTATAATCGAAGGAAGAGTTCATGTGGAAGTGAGGAAGTCTATTTGCCTCCAAATTGTCGATTCAATCACTTATTGAGGCAAAGGGGGAAAAAAAAGGAGCCACATAGAATGGGGAGATCCCAAAAAAGAAAAAGGATGGAAGAAAATAAAGATTAATTAGATATAGAAAGGTAGTTGTATATTGGATTTGACATGACTTGGGGGCTAAGGTGAATGATAACCAACCGACGATCGTATATAGGTGTCCCGAAAAATGAATCGCATGTCTTTCGAAATCTCAGGTTAAAGTGCAGTTTGTGAAATTTTTTTAGAAATGTTAATATATTCTTAGAAATGTTAAAATGCACACCTCACGAAATCTCATATTTGATCTTCTCAACCTTCGTCGAAGATTGTGAAAATGCTGAACCATTATCCACGCAACCATTGCAACAATCATTTATTCTTCTCGGAAAAATTCATGGCATTCTAAAAGGAAGGTTAGATCTATGTGATCTGCTTCATTCGAAGGCTCGACAATTAGATAAAAGATCTAAGGGCTAGATGAGAGAAGCAGATAAGAAGAGTGTTCTACGAGAGAAAATCAATTAACTCTTGAGAGGATTCAAGAGTTTGGATGCCAAGGCCGGTTGATAAGAACAAGAAGAGGAGAAGTCTAAAGAATTTCATGACTCGCTTCAATCTCTCTCTAGAGAATTCATGCACAACCACACGACATTATATATCTCATCATGTATATACATAATAGAATTGTTTTCGTATATTTGTGACAATGTTTTCTTTATATATTGTAACAATCAATACGTTTAGTAAAAAATATGAAGCACATATTGTTATAAGATGAGAAAGTTCATAACCCGTGATATATTTTTTAAGCTTTAAACCTTACGTTATTTATTTGCAACCGTCCAATGCACGCTACACGGATCTAATGCCTAGTAATGAACACTCCCTCCGTTCCATAATATTTGGCACATTTGATAATTGTACCATCAAACTTCGAAATTTTGACCATAAATTTTTCAATATATACAACTTGTTCTATAAAATGACTAGCATTAGATCAATTTCTATGAAAAATATTATCCTAAAAATATAATAATGCAATTATTAATAAATGTCATGTAAAAAATTATCAATTAAAAAACACATTACAAACCGTGAAAAGTAACAATGTACAACACGAGTTCATTCAAATAACCCCCTTATCATTATTTCCTCCGAATTTTTTAAAAAATAGAAAATTAACAGTAACGACTTGAAAAATTGTTTGTCTCAGTGTAAACCAATAAAGTAACGCCTCCTTCTTTAGGACAACATTTCTAAAATTACACATTATTTCTAAATGTTCCAAAGGACGGAAATTTCCGTATAATTATACTTTTTCTTTTTGGTATAAAAATATTGTACCATGTGGGAAACTGTATCTGTTCACAATAACCTAACATCAAAATTGAATACATATTGCCCCAGTCTGTAACAGAGATTAGGCAGACAAGATTACAAATTTACAATAACCAAAACTGTGAGAAATAATGAATTAAATTGATGTGAGATCCCTATAAATACAAACAAGGGGGCATGTAGAGGTTCACCAAACTAGTGCTTGTGTTTGTGTGTACTGCCATATCAACTCTGGAGAGGCACCTATTGAGATGCGTCGTCAGTCGTCTGCAATTCTTCTGAAAAAAGACAAGGGATTAAACCAACTCCTTTGCACATATGGATCCACCCAGCTTGGGTCCTTCTCCACCGCTTTCTTCCACCTCTCTTTGAACACTTTCAGCTCATGCGTTGATTGCCTTCTAATCTGCTCAATTTCGTGTCACGTAAATAAACAGTCAAGCTATGGAAACTTTCACCATAACATTTTTCTGAAATGTATAATGCAGCAATTACCTCAACACGGGTATCAATGCCGCGAGAATGATTCTACATCATCAGGAGCAAAAACAGCAAACAGTTAATGTTGTCGTTCAAATTTTACGAATGTCAGTAAGGTTAAGCTTAAGCATGAGTTAATTACTACCTTTGGAGAGTCTTCTGCTTTTGGGACCTACACAAACACACAGAAGTGTTAGATGGTGCCACCCTAGATTTATAGCATTCTGAGCAACCCATAATCTAATGGTAGAACGATAAAGAAACACGCTAAGCTAACCTTGTCATCAGCTGATGAACCACCCAGAGATTGTATGCCCTGATGAACAACATATTCACTATCAACAACTCCTACCTTCTCTGTTCGGTCACCCTGCAGATTGTGTTCCATGACGAAAGATAAGAGAGAATGATGTCAAATGGGAAAAAAACTAGACAGCATAGACAACTATCCATGGATTCAGGTGTTGGTCTACAGATACACAAAATGACTTACCTAAGGACTAAAGAGTGCATAGATAAAATATGATGAGACATGCAAATATGCAACCCCTCCTACTCACACAGACAGGACTCAACCATAAGTAAAGCTAAATCACAACAGAAATGTTGGCATGCTTTACAGCACGAGTAACGAATGACCCTTTTAATGTTAATTTTGACCCAATAGTGAACTCTACCCCCAAAAGCAAAAGCAAACTTTTTAATGGAATAGGATCTCAGTTTCAGATATTGTGGGAAACATTTAGCCAAGTACCCAACCCAGGGCAGATGTCCAAAGTTACAACAAGAACTCAGTGCCGCTACATTGTCATACTCGTCACTTCTCAGCAGCAAAAAGGCACTTGCACAAGCATAGGAAACTACAGACAATTTGAGATGTGAAAAATAGACATGTACATTGTACACTACACTCCCTGACAACCATAGGCTGTGTTATAATAACTACACAGTCCAGAATGGAAAGGCAAAAAGAAATGGCGTGCAAGCGCCATGAATTCAGATATACACAGCGAAAAGCATCTCACCTGTGCACAATATCCAAGCTTCATATCCAATCCCCAACCATGAACAAGATCATTCTGGAACAACATAAGTATCATGATTATAACTCATCCCAAGACAAAACAAACAAAGAGGCATCGGGATTACAGTATGTGCATATGAAACTGAAGATATATAACACATCAAAGATATTTAGGCAAGATAAAGAAAGAACTTAAAACTCCGAATTCCAAATCAACATTTACAGCAACCATAGAGAACACACGCCAAATTATATCCTTAAATTCATTACTAGTTAGTTCCTGTCTAAGTACTAGAGAACCAATACATTGTCTATTTTGGACTACATGCATGATTTAACTCTGGTTTCTACCTAGGAACATCAACATGAAGATCTTTGCAACGCGATCTCAACAACTTTTAAACACAACAAGTCATATAAAGTAGGAATACCTGAATAAGATGCCAAGCACAACGCCAAGCTGACCTTGAAAATACTGGAGCCATCCCTTCCACAAACCTACATCCAAGATATTCAATGACAAGATGAGTGCTCTCACAAAATAGACGTACAGGAAACTCGGAAGGAAAATTGTGGAGCAATAAGCATTCTCTTCAAGCCCTCTATATATCAACCATCGCTACTCGCTAGAAAGAAAATGACAATGAGTACTAAGAAAATATCACTGCATTGGCCACTGAGAAACTTTATTGTCCTTTAACCGAAATTGACAGTCATAAAACTTACGTTGCGAAGGCAAGAAGAGCCCCCTATGATGCTCAGTATGACCTTGGAACCAGAACTCATCACCGCCTAGAAAAACTAGCAAGCCCCCAACAAATTTCAAGATTACAATTGTATCTTCATCACAACCTTAATTTCTTCAATTTTTAGTATTTAGAATGAATGGCCAAGCATTATCAGCAATTAAGCAAAAACAGTGCTTCCCACTGTCCTGTGTAGGTATCAAAAGATTCCCAAGATGGAATAATGGATGATGTATCCAAGGTATCGGCAGACCAACCTTTCAACTGGGATTTTTATCACATTCCATTTCGTTCTGTCATAAATATATATAATCATATAATGAATCTGTAATCAATGTAGTAGCAATCTGTAACCCAGAAAAGTTTTATTTATATCAATATGAAGCCTCCAGACTATGCAGGGCCATCAAGAAATCTGAAATGAAGGAAACCAATCGGCATATAACTGGCCCTGAGCATGTCTACTAACAAAGTTTTAGTTCAGATCTCAAAGAAAAAAATATTTCAATTTATGTAAGACATAATGTAAGCCAGCATTGCAGTAATGTCAAGACTAACCCAGTGCAAGGAGGACCCATGCTAGAACTTGAACATTTCGTAGAGCCCCTGGTATCATATATTCGCCTGCACAGATAATTACATCAGTATCAAAGCCCTGCATTGTCTGATACATTGGTAAACTGAACAGTCTAGACTGACTAACCCGGCAGTTAGTTACCTATGGAACTTCTTTGTTCTTTTACGAATTGTTATGCGATGATGTATCTCTGTTGAATTTGGGTCTAATGCAGGTTGAGATATCTCTAGTCCTTCTGATTTCACAATATCCAGGTACCTGTTGCATGGAAAGGACAAGATGCAATATACTGTTACGAATAGGCACAACAAAATCTCTGCGACAATTGACAAAATACGTGCATCCTCCACCACCATCCAAGCTCCCATGAACAATAGAGAAATAAAAGTAGCCAACAGGACCTAACAATGTTCGCCCTTGATGAGAACAAAAATGTTTTTCCCCTTCAGCCCTTCCAAAGTGCATTATATAGTCTCATATCCTGCCTACTACTGGAAAGATTACCAAACTGAGCATAATCACTGATGACTAATACCACCACATCTGAATGGGCTAGTTAGCTCTGTAAGTTGGCTTCTAAAAAGGACGACATTGCTAAATAGCCGACATGTGATTTTCTAATTAGATCCCAAGCCCAAACCCTTCAATCTTAAAACATCCTACTCTAGACATACATGCTTGCTAGATGCAGTTTGGGCTTGCTAGTTACAGTTTAGTGAATACCTTTGTGGACTGAAATTCTCCACCCCAAGGTCTTCATCCCAAAGGAATATATAATCATAGATGGAAACAACATCAGGATGTAGAAATCTTTTTGCAAACCACCTGAATGAAAGTAATCAACCGAAAGCATCATAAGAACCACCTTCACCTCAATAGAAACACAAAGCAGGGAAAATCATCAATGAATGTAGCGGATAAATAAAGTTAATCAGCAAACATATGAAGTCATGTAAGAAACAGCTAATCTCAACATTTAACTATTCACAAACATACTATTAGACATCCGATATTGTGGGAATTTTGTGGTGCAGCAGATCATTACAAATCCTAAATACCCTCATCATTCTTAAATACTAACATCCTATGGTATTGATTCAAGCAAAGTGTTCCATCATATCACCAAGTCCTCTTGGATTGCTAGGCCAAAACTAAGAGTAGCTACAACACCAGGCAAATTCAGGATCAGATTGCTAAGCAAAATGGATGATACTATACAGGGCAATAAGCACTCCTGACCATTCTGCAATTATTATCATCGGTAGCCAATCACTACCTATCTTCCATCATATCTCACGAAATAAATAACGGATAGACCATCCCCTACTTTCTCTCATGACAAATAATGGGAGACAAGGGTCAGCCACAGGGGTTACCATTTTGTTTGGTTCTCGGCAGCAATATGAATGGCCTTGTTACTCCAATCCAAATCCCACCACTCGTTCATTTTTCCATCATAATGGAAAAGCGCAATTGTAAAATTTCCTGCAAGAAACTGAATTCGGAAACATAAGACAGGTCAAGAGGTCAAAACGGGAAAAAAAAAAAGAAAAGAAAATTGCACAACAGGACAAGGTATACATGATTTCACTACCTTCTCAACAATGGTATCAACATTATCCTTCTGTTTAATGCCAGCAGCAATCGCAAGTAAGTTACGATGGGTGCTCTCATCAACCTGGCAAATCAAAAAATCAAATTTCTTATGAGCCATAACTAAGGGCGGTAAAAGAAAAGACTTTGACTGTTCTTTAATATTAAGCAACTACAACTCTACAAGTGGGAGAAGACACAAGAATTGCAACAAAAGGCCTAAAAAAATTGGGTGCAAATCAATATCACAGATGTAGAGTATAAATGCAACAAAAACACGCCAAAAATGCATATCTCACAACAATACAATGGCCACATTGGCTTAAATTGATGTTTAGCAATTGAGAGGGTTGCGATATACTAACCATGACAGAAAATGCAAAAAATGAACAAATTCTAACCTTTTGTCTTGCATGAGACCACAAGGGTTTCAGCTCCAAATCTGATCTCGCTTCAACAATGCCTTGAGGTAAGTTATCCAGCTTAGCTCCAGCAGAATCCTAGAAATTGACAAATAAAAACATAAAGTTCTTCAAGAAACCAGTATCAAATTACAACTTAAGCACAACCAAAAAGAAAAGAAAGGCCATGGAACAATTCTACTTAAATTATTGATATTACCTCAGTGGTATCAAATGGATGCCGTTTAGCTTCAATCTGAAGATCAAAACAACAAAGGAGATGGCAAAACTTAGTATTTAAACAACATAACATACACATACAAAACAAAAAATGGTAGACAGCGGAGAAGCAGCATGAATTATGCTGAAGAAGGATCTTTGCAACACCAATGAGCCAGTGATCAGGAATAATATAGCATTTAGAAAGAGCCCATTATGCAAAGATCTCGGTCACAGGGAAACATGGCACAAATGCGACAACTTTAACTGAACTGAGTGGATTATGATAAGTCAAACCAGCAAATATCATACCTCCGTACGTTGATGCTGATAATTTGTAGTTCTGTAAACAATGAACAGCATTGCAAGACACACAACTGCCATAAAGGCAAGTTGTCTCATCCTAAATCCATGTGCTCCATGTGGTCCCTACAACATGATTAAGAGTAAGCTACTTAGATCAAAACATAAAAACTGAAAGATTTGAGGTTCCTCCAATCCTTCTCCGGAGCAGCCAAAACTGAAATAGGTGTCAAAGAACCATAGCAGTACCCCATCAGCCAAAACACTCTTCTTTCTATGCAGCCATCTCCACGATTTGAATGTCTTCATAGACATTCAGGCTCGGCTAGCTCCTTTTCATAACAAACTGCAGTTGAAGGACAACAATATAACTCATCACCACAATAGTTTGCTTACACACTTGCAAACAGATATCTTTTCACAAGAGGTGCAGATAAAACATAACCCACAAGCTCAATTTTCTCAAATTGCCTGAGAGAACTGGTAAGAGTTAATGAAATCATGAGACATTTGCTTTACTCAAGTAGGAGTCTTTAGGGGAGAAAAAAGATATTATATTTCTACCTCAGCTGCCAAAAAAAATTCAGATAAAGTACTGTGAGTGATCACTACTAGTGACCTCACATTACAACTCAAAACAAGTCTAATTGAAACTATCAAAATGAATAAGAGGGAGAAAGACCAGTGTATAGCCTAGTAGAGCACAGCACCTATTGCTAATGGGTTTAGAATGGAGCCTCACTTAGACTTGTGTGGAAATGAATACATTGATAATGACTCATAAGATAGGTCATAGGTCCAATATTTTCTACAAGAAATATTCCTAAAATTGTTATGTGTGTTTTTTGAATGATTCAACAGACTTGATACTAAAGGAAGGTTTTGAGCCTTTTCCCCCACCATTTGCTGATAAATCCTTGAACTAATACAAGTCACTAGGACGAAAGGACACACTAACAATGTACAAAATTATCATGTGTAGCAGTAGATGAGACAAGTAAAACAAAATATCATGACCAAGTAATAGTCCTCTCCCACAGGGTGTATGCAGGATTACATCAGTCAGATGAGAAGTGACCAAAAGAACATGAGGTACACCAATATGTCAATTCAGCAATAGATTCATGAGTTTATCAACCACATAGCCTTGGATTTAAAATGACCACCTTCAGAGACAGGTGCCTTGCCTATGAAAATTTGAACATGCATCCATATTTCCCCTTTTTTTTTCCCTACAAACACAATCTCTTTCTCTAGAATTACAGGCCAAGTATTATTTATTGTAGTAGCATACAACAATCCACTACCAGAGAAACAAGAAGAAAGTAAACACCACAAGCAACAGATCTCAACACGGCAGTAAAACATCAATAACCCGCGCTCACAAGCTATCCAAACAGTATATCATGCAACAAATGTGATCAAATTTCATTGGGTTTTTTTTTTTTTTTTTACTATAGAGAACTTGATAGAACACAGTGAATTGAATATCACGTGGCAACATAGATTTTCAAAAAAAAATGGGCACAATCTTAACAACTCTAAGACAATAAGAGAAACCCAAAACAGCAAACCACCATAAAAATTACTTAATATTCTACACCAACATGCATAAGGAGCATTATCAACTGTAACATAAATTCTGACACACCCAGTCCCCACCAAATCTTTTTTTTTCCTCTACCTTCTGTTTTCTTTCACTGAACAAAAATTTGGAACCTGGAAGAGCGAGTGAAGCTCGTACAAAATCCCAGCAAAAAAAAAAACAGTTGAATCAAACACAATCACGTTCAAATTAGAACCTTTGCTGAGAGATGAGAGAGAAAAACCATGACCACAAAGGAGGAAGCTTTTTTGAGTGGAGCTTCCTTTGTTTTGGGCACTCTATAGCAGGTAATCAGGCAACAATTTGCGGAAAATCAGACGGCGTGTTTTATTTTTTTTTAAAACCCATAGGCAGATCATGACATTCACAGATGGTCGGTTAATTATTATTCACCTTAGGTGAAATTTGGGTGGCAAATAATAAAAAGAAACAAAAAAAAAAGAATCGGGAAGAGAGAGTGGATCCCATCTGGATTGAAAGAGAGATGAAAAAAATGAAAAGGGTAGAAAGAAAGAGAGGAGAGACGACAAACCAGAGGAAGAGGAATGGGTGGCGATGAATAACTGATATACGGATGAGAGAGGATTGGAGTGAGGGGAGTGGAAGCCTGGAAGTGAATGGGGGATTTGCCGATTTGAAAGGAGGAGAGAAAGAGAGAGAGAAGGGTTAAGGGAGGAGTAAAAAGGTGTCGGAAGAGACGGGATTTAAGGAGGGTGTTGGGGGATCTAAACAGCTTCTGCTTTACGCTCTCTCTCTTTAAATTTTTCTCGGTATTAATCTTGTTTATGGATGAGTAGAGAGAGAGACAGGAGTGGAGTGGAGTGGAGTGGAGTGGAGTGGAGTCGATGATGTTGGTAATGGCCTGATGGGTATTGGTGTGGTGACTCATCACTGTTTGAGTGTTGATGTTGGTGTTTCATGTTTGCGTGGTTACCACCTTCGCCGACGAGACTCCCCATGCCATCCTCTGCCACCTCTCCTTTTCAAGCATCCCCCCCATTCTGTCTCATTTTCTTTCTATTTTTTCCCTTTTCCTTTTTTTTTAATTCCAACTTCTTTGTTTGGATAAATTGTGATACTAGTAGACCACCCCCCCTCTTATTTAACTAATTTTTCTTAATTTATATTGTGATTATCTATTATTTTATAATTTCAATAATAGATTAAATGCTATTTTTCTTTTTTTACTCGCACAATTCATTGAATAAATGTTAAATGTTTCTTTCGGAGGTGTTTGGTTCTTGTTTTGTTTGCGGTTTGTTGTTTTCTACGAACTTTTAAGTCTTTCAACTGTTACTAATCGGAAAAAAAATTAGAGTTAAATGGAGTAAACGAGAGTAAATCTCAGTCCTCTTTACTCCCTCTCCCTCAATTCCCAAGCAAGGGTAAGCAGGAGTAAGCACCCTGCTTAACCCCCCTTAACTCTCCCTATCACTTCTCCCAAGCAGACCATAAATGAAGGATACATATTGGCTTTAAATATGTTTTACGTGTGGAATCTACTTCCTTTGTTTTGTTTGAAAGTGATTTTTGGGAGAGTAGGGAAAAACTAATACTTCAAAACATAGTTGTTAATAATATAATTACCTAAAAGCCAAACTGCTACATAAAAATAAAACACAACAACCATAATAAACTTTCACATCTCAAACATGAAGTAAGATCAATAGTTTCAATTTGGTGGGTCATCGAGCACTCGCACGCCTATAGCATTGCCAATAATCATCGCACTTCGGTCTAACTCTGCTTCAATATCATCACGACTGTCATCTTCCCACATGTTCGCACCTAGCTATCCTAACCTTCTAGTTATCCTTTTGGCTACGACTAGCTCTACTTAATTATACTCCAATTTGGGGTGTAAGAAAGAGTTTGATGACATTATAACGTATATAATACATAAATTGACAATTTTACCATTCCATTTCTCTATGTCATGCTACGAGATCTCTATCTCTCTCTCTCACACGCATCTCTCTCTCTCTCTCTCTCTCCCCCCCCCCCCACAAAAACGCGTCTTACTCCATAAAACTGTACCCTACTCCACCTGAGTTGGCCACCACTTTGCGCTTTCAAGAGACCCAGCCGCATGCCATGATTCCTGCTCTTGTTCATGGTGATTTTTATGGGACCACCTTCCCGCACCTTGTGCCCAACCGAACGAACCATCGGCTCTGATACCACTTGTTAAGTAGATCCAAGGCGGGAGCCCACTTCAACCAAGGTTCATGGTACACAAGTTAAGTGAGGTTCCATCTTAAAACCAATTGGTGTTAAGAGGAGTAGCCCACTTGACATATATACCATGTCCTTTCCTTTTGCTTTTCCAATGTGAGACTTTTTTTTTTTACTCATAGGTGAATCCCAACAGAAACTTCTTGCCTTTAGCCTACCTCTTAAAGCTTTTTCCCTTTCTCACTATTAGGACATTATAATTGGCTTAGTTGCCACCTTAATGTCCCTCTTGGCATGGACAAGCATCCCATGCAAGTCCATCAAGGTCTTCCTATTCCTTCGAGATTGCATGTTGAAGTTCATCCGAAACAGACCAAACCAATTATGAAGCAAGGATAAGGTAGTGTCCATAACCAACTCTTGGTTATAAGGAAACCCAAGCTTCCCTAGATTGTCGAAAAGGGCAATCATTTTCAAGACATGAGGTCATACTAGCTTCCCAACCTCTAGTTGTGACTGAATCACCTGTCGGTTGGTCTTATAGTGCTCAATTGCAACATGTTCTTGGAACATACTCTTCAACTGAGTAAAAGCTAGCATAAGACAAACAACCTGGAGATCATCATCAACATGACGTTTCCACTTGCCTTTTATAGCTTGGGTGGTTGTAGAGGCCAGTGATGTACCCTTTTCCTTCTCTCCAACATATTCTTTCTTTTCGGCTTTGAGGAAAATCCTCAAATTTTGGTACGAATCGAGAAAATTGGAATCGTTCAACTTATCCTTCTCAAGGATTGAATGAAGGTTGGTTGTATATGAAGAGGTGAAATCAGACATGTTGAACCTAAAAACTAAACACAGGTTCATTTTAGAATTATTCATCAAAGATTGTCTGAAACTAAACTCGTTTAATTTCAGCATGAAAACACATTTTAACTCTCGTTAGTGTTTTAACCTGACCAAGATCCAATAGGCGCAGGCGACATCAAGTGGACTTTGGTCCAACAAACTCGTGTCTTTTTGCCTAAGGTAGATCATGTCATGATCAATGCTTCTAAACGACTCTTGGTGAGAGTGTGCGCATCTCATACATCATGTCTCTTTTCTGCAGTTCTGCCCATGACTCTAGACTCTCTAGCTTGCCATTATGAAAGATCTGACTCTCACCCAACTTGTTACCGATCCATGGACGACTTGCTTTAGCAATGAGCCCATGATCCAAGAGGTGTTCATCAGGATGAGCAATCAAACTTCAAATTTCATAGGGTACAAGTTTTATTATCCTAAGCATGCATTTCTAGGTGAAACTTGTGAATCTAACATGAAAGATATATTAAATGACAAAGCATGTTAAGAACCATTCAAAGTATAAAATAAAACCCCTAGTATGACCACCTAGACTTAATTAAACAATTTTAACTAAGTCGAGCTAGTCTTCAAGAACCCTTTCTTAAAACTTCAAGAACTCCATCTTGAACAATTCAAGGATTCTCTCTACAAGCTCTTGAATAACACCTTCTTGAACGTTTCCAAGAACTCTTTCTTGAAATGGCGCAACATTTATGACAAAAGCTCCCACTTGAACTAACATCCTCATTGCGTTATCCTCCCACTCAACTTTTTGTCTCAACAGTACAAGAATTACAAGTGGATCTCATTAAATGAGATTGCATCCATTTCAAAAACAAATTACAAATTTGATGAAATTAAACTAATTACATTCAAAATCGATGACAAGCAAGCCACATTTCACCGAACCCAGTACACAGACCGGTGAAACTAACTAGCTAAAGCCATACTAAGAGCGCATGTGATCAACCAAATATCTTGGTAGCATTGCAATATGACATATCAAACATATGTCAAACCTACTTCAATAACAATTAGTGAAGGTATCCAACTTACAACATGTTAACCATAATCAAGAGCTTAGCCAAAAACCAATTTAGCATCAAACGTGATCCTAATCACATTTCAAGAATAAACTCATTCAAACTCAACAAAATCCAAATTTTATCAAGTTTATATCTCTAGCCCAAAATAAGTTCAGGTAAGATATGATTCTGTTTCCTTCTTGAAATTCCAAATTTCAAGGTTAAACACATGCTCATTTCGCTCAATCTCGAAAATTAGGCAAATTTACTCAATAGATTCCATATTCATGTTGAGAAATGTTTCACATAGTTTCAACTGAAATCACCCCGCGATCAACTCTACAAACGATATTTTTATAGGCAACTGATTGATTGATAATTGATTTTCAAAATCAACTCTTGCCTTAATGCAGTACTTAACTGGAATCACCCAGTTCTTAACAGTAGGTTAATCCATTTAACCGAGAAGTTATAAAAATCAAAATTTCAAGTCTAAACACTTTACACTCAAACCTTGAATTCCTTAGGTTTGATGTTTGAAGAGATCATGGAATGGCATTAGTCATGAGTATGACAATACATGTCACATACATAAAACTATATCTGACCTCATCACTTCCAAAATGATCACAAGAACCATCGTGAATACGACATCTAACGTAACATTACTCACGATGCTCAAAATAAATTAGGAAGGTCAAAACAAGAGGTGAAAGCTCAAGCTATAAATCAATGGAAATGACAACAATTTTCATAACCATGACCTTCTCCAACTTATACCGATAACCCACAAGTGATTGCCAAGGAACAATCAAACAAACATCCAGAAACCCAACAATCAACCATAACCAAAGTTTATCAAATAAACAAGATCATTACAAATAACAATCTAAGTTAAAGAATACAACATGTCAAATCAACAATTAATCTGGCATGCATACATCCTAATAGATCAAATCTACCAAAATGAAAACTTTAGGGCATAAACAAATGTTCTAGCAACCTATCAAATATGAACAAAAAATTGAATCACATATTTGAGACAAGAAAACAATAGCATGCTATATGTGGCGCTGATACCACTGTTGGGTTAAAGGGGGTCTAGTCCTAACTAGCCTACAAGAGTGGTAGGCTCGATCTAACCGGGCCCACCTAGACTAGGAGCAGAAGAAATCCACCTAGACTAGGAGTGGAAGAAGTCCTAACCTTTAGGACTTCACCTAATCTACTCTAGCCCAAAAGAAAGACAAAATTTAAAGCAGATAACAAAGACTAAGTTATTACCTAATTACTCTAATACGAAACGCCTCGATTGGTCATGTACTCTTGAACGACTCCTTAAACGACTCCCAGCGGGAATTTCCTAAAGAGGAAACCTCCATAGAGGTCTACACACACGCTCTTGGCTAGACTGTTATACCGATGACCCCGATCCTTTCGGGATCAAAAAAGTATGTTTAATCATATCAAAATACAATATGCTTTTCCAAACTTTAGGGCAGACCTCGAGAATCATCTCGTAGTCCGAAATTCTTTCAAAGAGAAAGTTTTCCCCGATCCCTTTTAAATCTCAAAGGAGATTAGCCTTATAAAATGGTCACTTAGGATGGGAAGACAATCTATTGCATCCACATTAGCCCCATATATATAAGGAGTGGAAAGAGGGAGGAAGGGAATTCTCCCGATGTGAGACTCGCGAACTGGGCTCACAACGGACAGTGGTGAGTAACAAAATCTAATTCTGCTACCCAGAAAGCCACTACAGATCGTGGTGACCCACCACAGACCGTGGTGGTTCACCACGGGTTGTGATGGCCATTGCCACCAACTTTGGTGGCCCCTTTTCACCCAAAAGGGGTTTCAGTGCTTCCCCGGGTCAACCCCATATCGATCCAAAACTTCTTCTACATACCCTTTTCCTTGAGACATTGGCTTGTGTAACCTTCTTGGACAAACTAACATGGCTTTGATCAACCTATTCAACCACTGATTAATAGATTTTCCAGCAAATACTCTAATCACTGTATTACCTTAGCTTAAGTACTCGGATGTAAACATTGTCGGGACACTCCCAACAATGAGTTCCAAACAAAATAAGGAGCAAGGTCGGGATCTTTCTTAAAGTATTCTTGAAGGCAAGAGAATACAAAACCTTTCCTTCGACCAATGATAATAAAGCATACCTCCTCAGTAAGGCATCGGCCACTATATTTAAGCTCTTGTTATTTTGTTTTGCCACATAATTAAAGGTAGAAGGAAATCCACCTATTTGGCATGCCTTGCATTCAATTTGTGTTATCCACTTGGGTACTTCAATGCCACATGATCCTAATGTAGCTTAAACTCCTTAAGTCTCAAATAATGGGACCAATGATCAAGAGTCCTCGCCATAGCATAAAACTCTTTGTCATAGGTGTAATAGTTAAGTTGAAACCAATTGAGCTTCTCACTAAAATAGGCAATCGACCTCTTGTCTTGCATTAAAACTGCCTCAACACCAACTCCACTAACATCACACTCCACTTCGAAGAGTTATTTAAAATTCGTTAGTACAAACAGGAGCACTAGTCAATTTCTCCTTGAGAGTTTTGAAGGTCACTTGATCCTTAGGAGTTAAAGTGAAGACTTCCTTCTTCATACACTCTATAATTGGCACCATCAAAGTGGAAAAAAACCTAGATGAACCGACGATAAAAGGAGGCGAGGCCATGGAAGCTTCAAACCTCAATGGTATTAGTCGGTGTAGGTCACGAGTTAATCGATTCCACTTTTGACTCATCCATAGAAATGTCATCTTGAGACACCACATACCTTAGGAAAGTGACCTTAGGGGAGAAAAATTAACATTCTCGAGTTTCCTCCTAGTTAGAATAGCAAACGCAAAATAGTTGTTCAAGCTAAGGCAAAAGGAGGATCTAATCCTGACAATGACTCATTTTACTGTAAAGGCAAGGGTTACTGGAAAAGGAACTGCCCAAAATACTTAGAGGAACTGAAGAAGGGGAAATGTCGGGTGTAGATATTTTGGTGACTCCATAATTAGAAGCCACCACTTTAAGGCAAATATTGGACAGACGAACTCAAGAAGGGAGATCGTTGTATTTGTGAGACAAGACTCAATAGTTAGATCTTAATCACCTCCACACTATGGTATTTTCGATTCCACCCTATAGTCTGAATTGGCATTATTATTATCATCATTGTTTTTATTATTATTATTATTATTATTATTATTGATGTTATTATTAATATTATTGCAATTTGCAATAGTTAAACTGCCCGCGGGGGTATAAATCTAGTGAGTTTATTCTGTTGGAATTATTTCAAGAGTATAAGAATTTTATAAAGCATAAGGAATTGTGCGGAACATGTATAAGGATCATATATTAGATAAACATCAAGAATATGATCAACACGAGTCCATAAGAGACCAACACGGTTCGTGTTGGTCTCTAGAAAGCAAGAAAATCGATCCTGGGCTCAACACAGACCGTGTTGGAACCCAGAATATGTTTTAATGGCTAACGACTATATAATCTTATGTATTAAGTGTATGATATCAATATTAAGTCCAATATTATATATATTCCAACAACTATATTAGTTGACCAAGTCAAAGTCATAATCCATCATGAAGGACCTTAATTACGCCTTTGACTAAGGGGTATAATTAGGGTTGAATTAGGTGTGGAAGTCTTCTATAAATAGAAGACATTCCCAAACCATTTGAGAACATCACAAGCATCAATTCCTTCTTTCTATAATCACATCCTCTCAAGTATAGACAACAGCTGTACTTGAGAGAATCAAGTGAGAAATCTATGTCTTGAGTGCGACAAGAGCTAAGTTTTATAAATATTTACGGTATAGTAAATAGTTCTTAAGGAAAATGAGTATGAAGACATGACTTTTAGCGATATCCATACAAGTTAATCATTTGGTTATTAAGTCATATCTCCATCTTGTCATACATACTGCCAGAAGATCAAGAAGCCAAGCCAAGTGAAGATGATGAAGATTCAAACTGGTCAAACATCATTTTCCAACATATTCTACTATTAGCATAACAAGAAAAAGGATCCATGATTCGAGATATGTGTTCTCCCATGTTATGCTTGCCAGAAAATTAAACTTTTATTGGTTAAACAATAATTGTTAATGGCAAAAGAAAGATTAAGCAATAAAAAATTGAGACAATGACATGATTATGCCCTTCCTAGATCCTAATTCCTAACCTACCACTCCCCTTTAAAAATATTTAATATTTTCACACAAACACCAAACCCATAGGATTTAATCATATTTAACTACTATTCTTATTCAAAAGATGCAGTCCCGAATAATCTTGTCCCGGAATGTATGTTTACTTTGTGCATAGAGACTGATGAATACTTTTCGTTTTAGGAAATGTGTGAAATTAGTGTTGTAACATCCAGTTGCACTGCTTTTTACTTAGTGCCTACCTCTTCAATTATTCTAGGGAAAAAGACTTCATTCTGAAAGTTTAGACGGACAACCATAGATGTTTGTTACAGTAACAACTAGCCTTGAAATATGACAGATCATGCTAAACTGTTATCATCATTATTCGATATACTGTAATAGATGTTTATTACAGTAATAACCATAGACTCCAATTTTTTTTTATACGGTGCGGTGCAATGTGATAATAGTATCCACTAGTAGAAAAGGAGATGTGATATTACAAGAGGTAAAATATAATCTCCCATACACTCTCACAACCACAACCTAAGGATGAGTAGGGTGAAGATGTGGAAATAACACCGTATGTACCTCCCTCACGGGGAGTTTTGAAGGCTCTCACATCGGCTATGTCTGCCACTCTCATTACAAGGTGAATAAAGACCTCTACTTATAGGGGTAAACCTCCTATAGATCTGGCTTGATTTCCACTCCAAATACAATTAGGTTTTAGCTAGAATATTATTACAATTACGAAACTAACCTAAATATAATTAGGAAATAAAATAATTTCTTAATAGCAACCAATAATTTGGAGTTTAAATAAATTTAGGAAACCTGCTAAATAATGAGTCCAAGAGAATTTAGGTCATTAACCCAACAATTTCAATTTAATTTAAATATTTATCGTACTTTTTCTATTAATAAATAATTGACTAATCAAATCAAATTAGAATCTTCATGTTATGTAGATAATTTTTTTCAATATTAAAATATCAAATTTTATATTTATAATTCTATTATAATTTGTGTCTAATATTATAAAATTGGATAAGTTTTTCGCCATTTTAATAATATTTGAAACGTTGATATAAGTACTTTTACTAACAAAATGATCACAGCACACTTATCAGCGTTAGTAATAAATTATTTATAACAAAAAGTATAACCATAAATTTTATTTTTATTTTTAGTAAGATCGTGCAGAATGGATTGCTTAGAATAAGCTTGATTCTGGATGAATACTAAAGCAGCATGTTCTTTAATTTTTATATTAATAGAAATCAAATTCTAAAAATGACAAAAGGTAAAGTATAACAACAAAAGGTAAGGTACAACAACTGGTATGGTAATCATAGTAAAGACAAATATAATAACATATTCTTATGCCCATAACGAGAAAAGTACACAGTGACTCAAACCAAATATGTAGTTATGGATAAGTATTTTGTTTTAGCTGCCTGTTCTTTTCGGTTGGTAAACAAACTAGAATAATTCTAATAATTCTTACTTTTATGAATTGTATAATAATAATTTCTAATTTTATTTTGAATTTTGATGGTCCATAAAAAAATAAAATTGGATTGTAGTGGTATTAGACTTGTCAATCTTTAACCCGACCCGAAGACCTGACCTGAACCCGTAGGAAATTCTAGGTTTTGAGCATGATTTTTTTGACCCAAACCCGAAATATATCGAACTCGAAAAATCCGCAAATTAGAGGGTCAAACCCGACCCGCCCTTTTGATCTGGAAACTTTATTTTTTACATTCAAATCTATTAAAATTTGTGACTTTTCATTGGAATTGATAACTATTAAACTATAACGACAACTCATACATATCTTATTTCTCTAATTTAAGTTAAAATATTTACAGTAATGTAACGACCCGCCCTAAACCCGTATTAATTAAAACTTTAATTACAGTAATTAGCCCAAAATACGCTAATAAAATTTTTCTTCTTTTACGTTACGATTATTATTATTATTGGTTTCTTTGCGTGGCAGTGCCGAGCGAGCGATGGCTAAATGGGTTAATTATATATCATCTCGGATGTGTGTAAAGCTATAAATATTAGTACGGGTTTATGAATATTTTTACGATAAGTTATATAATTTATTTTATTATCCTCGATTTTACGCTTTTAACCGAGGAAGGTTATATCAATTTTAATGTCCATTTCGATCACGATTTATGTCATCCAACCTTCCTAATTACATTTTATTGTTCAATTTATTTTATTAGTGTTATCCTACCAATTTATTTTATGTGGTTCAATACTAGTTAATTTTTACCCAATTTAATTCCAAGTAATTTTATTTAGGTTTAGAACTAAACTACTTTATCAAGTTTTATATCTATTAATTTTATTTAGTCAATACCAATTATTTTATCTAGCTTAATTTTATTTACCTTTGTCTAGCCTAATTACCAATGGGATAAGTTAATTAGTTTAAGAGGGTTATTTTTTTTTTTATAAAGGGGATAAGTTAGAATGGGTTTATTCCAACTTCATTTCAGACAAATATCACAAACCCTCCTCTTCCTCCCCTTTCTCCTCTGCCCAGCCCCGTGCCCCCCTTGCTGGGCGTTTTCCGGCGATCAGCCGACGGTGGTCCGGTGGTGGCCGAGCCACTCCTTCCCTCCTCTCTTGTTTTCTTCATCAATTTCTTCTCCAAGTGGTATAATATCCAAACCCTAACTCAAGCTTTTATGTTCCTAATCTGATTTTCATGTTTAAATTGTGTATCTTTGATGTTTTTCATCTCTTTTAAGGTTCTTAAGCATGAATTTGTGTGGTGGTTAAATTAGGGTTTGAATTTGGGTTTGATACATGTAAATTTGGGGTTGACTTTGAGTGTTTGATGTGGTATTCTTGTTGAATGTTTGAAATAGCTTGTTGCATGTGAGTTCTATGGTCATGTTTAAGCAAGTTTAAGTGTTTAATTTCTGGAAAAGCCATGGATGTTAGTTAATTTGAAGTTTAATTGGGAATTGATACAAGTTGGAGACAAGGAAAATCATGCATGTTGGTTTAGGGGGTCAAATAAGTTTCTGAGTACAAATCTGGTTTTTACAGAGGACTAAAAGTGGGAGTTTAGCCCAGATTTTTACTTAAAAAGATAGCTTAAGTCATTACCTATCTATGGGCTTTGGAATTTCGAGAATCCGACATGTGTAGCCCGAGATATGAGCGAAATCGTGAAGGGATGCAAAGTATATACGATTCTGAGTCAGTAACTTGAGGACTATTTTCCGTCCATTTAGAGATTTTATTGGTTCCAGTGGTAAACATAAAAGTTTTAGGTGACCTTTTAAGCTTTCCGAAAATGTATGGTTTGCGTTCATCGGATATCGGGAGTGCAAGATATAGGGTCGGAAGTGAAGCATGTCAGTTGAGTTTCTGCCCAGAAAATGTTTTATAAATTTGAGATTTTGTAATCCAATTCCAATCATGTAAGGGATTCTAATTGTTTAGAGACTCTTTGGTCAATATTAGAATATTCAAGAGGTGTTTTCTAAGTAGAAAATGCTATCTTTTGGAGGTTAATGTTACTTATCAAAGTTATGTTATCTTAGTTAAGGTTGAAAGATTAAGTTACATAATGAAATAATCGACTTTAAGATTGGATTGTGGATTGCATCATTAGTATAAGAGCCCTTTGAAGCATAATGATCCGAGGACTTATTCCTTCTCTAATGCATAATTTCAATTCACCTTTCAAACACTTCCAAAATCCAAAAATCCATCGTTATAAATTCTTCTTCGTCGCTTGACGATATATCAGAAAAATCGAGAACTCTCTAATTTCCATTCTAGTCTTTCATTCCTAAATTCTCCATATTCCATCAATATGATCTCTTCAAATCAGTCTATAAGTTAAGTTATTCATCGTTTACTTCCAAGCCTTTATGAGTTTCGTATCAAAAGACCAAACCGAAAGTTTTAGTTTCCGAATTACAGCTTCTGTTTCTGTCCGGGTTGTTTTTCAAGCCCTTCCCTTCATTTTTGGACTTCGGTCCTGTTGAAAAGGTTGTAGAACTTAATTTTCCCTATTCCGGGAAGTACTCATTTGTTTAATTCCGAGTTTTCTAGCCCGAGTTATGCTAAAAATCCTATTTCTTAAAGACCTGAAATTTTCTTTCTAAGTTATTACGTTCGTAGTTTCTATTTTACTTAACGTTTGAAACTCACTAAGAACCCTCTTTGGTTCTCAATTTCTACACTTCTTATATTAGTTCCCAAGTCACTCAAGCCGTCCCGAGCTCGAGGCACGCCACCAAGTTTTTCTACTTTCCAAGGTACGCAAATTGTCCAACTTTTAGCATTCAAGCACGTTACGATGCTTATTCATATCAATTTATATCATGATCTATGTTATACATTACTATTTTCAAAAGTGGTCCCGCCATATTAGTATAATTCTAGCTAGTCACGTGAAGTGCTAGCCTTTATTCATCTATAGAGTGCTCCTGATCAGAGTGACCAGACCTGGCCAGTGTCCGACTGCATGGCAATCACCCAACCCAAACTCCAGATCGGTTTGGGGCGTGCGCGTGTTAGGTGCTTTGCACTAGATCGTAAGGGATACCACTCTATTTTCTATGTATATATATCATGTCTACTTTTATATGTTTATATCTATGCCAAATCCATTTAATACATGTTTAGCCCCGTCCCCGTTTTCAAAATGAATTTAAATGCCGGCACTAAAACCGTTTTCGAACGGTTTGACGTGTTGGAGGTTTGTGTACTGAGTGTTTCCCCACTCACTTTGCGTATGTTTTCAATGTTTTGTTTTTAGGCGGTCCGAGCTCCCAAAGTAAAGACAAGGATAAGCAGAGGTAGAACTTCCACGTGCAGGGTAGTCTTAAAGGGCGGTATTGGCCGACCTCGGTGGTCTTCTTGGTTCCAAAGATTAATTTGCATTGGAGAAAGTTTAATATATATATATATATATATATATATATATATATATATATATATATATATATTTCTTTGATGGGTGTATAAAGTGTAATATCTTTGGTTTTGGTGATTGTTTATGTATGGGTTTAAGTGTAGTATTCACTTGGTGGTTTATGTATATGTTGGTGGTTTGTGTGCCTTGTCCCGAGTGGGGACGACGGTAGTGCCTCAATACTTTTCTTTTCCGCTGCGCTAATCACAGGGTTATGGCATGATTAAGGATAATCTTGTGGTTAAGGGTGTTGGGGTGTTACAAGTAATCTATCGATACTAGAAAATAATCGTATTTCATTATGTATATTGTACCAAAAATAATATTTAGAGACAAATTTTTAAAAGAAAAAGCGGAAAAATGTCGTAATCATAACTCGTTGGGTTGCCCCAAAACCAAAATATACCTCCCGTATTTACCCGATCTCAAAATACACATGACCCGTATTTTACCCGAACCCGACATATAATCGACCCGTAACCTACCCGCCCGCCCGAATTGATATGTCTAAGTGGTACCAAATCCACCTCACATTCTTTTTATTTTTTTCATTTCTGCCCCATATTGTTTTTGTTTTTTTTCATTCCTTCCCCCAAAAAGGTAATGAAGCATAGTTACTAAAAGATTTTTTAAATTATTTTTCTAAGACTCCGAACAATTATTATGATTTTTTTAAAAAGAATAAAAATGAAAAATCGTAAAAAAATAAAAAATTGGGAGAAACGCCGTAAATTCGTTTAAAATCACGGTAAAGTGTTATACTAAGTTTTGAATAAAATGCAACTCAAAATCTATGATACTTAGGGTATACTCTCGGTGGTGTCCCACTAGAATTCAATTTTATTTTATTTTTTTAGATCACCAAAATAAAAAATGAAAGTAGGGATTGTTGCTTAAATAGATAGAGATAGAATCCAATTTTCCTAAGTAACGTAGGTTAAGTAATGTAAGCCACATCAGTTAACTAAATGAATTTTAAATATATATATATATATTTATAATTTTCAATAAGATATTGTGAGTAAATAGAAAAACGGTAGAACGTAGGTTAAGTAAAGTAAGTCGCAACAGTTAAATATATGAATTTAAAAAATGTATTTTACAAATTTTAATAAGATGTGAGTAAAGTAAATCACATCAAGGGATGATAGTGGATCATGGAGTCATCCCATTCACGCGGGTTTGGGACAATTATTTTTGGACTCGATGGGTCTGGGGCGATTTTGGGTTTGCTAAAAAATTGATGGATCTGGGTCCGGGTCTAAGCTTGAACCCATCGACCCGACCCACAGACCCATGAATATACTTAAGATTATGATTATAACTCCCCGACCCTTCCCGGGCCGTAGACATTACCGATAACTACTTCAAGGATCGCTGACTGGCCCCAAAAATCACCACGAGTCTTTCTAGCATGTTTCGTCCTCGCTCACACGCTGCTTGGAAAAACTTCCCAGGAGGTCACCCATCCTAAGACTGCTCCCAGCCAAGCATGCTTAACTGAGGAGTTTCCAACGGATGAGCTACTTAAAAGAAGGTGCACCTTAGTGATGATATAAGTAGTCATTTGAACCCTTTTAAGCCACACTTTAACCATAGATATGGGGTGTTACAATCACCCCCACCTAATCACACAACGTCCTTGTTGTGCCGCAATCCACTCCAGAATCTTTGCCCTGCTAGGCGACTGCCCATGGAGTTCCTGTCCACTGACGCAGCTCACGGTCGCAGGTCGGCTATGATACCATTCGTAACGCCCCATCACTTCCCAGGCCGCGAACATTATCGATAACTGCTTCAAGGATCGCTGACTGACAACGTCCTTGTTGTGCCGCAATCCACTCCAGAATCTTTGCCCTGTTAGGTGACTGCCCATGGAGCTCCTGTCCACTAACGCAGCTCACGGTCGCAGGTCGGCTATGATACCATTTGTAACGCCCCATCACTTCCCAGGCCGCGAACATTATCGATAACTGCTTCAAGGATCGCTGACTGGCCGCACAAATCACCACGAGTCTTTCCGGCATGTTTGTCCTCGCTCACACGCTGCTTGGGAAAACTTTCCAGGAGGTCACCCATCCTGAGACTACTCCCAGCCAAGCACGCTTAACTGAGGAGTTCCCAACGGATAAGTTACCTTAAAAGAAGGTGCACCTTGGTGATATAAGTAGTCATTTGAAACTATTTAAGCCACACTTTAACCATATATCCGAGGTATTACAATGATACTAAAAATAAAATTTTAAATTTAACTTGTTTCTATATTTTTTTTGTATTTTAAGTTTTGCAGGTCACTTGACGTTTATAATATTTTTATCTTTTGACTTACATTAAATTTAGTAGTTAGTATATTATGGTGATGCGTAGTTATATTTGTTGTGTTGAAAACAATTGCATTTAGACACAATTCTCAGCATTATACAGACGTATTGGTAGAAAGTCACCCAAAAAGTTGATAAAATTAATAAAAAAAATAAATTAGAATGTTGAATCCATTAAGTATCAGCTAAGTGGTCCTGGTGGGTCTGGGTTTAGGTCTAATATTTTTAGACTCAGTGAATTTTGCCGGGTCTGGGACCAAAATAAATTGATGAGTCTGGTTCTGGGTCTAGCTGGACCCACCCCATTGTCATCCCTAGTCACAACACTTTTTACATGTATGTTTTTTTAAACACATATTATGTAAGATAAAAGAGTGTAAGAGTAGGTAAGTGTAAGTAAAAATAGGTAAGACAAGTAAATATAGGTAAGGTAGGAGATGGTTTTAGAGAGAAGTGAGAGCTTCCCTCACTACCCCTACTGGAGAGGGTCAGGACTAAGGTCTAACACAATTCATGTGGATGATTGAAATCCATCCATAGAACTCATAAACACAATAAATAATTTTTAGGGTTTTTGGGTTTATGGACATGAACAACAATTACAACAATAATTGAAAAGATACGAATTGTAAAGAGTAAAGACTCATCTAATTGAACTAAGATGTTCAATAAATTGCAAAAGGATCTTCCACAAGCAAAGCACCATGAAACACCCAAGAAATATCACAAAGAGTGGAGGAAGAACACCCACTCACAAGGAACAGAAATCAACAAACAAATTCCACCCAAAGGATTGATTTCATTAAATTAGGGTTTGAAAACCAACAATTACAAACTTCCAACTAAGAGGATTTTGAGTCTAAAACCTAAAAGCTTCATGAACTAACTCTAATGGAGGGGTTTGACATGTATATAAAGGAAAGGCAGAAAAAAATACAACGAGAAAAGAAGAAGAACTCGCACACTGCTGGTGAAAAATGAAGAGATGTGGGTTGCGCCTCCCATGCGCAGCTAGCTAGTGCCTCTTCCAAGAAGATGCCACAGAGAGAGAATGAGAGGCGTGAGCAGTGCCTATGTAGGCGCAGCCAGCGTCTCTTGCTGGAACTTGGCGACAAGAGAAAATGAGAGGCGTGGCCCGCGACCTGTAGGCGTAGCCTACGCCTCCTACTGCTGCCATTAATTTGGCTTGTCTTCCCGTTACTTCTCCTTCGCATAGTTTTCCATCCCGACCTTTGGGAGAGGTGAATGACCAAAATGCCCTTGGATGTCAAAAAGATCACAAATATCCCGGGGTTGATCTTCATTGATGGTGAAAAGACCAAAATGCCCCTTAGGTTGTTTCTACCTCCGTTTGACGCCAAAATGAGAGTCAAGTGCGTCATTGCTTCGTTATTCGTGCTGGTGGTTCTAGACCCCTTGGAAGGCTCAGGAATGGTATGATAAAAATCCAAGATGTCATCGTTTGACGCCAAAATGAGAGTCAAGTCCGGGGTCTTCGTAAAAGGGAACATCGCTCCCCTTGATGGCCCTAACGACCCTCCAAGGACCCGTATCCACCATGAAATGGATATTGAAACCGAGTTTGATTTGAGGAGAGGAGAGGGCGGCATGAAGCGAGCTGGCGACCATAGACAAACCAAAAGTGAACTGATCCCATCGGTTTACCTACCGTTGAACCTTCATACACCTTTGAATCTCTAGTGAGAGGAAGAGAAACCCTGTCATTTCTAAGACATATCCCACCATTCTCCTTGCTGCCTCTTATATAGAAAATTTCCCTAAAGCCCCTTGATTTAGTCTACGTTCTCGTACCCCTTTTTTATTCTTCTATTTCTATGGTTTTAAGCAGTGAACACCAATTTTCTAGCCCTTCATTCTACCTTGACTCTCTCCAAATTGGCGTTTCCAGTTAAGATATGAGAGTTTATTGGACTGGATTTGAACTATGATTGAAATCTCTGATTTCTCTCTCTTTGATGTTGTCCATAGGTGTAAAGTAGAGCTCCAACGAGAGAATGGTCGATCTGGGCGCAGATCGGAGAAGACCCAGAGAAGAGAGAAGCACTATTCAAGCAGTGGTTTGTGGTGTTTTTCTAGCGAGTTTGTTTACTTGAATCGGGTAAATATTAACTCCAATTGATGAGTTATTATTGTGGCGTGGATCATTAGTTTGATTTTGGTTGGACATTGTTTTGGGATATGGGATTGTTGAGAGAGTTTAGTGTTGAGAAATTAGATGTTTTGATGCTAAGGGGTAGCAACTAAGATTGTTAGAATCGGGATTCTAACTCAAATCCATAGGGTAGTTAGGATCGGAATTAACCCATGTAGGATTGTGGATCGGAATGTAGATAGTAGAATTGCATCAAGGATTTTTTTATCATAAAATCGTAGTATTGTAGATCAGGATCGGGATTTTAATAACTATGGTGGCAATAGGAAGCAACTACCGTTTGTGGTAGTGCAAGGGTGGTTGTTTGAGTGGTATGGGTGGCGGTGGTACAAGGTGATGACAACATGGGATGGTTGTTGTGGTGGCGGACTGGCGCCGTGAACAAGAGGATTGACTGATGTTGGGGTGGTGGTGTGTTTCGCCGCTATCAACTCAATTGAGTAAGTCATGCTGGAGGCTGGAACAAGTCACGATATTCGAAAGTGATGATTCACTATCTTCAAGGTTAGGTTTCTATGTTGTATCCCTTTCTTGAAAGGGATGGTTCTTTTCCTTTTGTAAAAAAGATGTGTTTTTTTTTTCCGAAAATGATAAACATCTTGACACAAGATGACTCTTAACCATCTTGCATTTCTTCTAAATCACTTATAAAGTGAAATGTAAGTGTATTTAAATCATTCTAAAGGTATGTTTCATTATTTTTAGGGTTACTACAACTTATAAACAATTTAAAAATAATTATTTATTTATATTTATTTCATAAAATATAAAACTATGTATAAAATGTGGATTCTCTACTATGATTGATAAAATTAGGCTATTATTATATTTTTTCACCTAGCTAATAAGTATTATATTATTATAATTGATAAATATATATAATTATTAAAGAAAATATTAATAAAAGTTACAAAAATGTGAAATATAAATAATTCAAGATGGTTAAGAACCATCTTGACTCTTGAGTCAAGATGGTTATCATGGTCTTTTTTTTTTTTTTTTTTTTTAAGTTTAGCATCTTGGTTGCAATAAGTTAAATTAACTAGGTTCTTGATTTTTGAGTTTTGATCTCTTTTGGTTAGTTACTGATTCTGAGATGGGAGATTTCTAACTGGAGATTGGTCATCCTCTTCAAAGGTGGACCAATCCAAACCTCATGTACCCGAGTTTTTTTTTTTTTTTTTTTTTAAAAGGCAAGGTATTTCAAGAACAAAGAATAGAGTTGCATAGTGTTTTGAATAATCGATGCAAATGTAAAATGACACTAAATCTTCGCCATATGATTGATTAAAATGACACTTAACTTGTCCCAAGTATCATTTCAAATAACTTGCTGCCACTCAACTTCATAAAACTTTGAAAAAAGTCATTTTGATGACTGATAACTGGTTATAAAGACTAAAGTTGTATTCTTGATTTGTTTTGGCTCCTCTTCTTCTGATCCTAATCATATTATATTCTTCTACACCATCTTCTTATCCTCAACTTCTTCATCACTTTCTCTTCTTCCTTGCTTCATTGAAACTCTCTTCGATTTCTCCTCTTTCTCTTTTCTTCATCAGATTTTATCCCCTTTTCTTCTTTTTCCCTAGATATTATCCCACCCCTCCCCCACTATATTCTCTTCTTTTCTCCCAAATTTCGTCTCCCCCTCCCCTCCCTTCTCTTACCTTTTATCTTCTTCACCCGACTTGTTCACCACCAAATCTATCACTACCGAGCGATTACTAGACCACTAGCACCACTCCAACTGCCACTTTAATCCCAACAACCACAATCAAATCAAGCAACTAAAAAAATCAAACTCAAGCAACCAACTCATTTCCTCCATTGCAGATCTCAAATTCAATCAACACCAACTAAAAAGATAGATTCGGTAGTGAACGAGAAGAAGGAAGAGAAAAGGGAATGAGAAGAAATCTCGGGAAGAAGAAGAACATGAGGAGAGAGAGAGAGAGCTTCAATGGAGTCGTGGAAGGAGAGAGAAAGGAGGGGGATGAACTTAACATGATAGTTAAGTGTTAAATAGGATACCAGGTCCAAAGAGTATATTTGACAAAATTATTAGGTTAAATGACAATGAGTTAACTGAAAAAAAATTACTGATGTTTTTTACAATTGATACATAACTCGGGCACTCTATGCGTGACTGACTATATAATGAGTATATATCCAATAAAACCTAAAAGGCTAGCTAGTAAAAAGAATGGAAACGTGGAGTATAAATTATGGACTCACCAAATATGAAATTAACTTTATTTAAGGTCACCTTTTTTTTTATAATTATCTGACTGGTAAGTTATAGTAGAACTACTTTCTAATATGATTGTGACTGATAATTTATTAAGTGATGATATTTATCATGCAAAGTCATCTCAAATAAATTATTGGTCACTCTTTCATTCATAAAAATTAATAAGTTACTACAAAATAGTACTCCCATCAAAAACTTATGGTGAGAGAGTTTTACTTCAAAATTTTTAATATAAAGGTACAAATGTGACAATGTGAGTTTAAGTGCAGTTATAATAGTTAAATCAAATTTACATTTACAATACTCCTTCCATCTCATAATATTTGCCTCTTATTTAACTTTTTATAATTTTTAATGTCTTTTTCGATACGACAATTCTTATATATATTATTTTATCAACAATTATAATTCTACACTTTTATAATAATATTTTTCACATATCTAGTATTTGCAATTTTATATAACAAATTAATCTATTGCAATTTTATATAACAAATTAATCTATATATTAAAACTTAATGATTAACGTTTTAAAAATTTGACTCACTAGATGGACGTGGTATGTTATTAGTGGCATTGTCAACATCAGAAAAAAAAAAGAACTTTTATTGAGCAATTGATTGGATTTTAGTGTTGATCCTATCAGTTAGTGATGGGAAGACCACCGTCTTTGCAGAAAATAAATTAGTTTGTTAGCGGATTCATTGTTGATGTCCACCATTTATCTTCATTCTTTAATTCCCAGGGAAGCTTCCATCTGAAAAGCATCTCCAATCTGAAATGCTAATTCCCAATTGAAAAGCAATTCCAATTTCAAACGCAATTGGTTGCATTTTAGTGTTAACATAAATGATAGTTGTTCCTCTCTTCTACGAATATAACTTAAATTCAATTTTCTCTATAGATACTTCTCCCTTATTACCCCATCACTTTTACATGTCTCCACTCATATAGGAACGTAAGGTATTATTATAAGATTAAGAATTTAAATGACAATTACTTACCAACTACTATTTTTTTTAAGAAAATCTAAAACGCCAACAGTAGTCTAAGCAAAATGGCAACACAGAATAACCCTAACAAGTAAAAACATCAAATAATATGTGAAAGAAGAGGTTTATCTTAAGTGAAATACTTACGATGATTTTATTGTGTTTCAAAATGTCTAAATTTTAAATTTATATCGAAGTGAAAAAAATAATTTTATGTGTATAAAGCCCCCGACCCCCTAAAAGAAAAAGAAAAATAAATTAATGATACTGTTGTTAAATTAGAAATTTCCTAGGCCAACACGACCCGAGCTTACACCAACACAGTCCGTGTTGGCATTCACAGAGTTGAATTTCCCCAGAACCCATGAACACGACCCGTGTTGAGGTTGACACAGGGCGTTGCCACGCTGACACGGTCCGTGTTGACCTGACACGGTCCATGTTGACCCAACACGGTCCGTGGTGAGCCAACAAAGTCCGTGGTCCGTGGTGAGCGAACACAATCCGTGGTGAGCCTGACTGTTGGAATTTGGCTGTTTTTCGCACATTATTGCTATATAATCAATGGATTCGACTGTTTCATAGATCATCTACCTTCATACAACATCATTCACGACCATCCACCTCTCCCATACCATCCCCCTCTATCTCTAGCATCATCCATCTCCTATAATCCCACAATAATCAAGAGTTTGAGAGCGAATTGAAGATTATTCAAGATCGATACGGTGTTGGAGGAGCAAAAGTCCACAATTATTGCCAAATTCTTTCAAGGGTTTTCTGCACATCTTTGATTATTTCTTCATTCTCTTTAGATTTCTATGCTTTCAAGAGTAGAATTTATGTGTTTTTGTAGTTTAGACATGATTAGTGAGTAGTTTTCCTATTGTTTGGGGGATAAACCATAGTTGTTTTGATGGATTGAATATTGTTGGATTGAACATGTTTTGAATCTAGTTTAGATGCATTTTTATTCAACCTACCAGTATCTATGTCATTGCTTTTGCTTGATCACCATTAGCATGGTTGTAAATTCTTGAATGAAGTACCCAAAGGAGAAATTTGAGAATTAGAAAGCTTAGATTGAACTAACTATAAAATGAAGTAGACATAGAGATTTTTAGTTAGGGGTCTTTTGATAATTTGATCATTAACCTAGTTAAAGTTGAAATAACCACGAAAGTACGTAGGTGATTGGCTTTGCTAGGCAATTAGCTTCATTTCCAAAAGATCGCTGCGAAAGACTTTATGCGATTATCAACCCTAAAATGTACCAAATTAGTGACATACATGTTCAATCTACTTGATTAATTCATAGAGTGACTGAGGTTTATCCCCTGAACGTCTTTTTCCCATTGATTTATCCAATTATTTGTGTGAATAGTTGCTTGTTTTGACTTTAATAGTGATTAGAAGTAGTTTTAGAATAATCAAAATCAAAACCTGATCGACTCAGCAATCAACTAGAGTGTTAGTTTGGTATATTGTTGAGCAAGTCCCCATGCGAACGGCCTTGATACATGCTACATCTACACCCATGTATTTGCGGCATATCAACAGACTTTTACACTCCCGTAATAGAGCTCCACATCTTAATGATTTCAAAGTCTGTTAATGAACCATAGACTCAAACCTCATTATCATTACAGTTCTTAAGCATCATTTGACCTTGGGATGAATCATAGAATGGATGTTCCAATTGTCCTACAACGTCGTCGACCATTAAACTCAAGACTTGACCACATATGTCGAATGTGAGTTGGAACTCCGTTGTTGACAATTTATGAGTGGACTTTACTCCCATCTCAATTTTCAAGGATCACTAGATGATCTTGTGATCTTGCAAGAATTTGATCATGATACTTTTGAGCGCCTCTTTACCTAAGATCACTCGATATATACATATCTTTCCATGACCTTACTTAACATGATCATATCTTAAACTTAACATTTCTTCCCTTAATCATAGTTGTGATTACACCACCACACTATAGGGTTGGGTAAGAAAAATTTTACCCCTTGTCATAATATGACTAAACCATCAAATTATAGGCTTTGGTTAAATTTAAATAAGGAAATTGGATTCTAATAATACGAACTTTGACCCCCTGTTGCCCCCAATAGTATGCCACCGAGTTAAGTTGAACTGAACTCGGTGGTGGTCTGACGTGGCGGTGGAGGCACGCGCTTGGTTGTTTTGATTTTGTCACGTCATCCACGTTGATTTAAAAAAATAATACGAACTTTTACCTATGTTGCTCTAAATAATACGAACTTTTACCTATGTTGCTCTGAATAATACAAACTTTTTTTTCTCTCTAAAAATCCCAAATCCCGTTTTTTCTTCTTCATCTTCTTCAATTCTCTCCCTCCCCATTCCCAGAAAACCCCAGAAAACCCAGAAAACTCCCCCTAGCTCCCTCTCTCTCTCTCTCTCTCTTCCTTGCATTCCGCCATTGTTGAGAAGACCCAGAAAACCTCTCCCCATTTTGACTTCACTGCTCTCCTTGCAGAGATCTGAGTAAAAAAAGGTGATGGAAGTTGAGAAGAAGAAGGAGAGCAGTGAAGTGGAAAAAAGGGTGGTTATGGAAGTTGAGAAGACATTCCGCCGTTGTTGACAAGTTTGAGCATCAAGTTGTGGCTCATGAAGAAGAGATGAAGAGGGGGAGGATTGAAAAAGATGAAGATGCAAAAGGGAAATGTGGGATTTTTAGAGAGAGAAAAAAGAGGTGGTGGGGATGATGAAGATGAAGGAAGAGGGGGGGGGGGGGTTCTGGGTTTTCTGGGAATGGGGAGGGTGCGGATTGAAGAAGATGAAGAAGAAAAAATGGGATCTGGGATTTTTAGAGAGAAAAAAAAATTTGTATTATTCAGAGCAACATAGGTAAAAGTTCGTATTATTCAGAGCAACATAGGTAAAAGTTCGTATTATTTTTTTTAAATCAACGTGGATGACGTGGCAAAGTCAAAACAATCAGGCACGTGCCTCCGCCACCACGTCAGACCGCCACCGAGTTAAGTTCAACTTAACTCGGTGGCGTACTATTGGGGGCAACATGTCAAAGTTTGTATTATTAATCACTAAATCAAAAGTTCATATTATTAAGTCTTATATGGCCAAAAGTTTGTATTATTAGAACCCAATTTTCCATTTAAATATTGTCTTTATATGAGTTAATATTGAACTTACAAATCGAATGCTTTAGTAGATAGCAAGCCTTTGAACTATGTATTCTTTTGTAATGCTTACAAAATCATATAAACTCATAACCTTGATTATAACCTTATCCAAATAGTATGGACAATTCTTATAATCCTTTCAAAGACCTCTTAATGACATAATTATAACCTTGCCCAAAATGTTGGACTACTAGGATAGTTACCTTGAAAGAAATGCTTACATAACTATAGTCCTGCGCAAGTACTTTGGACTACTTGCATCATTACCTCAAGAGGAACGCTTACAAGATCAAAATTTCTTTTGATTTTTCGCATTCTCTTCCTTATAACTATATCTTTATCCAAGCACCTTGGATTACATAGCCACAACTTATACCTTAGAATAACCTCATAAATCAAATTAACATTTGATTTCCATGTTCTTTACATAACAAAAAAACTTTTGGATTTCATATTTATAGGCTTTGTACAAATAAAAAAAACAACATTTGATTTCGCATGAAAGAAAAATATCTTTCAACTTAAACTTGAAGAATCACTTAAGTCTCATGGAAATTAGAATTCCATCTTATGTATAACTCAAACTGTTACACTTTTGACCATTTACTACAAACTTGAATACCATAGGTAATTAAGCTATTACATGTCTTAATATTGGTTAGGTGAGGATGAACCTCCATGATCTTGAATGATCATCTTATAGTTATATGACTTCTTCGCATATGATGAAACATCATTTTAATTGGGGTCATATCTCCTTATACATGATTAGATCCACTTCTTAAATGTTAAACTTTGGAACTCATAACCATTCGTCTTGTATGCCAATCTTACTCATTAATAAATCACTTAAAGGTGGATGTATATAAGAGATATATACATTTTCTTTTGTAGAAAAAATTGATTGAATCATGCATATCATGCATGCAAACTTAATTCATAGACTGTTTGCCAATGACGTCAGGACCATCCAATTTTATAACACATAAACTTAGGGAAACATCATGTGTTCAAAATATATGATCATGCACATAATTCAACATGCATACAGTATGCAACTTATCTTATAATAGATACATACTACTTAAATTCATACATAATGAATACTTATAATCTTATAAAATGGAGAAAAAACCTAGTACATGTATTCAACTTGAACACATGAATACATTGAGTCATGATTATCCTTACATCTTACATAATCATATACTTGATAAGCATTAACCATATGCATCAATATGCAAGCCACATATATTAGCATACAAGCCATATAAAGTATGAACCTTCTCATAAACATTGACTTATTTCATGAAGAAACATAATGTATTACAAAGTAAACACTTAATAACAATATCATCTTGGTCATAACAAGATCATTGAATATGAGAAGCTTGAACTTATAAATTTGTGTCTATGTCACTTATGACACACCCATAGTCATTATGCTTGTAATAATCACATAAACCGTCATTATTTCTTATTAGGCTACACTAAACTTATCGAAACATTCTTATGCGTGAAAAACTTAATTACTACCATAAACTAGAAATATACATTTCTACTTCTACTCATATGAACAAAAATACCTTATTCATATCTTAATAATAGGAAAACATGTCATGACCAACTTATTCACGCAATACAATCATAGAAATTAGCTTGATCTCATACTTTAATCAAAGTTAAATTAATATCATATGATTACTCTTGAACTTGTCATGCCAAAATATAAACAAAAAGTCTATATAACATGATTGATTCATAATTTGACATGCATACTAGCATACTTGAAACTTAGATCAACCAAGACATTTTATCAAGACAAACTTGCATAAGTGCTAATCAAATATATAACGACATATATATTTAAACAACTTATAATCATGAATACTTGTCAAACGGTTATAAATACATGATTGTCATATCATTAAACACATTACACAACCAAACTTGAACTTGAGAGAAACATGCAAGTACTTGAATTAATAATCATATGAGTTTTCATATAAACTTTCTTTGCATAACCAACTAATGAATTCATCTTGAAATAAATTACCATGAACCCATATTCTTACAACTTATAAATTTCCATGTCAAACTCTTACATGTCATGAACACTTGCACCTTGTTCGTATTATGCGCACTACTAAAAATGTATGTATTACCAATCACTTTTTCAACCAATTTAAAATGGTTGGAAAAACCAACCATTTTAGCAACCATTTCATATTCCAACTATTTTTCAAAATATTTAGTGGGAAAAAGGATTGGAAATTCCAACCAATTTTGCTAGCATTGGCTGGAAAATTTTCCTACCATCCTTTTTCCTACTATTTGAAAATGGTTGGAAAAAGGATGGTAGGAAAAATTTCCAATCAATTTTAGCAAAATTGGTTGGAATTTCCAACCCTTTTCCCCACTAAATTTTTTGAAAAATAGTTGAAATATGAAATGGTTGCTAAAATGGTTAGTTTTTCTAACCATTTTAAATTGGTTGGAAAAAAGTGGCAGGTAATACACATAATTTAGTCGTATGCATAATTAATAAGATATGAACCAAACAAGACAACACAAGTATATATCTCAAAAAATATATATACTAATCAAACAAAAACTTCCATGAGTAAACATTGTCTTAAATTAAGCATGCTTGTATCTTTAGGGGAGAATGATATTAGTCATGTACATAAACTTATACATCATGTGAATCATATAGATTGACATAGATTCTTACACATGTACATATATGACTACTTAAAAACACAGATGCTTGTCATTTCCTCAATTAACAACAAATTGATAATGTCAAGTATTCAAATATGAATAATTATGATAAACTTTACCAAACAATTATCATGCTTTATAACAAGGCATCTCATATATGAACCCCACATATATGTACTTAATCATGGAAAAACATGCCATAAAATCATAAACTCACTTAACTGGCTTTTTTGTGATTTACTTGATATTAATAAAATACATTTAAAATCTTGGCAATAGGAATAATGACAAAGAAACATGTACTCATAGAACATCCAAACACACCACTTTCTTGAAAACTTATAAATAGTGACTTAACAAGGCGTATTAATGAATCATAAATCTCAACATGTTTCTAATTTTCCCTTTTGAATTAATCCAATTCACATCAAAGAGAATCATGCTACTTAAAAACAAATAAATGTCAACTTAAAAATAATTAACTTATCTCGATGAAGGCAATCACATCATACTCAGCTCCTTGAACATCTTGAGTATAAAAATTAACCACCATTGCCAAGAATATATCAAGATTCTAACTATACCAATCAAATAAATTCCGATTGATTAATAATAATCTTGATAAATAAACTTAATAAATTTGAATAAATAAAACTTGTATAAAGCAAGACAAACTTATCTTTTCTCATTCCATAGCATCTTGAACTTGAAATTTCATCCCTCATATTGCCCTGTATGATCCTCAACTTGATCATCCATGGTGAAAATAAGTCTTAAGATTGTTGGAAATATGGGGTAACAAGGTCACTTGCACAAGATGAGGGATCACTTGGGTAGCTAGTAGTCAAGGATCAAACCCGTCTCCCCTTAAGATTTATTCACTAGATCGCGAATAGACTTAAGGGTAAAATCTAACCTCTTATAAGCAAAGTACAAGAACTCTCAAAAAGTCTCAAGAAGTTGTTGCAGTTCAATACCTTAGGAGTTGTGTTGAAGTTCTCTAGGAAGATAGAAAGAAGAGATAGAGGTGTGTTGGATGAATGAAATTCAGCCACTATTTATAGGGGTTGGAACATTCAAATCCCATTCAAACTTCACAATCAATATAGCACGATTTGAGATTTTGTACTATGGGATTCCAATCATCATTAAGGGGTTAATCTTGACTGAAAATATCAGTCAAGAATAATGCCAAAAGATGCCCTATACATTAATACCCGAGGCTAAAATCAAAGGATTTTGAAAAAGGGTTTGACTGGGCATCAATACGGTCCATGTTAGACCACCACAGTCCGTGGTGTCCTCAACACGGTCCATGTTAGACCACTGACCACCACAGTCCGTGGTGTCCTCAACACGATCCATGTTAGACCACCACGGTCCGTGGTGGCCTCAACACGACCCGTATTGAACCAGCACGGTTCGTGTTGACCAAGTGATCCTTTTTCTATCTCTCTGGACACTAACACAACTCGTGTTATACCTGACATAGTCCATGTTGGGTCCATTTTACTTGGTAAGCTAGATTTTGACCTTTCCGGTCAATCCTCAGCTTATAACTTGTTCCCTTATGCCGCTTAACTCTTGAAATACTCCATCAAAAAATAGTTAGGGTACCTACTTGTTCTCGACCAAAATGGAGAACGTAAGAGAGAGAAAGGGAATGAAGAAAGAAGAGAAAAAAGCGCAGGTACCATTAAGCACTTGCCTCATTTGCAAAGGGCGTGGGATGCAAAAGCGTGTAGAGAAAGAGGCTTGTTCTTTGCACATAGGCCCCATCACCTACACCCCACTTGCCATTCTTTTTCATCCCTTCATTCCTCACCTTATTTTCCACCATAAACAATATTCATATCCAATCGATTAAGAAATTACTATTTGTATATTTGTACTATAATTATACTATCCATACTTCCCCAACAACTATGTCATAAGACATATAATCCTCCTCATTAAACTAGAATGCAATATCAAATTGGTTTAACTCATCATCATAAGTTTAGAATTTCTTAATTGTTCTTGTATTCTTTCATTTTCTTTAAGTGTGTGTTTGCTGGGGGAAGGGGGGGGGGGAACGCTTTCTAGAAAAATGTTTTTCCAATTTTCTAATGTTCGGTACAAAAAAGGTTTCGAAAATCATTTCTAAAGAAAATCATTTTCCCCCTAAAGGAAGGAAATCGACTTCTTTTGTTCAACCTAGAAAAAAATATTTTTCACCCTTGATTGTTTGATCGATTTTCACTAATGACTCTAACTGAAATTTGAGGGTGAAATTCAACATTTAACGGTTTTACTCGAATTTTGTAACACGATAGAATTGATTAAGAAAAGCTCAAATATAAATTTTTAGCTCAAAATATTTTCGTCTGATAACATTTATCGCGACATATACCAGACTTTTTTGTCGCTAAAACTAACTGAAAGTTTTAAAAATTCAAACTGAACTGTTTGAATTGAAACTTTATGATTTGATAGTATGGACTAAGAAAAGCTCAAATATAAATTTTGAGGTCCAAATATTTTCATTTGTAACATATATTGCCACTTTTGTTGACATTTTTTTGTTGTTGAATATGACTGAAATTTAAGAGCAAAATTCAATTTTATCGGTTTGTCATGAAACTTTACAATACGATAGAAATGATTAAAAAAAAACTCAAATATGAATTTTGAGCTCCAAATATTTTCATTTGCAATATATATCGCTACTTATGTCGACATATATGGTCATTTTCCGAAAAACGATTTGTCTCCTACCAAACAAAAAAAAATTGAATATCGAAAACCATTTTTCTTGGAATATCATTTCTCCTAAAAAACGATTTCCTCCAAAATCATTTTCCTTCCAACAAAACACAACCTAAGTTTTTCATAGACTTTCCATTCTCCTTATACATAAGCAAATCTGGTTGGTCTTCATGAAACTAATTTAAATGATAATTAATTAGATGAATTATTTTCTTTTAATTTATCTATTTGTTGAATATGAATTTTTTGTAGTTGTCTAATTAGCGCATCTAATAATTTATTATTTGTATCATGCATGATTCTTACATTTTCTCTAGATAATTTAATTCAATTTATTAATATAAGAAAATTTTTCATTCAACGCCTAATGCAATCAGTTACACATGAGACTACAATTGAGCCACACAAACAACAAAACCACGACAACTTCCTCTCATAACAGCAACCAACGCTATTTTGGAGAGTAATGAACACAAATACCAAACTTTGAGGTTTCTATAAATCAGTCCATGTAACTAGACCAAGACATAAGCAACAAAACACCTACTTTTTTTCAACTATTTGCTCTGTCGGCATGATGTGCCTATACATGTTAATTTTGCAGTAATTTTGATGCATCCCTAGCAGAGATCCTAGAGTATCGAGTACACTTTTGAGCTACAAAAGGAGAGCTTTCTTCTATATACAAAAAGGATACCTCATCTACAATCTTCTAAACTAAAATTACTAGTTAAGAAAAGGTGAAAAGGGAGGGTTAGAGGAAGAAGGTGGTTAGAATCTAGAAAGAGCTACTCTACTTGAGTCTGGGTTTCCTCCTGACCTTCATGGGAGTTTCAGCTTGTATACCGGCACTTGCACGCCTAACTCTGCCAACTTTCCCTTTACGTCCAGGACTTTTCTTTACAAACACTGATGATTCGGCTGAGGGTGGTGACTCCACATTGCTTGGAGGATGTTGTTTCCCTTGTTTGTTTGGTCTAATGTTACCGCCGCTTTCAGTATTTTTTGGCTTGATATCCAACTTTTGGTTAAAAGGACGAGCACTTCTAGGCTTTGCTGGGGGTTTGGGCATCAGTGATCCAGGACTTTCTTCTGGAGGAATAATGGGTTCAGTATTGTCCACCACCGCTTTGGAATGCTCGTGTTGGTGTTGGTGTTGGTGTAAGTGTAGTTTCTTAGTGACTAGGTTTCTTAGCATCAATGCACATTTGTATTCTCTAGTGCACTTGGAGTAGAACACTAGGCCATTGTTGGCCACAAGTAGAAGGTCTCGGTAGAGCTGTACATGTGAACTGATGGACCTTTTACTGATTCTCCCTCTTATTGTCTCAAGGTCCATGTGTTGCCGGATCATCTTCTTGTACCTTGCTCTCTTCTGCAATCCAACAATGCTTGCTTTGTTATTTATAACTATCCACAGAGATGCACCTAGCAAAGCCCACCCAAACAATTGTGGAACCGAATGACCAGACCGACCCGACCCATATTTATATTTCACGTTTGTTTTCACAAGACAAGATTGTTTGACTAAAAATAAAGCAACCAGTAATCAGTTTGACCGACCCAAACTGAACCTAATTAACCCAGACTGACCCAACTTGAACCCAACCTAAATTACTAAAATGCCAAGTCTAAATAGTGACCATCTGCTTTAAGGTAGCTATTGGAATAGGAACCAGTACCCCCCCCCCCCCCAAAAAAAAAAAAGGAAAAGATGTCCCATAGTGTGATCCCCCAAACCCAGATAAAAGGATGGTCATTCTCCATTACATAGAATCAAAGATAAAGCATTAGTGTGACCTGGCTATCTAGGCGGCGCCTAAACACAGAAGCATGCTCATCCTCCATTATAGAATCAAAGATTTTCATGAAATCATGAGTTGCTTGCTTGCTAGTAGACGGTTTGTGATCATCAGTCTCGGGTGATCTAGTAGTTTGTCCACTGGCACTGATCAAAACCTCCTTAATTACAACATGAGGTGAAGCTAACAAGTTGTTTTCACCAACCACCCCTTCTTTTCCATTGCTACTCAAGTCTTTTCTCCTCCTCTTTCCCCGCCTTCTCCGAATACTAACTCCACCCTCAGAGCGAATCATCTCTTCTAACTTGTCTATGCTTGGAAACTTCTCAAGCCTAGTAGGAAGGGGACACTTGTCTACTTCAGGCTTTCTCTTATTAGCTTCACATTGTGGCGACCAAGTTACCTGGGTTTCCTGAGTGAAACTACCAGCGGATAGTCCGTCCTTGGATGTCTCTTTTCCTGAAGATTCGTTCCCTTCTGATTTCAGGAATACAGGAGATTCTGCTCGGTTGCAACTGTAATCGACATTGTTACACGTACCTTTCTCGCTTTTTAAGGTTTCAAGCTTTGATTCCAATGAACTGCACCATAAATCCAATCAACTTTTTAATTACATAGAAATTTCAGCTTTGATGACAACATTTATGTTTGGATACCATCAAGGGGAAGGGAACTGAGGTTGGTGCAGTCGTTTTTAGTGTTCAATTTGGATATATTCGTAAAAGAATAGAGGGGAGGGAAGCGAGGGTGAATTTACAAGCAACAATGAAACTTCCAAAACCAATTACAGGAGGTAAAATACTAGTCAAGTTAAAATGGTAAGATTAAGAAAGTGAAGAAAAGAGCATCTCCGTACATAACTTTTGAGTGGCATATATCTATTGCTTACCCTATTGAGTCCTCTGATTTCTCTAATTCTCTCCTTAGTTCCTCTACACGTCGCTTTCGCAATTCTTCAAACCAAGAACTGAAGTAAGAGATAACCCAAACAGTAAATCACTGAGTGAGTAGTCAACATCCTTAAGATGTTGAAATATTTCAATGTACCATGAGATACTTGAAGTATCATGAAGTAAATTCCAATTCAAGGACTAACATATCCGTACATTGAAGAACACAAACTTGATACAATTACTGCAACAAGGATAATATGACGATAGGTTCCAGGGAAAAACTTCCCTAAGTTTGAGAGTAAAATAATGGGCTCCACATCAAAATTTTCCCATCCACTAAATATAACCAAGCAAAGGAAAGTTCATCAACATAGTTAACCAACTTTTCTAGGAAAGTAATCCAACCAAATGCACCATAACTGAGATTGTTGATCTTAAGCCAAAGTGCCAGACATGGGTCAAAATCCCCATTCAATAAATTCGGGAAGCCAACCGAATAACAAATAGTATAACTAAAGAGTAAGAAACAAAATGTGGCATATATCATTAACTATGAATCATATATGCTTGGTTTTAATCTCAGAGTTGATTCTCAAAATCCAAATTTGGGTATTGTCGTTAACCTATCTACTCCAATAACTTCTACAACAGCAATACCAACTTGGAAATTTACTTACTTCACCATCATGTAAGGTTTGGTACATTAAGGATTACGACCCCTACTTCGTAAACTGCTACAAGTCTCCTATTTCTTGGTGTTACTTTTATCATGCAACAGGTAGAACTCTTATTTATTTACTATCACCTTGTGCTCTTACATAGTGATCTTATTGTTTTCCTCCGCTGAAGGTTCTTAAGTATTTGTGTTTATTTTCCATGTCTTCAGCTAATGTTGTTGCTCTACCTCAATTTATTCACGAGTCAATAGGCTTTTCATTATTTTCCCACATTTTTATTATCAGGAATTTAGGAAAAGAATGAAAGCTTAAGAGGTTAAGGTGGGTGTTATATAGGTATTCAGTATTTTCCCCCCAACTACCCTCCTTTATCAGGGTTATATCACAATATTCTTTTGTCTTCCCATTTCATGAAGGTTGAGCTTTCGCCTTTCGGTTTTTCTCAAATGTGAAATCTCGTCCCACAGGAAAAGATTCAATTAAGCATTCATTCGTAGTTGATGGGTTCAAAAAGATTAATACCCTCATGCAACAAGCCTCATACGACAACTACATAAAACAAAATTCATGCCCTAGTACTATGAACACGTAATGTAGTAGCAAATTGAAAGAGATGCAACCTTAACTGCAGCAGTTAGAGATATGTAATCTAACATGTAATCAACTCCAATAGACCAAAAGGGTGAAAACATGAAGAGGTTAATATATTGGAAAGAAGTTAGAGGACATAAGAACATAACAAAAATAAAACGACATACTGATGCGCAGACAATGGATTAAAGTTGAAAGCATCAGAGACATCAAATAGCTCTCACAAGAGTTGGAACAAACATTACTAAGATTGTCAAATTCGGGTGAGACAAAATTTTGTCAGTGCTACTAAGATGGTTTATTTATCAAGGTTTAAACCACAAATTAAAAGATGAACTAGTCAATGTGAACCAAATAAAAACAGAGGCATAGATGGTATACGTACGAGCTACCAGAATATCGGTCTTGCAAATCCTCATACTTGGCTTTACATACCTGGAAGGTATTCACCACAGCATTACAAGTATATTCAATATTCCAAATTAACAAACTTTATCTTTGAAAAGAACTAACTAATTTTATTTGGATGGGAAATGGATCCGAACACACTAGAAGTCCAAAACCAAAAGTACTAGAAAACAATTTTAGGGCCTATGCCAGATTAACCTAAACAAAAGTCATACATGAGTAAACTGATATTTTTAAAATAATATAACGATCGTGAACTGCAACCATCAAGGCTATATGAAACCATGAGTCCTACGATTACACTAATATCTATCCAAAGCAAATAAAATCAAAATATATCTTGAATTACAATACAAAGAGGAACATATCATATAACTACAAAGTTCTTCTCTAGATCATTTTATGATCCCCAACATACCAACTTTCCAGTGATAAACTTTCCATTGACAAGTTTGACAAACTCTACTACGAGGACACATTGATGGCACACGAAGACTTTCAACATTATGAATTTATGATGGATTCAACGGCACAGTGGATATCAAGAATAGTCTCATCAGACTTTTCTAATTCTTTACAACAAGACATGAAAGGATAGTGTATGTGCCCCATAATCGTAAACACATTTACAATTGTGGTGCACTTATTTCCAACCTTTATCAGTAAACAACACCATGGAAATTACCCCAACCAAGACCTTCTGATCCTAAAAGATAAACTATATGCACCATGACGACAGTGTTTGGTCACTAGTAGCTCATAAATTTGGACAAATAAACTGTTTCGGCATTAAAACACTAAACCATTTTGCAAACAAGTTCACTTAGCCAAATATCTCCATTAGAGATTTCACTTGTCAAAATCACTTTTCTCCCTCAGAAAAACATTTTTGAAGCTAACGGGGAAAATTGTTACCAAAAGGACATATGTTCGCAAATCCCAACCAAAGTTAACTGAAAAGGTGAACATGGACATTTCTTTTCTTTTCTTTTTTTTCAATAAAAAGATAATAAGAAGTATAAATGACAAGAAATGCACTCGCAAAAAAGCAAGAGATGACATGACATAAAGGAGGGTGAAATTGAAAACCCTCAAGGCAAGTCATATTGATGATACAAGTATAAAACCTGAACACAAAGCACAAAGGAAGAGTAACATCTAAGGACAAATAATATTAAAATCAACCCTTGAAATAGCATTGTAGCACTCATCAATATACAACAGTAACAACAAGGTAACCAAGAAAAAACTGCTTAAAAGAGAGGAAAAATAGGACAACATTTAACATAATATAATGATAACAGCATAATGACAACAACATTTAAATCACTGGTTTCACTAAATCCAGTATGTGTGTCATGAATGATATAATCATCCTCCATTACTACACCTTAATAACCCAATAATAATTAAACCAGAGACGTAGGGAACCCAAAAAGGAAAATACTTAGACTAGCATTAACTAATTAATGATTGGAATTTTTTTAATAAAGAGATAGAAGGAGAGATAAACCTGAGGAGTGAAAAGGAAAGGGTAAATGGTTCTGGCTTGGACCTCCAAAGCAACAACATCCCAATTGTGATAGCCATGTCTAAGAACAGCCCCACCTAGGACCAACTCTTCCCATGTACCCCACCTCTTCCTATCATCCCCCAACTCATCCTCTACCATCACCAACTTCCACGTGTACGCTCCTGATTCTCCAAAATTTTCCTCTTTTCCCCTTTTTTTTTGTTTTTGCTACGGACCACGGCTCAAGCTAGCCCCCCACCAACAGCAACACCATTATCCACCCCTATGTCTTTCCTCCAAATCAGAAATACACAAAAGAAGAAACAAAAACAAAAATTGAAAATTTAAATTTTCATAGAAATTCACATAACCTAGAAGCCAAACAGATGAAGAGGTTACAATGATAGTTTTTGGGTATGTAGGTAGGAAATTTTTCAGGAGGGAATCATGGTTTTTGGATTAAAAAAAAAAAAGTGGCTACAGGCACCTACTTTTCAATTTTAAAGAATTTTGCCTTTTTGGGGCAATTGTAATGTGGTTTTATTTGGGTTTGTCTTTTTATGGGGCTTTTTAAGGGTCGTTACAAATAACAGAAATTGTAGAAACGAAGCGTAAGAAAAGAAGTTGAGAGATTATATTCCTATATTGCAAATTTGGTATAGAAGCGTTTGAAGTTGAAGGGTTGACGCAGAAAGAGAGAGAAAGAAGAGAGAGGATGAATGATGGGGAGACATAAATGGGAAGGGAGAAGGGGAAATTATTTTTGTTTAGCTTGTTTCATCAACTCCCTTGGATGTGGCTTGTGTTCATTCATTTTTTTTCACCTTTATATTCATATTTATAATAATATTATTATTTTTGTGTTTTTTAAATTCTTTCTTTTTGTGTCCGGGAATCATATGGTTTTTTTTGACTCCATAATTCCGTATCTTTGTCCCTGAAATTTGTCCAAATTACAATCATATCCCTATCTCAGTTTAATGGTTTTTTCACAGTCCATTTTTCAACAAGAAATGCTAGTATTTCGCTGAACCACTCAAAACAAAAACATAACAGTAACAGAATCATCGTTGAAATTAGTGTGCAAGTACTTTGACAAAATGACAACATGAATCGGCAACTTAATTTCTTTCATTTGTAACTAAGTTCTACTAATATGTGATTTGGCAATTTTATCCCGCATGACTAAATCTTTTGTTCTAAAATATTTGTCTCTTGTTTTGTTTGTGAAAATCTCAAAATATCTATTTGAAAATCAATAGCAAACATTGCATTAAATAATTTACTCCCAAATAATTTTTTTCGACAGAATTTATATTTTGGAATAAATGGAAATACTATAATATAAAGGTTATGCTCCGCTTAAAAATATTGGATCACTGTTTGAAAAACTTAAGGTCTTTGCCTTCACTTAATAAATAGTTGGATTCAAGAGGATTAGATTACGCACGTGGATTAATGTACGGTGTTGGTCTTTTAGATAGTGATGGAAGTAGGTCCTGAACCCGACCCATTTAGGCGAGTCTAGGTTCAAAAGATGTGGACCCATTAGGTTCGGGTCGAATCTAGCTCTACTAAAAATTTGGCGGGTCCGGGTCTAGGCACGAACCCATAGACCCGTCCCACCCGGACCCGACTCATTTAGACGGGTCTAGGTCCAAAAAATTTGGATACATTGGCTTCGGCTCGTGTCTTGGTCCACTAAAAAATTGGTGGGTCCGGGTCTAGGCAGGGACCCATGGAATTATATATATATATATATGTATATATATATATATATATATATACACACCAGCTGGACCCGACCCAAACCCAGTCCATTTCCATCCCTATTTTCAGGTTAGGTTGAATGTTTGGACTTGAGTGCAAGTCAGATGGAACTCTGAATGTGAGGTGTAGTTGCTGAGTGAGTGACGATAAGTTTGGTGAGCGGCTCTGTGTGGATGACTTCAACAACTTAGGGTTGCGGTCATGGTGTCTCTAGGCGAGACCTTTGGGCAACTCAGGACAACCATCGAGGGTACACTCAATGACTTCTAGATGCTGCTTCTGGCTGCTCGGGATGACACTTTCTTGTGACTTGTCAATCTCGCCATGCCTCCTTCCTGAAAAGGTCCCCTTGGCGAACCAATGAGAGTCCTTCTAACGCTCAAGTTAGCTAATGGCGCGTGAGATATGAAATGATCTGACAAGTCGATTGGGATCTCCAAGTCCCAAGCCTTTTAAAATCAATTGATAGTGTCCAACCTTGGAACATGTGAAATGAAAGAGAAAAATGAGATATTTATAGAAGTGAGAAAAGAGTAGTGAGGTGAGTTCACTCATGTGAAGGAGATAGCCCAATTAACTTTTGACGTGCTTAGAGTACGTGTTTGATATAACTTGTCTTTGATTTAGGCTTGAGCTTAGAGTTTATGATAATGTTGCTTTGTATGGAATTGATATGTTATATATTGGATAGTTGTGAATGACTCGTATGCAATTTTTATATCAAAATGGGTTAATATAACATGTGTGAACCAATTTCATCTAATGAGCTATTGTTGTTGTAGTTGTTCTTCAAGGGAGGGGTCACACATGGGGATGGCAACGAGGTGGGTTAAGGACGAGGGATATACTCCCCATGCCTACTCCACGCCCCGCCACCCGTCCTCATCCTCGTCCCAGTCCTCCCTGTGGCGTTGAAATTAGACCCGTCCACATGCCCCGGGCTCCCTACTCCTAACAGGTATCCATTGAGGATTTAAATTATTGTTATGTTTTTAGATTAAATTTTATATCTTCTTACTCGCCCACTCAGTAACGTTAGTATGCGAAAGCCTCTAGTTCGTGGAATCAAATTAGGCTCTTCAACTTTATCAAAAATTAAAGCATTTAGCCACTCAATGATATTAGATGTCGAATTTAAATAAACATATTATCACCCTTTTTTACATACTTTGTCATTAAGTACGAACATACCCTTCAAATTATCAATACGACATTAATAATTTTATGGGTAAATATGTAAATTTAATGTATAGGGGGTCAGGTATGTGGGCGTGTTATTTTTCCCGACGGGTATCGGGGATTAGGACTGTAAATTTTTTTATCCCCGTTCCCATACACGTCCGCGTCCCCATTGGAGTGTGGGGATTTTTCCCTAGAGTGGAGCAGGCCCCAAGCGAGAACAGGGATTCCCGGCCCCACTGTTGTCCCTAGTCATACAAGTACTAAACTAGGCTCAACGAAAGTCTAACATTGAAGCAACTATTTCAAAAAAAATTAGACGAACAAGAAGCTTTCAAGAGAATTACAATAATCATCAAAGATTATGGCCACCAAAGATTCAAGCCCTTAATAGGGAGAAAAAACCTCGAACTTTTAACTATTAGAATAATATGCTCTTGGTTTTTAATTAATTGTTGTTAAAATAGAACAAATTTGAATGAATTGGCTAGCCGTCGTAATGATTTAGAGAGTGTTTGGTTGATGGAAGATTCTGACAAAATTTATCAATGTTTTCATATTGACCAATTTTCCCCAATTTCGGTTGCATTTAGGCTTTGGGAAAAATTTTATGATGGGCCTAAATTTTTCTATGAGAGGCTAAAGGAATGTTTTATGGAACTTGTTAGAAAATTTAACAGAGAACAAATTTGGAAAATTCTCCTACTAATTTATAAACTGTAAGCACAATTTTTAATAAATAATAAGGGTAATTTGAACATTCTAAATATTTTTTCCTGTTAAAGTTACAATTTAACCAAACACTATAGCAAATTTCCCAAGATTTTTTATGCAAACTAAACACTGTAAGTTATATAGTTTTCTAGGAAAAACTTTCTCTACCATGGATTTCTTACCTAATGTTTTCTTAATTTAATTGTAATCAATGAGCTTTCAAGAGAATCACAATAATCACAAATAGATATTATGACCAATTGGATACCATAAGAAAAAAAATGAACCTCGAACTTTTAAACCACTTGAACAATACTCCATCCATTCTATATCTGAACTTTACATATGAGACGGAAGGAATATGTTCATCATTTTCAATTAATTGTTCTTAAAATATACAAAAACAAACTTAAATGAATACATTGTCTGGTTGTCGAAAATCGTAATAATTTGATGTAATTGTAATCGAAAATTAAATGAAGAAGACAAGGACATGGTGGTCATTTGAAGAAAAGTTGATGAAATAATTGTGAGATGAGGACTTTATCTGGTTTGGTATGGTCTTCAAGAATAGGCATTTGCTTGCGATATCCATAAGGAAACAACATGCCCATTGGTTCTCTTTGTTTTGTTTTGGTGAGAATTGGCATTGCATTTCTTTGTTGAACCAATGGGCATAAGGATACTATATAAATAAAATGATATTTCGGTTTTGGTGAGAATTGGCACTGCATTTCTTTGTTTTGTTTGCTTCCCTTTGTTGGTTGATGGTTCTCATCAACGTCTATTTTCGTTGGTCGCTTTGGAGTTAGGCTTACTGATGACCACAGAGTGGGTAATTCCCAATTCTAATTGGGGATCTGCCCTCCCTATCGCCATAATTCCTGGTCCTCCTCTTTAGAAAATGGGTTAGGAATTGAGGAAGGGTTTAAAATTTTCATTCCTGATCTTGTTGTGTTATAAGTTGTTTGAGATACACTTTGTAATATCTCCATTGTAGTGGATTTTATGTTGACCTCCATATTTTTTTTCTTGAATTGGGCTTCCATGTAAAATTCTTTTCTTCATTTCCCCTATATTGTTCTTGTTTATTTTCTCAATACCTATATCCCTAAATTAATTATGTTGTTCGCTTCCACTACTATATTAGATCCGTTCAATACGGATTTAATTCCTTACAAGAGGTTTCTTATCTGAATCTCGATCTTAACAAGTGGTATCAGATTCGGGTTTAACCAAGTTCATCATATTCGGATAAAACCATGTTCAAGTAGATTCGGATTCAAATTCCTGCAAAGTTGGGTTCAACCAAGAGCTTATTTTGCGATGTCTTCTACAAGATCAATCCTTCAAAGTTGTTCTCGCACCCGGCGGTTTTGATTGTCATTCAAGGAAATATTGGTGACATATCTTCATGAAATTTGGTCCAAGATGGGGTTTGTTAGGCAGTGTCGCAATTCCATTCGAACTCAAGTTTTGGAAATAAATAATTATTTCCTTTTGTGACTGATATTGTTTGGTCTCCAAGCAGTTGATTGTAGCTAGAAGACTATCTCGTTACCCTTCCTTTGAGATATGTCTACTCCCCGCTTTATTTCCTTCTATCTCCCTCTTTTTTCACTCGTTCGATCGATACGGTATACTTTTAATTCTTTGGATTTAAAGTGAGATGGTGAGGTGAGAGCCTTTTCCTAACACGAAAGCAAGGGATGGATCAGACCGGATAAGGATTGAGTGGTTTAAGCCGCCCAAGCCATAGTTCAAAAGGTAAGTTGCGTTTATCCCATATCGTTTTAAGTCGGTGGTACTTAGGCGACAAAGTTTTATTTAAGCGTGAAAGCGTCCGTTGTGTTATAACCGTTTGAGATCTTTACTTCTTGTTCTCGTTATGTTATATAGCCATTTGGGATACCCTTTGTAAACTTTCCATTATAGTAGATTAATTTTATCTTGTCTCCCATGGTTTTTTTCCCCGTATTAGGTTACCATGTAAAAATCTTGTCTTCATCGCCCCTACATTGTTCTTTTTATTTTCTCAATACTTGCATCCCTAAATTAATTATATTACTTGTTTCCGCTACAACATTTAGATCCGATTCAATCTGGATCTAATCTCTAACAAAATGTTTCATATCTGAATTTCAATCCTAACACCATGCATGATTAACAATAATGTCAGGATAAGTTTAGGTCATTCTAAAGATATTGTATTAGCCTTTTGGGATTCATATCTTAATTAAATATGATGTCATAAAGTGTATATGTTTAAACTAGATTATGGTGCTCCTGAGACAACCTAAAATTGGTGTTGGTGCTCCTGAGTCTCTTGTTTGTCGTTCACCTCCTTCACGCTCGTTCAAGGATGTGTTAGTCTTGCACCAAATGACAGTGAAGACACAGTGTCGATTCATTCAGTGCCTGATTTTTCTTCTGATATGGAGGATTCTATCTTAGTGCGATCAAAAGTCGGTGCTAGGAGTAGACGGAGAGGTAGGAACATTTTGAAATCTAAATGGAAGTTGGTTTTGGAAGCCTCTCGGAAGACCAAGTCAACTAATTTGGATGCGCCACGGAAGTTAAAGAAAACTGTCAGTATTCAAGAGGCGCTTGCTCGAAACAAGGCGTTGGTGAGAGAGGTTGGTAGGTAAAAGGTTCTATCAACCAAGAAGAAGTGAGTGGTTTTGTTTGGCTGGCTTTGTAGTTGTTGATTTTCTTGTTTTTATGGCTGTATCTCCCTATTGATGTTGTTTTTTACTTGTTGTTGGTTTGTTTTCGCTGTTTTCTGTAGACTTTTTGTAGCATCAGCATCTTTGATGCTAAAAGCCTTTATGGCTTATAATTATCGGGAAAAAGAAACTAGATTATGGTGTTTCGTCCGCATAACCCAATTTTGTGATAGTTCTCAATTCATATAGTGTGTTCATATGATCTAAGGGCTACAACATTGTCTCGCTTAGGATATGTCATGAGTGTCTAAAGAAGAATCAATCCATCTTCACCATGTCAGCCCGGGTGATTATATTGGGAGTATAATCATATGACATGTCATGTATAAAGGAACATAGTATGTCATGTGGTGATGCGAGGATGATTCAGGGGTTCATTGTTGTTTGTTTTTTATAGTCTTATATTAGTTAGATGGTGACTTAATATAATGATACTTGTTATTTTGGTTGCACGCCTCATTCCGGTATGAAGTGTAAGAGATATCTTGGTGATAGAAATGTTGTGATTAAGGTGTATGTGACCAAGAGGGATTATTGTTTGTAACGAAGACATAATCAATGTAATTAACTCCTCATTAATTTGACTGTTACAATAGTCATAAAAGACCCACTAATTACTCCTATTAAGTACGTTTAGTACTACTCAAGGGAGTGACAGGGGGTTTGTTTGTAGGACATACATTGACACTCAATAATCTCCAAACACACTCTCTGGCTCTCTAAACACTGTCTACCATCACAAAGACTCGGGTTTACAGTGTGGTAATATTCCGTTGACTCTAGTAGCCGCCGGAGAATGATCCTAACTCAATTCCGTGGGTACAACAAACAGTGAATGATCCCACTTCCGCGAGCAATCCTATTTCTGCAGTTAAGGTCAATCCTTTAATTTACTAACATGTTATCTGTAAACTAAAAAGAGGAACATCATGTCCTGTCTTACCAAACGTTTAGCCTAGAATTCGAAACACGGAAGTTGAAGAAATGAATCTTGGGGTTTTATTTTTTCTGTTCCAAGATCAAGTTTAATTATTGTATCAACATGTTGTCAAATTATTGTGTGTACAAACAAATGTAAGGGAAAAACATGCTGCTGGTGGGTGCTTGGTGGCTAAACCCAACTCAGTTTTCTCATGGAAGCAAGAGGTTGGTTGTTTTTTTTTTTTTTTTTAAAAAAAAAAAAGTGTGTTTCATGCTAGAATTGTTCTTAGTTGCATTTACTGGTATTGTTTCTGTACCCATTGGCTGCCATTCATTTGGTGTATTACCAGTTACAGTTTTAGGTTGTCTAGCAGGTTTTTTTTTTAGTCTGGCCTACGTTACTCTGTAGATATGAGCACTTAGTATTATACATTAGGAAGACGTAAAATTGATGTGTTTTAATTAGTTAATTTCGTGATTTTTAAATACCGCCTTTCCGTAGCGCGAAACAATGAAAATGGTAGGACTGTTAAGGATGGAACAAAAATTGAGAACCTTGACCAACAATGAACCTAGAAGTATATATGAAGCTCTATTAAGGGCATGCTGCAATGGAAAATCAAGGAAAACTATTATGGGATGTGGCATCCCAATTTTCAACTTCCACCCAAACTGTGGGTTACCAGGTAGCGGCTAAGAACACTAGCAATGTCAATCATAGAAAGATAGGTAATTGTGATCGTTAATTATGATTGTAAGAAATTTCATGTTGGTGCTGATGCAATTCGTGAAATCCCTTTGCGTACATGATGTGTATGGTGACCCATGAAATTTCAAAAAAAAAAAAATTAAACCTAAGACCAAACCTGAAACAACGAGTCCAAATTCACATCGCATTATCATTAGACCTGATCAAGTCAGGCTTATTTGGATCGATTGATTTATTTTAGAAAATTTACCATAAATCCTAACTTTAAGGGTAAGGGTATGATAATTTATTTTCCTAACTTTAAGGGTAAGGGTAAAGGATACGGGATAGAACATTAAGGTGCTAATTGAGTTAAACATACTGTGATATACTTAATACCGGATATATGAATCCCAATTATCGTGAGGTTCAAAAAAAGGAAAATTCTACCATAGTTGAAAAATTTTCAACTATGGTAGTTGAAATGTATAATTACCTTTAATTTTATCATTAAAAATTAAAATTAATATATATATATATTCACCATAGGACTTGTTACAATAAGTAAATCTATATGTTAAGTTATAATTTTTTACAAAATTGAATATTTTTAAGGAAATTTTACCATAGTTGACTTTTTTTCAACTATCGTAGTTGAAAAGTGAAAATACCATTAATTTTACCATAAAAATTCAAAATCAATGTAGTTTGATCAAAGTAACTTGTTACAATAATTAACCATATTTTAAGTGGATATAAATCTTTTTAACAAATATGATTATTTTTTATAAATTAATGATATAAAATTTTCAACTACCATAATTAAAAATAAACTCAACTATGGTAGAGTTTTCATCAAAAATATCTTTTAGATCAAAATTTTCTATTTTGAACTAGGTTTTCAGCCCGAGTTTGGCTTTTTTTTATTTTAAACCTAGATTGAAACCTGAAATCAAAAAAATCTTGCACCAAAGACCCAACGGGTTACCTTTTGGTCCAGATTTCTGGTTCTGTTTTTTTTTTGGGCCAACCAATCTAAACAGAAACATGAACCATCCTAATTTTAATATATGATGATTAAGGATTGCCATCAAATCATAATCACCGTTGACAAACTTTTATTTAAATATTGAATATGCTAATAAGAAGAACCTCCCATTAATTTTTTAACATATTACTAAGTGATCCAGGCATGTAGGATGCACCTTGTATCCTAATATATGTATTTGAGAAACTCAGAGATTGTGCTCAAATCCATGTAAAAAAATTGAAGTCATTCTGGTGCATACATACTAGAGGAGAGAATGCACGGAAGTGAGGATGAATTGTGGTCAATTTGAGAAAGGAGTAAAGAGAATGACAATCCGGGCATCTCTGTTTTCATTGAAAGATATATGTGGAGGTACATAAGATATACAGACACATGGGGATGAGGGAGTTACATAGAATTCACAACAATAAGAATCACCATCCATACTGGTGTTGGCCTACAAATACATCAACATTGAATTTTGGGGGGGGGGGGGGAATGGGAGGTATGAACCGGCTCCACGAAATTATTAAGAGCTCTGATCCACCATGCAATGGCAAAGCAATATGCATGCTGCTTTTTTAAATCTGCAGCGACAGACACGACGACTTTGGAGTTGCAAAATGCACAAAACGGTGGCTGGATATCATCATCGCATAATAACTGGATGAAACACCCTCCACCCCTCTAAAACTCAAATGTTTTGATCTTGGAGAACCAAACTCAACTCAAGAGCAGATTTAGCCAGTGACCCACCTCTCCTGTCCACCAAAAAAACAAACACCACATTGCATCAGCTTCAAACAGCCTTTTTGGGAATAAACCAATTCATTCACACTCTCAAAATTTGTTCTCTCTGGCCATCTGTATATCACACAATTCACATTCAAGGGATATGAAGAAAATCAAATTGGGGAGGTTAAGCCGGAATGACAGTCACAACTAATGACTCTAAGGTCGAGCTGTATTGCAAATACTACAGGGTTCCCATATTTGGAACTCAGTAGTCAGGTTGTCATAATCCAGTCAATAAATCTTTCTACTTTAGCTAGCCCTCAAGTCTCAATATCATCTGCTGTTATTGATTCAACTTCAAATGTTAGGTTGCATGCCATACTCTCCACTAACGGCTCTTAACTATCCTCACCCAAATCCGACATGTATCCCATCTTTCTAAGGTCTCTAGCTATCCTTCCCTTCATCAGCAATATTGCAAAGGGATCAATTTCAAGAATCTCTTTAAGAGACCAACAAGAAAAAAAAAGGAAAAAAAAAAACTGTTTTTGTCAAAACAAAACCCTACTGTAACAAAATGTGTTAGGGAAAAGTAGCACAGGAAAATAATAGCAAAAAACAGAAAGGTGCAAGAAGTTGGCCATCAGAAAACAATTGCAACCAACAAAGAGAAAACTCTGAGCCAGGCCAGATCCTACATATGTTGCTCCACAGATAGAATTTCTCTCAACTACCCTAGCCCCTAGTTTCTAAAAGTTGCCAGCAACCCCCACAATTTTTGAGAACGGGAAACTACGTGTTCCTCTCAGCCGCTTATCCAGAAGTAGTAGGTCCATTAGTCGAAGTGTTTATGACAAAAGCGAAATAAGGGGAAATGAAAGGGGTTAAAGGTTGCAACAGCACCCACAGCTCAATGATATTTCAGATAGGTGAACTTAAGGAGAGGCAAAGTCAGAACTTCTCCAACTTGTCCGCTTATTTTGTCTAATCATGCTTCAAGGTCATTCTCTAGAATTAGAAACAACGTGCAACTAGAATATTCTCAAGGTTATGACAAGGATGCCATTTCCTTAGAGCTTAACCAAGTACATACACAACTAAACTAGCAACAAGCATCTATCCTATTCACCCATGCTTGAAAAAGTTGACGAAAAATAACCTATGCAGTATTCCCATTTAGAACAATTACCTTGCTAGTGCAGGAAGAACTGCTTGGATTTGCTGCAGCTGCCTGAAACACTGTCTGCAGCTCTCAATCCTGTTGAGTTGCGAAGCATATGAGTATTCAAAAGCATAGAAGTCATAGACTGGCAGCATATTATTTATGCATAGTACTTTAAGATGAAAGAGGGGCTAGCAGAGTGGAGGATGCACCTTTCTTCTTGATGAAGATCAACCCCCACAGAGGGAGGCGCTGAGATTGTTGAGCGGATCGTGGGCCCATATGCTGCAACAAGCTTGAGTAGCATCTCCAAAGACATTTTCACATGCCTGCAAATTATCAATAACGATTTCAATCGACACTGTACAGCATTATCATCAGTAAAGTAGTATTATTTATTCGTCGTAAAACGACTTGCAATTTTAATAGATCTTGCCTTTATTGGTGTAACGGTGTTCAACTCAGAGAGTCCCATGTAGGTGTTTATACTACTAAAATGGTAACTGTTGAGTTGAGGGTACATGAAGGCCAGCGAAAAAACTTACCTGAGGCAGGGCCGCACAAATTTGTAAAAGATTCCCCCCCCCCCCCAAAAAAAAAAATATATATATATATAGTGGCTAGGAGAATTTCACCAATATACTCACTACTGTCCACAATGTCCGCCACTTCAACTAACTTTCCCTTTTTCATAGTATCTATCACTTTACAATCCTAATTTAATATTAACAACAGTTTAGCATATTTGACTTTATAAATTACTACTTTTGTCATTCCAAATAACCTTTGTTAATTCAAACCCACTCATTCCTTTCCCCAAAATTTCAATTATTGTGGAAACTAGAAAGGAGTATATAGAAACTAATATAAGCATATGGAATGCATTACCGAACAGCATCAAATCATGCTGTATGAGACCACGAAAAGTCTCAAGAACTTAAGAGAAACAGCAAATCAGTTGATGCTATCTTTTCATTTTCTAGGGTTGATCTTCTGGCAGATATCTGTGACTTTCTTTTGAAAAAAACATATAACACATAATTACCTTTCCATCTTGCTATCCAGCAGACCCACTAGCATAGGTAGCATGGAAGAAAACAAGTCCATGGTAACAATTTCCATCTTCTCCATGAGAACACTAATCACATCAGCCTGGACCTGAACCAAAAAGCCAAAAATTAAGACCAGCCCATCGACCAAATTGAAGTGGAAAACCAACAAGTGCATTATGACAAAACAAGTACTTACCGAATGATCAGGTAACTTCTTCAGTGCATTAATGGCACCCTTAATATCATTCCGCTCCCAGAGGTGTCGTACCATCTGAATATCAATTCAAGTACACCACATTAATTTTCAAGAGGAATGTTATTTATTTAAAAAGAAATCTAATGCCCACAAAATCAGTAATTATGCAGATACCACACTTGATTGAAGAGCATGCCTTGATGCAATTATCATAAGCAGAGGAGAATGTAGCCAGAATGCAGAAACAGGAACATAATTTCTGAGTCCAGAAACAAGAGCTACTTTTTGATCCCAAGCAGAGTACACTGCAAATTACCTGTAACTTTGTGAGGCGGGAACGAAGACCACTCAGCAGAACATCATGATTTTGCATCAGATCTTCAATAAGGTTTGCATCACTGACGGATGGCGGCTCTCTTCCAGAAACTTGGGGTTCTTCTTTCTATTGGTCACATGCCACATATGTATATAATAAGACATCATTTAATTACGACCGAACAAAGTAAGTTTGAATCAGATTTGAAGCATAGTTTGGTTTATGTATGATTCACATTGAACAGCCTACTTCAGATCAGTCTGCATGAATTGTACAGGTTATTTTTTCAGAACAAATGTCTGCAAGAACATTGTTAGAATACAACATCTCTTCACTCGTCATTTCCACAGACAAAGTATCAGAACAACTGTTCAAATCCTTAACCCTAGTCCATTTTTTTAGTAGTACAAATGTTAGAATCCCATATAAAAACTTGGCGACATCCTACATTTAACTTTACCCCTCCCCCCCCCCCCAACCCCCACCCCCAACCACCCAATAGTTGTTGCATTAAGTTGCTGATCACTAAAAAATTAAGGGTGAGCAAACAATCTACAAAAATTAGTTTATGAAAGACTTCAGAAAAAAAAAGGGGGGGGGGGGGGGAGGTGTAAAAGAGAAACAGAGGTGAGACATAAATTTTAATGGAACTCATTTTAGGATAATCACTTCACAATTTTACTCGGCTAAAGAGACAAGGGTGCTATCTGCGCATTCAATGCAAATGATGCATCATTACTCATTCCAGAAAAGAGGTAGATAGGGTCTGGTGGAAGCAATAGAACCAATAGTTAGTTGAAGAGCAGCATGCACAGACTTGGACAAATATTCAAATTGGTGCATGAGAGAGAATGGTGGAGAGAGAGAAAGAAGGGAGAGAGAGAGAGAGAGAGAGAGAGAGAGAGAGAGAGAGAGAGTAGGGGAGAGAGGGAAAAATTAGTTTTCATTAGGTTGGAGTCAAGAAAATAATTTACAAAGGATTTGGGGGAAAATCATTTTCTTGGAAAATGGTTTTCTCCATTTTCCGGTCACCAAACACCAGAAAATGGGAAACATCCCAACCAAACACACCCATAATGTAAATTCTAAGAATGCCATCACATGCAGCTTAAAAACTTACTAGCATTGTGGAGCTCTGGATCCTATCGGCAATTACATCAGGGGATGTACTGATCATTTGATCTTCAGTACTAGTAAACTTCCCCCTTCTTTCAAATTTCTCAACAAGAGAACGCGTCCTTCCATGAGCAACTACTACTGCAAACATGGTAATAATTATTAATTAGTCACCTTTAATAGTCTATGTCTATTCAGAACCTAACTTTCACAATTAAATTCGCACCTCCATTGACCGTTTTCACATCTCGTGTCTCTTTAGGGTCAGAGGAATTGTCAACTGCACAAAAGGATCATCAAAAAGGGCATCCATAGTTATTCAACCACCAAAAGGAGAAGGGAAGGAAACAGACATGCACCAAGAGCATTCCCCATAAACCACCTTCCAGTCTCTGTGAGCATGCGAACACACACATGAGAGAGAAGAGGTAGGGGGGAAGGAAAGATATTCAACCACCAAAAGAGAGAACAAAACACATTTTCCAAAACGAGCAGACAATCGAATAAGGTGATGGATTGCCAAGCAAACAGAATGGGCAGGAGTAAGAAACAAGAAAAAGATGACTGCAAAAAGAAATTGCAGATAAAGCCCATCAAACCAACTTTGTTCAAGGTCCAAAAGCACAACTTATTAGTAAAAGCAAATGCAGACAATAATTAAAGCTAGAAGAGCTAACTTCACAAGGAGCATTTTTACATTGCTATCCATTCATCCAGAAATAACAGCAAGAGATGAGAGCTCACCCCTTCGTATATCAGAGGACATTGCAGGAGAGGGATTTGTTTCAGACTTGTTCTCAACACTCTTAAAAGTAGGAGTCTTATCTTCAACCACCTCCTTAGCTCCTGCTTCTTCCACAAGCTTATCAAAAGAATTCACATCTGCACCAGCAACTTCATACTTGCAACTGGATGCTCTCCTCATGTGCCCCGACCTAATAGACATTCCACTTGCAGGGGTAGCCGGTGCAAGAGACTCTCTTCTTGAACTGGAAAAAGTTTTTCCACCAGAGCTTTCTCTGGGAACAAAACTCGGGGCAACAAAAGATCGGGCCTGAGCATTAGACTTAGCAGGAGTGGCAATAGAAGCATTCTGCTTTCTAGCTGACACCCTGCTTGATTCCTTTGAGTCAGATCGTGATGCTATTTTTGTCGCACTAAGTGATGCAACTTTACGAGCACTTACTGGTTTCTCATCTGTCATTAAAAAAGCATGCAACATGGGTAAGAGAAGTGTGATATGGTACATGGGTCTAGGAAGTCGGAATAGAAAGCATTTGGGCAAAATGTACGTCAAAGGAGCAAAATTATATGAATTACAAGAACATTGCTGGCATTCCATCAAAAAAGGGGAGAAAAAATTTAAAAAAAAAAAAAAGAAAAGAAACATAGCTGGTAAAGTGATAATCTTATAGCTTATGACCAAACAAGTTCAAGTTTGGCACCATAGATCCCGTTAAGAGTTTTGGTCCAGTGTCAGAATGGTGATGCACATGATTGTTCATGTGGACTAACATAGAAATAAGCTCAAATCAACCAAATCGTTCTTTTACAGGCAGGGCGCATACTGCTTTTGGGATGTACGCTTTTTTTTTCCTAGTCTCACAACGCTATTACTTATTACAAGTTTACAAAAAATTTCCAAAAAGGGCATTCCTCGTGTTTCAACAATTAAGAAATTGAATTTCATGATAAACGAATTGTGATCCTGAATTCAACTAGCACAGACGGAATCAAAGTTACAAATCACAATTCACAACGTGACAAATCATATGGATTGCACATGTATCAGGGGCCTCAAATGAGGCAAAAAGCATGTATGTAAAGCTTTCAAACGGCAACATTTATAAGTCCATCAAAGATAAAAGAAGAAAGACGAGTACAATTCAAGGCTACCCGCAGCAAGGTGTAATATATCCAGGAAGCACACAGCCAAATGTCTAGATAATAACTTGTTCTTTAATAGGTAAGGTTGGGTAGGGGAATTGGGTATGGGAAAGTTGGGTAAATCTAGGTAAATATGGGAAGGGCTATCGAGTATGTTAGGGTTAATTTGGACAAATTTGGGTAACTACAGGAATGTTTAGCAAGTTATGCAAGCATAGAAAGGTTGGGTAAATTTACCCTACCCAGCCGTACCTGCAAAACTAACAAAGCCAAAACAATCTTGGTAACCAGACCTACTGGTACTAATCATCTTGGTGGGACATCAAGATACTCCCTCCGATCTTCGTTGCATATTAATTGTCACATTGATTTATGTATCAGTCAGATTTTAACATCTTTGACCATTAATTTCTTAATTTATACAAAATGTTCTATAATAATTAGAGTATCATTAGATTCATAACAAAAAAACACTATCATTAGAGTATAATTTCGTAATTTTTTGATAAAATATTCTACAAGAAATTCTCAATCAAAGAACATTGGAGACAGTTTAGCATTCATGAGGTGACAATTAATCCAAAAACGGAGGGAGTACTAGATACCTTTAACCCCCAGAAAGTTAACTAACAAAGGTACTCAAATTTGGCTAAAAAAAATTAGAAATGTGATTCAAAGGGAGTTTTTGTCCATGTAGCAGGTCCTGGGTGAGGCCATCTTGATTGAGATTATTATCAAATGGGACACTTATAGGGTGATTTTGATAGGATATGCGGGAGAAATAATTCAATAAGGAGCGACTCTAATAAAAGCCACTACTTAATTAATTACTAATCACCTCTGAATTAAAGCACTATTATAAATATTAGTCATTTCAAAAACTTCAAAACATCATGCCTGGAGGAAACTGTCGCACCATAACTCTTGCATTAGACGGTCTCACCCAAAAAATTGTGTCGTAATCTCATAGATGTTCGAACATCATAATTGCAATTTGATTTGATTATAGTTCTCATTGTTCTTTCCACTCATAAGTTTTTAAGATATACAATTTTCAGTCGTTTACCATATTGTACCACTTCAAAAGAATATCACCATTTTACAAAAGTTCCCTGTTAAAGGAGCCATTGCAAAATAAACCATGTACAAAATTCACAATTTCAGCTATGTTAGATGGAGATGACTCTTACAGTCCACATATATATTCTTGATTTCCTTAGAATCGGCATCTGGGGACGTAGAACGCAAGCCTGAAGGAGATCTCACAGCTGATCCCACCTTTTCTGTGGACTGCCTTTCCCGCATATCAAGTTTCAACTCAGTAGGGCTAGCCTCCACAGGCGTGTCACTAGTGCCATATGGTGCAATACGCTGCAATGGGAATCTCATCAGATAAGGTAATAGAAATAAAAGTTGGCATTATGTGCGCATGCGTGATGCTTGTAAGTAGCTAAAAGTCAACAAGAGTAAGGAAAAACATACATCCAGATCAGCCACCCAAACTCCAACAGAGTTACGATAATAGGAGCAACCGATGGTTTTTCCTTCATGAATGGTAAGGTCACCTAATGTTGACCACCCCACATCAACCGTATCATGACAAATTACAGGCTCCCATGAATAAACCTGTGTCAAAGAATCCAGATCATAATCATTTCATTTCACTCAAATTGTCCAAAAGAAGTTTACCATGTAATATGCAGACCTTCAGGTTATTGTCATATCCAGAAAAGAGGGTCCTCCCATCAGGATGAAAGGCAATTGCACGCACTCCTGTAGCCTAGTGCCACAAACACCGGCATTATGTCAGCAAGCCATAAATGTTAACTATGGGTTACACATTCCTTCCTATATCACATAGTGTATAGTAAGGAAGAATTAATATCAAATTGCCCGAGGTCTTATTCAACACCAAAAAAAAATCGAAAGAGCTATTGAGTGTTATCACCAAAAGATAAAAGGGACGAAAGGGCAAACAGCATAAATGGCTGGAACAGAGCAGGTAACATGGAAGAAGGGGAAAGGGCCAATAAAAACCTATTGTACCTCAGCTCTTGCAGACCCGATCATTTCAAAAGTCTCCAAGTCCCAGAATTTGACAGTTCTATCTGCTGAACCTGAAAACAGTTTCCATATATAATTAGGCGGAGCCACATAAAGTAAATTAAACACTCAAAATAGTACTGCACACACACACATTCAAAGAGGGGATGTGCAGAAGGGAAGTGACCCATGCTACAAATACATGGCAGGGCATACGGCATAAGGAATAAAACAAAAAAAAAATTGTTCTACAAGAGGATGGTTGTGATATAGAAGCACGGCACTTCCTCAAACACCCCAGCTGATTAAGTATGCTAGATCTCCTATTATTAGAAAGGAGTGCTGGCTTAGTCCCAACATGAAAAACGTAAGGAAAATATGAAGCACCATGAATGCAAATTTTAGGAAGCTATATTGGGCATATATACAATTATGGCAACAGAATAGAGCATCAGGGTGTTCAACTTGAGTGAATCGTATGTTAAACACTACATCGGTGATGCCATATATAGAAATACCTATCTATATAGTCATTGTCATTGAGCATGTACAGGATATATAAAACCTCTAATGAATCAGTCATACCAAAAAACTAAGCAGCTGTCTACACCCTCAAAGAACACTCAGTTTGCAACTTGGACAAAACACAAGGACACATTTTCACTAATAGTTGATGCAAAAATTGTGGTGGAAGTGGTGAACAAAGACTCTTCAGTCAGTCAGAAAGGGAAACCAAACCAATAAAAACAATCCGAACTTCTCAAATAATGTTTTATGCACACGACATATATGTGTTCACAATTTCCACAGGTACATATACTACCAAAAATCTATACAAGTACCTGTGGCTAGAAGAAACTCGAGAGGGTGGAAGTCCAAGGATCTGATATGCCCATCATGAAACTTGAACTCATGCAACAACTTTCCAGCAGTCAAATCCCATATCTGTAAAAGGAATGGTGCACATTTTAGCGTACACAACTATACATCATAAAGATGCTGCTGGCTATGCAAACACGTTGATTTTGAACCGCTGCATCCAGTTTCCATCTTACCTTTACAACATTATCAAATCCACCAGAAACAACCCACCGACCATCTGGTGTAAACTTAATGGTATTGATCCCTAGATTATGACCTTTATAAGTGTGTATGCATCCTTTCTTTCTAATATCCCAAATCTTTAGATCAGTGTCTGCTGAGCCAGACGCAAAAAACTCTCCGAATGGATGGAATTCAAGCGAAGTGCAGTTGGATCTGTGGCCGGTAAGGGTTCGAACCACTACATCATGAAAACATTAACATCGAGGTTATGAAATGCACTATACCACACAGTACATTGCGACAGCAGACTAAAAAGCAGGTAATGCCTTTGAGAACTCACTTTTTGCCTCTTCCAGATCCCATAGTTTGACAGTCCCAGAAGCAGCTCCACCAAGTACCAAAACCTCTGTTGAATCAAAGGCTAAACTCTCCACTGGTGTTGTATGACCACACAGGCTCTGCAGATATCAACAACAACAACCATGATATGAGCACATATAAAGTGACAAAACAGCGCTATAAGATAGTTTTAATAAGCACCCATGGCAGTTCATGTACGATCAATTGAGTTTGGAATTACAACAATGCTCTTTCTTACAAAGCAAGCAACTGTCCCCCATTAATTTCCAATGCAATTACAATGCAATAATTCGACGTGATCAAAACAGTGATGATGCTACAGTTCTCATTTGGCAATATGTCCACCTCAATCAATAATTTTCCTAAAAGTTTAGTGCTCCAGTAGGTAATACTAATCTCTATAGGTACACCTAAATGGCAGCACAATTTACCAACCATACAACATTTTCGAAACCTAATAAACCTTGAAAAACGGAATAGCCACTCTCATATTCTACATTACATCTCCCTCTCAGCTCAAAATTACCAAACAGAGGGGTTTTTTTTTTCCATCAACATGCACACCTTAAATGTTACAGAACTAAAAGCTGAGAACAAATGATCCACTAACTGCACAGTCAACTCCCAACCCACAATGGGTAAACTTGGCAATTCTGTATAATTTCATGCAAAAACAATTAGTACTCACACAGCATTACAAATCTCAGTAAGATAACACTCCATACCCCCCCCCCCCCCCCACCCACCCACCACCAAAAAAAGGGCAAAAACAATCAAGTATACATTTGCAATACTACTGAATTTAAGAGACACAAAGCAGTCTAAAATCCAACGAAAGATACGATTCTCTGGTTTGAAACTTCCAGTCACAGAACACCAGAGATAAGTGGCCAGAATTTCTAGGGCTTTTTACAAAAATAATAAATAAATGAATAAAATCCAAAGAAGCAAAAAACTGACCATCAAAGAAGTGGGTTTGCCAATTGCCCACAAGTTAACTTTGTGGTCATCCCCACCAGTAAGAAGCAACCGACATGCCTTCTTTCCAATTCGAAGACAATTCACATTTGCTGAATGTGCCACAAATTCCTCTTCACATTCAATTTTAGGTCAAGATAACACAAACATTTCATCATCATCATCATACAGCACCCAAGTATTAAAAGTAATAAATTCACAAACACGATTATATGGGTTTTACAGATCATCTTTCCCCTTGAATTTGAAAACCATATCAAATACAACAAATCAAAATCTAAACCTTTCCCCAGAATTCACCCAGATTTTGTTTTCATTACCAATAAAAAAATAATTAAAATGGAGAAAAATGGCAGTCGGTGGAAGCAGCACAAAGCACCAAAATAAAAAAATCATTTTAAAATTTCGAGGGAAACCCACATCCAAGCAAAATTCATCAAATCAGAATAAAATGGAAGTTCTAAATCAAACACTAAACCCCCCGGGCAACAAAACCCAATCAATTCAACTTCAAACTGGGCAATTTCAGCGTAAGAATGGATAACAATAAAGCTCCAGGAAGAAAAAAAAAGAAAAAGAAAAGGATACGGAGTTTATATCCACGCTTAGCCATTGACAGCCAATCATCCACTACAGCAGCAGGAAGAAGCGGAGAGAAAAACCAAACCAATATGAGAGAATTGAGGAGAGAGAAAGAGGTGCTTTGTGTGTACCGTTGGAAAAGAAAAGGATTACAGATTATGGGTTTGTAGTCAATTCAAGATAGAAAAATGGGGTTGGTTTTTGCTGGTAACTTTTGAAGGGTATGATATCGGAGATTCAATCAACAGTAAAGAGAAGAAAAGTTCAGAGAATGGAGAGAGAAAGAAAGAAGAAAGAAGAGAGAGGAGAGAGAGGGAGAGAGAGGATTTGGACTGAGACTGAGAGAAGACGCGGTAGAGTACAAAGTTTTATTTATGGGGTTATTGTATTTGATTTTGAGGAAGGCATGAAAGTCCTGTTGGTTCTTCCAATTCCTCTTTTTTTTTTTCTCCATCTTTTTCTAATGGGTTATTACCATAAATTGTCACTATACCACCCAACACATATTTTGATGTCTCTATTTATATTTTTCTCACCCTCAGAAAAATATAAATGTATTTCTATTATTGATACGTAACCACCTCAGAAAAAATATATCACTACATTAATATGAAGGATGATTTTTTCAATTAGAAGGAAGAAATTACTATAGGTCTATAAATTAGTATACATCAAACATCATTATTGTCTTACATATAAAAGAATAATTATTTAATATACAATTATGTATTTTATATTGTGAGCATGAATTATACATTTGTTTCAAACATTATTATTCTTGTCTTGCATGTAATAGAAATGTTGCTTAAAAAGACTTTTTTATGTAATTTAGTAAAATTAATATAACAAAATTTAGATTATTAATTGGGTGAATTTTAATTTCTCAGATTGACTTATTAAATTCCTCCAAAAGAAAATTCTCTAATTGAATTACTTATTACCCAATAGTAGTATGTTTTAAAACATTTAACTCATTAGTTTCATCCAGGAAGAACAATACTTTTGATACGAGATTTCAATAAAAACTTGAGAAATGTAAAAATATACATAAGATTTTAAAACAACATTTGCATGTGAAATATAACTATCATGAATCATCACTGATTTAGATGGATAAATTTACAATAATGATAATGGTAATTCTTCGATAGTTGAGCTATTTGCATCATTACTTAATTTATTTTTATTAGTAATCTCTCTGTTTTATATTATAGTCTTTTAAGGATAATGAGAAAACATCAAGGAATGTAGAAATTAAAGCAAATTATTTGACAATGTGATCATCCCAACAAATAAATTAGTATTGGAAATGTAAAATGACAATTAATTTGAAAATAAAAAAAAAGGTTAGTTAAAGTAGATATTATTATGGAACGAAGGGAGTACACTTATTTGTATTGGATTAAACCGGAACGAAGGGAGTACACTTATTTATATTGGATTAAACCGATTGACTATATGCTTCTTTCTAGCTCGATATCTATTGCAAGGAATAGACGGTTTGCACTTAGAAAAGAGATTGGAAGTTGGTTTAGGTGAATAGTGGGCTCATTTGGTTAAATAATCTACGATATTGAATCTTAACAATCATATAAAATTTATGTGATAAATAAGCTAGGTTTTAATTATTAGCTAACATGACCTAAATTTCTATTTAAATTACATTAAATAAAAGTTTCTAATAATGGGACTGAAAGATTATATTTTTTTCCAAGCCTTGAAATGAGTCACAATGAAAATTTTCACTTTACGAAATTTAAACATATGACCTTATTTAAAGGGATCCACCAGAATTAATCTTTCCATGAACTTCAGTTCATGTGCGTAATGTTATTTACATTTGGGACCCCCAAACCACACTCAAATGTGTTTCTTCTAGGAATTTGTTGTTGCTGTAATGATGAATCATTGTAACTAACATTCACACAATATGAAGATTGGAGGTTGTAAACGGAACATTGAACAACATATCTTGGCTTGAAAATTTGCCAGTTTCACCAAGTACAACTAATTAAATGGTCGATCTAAAGAAATTGATAGTTTTTTTAATTCTTTGGTGAATTCAAAAAATATTTTTTTTTTGATAAAAAGTAACTTGACAAATCCAAGCAATCGTTAGAGCATTAGCTAACAAGACGACTTTTTTTTCATCGTAGGCAAGACAAAGTACAACAATCCAAACGAAAATACAAAGCAACAAAGATAAACAACAAGAAAATAAAGATAAACAAAAGCAAAACAAAAACATGCACTTTTCTACCTATTTTCTTCTTCTTGTAGGAGCATTAGTTCTTTATTATTAGCCTTCTTCCAAGGATGTTGTCATTTCTCCCATAAAGGTCACGAAAAAAGCATTAGAATGTTGTTGAACTGTTGGATCAACTCCTCCACTAAGTATGTCATTCCACAACTTCAATGGTGTGCCTAAGCAGCTAATCTCCACCTTATAGAATGTGACACCAAGCCTAGATCTAGTAATCAATTTCACAATAAGATATTTGACTGAAAAGCTCTTTTAGTTCATCCATTTCACCTATCTCATTTGTTTCTCACTAGATGGTGTTGTATCAATATATCTGATAACTGATCAAATTCTTCTAGCTCGTTTCCAAACATCTCTCTTTGATAGGCTAGTCCCCATTTCTATTATTCATCTTCAAACCAACCCAACTTAGCCACCAGTTGTTGCCTTGGTGTGTTTATGTCTTGGAACCTCTACTTTAGGGTCTCCATTCCTACGAAGCTATCCTCCCAAAATCTTATCTTTTTCCTGTCTCTAATCTAAACCCTTAGGCTCGTTTTGAAGCATTATGAGTGAGATCCTCCGCTTGACCCAACTTTTTAATTTTTCTCCATAGCCTGGGTATATATGTGATCATTTTTAGAATAGTAGAGCAATGGCCTCCTTACATATTTGGTAAACCACCTTCCCCCATAAAGCACCTTCTTCACATGCAAATTTCCACCACCATTGGAATAAAAAGGCTTGTATTCTGCACTAGCATATCACCTACTCCTAATCCACCAATATGTTTAGGCTTTGCACCTCATCCCATTTGATCAAGGCATTAAACTTTCCTTCTATGTTTAGTGTCCAAAAGGATCTTCTTTGTACTGTTATAATCTCTTCAACTACGGATCTTGGCATTCTAAATATGGACAAGTAGTAGCTTGCCAAACTATTCATGACATCCTTGATCAAGGCCAGTTTTCCAAGTTGCGATAAACAGACTGGTTTTCGAGCCTTCAGTTTTGCTTACACCTTGTGTAGCACTGGTAACCATGAAGATTTCTGCGGTAAACCCAAATAGGCAAGTGGTAATTATTCCACATTGCACTCTAATTCAATTGTCATTCTCCTAACCCGAGACTCGTCTTTTCCATTCATTTCCAAACTTGGCTTTGACTACTTAACTCCCTGCCCCAAGAAAAATAAAAATTTTACGGGGTTAACGTATTTAACTTTGGGGAAAATAGACTTGCCCCCGGAGGGCACAGTATCCTACATAGTGTCAAGATCGACATAGGGTTGCTTAGATTTCCTAGGGTACATGTTCAATTATTTTATTTGTTAGAAATAATTTTACGAATGTTCACTTCATGTAACTCAAGTTTGCGATTCGATTAATTTCAAAGTACATAAAATGTTAATGGTGAAAATCCTTAAGGACTCCTACCCAATAAATGTGTTATCAAGTGTCCAAAAAGGAACCAATACCATACTCACTAGCTAGGAGTGCACAAGGAATCCCAATAAGAGGGAACATATTAATTTAATGTTTTAGACCCAACACATCATCCCAGGGTAAAAATAGTGCCCACACTAAGTCTATTGACTAGGAATCTGCGAGGAACCTCTTTAGGATTCCCGATTAGTAAACACATCTGATGCAAACCTGGCCATAGACCATCACTAATTTAAAGCCGAAAACAAATATGTAGAGCTATCAAAAAATTGTCCAACTCGAATACCCTGTTCAATCCAACTCGGAAAAATCGAATGTGGTCGTTCGAATTTTGTCTTTGACCAATTTGACAAGAATTTTGGACACAATAATTTTTATTTTCCTATTGACCAAACCCGATATTGACCCAAATATAAGCCCGAACTTTTCAGATCCGGAGAATACCCAGAAAAATTGGGTATCATACATCAACTTTTCGTTTAATGTATGATCTATCAAGACCCGAACCTGAATTTTTATAGCCATACGAATATGCATGAAATGAATACGAGGAATGGAGTCGCCAGTTAGTTTTCTAAAAAAACTAACGAAAAAGAAAGAGTTCGACGATCTTCGAACCAAAAAAGGCTCGAGGATAGAGGTACTGGTAGGGGGTGCTATTACTCCGCCCCCTAAGACGACCTTTACTAAATTAGGTTTTACAAGTAAAAATGACGAAAAAAATGAAGTTTTCACAAAGTTTTAAAATCAAAGCATACAAATGCCAGCATAAAAATGTCAAATAAAGAGCATTAATATTACAACGATACGGGGTAATATATGAACTACATTGTTACATTTAAAAGAAAAGACACAAAAGATTATTACCTACCTTTCCGCTGAACTCGAATAAGTAGATAGGATGAAGCAAATCAATCAACATCCACGAGGACGCAAACTTGACAAATCCACGAAGACTCGAAGTTTCAACCCATCGGTCTTCCTAACACGAATCCGCAAGGACCTCTAACATATGGGATTTGTGAGGAACTTTAAATGCACCTAAGAGTATCCTGTAAAGGAACTTTGATTGTGCTTACTTAGGGGAACTACTAGCAAAAATCGTCCATGAAACTATGAATTGATCATCCTTTTATAGCTAGCAGAAAACAATTCCCTTCACTTACATGTACCTCCGTAACCTTCGAGAATCCGCGAGGACCCCGTGGATGGCTTGAGACTTGTTGATGCTTGCGCATAAAGTTGACCTACAATCATTTGGGATAACTTTGTGAATCGTGTCGGGTTCGGGCCCGAGCTTCCTTAGCCGGGATTGTGGAAAATGATACAAAGGAGAAAGTCCCGACCCGGTGTTCCCACACTAAACCCACTCACTCATTCATTTTCAAGAACCGATACGCATTCTCGAAGGGTGGGGTGGTGAGTATCGAGTTGTCGTGATTATGGCGAATCGACCGATGTTGGAGCTTGGAGAGGCTTGGGTTTTGCTCCACCAGCCCCGTAGGCCTCGGGGTCATACCGGGCCGTCTCGAGACAAGAAGTATCGAGGAATCGAGGTTCGGGTGTAAACCGGAATCAATAAACTTCAAGCAGGAAGCAACGCCACAAGCAGCAAGCAGGAAGCAACGCCACAAGAAGCAAGCAGTCACGCCCGAGTCGGTGTAGTCGCGCCCCGAGGTCGTTCTGGCCAGGGCGTCACGCCCGTGACCAGCCTAGTAGCGCCCGTGACGCTCGGCAGCAGGCCCAGGAGAGTTTGGGGCAGAAGGTGGTCGCACCCGCGACACACCTTGTCGCGCCCGTGACACACTTCGGGGAGCGAAGGGATGTTCCGCACAGTGGGCTGACGCGCCCGCGACGCACTTCGGGAAGCGTGGGGATGTTCCGGACAATGGGCGGTCCCGCCCGCGACCAAACCCGTCGCACCCGCGACGGCAGTGCTGAACGCGCGTGTTGTTTTGTTTAATGCTGATTTTTGGCTACTTAGTATAAATACCCCTTTAGCTTATTTTCCCAGAAATTTTTTGCTGAATATAAATGTGATGCTTAAGCATTGTTAGGGTTTCTCCCTTGTTTTCTCAAAAATCTTGTTATCTTTATCCAATCAAGTTTGGTGGTGATTTAAGTCATTCCTTTAGTGATTATCTAGTGGATTACCTTGGATAATCATGGTGGGGTGTTAGGCCTAGAGTTGTGGACTCTCCTTGCTCATGGTCATATCCATCCTTTGGGTGTTCAAGGCCCTTGTTCTTATTGAATATCGATCATCCATCATCACTCAAGCTAATCTTCACCCATCCACGCGACGGTAACGCTCCACTTTGATTGTTGACCTAGCCTAACAAAGTCCGTGAGGCACCCAATTTAGTTTAAACTTCATGAGGACCCAAAAATGTATGAGACCACAAAAAGTCCCAACTGTGATGGAGTTTGTGAGGACCCTACTATAAGGATCCGTAAGAGCCTAACTGTTTTTGAGTTTGCAAGACATCATTAAGTAGGATCCGCGATGAATCAACAAGTTAGATCCATGAGAGCCTGTATTGGGTAGGATCCGTAAGAATCTTCTTATGGGTTGGGTCCACAACACTAGCTCCAACCTGAACCCATGACATCTACTTCAAACTAGTCACTTTATTGGTTTTATTTTGTGTCTATAGTTAGCCCCTACTTTAATTGTCTCTAACTAAGATGAAAGTCAAAGTCGAACTTTGAAAACCAGTTGAAGGTAGTCCAATGAGAAGTTCGAGGGTAGCTCGAGCTTGGAATATTGCTCGGAGGTAGTTCGATATGGAGACGTTGTTGTTGGAAGTTGTATAGGTTTTGATAAATTATTCAAGGGTAACTTAAATGAGTTGAAAATTAATGGGAGGTAGTCCTAAGGGAATTTCTCAAGGGTAGTCCGAACTCTTGACTGACACTCCCGATGAATTAAAATTTTTTTGAAGGTAGTCCACTCTGAAAACATTTCTATTGGAGGTTGTCCGGGCTTTTTATGAATTGGTTGGGGTTAACCCAAGAATATCTGCAAAAGTGTATAAATTTTGTTAACATATAAGTAAGAAAAAAATATATGGGGATGAAATCTCAAACGTGACTCAAAGAAAAGGGGGTCCCCTCTCGAGAATCTGCGAGGACCTTGCTTTTTTTTTTAGTGAAGGGATAACAAAAATATGTTTGGCCTATCTGAAGTTGTCGCGTCACCGGGAGTAACTAATCTTTCAAAAATAAAAATGTTACATTTGAGGATGATTTGTAGTAAGTTTGGCGAGATCCCTCATTGGCACTTCACCATTCTTCTTGAGCTCGGCAAGCACCCGATTGAGTTGGAAACTACAACTCGGTGAGGACTCGACTCAACGGTAGAGCTTTCAAGTTTCATTTCTAGGTAACTCTTGCACTTTTTCTTAATTTGAGTCGTGAGTGAGTGTGAAACTCGAATCTGCGAGGAACCAAGCAAACTTTTGAATATTGTTTTAGATTTTAGGTTCTAGCTCCGAAAATCACAAATTGAATAAACTCTGAGTTGCAGCAAAATTGGCAAGGCCTCTTGTTCGTCAAATCGACAAGAACCCCCTTATAAGAAAGGAATCGAGCTTCAACTCTACAAATTCAAGACATGAGGTAACTCCTGACCCCTAAATTTGAACTGAGTTGGTGTCTGCAAGTCTATGAGGAGCCTAATTCGTAAAATTAGCAAGGACCCTCTTTGGGCAAATAACATAATTTTGTTCCTAAATTCTATAGTTGAAGTTGCATTTTATGAGGTGCCTAGTTGGAGTCAGCAAGGACCCAGACTCGGCGAAGGCCTCGGTTTTGCAAATCAGCCAACCTAAAACTTGTTGAGAAATATATATGTGTGTGTGTGTGTGTGTGTCTGTGTCTGTGTCTGTGTCTGTGTATCTGTGTGTATATATATATGTGTGTGTGTGTGTGTGGGCGCGCGCGCGTACGAATTGATCCAATAAGCATTGAGGTTATGTAAGCATGTGAGCATGATTAATCACAGTCATGCATCTGTCAGTCCATGGTTTGAATTAATCCACGCTTTTTTTTTTTGGCTAATGTATGCTCCTCACGTGATATTGAAAGAGAAAAAAAAAAAGGAAAATGTGCTTATCACAGTTGGTCACAACATTAAATTCAGTCTAATTTCCAAAACACGCGCGCCTTTGTTTTCTTGGTTGGGAAATTATGTTGTTTTCTCATAATGTGATGTTCATTTTCTTATAATGTGATGTTTGTTATCTTATAATATGATGTTCTTTCTCTTATAACTTGATGTAAATTATCATATACCATGATATTTATGATCATTCATATTATAACGTGATAATTATTGTCATACATACTCATGCACATTACCATATACCTTGATATTCATTTTCTTATAAGGTGATGTTCATTGCACTACAACATAACATGGCTCTAGCGTCCAATAATTTATCGATCACTATTATCAATCGACGGTCAACTAATTTTTTATCGGTCGCTGGTATCGGTCTCATACGCTTGTTCTTTTGTAGTGTTGCCACATACCATGATGTTCATTATCTAATAACATTATGTTCGTTACCATATACCTTGATGTTACTCATCTTCTGGATTGTTACAGCTGGAAGCGCTTTAAAATGAAACACATTCATGTTCAAACCAAATCGACATCGTATTAAAATCAAATGGACATCATGTTCAAACCAAATAGACATCATGTTTTCATCAAATGGACATCAAGTTCAAACCAAGTTGACATCATGTTCAAAATAAGATGCACATCATGTTTAAATCAAATGTGTTGGGACTAGGTTCAAGGACATTACCTCTACATTCACCAAGGACCTCAGACGGAGCTTTGACAAGGACCTCAGATGGAGTTTTGATATGAAAGATAAAATTACGAAAGTAACAATGGAAGCAATTCTCAAAGAAATTCAAGATTGAAGAAATCAATGATTGCCAAGTACAAAATCTGGAAGGAAATTAGAGAATCGCATATGAAGAGAATCATGAGAATCTCTAGCAAAGGAAGTAGCCATTAAAATAGATTATCAGCACAAAGTCTAGAAAGAAATCAGAGAATCACATATGAAAAGAATCATGAGGATCTCCAACAAGGAAGTAGCCGTTAAAGCAGATTTTCACGCCACGCAAAAGGAAGGAAATCAGCCCATAAGACTATAAAGGCATCCCCATACCTAAACAGTAAAGGTATTCGATTCCAAGTGAAGAGTTCGAGAGAAAAGCTGTAGGAAATTAGTGAGTGATTTCTGAGTGTGTAACCAATTGATATTGGTGAGATTGTAATCAGTAGAGGATCTATAGTAGATTGTAGCCGAGGACCTCGACGAGTTGTGTAACAGAAACTAAGTGTTGTAGTTTCTGTGAGTGATAATCACCAACATGGTTGGTGGAATCTTTCCTCTAAAATCATTGCTAGAACAACTTAGTTTGGATACTAGCCAACTTAGTTTGGATACTAGCTCCACTGTAACTATCCGGAGGACATCAGCTCTAGGACAGTGAGACTATTTGTAACCACCTCAGTATATCATTTTCTGGTTTACATTCAATAATATAAGTATTTTTGCTACACTATGTTTAAAGCCTTAACGGTAAGTTGAGGTTTGTGACGAACGTCCTAATTTGAGTGTACAAAATTTTAGTAACCCTAATCACCCCCTCTAGGGTTCTTTCAAGTGGTATCAGAGTAGGTCCACTCAAGAAGAGACTAAGTGCTCTGTGGAAAATATCATGGTTGGTATCGAAGATGGTGATATAGGAGAAGGACGTTGCTTGAGCACACCCCCATTATTCTGGGGATCAAACTTTGCCCACTGAAAGAAGCGTATACAAGCATTCATCATGGGTCAAGACTATGATCTATATTCTATTGGACAGAATTGAGAATGGAGACTCTGTCCTCATGATCACAGAGGGAGAAATCACTAAACCCAAAATTAGATCTAAATATACTGCCAAGAAAGCGGAAAAGGCAAATTAAACTGTTAAAGTCTTATATGCTCTCTATTGTGGACTTGATTCTAATAAGTTTGAATATGTCTCTACCTGTGATACAGTCAAATAGGTGTGGGATACTTTAGTGACCACATACGAAGGAACGAGTCACATTTGAGAAATAAGGATTGACAATTATGTCAAGCATTACAAATCCTTCAAAATGAAGAATTGAGAATATGTGAAGGACATGTACAAACGGTTCACTATCATAGTCAACAATCTCAAGTCCCGGGGGAAAACCTACTCCAATGAAGAAAATGTTCGTAAGATCTTCAGATGTCTTCTAAGAAAGAAATGGGAACCTAAAATCACCACCATCGAGGAAGCTCAAGATTTGAAAACTCTCTAATTAGATGACCTCATTAGAAAGCATCTTGCTTATGAGATACATCTTCAAGAAGAGCATGATGAAAAGGAAGAAGTAGCCCGTAAGGATATCAATGGTCCTAATAACAAGTTAAATGAGGATGATAAGAACCAGAGCTTGGCTTTGATGGCCAAGGAACTCAAGAAAAGTCATAACTCCAGTGGATCCTCATCCAAACGGGTCAACCAAAGAGGTACGGACTCCTCAAATAGTGAAATTAACCCACAATCTTGCTTTGATTGCGGTGATCCAGATCACTTGATCGAGGACTGTCCCTACAAACAAAAGAACAAAAAAAAAGGAGGAGTCACATAGCCCTAATGGCTTCTTGGAGTGACAATAGTGGCAACTGGAGTGATGAGGAGGAGGTTGTCAGTCATTACCTTATGGGAAAAAACACCAGTAATACCAAGGAAGTCGGTACAACTAATGATGACTACCAAGCCAATGATGAAGATAAATCAAAGGAGGTAACTCTTGATGAACTCCTTACTTGGCCTAAAAAGTACTTGGCAAACTTTTCTAAAGATTGTTGCAGGTGAGACTAAGCACTTGGATAAAATTAAGTCTCTAAGAAGGACTATCAAGGGTCTGGAAGAGTCTAAAGATAAATTGGAAAAGTGTTGCAATGATCTTACCTCCATGATTGACATTCTCGAGACTAAAAAACTAGACCTCAAGGCCAACCTTGATAATGTCACAAGTCTTCTTGTTAAGCTAACCAAGGGACAATAAAACTCTGGTGAATTTCTTGGATCGCAGTGCGCCTCCTTCAACAAAGAAGGATTAGGACATCGTCCCAAGAAGAAGCAAAACTGTCGTCAAGGACATTATGTCTCTCAAAAACTGCTAGCCAGAATAGGTGACCAAGAAAGTCATAGTAACCTCAATAGAAAGGACCAAGGTCACATATTATACTCATGATACCAAGGACAATGCAACTACCTTGGCACAAGATCCCAAGGTCATTCCTTTCTTCTCCAAAATGAGAGCCAATCCTGTAAATTTCACTACTCCGACCATTATCGTTCTAGAATTATACAAGTATGGGTTCCAAAAGGAAAACCTCCTAACATAGTTATTACTAGTAGTCAAGGACCTCAAATTGACGTCAATTATGGCTTGAGGAAGGTTGTTTGAAATTTTTTGTAGGTACACTCAACATCCAACAAAGGAAACAGTGAAACCTCAAGAGTTTGGATGCTCAAGGAATCTTGGAGTAGTCAAGGACATTGTATGCATCAGTAACAACTTGTGCAGTAAAGCCCAATGTCATTGGCGACTAATTAGAAGGCAAACACAACCTCGTATCCCTCACGTGTCCTAAAGTTTGGCGGACTATATCTATCCAAATGGCAGTATTATTGATTATTCATGGCATGAATTGAGGGGGAGCACCCTCTCTTAGTACTAATTCATTAAGTTTTTGCATATTATTATAGATGGTTGTTATATTAAGGAGGAGTTTCCTATGGTCTTTTTGATAAAAGTTAAAAATGGGGACAATGAGTATAATTATTAATGAATTTTGTCTTAGATATAAAAGGGGGAGACTATTGGGACTAGGGTCAAGGACATTACCTCTACATTCACTAAGGACATCAGACGGAGCTTTGATATAAAAGATAAAATTATGAAAGTGAGAAAGGAAACACTTTTCAAAGAAATATGAGATTGAAGAAATCAAATATTGCAAAGCACAAAATCTGGAAGGAAATCAGAGAATCGCATATGGAAAGAATAATGAGGATCTCTAGCATAGGAAGTAGTCGTTAAAACAGATTAGCAGCACAAAATCTAGAAAGAAATCAGAGAATCACATATAAAAAGAATCATGAAGATCTCCAACAAGGAAGTAGCCGTTAAAACAGATTGTCACGCCCCACAAAAAGAAGGAAATCAACCCATAAGACTATAAAGTCATCCCTATACCTAAACAACAAATGTATTCGATTCCAAGTGAAGAAATCTAGAGAAAAGTTGTAGGAAATCAATGAGTGATATCTGAGTGTGTAACCGATTGATATTGGTGAGAGTGTAATCAGTAGAGGACCTCTAGTAGATTGTAGCCGAGGATCTCGACGAGTTGTGTAACAGAAACTAAGTGTTGTAGTTTCTGTGAGTGATAATCATCAACATTGTTGGTGGAATCTTTCCTCTAAAATCATTGCTGGGACAACTTAGTTGGGATACTAGCCAACTTAGTTGGGAGACTAGCTCCACTGTAATTGTCCTGAGGACATCAGCTCTAGGGCAATGAGACTATTTGTAACCACCTCATATATCATTTTCTGGTTTACATTCAATAATATAAGTATTTTTGTTACACTATGTTTATAGTCTTAACGGTAAGTTAAGGTTTGTCACTATCGTCCTCATTTGAGTGTGCAGAATTTCAATAACCCTATTCATCCCCCCCTAGGGTTCTTTCGAAATGATTGTCATGATTTTCAACTGGTAGACACTTTTGTTCATTACCATATACCATGATGTTCATCACATTATAATAAAATGAACATCAAGGTATATGGTAATGAACATCAAGTTATAAATGACTGAACATCATGTTATAAGATAACAAACATCACGTTATAAGAAAATGAACATCATCTTATAAGAAAACAACATAATTTCTCAACCCGGAAAACAAAGTAGCGTGTGTTTTGGGACTTGAGCTGAATTTAATGATGCACTTAGACAACTGTGATCAACGAATTTTCCTTTTTTTTCCTCTTTCAATATCATGTGAGGAGCTTCCTTTAGCCAAAAAAAGTGTGGACAAATTCCAACCATAAATTGAGAGATGAATGACTGAGATTGACCATACTTACATAACCCCAATGTTATTGGACCAGTTTCGCACACACACACACATACATATGTGTGTGTGTATGTGTGTCGACTAGTACTCTTTATGAAGCGGGCGTGGAGTCCACTGAGCATTTATTTCTTAATGTGGCCCTATATTTTTGTAATCAGAATGTTTTTTGCTCAGCTCTTGAACACACGACATGCGTATGGCTCTTTGGACGAATGGTGGTCGAATTGGAGAAACCTAAGACGATCTTTGGCCGAGAAACACTGTCTAAGTGCTGGGTAGTTGGTAGTTGAGTAGAACTTATAAATTTTGGTAAGTTGGGGTAATTTTTGGGGCAAAAGTGTTGAAATTTACCCTAATATACAAAATTTAAATGTTTTGAGTTTATTAGTTTTGGCAAGTTTTGCTAATTTCGGTAAATTTTGGTAGATTTTGATAAAAAGAATTTACCTGGCCCATTTTACCCAGTAATTCGACCACCATTCGTCCACAGAGCCATACGCATGTCGTGTATTCAAGAGCTGAGCAAAAAACTTTCTGATAACAAAAAATAGGGGCACATTAAGACGATCTTTGGCCGAGAAACACTGTCCAAGTGCTGGGTAGTTGGTAGTTGAGTAGAACTTATAAATTTTGGTAAGTTTGGGTAAGGTCTGGGACAAAAGTATTGAAATTTACCCTAATATACAAAATTTAAATGTAGTTTTTATTAGTTTTGGCAAGTTTTGACAAGTTTTGGTAATTTTGATAAATTTCGGTAATATTTGGTAGATTTTGATGAAAAAAAATACCCGGCCCATTTTACCCAGCAATTTCACAGGATGGTGTGGTGGCTATCATTGAGTTGATTTAGGAAGCTTGAAATAGGAAGGAGGTCAAGGAAAGTAATATTACTATCACGGATGCTATGAAGAGGATCACATTCATCATTATACCGAGAATTTTATTTCTTGCAAAATCTTCACATAAATATGATATATATGATGAGTGTATAGAAATCATACTTTCTTAGTTTTTTTCCTTACCCTCACTGGTTAAGAGCTATGTTATCAGCACCGGACTGATTGACTCAGTGGGTCAATGGTTCACCTGGTCAGACCGGTTTGGCCGGATTAGAACGGTCGACCCGGGTGACGGTTGAACCGGTCAAAACATGAATCGGTCACTAATTAAAAAATTTTCATATACTTCAAGAATAATTAAGCTACCAAAAAATAAAACCGGCATGAACCAATCAAAATTGGATTGAACCGGTCAAAAATTGAAATTTTTTTAAAATTAAATTACCGAAATCCCGGTATATGACCGTGAACTACTCGGTTCAACCAATTTTGGCGTTTTTCCCCGGTTGAACCAGTCATTCGAGCTAAACCTAGAACCGGATCGATCAACTTATCATTTACGGTTGAACCGGTCAGACCGGCCGGTCCAGTCTGACTTTTACAACATAGGTTAAGAGGTGGCGTTTGGGGTTGTATTTTTGGGTCTCCTATCGTAGGAGTTTTCCTTTCTGGTAATAAATTGTTTTTTCTTTATATATATATATATATATATATATATATATATATATATATATATATTTGTGTGTGTGTGTGGGGATGTGTGTGTGCGCGCGCGCCTTTATGTACCCTTAGTTAATTGATTTAGGCCCTATTCTTTTCTGCGGTATGGCGCGGTATAGTGTGGTGAAATTGTGGCGGGTTGTGGTGTAATTGTGGCGGGTTATTGGTATGTTATAGTGGGTTTTTTGTATATATATATATAAATATTGTATTGGTAATTGTGAAAAAGTAATTTGTAGTGGATTGTGGTGAATTGTGGTAAAATGGTATTTTGTGGTGGGTTGTGGCAAACTGCGGTAGGCTGTGGCACCGCAGTTTTCCAACCGCAGAAAAGAACTTAGAGGCAAAATGTTCTCAATTATGTAGAGGTTTGTTAAATTATGTTGATTGTGCTTAACTGTACAAAAAATATGTTGAAACTAATATGTCAATTAGCTAGTAGCTCACTTAATATCATTGTGACCTTCTATCTTGGAGGTCATTGGATTGATTTTCATGACTTGTAAGTCTCCTTGTATAGAGATAAGCACGGTCATGAAACGAGGTTTGGGCTTGAGTTCCTCTTACCCCTGAGTCATTAAGTTCAATTGATATACTTTTGAGATAAGGGCCCAATTTAAATGAATCGAACTTACCTTTGTAAACAAAAAAAAAGTTAAAATCAATCCGTATGATCGAAATAAAGAATCAAAAGCCAAAATAAACAAAATTTGACCATTTTGTTCAACATTAGCATTATATTATCCTTGTAAACGAAGAAAATGAAAAGGAAAAACAACATAATATAGTAATAATAGTAAATTTTATACAAGTTACTGTAGAAAGTTTGAAGATGAAGTTTGGTGCAATGTCATTGTAAATTAGTACGTACAGAATATATTGTGAAGGGATAAACAAAAAGAATGATGATGCATTTGGTTAGGCAAAACAGCTCAATCGTAGCCATTAAACTTTAAACCTACTACTATCAAAACAATAACAAGTGGTAGGGCCTTGCACCCCAACCCTACTCATGCTCCATGCACACTCATATGAATATATATATATATATATATATATATATATATATATATATATATATATATATATATATATATATATATATATATATATATATATGGTGCTTTTCCACTCTTAACTAACTTTTTACATGTCAAACCATCATTTTTCCTTTTATATATTTCTAAAAACATTATGATGCATTATTATTATGGTTATTGCTATTGTGTAGCTAACATATCGGGGAATCCAAGCAGATACAATTTTTTGAACAAGACTATATCTCTTCTAAACATTCTGACGATAAGATAAATTTCTTAATGGATATTTTTTTAACATTTTGATATGGCTAATAAAATGTAAGATTGACTTTTGAATTAGAAATGGCTAATACTTATTCATAAAATTAGAAAGAGTTATCCTAAATAATTTATTAATTACCATTGATATGTGAAAAGTCATTATAAAACCATTATCGTACAACACGATAGATATTAGGTGGAGGTGGCATTCCAATATCACCAACAATCAAGATAAAATTTAGTAAGGCAAATTATTAACTTTTAGAGAGAGTTGAACCCACACATGTTTTTTGGGTTATTTTTCAGTGATTTTAAGAGTATTTACGGATTTGTTGTATTAACTTAAATGTTTGGTGTATGTTTTCATTTTAGTTTATTTATTTATTTATTAACAAATACTACAAGTAAAATCAACTAATATTGAATGTAATTTTTTTGATCAAACTAAAAGGTAAATATTCCCAATAAACTCAACTTGAATTTACTAAACATTCATTAATTCAAGTAAAATCAAAATTAGAAAACAAAAGCAATTAAAATAGTAAACAAATATAAGGCCCAACAAGGGACGAAGCCAGACCAATATGTTGAGGGGGGCAATAATTATAATACTTCTATTATGTCAAAATGTCCATACTCTGGATGGCTGAAAAATATTAAATTTTCTTTTTTTATTGAATTAAATTTTCAATTTAGATTGTAATTGATTAAAGTTATAAAATGTCTCATTAAATCTCATCTGCTTCTCTTTTATAGAATATTAGGTGAGGAATGATTTTCAAATCTTGGATCAATTGAAATTAGTTTCTCTAAATTGTAAAATTTAGGGATGACATTGTTACATCTGATCCCTCTATATCCCACCTAAGCGAGACTTCGGAGTATTAGTTTTGGCTCTGGTTTTCAATTATGTCAAAGAAATTATAAAATATATTTATACTACAGGAAAAGAGAAAAATAATACATTTAATAAATTGTAAATAATGTAATTTATTTACCGATAAATATATTTTTTTTAATGTACTACCATAACTATTTAAACATTCCACATAATAAATAAATAATTTTTATTTCATTTCCTTCACTTTAATAAAATAAACAAATTTCAAATTACTTACTGAATACACTTAAATTAATAATATTATAGGTTCAACAATAAAATTTATTAGTCTATTCTTTATATTTTTAATTATTTTAATTATTTGCTACATGTATTCCTCAAAGAATGTGAAAAGGAGGAAGAAGAAGAAAAAGCAAAGTGAAATAACACTCATGAGTATCAAACCTAAGACCTACCCCTTGACTGTTAGGACTTATACCAATTGCTCTAGAACCATATTATACAACCAAATACTGCAGAATCTATATTAATCCAGTGAAGGCATGGGGGCAATTGCCCCCTTTTGCCCCAATGTAGCTCCGTCCTTGGGCCCAACTGGTTTGCCCAAACGAGTAGCACATATCACAGCAATACTAAAATTTTTCCAAGCACATATCGCTAGTTTATGTGTAAGAGTTATTTTGTTTTTGTTAACTTTTTTAATATTGATAAAATTTAAAAATAGAAATAAAGTACGATAAAAATCTACCTGATTCTTCAATTCAAATCTAAATATTTTGTTCTTAGGAAAGTTCGAATAACGCGTGAAGAGTCTATTTCAATCACAACATTTTTCCATCCCCTACTGATAGCATATTGTAGCACCATTTCAACAGTTGTAGTTTCTACCTGAAATGCAGATTCAACCCACATACCCTGCGATTGTTCCTCAATTATTCTGCCATTGTGACTATGACCCAAGTTGCACTGGCTTCTTAAGGACCTATCTCACGTCCCATCTGTGATGAAAAGCTTTGTCTTATCAAAAATGTGTCCCATTTTCCTTGTCCTATCAAATTCATAGGTAAAAAACAGTTAGGTAAAAGTTAAATTTTGGTAACTTTCGGTAATTTTTGGTAACTTTTTGTAAATTCTGGTAACTTTTGGTAAACTGATGCCAATATATCAAAATTAATTTTTTTTTGTTTTTCTAATTTGGTAATTTTTGGTAAATTTTTGTAAGTTTTGATAAAAACTGGTAAATTTGGGTAAGTTGGACTTACCCATGAATTTGATAGGGTAATTTACCTTTTTGACCTTTTGACTTTGGCGTTGTTTGATTCTCCTGCCGTCTCACCAAAGGATTTGACTTCAATAAGTCAGAGGCAGATTGCCATTGTTTTAAAAGCTTAATGTATTTATTTTTATATTATGGTTTTTTAGTGAAAAGTACATATACTAGCGGCAATAAAGATAAAAAACATTAGTACAGTATAATTTTTCTTTAATATTGAAAGTCATTAAGGGTAAAATTCATATCAAAAATGTTATAAAGATACGCAAAACAGTAAAATGTCAAAAGAATACAACAAGACATAAATCACAACTGCTAAATCATACAATGAAGAACTGTTAGGAATAATACATAAATTGTTATAGGGGTAGTTTTGTCCTTTCATTATTTTTTATTCTATTTCTTCCTCTCTGTCTTCTGTTTGCCTTTGTAAAGGCTATGCTTGTGTACATAATTTCAGTCTTTTGTCAATTCAATTGCTCTTTCATTCAATGAGACAATCTCTCCATTCTTTCTTTTCATCTGAATGTAATCATGGTATCAGAGCATTCTTGATATGTCTTTCTTTCTCATCTCTATCTTCTCTTCAATATCTACAATCTTCTCTTCAAATCTGAAGTCGTTTCCCTATTTTTTTTTTTATCTTGATCTGAAATTGTTCTTCGTGGCTGAAACAAATACAGTTGTAATTGATCCTTCTGACCCATTGCTTATCCATTCTTCGGATCATCCGGGTCAATCCCTAACTAGGGACGTTTTTGCTAGAGAAGAGGAAAAGGGTTGTGTTACTTGCTCTTTCTGCCAAAAATAAAGATTGTTTTCTTGATGGATCGTTTGTCAATCCAGATTCAACTTCTCAATTAGCTTGTCTTTGGCAAAAACGATTTGGTCTTGTCATGGTTGTTGAATTCACTACACAAAGACATTCGTGATAGCTTTCTTTACTGTCAAACAGCTTCTCTTACGTGGAAAGAGCTTCTTGAAAGGTTTGGTCAATCCAATAAAGTGAGATTATTTCAGGTTCAACAGTCAGTTTCAATTTTATCTCAAGGAAGCTTAGACATTGCATCATATTTCAATAAAGCAAAAAAGGTGTGGGATGAATTTTTTGTTGTTGCTGCTCTTCCTCAATGTACTTGCGGGAAGTGTACATGTGAAACTCCTATTAATGTTGATTTACACAAGTATGCTAATTAAAGAACAAAAGGTTATTCAATTACTCATGGGCCTTGATGAAAGTTACACTGCAATTCGTGGCAATATTCTACTAATGGTTCCTCTCCCAACTTTGAGTCAAGTTTACTCTCTTCTCATACAAGAAGAGAGACAAAGGCAAAACAAGAAAAATTCACATTTTCTTGCTTAGAGCGCTTCTTTCTGAACTGTTGTTCAAAGGTACAACTCCTCAAGAAATACATCTCAAGATATGAAAAAAGACAGACCATTCTGTGATTTTTCCAGGAGGCCAAGCTATACCATTGATAAATGCTACAAGATTCATGGTTTTCCAAACAAGAATCCTCAATGGGACATGAACAAAAATAAGCCTACTGGATATGCTAATCAAGCTTGGAATTCTTCTGATGCATCTGAACAACCACCGACTGAAGACACACCTACACATGAAGATCAGTCCACACCAATGTTGTTACCAGGTCTGAATCGTGATCAATCACAACAAATGCTTAATTTCTTGAGCCACCTTCAAGCTAATTTTTCTGCGTATTCCCAACAGAACCAACACATCCTATCTGCAAACTCAATATGTTGTGTGTCCAAGCTTGATTCAAATTTATGGATGATTGACTGAGGGGCTAGTGATTACATGGCTTCTAATGCTCAATTACTTGACAACATTAAGCCCTTAAAGAAACCTGTTATTGTTACTCTTGTTAACGGAGGCAAGCTAACGATTAATTACCATGGAAACTTAAAAATTGAGAATTCTTTGCTTTTACATGATGTTCTTTTTGTGCCTCATTTCACCTTCAATCTTTTGTCAGTCAGAAAATTATGCAAACAACTTCAATGTTGGGTTGTATTTACGCCTAATCATTGCTTATTGCAGGGCCCTTCTACTATGAAGAGGCCACTGGTTCTTGGTAACCAAAAACATGGCTTATATACACTGGATGATTCTAAGATTGCAGATGTTGGTAATCGACAACTCATTGAATCTAAGAATAGTATAAAACAACCTATTTCTGATTTTGACAAAGGATTTTACAACTGCAAAGATGGTTTTTCTTTAGTCTCAGCACAAGATTGTAATACCTGTAACATGTGGCATAAAAGAATATGTCACATATATTTCTCTTCTCTAAAATACTTGCCTTCTTTGGCTCATTGTAAGCATGAATGTAACAAAATTTCTTTGCCATGTGATGTTTGTCCTAAAGCAAAACAATATAGACTTGCTTTTCCTCATAGTTCTATTTCTACAAGTTCTCCTTTTGAACTCATTCATGTCGATACTTGGGGCCGCTACTCTGCCAAGACTCATTCTGGCCATAGTTATTCTTTTACCATAGTTGATGACTTTACTAGAACCACCTGGGTTCACTTGTTAGTCACCAAAGATGATGCTCTATCTTTGATTAAATCTTTTGTCAACATGGCCAAAACTCAATATAATAAGACTGTTAAAATCGTTAGAACAAATAATGCCCTTGAACTAGGTCTTAATAAGGTTGTTGTTGTTTTCTTCACTGATCTTGGCATTATTCATTAGACTACTCGTGCTTATACACCCCAACAAAATGGAGTGGTTGAACGAAAACACAAACATCTCTTGGAAGTTAGTCGTGCTTTATTTTTTCAATCTCATTTTGTTGGAGGAAAGGGAGTAACGGTATATAAAACAATGGATACTCGCTTGGATAACGCTAAGAGTTGTGGCTTAAAACTCACTTTCCTTAAGAACTATTTACGATATCGTAAATGTTCAAAGGGATAAAACTTAGCACTTGTAACACTCAAGAATAATAGTTTCTCTCTTGAATCACTCAAGTATAGCTGCAGTCTAGACAAGAGTGAAGATGTGATTGCTTAGAATGGTGTGTATCAAATAGCCTAGGATGTCTCCTATTTATAGGAGAATACCAACCCACTTAGGATGCCCTAGTCAAAGGACAATCAAGAGACTTTAATGGAGGATCACAATCTTAATATGACCTTGACCAAGTCAAGTCATATAGCTGTTGGAATATCATTATAATCGGGCTTAATTATAATATCAAATACTAATTACACAAAATCATATAGCCGTTAGCATTTAAAACAATCCTGGCTTTCAACACAACCCGTGTTGGATCAACACGGTCCGTGTTGGGTGCAACACGACCCGTGTTGTTCCAACACGACCCGTGTTGAGCCCAGGAAAGTTTTCCTTGCTCTCTGGAAGACAACACGACCCGTGTTGCTTCCTGTTTCACCCGTGTTGATCATATTCTTATTGTTTCACTTATATATGATCCTTATACTTGATATACTTTATTCTTTAGGCTATATAATTGTCTTATACTCTTGAAATATTTCCAACAATCCCCCGCTATTTCAAGAGTATGTAAAACCCTTGAAATAACTTTACCTAAGGAGCTTTTCCCCTGCTATTTGAGATATACCTTAACTTGTAATCACTAGAGAAACTCACAAAACATATGCCTAATGAAAAGTAGATTACTCTTTGAACTTTTCAATTAGTGTATATGAGCCAAAATTGAATCCAAATCACAAAGTAGACATAGCTTTGAACTTTGGATTTAAATTGATCAACTATACTCATAACACACATATATTTTAAATTCTTGAATGAATTTAAATGTAAATACCTTGACACTATTATCCGGCCTTGTGTCCTTATCCTTCATAAGTGTTTCAGAACTATAGCTCATAGTTCCTTTATGCGGCCACACATTACACTTATATAGGTAGACTTTGTAACTATACCACCCCTGTAATTAGGCTTTCCACAAAGTCTATTAAGAGTACTAATACTCATCCTCTTATCATTACAGATTTCTAAGCATCTCTTGACCTTGGGATAAAAACGATGCTTCCTACTAACGTAAACAACTCCGTACTCATTTGAACTTTAGAAATTTGTGGTATTCCAATTCATAAAGTTGAGTCTTTGCTGTGATTAGTAGATATTTGAGCTACACTTAAACCCATCCCCTTTGAAGTATTTTTTATCAAATCTCTAGACAACCCTTTGGTTAAAGGATCGGCTAAATTTTCCTTTGACTTGATATATCTTGAAGTCACTACTCCATCTCTTATAAGTTGATGTATGTAAGCATGTCTTAAACCAATATGCCTTGACTTGCTATTATAGACATGACTATATACAACATCAAGAGTAGTTTTACTATCACAATAGATTGTGATTGGAGCCATTGGCTTATACCAAACTGGTATTTCCAACAATAAGTTCCTTAACCATTCCGTTTCCTTACAAGCAGCATACAAAGCTACTAATTTCGAAGACATAGTGGAGTCCGCTATGTTAGCTTGTTTCTTAGATCCCCAAGAAACTGCTCCACCTCCTAAAAAGAACACCCATCCACTGGTAGAGGAGAAATCTCCTTTATTAATCCAACTCGCGTCCGAGTATCCTTCTAATACCGAAGGATCTCCTTTATATGTGAGTTGGTAACTTTTAGTACCAGCTAAATATCTTAATACTCTCCGAATTGCAAACCAATGCGTATTACTCGGATTACTTGTAAACCTACTTAACATGCCAATTGCATAGGCAATATCTGGCCTTGTACTTGTCATAGCATACATGAGACTTCCAATCAACTTAGCATACTCAAGTTGATTAACCGGAGAACCCAAATTTTTCTCTAGTTTCTTACTTAGATCATAAGGTGTCATTGCCGAATATACCTTATCACCTCCAAACTTGTTCAATATTTTCTCAATGTAGTGCTCTTGAGATAAACTTATCTTATCATTATTTCTAATGATCTTAATACCAAGAATTACATCCGCTTCACCCATGTCCTTCATAGAGAACTTCGAGGATAGAAATTCTTTGGTCTTATTAACTTGTTCCATGTCGGTCCCAAAGATCAACATGTCATCAACGTATAGGCATATAATCACCCCTTTTCCATTCTCAAACTTAGAGTATATGCACTTATCCGATTCATTGATCTTATAACCACTTGAAAGCACTACTTCATCAAATTTTTAATGCCATTGCTTAGGTGCTTGCTTAAGTCCATATAAGGACCTTATGAGTTTACAAACTTTCTTTTCTTGACCTTCAACAACAAACCCTTCGGGTTGTTCCATATACACTTCCTCTTCTAGTTCTCCATTTAAGAATGTCGTTTGACATCCATTTGATGGATAACTAGCTTATGGATAGTAGCTAAAGCTAACAATACACGTATTGAAGCTATCCTAGCCACCGGTGCATATGTATCAAAGTAGTCAATACCATACTTTTGAGTAAAGCCCCTTACAACCAAACGAGCTTTATACCTCTCAACGGTACCATCTACTTTCCTTTTCCTTTTAAAGATCCACTTAGAGGTAATTGGTTTACTTCCCGGAGGTAGGTCAACCAATATCCAAACATTGTTTTCCATTATTGAATCAATCTCATCTTGTACCGCTTCTTTCCACAAAGAAGCATCATGAGATTGCATAGCTTCTTTAAAAGTTTTAGGATCCTTATCTATGTTGTACATACATAGGGTCTCACTTTCAATTGAGTCCCTTGAACCTTCTACTAAATAAACATAGAAGTCCGAACCAAAGTCTTTTGGTTTCCTTGATCTTTTACTCCTTCTTAACTCAATACTTTCATCTTCTTCATCATGAATAACCTCATGAGTTGGAAGAACATCTTGTATGGATATATCCTCATGATTTTCATCTTGAGGCTCAATTAGAGGAACAATATCTTGAGTTATTTCTTTCGGTCTAGGAATTGAAGAGAACCTAGTCTCATCAAAAATTGCATCTATTGATTCCATTACGGTATTCACCGAAATGTACTCATTTGGCTCAACCACCAAAAACCTATAAGCTTTGCTATCTTGAGCATAGCCTATAAAGATGCACTCAATCCCTCTTTCACCTAATTTCCTTTTCTTAGGTTCCGGGACTCTTACAATAGCCCTACAACCCCAAATCTTAAAATACTTAAGACTTGGCTTTCTTTTGTTCCATAACTCAAATGGGGTACTAGAATTTCCTTTGAATGGAACTCTATTCAAAATATAACAAGCCGTTAACATGGCTTCACCCCAAAATCCATTACTTAAACCGGAGTTTGACAACATAGAATTCACCATTTCTTTTAAAGTTCTATTTTTCCTTTCCGCAACCCCATTTTGTCGTGGTGTATACGGGGCGGTTGTTTCATAAACAATGCCCGTTTCTTGGAAAAACTTTGGATCATAATATTCCCCTCCCCTATCGGATCTTAAAGTTTTAATCAAGGTCTCACTTTGAAGTTCACTTCTAGTTTTGTAAACTCTAAACTTTTCAAGTGTTTCATCTTTAGAACTTAAAAGATAAACTTGACAATATCTAGAATAATCATCAATGAATGTCACATAATACTTCTTACCACCAATTGAAGGTGTACTATGAAAATCTCCTAAATCACTATGAATTAACTTAAGCAATTTAGAAGTTCTTTTTACACTTGAGAATGAACTTTTGGTGATTTTATTTAGCATGCATGTCTTACACTTTTCTATGTCATCATTCAACTTAGGAATCAAATCAAGATTAGACATTTCTTTCAACTTTGTAAAGTTCACATGTCCTAATCTAGCATGCCATAGAAAAGACTTATTCAAAGTAGACACATGCATATAAGCGAAAATCATGCCATCTTTATTACTTTTCGCATTCAACTTAAACATCTCCCCATAAGCATATCCCTTCCCTACAAAAGTCTCACCCTTAGAAAGTACATAATTATCTCCATCATAAACTTGCATAAAACCAAACTTGCTAAGGAGATAACCGGATACAAGATTCTTACATACTTCCGGAGCTAAATACACATAATTTAAAAGCAAAGATTTACCGGAAGTGAAAACAAGTTCCACTTACCCAATACCTTCAACTTTGACCGGATGGTTATTGCCCATGTAGAGTTTCACACCATCATCCGCCGGTTTGAGAGACTTGAATAAACTCTTGTCAATGCAAACATGCCTTGACGCACCCGAGTCTATATACCAATCATTACAACCAATGGATACCATGTTAATATGATCCTTAATCATGGCCACGAAGGAATTGGGTTCCTTCTCCTTACTCTTACCCTTAGATGTATCTTTGTTCAAAAGACCATGCTTCTTTTTTCCATTGGTAACACTCTCTCTTTGTGTGCCCCAGTTTGCCACATTCCCAACAAACTTGCTTAGGCTTTTGAATTCCCTTGCTAGTTTTGTTATGACTCTTGTTCTTATTCTTGTTTCCCTTATTCTCTTGCACCATATGGACCTTAGATTGCTCTTTGGTACCATCTTGTAGGCGTAACTCCTCTTCAATCCGAAGATGGTTAGCCAAACCTTCAAGAGACATAGCCTCTTTCCAGTGCATGAGAGCCCTTTTTGTTTCATTCCAAGAGGAAGGTAGCTTGTCAATAATAGAGGATACGATTATGGTTTCATCCATGTTCAAATTGTGTTGCTTGAAGTTACTTAAAATACGTTGAATCTCATGGAATTGGTATAGAATTTTCCTATTATCATCCATCTTAAATTTCATGAATTGACTAACAAGAAAGTTCTTACTTGACGCATCTTCCGACATGTACTTAGCTTCAAGCATCTCCCAAAGCTTCTTTGTCGTCTCCACATGTTGATAGACATCGAAGAGGGTGTCGCTCATCCCGTTGAGAATGCATCCTCTACAAATGTAATCGTCATTCTCCATCTTGAGCCTTTGCCGAGTAGCCTCCGCATCTTCCCCGGACACCTTGTCTTTTACTTGATCCTTACTTCCATCTCCCGTGGAAATCTTGACAATTGCATCTTCTTTTGGAGACTCCTCGGTTGTCACCTTCTCGACCGAAGGTTCTTGAACCACCTTGGGAGAAATCTCAATGTTAAGCACATATGCCACATTGAGAGTCGTTAGCAAGAAATGCATCTTGCTTTGCCAACGCCGGAAATCCACTCCTTCAAAGCGCTCTAGCTTTTGGAAATTGCTAGACATATCACGTAGCGAGGCCATTCCTAAATAATTCTTAAGATTGTTGGAGGAAAGGGAGTAACGGTATATAAAACAATGGAAACTCGCTTGGATAACGCTAAGAGTTGTGGCTTAAAACTCACTTTCCTTAAGAACTATTTACGATACCGTAAATGTTCAAAGGGATAAAACTTAGCACTTGTAACACTCAAGAATAATAGTTTCTCTCTTGAATCACTCAAGTATAGCTGCAGTCTAGACAAGAGTGAAGATGTGATTGCTTAGAATGGTGTGTATCAAATAGCCTAGGATGTCTCCTATTTATAGGAGAATACCAACCCACTTAGGATGCCCTAGTCAAAGGACAATCAAGAGACTTTAATGGAGGATCACAATCTTAATATGACCTTGACCAAGTCAAGTCATATAGCTGTTGGAATATCATTATAATCGGGCTTAATTATAATATCAAATACTAATTACACAAAATCATATAGCCGTTAGCATTTAAAACAATCCTGGCTTTCAACACGACCCGTGTTGAGCCCAGGAAAGTTTTCCTTGCTCTCTGGAAGACAACACGACCCGTGTTGCTTCCTGTTTCACCCGTGTTGATCATATTCTTATTGTTTCACTTATATATGATCCTTATACTTGATATACTTTATTCTTTAGGCTATATAATTGTCTTATACTCTTGAAATATTTCCAACACATTTACCTATAAAATATTGGGGTGAATGTCTTTTGACTGCTACATATCTTATTAATCGAATGCCATATGCTCTCCTCAAATACAAATCTCCATATAAGCTTGTTCATGGTCAACCACCCTTTTATGACCGTCTCAAATGCTTTGGTTGCCTTTGATATGCCTCAACTATCAAACAAGGAAGATCCAAGTTTCAACTAAAGCATTCCTTGTGTTTTCATAGGATATCCAATGGGTAAGAAAACATACAAAGTGTTGTCTCTTCAAGATCATACCATTTTTACCTCCAGGGATGTAATTTTTCATGAGAATATTTACCCCTTTCAAAACCCTTCACCACCTACTGTTCCCTTTATCCCTCCCCCTGCACAACCAATATTTGATGATTTACATATTCCCACTCAAATTCATTCACAACTACAACCCTCTACATCCTCCCAATCCCAGCCATCCATTTCTTCTAATCCTGCCAGAAGGTCCGCAAGACCTCACAAAACTCCTAGTTACCTTGATGACTACATTTGTTTGTCATGCTAGTTCTGCAGATACCTTTTGTCTTGCTACTACTACTAATATGTCTCTCTAAGCACCTATTATAGAATGTCATGCTTTAAGTGCACATAGTCAGAATCTTTTGAAGAATCTTGATTTCACTGAGCCATCTACATATGAAGAAGCAGCCTCACATTATGGCTGGCAAGATGCAATGCAAAAAGAATTCAAGGCCCTCATTGACAACACCACATGGGACATAGTTCCCCTTCCCAAAGGTAAGAAACCGATTAATTCCAAATGGGTCTATAAAGTTAAGCATAAAGCATATGGATTTGAAGAACCGCTAAAAGCTAGGCTTGTCATCAAGGGCTTTACTCAAAAAGAAGGTATTGATTATATTGAGACTCTTTTCCCCGTTATTAAAATGACAACCGTTAGAACTTTAATAAGTGCTGTTGTTAAGAAAAAATGGAAAATGCATCAACTAGACGTTAATAATACTTTTCTCCATGGTGATCTTCATGAAGATATCTATATGAACCTTCCTCAAGGACTTAATTTTGATATACCTCGTGTTGTGTGTAAATTGAACAAGACTCGTTAGGGATTAAAACAAGCTTCTAGAAAGTGATATGCAAAATTAGTAGAGGTTCTTTATAAAAAGAGATTATAAGCATTCCGAAAATGACTATTCTTTGTTTTATAAAAGGTCAGAAAATTTGATTATTTTTCTTGCTATTTATGTGGATGACATATTACTTACTGGCAATGACACTCAAGAGCTTCATGATGTTAAAACCTATCTTAATGATATTTTCAAAATAAAAGACCTTGATCTTGTCAATTATTTTCTTGGTTTAGAAGTATTGCAATTTAAGCAGGGTATCATCTTGACTCAACAAAAATTCACTAAAGCTCTCATCAAGGAGTTTGATTGTGAAGACTTATCTCCAGTAGTTACACCTCTTGATCTTAATGTAAAGCTATCTCCAGATTTTGGTGAGATCTTTCCTGAGCCTACTAAATATAGACTACTTATTGGTAAACTTAAATTTTTTACTTCACACTCGTCCTAACATTGCCTTCTCGATGCAACATCTTAGCCTATTCTTGCAAGAGCCTCGTGTTCCTCATTACTTGGGGTTCTCCTCCATTCTGAAGATAACTTATCCTTGGTCAGACTCTCATTTCTTGGAAATCAAAGAAGCAACAGTCTGTTAGCTTATCCTTGGCAGAAGCGGAATACAGAAGCATCAGGCGTGTTGTTGCTAAGTTAGCTTGGTTGAGTATACTATTGCATGGGTTGACTGTTACAGAAATCACACCAATTCCTATCAAGTGTGATAGCCAAGCCGCAATATATATTGCTAAAAATCCAGTCTACCACGAAAGAACCAAGCATATAGAACTTGATTATCACTTTGCCAGAGCAAGCTTCTTGAAGGGTTGATCTCTCTTTCTCATGTTTTCACTAAGCAACAATTAGCTGACATTCTGAGTAAACACTTGCCTGGAGTATCTCATCACGTCATTCTCTCCAAATTGGGGGTTCATCCACCCTCCAATTTGAGAGGAAGGGGGTTAGGAATAATAGATAAATTGTTATAGGGGTAGTTTTGTCCTTTTATTATTTTCTATTCTCTTTCTTCCTCTTTGTCTTCGATTTGCCTTTATAAAGGCCCTGCTTGTATACATAATTTCAGTCTTTTGTCAATTTAATTGCTTTTTCATTCAATGAGACAATCTCTCCTTTTTTTCTTCTCATCTGAATGTTATCAAGAACCAACAAAAAGAAATAGTGACTAAAAAGATGCAATTATTGTTCTTTAAGGGTGTAGGATTAAGTTAGGTAAAATAGTGTTAGGTTAGGTCCGAGAAATTAGATAAGGAAAGTAGTGGAGGTAGGTAAATGTCATATCGTCTGTTTCTTTTTTATTTTGAATAAAGAATTGTAAATATAAATTATCTAAAAGTAAGTGTTGTTCTTTTGGATTGTAAGGTAAGGTAAGGTAAGGTAAGGTTAAGTTAGGTTAGACAAGGATAATCCTACCAAACTAAAGAACATAACATGTCTGACTCACCCTTATACTTTTTTAGTTCATTGCAATCTAATGAGAAAATGTATGTTTGCACACACACACACACACACACACACACACACACACACACACACACATATATATATTGTAACGTCCCGCCGCTCCCGGGCCGTGGACATTACCGATAACTGCTTCAAGAATCACTGACTGGCCCCACAAATTACCACGAGTCTTTCCAGCGTGCTTCTCCTCGCTCACACGCTGTTTGGGAAAACTTCCCAGGAGGTCACCCATCTTGAGACTACTTCCAGCCAAACACGCTTAACTGAGGAGTTCCTAACGGATGACCTACCATAAAAGAAGGTGCACATTGGTGATATAAGTAGTCATTTCAATCATCTTAAGCCACACTTAACCATATACTCGAGGTGTTACAATGCGAGCCACGGATATTACAGATGATATCAGAGCCAACTCGTGATCGTGTGCTGCGCCAGTGGACGAGATCCATGGGTAGTCACCTAGCGGAACAAAAATTCTGGAGTGGATTGAGGCACAACGAGGACGTAGTGCGTTTAAGTGGGGGCAACGGTAACACGCCGAGTATATGGTTAAGTGTGGCTTATGAAGATTGAAATGAATACTTATATCACCAAGGTGCACCTTCTTTTAAGGTAGCTCATCCGTTGGGAACTCCTCAGTTAAGCGTGCTTAGCTGGAAGTAGTCTCAGGATGGGTGACCTCTGAAGTTTTCAAGCGGCAGCGTGAGCAGGGCAGCTGCGTTGAAACTCGTGTGTTGTGGGGTCGATCGGCGATCTAAAGCGATTATCGGTAATGTCCGTGGCGAGGAAGGGGTCAGTGTTACACACACACACACACACACACACACCTAAACCGAGCATGTAAGCAGAATAATTATGGGCCATTGGATGCTTGTCATAGGGGTGGGCACAAAAAACCTAAACCGAAAACCAAACCGGTTTGACCGGTTAATCGAATTAATTTTTGCGTAAAACTGGTTTTGGTTAACCAAACCGGTTTGACCAGTTTAGGTTTAGGTTTAGGTTTTAAAATTTTCTAAAATGGTTAACCACGGGTAACCGATTTCAATTAATGAAAAATATCCTAGGTCCGAGGCTCTATTGTGCGTCGCTAGTGTAGTAAAAAAAAGGGTGAATTTTAACTTTTTTCAAAATTCCAAGAGAAAAACTAGGAAAGTGAATACTTTTTTACGGTTAACCATAAACTGCGGTTAACCGCATATAATATGCAGTTAACCCGACAATTTTAGTTCACTACAAGAAAATGTGTTTTTCCCTACACTTATTTGCCCACATATAACTAAGTATGGCAACTTAAATAGCTAGTTTTATTGTCCCCACACTTATATGCGCCCTAATTAAATAGTACCTTTTAGCATCAAATATTAAGTGTGGGGAAGGGTTTAACTACGGTAGGTACATAATAAGTTATTTACAAAATATATTTTCTTTTTTTTCCCAAATTTTAAATACTCCCTCCATTTTTATTTATTTATCGCGCTGGAAACTGTGTTAAAAATATTGACCAATAGTATCTTAATTTGTACAATGATTCATCGTGTAAAATTATTGGTTCAAGTTTCTATATTTCAAAGCGGTTAACCGGTTGGTTAACCGGTTATGCGGTTGAGGTTTAGGTTTTTAAAATTCAAAAACCGCAAAAGTGATTAATCGCATATACGGTTAATCGCTTATACGGTTAACCGGTTATACCCACCCCAAATGTTTGATGTGTGGCTACCCAATTTTCTTGATTTTCCCTTTTAATATCATTCTTGCACGTGACCTTCTCTCTCTACAACTTGTCATTCTTGATAAAAGAAAAAAAAAATCAATGTTGATTCATTTTCCTTATCACACGCGACTTCAACACAATCAATGTTTTGAATTTGATTAACTCTCTCTTTTTGTAAATCAGCGTTGATTAATTCTCTCTTCATGTAAATCAGCATGCCATATTCAAGAAAAATGTAGGGTTTTAGTATTTTAATGCTTGAGAATCAACCAGTCGATTAATCTGCAAGGTATGTATTTATTTTTTCTGTTTTTTTTTTTCGTTCAAATGAACAATTTTGGGATATTGCAATTTGCAATTTGAATAAATCAGTTTGTTCATCCAGGTTTTTATGCTTAGATTTTGATGTTAATGTTTTCTTATTGGAAGTACGGGTGAAATCGAATCTTCATTGAAGAAGAAGCAAGGCGCTCCTGCTAAACCTGAATAGGGCACCCAGGAATTGTGAATAATCTACCGAATCTGTGAAAGTATAAATTTTACACTTGGTATATCCTTGCAACGCATTCAATGCAATTTGAATAAATAGGTTTGTTAATTGCACGATACACTTTATATTTTATATATATTCGATTTTTAAGTATAATTAGGGGTGTGCATTATTCAGTTTTGAACCCAATAAACCGAGAGCCGAACCGGATCAAACCGGTCCAAACCGAACCAGTTGTAATTCGATTAGGTTTTCGGTTTGGACTTTAGCCCTTATTTGATTTTCGGTTTATTCGGTTCGGCCCGTCACGACTCGATTCCGATGAAAAACCCAAATAGAGGCATGCATTATTTGGTTTTGGATCAAATAAACCGAGAACCGGACCGATTTTAATTCCGTTCGGTTTTCGGTTCAAACTTTATCTCTTATTCGTTTTTCAGTTTAATCGGTTCGGTTTGGTTTTGAAGCGATGAACAACCCTAAGTATAATATGATTAATTATAATAATCTCACTTTAAAATTGTAAAATATTCTTGTTCATGCGTAAATTCCATGTATATTGTTGTCGACATTATAGGGTAATAATACAATTTATGTGTTACATGCGCGACTGTTGTGGACATTAAGTGAATAGGGGAATGGACATGTCCATCTGTGTGTCGATATAGCTGTATGGATGGTTCTGTAGTAGTAATTAAGGGAGTTTCATATGTGTATCACTTGATGTCCATATTATAATTAATGGATGTCCATCTGTCATATCATGATCAATGGATGTCCACATGTGCGTCACTTGGTATCCATTTTATGATCAATGGATGTTCATATGTATGTCACTTGATGTTCATGTTATGGCCAATGCATGTCCATCTGGTATCACTTGGTGTCCTTATTAGGATCAATGTATGTTCATCTTTGTGTCAATTGATGCCCATCACCTCGTAATGAAAATTGGAATACTCGTTTTAATGCAGATGGACTTGTTATCACGAATTCAGTAGACATTAGGATGTACGAGATACATGCTGGTTACAAAGGTGCACCATGTTTATTTGAAGATGTATTGGTAGTCATGCAACAAACAACGTGAAAAGCAGTTTTTACTGTGTGAGAAACATGGAAACTTTGATCGACCTCAATGATTAGTAATGTGATCTTACAGAAGATGACGTCAAATGGTACCTACTGCAACCGAACCAAGACATTTCCCATAGATGATGCTGCTGCTTGAGCACTAACTTGTTTAAGTAGAATGAAAAATTTATACGTTGTAACATTCTATTTCAGGGGTTGTTATGAAATCTTGTTGATGTTCCCTACCATATTACTTGATGTCCGCCATCATGTACAACTGAAACTCGATACCTTATTTACCAGACTACATCATACTACTTAGATTATCTTTTAAGACAGATGAATGATTATTTGTATTGTCTAAATTGCAACATATAATCCATTTTGATACAAGTATCCTTTCAATTATTATTGTGACATTGCATACATTTGTTATGTCCTTAGTGTACTAGTTGATGGCCACGATCATATTTCTGTTGGTGTCCTTTAGTAATCTACTGATGTTTATTGCACTCAAACTTGAAACTTCACTTCTTAGTGCACAACTATATCGTACTCCTTCAATAATCTATATGAATATACCAAAATTATTATACATACGTATGTATAATTGTAGCTTATGACCCTTCTCAAATACAAATTTAGTGTCATTTTTAGTTATTTTGGTGATTAAGATTGTAGTTGTTCCTAATGTCCTCCAATGCCATTGCTAATGTCCCCAACCTTATTACTTGATGTCCATCTTCATATTGGACTCAAACTCGAGAACTTATGTAAAAGAGGGCACTTAATTTGTAAAATTAGTGCAAATATATATTGATAGTTTGATGACCCACATTGCAATACTTGGTGTCCTTGCTCACATTATTTGACGCCTAATATTACATGATGTTCGCATTAAGAGGTTGTGTTTAAATCATATATACATGGGCGGAGCCAGGGAATATTTATTAGGGGTGCCAGTTAATTAATATTCTTGTCAATTTTATCATAAATTTAATCGTCAAATTATTTATTTTTACTTGTTTATTGAACTTTTATCCAAACTCTTTTATAGTTTTACGCTCAATCTAGTAGAAAATATACTTATTAAATTTTTAATCCCACAATGAAACATAGAACAACGACAATGTACTCGAAATAGTCTCACTAAAGCGAGGTTTGGGGAACTTAGATGTAGGAAGTCTTTCCTATATGCACCGGAATGTAGAAGATGTTGATTCTGACAGACCTAAAAAGAACCTTTTGGAAGAGCTCGTACTGAAGTATAAAGATAAAAAGAATAGGAAACATAAGTTTATAAAACTATGCATCGTTAAAAATATATTAAATTATTTATAAATATACAATTCATACAAAAGGTAAATTAAATTACAAAATAAAAAGTAAAAGAAAGAAAATACTGATAAAAAGTTAGATAAGTGGAAAAGCAAACTGAGATGATTTTTTAAGCACAAAATTCGATAAAAATGTCACAAAAAAACAATATTGAGCATCTTAAGATTCAAACTAGGGACCAAATGGATGCATACAAATACTCCTATCCAAGCAACTACCATCTAACTAAGAGAATACTTGTGCATGATTAGACACAAACTTCTACATATATTTTTCTGGAGCATAAGGGGTGTCGTGGCCCCCGCCACCCCCCTCTAGCTCTACCCTTGCATATATACTTTCATATCTTTAACATTGTGAATTCTTTTATATTTATAGACCTTCACTATCTAATATTATTTTCAACAATAATTACTAACAAATTATCTTGGCCAAAAGAAAATGTTTCAAATTATTAATAAGTACTCCCTCCTTTTTATTTTATGCGTTGTACTAATCTAAATATTCGTTAGGCTTAAGACTTTTATCATTAATCTCTCAATATATTGAATGCTCAATTATACGAATATATCATTGATAAGTTTTAATAACAAAAAATAATATTGTAATTGTTTGATCAAATATTATGTGGAAAATTATTGATCAAAGAATAATATTGAATAGGATCGAAAAAAAATAAAAAACAAGGAAACACTTGTTTAGAATCTATAATTACATTACATCTTCCCGTATTTTATAAATAAAAGTTTTTATAACCCCATTTGTAGGACCAGTATTGTAACTAGTTATGTACTATAAAATGAAAGAGACGTTTTATTTTTTAACAACTTGCTTGGTGGCTCACTTTCTAGTTTGTATTCACAACAGGAATTTATTATTTTGATCTCAAATAATAATACAATTAACAACCAACTTCTTTGCCTGCTTGCCTTGTAGCTTGTGTTAACACACGAACTTACTCTTTGACCTTTAAATATAATTTAATAGCAAATTTGTAGTTTTTAGGAATGTATCTTTTTAATGGTGATAATTTAATATTGTAATTCATTGTAATATGTAAGTAATCAAAAACTTAGTCAAATTAACAAATATATAAAGATGGGGATAGTATAAAAAATTGCCTGTGTGCATGGGCTGGTTCTATTAGTTGGTAAAGAGAAAATCATCATCAATGGTTGTGCAATTTATTAGGTGCATCTGGAGCATTACTCCAGGTCGGTATAAAATCATCACCTATATGTATTGGGTTGTTTACTCTTATTAATATAGTTGTTCACTCTTATTATTATAATTGTTCACCCCCAAATATCTGGAGCACATGATCCATGCGCATTTAATATATAAGATTTTTGGACGTCAATAATATCAACTTTGGGGGTATTGGATACTAATAATATAAAATATTTTCTTGGACGCTGACAGTACCAACTATCGACCTATTTTCCCCCAACAATATACCACCGAGTTGTTATGGTTTTAACTCATCGAAAAGATGATGTGATTCCATAATGTATGACGTGAAAGGCAGATTAGTGTCCACGTCAACATTTTCTACACAAGCTCCGCTTCCACGTCACGCATTATAGAGCCGCATCATTGGTATTATTGACGTCCAAAAATCCTAATATATATTCAAGAGGTTGTGTTGTGTTGGGCAAAATGTCATTCCAAAAAAATAAAAAGAAAAAGAGAAGGCAAAAAGTGCACCACCAACTCACCAAGTGATCTAGCCAACCCAAAATGAAGCCCTTGATGATTGCAATTTATTACATGCTCCTGGAGCACGTGATCCAAATTCGGTCTTTGTTTATTTTTAATAGCATGATTGTTTTCACTTATATTTATCTGTTGTTCACTTTTAATAGTATAATTGTTCACTCATACTTACCTTTTGTTCACTTCCAATAACATAATTGTTCACTCATACTTACCCGGATCACATGCTCCAGGTTGCATGTAATATGTATTGCCTCATGATACACAAACGGCATTATCAAATATCAGCAGCGGAGATAGAAAACGTGGAAAAGGGCGATGCATCCTGGGCTGACTCCCCTCCTCCGGCAGCTTCGCCACCGCAGCGCCATTTTTTCCGTCCTCCAGCAGCGCCCCAAATCCACCACAACCACCGAACCCCAACCTCAATCCCAAACCCTAGAATCCCTCCGTCGTCGTCTTGCTGCTGAATCCCCAACCCTAGGCGACTTCATCAGATTGCAGACCAACGATGAATACTCCGTCGAAGTTGGCACCAAGAAGAAGCCTCTTCCCAAGCCCAAATGGATGAAGGAGTCCATCCCTGGTGGTGACAAGTACACCAAGATTAAGAAGAAATTGAGGGAACTCAATTTGCATACCGTCTGTGAAGAGGCTAAGTGCCCTAATCTCGGTGAGTGTTGGTCCGGTGGTGAAACTGGCACTGCTACTGCTACCATTATGATCCTCGGTGATACTTGTACTCGTGGTTGCAGGTATTTTCAACCCTCATTTCTGCACTCTTCTTTAAACATTGATTGGATTAGCTGTTTTTGAATTGTGAATAAGTTTGAAATCTTTACTGCTCCTTGTTGGCGAGTTATAATTTAATTCTCAAAGAAAACTGTCTTATGAAATAGCACTTCGCAATGGATTAAATGATCAAGTAGGATAATAACGGTCCAATTGTTGTAACAATGTGATCCTTTTGGTGATTATGATTACTTTTAGGTTAAATTACGAATTAGCTTTCCGGAAGTGTTAAGACTATACAATGGCTGATCCAATTGATCACTGCCTTAGCTCAAAGCTTGCATTTTGAGGCTCGAGAATTAGTGGTTACTCCATGAAGTATGAGACAGTGCTATGAAACTCCTATCTAACAGACTAACAGTTTTACTTAAACTAATGCCCCAGCACTAACCTGGCTGGCGTTCGGTTATCTTGACTGAGAGAACTAGTTTGAAATTCTGTCTGGTCTGCCACAAACCTTAATGCTGTTGGGTAGATTGTTAAGCAACAAGGTGAACACTCTATACAGCCTCAAGGTCTCCAGCCACCTTTGTCAACCCACCTTGTCTCTTTTATATATGACCTGTGACCAGGAAAAAAAAAACACTTAGGTCTTCGGTTGACAACTATTATGCAAATTCTGCACCTTTTACTTCGCTCTGTCAAAGTCACATGCCCACATCAGCGCCTCATCGGACTCAAAGTAAATCTCTGCTGCTTCCGTAGTTCAGCGAATTCTGGTTCAACTCAATATCTTTTCTTCTGCCTCATATTATACTGAATGTTTGGGGTGGGTGCCTGGCTCTGCTTTTGAGGAGAATCAGGTGCTCTTGGCGGCCCAGCTACCCAAGATCTTCCCAGTTCCCACCTCTTTTCCTGTCTCTCTGGGGCTTCCTAACAATGCTATGAAGTTGTTGCATTGACCTTGGGTAATACATTAAATTAAGTACATTATATGTTACCTTATTAGTCCCCCCATAATCAATCACTTTATGCACTCTTGTGCATGGGGGAAGCTTACCAATATCTGAACCCCATTGGACCTTGTGTTAGTGGGACTATACTGGGGTTTGTTGTTGTTGTTGTTATTTTGTACTTTTCCTTGTTAGAAGGGAAACTTAATAGCATTGTATTTCATGCTATATTTATGCTCAATTGCTCAGGTATGACTTATTAGAGTAGTGTTTTTGAGTTATAGGTAGTAGAAACCCTAAAACCATTGAGGAATTTGGAGTTTGGTGTGATTATTAAGCTGATTCTGATTGAAAATGAACTATATGATGCTAGAATTCAAAAAACGTACGAGAAGAACTAATTGCAGCTGTCTCTCATCAACAATGAATTACAACTGGTGAAAGTTCTTTCTGGTAAAATGAGCGGCTTCTAATTTGTCCCAAAAACCGGTCTTATCGTTAATGATTAAGGCATTGAGTTTCTTTATTGGTTTGATGGTAGCAAATGGATTCAAGTTTGAGTCATGCTTGTTTAGCGGAGCCTGAGAATACAGGGACATTCATATTGCTAAAGAAATTAAAACCCAATTTTGTTTTCTAGTTAGCTCTAGATCTCCAATTGCAAATTGAAATATACAGTGGTACAACCATATGTTGAATTACTCTTTAGGAAGTGGCCTTGGTCCCCCCCACCCCTCCCCCGCGGCCCCTTTTTTCTTCGTGTGTGTGTTTGTGTGTTAGGGGCTTAGTTTTAAAAAGCGTGCGCCTCGTGTCCTATAGCTCACAAAGCACGCGCCTCCTGTCCTATAGCTCACAAAGCATGCGCCTCCTCCCCTCTGTGCCTTTTATGCCTTATGGTGCGCTTTATGGAGCTTTTACTGTTCAACTCATTAAAAAATATGAAATGTTTAGTGTATTTTGAAAAAAACCCTTCTAGGCTATGAGGGAACCCTAGATCGTGCGGTTCCCTACCCTTCTTCCTCTCTTCTTGCGTGACTGTGCTTGTTTTATTTCTTTAGAAGAATATGTCGGTGTTACATCTTATGTTAAAGATGATTTGCGTGATTTTTCGTCATATTACTTGTGCTAATCCATTATTTGATGCCCTTTTTGAGCTTATTGCGTGAAATATAGCTTGGGAAAAACTGTGCTTTGGTGCGCCTCGCACGCATCAAGAGCGCGCCTTTTCTTTGCGCTTCACGCCTCGCTCCTCGGGGACTTGTGCACCTTTTTGCGCTTCATGCTATTTTTAATCTAAGGTTACGTTGGGGGGGGGGGGGTTGGACATAGGAAAATCATTATTCCTTAAATTGCATAGAGGTTATATTGTTAGATCCTAAATTGATTATCATGATATGATTGTAGCGAACTTCTGGGTCACCAAGAGAATGCATAATCCAAACCGTGTGATAGTTTTCTTGTCACTTACATATTAGTATATTGTATTTCTGAATGGCCGGTGGTTGAAGCTTAGTAGTAGTTGTCGGAATAGAGTATGTCATTGTGCTCTCTGGTAGCAAGGTTTTCTCATGTTATCTGAAATGTTACGCAATTTTTTTCTTATTATTTACGCCAAGTCTTAAACCTCCAAACCCAGCAAGTGTGGAGCAGACCAAATCTATAAGGATGATGTAATGATCTTCTGTGACTGAATTTGCTTCTGGGAAAATGGGACAATGTTGTTCTAATGTCTTGTACGATATAGTACATAAGATCAATGATGTTTATTCTTTTTAAGTAAATACCATGAACTGTGGATTAATATTTTCTGCTTTGTGTAAATGTTTCCTTCTCTTTTTATTGTCTTTTCTCTTTTGTATTTGTTACTGTTTTTTTCCAGTCATCTTCCCTTCGAAAGTATGTACCATAATTTACATGAAATGTGTCCTTTCATAGGTTCTGTAATGTCAAGACATCAAGAACTCCACCACCTCCAGATCCAAATGAACCAACTAATGTTGCTGAGGCTATTGCATCCTGGGGCCTTGATTATGTGGTAATTACAAGTGTTGACCGGGACGATTTACCCGATCAGGGAAGTGGCCATTTTGCTGAAACTGTGCAGAAGCTGAAGACTTTGAAGCCAACTATGCTCATAGAAGCCCTTGGTACTACAAGCATCTAAACTATTTTTGCGTTATTTGTTCTAGCTTCTTTTTTTCTTTAAACAAAAATTGGAACTATTTCTTCTTTGCTTGGTTCCTCTTTGTCCACCCATGCAAAAATACAAATCAAGAGGACTTGAGTGACATTCACTTTCATGCTTAGTCATGTGTTCAATGGGTTACTTTAATTGAAGACTTTGAAGCCAACTATGCTCATAGAAGCCCTTGGTGCAAACATCGTTAGAAAGCTTGCATTTGTCTTTTTTGTTTTTGTCTCTGGTTATTTGTAGTGGCAAAATTTGAAGAGGACATTTTGATGCTAAAACTGGTCATTACGGAGGTCTTGCTCTTCATTTTTGTGCTTTCTCTTTCATGGATGTCATGAATTACATGACTTGAGAGTTTCTCTTGCTTGATTACCTCTTGCTTGATTACAAGGATTCTATCTGATGCTTTTTTTTTGCAGCTTGAACTAGCCAACTGTATAGTGCACTAACTTAGAGATGTGAAACATGCTGTGATTTATTTCGCTTATCTCTTTTCTTAAGGATTTTTGCATGTATGTCCCTTGGGGTTAAGTGTAATTCCAAAGTTAGCCATGTTTACAACTTAATTTTTATACTCCCTCATCTTTACTGCTAAATACATTTTTGGCCAAAAGCATGATTTTGAACTTGGATGGACCGAAATGCCCGTGTTGGAGTGAAATTTTGTTGACTATCTTATTAATTTTGGGACAGAATTATATTCTATAAATGTGTTTTTGGATTATAGTAATTCCAACATAAAACAAAATGGTTGGTTAACCACTTAACCCAAAATTGAAGAAAAATAAAACGGTAATAAAAATTAGGGGGTCAACAAAAGCTTACTCAACATACATTGGTAGGTAAGGGCATTTTCTCTCCATTTGAGTTTCAAAAGTTATGTTTTGGCTGAAAATGTATTTAGTAACAAAGGTGAGAGGGGTATGAAAGTTAAGTTGCAAACTTGGTTAATTTTGTAATTGTACCAAACCTCAAGGGTATATATGTAAGATATCCTTTTTCTTGATAATGACTTCTTTTGCCTTGTCTAACAACAATTCTTCATTTTGTGCAGTTCCTGATTTCCGTGGTGACGCCATCTGTGTCGAGAAGGTTTCTACATCTGGCTTAGATGTTTTTGCGCACAACATTGAGACAGTTGAAGAGCTTCAGAGTGTAGTTAGAGACCGCCGTGCAAATTTTAAGCAGTCGATTGATGTGTTGAAGTTGGCTAAAGAGTATGCTCCTCCTGGTACTCTAACCAAGACATCAATAATGTTGGGTTGTGGTGAAACCCCTGATCAAGTGGTGAGAACTATGGAGAAGGTAAGAGCTGCTGGTGTTGATGTGATGACCTTCGGTCAGTACATGAGACCTTCAAAGCGCCACATGCCTGTATCCGAGTACATCACTCCTGAGGCTTTTGAGAAATATAGAGTTCTTGGGATGGAGATGGTATGATCTGGTGCCTATATTTACTTTTTGCTCTATGTACCCAGAAGTAATGGTATTTGATAAACAATCCTGAGACTGACCTCATATATATGTATATAATGATATGATGGAAAAACTCCGTTTGCAATTTAAGGAAAAAGCCCCATGCATACGGCCCTCTCTCCCCCTTTGCTTGGGTGGGACTATGGGTATTATTTTGTATGCCACTACACTATATTTTGAATATGTGAGCAATCCAAAACTGCTTGGATGTCTCTGCTCTAAGGAGCGGTATATTGGGAAGTAGTCTCTAGCCATCATCCGTAGTTGGCGGTGAACAACTTTTAATAGCCTCTGAGAAGCATTGTTCCTTGCTTCTGTGTGAAGTGGGCTCTAAACCTGCTGTATTATTGGGGACACAAAACGGAGAGTTGACCCTCTTTTTAAAACTTTCGCTGTCTTGCAGGGATTTCGCTATGTAGCTTCGGGTCCTATGGTGCGATCTTCATATAAGGCGGGTGAGTTCTACATTAAGTCAATGATAGATGCTGATCGAGCTAATCCTTCTTCGTCTGTGTCGAAGGTAACTAGTGCCTGATTCATTGTTGGCTGTACCATACTTTGGTGCCAATTTCGCTGATTTTTAATTGTATGATTTCTCTGTATATTTGATTAAAATGCAACTATATTTTTAGGCTGCACTGATGGCAGTAATCCTAAGATTCTGTGTTTTTCAGTTTTCCTATACAAGTAATAAAATTTGTTTGTGTTGGTTTTTCATTTGGTTGTGTACAAGCGATAATTGACAGCCATTTCCCTTTACTTCTTACAATATCCTTCATCTTCCTGTAAAAGTTGGTTTCAGTACTTGCATTAGAATGCTTCCCGACAATTATCATCGGATACCTTTATGGCAAGCTGCCTGACATCCATTTTGGAAAGGTTGAGGTATATACTCCTATTTCTCAATGTGGAGCAAGCTTGTTGTCTTTTGGCCTTGGGGTATCTGTTTGTGTGAAATGAACAGTGTTAGGTTAGAGTTAGTCCCTGCTTAATTATTGTGAACGGCGTATGATTTGACCACATATATATATATATATGCTTTGTCAAGTAGTACTCAGTTCAAGTTCTCGTAACATGGAAGTGGGTCAAGATTCTGAGAGTCTGTTTGATGAACATCAATGATAATGTTTGTTGGCTGTGGATTATGGTATGGCCCCCTTGAAAACAGGGATGTCACCTCGTACATTTACTGATATAATCACATGAATACATTATTGTATAGCCATAGAATATTTGAGTTGTGATGGCTGGTGCAGCCTTTGAGTGGTATCATACCACTGGCACTGGTATGTGTACTACACTAAGTTTGAGTTTGTCTTCATTGTCCATGTGCCCAGTTGGGCCTCACTGAAAGCTATAGCTTTGTCACTATGACTCTACTCTGTGTGACCACTGACCAGCATGCTGTATACTTGTATCGTTTCTCACAAAAGTAAATTCCATAGCTGCCATTCAAAATTCAGAATTATATGTACAATTTTTTATTATTATTTAAAAAAAAAACGATCTTGAGTTTGTGTAAGAATTTTTTAAACAAGATCATGGGTTTGTGAAATGTAGGCATAGGTAATTCTAGTGTTGTCAAAAGTCTGGGTTCGAGTCATTTAGGAACCGGACAAGTCGGACAATGGGCTATATCTATGTCACTCGGACTCGGGTACGCATGTCTATATGGGACATAGATACGGATGTCGGACTCGGCTATTTTAAAGAAATTTTATACATTTTCATTGTAATTTAAAGTGTCGAGTGCCATATTCTTGTCTGTCCGACATGGGTACGGTAGGGAAAATGAAGAGTCGGAGTAACATAGGGCTATATAAAATGATGTCTCATACTTAGTTTTCTTAGGTTTCGAAATTTGGACAATCTTAAATTTGGGCCAAATTCAGATTTGGACAATGGAAAGAAGAAAAATATTATGTTTGGATTGTCGTTCAAATCGGCAAATGTTAAAATTGGGGCAAATAAAACTATGACCTTGCCCTTTTTGTTTCTTTTCATGTGAGACCGAAGCAGGTATCCACAGAGACTTTCTTTTGGCAGTCTAAGTAACTTGTAAAATTCAAAGTTAAATGAGTCTTGTAAATATTTACTAAAAGTTACCGGAACTTGCTAAAATCTACTAAAATTTAACGTTTATTAATGCTTATTTTTTTTTTTAAAAAAAAGAAATAAAACTACAACTTTATCACTTTTCTGTACTTGTCAAAACTTATCTTTATTTGCCAAAACTTAATTTTTATCATACTATCTTAATTTTTATCATACTATGGGCAACTGTCTTGGGTAATTCTATCCCTGCAAGCGAAGAGAATATTTAGAAGATAGTATGGCCAAACAGGTAAAAGTTTCACATTGTAAATCGAGACCTTTGGTCACGTCCTTTTCCTCCACTAAAATGTTATCACCAGCTATTTACAACCCCTAATAATTGGTTCCTTTTGGTGGCTGCGCGACATGGGTGGATATGGTATAATATAATCTTTGAAGATTATCCTATGATTATGTATTTATGTTGTAAAGTATAACATGTTTGGATATTTAGGTACTGTTCGTTAGAGTGTTATGATCAAGTTAGGTTTGATAAGGTAAAGAAAGAAAATGTAATGATAAAATTTTAACTTTAGTTTGAGTATTTTTTAAGGAATTGGGTAAGGTTAAATAAAGATAAACTTAATTTACTAACTTAAAGAACAGGGTCCCTTAATTATGTATAGAAGGCTTATAGGCAGGTTCTTGGAACTTCTAGAAAGGTTTTTGAATTGTAGATGGGTGATGGGTCCAACAATTTTAGAAGACTTGCTGATTATAGGTCAAAGCTCTGTATCCATAGATAAGCCTAGTTCATAGAAAAGCTTTGAACCTTGTAGTAAAATACTCGAGTGAAAAATATTTAGGGTGTGTTTGGTGCAAAGGAAAACTATTTTTCTTGTAAAATGATTTTCTTAGAAAATGAATTTTCATTTGATACTTTCCCGTGTTTGGTATATAGGAAAACGATTTTCTTGGAAATTGATTTTCACTTGTTTGACAATAAGAAACAGAGATTAAAATGCGTGTGTGAGAAAGAGTGGTGGAGAGGAGAGAGAGAAAGAAGAGAAATATTAAAAAGGATGCATGAGAGAGAGAGAGAGAGAGAGAGAGAGAGAGAGAGTAAAATGAGTGCAAGAGAGAGAGAGTGGTAAAAGAGAGAAATGAGAGAGATGGAAGATATTAAAACAGGTGTATGAGAGAGGGGGTGGAGAAAGAGAAATAAGAGAGAGAGAGAGAGAGAAATATTCAAATTGGGGGAGAAAATGATTTTCACTAGGTTAGAGTCAAGAAAATAATTTATAAAGGGCTGGGGGATTTTCTCCATTTTCCGATCACCAAATATCGGAAAATGGGATCGGAAAATGGGAACCAAACACACCTTTAGTAGAACCCTAAAACCATTAGGATACACAGTTAATAGAGGGAATACTATACATGTATGGTGATATATACAAGGGTTAATTGCTTTGTGGTGTTGGACTTAAGATTCATTTACAATGAGTGTCTTTCTTTACAGCTTGCGATAGCCATCGATCAAACTCACATTTGACCAAAAAACATTTGCAGTTAGGTGTTATTTAGTAGAGCCCAACCCTATTGCATAGGTGATAGGTGTAATGATGGGAAATGAATATTTAACAATTAAAAAATATCCTTCTCATGGAAGGTATATGAATGTAGTTATCCTATTCGTTCAGCTTGTTAACCTACTGTATTTTGGGTTAATCACATAATTGGTCTGAGTTAACTACAATGAACTTCACATACTCCTAACGCATAGTTCCAACATAAGGTTTGTATACTGAAATTGGTAATTAATAATATAAAAACTACATAAGTTATGCTTTAGGGTTATCAAGATAGGTCATATGGGTAATGATGCTAACATAAAGCACTCAACATGGACACCATGGACGGTTAACCCAGAACAAGTTCATGTTAACCTACTGTAATTTGGGTTAATCACCTCATTGGTTTGGGTTAATCTACAATGGACAGTTAACTCATAATAAGTTCATGTTAACCAAATTATGTCTGGGTTAACCACCTCATTGTTTTGGGTTAATCTACATTGAAGTTTACCGACTATTTATGTTAAATACACCCAATTAATATTGCATCAGACATGTCACATCAACAGTAGGCCTACTTGCTTTTACCAAATTTTAATCAAAAATAAATACTTGGTCAAAACAGGTTGATTGATGGCAACACCTAGTTGTAAAAAAAAAAAATCTCATTTTAAGCTTAATCTTAAGCCCAACACTAAAGAGCAATTTACCCTTTAAAAAACTGTGGTAGCGGTAAAACGTAAAACTAGTATAATTACGGAGAAGGTTGTATGATTAGCACAAATTATACCATTTATAGGGGACTTTCGTAGGTTATTCACATACAATTTGAGCAAGTAATTTTACAATAACATTGATAAATTTATGAAAAATTTTTCATTATCATTGATGCATTTCTTTTTCAAATTTAACTTTTTGAAGGACTTAATCATTTCAAGGAGTATCATATAAAAACTAATTGATTAACGGGTGTGGGGACCCATGCTAAATTAAGGACATTCATTATATGGGTATGGAAAGTTTGTTAAGGAATAGGGAAGGGTGTTAGAAAATGATAAAAATATTGAAGGAAATTGGAGGAAATCACATGAAATGGGTAAATAAGGAATGTAGAGAATAAAAATGGTAGAGTAGGATCACCGACCTAAGCTAATTTGAGGGGGGTTGATTTAAAGGTTTAAGGTGGGTAGATGAGTGGCATAGCAAATAGCAATGGGGTACAGTACATCAACATGAATGATAGAGATCTGTTTCACGTTTTGGTATTTTGGTTGTTGGTAATAATAATTTTGGCTGTTCTCTTCTACCCTGTGCTCTGCTATACTATCAGATTCAGAATCAAATTGTTTGAATGTGTTAAAAAGGACCAACTACTTTTGCTTGAGCATAGACTGTATTTCACCTGCTGTCATGGCATTAATTGATAACACAATGGTCAAACAGAAACTGTGTAGCAGTCACAGTGGTTGCTTATCATTTACCACTGCTCTTCTCTTCGCTCTCCTTCCTGCTCCCAAAATTACTCTAACCCTTGCTTTATTTGGGCCTCATCTCTGCCACCTGCACCTGTCTTTTTATCTATCCACTTACAACAATGGCTCTGCCACTACCATTCAATTGCATAGCAGATGAAAATGGGATATTCTACCATTCAAATTCAAGGTAGTAATAGTCATATTTTGTTCCAATCCATTCAAATGTCATGACAAATTGATATGATCGTACGGTATATCAAAGAGCTTTGATATCTAGATTCAATGAATTAATTCAATATATATTCAAGGACTGAGTGACGTTACTGTCATTCTACTCTTGAGAGCATATGCAATGCGGCTTACGATGGAGTGCTTCCTCAGGTTGTCACCTCTCTCTCTGCTTTTTCATTCCACCGAGTTCAAAGGAGAGAGAGAAGAATAACTAGAGAAGAGTAAATCAATTCCACCGCGAAGCTCCGCATATACGCTCCAGAACATATAGCATTCCCTCTATTAGCTTGGTATCCTAATATTTTTATCACAAATTTTACCACAATTTATCACATTGTACCATATCATATTACACTATTCATATTTTTACTATACCATTACCACACTTTACCTACCATAAAAAAACAACAGGGTCTTATATCATTTATTGAAAATCATTTTTAAAAATTTGGATGTATCAATGTCTTATATAAACTACTTAAAATCAATGTTTTGAAGTTTTAAGTTGAATGTCTTTGGGTTGATTAAGATTTCTATAAGATCTATCGAAAGCCTTTATATCATTGATAGTGTTATGACTGGTGTCAAACCATGGACAAATTGATCCATATCTAACTAACCCAAGAGCTTGACAATGGTTGGGGCCCCTGACAACATAGTATACCATTTGTAGATTGAGATTCTATTTAAAAAATGCGTCTACATTCATGCTAAACAATGATATTAAGAATTTAGTCAAAATGTGTACTTGCGAAAAACTTAACTTTTCCCCCATGACATTGATACAAAATGTCGCTCTTTAATGAAAATTGTGTAATCAGTGCCATTGTGCTTATCAAAATAGACCTTCCAAAAAATGTTTTTTTTTTTGTTTTGTTTTGACCAAGTGATATATGAGTCCCTTTTTTCTCTCCTTATTTTATTTACATATATGTTGAGCCTTTTAATATTGTTCTCTATATTCTCAATTGGGATCTTAAACTAAGACTTTTTTTTTTTTTAAAAAAAAAAGCATGGGTCAACAAGTTAATTAGAACAAAGTAACAGTAACAACCATTGTTACAAATTTTCCAATATTATATAATTTGTATTGTAGTACTTTTACGGTCGTTAGAAGTAGTCAGAGCCTTCTTTGACCACCGTAATTCCACAATTGCCATGGACCCTAAGCGGTCATCCCTTAAGCCTATCCTCAGGACGGGCGGTGCTTTAATCGCAAATTAATCTAATACATATTGCTACCAAGGTGGATGTTAGTTCTTAATCTGATACATAATGTAACAGATCGTCCTGTTTATCCGGGTTGCGTTGTAGTCCAAGTCAGGATCATGGTCATAGTAGTCAAGTCATAGCTCAATCCTATAGAAGTTAGAACAGCATATGGTCAAAGGTACCATTTTCAATGTCCAAAACCCCCCATCACTCCTTTGTTCTCTCTCTCTCTCTCTCTCTCTCTCTCTCTCTCTCTCTCTCTCTCTCTCTCTCTCTCTCTCTCTCAATGTGATGTGGTTAGTCTGACCACCCCATTCCCATGTTAATCTAATATTAACCAAAATCAAAGCCAAAAAGGGTCCACATGCATCTGTGCATAATTCTGCAATACAGTGCATCACAGATTTGGAACAACATGCCACCAGTCTATCTATAATAATATGAATTCAGTAGATTACCAAAATATTATTAATTATACTTTTCTTCTCTCCTACAAAACAAGAAAACAAAGCAGCATTGTATCCATCACATTTCAGTTTTTTGGTTTCTTACCTCATCGAATCGAATCCAAGGTCCAATGTAGGCTTCGGCTTTACTTGCTTATCTAGTGGTATTTCCATTTCTTTAATGCATTTTTTTTCTTTTCCCCTTTGTCTTTGTTTCAGTTTTCCCTGCATTTTTGCTAATTTGTGTTAAGTCACATTAGAATCAGTGCTGGTCAGAGATTTGTTAACTCACAAATCACAATTTGTTTCTTTTTGGTTCTCCTTTAGAAGAATAAGTTATTTCTGAATAATTTAATTAATAAGTTTAGAATAGCTCACTACTAAAAACTATGTATTACCAATCATTTTTTTTCAAACTAATTTAAAATAGTTGAAAAAACCGATTATTTTAGCAACCATTTTATATTTCAACTATTGTTCAAAAATTTTAGTGGGAAAAAGGGTTGAAAATTCTAACCACTTTTACTAAAATTGGTTGGAGATTTTTCCAACCATCCTTTTTCCTACCGTTTGAAATTGGTTGAAAAAATGGTTAGAATAATTACTTATTCTCCCAAATAGTTCGATTTAGAGTAAGTTCACTTCAAAATATCAAAAATATGATAGTCAAGTTGGGTACTACTCATTTTTCAAGCTCTCGATTAACTATGGTAGAATCTCCCCATTTCAAAAATAAGTTTTTCGGTGAAATACACATAGAAAAACACTATAAGTTACGAGTACATTCAGTCAAAATAAACTAAAAAGAATAAGATGCTATGGAACAACTCCAACTGATGAGTGATGAGGTAGACGTGATGCTTAAACTCAAACCTTTACCAAAATAAATAAACAGACATTTAGGGCCTGTAAATTTCATGGGTATCTTGAGGTAAGGTAAATGATGAATTTTGGTAATATTTGGTAACTTTTGGTAATTTTTGGTAACTTTGGGTAAATTTATATGGGTAAATTTGTGTTTTTGAAATAAAAGGGGAAAATTAAAAAAAAAACTACTTTACACGTGTCATGTGATTTTCGATAATTTTTATAACTTTCAGTAAATTTTGGTAACTTTTGTTAATTTTCGGTAACTTTCGGTAGTTATGATAATTATCTACTTACCTCAATTAACCCATGAAATTTACAGGGCCTTAATTTCACAAAGGATGCCGTTTGACTGTGTACAGTTGCATACTATTGTTATCATTTTTTTTTTCTTTTGATACTCCAAGCCTTTGGCAATCTGAGATGGAAGAAGATAGGCATACATATGAAGTGGCAACCTAAAAAGTAGGAAAGTAGATGTTGCATAAGAGATGACTACACCTATGACCTATGGCCCTGGTCTTTTATGCGGTATTTTGCGATATGGCGTAGTATGGTGTGGTGAAATTGTGGCGGGTTATTGATATGTTGTGGTGAGTTATATATATATATATATATATATATATATATTGTATTGATAATTGTGAAAAAAAGTAATTGGAAAAAGTGAGTTGAAATATTGTATTGTTTTTAGATGATAAATATGATATTGGTAATTGTGAAAAAATAATTGAAAAAAGTAACTTGTGGTGGGTTGTTGTAAATTGTGGTAGAATAATATTTTGTGGTGTGTTGTAAAGCTACGGTATCTTTGTGTCATTTCTTCTTGCATGAGAAAAGCATACTTATATATGTATCCATGATTGTATTTTGTAATTAAGGGCAGTGTGCCTCTGCGGCCTTTGCATATGGGTTGTTGCACTTGATGTGTTTCCTCTCCATATGATAATACTAGCCACAACCCCCTGTTTCGACTTTCAATTGGCAAACATTGCATTCAAGCTTAAATCACTTTTGTGGGGCAACCGACTAACACTTGTCGCCAAAATTTATGTACCCTTCTCTTCTTCATATATACACCTTTCTTCTTTGTTCTGGTTTCCATCTATTTAACTCTTTTATTATGCAAGACATGCACCTAACAATACTTACCATCTTGTACTCTCATTATTGACGCTTTGTACCACTACAAAGTCCCACACTTACATGGTAAGACAAGACACATTATAATCCATAGTTTGTGTTTGGTTAACTGTTGTTATTCATTGATTTTTGATATAAAGTTTATGTCAGGTTGGTCTTAATATAGAAGGGTTGAAGACTGTAATAAAGATATATAGATCAAAACTTTACAAATATTCTTGACAAGATTTGAAACCTAACTTTTAAAAAAAAAATGGAATATATGGTCGAATGACTACTATGTCCTCTAGACTTACAGATGAAAAGATATAGACCCAAATTCGTAAGCTTGGGTGCATAACAACAATCGTTATGTGTATGACAACTAATAACATATTTATTTTCATGGTAAGGAGTGACAAGCTTCGATACTAGATAAAGATACATGGAGTACCAATAAAGACCAATAGAAGTTAATTATAAAGTGCATCACATGTTATATGGAATTATAGATGTAATGAACATGCTTTAAGGGAGCTGGTTCAATGTGAATGGGAATGATTTAAAAGAAAAGTTATATGTTTAATAATGCATTTAGGGAGGACAATGGATTAGAGATGGGTACTTCCATATCTATTCTTTTTAATAATTGGAAGATGAAATCCACCTTCAAATCCAAATAATTAGAGAAGGGGTGGACTTTCACATCTAATTGTAATCGGAGGTACCCACTTTCGGATTCAGTTACCTTTGATTACAATCTAGGTGAAGGTCCTCGGAATAGCTTTTGTACACAAACTGACCCTAATGTTCTGAAACATCCTATAAATCCGAATACATGAACTAACCCAGAAAATGACAAGGAATTTGAACCCAACTCAAATTAAACACAGAACTTTGAAGCATGCAAGCGAATCAGAGTAAAACCCATAAATTCAAGAATATAGCTGAGATCAAGAAGCATATGAAATTAACAAAGAGAAAAAGGTAGAAACGAAAGCATACTACTTCGAGCAAAAGTTGACGGATATGAAGTTTTGAGGACGATGGAGGTAAGCGGGACTTAGAAGGGGAGATGAGATCTATAGTAACCCGGACGCAGGAGAAGACAATTGATAAGAAAGAGAGAAGGGAGGCGGGGAAAAAAATGACCCATTTACGCCTGGATGAAACCCTAAAAGACCCTTATTTTTTTAAGGAAACTAGACCCACTAAGCGTCTTACATTTTTTATAATGAAGAAATATTCATTACTGAAAAGTCATACGACATCTAAAATAAAAATAATCTAACAAGAATAAATCTACAACATCAACATAGATTCTTATCTTTAAAAAACTCATGAGAAATTTGATGAAGACATGCTCTATACCTGTAATATTCTTCAGGCTACTAACCACGTTCTTCGATATCTTTGAAGCTTTCCTAAACTGCGACGAATTATAGAATAACTTTTTTAAAGCTACAAAAACTTAATTGATGTGCTGAATGATTCTTCAAAGAAGACCACCATGATAGAACCATATGAACTTACATTGTTGAATCATTTTCAGAACAATTCTTATTTTTAATTCTCCTGGCTCTAATCGGACCTGTTATATTTTTCAAACTTTTTAATATATATATATTTTTTTATATTTTATACTCTAATTGGACTTAATCGGCGATAAAGATCAGAGATGGTCACCTTCATATATGCTCTATTTATAATCGGAGTTGGACTTTTCTAATCAGATTTGGATCCTTTTTTTTTGTTGTACTCGGATTGCATCTTCAGTCCCAGATTGGAGCGCGGATTCGAATTTGATTGTCATTCCTACTTGCATTAGTAGTAATGACCTTTTTAGGCTATTTATGTTATTTGTTTCCTCATTTTATCTTAACTAAATTTATTTTTCTTTCCTATTATTGGAAGTCCAAACGAGCTGAAGGTTTCGCATAAAAAAAAAATTCATACAGCTGCAAAGAACAATGATGCAACAAAATGTAATGCATGATTACTAAAGCATACATTTAACAAACAAACAACTTTCAAGATTAGTGTTCTGATTTTTTTTTTTTTTTTGCCATATTTGTTTGAAAAGTTTTGCCACTTTCTCTTGGTCATTGTATATGAAGCCTATATTACAACCAACCTTCGCTGTCCTGCGCTTCCTCATCCAAACTATCATATGAGCTTTCCACATATTTCTTAAATTTATGCCTATTAAATATTAATAATATGCCGATGTTTTCGGCTAATCTTTTGATTTTCAATGTCTTTTCTTCACTTTAATGTGACTCAAGCCCTTTAAAGCAGCAACTCTACAAGTTGTTTGTTTGAATAGCTGCCATTTGGATTCATCATAATGCTCTAGTTCCTGTGACATCTATCTAACCTTCAAAGACTTTAGGATGGAGTTCTCAATATCAGGAAGCAAATCGAAATCACCATCAATAACAAAGGAGCTAATCATGTTACTAAGAGTGTGATCATTGTCGCAGTTGGCCCCATGTTGCTATCCTCCTCATCAATGACTTTGGACTAATTTAAAAGAACATCATTGTATGATAATTCGCTTATTTCAATCCTTAATAGTGTCAATAGGGACAGTGATGGTTTGGCCAAAACTCGAACTAACATTGGCTAAAACCTTAGGAAAGTCATCCACAATCGTAATATCTCCCACACTGTTTTCCAACCTATTATTAATCGCTCAACTTGGGAACGAATTGCGCAATTCATTCACAATAAGTAAATCACCACCGTCATTCCTTTTGGACACCCAATTCTGTAGAGATTTTGCTACAATAGGTGGCCTATCAGACTAAATTTTACGAAACTTAAGCTATGGGACAAATAACTTCCTTTGATTGACAATTCTATGGTCCACACCTTTAAGGACTTTCCTCGCTTCATCTTTGTTTGCATACCACACAAAACCAAACTTCCTACCATTTTTATCAATTCTTTTGAACATATGTATCAACACCACCACCAAATTAATATGTTAAACTTTTAAACCACGCAGATTAAAAATAAATAAGGAGATTATAACATGGCTTATTTAAACTAATTTTTATATGGGCTTGCTTTCCGAACATTTTATGAGTAACTTTTTTCGTAAGTTATTATGAATTTATTTATCAAATTGATTCTTAACTTATTAACATGAACTTATTTTGAATTGAATGCATTGTAAAAAAAAAAAGAGGAAGACAAGTCACCAATATACATTTTGCAAAAGGTTTTTGGGATTAGATAATCTAAAATTTGGCTAATAATATGTCCAACAATCTGGACTTTTGATGTATGGTACGATAATCCAATTATTTTGGATAATAGGATTTCAGTAGACTAGCCACCAAGTCTCTACCACTATAACTAAGTCATAGAGTGGCATATCGACAAAGTTGTCTTATGTGTGTACTACCAAAATCATACCAACTTTATCATCATGTTATTTCACAATGAGTTAATGTAGTTGAAAGTTGGCTTCTATCTACTGAAACCTAATACCATATCTTGGATTATGGACAGATAATTTAGAAGTTCAGATTATTCGACATCTCATATATTAAAGTTTAGATTGGTCAAATCCATAAACCAACTTTTACTCTATACTTGTTGTGGTCTATAGTACTCAATCCTTTTCATTGACCCATCACTATTGACTATTTAGAATCTCCAATATTCTTCTTTGATCTACAAATTCTCACATAAATATCTTATCAGCAACTAAAATATCATATTCTTATGATAACATTTTTCATTACGGATATAAATAATATTATTTATATGTTGATAGATTAATAGTAACAATGATATGTGTCTCAAATTAAGACAGTTAATAATTCATATTAATTAGCCTATAATTTATATGTTTATGAATTTTAATAATATTTATTTTAGTAAATTCACACATTTATCATTTATACAAGTTGTTCTAGCTAAAAAATGATTGGTTCAGAACGAAACTTTAGATTTGTCTCTGTATGGTGGAATGACTTGATTTGGGAGGATTTGATTTACAAGTGTAGGCTCGAAGTTGGTGTTGGTATTGCGAGTTTGTCTGCAAACTTTAGCGAAGAGTGGTCGAAGTCAAGAAGGGGTGGTCGAGACGGATGGATCCGTTTGGGGGGAGGGTGACTGGGCGAGTCGGTTGGGTATCCCAGGCACGGGGGCTGCTCAACTAGGCAAATGGGGCACTTGGTTCCTACATAAAGGCCTCCTTTGTGAACCATGGGCAGCCCTCCAACATTTAAGCTAGTAAGTGGTCGCTACTGGGGACCCCAACTTGGAGCAGCCAAAGGATGAGCAGTCAAATATGTGAATAGTGGGGTGTTGAAATGTATAATGAAGTCTGAAATCGAGAGGCATTTAATTATAGAAGAGAGAAAAGGGTATTTAGGAAATTTTAATCTATGATGAAGGTGATGGGATATGATGACTTTACTACGTGTCATGAGCTTTAACTCAACCTGAATGATTAAAGTTGGACTAGTTATCGTGGGAGATTGATCTGCCAGACATTGAGCTAATAGCTAGTAATCCAAATATGATTTTTGTATTAAAATACAAGTATTACATTTACTGACTATGTCAACAATATTATTGATAATCTAATCATATCAACTATTCAGTGGATTTGGGTTCCAAAAGCCAAACTGAGTAAGTCGTCTCCTTCACCCTCTTCTGCCCCTGCTGACTCAGAGCGAACTTTTAGAAACCCCATTTGTACAAAGTTAACTCATTCGATTGGCGATGATGGTGCTCTTGGATCACGAGGTTGTTTTACTTCTCCTTTGCGTTCCTTTAAGGATGTTCTTGGTGCTCATGCCCCTATTGATAGTGAGGACACAATGTTGATCAAATCTGTATCTGATGTCTCTCCTGATCTTGAAGATTCTATCTTGGTGCGCTCAAAGGTCTGTGCTAGGAGTAAAAGGAGAGGAAATGCTGTGTTGAATTCTAAATGGAAATTGGTTTTAGATGCGTCTCGGAAGTCTAAATCAACGTCTTCTGAAACTCTAAGGAAGTTGAAGATCATTGAGGATGCTAGAGCAGCGATTGATCGAAAGATGGTGCCGGTCGGAGAGGTTTGTGGGCTAAAGGTTAGGTCATCCAAGAAGAAGTGATTTGCTTTTTCTTTCTTTGGGTGGTTTTCCAGGTGTTTTTTAGTTGCCTCTCGGGTTCTCCTAGTTGTATTTTTCTGCTTTTGCTGTTTGTTTTTGGCGCTTGCCTCTGCTGTTTTGCTGTATTGCCGGATATTATGTAGCATCTTTGATCCTTTTTGCTTATTGACTTCAAAAGATCAAAAAAAAAATCTAATCATATCAACTATTTTATAAAATGTAAATTTTACACATAACACTATATTTATGAAAAAATAGAAATAAATATTAGATTATATAATTTATGAGCAGTAACAAACATCAAAGCAATAAAACATATATACAAAATAATTAAATATACATAAATATAAATTTCATAGTAATTCAAAATACATAATAAGTATAACCATTTCACTTATTATTTTTAAAATATCTTTATTTTGTTTAGCATACTCTAAACTCCAGCATAGCATTCAACTTTTAAAGAATAAAAGAAGGCACATAATTGGTACAGTTATGCAAAGATATGAAGGGGCAACACCTCCAATTAGAGAAGCAAAAGCTGGAAGACGTACAGCAACTATTTTCCCAAAATTACCCTTGTCCACCCCCCCCCCCCCCCCCCCACATTCCGTCTCAAAAGACTGAAAAAAAAAATATACACACTTTGCTTGACAGCGTTCCCAATAAATACACTCCCCACCTCACTCTTCTTTCTTTACTTTACATTACATTGACCTGACCACCACCTCATTCTCACCCCTCTGCCCTTCAACTCTCTTCCCCCCATTTTCACACCCTCCCTCATCATCTTCCTCAACAATTTCTTCTTCTTCTTCCTCAAATCACAAATCATGGGAACCCACTTACCTAATTGCTCCTCACTCTATTACCCTTGATCACATTTTCCTCCATTTCTTCCCCAGCAAAACGAAACATTCCTTCTCAAAAATGGGTTGTTGTATGAGCAGCCATGACAGCAGAGCAACCCAACCCAGCTCCGAACCCCACCAGCAATTCGTTTCCAAGTCACCTCCCAGACCCGAAGAAGAATCCGTCAAAGAAGTTCTCTCTGAAACCCCCAACCTCAAACCCAGACCCGACTTGGATCCCCGACCCGAGTTCATGATCCCCATCAATGTCACCCCGAAAGCAGACTACGACGACGAAGAGGAACCACCCTCTAAGCCCAGGATTAAGAAGACCCGACCCGGCTCTCCGGATCCGACTCCCCCGGAAGAGATCTCCGACTTGTCTGAGATGAGCGAGAGTGTTTCCACTAACACCCTCAGGGACAGAGAAGAAGACGACCTCCAACTTCAGCAGTGGAGTAAGATCAACAGGTACAGACCCCAGGGGCAAACCGGTCATTTGCTCGTCAACAGCCGGTCGGTTTCTGCCGGAAGATCCCCGGGTAAACGGGTAGAGCCGTCTCCTCCGAGGAGGAGAAACCCAAGCCCGGTGGGAAGAAGAGACCCGGGAGAGAACTCGGGTCGGCGATCCGGGTCGCCTGGGGGAAGAGGGAATGTGGGGAGGAGCCCTTCGGGAAGGAGGACCGGGCCATCTCCGGGTCGGGTCAGGATGGTGCAGCCACTTCCTCCTCCTCTTCCTCCGAAGGTGGATGATGACACACACGCTGAGACTGACAATGACTGGAATGGTCCCAATGAGTCACTGGAGAACCCCCTTGTTTCTTTGGAATGCTTCATCTTTCTGTAGCTAGCTACCTCCTAATTTTCTTTACTTTTCTCTTCTTGACTACAGATTGGTTTTAGGTTATGGAGGTAAAGGTAGTGCTGGATGTAGATGATTTTGGTTGGGGAAAACTTGGATTATCAGTATCCTCCTCACCATGAATTTTGCATCTCATCTGCTGCCTTTTTTTTTTTTTTTTTTACTTTGTTTGTTTTTGGATATCTTTTTGTCTACTTTATTAATTGTAAATGTGAATAATTAATTATTAGGAGGTTGTAGCATGTGTTGCTCTTGTCTAACTACATTTAAACGGACCATTAATGAGTCCATGATACATGCTTAGCTGCTTGACTTTTCTTCTCTTTTTTGTGCATCGTCTTATTTAACTTCTTGATGCATGAATGTTGTTAAAAAAAAATTAACTTGATCTTCATTTCTTAGTCTAACATGTCAATTTAGTATGATACTCCCTCCGTTCCAAATTAATGTCACTTTGAGTAAATTTTGACCGTTAATTACTCACACATTATAATGAGTTACAATATAAAATTACCTCCATTATAATTGTTAGGAAAATATTTTTCTAATGACGGTAATTTCATATTATAACTCATTATAATGTATGACTGATTACCGGTCAAAATTTAGTCAAAGCGACAATTAATTTGGAACGGAGGTAGTACTAAAGACTGACAACCATAAAGTTTTAGATGGATTGATTTTGATGTGGGTTGTGTTTAGGTAGATGTAATCTTACTGATTTGATGCATTTTGATGTTTTTAGCCTTTATGGCTTTTGACTATCGGAAAAAAAAATCTTGCTAATTTGATTTTAAGTTTTGATCATTTCAAATGGTTTAATACAGATACTTTGAGCATGTCATTAGGCATTAGATTGCCAAATAAAATTATGTTTAAGGATACAAAGTTAGACAGCAACTGCAAGTTGGGTGGGTAGATGTAAATTTATATCCACATATCACATTAATTGTTTGATTTGTTTCTCCTTGATTGATTGCAGATACACCATATCATACTGTGCATCTACCACAATGAATTTACAACTGTAATAATGTAGTTTGTTTTGAACCTCTGGGATTTACACGATGGGTCTCTTCACTCTCGATTTTTCAATCTAATGGGAGAACTAACAAGATAAAAGTTTTAGGGTCTAATTTTTGGTTAAGTTATTTTCAGGTTTGAATGGATAAGTTAAGATAATTTAAGATAAGTTAGAATAAGTTGTGATGTTTTTTTGGAGAATTTTAGAGTGGATTTTTTTTACGGAATTGTGTTAAGTTTGAATAAAATTGGATAAATTAAGATTAATTAAGATAAGTTGGGAGAGTTATATCCAATCTAACCAAAGAACAAAGCCTTAAAAGATTTGGATTATGATATTTCTTTTGGGTCATATGAATTGTGATACAACAACACTACAAGGAGAAGCATATTTGAGTTCGATTTTGGATGTAGAAAACTTTTTTCTCATAAACAAAAGCAAAGCTTTTGGAAAGATTGATTCGTGCATATTCACTAATACCTTTCGAAAAATGCATTTTAAAAAACAATTTGCACTAAGAAAACTTTTGAACACCAGCATGAAAGATTAAGAAATTTGCCCAAGTAAAGAGATATTAGCGGTGCACTCAAAGTAGATTTTGGATCATTCAATGAGAATAATGTATTCTTCACGGTTATAATACATTAACTTGTACTTTGCAGTTTAATTGCACTCATTGAATTATAAAAGTTTCTACTTTGAGCAATACGATATATTTATATATATATATATATATATATATATAGATAAAAGTTAAGCAAGCAAGGGACTTTTTCATCTCAATTTTAATTTACAAAATTGTCTTTATTATATTAAAATTAAGACAAGCAAGTCCCTTATTTACTTTTTATATAAGTATAAATGAGTATTTATTATTATTGTTGTTGTTGCTGCTGCTGCAGCAGCATTTTGTTGCCGATTTCTTGCTTGTCCCAATTTTTATTTACAAAATTTCCCTTATTATATTATTATTTTTGTTATTATAATCAATATTATTATTATTAGGGAAATTCCATTTGGTAGGCTTCAATTTTTGCTTATTTCAAATTGTCAATCACTTTTTAAATTATTCCAAGTGGTATGCTTATTTTGAAAATTATTCCAAATGGTAAGCTTATTTTGAAAAATTTAAAAATTATTCCAAGTTTTCAAGCACTTAAAAAACTATTCCTAGTTGTCAAACCGTTTAGATTTTATTTCAATTGAATCAATTGTGAAATTGATAAGGAGAGCTAAATGAAATTGAGAGAGGAGGAAAGTTTTGGGAGCAATATTTTAACAACAGTACAAGAGGAAGCTCTCGAGATCGAATAATTTTTAAAATAAGCTTACCACTTGGAATAGTTAAAAACGTGGTTGACTTCAAAATAAGCTTAGCACTTAAAATGAAATTTCCATTATTATTATTATTATTATTATTATTATTGTTTTTATTATTACTGTTGTTGTTGTTGTATATCCTAATATTGTTATGCTCAACTTTATATTAAGTAATAGTATAAATATTTTATTTGAATCGTATGAACTAAATTGTGATTTTAGATGGACTGTTGCAGTGTGATTAAATAGACAAGAATCTGAGTATGATATAAACCCTATTCATTTAAAAGATATGTATGTAGCTAACCTTTTCATAATTTTAATTTTTACTTATCTATAGTTATATAAAAAGGGAATAAGGGACTTGCATGTCCCCAATTTTGATTCACAAAGTTACCTTTGTAATATTAAAATTGGGATAAGCGGGTCCTTAATTAGTTTTTTTTATATAAATATTATTATTATTATTGTTATAATTATTATTATAATTATTATTATTATTATTATTATTACTTCGTTCATCCTTTCTTTTCATATTATTATAATTATTATAACTATTATTATTATTATTGTTGCTGCTGCTGCTGCTGTTTTTATTACTTGTAAACCATATTTAAATGTAAGCTTAACTCAAATTTATTCTCTTAGCCAATTTCTCTGTTTATCCTACCCCTTTAAAATTTATATTATTTTAGTATTGATTTTTTATTTTAACATTACAATGTCATCCTTTTGTGATCTTATATTATTATTATTATTATTATTATTATTATTATTATTATCTTAACTTGTCATGTTCTTTGAATGAGTTATTTTCAAATTAGGATAGTTAGGTTTGGATAAGTTAGGATAAATTTATTTTTTTTTGGGGAATTATGTTTTTAGAGTGGATGTTTTTTTGGGAAATTGTGTTTAGGTTGAGATAAGTTAGGAGAGTTAGAGCCAACCTAACAAAAGAGCGGAACTATTCTCCAAGCTATGTTTACATGGGCTCTTTATTATTATTATTATTATTATTATTATATTTATTATTATTATTATTATTATGGAAAAACTCATAGTGGTTGTCAACCATGACAACCACCACAATGAAAATAATGTTTATCAATACATGTGTCAACTTTTATCTTCGCCATTCATTTTTTTATTTAGTACGTACAACATTATTAAATCTATTTTCTTAACTAAAAAATTTTTTTGAAATTTTTTAAAATTTAAATACCTTAACTCTAAGTTTTTGCCTAGTAAACAAGCATATTTTGAAAAATATTTATTTTAAAATATGTTAAAATAAACTAAAATTTTAAAAAATATATTTCACAATTTATATTAAACAAGAAAGCTAATCATCAAGATAAAACGTGACATATATATGAGTAAGATTTATTTTACTTACGGTGGTTGTCATTGTTGACAACCAGTATAAGTGTATTATTATTATTATTATTATTATTATTATTATTATTATTATTATTGTTGTTGTTGTTGTTGTTTTAGGCATGCATCATTGTTGCTGTCGTCGTTGTCGTCTTAACTTGAAATTAACAGTACTTATATACATCTGTGGATACTACAAACATATATTAACTCTTCAGGGTTTAGTAATTAAACTAAATACTAACTATTGATATTATATGTATTATAGCTTGGTGGCCGGCAATAATTCTTACTCACTCGTATAATAATGCAAACAAACTAAAGTCTATAATTATATTTTAGTCCATTTTAAACCTTATGTTTATATGAAATATTATGATAGAAAAAATTCCAACAAAAATATAATGTGTATTTATTATAATTGACTAATAGAATTAAATTAAAATTTTAATTTATGTTAAAAATTTATGTTAAATATATAATTATTAAATTTTACATTTATAATTGTTTGCATGTACTGATCATACAAGTATATATAAGTGGTGATTTACCATAATTAATGGATGTAAATTACAACTCATTACAGTAAAATTTCAAAATAAATATTTTATTATTGGAATCTAATTTTTCAAATAAAAAGAATAAAATTTAGGATTTATAGTTGTTGAAGCTTTCATTTGTCTCCGCATGTAAAGAGACCTGGAGAAGGCTGAGAAACTTTTTATTTGTCATGTTATAGGAAGTTGCCAAGTAGAGGACAAAATAAATCAAGTGGACCCTCTTCTTCTTTTACTTTTGGGTCCTATTTATTAACCAACTGTTAGGATGATAGTTTTTAGCTCTCAGATTATAGCTGTTTGGAGTAATTATTTAGATTAGCTAATTATAGAAATGATATTTGCTAAATTTGATAAAGTAACTATTTGTTAAAAGCTAACTTAAAAAGCTTCTTAAAGTCGCTTTTTGAAAACTAATTTATAAATCTAAAAAATTAATATGAAAAGTTATTTACTAAACACCTCAGATTGGTCAAAAACCAATTAGTGTCCAAAAAGTTAAAACTACCTAAAAAAGCTAGTAGTCAAATACCCTCCCCCAATATTATCTTAGTCATTTTAAATTATTTCTATCAATTTTGAACATTTCAAGGGTGTCAAGTCATAATTCCAATGTCAAAATTAAATTAGATTTTTTTTGAACATTCCAAGGTTTAGTTGAAGTAAACAGGTCAAAAGTTTGACACATTCTTACCCAAAAAGTCAATTTAGATTATTTTTAGTGATTTGTCTCTGACTTAGAATTTTTTAGAGCCAAAACCCTATGAAAGTCGAAGCTTTATCCTCAGCGTTACAAGTTTAAATTTTGACAGTTATAATTTTGGGTTATTGATCTTAAGGGATGACCCAAGAAGTAAATTGACCATCAAGGATTAGGCAGACAATGAGGTCCCAAATTGTAAAATATGTGAGGACCACCAAGGCTGACATGACATGACATGACATTTTTTAAAAAAATTATTTATTTATTTAATTTTATTTTTTCATGAGTTGTCTTGTAAATTTTGCGTCAAGAAATTGTCGTAGATTATTCAAGTTGCAACCATGGTTTCCCACTAAGTAAAACCATGGATTATTAAAGTTGTAGCCATGGTTTCACACTGAGTGCACCCATGACCTGCAGTCCTGCACTCGTAAATTCCAGTGTTCAGGTCTGCAAATTTCTCTTCAAATCTTCTCGAATCAAAACTCTTCAACGAACGTGCTTCCTCTAAATTTGGCTCTTCTGAAATGGGTTTGTCCTCTTTTGATACATAACAGATTTTGGGATGAAATTAGGCGAATTTGACGAGTTTGCGCGGGGAGGGGAGGGGAGGGGGGGGGGGGACGAATTTTGTGGGTATTGCATAAAATGACCAAAGGGTTAAGATGAGCTCTGGGTTTCGAAGGGGAAGGTGAAGCCAGGTGGAAACAAAAGGTTGGTAGTCTAGTAATGGCAGAAACCATTGTTTTCGGGATATTTTTTCCACTATGCTTTTCCTAGTTTGATCAATGTTTGTTTCCACTGTTTTTGACGCTGAAAATTAGGGAGAAATTCATGAATTCGGTGATGTAAATGTGTCACTTGAATCGGTGCGTAAACTCCTTCACATCAATTGATTCACCAATTTCAAACTCCTATTCTCCTTCAATCTGGGCCCTCTATCTTCTTCCCCCCCCCCCCCCCCCATAAAGTCCTAAATTTCATGGATGCATTCAGTGTCAAACTATGGTTACAACTTTAATAATCCATAGTTTTACTCAATGACAAATTAAACCATAGTTATAACTTGAATAACCCATAAAAAATATAAAAAATAAATCTTTAAAAAAAAATATGTCACGTCAGCCTTGGTCGTTCCTACATATTTATAATTTGGGACCTCAGTGTCCTCGTAATCCTTTATGATCAATTTGCTTCTTAAACCATCCCTTACGGTCAATAACCCTATAATTTTTGTGTGAATATTGTGCTATTCTTGGATGTTCCTTGTAAGTCTAACTTTACATTTTTGGGCTATGTCTTTGCGTTTGGTTCTCATGTGACCTTTCTCTTACTCCCTTGATCCCATAATATTTATCACTTCAATTAATTTTTCTTTTCTATATTATTTGTCGTTTTATAATTTTAATGTAATTTTTTTCAACTAATTTTTTTTAATATTATTTTTTTGACATAAACATTGAAAAAGTAAGAGAAAAAGATATATTAATAATTTAATATTATTCTTTCATAACTTTTCATACAATTCAATATTTCTCATTCATTTTCTTGTTTTTTGTAAATATAATGGACAATTATGATGAAAGGAAAAAAAGTACATGTGTACCTATTTGTGATTATCCTGCAGAGATAACCCAATGGTTATAATGCTTCTTACCTTTGTGGGGAAAAGGACGAATATTATTGTGTCAGGGTGGTAACTTGCACGGGAATGAGAACGCAATGTATTAAAATTAGCCCTTGGATTCTTATTCAGTTATTTGGTAAATTGAGAAAGGAACACCGGACACCCGCACTGCATGTAAATTTCCATGCCTGTAAAATTTGATGCGTAAAATTAGGTCAAAAAATTGCTGACAGTTGCCACACATTTTTCTTAACTGACTCACGGGTCATAACTTTTTTTTAATGCATTTTCAGGGGACATTAAATTTACTTAAATAGCTAGGGGGTGACATTCCGACCTTTTTTGGCCGGAAAAAAGGAAAAGTCTAATTTGCCCTTAAAAATTAAATGAAGTGTCGTTTTTACCCTTAATTTGACCGCTCAAAAACACTGCCTCCCTTTCTCTCTCCTGTTCATTCTCCCAGTCCCTTTCCCAACCCCTCTAGATCGCCCCCGCTTCCCCACCTCCGTCGTCCACCGGCGGCTCTCCGGCGGCCTTTTCCGGCGTCTGGTTCCCAGTTCCCTTCCGGAGCTCGACCACGGCCTCCCCGCCGGCGTCGAGAACACCAATAAACTCCCCATCACCCACATCATCTCCCTCTTCCATCCATCCACGTCGCTCGAACCCCACCTCAGAAACTTCATTTCCGACCACTTCTCCCCCGGAAAACCGTCGCTGTGCGTCATCTTCGACCCCTTCCTCCGGTGGGTCGACGACGCCGCCGGAAGCTTCGGGTCCGCCGGAATCGCGTTCACCACTTGCGGGGCGTACGGCACGGCGGCGTACATGGCGCTCTGACTCGAACTCCCCCACCGAGAATTGTCCGACGACGAGGAGTTGACTTTGCCGGGATTCCCAGAGACCCCCGCTACCGCCACCGCGAACTCCACCGGTTTTTGAGATTAGGCGACGGGTCGGATCCTTGGTCCCGGTTTTTCCAACCCCAGATTCGACTCTCAATCAGTTGCTCCGGGTGGTTACGCAACTCCGTCGAAGAAATCAAGCCGCTAGCGTTTGGGCTGTTCGGCAATTGATCTCGCCACCCAAGGATAGATCAAGATCATCATCTTCTTCCTCAGATGAATCCATTCATTGGTTGAATACCCAGAAACCCGATTCAGTCTCGTACATCTCATTCGGATCTCAAAACACCATTTCTCTGACCCAGATGATGGAGCTTGCTACTGGTTTGAGCTGATTTTTTGTTGTAGCTAGCTACCAAAGTTTTGATTTTGTGTTGGTATTGATTGGGAATTGGTTGGGAACTCGAGTTGGGTATGCATTTGGGGTTTGGGTATTGATTCTGGAGGAAGAGGATTGATTTATGGAGGAAGAGGATGAAGAAAAGAGAGAAAGAGGGATGAATGGCATAGCAAGTTAAATTAGAGAGAAAAATAAGGGCATTTTCGTCCTTTTCAATATATCTCGCCGGATTTCAGTCAAAATAACCGGATTGTCACCCCTCAGCCACTTAAGTAAGTTTAATGTCCCCCAATGCATTAAAAAAAAGTTATGACCCGCGAGTCAATTAAAAAAGATATATGGCACCCCCCAGCAATTTTTTGAAAATTAGGTAGGTCCTCTTAATTTCTCCCCTTATGGCACGTTAACTTTTACTAAAATAGAAACTTATAAAATATATCCGTTTATCCTTGCCAGCACAAATAAAATATAATTTTTTAGTCTTTCGCTTCCACTTATTTTCCTTTTATTTGCTTGGTCAAACTAATAGTTGGTGCCACTGGTCAAATTAAGGCCCTATTTTCTTTTGTAAGGTTTGTATAGTGCGGAAATGGTGTAATGTGGTGAACTTGTGAAAAGTGTGGTTAGGTGTGGAATGATATGATATAGTTGTGGAAAATGTCATTGATGTGGTAAGTGATGAGAGGAAATACGAAAAGTAGATAAAAAAGCGATCGCGATAAGAGAGAAAAGTGAGGATATATATTGGTAATGATTGTGGTGGTAAAGCTAAGTGTGGTATGGTACGGTATAGTAAAGTACAAAAGAAGATTGAGTAGTACGGTGAGTTGTACCGCTCCGCACCGTACTGTACAAGAGAACAACGCCTAACATTAAGACTTTCTTCAAACAGTGCCAAGCCCAAGCCTAAGCCCAAACCCGATTCACATGAGACGCTCAAAGAAAATAGGATTAAGTTTGTTTTAGGATGCAAAAACAGATACATAGAAGAAGTAATAACCCAAGTAGCCTAAGGATAACGAGGCCGGTAACGGGCATGATTGTTTTGGACAAGAAGAAATAGAAATGAAGAAGTATATATTGAAGCTGCTCCAGAATGCCTATCATTGTTTAGGTAGGACTTGCTATTTTCAATGTAACTATCAGGAATATTGTATTCTAAAATCGTCCAAATTGATGACATAACTTATTTCCTAATTGTGTTAAAAAACTACTTAAGTTTCCTTATTATGTTGAGGTTCTAATTATATTAGATTTGAAAAATATAATAGGGTGGTGACCAAAGTTTGGTTTCCTATTTATACCCATTTTGTTGAAATTATTATGTGTGTCTTAGTGACAACACTAAGTGCAGAGGCTGGGGTGAAATCCTGTAGCCGCCTTCTTCAAGAGACGGTGAAGATATGTGATCCGTGTCGCCTTATGGCTCCTCGTATCTAAAAAAAAAAGAAATTAAAGAGGGTCCCAACAATTTTCCCCAAGTCGAGCTCGATCCTCATTTGGGTAGCCTCTTCACCTATTTGAGATCAAGGGAGGGGGCATTTTGGTCATTCAACAGAGGCGGGTCTAGAATATATGAACATGTAGATTAACATGGGAAAGACGGAACCAAGAAAGGCTGGTGAAGAAAGAATGATGACAACATGAGGAGATAAGTTGGAAAGTAGAAAATGGGCAAAATTTGGGTAAGAGAAAAGATATGTCTTCACGCTTTCGATCATAACTCCTTTCAAAGAGCCTTGATGACCACCAAACTCGATGAGCTTAAAGTACACACCAAGAGTTTTCCGTCAAAATAAAACGGAGTCAAAACAAAATTCAGACGAAGAAGTTATGCACGTTTGAAGTTAGTAGGAAAAATTAGCCCGAACACCACAGTCCGTGGTATTATGCCACAGCCCGTGGCAACCTCCAGACACCCAATTTCCCAGTTTTAAGGTCGCCACGAATCAGATCATACCACCATGATCAATGAGGAAGCCCAGATCTCGTTTTGTTGAGGTTTTAGAAGGGTCTTACCATTTCCCCTATAAATACCTCCCTCATACTATTTGTTCCTTAGACCTAGATTATGAACATTGATGCTTGAATTGTATTGAGAGGATATTTGCAAACCTAATCAATCTTGTAAGTAGCTTAATCCTTTGTGTGCATGTGCTTAATCAAATTCCTCTTGAATGTGAGTTGTTGTGCATCTTCTAAGCTCTTTTGTAGAATTTCTAGGAGTATTAAGTGTGGTTGCTTGTGATTGAGATATTGTACATCCTTCTTGAGATTCCTAGGTTATTCAGTGTGCTTATTACTCTATGCATTAGTCATTTCCTTTCTTTAATTGTTCTTGTTTATATCTATCACAAAACCCTAAATATTGAGTTGTTGGATGAGTTCTAATGTTGGGTTTTCCTAAACACTAGATAATTAATAGATCCTACCCCCCCCCCCCCCCCCAAATTTCTATCAACCCTAAGGACCCCCGAGTTTTACATATCAATATGCGAGCAGTTTGTGCATGTACGTAGATGTGATACTCTAAAGGGCTAATATAATCACTATGAAGAGTTGGTTGAAGAGTTGTGTCAGTGACACTTTAGACGAAGACTGATTCTTCTCATGTAATTGGATTTATTGCAGTAGATCTGTACCTCTCCTATGGATCTTATGTGGAGTTGAGATCATTTGTTGTACTCTAACCTATATAGCGGTTTCTTTGTGCTTGCAATCCTCCTTCTATGGTCTTAGGCTGGTGCTGCTTATGGTTTATTCTGATGTGGGTTTTTCATGTTAAATATTGTGTGTTCCTTTTTTTCTATTATTCTATTATTCTTACTCTCAATATTTGAAGCATGTTGTATGTTTTTCCTTCAGCTGCAAGTCTTTTCTAATGTTTAGGATTTGCAATAAAAGAAATAAGTACAAAAAATGAGATAAATATTACCTAGCTAAAATGGTACTAAAAGAAAATGAAAAATATATCTAAGCAAGGGGCACTAGAAAGAAAATAATTTTTTGGAGGAAATAAACTTTTGGAGTAAAATTCGGGATAAACAAAAAACAAACTAGAGGCAAAGAGAATCAAACCCTCAACATCAAGAGGTTAATTAGAACAAATTGCTAACAACAACCGTTGTGATAAGTTATCCGATACTATATAGTTCTTGCACTATAATACTTTTATAGTCGTTAGAAGTGGTTGGGGCCTCCTTCAGCCACTGTAATTCCACCGCTGTCGTGGGTCTTAATCCTACCCCATGACCGGTTATTTCAATAATTAATATAATGTCTCACAAAAACTAACAAAACCCTTATTTATAGGTAATTAAACGACTTTTCTATACTAAACCTAATAGAAATAGGAAACTTGCATAATATATTCCTAACAAACTAAAAAACTATAATAATGTTCCTAATAACAATAGTTGACTACATATAATAAAATCGTAAAATATATTAAATATTATTATTCCTACAAATTCTAATTCTTTCACTCATTCTACTTATACTTACTAATAAAAGGAACAAGGTATAGAAAAATATTTGAATTATTTTCAAATTTGCTCCGGATTAGCTATGTTAACCTTTTTGGATATCAAATTTTTTTACAACAGGTAATAGTCCAACATGTCGGATTCCCTATCTCAGGGGTACACTAATCCAACAGGAATGCTCACCCCAGGAATTGAACACGTCGGACGGGGGGAGAGGATGTCAACACCCTATACAGAGCCCACACCTTCCATACAACAGATTCTCGTATCCTATAAACAGGGATCGAACCTAGAGGAAGGGGATGGAAGGGTGGGGAGTTTGCCATGAAGACAAGCCTCAATCAACTTTTGGATATCCCTAGGGATGGCGATGGGTCGAATCTGGATCAGATTCGTCGAGATTCATATTCAATTTGAATTATATGAATCCGTATCCAGATTCGATCCAGATTCATTGGATTCAAATTGTTTAGATTCAATTGGATCCATGAATCCTGTGAATCCTTAATGAATCTCAATTAGATCCATCTCTTGCAAACTAAATTAAATGAACCTTTATGTGAGGAACTTTGATCAAGGGCTGATGTGGGATGATCAGTCGAACAATCTAACTAGATCTTTCTCTATGTTCTTTTGTAATATGATAGATGGGATGAGTGAATATTTAGAGAATAATGGGAGAATATTTACATATTTTATTTGAGTATAAAGAGGAAAAGAAATAACAATATTCACGAAGTTAGCATTTTAACTGCTAAATCTATATGAAATTTAAGGCGAAATTCAAGTTCAATTATTTGGCTTGAAATTTTGTGATACATAGAATTGATTGAAAAAGCTCAAATATAAACTTTTTAGCTGAAAATATTTTTATCTGATAATATTTATTACGACAGATACCAACAATTTTTGTCACTAAAACTAATTGAAACTTAAAAAGATTCAAATTTAACTGTTTGATTCGAAATTTTATGATATGATAGTATGGAGTAAAAGAAATATAATATGACATTTGAGCTCCAAATATTTTCGTTTGTAATATGTTTGCCACTTTTGTCAACATTTTTTGCTATTAAATATGACTACAATTTAAGAGCAAAATTCAATTTATCGTTTTTCTCGCTTTAGAATCGATATAATTAATTAAAAGAAGCTCAAATATGAAATTTAAGCTCCAAATATTTTCATTTATAGCATATATCATCACTTATATCGACATTTTTGTTATTGCTATTATATCTTCTTAAACTTAAGAGCAAAATTAAATTTCACCGAGTTGACTTGAAATTTTACAATACGATATAATTGATTAGGAAAATGTCAAATTTGAATTTTGAGCTCAAAATATTTTTATCTGATAACATTTATTGCACATATATCAGCATTTTTTACCGCTAAAATTAACTGAAACTTTAAAGTAAAATTCAAATTTAGCTTTTTGAATTAAACCTTATGATATGATATGATGGAGCGAAAAAGATCAAATATGAATTTCGAGCTCCAAATATTTTCATTTGTAACATATATTGCTACTTATGTCAACAAATATCGTTATTTTCTGATAATCGATTTATCTCCTATCAAACAAGAGAAATCTGACATGCAAAGTTGTTTTCCTTGGAAAATCGTTTCCTTAATGGTCATTTTCTTTACAATCAAACACAACCTAAGGTTTATTGGTGGAATTCAAGTGAGTCTATGAGTTATGGGGAGTTAAATGAATCTCATGGATCCTAAATGAATATGGATCTCAAGATCCAATAAATATTCATTTAGGATCCAGATTCAATTTTTAGATTCATTGAATCTCAAATCAACGAATCTGGATCCTTTAATATGGATCGAATCCATGAATATGGATCAAATGCAATATCCATTGCCACCCCTAGATATCCCATTGGATTTGGATGAAACCAAGTAATTTTTATCATGGTCTAATTCATCAGATAATAGAAGTTCCTACAAACACTTCCAACTCGAAATATGGTCCCTAACTAAACTCTAAACTTGTATGAACCTAAATTCCAACTAAAGTTTTGAACTAGAATATAATAAGCCCAGAGCATTGGCTTGCAATGAGGTTGATTATAAAGATAAGAATCGTTACTAATGCTTCATTGTTTAAACCTCTTACCAAATCTCTTATTTACAGTACATTTATCCCCTTATAAGGATAGCCTGAGTCACTTCCACACTACCTACAAACTCTTAAATTATTTGGAGGTCCGATGCTTAGCTTTTAATTAAAGGCAAGAACAAAGGAAAGTATGTTGGAGTGAATCAACTTTGTGATGTAGAATCAGATGGTGTCTGGTGATGATTATGATTGATGAGAGCCTTTAAGCATTAACTCGGATGTCAATACATTCATCTGCGGTGATGTAGCCTTGAATTAAGGTGACAGTATGATGCTTGGCAGGTAACACTTTTAATATATGCAATTATGGGTTAATGTTCAAGAGAGAGAGAGAGAGAGAGAGAGAGATGCAAGTGTTGAGGATGCTCCATGACTCCCGACCATTGTTTAGGGATCTCAGACTTGCCATATTTGTTATTTGCCAATGTAACCTAATTCCATAACATTTCCTCGGAACACCTAAATTAATGCCTAAACATTAGTGCATGCTACCCTCTTCCTAATTATTGGCTGCTAATAAATGATTACTCTACTCTATCTTTATTTATTTGTCCATTTAATTGTTTATTATTTCTAATTATTTCTCATTTTACATTTTCACTATAACTTTTGTCAATCTGATATCATATTCTCCATCCTTCATAATTTTTAATTTTTACCAATCGAAGAAATTTTATTTTTTTCCCCTAATTTTGATAGTTACCTTACCTACTTACCTTGATATCTCCTACTCTCCCAATGTGATATTCAAATAGGGATGGAGGAAATAATTTGCCAGTTCTATTGGTCTCCTTTTTCTCTTTTTGGTTGTGAAGGTGTGGTTAACAATCAAATTTATGACTATTTTAAAATCGGGTAAATTTGGCTTGTTCACTGGCATTCCATCTTGAGGTGAATCGTTAGCGATTTTAATAGGTTGATGCTAAACTGCCAATGACAAACATGATCGATCAACCCTACAACTTCCACCAATGAGAAATATTTAGCTTCAACTCAGACTTGAATCTTGATGGGGAGCATCGACAATAAGGGTGGTTAATTGTCACTTGAATACCACCTCTTTGGTAGTGAAAGCTATGATATGGGTGTTTGATCGTTTTTCCTTTTCTATTTACAAGGGTAAAAATGGCAATGTCATCAACGTAGGATATTGTTGGCAACGTATCTCTTAAACTTCTAGCAGATAACTGCAATGTTTTTACATATTAAAGTTGATATCTCTGTCAATGGTGGTCGTCATGATTGCTCAAATACTAGCAAAACTGTCATTTATCAATTGATGATGGTGATGGTTCATCCGAAGTATATTAGAATGTGTAAAGTATGTGACAGGAGTTAGGAGAGAATCCTTTTCTCAACCCTCTCCATAGATGCACAGTCTAAATACATATGAGCAATACATCATAGAATCATTACAATAAGGAGGGTCAAATAGTTAGGAAAATACTCCGTCTTACATAATACTAAAAGCTGATTTCATGCTAATACTTTCCCTGAAGTTGGAGCATGCAGATATAAAAAAAGTTCAACTTGCCGCGTAAATACTGGAACTGACGTTGGCCCAACGATTTGGTGAATTGTCTCCAAGTTGCTCACTAGTAAGTATAACAGGTGTAGATGACTCTAGATAGCAAGCGTTCACGAACAAAATGACAGTCGACCTCAATATGTTTAGTGCGTTCGTGAAACATGGGATTAGAAGCAATATGTAGGGCAGCCTAGTCGTCACAAAAAACTTTGAGAAATCTGAGAAGGTTTCGGATCCAAACCACCTCACTGGTTGCATTAGCCGTGGCAAGTCTCCGCTGACAACCGAGAAACAGTAGGCTGTTTCCTGCTGTTCCACGAAATAAGGGATACCTAATTTCACAAAGTACCCAGTGACAGACTGACATGTCATAAGATAACTAGGCCATTCAGAATCACAATAAACGTGAAGATGAAGATCAGTAGTGGCAGAAAAGAGGATTCCTTGTTCGAGACTAGATTTAACACATCGAAGAAGTTGCATAGCCGCACCCCAATGACCTTGGTGAAGGTCATGCATAAACTAAATCAAGATGTGAATAGAATAAGTGACATCAGAGTGGGTGATAGTGAGTCAGTGAGGTATATCAAACACCCCACAAGTCGCCAATATTGATTCCGGCCAGTAATTGGATCTCCTGAGTCTTCAGATAACTTATGTTGTTATATAGGGAAAGAACTAGGTTTAGCACCGAGCTCATTAGTTTCATCAAGGATATCAAGGGTATATTTTATCTGAGATAGAAACATGCTAGCTTTAGCACGAGCCACCTAAAAGACACAAGTCCTTTAATTTAAAACACTTAACAAGTCATCAACATACGCAGACAGGGCATGATCAAGAGGGCATCATTGAAAGCTAAAATCAAGTAGAGCAAATTCCAACTTTAAGTACCCATTGTGTTGGCTCTTGATGGATCCCGTACAAGGATTTTTTTGTTTGTAGACAAGGATTGGTTAAGAAGGATGATAACCCGGTGGAGGCTTCATATACACATCTTCTTTGAGATCTCCATGGAAAAATGCATTATTGACATCCATTTTATGTAATTCCCATCCTTTGGATCAAGATGGCAATAGCTAACAAGGTACGGACAGTTACCATTTTAACAATTGGAGCAAAAGTTCTTGTGTGATCTTTGCCCTCTACTTAAGAGTACTGCCGAGAACAACAAGCCGAGCTTTGTTCCATTCCATTGCACCATCTACTTTATATTTAACTTCGTGGACCCACTTACAACCCAATGCTTTCTTGCTGGGGGCAGAGGTTTGGGATCCCATGTATAATTATCTCCAAGTGCCTTTATTTGTTGCGACATGGCATCACGCCATTGCGAGTCTGTTACAACTTGAGAATAATGTTGAGCCTCAAAAGTAGAAGTTGCAGAGGCTAGAAAAGTAGAAGTTGCGACATGGCATCACGCCTCAAAAGTAGAAGTTGCAGAGGCTAGAAAAGTACGATGAGGATCCAAAAAATATTGCAATTAATAGGGGGAAATAGGATAAGAAATACCTGATGAAGCTTCATGCAGGGGTGGCGAATGGGGGTCGGTAGCATAGACTGTGTTGCAAACAAATTCCTTTAATCGAATAGATGGATGGCGTTCCCGTTGAGGTCGAGCAGAATATTGATTATTGGATCGCACAATCTTCCCAGATGTTGGAGTTTGGAACACTGGATGTGCATAATGTATCATTGCTTGTGTCCTGCAAAGACCCACCAGAGGAGCCACCACTACACATAGTAGCACTAGAAGGCATGTCCTCCCCTCAAGCCTTATAGTCAAAGGAGCTTAAGGTTCAGAACATGGAGTTTGGGTTGTCTTAGAAGCATATGTTGGTGGAAAAATGGGTTTTTCTGGATGCAAGCTTTGTGTGTATAAATCTCTCAAATAGTTATCAGAGGAGTGTTCCATGTAAGTATAAGGAAAGACACCTTCATAGAGCACAACATTGCATGAGACCAAAATACTTTCCTTTCCAAATCATATACTCTCTATCCTTTTTGCCTATAAGGGTACCCAAAAATGTACACTTCGTGAATCTCACATCAAATTTATCCTTAATAAGATTATGGGCATGCACATAACAAACGCAACTGAAGACCTTAAGATGATAATAAGACTGGGATACACCAAAAAGCATCTCATAAGGAGTTTTTGACTCTGACACTTTAGTTGGAGTCTTATTTATGAGATAAGTTGCACCTAATACACACTAACCCAAAAAACGAATGGGAATGGAAGCTTGAAATTTAAGAGCATGAGCTAAATTAAGCAAATGGCCATTTTTACGCTCGACATGACCATTTTTTTATGGCGTGTTGACACAAGAGGTCTCATGCACAATGCCATACTCAGTTAAGAAATTTTGGACCTTCTTATCCATAAATTCCCTTCTATGATCACTACGAACCCATTGGAAAGTTATCCCAAACTGAGTTTTAACTATAACACAAAAATTGACAAGTTTTTCGTAGGTCCCTGTTTTGTCTTTCAATAAGAAAACCCAAACTGCATGACGATAGTAATCCACAATACATAAAAAATAATGAGAACCAGATAAAAAAGGTGAGTGATATCTTCCCCACAAATCACAATGAATTAAAGCAAATTGTTGTTCAGCTTTTGAACTACTCAAAGGAAACATATTTCAAGTCTGCTTAGCTTGATGACAAACATCACAACACTCATAAAACTCCTTATTCAACCTAAAGTTGCAAATGCTAGATAATACGTACACTACCATAAGATGGATGACCTAGATGTTGATGCCACCGAATCGATCCTTCATTTTGCGTAGCAACACAAATTGATCCTATCATCCCAGTCATGCAGTTTGGGTTTTCTTATTAAAAAATAATGGGCACCAGCAACCTAAGGATTCCATGTCTCAACAACTACAGTCCTCCGTTCTACCAACCGAGCTAAGGTCGAATAATGTCTTCAGTCTGCACACAATAGAAAAAGTCCATTGACTATAGCAATTACCATCCATTTGTGGCCCGACCTATAATTTAACTTTGGCTGACATTTCAATCAATTCTTAGGAAAATTAAAGCATGGCCAGCAGAGAAACAAGCATGCCAAATGTTATACAGATATCAGAAACAGCAGTCGTGAAGCGTGACCTGCCAGATCCGAGCAGTCCTAGAAAACTAATATAGCCTACTAACTAAGCTGCTCAAGCCAGAAGAGCTCAGAACAACCAACAACATTCTAGCAAGGAGCAATAATGGCATAGCTCAGCATGGAAAGACCTCTGCTGCAGCCCAAAATAGCACTAAAGAATATAAAGTCTGAAGGGAAATAAAGGGCTCTCGTAGCTCAGTTGGTTAGAGCACCCGTTTAGTAAGCGGGAGGTCTTGAGTTCGAATCTCAACGAGAGCATATTTATTTTCTCTGTCCCCCTCCCCCATTTTGTTAGCCGGCATGAAGAAGCACGGAAGAAAGTTACTTGGCCCGTAAGGCAACCTAGATCAAATTACCTGTTCATTTTTTGGCGAATATACCCAACCCACCTAGGTACCACGGCTCAGTTTTCCCCACTCGGATTCTATGCATACTAAGCGACTGCCATGTAAAGCAAATTGGCAAAAAAGAGGAGCAAAACAGAAGCTCCATCATTACAGCACTTTCAAAAATGAAAAATGGGCCTAATGGCATCGCTTCGCTTGGACTCAACCCTGAGACTTGAGCTTGTTAGAATTGACATGATGACTGACTACACAACAGCTGGAAAGCAATCCGACTCACTTCCAGAAATCCAGGGCCCGCTCAAACATTTTAAGCAGGGAGTGTCACAAGGCTTAAATCAGGCAAGCATATAGACTCAGATTTAATCACAGACTACAACAAGCAGCTGAAAATTAACCACTATTAACGGGGCTCGGGTCATGCATAGAAAAGAGAAAACAAAGCTAAAACCAAATCCGACCTGCCGGATTCGAACCAGCGACCTAAGGATTCCCTGTTTGAACAACTACAGTCCTCCGCTCTACCAACTGAGCTAAGGTCGGTTTTGATGCCATGGCTACACAAGGTACATCTAAGCTCCACTATTCATCCATTTGGGAGGCACCTCATATATTTTGATGAAGCAATCAAAATTTATATTTTGAAGAACCCAAGGGGGTGTCACCCATTCACATAGGAAAGAAAAATACAAAAACATTAATCCCGCAAGCTCTCATCAATAATATTATCAACAAACCTCAAAAAGTTGAAATTTCTATCACCCTTAAGCACCAAACTCCAACCATACAACATCTGAAGAAAGTAGAGCTTGAAATCATCAAGAAGCAAAGCTTTGCCTTCAAATGGCTGACACCTCATATTCTAAATACAGTGGACCAGATCTGTTGCGGTAAATAGTTTATGGGAATAGTCCGGTACATATCAGAAAGTAAGACCCCAAAGGCTGCAAGAAGTATCAAAACCAAAAACATCCGACCTGTCGGATTCAAACCAATGACCTAAGGATTTCCTGTCTCAACAACTACAGTCCTCTGCTCTACCAACTGAGCTAAGGTCGGCTCTGATGCCATAGCCACACAAAGTACACCTAAGTCGCACAATTCATCCTCATATATATTTGTTTTTTTATAAGTAATCAAAAGAAATATTTCAAAGACAAGGAGGTATCACATTGTCACCCATTTACAGAAGAGGGGAAAATACAAAAGCAATATGCTCGCAAGCTCTCATCAATTGCACTATCAACAAATCAGAAATCCAACATTTTCAGATTTTTATCAACTTTAAGCACGAAACTTCAACCATGCAACATCCTCAAAAGGTAGGGTTGAAATCATCAAGGGACAAAGGTTTGTCCTCGAATGGCTAGCACCTAATATTCTAAAGACAGTTGACCAGGTTTGTTAAACAAAAAAGCTCATGGGAGGTACTCCAAAAATATCAGATAGGAAGACCCAAAGGCACCAAGAAGTATCAAAACAAAAAGTATCCGACCTGCCGGATTCGAACCAGCGACCTAAGGATTCCCTGCCTTGACAACTACAGTCCTCCGCTCTACCAACTGAGCTAAGGTCGGTTTTTGATGTCATACCCCACAAAAGGTCCGTAAACTTTCCACATCACCCTGGGCAATGCTCCATAAAAAGAAGCACAGGGAAGTTTCATTGTTGCTGTAGCAGAAAGAATGGCCTAAAGTGACTTTTTAAGTTGTAATGATTAATGAAAATGGCTCTGAGCTCAAGTAATCCTAGCAAGGCTAATCCACAAGGTTGGAGTCTGGATGTCACATACTATTAGCAGTGTTTCATGAACTTGGATCAAGCACAGAAAAAGAGAACAAAATTAATAACAAGTCCGACCTGCCGGATTCGAACCAGCGACCTAAGGATTCCCGGTTTGAACAACTACAGTCCTCCGCTCTACCAACTGAGCTAAGGTCGGTTTCTGATGCCATGGGAAAACAAGGTACATAAAAGTCCCACTATTCTTCCATCTGGTGACCAGATCTGTTGAGAAAAAGAGGAAGAGTATGGCAAGTGCTCCCTTGAAATGTAATAAAGAAAGACCCCATAGGGTGCAAGGAATAACAGAACCAACAACATCTGGACGGCATATAGACTAAAGTTTAATCATGGACCACGACAGGGAGCTGCAAATCAACCACTATTAGCATGGCTCAATTTACATGCATCTTGCACAGAAAATAGAAAACAAAAGTAAAAGCAAATCCGACCTGCCGGATTCGAACCAGCGACCTAAGGATTCCCTGTTTGACCAACTACAGTCCTCCGCTCTACCAACTGAGCTAAGGTCGGCTTTTGATGCCATTGCCGATAAAGGTCCGGAAATGATCCACAATCTCCTTGGAAACACAATAGCAGCATGGTGGAACTTTCTTTTTTCATTTATTTGAAATTGGGGGCCAACTCATGTGGAAGCTTTATCCTAGAAAACTAAAACCGTTTAGAGGTTTCTTGTTGTGTTGTGTATTAGCAACCTTTGGTTACTTAACACTCCATTGGAAAAGAAGCATAAGGTAGTTCAGTTGCTGTTATAGAGGAAAATACAGCCCAAAGAGACTTTTTAAGCTGTCTTGAAAAGGATGTGAGTTCAAGTAATCCTAGCAAGGCTAATTCACCACAATCTGGATTTCAGGCTAGATGAAGGCTTCTTGGCATATTCCATTGAAAATTACAAAGAGGAAGCAGGCATAATTTCAGTATTAATCAATCAAGAGTTCAGGCAAAGGCGCAAAGCACTCCATGACTTTTCAAACATTTTCTGTTCTGCAGAGTGTAAGTCCATCATTTTTACTCAGAACAATTAGAAGAGCAGTTGCAGAATCCCTTTTTTTGTGCTCTATAATCAGAAAACTGTAAGCACATGAACAACTCACTCTCACAATGGATGTTGCTGCATACTGAAAAAGGGAAATTCAGACTCAAATTAACCACATAAGGATTCATTTGCTAACGAACTACAGTCTTCTGCACTAGCAACTACACTTCTACAAAAATACACCCAAATTTCAGGCCAAAAGAGGAAAAAAATCAGGGAATCCGTCCACAATATACCATATTTCTCAACAATAAAACTCACATATCGAATTGTCAATCGAAAATCTCCAATTCAATCGTCTAGATTAAATTAGACTCTTCAGTTAGTATAACATTAACCCAGGAAACTCTAGGGTTTCAGTTTGTCACCCTTGGAACATGTTTTGGGCATCATCAGACAGGTATCAAAATCAATTTAAGCAGAAGTTATCACGAGTCTAACAACCAAAAAAATGCAAAACATATCCCTAATCAATTAAAATATACTTGGCACGTCTTCTCCACAATCAACTGAGACATGCGCATCATATCATATCAAAAGGAAATTTATTTTTTTATCAATTATGAGAGGAGACAGCAACATATTAAAAGGAAATTCGAAGAACAGAGATGTTTACCGTTGACTTGATTGGATCTGCAGCAGTTGATTCAGCGACGAGCGAACCCTAAACTCCTTCGAAAAATTAATTTCTTTAAAAGTAAAGAAAAACTTGTTTGCAGGAATAAATTCACCATGACAGTAAATCCCTCTGTGCAAGTATATGGGGTCAAAGTTCAGAAGGGGAAGTTATTTTGCCACGGTAGTTTTTCATGTCTTCCGCAATATAACACTTTTTCCACAAGACCTAACGTTATTGTACATTTTTAATATATATATATATATATATATATATATATATAAATATATATATATATATATAGGGTAATTGGATTCTAATAATCCCTACTTTCACTAATTGAATGATAGTGGGCCGTCTTTTCATTTGTATTCAGTGGTCAAAAAAATAAAATTGGATTGTAGTGATGCAAATCACCTCCACATTCTTCTTATTTTTTCATTCCTACACTATATTGTTTTTGTTTTTTCGTTTATTTCTAGAAAGTTAATGAATTATAGTTTCTAAAACATTTTTTAAATTATTTTTTTGAGATTCCGAATAATTATTATGATTTTTTAAAAATAATAAAAGTGAAAAAATCGTAAAAAATAGTAAAAAAATGAAAAAAAATTGGGAGAAACGCTGTAAATTCATTAAAAATCATTGTAAAGTGTTATACTAAGTGAATCAAATGCAACACAAAATCTATGATTCTCTCGAAAATATCCCACTACAATCCAATTTTATTTTTTTTTTGACCACCAGAATACAAAGTGAAAGTACGGTCCACCATTGTCCAATTGGTGAAAATAGGGATTATTAGAATATATATATATATATATATATATATATATTTCTTTGGTTTAATATGATTAAAATTTTGACTATCATTTGAGTATTTTTTAGGAAATTGGATACGTTAAAGTTAGATAAGGATAAGTCTAACTTACCATTGAGCCTTACTTAAGTATATGAGACAACTTTACATTGGCTAACATATTCATGGTAAAGAGAAATTAGAAACGTATCATAGTGATAAAATCTTGTAGATTACTCAACTCCTGTTATTTTTAATTTGACACTCTTTCAATTCCTTGCTCGTGGGTCCCAACATGCATTACTATTTGTCGAGGTACGAGAGATTGATTCAATTCTAAAAAACATAGACATTAACGTGTGAGATGGGCACGACGCGACACTGACACTCGAATACGTGGATCATGAATATTTCAGGACACAAACGTGTTGATTGTAATGGATACATAGTATGGAAATATGTTTTTTCTATTTTGGACAACATAATGCTTATGATTTTACATTTTCAGTCTTGCAGAAAGTTGCACTCTTGATAAAATAATAACAATTTTTTCATAGTATGTGCATTCTGCTAATACCACTAGCAAAAGTCTCTTTCTTCATTCCATGTCTATGTTGGATAAATGTTTGAGTATGCCCAAAGTGTGTCTAAAAATGTTGGTGTCATATATGAGTACATCTAGCCAAGTGTCTGTGCTTCTAAGGATTCGAATATACCTCAAAAAAGACGTTTTGTAAAAAGAATATGAAGGAAGAAAATCACTTCATTACATTTTACTTTTGATTTTTGAGCCATTCCCGTATTGTAGTTCATCAATATAGACAGTAAGATCGAGGATGGACAAATAAGATGTCCAATTGATTCTTGCCCTTGTAACACAATTGGAATTTGTTGCAACAACAACCCCCCGGCAAGAAAAAGAAAACAAGCAAAATGGCATCACCCAGGCTCAAACCAGAGACCTTCAGTGTGTTAGACTAATGTGATAACCAACTACACCACGACACCATGTGATCCACTCCCGGCCCACAGCTAATAAAAGATCAGGCAAAATTTTGTTTGACCCGAAAAACTCGAATTGTCAGACCCAGAAAAAGTCGGGTCCGGACATAATATTTCTCTTTTTTCTATTGCCCGAACCCAACTTTAATCCAAATTTAGCTCCATCCGAATTGCACGACCCGATCTTACCCAAATAAAAATCGGGTGACGATATGAATTTCACGTCCGAATTGTGACATTGACCAAATTTGACTGACCTGAATTTACCTAGAACTGAATTTTGCTAACACTACTGATAATGAAAGAGTAGTAAAATAGTCGGATCAAAATTAGAAGCAAAGGAGAGCACATTCTAAAACTAATCAGAACATAGTCTCACAAGTCACAAACAAGGAATCATGCTGAAAATTTGGAATAGTTATCTAACATGTTTCATATTTGCTAGGCAAGAGAAGAACAAGGGCAAAAGTTCAAAACCACATATTACCAACATACTATGATACTGTATGGCTATGTTTAGTTGTTTACTGATGATGGATGCATAAACCAAGGTTATTTGTGTAATCCATTCCACAGCAGTCATTCTTGTGAATCACAACATCTGTTTGTGCCTGAAAAAATTACTTATTTCACTCACTCATACAAGCTGAATTGTTGAGAATATCACCTGTACCCAAAATGAAAGAAAAACCAACTTCTAAAAGAAACCGTTACCCTAGGAAATTTATATAAATATTCATTGACTAAACACACACAAGTCTTCTAGTTACCAGGAACGTTCCCAGAGTCGTTAGTCTGGAGCGTGGGTCACTAATTATTACAAAAATTTAGTTCAACTTTGACTTCTGAATGGAGAAATTGGGCAATGATACGAGTTTTGGAGGAATGTCTAACTTTTGATGGAATTAGTATTTACAATAATTTTTTATACCAATGTTTTTGACAAATACTATTAATTATCAACTATAAAAACTTGGAATATGCATTGGTCACGCCAACGATTACAACTGACGCCCTAATAGAATTAACCCATCCGATTTATATATTTTAAGTACTTTTTTTGTAAATTTTCAAAATTATGATAACAAATATAATTTCACAATTTATATGTAGTATTATAGTTATAGAAGTCAATTATATATTCTTTTTCTCTAATTTAATATGTAAATATGTGAGTTTTATATAAATCAAAATTCTTAAAGAGATGTCTTACCCCAAGACTCATATATATTATTTTCAAATTATGGGTGTATTTGGTGCAAAGGAAAACCATTTGTTAGGAAAATTGTTTTCCTTGTAAAATGATTTTCTTAGAGAATGAATTTTCATTTGATATTTTCCCGTGTTTGGTACACAGAAAAATGGTTTTCTTGGAAAGCAACTTTCACCTGCTTGCCAATAAGGAGACACACAAACACACAGACACACACACACACACACAGATATTAAAGTGGGTATGTGGGAGAGAGCGGTGGAGAGGGGGGGGGAGAGAGAGAGAGAGAGAGAAATATTAAAACATGTGTATGAGAGAGAGAGTGGTGGAAAAAACGAGAGAGAGAGAGAGATTAAAACACATGTATGAGAGAGAGTGTGTAGAGAGAGAAAGAAATATTAAAACTGGTGCATGAGAGAGAGAGAGAGAGAGAGAGAGAGAGAGAGATTAAAATGGGTGTATGAGAGAGAGTGGTGTAGAGAGAAAAAGATGAGAGAGAGAGAGATATATCAAAATGAGTGTATGAGAGAGAGTGGTGTAGAGAGAGAAACAAGAGAGAGAGAGAGAGAGAATTATTAAAACAGATGTATGAGAGTGGTGTCGAGACAGAAAGATGAGAGAGAGAGATTAAAAAGGGTGTATGAGAGAGAGAGAGATTAAAAAGGGTGTATGAGAGAGAGAGAGAGAGAGAGAGAGAGAGCGATATATATTAAAACGGGTGTATGAGAGAGAGTAGCGTAGATAGAGAAAGGAGAGAGAGAGAAATATCAAAATAGATGTATGAGAGAGAGTGGTATAGAGAGAGAGTCGAAAGAGAGGGAGAGAAAGATTAAACGGGTGTATGAGAGAGAGTGGTGTAGAGAAAGAAAGATGGGAGAGAGGCATACAGAGAGAGAAGAGAGAGAGAAAGAGAGAGATTAAAACGGATGTATGAGAGAGTATGGTGTAGAGAGAGAGATAATAAAACGAATATAATGTATGAGAGAAATCGAAGTAGAGATAGAAAGAGAGAAATATTAAAATGGGTGTATGAAAGAGAGTGGTGTGGCGAGAAAAAGATGAGAGAGAGAGTAATAATAAAACGGGTAATGAACTTCCCTATCCAAGACCACATAGGGGACTAGACCTTGTAACTAGCTGGCAATATAGGGCCAAGTGAATTTCCCTATCTGATCGAGCACAACCATGCATGAAGAAACTACCATATTTTACAATTAAATTCAATAGAAGTAGACCTAGGTAACTTAGTAAACTACATGGTGTCGGTTGGAAAATCAAAGTGATGCAGCCAACTGCCTTTTGTGTAGCATAAGAGCGCTAAGATAGGGATCAAAATCTCACAGCTCTACCAAGTTCTCCTAGAAGTGGTGTTACGAGAGAAGTAAAGATTGGGCTTCTGTGACAAATGCATTTCCCGTTGCCTTGTGTGTAGGTCACCGGGGCTTCCCCTTTGAATAGAACATGTCGCAGCAATCCCGTTGCTTTGATTTGCTTTTTTTCCGTTCCATTTTGCTTTAAGTTGGAATTTTAGGACTTTGTTGGCTTTTTATTTTTTTGAGAAATCTTTAGGAATTGTTATGCATATTTTATGAATAGTTTATGTAAAGTTACCTTTATATAGGAAGGAGTTAGTGGCAGAGAGGGGGCTTTAGGGACATGTGTAGGGTTACGTTAGACATGGAAGGGGAAAGAACTGGACTGTGTGATTAACTTGAGTAAGGAAAATTGGTTTTCTTAGGGTTTTGACTTAGGAAAATAATTTACATATGGAGGGGGAGGGGGGGGGGGGGAATGATTTTTCTGGAAAATGGTTCTCCCCATTTTCTGTCCACCAAACTCAGGAAAATAGGAAAATCATTTTCCTGAAATGGTTTTCATCCCCACCAAGCACATCTTAAATTATCTGCCACTCCTAGGCATTGCTTGGGTTCCCTCTTAAAGCTTCATTCAGAGATAATAAAATCCAACTTGGTTCTAGTGCTACAGTTAAAGGCCCATATTCCTCATGCGAAGGGCTTGTCCATGTGCCTCTAACTTGGTTGTGTGAGTCCTTGAGAAATGCCACTACAAGCCAACTTTATAAGCCTATCTCTCCAAGTCTCCAACCCACCATGAACACTTTCAGAACATTTAAACCAAATCCAAGAAGAGAGCTACCACATGCTCTTTTCTTCTTCAAATTTGATTGTCCTATTTTCATAGTGCGGGGGTTCGGAGAAAAGCAGTTTAGGCAATTTCAACTATTTAAAATATACATCACATTCCTAAAGTTGTGCTAAACTCATTGTAAGACCATTACTTGCACAAAAACAAGTTTTAAGGCTCTTGAAAACCATAGTCTAGGCAACAAGAATAACACTGTTATTTTGAAGAGTCGTCACTTAATTTTACGGGAAAGTATGAGAAAACCTAAGGAAAAAAGAGACTTTGCCTACAAACCAAATTACCGAGTTTGGGGTAAGGTTACGAACTCGAAATGCAAAGACCTTTGAGTCCGCCTGTCACTTAAGGAAAGATTCTACTAAAAGTTTAAAGTATATTTTTATAAGATTTGGAAGAGAAAGAATGTAAAAGATTACATTTTAAATCATTCAGTCATCCATTACAAAATGAAATAAAGGAAAGAAAGTCTCACGTTATTGCATAGATTAAAGAATGATAACATAAAGGATAAAGATATGAAATTGTACCTAAACCGAGAGGAAACGGGAACCTTTGCCTAGCCTCGAATACCCTTTATCTCCAAACAGCTAGTAAGAAGCATGGGTGTTTCTATAGTTTTGTGGTATTTGTGGCTTGTTTTGTGGAAAATATAAGAAATGGGGTAAATGATAATAGGATGAAATGTGTTTGTGGGATGAAGATACTAGGATAAGGTGGTGATAATGGTGGGATAATAATGTGAGATGATAAGAGAATAATGTGATATGATAAGAGAATGAGAGAATGAGTTGGAGAGGGGATGATAAGATGAGGAATTCGTGTCCTCGCTGAGGCAGAAAGGAGCACTATTTATGTGTTTAACATACATGCATATGCCCATGCTTGAGCTCCAAGATTACATAGTAATCTTAGTTGTCAAGGACGACCGCGCGGACTCACAATGTAGCACGTGGCTTGACTGGACAGTGGGGTCATCAAGGGGGATGATATATCCTCGTGTAGTTCGCACGGTCATCTGTTCCTTAAATGTTGTTTTTACCTAGGACGGTGCTGAGATGTGATGTAAGGGATGAGGTGTCGCACTTTTCTTTTGGGCTTGCTATGGCCTCGCGGCGTTGAGGCTCTTCTAAGAGCTTTGGGCTTTGTTTTGAGCTTTTTTTTTGCACGGGTCTAGGTTTTATACTTTTTCTGTTTTTTTTAGGTTTATCATTTGCAGATTTGGCTTGGCTCAGTTTTCCCAGTCCTTTATTTATATACAAGAAAATATAAAATATTTCAAAAGTGTATTTAAATGCATATTAAACTAAGTAAAAATCATGGTGTCTACAGATATCCCCCACTTTGATTGAGTCCGAATAGGACAAAAATCAAAGTAGTTTCGATTGTTGGACACCGATCTTGGATATGATTCTTAATTTCAAAGCTTGATACGACGCTTGGAAGCTGGAAGTCTTGCGCCTAGCTGTTGGTAAAGTTGATGATCTCGAGCGAGAATGACACTCTACTTGACTGTCGATGAAGGATGCGATTTGTCGTGGGTCCCGAGCAAGAATGATACTCTACTTGATGTGATGGATGATCTCGAGCGAGAATGATGCTCTACTTGACTGAATATGGATGACAATTTGTTGTCGGGAGACTACACCCAACACGATATTAATGGCTCCATTTGAATGGTGATTTGTCACCGATGTCGTTCAGACTGGATGTCGTTGTTTGGCTATTTGTTGTTGGGAGACAGCACCGAGCGCCATGTCGATGGCTCCATTTGAGTGGTGATTTGTCACCGATGTCATTCAGGCTTGTTGAGGTGCGACAATTTATTGCTGGGAGACTACACCGAGCGAGATGTCGATGGCTTCATTTGAGTGGTGATTTGTAACCAATGTTGTTTAAGTTAGATCTTTCTTGCAAATGAAAGGAATATCTATTAGTTCAATATTGAACAAATTTAATGAAAGGGAATTATTACCTCTTTATTCTTGTTGTTTTGGGTTGGCTTTCTGTGTACCTTTAAGTCACACATCATCTAGGATATTTGCATACGGGTACCCGAATTGGGCGGAAAAGGTAATGGGCTTAAACATTAGAACCGTGCATGAGGGCCCATCCAACGGCTATGTAATGCCTCGGCCCCTCCTGGGTCGTGGACATTACCGGGAACGACTTCAAGGAACGTTGACTGGCCCCACAAATCACCACGAGTCTTTCCAATGCCTGGGAAAACTTCCCAAGAGGTCACTCATCTTAAGACTACTCCGATCCAAGCACGCTTAACTAAGGAGTTCCCAGCGGATGAGCTACCATAAAAGAAGGTGCACCTTGGTGATATAAGTAGTCATTTCAAACCCTTTAAGCCACACTTTACCCATATATCCGGGGTGTTACATGCTATATTCCAAGTCAACCTTGACGGCCGCGCAAACTAGTCTTGGGAGGGAAATTTTTGTCCTTTATTGATGCAGCTTTTGCATGTGACTGTTGGTCAGATGTGTAGTGATTGGCTCGTGGGCCGCACGGTTGGTAGCCGAGCCCAGTGAAATTTTGACACGTGGACATTGTGGGGCCCACTCTTGGGTCTATATATACCAAGCCTCGGCTAAGCACATCCCCATAATTCATTCGAAGCTCTTATTGAAACTCCAGTATTCTTCTACTCTTCTCAAATCTTCTTTTGAGTTTTTTGTATTTTTTGAAGCGCAATGGCCTTTTTGGGGAACCCGTAGAAGGGCCACACAAAAACCAGTTTGATAGTGTCCATATGTTCGAGCTACGCAAAGGGAATACCTGAGCAATGATTTCACACTGGATCAACTCATCTTCCGTCCTGATGAGCATGCTTGGTTCTTTCGTTCTCATGGTTCGGTATGATTTTATTTTAGATACTTATGCTTCCATCTTCATAAGTTGCTTGATATCTTGCTAGATAATCTTTACTTGTCCTTGAATTTTGCATGTCCCAACACTTTAAGTTTAATTCTAAGTATGTGCTACTTTAAATTTTGCTTTTAAAAGCATTATTATCTAAATGGTTATTTTTGCAATTATCATGTGGTATACCTTCCAATACCTACATAGGTTTATTAAAGTTTTAAATTTTAAAAAGAACCATCAATAATTATTGTAGAATTCATCATAAATTTATCAACATTATTGTGAAATTCATCAATAGTTTTAAAATTTATTGATTTTTAACAAAAATTCATCATGAAAATTGGTCTATTTTAATACATATGATGTATTCAACCAGGGTGTATGACATAATTTGCATTAGTTTTGTAGAGCTTATAAATAATGCTCAAAATTTTGTATAACTATAGTACTCCGTGCATGATTTTTTGGAAATGAAAGTTTTAAAAGCATTATTATCTAAAGGCTTATTTTTGTAGAGCTTATAAATATTGGCTGGATTTATCTTTGAGATTAAATTGGTCAATTTTTAATTTTGGATGAGAAATTAATTTGTTTTATTTTTTCGGGACAGATTAAATTTGACAATTCAGACAAATTTAAATTCGAGGGGAAATCATATTCAAATAATACAGATAACAATTTCATTTAGACACTTTTTGATATATTTTTATTAATAGAAGTGATGTTCACAAATCACAATTGTACAAAATGCTTAATAATTATAACATATGAATAATATATACGTTATCTTTTAAAGCTTTTTTTATTTTATTTTTATTTTTTTTGTTAGCGTTCGCCAAAATCAGTCTCTTCATGCACTCTTATGTATATGGGGAAGACTGCATATATCTGAATTCCCTCAAACTCCGCTTCAATGAAATTATAATGAGGATCGTCATTATTGTTGTTTTTACTTATTAACGTTTGCATGTCAGTTAAATGTGTATAAAAATTTACAACAAAATATTTAGGGCAGACCCTTTTTATAATCCTTATTTAAAACACACTAATAAAATTACACTGGAAAGTGGATACTAATAATTCCTGTGGAAACCTTCAAACAAGGGGTGGTGGCGCAGTTGGCTAGCGCGTAGGTCTCATAGCTTGATTGAGTTATCCTGAGGTCGAGAGTTCGAGCCTCTCTCACCCCAAACCCAAGTTTTTTCTTTCTCCCTCTACCATTCAAATTTAGAGTCGGTTTCCTTGCCGAGGCTCAAATTTTGACAAGAAGGAGCCCCTTTAGATGTATAAAGACTCAAGAGTTGGGTATCCACTAATTTCTCTTCAATTACATTAAACTCTTATGTAAAAAAATAAACCTCTGGATATATGGCACTATTATGAGCAGGTTAGCATGCATATGGTTCTTTCCAAGTTGAAGGTTTTAACAAGGATTTGCTTGGCATAATATGCTTCGAGTGAAGCAAAGTGGTGACATGAATAGTTGGATGCTGCATTATTTATGTGTGTCGTGATTCGTGAACAACTTGAAATGTGACATATTTGGTGCACGACATAGATGGCCCAACTCATGATTCCTTATTGGAAACTAGAGCAAGGCTCTTATTGTACCAAGTTGGCACATTTTCTACCAACCAGTTGTCAAAGTGTATCAAATAGATTTGGACCAGTTAATCATCGCCATCAGCTACTTTAATGTTAACAATTAAAGTCTTAATCAAGTTTATCTGAATGATCCCACTCCTTCACCTTATAATGTACTACCTCCATCCGTAAATGACTGTCAAATTTTCTAACTACCTTATCCCTTTTTATTTGTCAATTTTATAATTTCAATGATTAAAATATCCATGTTATCCTTATTAATGATGCGTTGAAAGTTTAAATACTCTTAAGATGTGAACAACCATTGCTAAATGATAGGGGCATACTTGTCCAAGTGTAATTTTTTTTACTAAATTTTCTAAGGACATTGAACTTATAAAATTAGTTACAGTGACACTCAATAAGGGACAAAGGTAGTATATCAACTGGTGGAGGTCAAAATCAGAGCATGGTACTGTATTCTTTGGAGCATCTGAATAGTATCAGCATTAAATCTAGTGTCAGGCTGAAGGATGAAGCAATCAAAGCCAGGTGAAAGCTGCATCTCTCACATTTACTCTGTTGTCTGTTGCCCTTCCAGACAAGGTACAAACACTGTCAAAATTTACTTGGAAGGAGCAAAGGAACAGCAGAAAGATTTAAAACGTGGTATTGGATCCTCATATAACCTGAATTCCAACTTTCAGCCTGTACCACCTAGGAAGCTTCCTTACATTTTTCAAATCTTTTTACACCCCGGGTACTTCAATCCAATGCATAATTAGACCTAACCCTACAAATCCAATGCAAGAAAACCCGAGTCGAGTTTTCTGAATAGCTAGATGACATATGTACAAGATGTAAACAACTACAAAGGAGACGAGGATCTCCGGATTTGAGCCTGAAAGGGGTTTTCACACAAGGTTACCGTGGCGGATGTTTAGGTTGAACCTCTTATTATTACTACAAGTTCATACTTCTGCTGTCAGTTTGAGTCATGTTTGAGTGTGGTGTCAGATTAGGAGGTGGCCACTGGATGCGGTCCGGAGGGCATGGCAGAGGGACTGGTTGAGCAATGAAGGTCGGGACTTCTTCTCCTGGCATCAGCACTGACACTTCTTTGGAGTACACATTCATCTGAACATAATTAGAAGAAAATTAGTGACACTCCTTACTTACAAAGCTAATCCATTGTGACATAAGGAAGAACTTGATTAAGCAAGCCACACATATTGATGTAAGTGGTATTCTAACACTAACATACTATAAATCCTAGAGACTTCAAACTGCTAAACTAGCTGACCCAAATGAAGGAACATATAACACACACTACATCACAAACTCTTGGAGCCGTGTACATGATATCATGCATAAAAGTAGATTTGGAAAACAATTAACGGTTGTCAATTTACCAACCAAGGCCACATTTGAGGAAACTTGCATTTAACCGATACTCAAGTAGCCCAATTTTTCAACTTATTCTGACCAAACTTATTCTGAAATAACCTATGTGAACTTATATTCAACCAACTTATTATTAAATTACTTTCAGGAACTTATATATGAAACCTTTTTGTAAAACTTATTCTAAACTGAACTTATCTTCTGGGGATTTGACAGCATTACCTTGACTACAAATTCATGTGGAAGTTTGAGGGACAACACTTTATGTATGCATGTTGAAGGCATTATGTTAATAATAAGCCAATTCCTGCCAGTATAATTAACCAATATATTCCATGGGCACTGAGTGCATGAAAATGAGAACTATTCAAGCTTTTTTTTTCTTTTTCCTCCTTTTAGGGGTCAAAAAGGAAGAACACATAATTTCACACAAGACTTTTCATGCATATTCCCCAGGGTTAAAGGGGTAAAAAGCATGCAAGTTACCCCCTTCACTAACTAGAAAGTATTTAACATCATAGTTGTTAGCTCGTTTAAGTTCTAGTATGATCCAATAAAAATTAAATATTGGAAACTACTACTCTATTATATCCAAAAGTAACAGACAGGCTACCAAGACTCTTCTTTTACTTTTTTTATTATGGGTGCAGGGGATACTAGGTAAACAATTATACAAGCTATGCTAATTATGCAATTAAACAAGAATAGACTCCAAGTCTGGTCCAACACCCTCATCATAATGGCACACCGAAAGGCAGGTAGTCTAAGTTGATAACAAAAATGAGGCTGACAAGACACCCAGATCTTAATCACAGATTCAAATCAATGATTAACTCCAGTGTTTCTATCCAAATTCCAATTTAAGCAACAAATAAATACACCCTAAAACAAGACACACAAAAAAAAAAGGTTGGCTTTGCCATGAAGGAAGGTGTTTGAGTAAATGAGAAAACAATTAGCAGTAGTAGTACACAAGTCACACATGTGGGACATGATATCATATGCTACAATTGGTAGCTGATGGGCCATGGCATGGCATATATAGAGCTCTGCCATTTTGGTAGGGTTCAACCCTAAGTGGAAATCAAATGAGTAGTAACCAACTAATGGCCCATTGGGCTCCTCACTATCTCAACATTCAGCAGACAATTAGGTTGTTGAGCCATTGCTTTTACTCAATCAACATGAAGAAAATACAAAACAGAATTCATGTCACCACATGTGGGGGATTTTGACAAAATAAAAATGAGTGACATAAGCTTTTCAGAGTTCATAAATGCAAGGCTCCATCCATTCATGCAGCATTGGCTAACAACAAACAACATGTCATAGTATGTTGCACTCTTGTGACTTGTGAGTGACTACTTGCTTCATTTACAGCCTTGTACCTGGGACTTAGGGATTCTGGCAAACCAAATTGTTATGGTACAAAGTGTTCTTTATTACAATATTTGATGGGACCATGGGGCAATAATGTCCTCAAAATTTGAATCATCACTCATCACCTTTTGTTTCTTTTTCTTTTCTTTTCTCTTTCACCCTTTTTTTCTGTTGGGTAGAAAGCAATCATCAGTCCAGATAGGTCCAGTACTACCAAGTCACACCCATGTGAATTATGCAAATGAAAAGGTAACCTATATTATTATACTACAAATAAAAAGATAATATCAACAGTGAAGCTGAAATCAGAGAGGTGGTAACAGAAAAGAAGGGCAAAATCAGCATGCAAGATGTTGTTAGTTTATGCAAAAGTTTATCCAGCATGATGAACAATTAGAGAGGCAACCTACTGTGTTTTTCACAAACATAATTGACCTCTTGGCCACTTATTTTCCTTAAAAATGACAATTTCCCTAAGTACTCTTGTTTTTTTTTTTCCTTTTTTGTGGGGTCAGGTAAATTCTTTCCCTCATTAATGTTAGTAAGACTTATGTAGTAGAATACTGAAGAAAATCCTAATAAAAAGAGGCTAAAAGATTAGCAAAAGCACAAATGCAAAACCTCCCAGTGTGAGAGAGGTTAAAGATTAGCAAGCAAGTGCACAAATGTACAATGTTGCTGCCATTCTTTAGAGAAATTTCTAATCTCCTACACTTGATTATGTTAATTTGTAGTTTAGTATCATGTACTGAACTGAAACAACTTTCCCAAAACCCAGAAAAGTACTCCTATCAATTCACACATAGCAAAGGGAAAATTAACAGAACTCCAGAAACAGTAGAGACAAATTGCAAACGAGCAAAAAAGGGTGCAGCTTAATTTCCGAGAAGAAACAAAAGGAATCCTAAAAGAGAGAAAACGAAAGAAATACTTTGACACATTACAGAGCTAACCAAATTTCCCAAATCTCCAAACACAAACTCATTGAGGACAAACATCAAACAGGCATAAACTAACCAAAAAATAGTCTGAAAAAAAACTCACCTTTGGAGAAGGGTAACCGAGCTTTGAATGAAAACCCACTTGAGATTCAATGTCTCGCCGGCGTTCCGGCGACATGTCCGGCGAGTTTGGCCGGAGAAACCTTTCAAAAATGGCCATCACAAGGAACATTGAGATCAGGATGGCAGTAGCAACAAACCCAAAAGATACTGCATTTACAGAACTATCAAATTGCCTCCAATTTTCTTCTGATCTTTCAACATTTAACGGAGGAGACCCACTTGGCTGCCATGCCCAACTCCCCTTTTCCGCCATTGGAGCTGCTCAAATTTACCAACCAAGAAAGACCAAACCACAGAAGCTTCTAACCCCAAAAAAGCTTGTCTCTTAACAGCAAAATCCAGCTTCTGATTGCTTGTAATGAAGCTGTCAATGGTAATTTAGAGAGAGAAGAGAGAGACTTGAAAAAGGAAGGAGCTTGGGAATTCGTATAGATAGTGAAGAGTTCAAGGTTTCTGATGCTTTGTTTACTCGTACAAGGGAAGAATAGGGTGAGGGGGAGGGAGGTGAGAGAAAAGTGTCACTCGGGTGTTTGTCCTAAGGGCTTCACTTGTTCCTTTCAAAGCTAGAAAATGTGTTTGTCAATGAGATCTTATGCATTTGATGACAACTTTTTATTTTTTTATTTTCGTTTATTCTTTTTAGTTGAAGTTAGCCCATTAGAATAAACTAAGCTTATTCTCTAATCTCTATGCACTTTCTGTATAAATATTAATCACCATTTCCAACTAATTCACTATAAGGGAAACTTTCAAATTTAAATATAAAAAATGGGTAGTTTAGGTCCTTGGATTATGGTAAATGTGATAATCTATTCTCTCATGGTGGATAGAAATGAAACCATTTGGATTCTTATGGAACTTTTTCTTAAAAATATTTTAAAGCCTAAAGCATGCTGAAAAATTCATTTCACAACAAATGTAAAGTTATGTATAATACAATAGTTAAATAACAAAAATTTAAACAACTGACCTATTACTGTACAGTCTCAATAGGATCAAAGAGCGATACTAAATCGTTTTAATTAGAATCTATAAGGTCATCCGCAATGGTGATCCATGCTTGGGTTGGATTGGTGGGGGTCCACCCTTTTAAAGTGGTGTAATCATTAGTAGTGATCCAACTCCAAATAAAGGCAATCTAATTGTAAAGATCACTTAGCAATATTTTATTTAAAAATTATATTGTGGTCCCCACTTTTAATTATTTTAGTATTTGTGGAGTATTTATTTATGTTATTTATTTTAGAAAAGAATATGGCAACGGAAAACAAAAAATATGACAAATGAAAACAAAAAATATACTACAACAAAATGATATATTAAAAATAATAGTAGAATAATTGAGTATTGTAACTAAAAAATTATTACAAATTAACAAAAAAATATAATATATCTCAAGTTGACAATAAACATTGCAACTAGAGAAAAAAATATTACTGACATGGAAAATATTAATTGGGCATGGGAAGTTGGGAGTTGGAAAGAAATAATGGCAAAATTAGAAGAAAAAAAGGGAAATGGTAAATAATTAATGACATGGAAAATAAAAAAAGGAAAAATAAATTGAGCAATCCATTCTTTGCTTGCTCGGTTTACCGATCCATCTCACCCAATTTTTTTTCAACATGATCCAATCTCCTTTGGATCACCATTAAAGTGGGTGGATCACACAAAGATCGCTCGCCACGTCAGCGAGCGATCCAATATGGATCACGGTTAAAGTTGGCCTAAAGCATCTCTCACAATATCAGCTATTTATGTACTCGCATTATCCAACAACACTCTTAAAGATTGCTCACTATTTCAGCTTCCTTTCTTTTTACACTTTTTTCTTTCTAAAGTACTTACATCACTCTCTTATAAGCACTGACAATTTTCATCCTCATAGTGTTGCTCATCTCCACGGTTCTACCCACTTCCTTATCAAGATTATCATGCTAACTCTCATTAGAATTGCCATTACACATTAACTTATAGTAGATTCAGGGGCGTAGCCTTGGGGGTGGGGGGGGGGGGGGTAGCTAAGGACATGGCCCTCGCCTTGATAGACAAAATCATACTATTTACATTAAGATCTAGTCAAATATTTGTAGAGTATTGGTTATAGCTTATTTATTTAAGCAAGATGTCAAGGGTTAAATACATTTTCCTAACATTGTTTTTGGGTTTTGCCCAATTATTTTTCCAAATCTACTTCTCTTCCCTCCTTTCCTTATTTTTCTTATATAAAAATGGCTCACCCAAAAAATATGTCCTGACCCTGCCCCTGAGTAGATTGGAACAACTTGACAACTATTGGGGTCACTTTCCTAGATGGTTTTATCCTACGTATTGCATGTTTAAGTAAACACCATTTAGATTCAACATTGCTTTCTGTTTTCTCCCTTGTCTAGTTTGGGTTATAGCATCCTTGTCGATAGAATCCTTAAAGCCAAGGGAAGATCAAGACCTAAATTAATTGAAAAAGTTTCACTCTTGATAGTTCAACATGGGATGCACCTCTTGTTCTACTCCTGAGAAGGGAGTATCATTTGCATGAGATGTCCAAAAATCTCTAAAGAACCTAAGTTGGCTCAAACGAGCTACAATTGGATTTGAAATAGTTTTCTTAGGGTCCTCGAACTCGTTTTTACCAATTGGAAAACTAGCATTGGCATCCAACATCTAACGGGTATCATCTACAACCTCAAGAGAGTCTTTAACAATATTCCCTACCTCCAAGATTGACGAGCCTATTGCCAATTAACCTCTTGGTCAATAGAAACCTAAGGCTCCACAACCTCCTCATGGTTCCTAACCGTCATTAAGGATTTATTAACTGAATTTTTAGGAACCTATTTTCAAACCGTGTGATTGTGGCCATAAGATTTAGATACACCCTAGCGAAATTTAGCCTATAAAACCTTTAACTTATGGCAATGCACGACCATTGTTTTTTCAGTAACTGGATATCGATTAACCCGTAAGATTTAGACACATCGTAACCAGATAAACAGGCAACCGAACATCGATTAACTATTTTTTCGGTTCAGTTACCAATTAACTATGGTTAACCAATGAAAATCGCCTCAACTAACTAAAAATTATATCAGGCTGGCTGTAACACCCCCAGGTTGTTAACCACTAGATTAAACTAATGATCTATTTAACCCAATGATTAGCGTAGTGGATTATCACCTAAGGTATTACCGCCGTCCACGGAAGTGGACAAGGCTAAACACAGCCCAAACTCACATAGCTACAGCAACCCAAACACATGATTATATCAAACTAACCACACAAACAACCCATAATATCAACTATCACAAAACCAAACACTTTAAACCAACTCTTTAACACGAATTAAAAACTCGTCATTATACATAAATTAAAGTACGGCTTCCAAGCCTGCAAGTGAGCAACTCCCAGTTCACCTGTTCTTAAGTTTGCCTAGGGGTTCGTCCGGTTGGTGCCATTTCTTTTCCCTTCGCCGAATTTCCTAAAATCTCTTTAATGACTCGTATGTAAAACTTGACATAAATCACACTTAACTTATACATAAAACTTGACTTTGGTTTCTCGTAAAACATGCCTTATAGTCCTTGACATACCTAATCTATAATTCTTATACTTTTAAGTCAAATAACTTAAATAACATAACTACTTAAAACTTGGTTGTCGTATTATTATCTTGAAGGTTCCCTACTTGCGATCATCGGCTAAACCTCTGTATGCGCATACCCGGATGGATCAGGAGATCCGTATGATATCATGTCCTGGCAAGGTTTTCATGGGGTGCACTTATGACACGAATAACATGGTGTGCACTGTGGCACGGTATCATGGTGTACACGAAGGCACGACAACATGGCATGCATAAGGCACGATAACATGGTGTACACGAGGCACGGTAACATGGGCGGGGCCTTTAATTAGATGGGAAAACATGAAAATCTCACTTTGTTTTAATCTTGGTTTAGCTTAATTCCAATATGACTATTCCAAAACTAACCTATTCAAAACATGCTCTTGGATTAACTTGCCCCACTTAGAACTTAACTCATGAAAAGCCTTTAGTAACAAAAGCACTTATTTAACATAAAATATCTATCATAAAGGATGTGTAGCAAAAATACTTTGGGTAAGATATTGTTAGGATTTTAATTATAAGAGCAGAATTGATCAGCGGAAGCGAAAATAAGAAGATGACTACTGGATATCGAGATAAAATAAATGCGTGCAAGATAAAGGGGACACAAAGATTTTTACGTGGAAACCCAAATCGGGAAAAAACCACGGGCGGCCCAAGCACAAACAAATCCACTATTGGTAGAGAGTACAACGAACGATCTCCTCCCGAGATCCAACAAAGAGAGTATTACAAAGATCTCAAACACCGAAAGAGATCCACCCGAAAGAGCCACATGCTCTTAGTCAACAAAACTCTCAACAAAACCTCTCTCACCATTGGAATACGAAATTTCAGAATATCTGAATACACCTCCTCCCATAGGAGGTGCCCCAAACTTGGCCACAATGGGCACCAAACTTGGCCGCACCAAACAAGGCGAACTAGACCCACTATTTATAGGGAAAACTCCCTATAAACCTACCTTGACTCCCACTCCAATTAGATTTAGAATCTAATACAATTAGGAAACCTAACATAATAAGGAAACCTAAATAATATCCTAATACAATTAGGAAACAAATAATTGTGGGATTAAGAGACTGGGTGATTTTAGGACACTTTCCTAACAGATATCTTACTTAATAGACCATACTTTGGTACATAAAACCACATGAAAACTTGCTTACACTTGAACATGATACATAAAATTAGTATAAATGAGATAAATCTCAAAGTAGACATACCCTATACATAACATAAATAGAACGGAAAGTTAAACCTTAAAAGTTATAGACAATATACGTACCTGAACAGTTGAACACTTACACACACTCACTTAAACCAGCAGAGACTTGAACAGTTGGGCGCAACGACCTCTTAGAAATACTTGAGAAAGAACAAGAATCATAAATTACAGTCTATTCTTATTGAGATTTGTAACAACCCGCCCCAAAACCATGATTAATTAAATACAAATTACCGTAATTATTTAAATTATGTTATAAATTGTTCGCGTTTACCTTTATTTATTTATTTATTCATTTACTTATTTATTTATTGTTATCGGTGTCAAGTCTCGTGCAGGAGATGGCTAAGGTGCCGAATTATCGGATTAAAAATCTACTTTACATATTCATTCAATGAGTTAAAGTATTTCAGGTTATACGATTTATGTTATAAATTTATTTACCGAGGATCAGTTGAATATTTTATGTCTCATTTTATGTATTTTAGCATCTCAATTTTAATCTTTTTTAATCACATTTCCTTTATATAATTTCAAGTGGTAATTTTACTCATATTATTTTATTTAATCCAAGTTCTAATTTATTTTACCAAGTTGTTACCAATTTATTACTCCTAAATTTTATTCTCTACAAACCTCACTATTTTAACTTACTAATTACAATTCTTATTTATTTGACCTAAATTTTATCATCCTATTATTTTATCTAGTGTTTATTTTACTAAATTGTTGTCCTAAGCTAGTTAATTAGAGGGAGTATATAGTAGTAGTTTTAGTTAGAAGGGTCATTTATCATTCTAATTCAAACACCCAAACACCCTCAATCTCTCTCTACTCTCTCTTCCTCCCTGTTCTGGCCGAGGCACCAGCCACCACCACCGGCGTTTTCCGGTCGCCGGAGCTTCTCGCCGCCGTCATCCTCGCGCCCCTCTCTCTTGTGTTTTCATCAATTTTTAACCTTAAGGGTAATCTCTCAAACCCCCAATTTCAATTCTTTCAAACCCTAATCTGAATTTCATGTTTTATATATGTTTCTTTTGTAATTTCTATCTATTTTACTCTCTTTTAGCATAAATTCCAAGTTATAATTGTTTTGGTTAAGTTAGGGTTTGAGTTTGGAGTATATGCATGTGTATTTGGATGAGTTCTTGAGGTTTTCTTGTTGAATTCTTGATGGATAGTGTTATAATCTTGATGCACGTAAGATTCTTGAAAAGTTTCTGAGTATTAAAGGCTGATTATGTATGTTAAGATTGTTATTAAAGTGTTATTATGTTTAATTTGGGTAAATTAAAGAGATTTTAGTGAAAGAATATCAAAGTATGATGTGGGGATGAATTGCATGTTGAATTTATGGATGCATGTGAGATTTAAGCTCTTTGATGAGTTAACTTTCAAGGTTTATTTCTGGAAATATGATGGAGTATAGCAAAAGTGAGATTTAGTTGAGAATTATTGTCAATTAAGGGCCAAAATTACCATTAGAGCTGAGTTTAAAAGCAAAATAGTTTCTGTCCAACTTCTGGAAATTTACAGAGCCTCAAAAGTTAGAGTTTAGGCCAGACTTTTACTCCATAAGATAGCCCAAGGTGTTAGCTAACCATAGGCTTTGGAATTTCTAAATTCCGTCTTGTATAGGCCGAGTTATGGCCAAAACTGTAACGTCACGTTTCGGAATACGTTTCTGGAAGTCAGTAGCTTAAGGGCTGTTTTTCGTCCCTTTGAAGATCTTTCTAGTTTTTGTGGTAAATATGAAAGTTTTAGGTCACATTGCAAGCTTTCCAGAAAGGTATGGTTTGTAATTATCCGATATCGCGAGTTTGAGTTATGAGCCCGGAAAGAAGGGCTGTCCATCTTGAAGTTTCTGCCCAGTTTATTCCTTATTAAATTCCATCTTTGGGGCCCTAAACCAATATCAATAGAGGATTTTAAGCATTGATAAGTTATGGTTATATGTTGTAATCCTATATTATGATTTTAAGGTTGAAAAGTATGGTTTGGAAGCCTAAGTATATCCTAAGGTCATCATTCCAAGGGTTTATGAAACTAAGGAAGTTATAAGTTTTCTCCTCATGGATTTTAGCTTAAAAGCCCTTTATTATTGATCTAGCTAAGATTTCTCATCTAGCTTTATAACCTCCAAGCCCTAAGTAGTTTCAAGTCTTTTGCCCTCTAAAGTACCAACTTAAGCTTGCCTCTCAATCACGTTCGAAAACACATACCCATGAATCATTCTCACTTCATTTTTAATCTCATTATCACGTCTTCGCATCATCTTTAAGTCCACGATTTCCATTCTAACCTTCAATCTTTAAGTCCCATTTTTCATCAATTTAAGCTACCTTTCCAAGATTCAAGTTCCATCATCTTAATTCACCTTTCTACGTCAATATTTTCATATAAATTCGACCCGGAGTTCTTAATTATCCGAACACAGTTTCTGTCCGGGAACATTTTGGAGCCCTCACTCTCATATATACCCTCTGGTTCTTTTGTCAAAGTTGTAGATTATGATTTTCTCTATTCCAGGATGTACTCATTTACTTCATTCCGATTTTCCTAACTCAAGTTACGTTATAATCTTTATTTTTATACAACCTGAAATTTGCTCCCTAAGTTATTTCATTTATATTTACCAAAGTTTCTAAACCTTTGAAACTAACTAAAAACCTTAATCGGTTCTTCATTTTCCATTACTCTTATCCTAGTTGACAAGTCACCAAAGCCATCTCAAAGCCGAGACGCACTGCCAAGGTCTTTATCATCCCAAGGTACGCGAATTATCCAACTTTTATATCTAATCATGTTCATGGTTCATTATATTCCTACCATATCAAGTTTTATGTTTTATGATATCATTGTATTCAAAAGTGGACCCATTTTATGTATTCTATGTTTTATGTTCTAGCTAGTTACGTGAAGTGCTAGCCTTTTAGATGCTCCTGATCAGAGTGTCCTAGACCTGGCCAGTGTCGACTGCTCAGCAGTCACCCAATCCAAATCTAGATCGATTTGGGCATGCGTGTGTGTGAGGTGCTTGCACCGATCATAAGGGTTCCACGTATTTTCTATCTCTCTCTATTCTACAACATTTACTCATGTATATGTATATGTTCATGTCATTTCAAGTTAAAGTTTCTTTTCCCTTTCCCTGTTTTCAAAATGAATTTAAATGCCGGCACTAAAACCGTTTTCGAACGGTTTTACGTGTTGGAGGTTTACGTACTGAGTGTTTCCCCACTCACGTTTGGCAATGTTTTAATGTTTTGTTTTTAGGAGGTTCGAGCTCCCAAGGCAAGGACAAGTCTATTGAGTAGCAGGTTGTGAGGTAGTTCCCGTGGTTCTATAATCGGCAGGACGACCAAGTCGGAAGTTGTATTAGTATTTTTTTTAGTTTCTAAGTTATGTATCTAATGTTTCAAGGGTTGTAAAAGTTGTTTCTTGGTTGGTTTTGGAGTGTTTGTGCCTTGTCTCTTTTGGGGACGGCGGTAATGCATCGACCTAAGGTGTTCCGCTGCGCTAATCACAGGTTTGGGATTCTAAGTAGGATTTTAATCTTGTGGTTAAGGTTGGGGTGTTACAGTTGTGGTATCAGAGCAGAAGTTAATTAGAATTTGGGATCATAGAATTCTTTAAGACATTGATTTTGTGTTATGGTTTACGGAGAAAGTTAGGCATGTGAAAATGAGTATTTCTACGGTTGGTATGATAAGTGATGATTATGTTGGGAATTGTTGATGAGCGTGCAGCTCTAAATATTGGTGTAGTATGTAAATTGCTCTTCCTCGCAGGTTTCCAAGATTTTGTAAATTTGGGGGATAGCTCTATTTATAGGGGAAATGCTGCCAAATTTTTTCCCAGGATTTTAGGAAGCTTTAGCCAAAATTTTTTAAGGGGAAAATCTAGTTAAATTTGAGTTGAGCCTAGTAGTTTATACAAGTAAAGCTATGAATATATATTGGGAAATTATGAAATATGTCAAAGTATCTTCTCAAAAGTCTTTGAGAGTTAACAAAAAGATTATAAAGTAAGTCCCAAGTGGGATTGGTGTAGGATGAAATGAGTCCTAAATATTAATATGGAATGAACCTTTCTGGAAGCCCGAAAAGTGGCATAATTTACGGGATCAAGATGAGGTACGCCTAGAACCAAAGTAAGTCAAGGACCATGAAGTGGGAACATCTACACCCGCCGCTCCGGTGGAGAACGACTTCGATTGGACCACCTTGAGGCCCAAAATCTGTCATATTCAACACATGAATACCCAGCCTCCTCCTTTAATGAACAATCATTGTAAGTTCCAACCCTCCTCTGTAGGGCTATCATACCTCGAGTTTATTATTTAAATCAAGCTTCACCTCCCACTCGTATTGTACATTCCCCTCCTAAATTCACCTTTCATCGTCGTAAGATAGCAATCAACTTCGTCAATTCTAATCATTTCCCATTTTCAAGAATTTTTAGGAGAACTTGTCATCGTTACCGACCAATTATTTTAGCTCCTTAATGTTATGCCCACACCTTATTGGCGACTCTTTCTTTTCTCAATTTCCTTTTTGGATAAGTGTCTTTATTCTAACAATAATCTACTCATACATCCAGTGGTGATCGACTACACCTATTCTATTGTATTTCTTATTTGATCATCTTTTCTCCTCCCGAAATAATCATCATTCTCAACAACATCTACAGTTCATATCCAAGATTTAGCTTAAATACAAGTTACTATTCGGCCCATTTCATCAGCTTACGCCTTGCATATCCCAAGCAAATTTTGCCAATCATTCATGCATCCCCGACACTGATTTTCATAATTCAAGAATCTTGACATATTTACCCAAAACCTTTCTCTCTGAAGCTTGAAGGTTTTCTTGCCTCTGTACAACACTAGAAACTCCACGATATTTCTGAAAACATACATAAACATCTCTCAAACCTAGATTTGATTATCAAAAGCTTACTCGAGATCTTCTCCTTCATATCAAGCTCATTTCAGCATCTCTTATGGATTTCCTTATTCATAACATCATTATAATTCTTATCCCCATCAATTGTATTACCTCTTGTTAACTACAAATATGAGGAGATAAATCTTAGACTAGTAAAGCTTAAACCTTTTTAGAATAACCAATGTTTTGCTTAATTTATAAGGACCCAACCAAGATAGAGGAGATTCCAGTGGTGCGCGAGTTTCCGAACGTTTTCCCCAAGGAAATTACGGAATTACCCCCGAAGAGGGAGATTGACGTTGAGATTGAATTAATTCCTGGAACTAGGCCAATATCCAAATCGTCTTACCGAATGGCGCCAGTAGAGCTTAAGGAGTTGAAGATACAGCTGGAGGAATTATTAAGTAAGGATTCATTAGACCCAGCGCATCACCCTGGGGAGCACCAGTGCCTTTCGTAAAGAAGAAGGATTCACGACGTTTTTCACGTATCGCAACTCCGAAAATATGTACCGAACGCGAAGCATGTTCTAGTGGAAGAACCACCGCTTTTGAGCCGAAGATCTAACCTTCGAGCAGTAGGTCGAATTTTGGATCGACGAATCAAGCAGCTATGTACGAAAGAAGTCCCCTTAGTCAAAGTGCTATGGGCGAATCAAGACGCCTCGGAGGCCACGTAGGAAACCGAGGAAAACATGAAGGAACAGTACCCCCATCTCTTCTAAGGTAAAACAAGCACGTTTAATAACCATTTTTTTAGTTTCGGGGACGAAACTTTCTTTTAGGGGGGGAGGGTGTAACAACCCGCCCCAAAACCATGATTAATTAAATACAAATTACCGTAATTATTTAAATTAAGTTATAAATTGTTCGCGTTTACCTTTATTTATTTATTTATTCATTTACTTATTTATTTATTGTTATCGGTGTCAAGTCTCGTGCAGGAGATGGCTAAGGTGCCGAATTATCGGATTAAAAATCTACTTTACATATTCATTCAATGAGTTAAAGTATTTCAGGTTATACGATTTATGTTATAAATTTATTTACCGAGGATCAGTTGAATATTTTATGTCTCATTTTATGTATTTTAGCATCTCAATTTTAATCCTTTTTAATCACATTTCCTTTATATAATTTCAAGTGGTAATTTTACTCATATTATTTTATTTAATCCAAGTTCTAATTTATTTTACCAAGTTGTTACCAATTTATTACTCCTAAATTTTATTCTCTACAAACCTCACTATTTTAACTTACTAATTACAATTCTTATTTATTTGACCTAAATTTTATCATCCTATTATTTTATCTAGTGTTTATTTTACTAAATTGTTGTCCTAAGCTAGTTAATTAGAGGGAGTATATAGTAGTAGTTTTAGTTAGAAGGGTCATTTATCATTCTAATTCAAACACCCAAACACCCTCAATCTCTCTCTACTCTCTCTTCCTCCCTGTTCTGGCCGAGGCACCAGCCACCACCACCGGCGTTTTCCGGTCTGAGCTTCTACGCCGTCATCCTCGCGCCCCTCTCTCTTGTGTTTTCATCAATTTTTAACCTTAAGGGTAATCTCTCAAACCCCCAATTTCAATTCTTTTAAACCCTAATCTGAATTTCATGTTTTATATATGTTTCTTTTGTAATTTCTATCTATTTTACTCTCTTTTAGCATAAATTCCAAGTTATAATTGTTTTGGTTAAGTTAGGGTTTGAGTTTGGAGTATATGCATGTGTATTTGGATGAGTTCTTGAGGTTTTCTTGTTGAATTCTTGATGGATAGTGTTATAATCTTGATGCACGTAAGATTCTTGAAAAGTTTCTGAGTATTAAAGGCTGATTATGTATGTTAAGATTGTTATTAAAGTGTTATTATGTTTAATTTGGGTAAATTAAAGAGATTTTAGTGAAAGAATATCAAAGTATGATGTGGGGATGAATTGCATGTTGAATTTATGGATGCATGTGAGATTTAAGCTCTTTGATGAGTTAACTTTCAAGGTTTATTTCTGGAAATATGATGGAGTATAGCAAAAGTGAGATTTAGTTGAGAATTATTGTCAATTAAGGGCCAAAATTACCATTAGAGCTGAGTTTAAAAGCAAAATAGTTTCTGTCCAACTTCTGGAAATTTACAGAGCCTCAAAAGTTAGAGTTTAGGCCAGACTTTTACTCCATAAGATAGCCCAAGGTGTTAGCTAACCATAGGCTTTGGAATTTCTAAATTCCGTCTTGTATAGGCCGAGTTATGGCCAAAACTGTAACGTCACGTTTCGGAATACGTTTCAGGAAGTCAGTAGCTTAAGGGCTGTTTTTCGTCCCTTTGAAGATCTTTCTAGTTTTTGTGGTAAATATGAAAGTTTTAGGTCACATTGCAAGCTTTCCAGAAAGGTATGGTTTGTAGTTATCCGATATCGCGAGTTTGAGTTATGAGCCCGGAAAGAAGGGCTGTCCATCTTGAAGTTTCTGCCCAGTTTATTCCTTATTAAATTCCATCTTTGGGGCCCTAAACCAATATCAATAGAGGATTTTAAGCATTGATAAGTTATGGTTATATGTTGTAATCCTATATTATGATTTTAAGGTTGAAAAGTATGGTTTGGAAGCCTAAGTATATCCTAAGGTCATCATTCCAAGGGTTTATGAATCTAACGCAAGTTATAAGTTTTCTCCTCATGGATTTTAGCTTAAAAGCCCTTTATTATTGATCTAGCTAAGATTTCTCATCTAGCTTTATAACCTCCAAGCCCTAAGTAGTTTCAAGTCTTTTGCCCTCTAAAGTACCAACTTAAGCTTGCCTCTCAATCACGTTCGAAAACCCATACCCCATGAATCATTCTCACTTCATTTTTAATCTCATTATCACGTCTTCGCATCATCTTTAAGTCCACGATTTCCATTCTAACCTTCAATCTTTAAGTCCCATTTTTCATCAATTTAAGCTACCTTTCCAAGATTCAAGTTCCATCATCTTAATTCACCTTTCTACGTCAATATTTTCATATAAATTCGACCCGGAGTTCTTAATTATCCGAACCCAGTTTCTGTCCGGGCCCATTTTGGTGCCCTCCCTCTCATTTTTACCCTCTGATTCTGTTGACAAAGTTGTAGATTATGATTTTCTCTATTCCAGGATGTACTCATTTACTTCATTCCGATTTTCCTAACTCAAGTTACGCTATAATCTTTATTTTTATACAACCTGAAATTTGCTCCCTAAGTTATTTCATTTATATTTACCAAAGTTTCTAAACCTTTGAAACTAACTAAAAACCTTAATCGGTACTTCATTTTCCATTACTCTTATCCTAGTTGACAAGTCACCAAAGTCATCTCAAAGCCGAGACGCACTGCCAAGGTCTTTATCATCCCAAGGTACGCGAATTATCCAACTTTTATATCTAATCATGTTCATGGTTCATTATATTCCTACCATATCAAGTTTTATGTTTTATGATATCATTGTATTCAAAAGTGGACCCATTTTATGTATTCTATGTTTTATGTTCTAGCTAGTTACGTGAAGTGCTAGCCTTTTAGATGCTCCTGATCAGAGTGTCCTAGACCTGGCCAGTGTCGACTGCTCAGCAGTCACCCAATCCAAATCTAGATCGATTTGGGCATGCGCGTGTGTGAGGTGCTTGCACCGATCATAAGGGTTCCACGTATTTTCTATCTCTCTCTATTCTACAACATTTACTCATGTATATATATATGTTCATGTCATTTCAAGTTAATGTTTCTTTTCCCTTTCCCTGTTTTCAAAATGAATTTAAATGTCGGCACTAAAACCGTTTTCGAACGGTTTTACGTGTTGGAGGTTTATGTACTGAGTGTTTCCCCACTCACGTTTGGCAATGTTTTAATGTTTTGTTTTTAGGAGGTTCGAGCTCCCAAGGCAAGGACAAGTCTATTCAGAAGTAGCTCCAGTTGTGAGGTAGTTCCCAGGGTTCTATAATCGGCAGGACGACCAAGTCGGAAGTTGTATTAGTATTTTTTTTTTAGTTTCTAAGTTATGTATCTAATGTTTCAAGGGTTGTAAAAGTTGTTTCTTGGTTGGTTTTGGAGTGTTTGTGCCTTGTCTCTTTTGGGGACGGCGGTAATGCCTCGACCTAAGGTGTTCCGCTGCGCTAATCACAGGTTTGGGATTCTAAGTAGGATTTTAATCTTGTGGTTAAGGTTGGGGTGTTACAAGATTAATGAAGAATATCCTAGTAAAATCCTAAGATTACTTGATAATTGGTCAAGCTTCCTAAGGTTCACTCGGAAGGCCATAACTTCTCCCACAAGCATCGAATGATTATGAATAAGGACTTTTTGGAATGCTAAGCTTATGTGCTACAACTTTCTAGTTGATCATGAAGGTCAAAAACGTGGCTAAGGAGGGTAAAAATCCCAAACTCAGAAGGCTGTCCAGAATGTACATGCATGAACACCGATTTTTCGGAGAGTCATAACTCAGGTTATAGACATCAATTTGGGACATGCAAGCTATCTATGGAAAGCTTGAAGATCATACTAAAACTTTCATGTTGATCATAAACTGATTTGGACATGGGAAAGTGCCGGAATTTGGCCATGAACACAGGACAATCAAATCAATTTTTCTGGGCAGACTCAAGTTACTGACCAAGGTTCGGTGACTCATAAATTCCACTCCCAATATCGTATAGCTATGAAATTTACCTTTTTGGAAGCTTGATAGACATTCTACAACTTCCACGTTGAACACTTAAACCAATGAGATCTCCAATCCAGACGTAAAACATGCATTTTCATACCCATCTCAGAAATCGTATATAGTTACACCTCTTTACGGTTTTGGTCATAACTTGTGATATACATATCGGAATTATGAAATTCAAAAGTTGGGTGTTAGCTAACATCTTAAGCTACCATTTTATGTAAAAATCTGGGTTAAACATATACTTTATACTTTCTGGAAATTTCATATTACAACCAGAACTGAAATACATGCCATCTTTGGTCTTGCATGCACTTTAAACTCCATTATTCTATATTAATCTTTCCTAAAGAACTCCTTAAACATAATTACTAAATTCCCAGAATTAAAACTTCAGAAATCTTCCATCCAAGATCATATTTCACACATGCAAAGCATATTCTTACCATGATTCAACATCCCAAGCATCAAGTTTCAATAATATACCATTAAACATCATAATCTTCGCTAATATAACCATTTAACCTTAAACTAAGTACATCCATCAATAAATATTCATAAAATTCATACTTCCGCAGTGAGTATATTATCCCAATCATCATGCATGCTCATACAACAACATAATCCCCACTCATTCAACCATTAGAAAACAATCTCATCACATACTTACCAAATTCTCACTCTTGTACTTTTACACTTTCAATAACCACCACTTGAGCTTATACAACACTTGATTATCCTCAACTCAAATGGAGAAAAGAAGAAGAAAGATGATGGTGGTGGCGGTGGCCGTCGGGCCACGCCTTTGGAGGTGGTTGCTTGGGGTGGAGTGCAGCGCGAGAAGCACAGGCGGAGGTGGAGATAAAGGGCTCGGGAAGATGAAGAGCCCAAAGAGACATTAGAGTGAGGGAGGGAGTATGAGTTTGTATGTAAAATCAAATGGGATTAATTCCTACCTAAGTCTTGCATTTATAGACAAGTGAGAGGCCCAAAGGCCCCTCTTCCCTTCACTTAGCCGACCCAAAGGATGGCCCAAATACAAATTATCAATTTTTTAATCTCCCTAAACCCAATTTACTTAAACCTGTTATACCGTAAAAATTTTAACGCACGATCTATGAAACCCAAATAAATATTCATATCCCGGGTACTTTCCTAATTATATTTTAACTTGACCTGGGTAAAGGAATAAAATAAAAAATATCGGGACCCGAAAGAAAATACTTGAATATCCATGATAATCATAAATTTAAATCGGGAGAAGGAACATGACAAGAATTTTTCTAATCTAAAATTTTGATGGTCGTTGCACTGTTCATGTCCTGCAAAACACATACTGGTTAGAAGAATTGGAACACGCGCTTTAATTATTATTTAATTATTTTTAACCTTGATTAAATACGTTAATAAATATTTATTAAGAGGTAGTTAATGTTGGGTTATTACACTGACATTGGGGTTGAGCCAGCTACACCCAACGTTAGACAGTAACTATTACAATTATCATAGTTCTGATTATTCAAGCAAGAAGAATCTATGATGAATTTTAATTCATTCTTCAACTTTTAAGCACTTTTGTTTGCCATTTATTTTCATTCTCATCAATGGCAAGTCAAGATTTGACATTGCGAATATGGAAAGTACTCATTAATTACCTTCTATTGTATACTTGATAACTTCTTTAATAACATTAAATAATAATAATGATGATGATGATGGATGGTCTATTGTTTACTAATCTCCAAATTTTTTGAATCTCTAATTTTTTGAATTATTAACACAATAGCTACACTACTCAACACAGTATATAGTACGCAATAGCTTAAATAAATCACACAAAACCTTACATAAATGTGCATATTTAAAAATATTTTTTTTTGAAAAAAATAGTTATCAGTTCGGTAGTTCGGAAGTCATGAGATGGAAACAAACTGAAAAGCTTATCGACTTGTCGATTCGATTAACTGTTTATTTCCCTCGATTCGGTTCAGCTAGTTCGTAGTTCGGTTTACCAGACTTACCACACACTCTTTAGTCACAAAATTCCTTAAGCACAACCAAATTTCACTAAGGGCAACTATTGATATTACATCCATGGATTCATCATAAAAATCACCCCTTACCCTTCCTAGGAGATAGCAAAAAAGATTCACCTAACGAGTTGTAGACCATCAAAAACCAGTTACAACAAGCAACCTAAAAAGCTAACAATCCCCCAACAAGCCATCCACAACATTACTTCAATTTGGTACCAAAAAAAAAAAAAAACCCAACAAAATCTATTGTTTGAATTGAACTTATCTATGGGTGTGATTTTCGAAAAAGACCATGGTGCCTATGACCATTGATAGACTTCAAATAACCAATAGGTTAAGATAGGATGACATACCACCTCGGGTAAAATATCGAGAAGAGCATGAAGAATTAACGCGCGATCAGAGAAACGACTGATGGTAAATTGTTCATTGAACTTTATCATCCAAAGGAACACTGAGGATCCTCTAGCGGCCACAGACCATGTGGTTGTGATGTGTCTTTTTCTAAATTTTCTTAGTAGCAACAGGATGATAAAATGGTACAATTAAAGGACAAAATTTGTATAAAATTTACTTCAAGTAACTTTAGCTTTTAGAATTCTTTATCTTCATTATGTTTTGGTCATTTAGATTAATTTAAACCTGGCAAATTATCTCATTCATTATGAATTATTTGAGTAGTTTTACATTTATAATATTGTTATTTTGTGATAAATATAATGAAAATTCTACCGTACAAAGTTTCAGTTTAACAACCAATTGTTAGCTATTTGAATTAGCAATATATTTAACTTAGCTGTTTAAATTAGTTGATTAACTTAATAGCTTGAATTAGATGTTCGTAGAAAATGTATCTGATAAAATTAGTCATTTGTAAGAAGTTATTCCAAAAATTACATCAAGCAGCGTTTTGAAAATAAACTTTTTAAGTCTGAGAAGCTAATATGAAAAACTATTAAGCAAACACTGCTAAAAGGAGATTCAGAGTTGGTTAACATACAAGTTACAAATAATAGTAGAAGCAAATAGGGAGATGACAGAGATTAAGACAAAATTAGGAACGAAAATAAAAACTGCAAAAATAGCAATAACAAGATTTACTTGGGAAACCAAAGAACTCGGAGAAAAACCCACGGACGACGACAACAAAAAAATAATTCACTATGAGAAGGGAGGAGTACAAAGGCAATCACTATCACATGGTGTGATATGATCTAGCATTGGAGATTACAACACAAATCTCTCAAACTCTCAACTCACAATCTCGCTAAGGATTACAATGGTGGAACTCTCTGAAAAATATTGGTGAAACTATTCTTTCTCAATATTTCTCTCTAGTTGGCACACCTAATAGAAAATATATTGTTAATCCTTTTTGTTGTGGTAATAGAGTTGTAGCTACACATGCTTCTATAGGCAAACAATGAGATTAAGATGCGTGAACTAACCTCATAACGTAAAAGCTAGAAAAACAATGCATCTAAAACTCCCTCATTATGTTTAATAATATAACTTCATAGGAAGTTTTGGGACATTCGTAACAACTGCAAATAGCTTTTTAACCTTGGTAGGAAAGTTGATAACCTCATGAAAGACATTTAAGGCTAAAAAGTAAAAGGTTACGATATCCACTAGTAAGAAACACCTTCTTGCTCAGACACTATTTGTTAGATCATGAGTTCAAGGCCTCAAACAATAGTACAAAATAAACAAGAAAGCAAATACGATTGACCCAAGGATTTAACATCGAAACACAAATCGTAAAAAACCCACAAATAATACATTATCAAGGGGCCTTTACTACCATAGTGTTACAATGACTATTCAGAGAACTTACATGGATAATCCTAACCCCATTAGAATACTCATTCTAATTCTCAACCATACACCATCACCCGCTATAATGCTCTTAAGGAGACACACGCGCGTTCCAACACCCCTCTTTGGTGCACTTCAAGGGACATCTGGTGCTCTTTCCATAAGACTCATATCATATGCCTTCAACGACCATCAATTTATAGAGAGGCTAGCCTCGGCGACTTAGCTATCAATGAAAGTTTTGGCCATCAAGCTACAACAAAACCTCAACTATAACTCCAATTAGATTTATTAAATATATAATGTAATTGAGAAACACAACATAACAAAGAAACCTAAACAATTTTGAATACAATTAGGAAATAAAATCACGTGGTTAATCTGGGGATTTTAGAGATAAATATTGCAACAAACTCCCCCTGAACAAAATTTTCCAATGGTTAAAAGAGTCCTCTTTTTTTTTTTGAAAAATTAAGAGCAAGAGCCCAATTTATCCAGCGAGGCCCAATCAAGGCCACGTTAACAAGACACAAAGACAAAACAGAAGAATAGCTCATACAATCACAACCAGAGTTCGCATCTCAGCCCCAACCCCAAACCACAGTTTGCCCTATTCAAATTAGCCAAGAATCACATGAATTTGAGTGAAATTCCTCTCGAGTTGCTCAGTTATATATGAGATCTTCCCATTTCAAGTTGCTTCCCACATTGAGATCCTTCTCTTGCATAAATTCACTGCCAGATTAGTGTAATAGTGTCATGTTCTTTGTTGTCAAACACAATCTCATTCCTTATCTTCCATATTGTCCAAGTTGCAGCAAAACATGACACAATCCATATCTTCTTCTTTGTCCTATTTGAGAACGTAACTTCCAGCCGCTGCTTGAATCACTCCTTGAAGGAGTCAGTTTGTGGGTGTGTCCCATTGAGGTCCTGAATTATAGCACCCTATACAGCATTGACAAATCTACACCGAAGGAATACATGATCAACATCTTCCCCATGTGCTCCACAGAAAGGGAAGAAATCTTGATCCGGGGATAAGAGTCCTCTCCTACATAGGTATGATATGGTGTTAAGTTTACCGATTAGTATCATCCATACCATGAAATCCACATGGGGCGGAGTGAGCTTTAGCCAGGCTTTGCAAACAATGGAGTCTGCTATAACATCTCCCCTGGCTGTAGCTTCTTGTAACAACCCACCCCAAAATCATGTTTAATTATTTATAAAGCACAGAAATTATCTAAATCGCGTTATAAATTTTTCGCGTTTACCTTTATTTATTTATTAATTAATTAATTAATTTATTGTTATCGGTGTCGTGTCTCGTGCAGGAGATGGCCAAGATGCCGAATTATCGGCTTAAAAATTTTACTTTATATGTTCATTCAATGAGTTAAAGTATTTCAGGTTATACGATTTGTGTTATAAAGTTATTTACACGTTAAGTTAATTTGTATCGGGTTTTACCGTTTACGCTATTTTCTTAACCGAAAGGGGTCTAATTATTCGACCCCGTAACATTTGTATCTTCTTGCCCAAAACTCTAATTTATTTGGGTTATATTTATTTCATTTAAGTGCAAGTAATATTTATATTTCATTTATTTGGATTTTCTACATCCAAGTGTTATTTTATTTTAACCCAATTATTACCAATTGATTTTATTTTAGTACAAGTAAATTATTTAAGGTTATTACATTACAATTATTGTATTTAATTTACAAATTCAGATTTGTACTAAGTGTTAGAGGGAGTATATGGAATGGTATTAGTTAAAGGGGGGTTATTTCATTTCAACCCATTTTAATTTCATCACAACTCTCACACTTTCTCTCTCTACCCTCTCCCTCTTCCTCACTGCCGCCAGCCCCAGCCAGCCCTGCTGGGCTTTTTCCGGCCACCGGCGCCGGATTCCACCGCCAGCTGGTGGTGGCCGCCGGCCACCCTCTCCCTTCTCTTCGGTTTTCATCAATTTTTAACCTAAGGGTAATCTCTCAAACCCCCAAATTCAAATCTTTTATGCCCTAATCTGAGTTTTATGTTTTGTATATGTTTTCTTTGCAATTTCTACTCCTTTTACTCTCTTCTAGTATAAATTTCAAGTCACAATTGTATTGGTTAAGTTAGGTTTTGATTTTGGAGTATATACATGTGATTCTTGAAGAGTTATTGAGGTGTTAGAGTTGAATTCATGGTGGATGATGTTTATATGTTTATGCATGTGGTTTTTGGGGCCTTTGATGAATGGATTTTCATGAGTTATATTCTGAAAGTATAGTGGATTAAGGTTATTTGGGATTTGGTGGTGTTTTAATATGTTTAAGGGTGAAAAAACCGAGTTAAAAACTGGAATTGTCGGTAAATAACGGTTCTGGTTCGAATCTGGAAATTTACAGTACCATAAAAGTGGGATTTTTGCCCATTTTTCCACTCCTTTTGATAGCCTAAAGTGTTAGCAAACCATAGGCTTTGGAATTTCGATTTTCCGACATGTATAGCCCGAGTTACGACCAAAACCGTAACCTCATGTTTTTATATACGATTTCTGAGTCAGTGTTTTGAGGACTGATTTTTGGACCTTTAGAGACTTCCTTAGTCTTTGTAGTAAACATGAAAGTTTTAGCTAGCATTCTGAGCTTTCCGGAAATGTATCATATGCGTCCATACGATGTCTGGATTAAAAGATATAGAGTTTCCCGTGAAGGGTTGCAATCTGACCTCTGCCCAGAATTCTTAAGTGCATGTCTGATTTGTTGGCCATTTTTCGTCCCTTTAGAGACTTTATTGGTTTTAGTGATAAACATAAGAGTTTTAGGCCACGTTGCAAGCTTTCCGGAAAGGTGTGGTTCATAGTCATCCGATATCGGGAGTATAAGTTACAAGCACAGGAAGCGGGCTATCCAGAACAACATTTCTGCCCAATTTGGTTTATGTAAATGTATGTCTTTTGGGCCTTAAATCAACCCAATAAGGGTTCTAAGCATGAATGGGCCATGGTTATAGGTTGTCATTGTAGAGTTATGTGTTTAAAGCTAAAAGTACCATCTTGGAGTCTCAAGGAGTCCTAAGGGTAGTCTCCAAAGCTAATGGGTTTGATAAAGTATTTCACTTCCCATCTTCCTTTAGAATATTATTCAATGTCTTGAGCTAGCTAAGAGTTTCTTCTAGCTTGGTAGCTTCAAAGTTCAAAGTTACTTCCATCTTTATTGCTTAAATCATTGACCCAAGCTTGTTCTTATTGCATTCGAATATGTTTATCGTACTCCGCTTTATCGTTCATTTGCTATCGTATGATCAAGCCATAGTTAACTCCATTGTTCGCATCCTAGCTTTCAAGTGTAAGCACCCCATTCATCGACAATTCAAGCTAATTTTATTGGATTCAAGCCATTTCATTTGAATCATATTCTACGTCATTATGTTCATGTTTTCCGACTGGAAATTTCTAAGGTTTTATATGCACTGCTTCTGTCCGGGCCATTTTTCGGCCCTTCCTTTCATTTCTAGCCTTTGAGCCAGTTGACAAAGTTAAAGATCATGTTTTTCCCTATTCCGGATGTACTCTTTACGTCGTTTTTATTTTCCTAAATCACGTTATGCTACAAACGCTATTTTGATACAACCTGAAATTTTATTCCTAAAGTTGTTTCATTTATATTACTAAGTTTCCAAACTCGTGAAACTAATTTAGAACCTTATTCGGTTCTTCATGTTTATGTATGCTTCTATTGGTTGACAAAGTTTCAAAGGCCATCTCCAAGCCGAGCCGAGCCGCCAAGGTTTTTAGCGTCTTAAGGTACGCAAATTGTCCAACTCTTGTTCTATTTAAATTCAAGTACAGTTTTATTGCATAGATATATTCTAACGATTTTATTGTTTTATAAGTGGTCCCAAACTTATTCTACAAGAGCTAGAGTAAAGTCTAGCCTTATTTTACTGTGCTCTGTCGGAGTAATCTTGACTGCGATGTCCGATCGCTTAGTCACCCATCCAAACTCGAGATCGGTTTGGGCGTACGTGCGTGAGATGTTTCGGCATCGATCTAAAAGGGACACCATATCTTACTTTATGAAATCATTTAAATGTTAAGCACAGCATATGCATAGAAATTTTATAGCTTAAAGTATTCAATGGGTTAGCATGCTTTATATCCCCTATCCCGTTTTCAAAATGAATTTAAATGCCGGCACTAAAAACCGTTTTCGAACGGTTTGACGTGTTGGAGGTTTACGTACTGAGTGTTTCCCCACTCACTTTGCGAATGTTTTTAATGTTTTGTTTTAGGCGGTCCGAGCTCCCAGGATAAAGGCGAGGTTAAGCAGGAGTAAGTCGTCTGTACAGGGTGGTTCTCTAAAGGCGATCGATGATCGGTAATCAAGGTTACTCAAGGGCATTAAAGGCCACTTGGTTGTGGAAAGTCTGTATGACATGTTTAATTAAAGGTTGTATAATGTATTTGTACTCTAAGTTTAGCAGTTGTGTTGTATGGAGTTAAGTACAGTTTTATGGTGGATTGTTATATTGTGGTATTGTGTTTTTGCCTTGTCCCGAGTGGGGACGGCGGTAATGCCTCGACCTAAGGTGTTCCGCTGCGCTAATCACAGGTTTGGGATTCTAAAGAATAGTCTTAATCTTGTGATTAAGGTCATGCATCTGTTGTGGTATCAGAGCGGAGTTATAAGAAGGATTTGAGGATTTAGAAATTATAAGCGATTGTGATATGCATTTGTGAAGTATGGATATTAGGTGTGGTGACATATGTGTCCCTTATAGGTGTACGAGTCCTTTATGGATTGAGTTAGAAATATGGGAAATTGTTGGGATGGATGTTGAGCTTGAAGCTCTAGATAGGTATATGAAATGTAAGTGTTTTCCCTTGCAGGTTTGAAGAATATGTAAAATTTGGGAGAGTCCAATTTATAGGGGAAGTGCTGCCGAAATTTCTGCAGAAATTTGAAGGTTTAGTAGCAAGTTTAAGAAAACCTAATTATAAGGTTGTGTCTAACTCAAAAGATTGTTATGAGCAAAGCATGTTATGTGTATAAGTGTCGTTGTGGACGAAGCATGTTGAAGTTGTCCTTAAAGGAGACTTTAGTCATCCCAATAGGAATTTATAAGTCTAATTTTAAGAGGAAATGAAGTAAAACTCAAATGAGGGGCTAAAAGCCTTGCCAGGGTGTAGAGTGAAATGATTAAAGATGTTTATATGATACAAATGTTCAGCATGATCCAAGGATAGTAAGTAAGATCACAATAATTATGAGATGGAACAAGAGTTCCTTTTTAAGACAAGCAAGGTTCAAGTTGGTTGAGTCTCAGACCTCGCCTTAATTTTCATTTGTTTGTTTTTCTTTCAACACAGTCTCTCAATGTCAAAGTTATTAAAACTTTTTACCGATGTCACATGGAACATAGAGCATAGATGGATCACAATCGTGGCCCTTTTCCCAACCTCTTCACGATGTTACGGGAGCCTAAGACCAACGTCCAAATCCATCTCAAGAAGTTGTAAACCGCCTTTGATATCCATTGTGCGGCTAATCCGCAAGTTGAGTATCGCAATGATGAGTGCCGAGTTTGGGCTTATTACCACCCTTCCCCACAAGAGTCTGTGGGATGATGCAAGAAGCTACTCCGTCAGGAAGAGCCGGCCGATACGCCTGGTGCTTCAACTACAACTACATTGAGCACAGAATCACACTGCATTGGAAGTTGTTATCATTCAAGTTACTTCGCTTATGCGATTACGTGTGTGCGAGCTAGGGCTTTTCCTACACGAGATGTTATCGCGTTGCTCCTCCAAACGCGAGATTAACCCCTCCGCATGTTTCCCTCCCCACGACGTGGGTCGTCACCGTTAGAGCACGAACCCGCGGAGGAAGAAAGATTCTAATATGGATCCTGACAAGCATGAAGTTAACCAAGAGCCTAAGGGTATTAATGATTATGGTTAAGGGCATCTCGTCATGAGAATCTACTCGATTAACTCACATACAAGGTTAACTAGAAGCTAACCACCGCTAAGTTAAATGACCGAAGTGATCTTTGTGGGTGACCGATTCTTTTGTCTTAAGGTCATCTCTCGTAACTAGTTAAACTATGCTAAATTTATGGGGCCTCCCCATGCCATTGATTAAAGGGAGGCATTGGAAATAATTTGGGGACTTTAGAATTTGTTTAGTGTTGAAATGTACATGGATATGGTTGAAAAGGGGTACCCTAAGGGCAAAAGGAAGAGGCATCCTCATATTCTAGGATGTTTACATTGGTATCATATGTTGAAGGTTGTTAATTATCGAGCATCGTGCTAGCCATTAAGGGCGATAAGTTTTACGTTGTTATAGGGTCGAGGAAAAATTAAATGGGAGTTTCCACCTACTATACGAACATGCTTGTGGATTTTATAGCCAAGTGAGGCGAGGAAGGCCTTAGGAGAATGCAATTGGCTACAAACTAAGGACATATACAGAACAAGTTATAAAGTGGTGATGACAATAAATTATGTTGAAAAGGGTATACTCCGTGCTAACGTTGGAATATGTTTCGAGATAGGGAAATTAACTTGAACTACAAGGTCTTGATCTAACTCAGGAATAACTACGCCTGTGCACATACTCATTCCGCCACTAGGATAAGAGAAGTTGCTTTTGGAGGATAGCTACTAACGAACAACCATCGCGAGGACCAAATCTCTTCGTATGACTTTTATACTTCAAGTTCATCGCTCAAGTTCAACTTTATTTCCTGCTCTCATTGTACATCCTCCTAATAAAGTTTACCCTCTCATTTCAATTTTAAAATCCAAGCTTCGTTCCTACCCTTGTTTATTTTCAAGAATCTTTATCGATCCTATCGTTGTTATCGATTCAGGTGTTAAGACATTCAATGACTGCATTTGATGGCTCGTTGCAAATCCATGAATGATTTCTTCAGACCATTATCTACTCTGATCATTGTCGACTCGTTATGTCTCCAAAGATAAAACTTCATTAGACTCATATGACCCTTCTTACTCGATAAGCTTTATCTTTTCCAGGTGATGGTCACGTTCAATCATGAATCTGAACACTCTTTTCAAAGCTTGGCTTCCACCAACGTCATATTTTGTTTAGGATTAATAGCTTATGCCCTATTATTCCAGAAAGTTATCACAAAGTATTCATACTTTCCAAACTTTAATTGTTTTAATTCGGGAATCAGAAGATCGATCCTGATAGCTTTCTTCTCCAATTCAAGCTCATCTCGATGTACTTATGAACTTCCTTATTCATGAAATCATTGTAATCATCATCTTTGGCAAATATGCTATCTCTTGTTGATCCCAGTTTTCTGAATCGATATACATACGTAGTTGGGTTAAGGAATACCTTTATTCCTCCACGTCGTCCTAAAGCCTTAAGTCTACCAATGTAAACCTTTGCTTTGTTGTTGATTTCCAAAATTCATGTTCTTACCTCTTAATTGATGGCATCCCCCTGTTATCGTGTTTTTCCTCTGTGACTGTTGGTGCCTTTTATAAGAAATAGATAGCTAAAGGGAAGTTAATAAAGGGAGGAAAAGCGAAGTGGAAAAATGTTAGTTGTATGGAATTATATGATGCCTGAGGTAAAATGGGAAAGGAAGAGAAATCGATGTTCAAGGAAATACTAGGGACCTTCGGGTCAAGACTTCTTACGAGTGGATGTCTATGAAATCAAGAATATAGAACGCTTGAAGAAAGATCAGGCCTTCTTCCAAAGGATATAAGAGCCATATGGATATATTTGACAAATAAAGTGTTCTTGCCATATAATTTATGATGGGAAGAGAGTGCTCAGCTAATTAACAGAGATGGAAACCCAGTGTTTTGGGACTCGTCTTAGAAAGTGATGCCAACAGAAATGAGTTCAAGGTTGTATAAATAATCAGCGTAAGGTGCTCGTCACGATGATGACCGTAACCTTAAGATGAGATACGATATCATGGGGACATATGGAAGGAATGAACAGACAACGTGCCTATGCCAGACGAATACAATGACAAAGTCTTACACGGGCATGATAAAGAAGACTATACTTGGACTACCAAAGGTTGAGCACGAACAAGAACAAGTACCCCTCTCAAGTATCAAAGGACTGTTCGACTCACCCAAGGGGCAAGAGTGTCATCTGAGATTGGTTAAGGTTAAGATTCCAACCACTCAGAGTTAGGGCTGAGAATACTCCTAAAACTGCCTTTAAAACAAATTATGGGCAATATGAGTTGCGGTAATGCCTTTTTGGACTTACGAATGCCCAACAGTATTTATGGATCGGATGAACCGTGTGTTCAAACCTTGGGTGGTTAAGTTGTAGTGGTGTTTAACGACGATGTTTTGATATACTCGAAAAGCCGAAAGAAACATGTGCATCGTTTGACAGTGGCGTTTCAATCATTAAGGGAGCAAAGACTGTATGTGAAAATTTTCAAAATGTGAACTCGGGTTCAGAAAAATAGGATTTTTGGGAACATATAGTGATCCACGAAGAGATCTGATTGGTCTCTAACAAAGTATGTGCCAGTAAGAGTTTAGCAAGACCCACTGCGGTTAACAAAGTTTGAAGTTTCTTAGTTATGGCCGAATACTATAGGAGAGTATTCCAAATCTTTCTAAAATAGCTCTTCCATTGACCCATCTCCTCAAGAAGTCAACCCGGTTTGAATGGACCGGCAAATGCGAAGAAACCTTTCAAGTGTTCAAGGAAAAGCTAACAACCGCCCCAATGTTATCCCTTCTTGAGGAAGGAAGGGAGTATGTATATCTGAGAATGCGATTCATTAAGGGTTATGACTTAGATTCCAACACCACTCCGGTAAGGCAAACTCGATAGCAGATGCTTCGAGCAGAAAAACTTAGCATCGGATGTTGACCTGTCTTGAATTCATCCATAAATGCGGGGAGAGCTGAATAGAGAGAGCTTTAAGCTAGTAAAGCATAGAGACGTGGCCAAGAGACCGGCTGCGTCGTCCCTACAACCGTCCAGCTTGGAGGAAACCAAGGTAGAACGAATGAATGCCCCAGAATCCAAGAGGATTATGGATAATCTAGCCACGAAAGGGATATCTGGATTTTAGGCCGTGAAAGCAAAACCCTAAGGTTTCAGAGTAGACTATCTATGCTGATAAAGGAAGCTTAAGGCTTACGCTTTTGAAAGGAGGCCACAATTCGTTGTACTCTGTATATCCTAGAGGTGCAAAAATGTATAGAGGTCTAAAAGAGCACTTTTGGTGACCTAACGTAAAGGGAGGTATAGCCAACTATGGGGATCGACGTTTGTCATGTCATAGGGTCGAAGCAGAACGTTAAAGAGCATCAGGTAAATCTAGACCCTTAGAAAGTCCCATGTGGGAATGGGGATCAATTTCTATGGATTCTATCAGGGGGTCACCCCTCACAGCCTCTAGAGAAAAGGGCATTTGGGTAATTACGGATCGCCTTACCAAGTTGGCATTTTTCGCTCCTATCCATGAAGGATGGAAGATAGATAAGTTAACGGATATCCACACACAAAAGATTGTTAGGTTACCTGGAATTCCGAGGGGCATAATACCCGATGGGGATATAGGTTGTCAATCGTGATTGTGGAGTGCCCTACAAAGTTATCTAAGTAATTTTGGATCGCCTGACAAAGTCGGCGCATTTCATTTCTATCGATAAAGGGGGAAAGGTAGATAAACTGGCCGATAATTGCGTACAAGAAGTTGTAAGGTTGCATAGGATTCCCAAAAGGACATAGTATCCGAATGAGATACGCGATTTCAATCACGATTTCAATCATAATTTTGGTGCTAAGACCAATGGTAGTAGCCTCTACCATTTAGGAAGCGATGGCCAGACAGACAGAGTAAACCAAATTGTAAGGATATGCTACGCGCGTGCACTTTAGATTTCCATGGAAATCAGGATGAATTCCTCTCGTTCATAGAGTTTTCTTAAAGTAACAAGATATTAGTCTACCATTTCAGTGGCTCCTTTCTAAAGCATCTTATAACAGGAAATGTCGCACCCGTGATGTTAGGGTGGAATAGTTAAAGTTGTAATCACAGGTCCGGAGTTAATCCAGGACGCATCACATAAGATCATAGTCACCCGACCACATGTCAAGATCGACCAAAGTAGACAAGAGAAGGCGGAAACCGCTCGAACTTCAATTTGGAAACCGTGTTTTCCTTAAAGTGATTCAACTAAAAGAGATTCGAAGTTTCAGTATCTAGGGGAAGTTAAGTCCTTGCTATAGTAGGGTCTTACTCCGTTGTGGAGGAGATCAATCCAATGACATATCGTTTAGATGTACCTTCTAATCCAAGGCAAATGCGTGACGTTTTCACGTTTCTCCAACTCCGGAAATATGTATCGGGCCCGACCCGCATTCTTGAAGAAGAACCTCTATTGAAAGAGAGAAGCCTCATCGTCGAACAACGATCTATCCAAATTTTGGAGCACGGGGTTCACTCAAGGAAAAGTCCCTTAGGCGAAGTACTTTGGGGCAAATCAAGACACCTCGGAAACCTGCAGGAAACCGAGGAGGACATGAAGGAAAGCTACCCACACATCTTTTAAGGAATATCAAACGCAATGGAACCAACAGCAAGTTTCGAGGACGAAACTTCTTTTAAGGGGGGGAGGATGTAACAACCCACCCCAAAATCATGTTTAATTATTTATAAAGCACAGAAATTATCCAAATCGCGTTATAAATTTTTCGCGTTTACCTTTATTTATTTATTAATTAATTAATTTATTTATTGTTATCGGTGTCGTGTCTCGTGCAGGAGATGGCCAAGATGCCGAATTATCGGCTTAAAAATTTTACTTTATATGTTCATTCAATGAGTTAAAGTATTTCAGGTTATACGATTTGTGTTATAAAGTTATTTACACGTTAAGTTAATTTGTATCGGGTTTTACCGTTTACGCTATTTTCTTAACCGAAAGGGGTCTAATTATTCGACCCCGTAACATTTGTATCTTCTTGCCCAAAACTCTAATTTATTTGGGTTATATTTATTTCATTTAAGTGCAAGTAATATTTATATTTCATTTATTTGGATTTTCTACATCCAAGTGTTATTTTATTTTAACCCAATTATTACCAATTGATTTTATTTTAGTACAAGTAAATTATTTAAGGTTATTACATTACAATTATTGTATTTAATTTACAAATTCAGATTTGTACTAAGTGTTAGAGGGAGTATATGGAATGGTATTAGTTAAAGGGGGGTTATTTCATTTCAACCCATTTTAATTTCATCACAACTCTCACACTTTCTCTCTCTACCCTCTCCCTCTTCCTCACTGCCAGCCCCAGCCAGCCCTGCTGGGCTTTTTCCGACCACCGGCGCGGATTCCACCAGCCGGTGGTGGCCGGCCACCCTCTCCCTTCTCTTCGGTTTTCATCAATTTTTAACCCAAGGGTAATCTCTCAAACCCCCAAATTCAAATCTTTTATGCCCTAATCTGAGTTTTATGTTTTGTATATGTTTTCTTTGCAATTTCTACTCCTTTTACTCTCTTCTAGTATAAATTTCAAGTCACAATTGTATTGGTTAAGTTAGGTTTTGATTTTGGAGTATATACATGTGATTCTTGAAGAGTTATTGAGGTGTTAGAGTTGAATTCATGGTGGATGATGTTTATATGTTTATGCATGTGGTTTTTGGGGCCTTTGATGAATGGATTTTCATGAGTTATATTCTGAAAGTATAGTGGATTAAGGTTATTTGGGATTTGGTGGTGTTTTAATATGTTTAAGGGTGAAAAAACCGAGTTAAAAACTGGAATTGTCGGTAAATAACGGTTCTGGTTCGAATCTGGAAATTTACAGTACCATAAAAGTGGGATTTTTGCCCAGTTTTCCACTCCTTTTGATAGCCTAAAGTGTTAGCAAACCATAGGCTTTGGAATTTCGATTTTCCAACATGTATAGCCCGAGTTACGACCAAAACCGTAACCTCATGTTTTTATATACGATTTCTGAGTCAGTGTTTTGAGGACTGATTTTTGGACCTTTAGAGACTTCCTTAGTCTTTGTAGTAAACATGAAAGTTTTAGCTAGCATTCTGAGCTTTCCGGAAATGTATCATATGCGTCCATACGATGTCTGGATTAAAAGATATAGAGTTTCCCGTGAAGGGTTGCAATCTGACCTCTGCCCAGAATTCTTAAGTGCATGTCTGATTTGTTGGCCATTTTTCGTCCCTTTAGAGACTTTATTGGTTTTAGTGATAAACATAAGAGTTTTAGGCCACGTTGCAAGCTTTCCGGAAAGGTGTGGTTCATAGTCATCCGATATCGGGAGTATAAGTTACAAGCCTGGGAAGCAGGGCTATCCAGAACAACATTTCTGCCCAATTTGGTTTATGTAAATGTATGTCTTTTGGGCCTTAAATCAACCCAATAAGGGGTTCTAAGCATGAATGGGCCATGGTTATAGGTTGTCATTGTAGAGTTATGTGTTTAAAGCTAAAAGTACCATCTTGGAGTCTCAAGGGAGTCCTAAGGGTAGTCTCCAAAAGCTAATGGGTTTGATAAAGTATTTCACTTCCCCATCTTCCTTTAGAATATTATTCAATGTCTTGAGCTAGCTAAGAGTTTCTTCTAGCTTGGTAGCTTCCAAGTTCAAAGTTACTTCCATCTTTATTGCTTAAATCATTGACCCAAGCTTGTTCTTATTGCATTCGAATATGTTTATCGTACTCCGTTTTATCGTTCATTTGCTATCGTATGATCAAGCCATAGTTAACTCCATTGTTCGCATCCTAGCTTTCAAGTGTAAGCACCCCATTCATCGTCAATTCAAGCTAATTTTATTGGATTCAAGCCCTTTCATTTGAATCATATTCTACGTCATTATGTTCATGTTTTCCGACTCGGAAATTTCTAAGGTTTTATATGCACTGCTTCTGTCCGGCCATTTGTCGGGCCCTTCCTTTCATTTCTAGCCTTTGAGCCAGTTGACAAAGTTAAAGATCATGTTTTTCCCTATTCCGGGATGTACTCTTTTACGTCGTTTTGATTTTCCTAACTCACGTTATGCTACAAACGCTATTTTGATACAACCTGAAATTTTATTCCTAAAGTTGTTTCATTTATATTACTAAGTTTCCAAACTCGTGAAACTAATTTAGAACCTTATTCGGTTCTTCATGTTTATGTATGCTTCTATTGGTTGACAAAGTTTCAAAGGCCATCTCCAAGCCGAGCCGCCAAGGTTTTTAGCGTCTTAAGGTACGCAAATTGTCCAACTCTTGTTCTATTTAAATTCAAGTACAGTTTTATTGCATAGATATATTCTAACGATTTTATTGTTTTATAAGTGGTCCCGAAACTTATTCTACAGTAGCTAGAGTAAAGTCTAGCCTTATTTTCTGAGCTCTGTCGAGTAATCTTGACTGGCGATGTCCGATCACTAGTCACCCATCCAAACTCGAGATCGGTTTGGCGTGCGTGCGTGAGATGTTTGGCATCGATCTAAAAGGACACCATATCTTACTTTATGAAATCATTTAAATGTTAAGCACAGCATATGCATAGAAATTTTATAGCTTAAAGTATTCAATGGGTTAGCATGCTTTATATCCCTATCCCGTTTTCAAAATGAATTTAAATCGGCACTAAAAACCGTTTTGAACGGTTTGGCGTGTTGGAGGTTTACGTCTTGAGTGTTTCCCCACTCACTTTGCGAATGTTTTTAATGTTTTGTTTTAGGCGGTCCGAGCTCCCGGGATAAAGCGAGGTTAAGCGAGTAAGTCGTCTGCAGGTGGTTCTCTAAAGCGATCGATGATCGGTAATCAAGGTTACTCAAGGGCATTAAAGGCCACTTGGTTGTGGAAAATGTATGACATGTTTAATTAAAGGTTGTATAATGTATTTGTACTCTAAGTTTAGCAATTGTGTTGTATGGAGTTAAATGCAGTTTATGGTGGATTGTTATATTGTGGTATTGTGTTTTTGCCTTGTCCCGAGTGGGGACGGCGGTAATGCCTCGACCTAAGGTGTTCCGCTGCGCTAATCACAGGTTTGGGATTCTAAAGAATAGTCTTAATCTTGTGATTAAGGTTGGGGCGTCACACTTCTGCTTTCTTCAAAGCGTCTTTAACCGTGAACTGTCCACCAAATGTCCACTCAATTTTATCAACCCCATTCGCTACTGGGTGAACGTTTTGCAGCAGCATGAAAAGCTCCTGCACTCTAGCCTTCTCTAGTTCACTGAGCTTCCTAGCCCAAGTTAAACACCAAATCCAACACTACCCTTCAAACCATCCCATATCTGCAACAACATATATTTTTTTGAGTTGAAATATTGAACAGGTCTACAAACTTTCTTCTCAATGCTTCCTGATCAGGCCACCAATCATCCCAAAAGCAAATTTTCCTCCCATCACCAATTTTGAATTGCGTACATTGCTTGATGCATGCTTACACATGGCCATTTTCAACTACGATTTTCTTGATGTCTGTAGGACCTCAAAAAATCCCCGTCCTGGGAATAGTTTCGAACGTGCTACTCATGTTGTGGTTAGGAGACGACTAAGGTTGCTTAATCCTTAAATAAGGATAGTTTTATTTTATAAAACATTTTCAAGGTGAGAGACTTTTATTCATTTACGAACCTATTTTTATTATTAATATAATATTCACAGTTGCACAAGATTATTTTATCGGTGAACCAATAACGACTCACATCCCAACACAGGCCAAAAGAAAGTCACGTGGGACACTAAAACCCGTCATAGGCCGCTGGGCCTATGACGAAGTTACTGTTGGGCCTACGTGTATTCAGCCCCCAGAAAAAATGAATAAAACCCAGCATAGGCCGCTGGACCTATGATAGATTCTAAGTTCATTTTTCTGTTGGGATGGCCGAGAATTGGAGTAAAATTATTGGTTAATCTCTAAATAATTTTATGCAACAAAAGGATATATTAGAGGGTTTTTTGCTTTTTGGACCCCGGACTTTGGGGGTATTTATTTTCTGGACCCCCATATTTCAAAGTTTATATTTTGGATCCTATACTTTGTGGACCCAAAAAATGTAGCCCAAAGTTATGTTTGACTCCGGCGATGACCTAATTGTTGCATAAACTTCCCGATATGGCCTTTTATCATTTTTTCCTTCTTTTGATAGTTGTTTTGAAATTGACCAGACTTTGACAGCTAAAGGTGTGTAAAATTCATGGGAAAAAACAGTAGGGTAAAAGTTAAACTTTAGTAACTTTTAGTAAATTTTGGTAACTTTTTTGGCAAATTTATGCTCATATGGGGGTTGGAAATCGTGCAAGAAGAGGAAGAAGAAGTTGCGGCTGGAAAATTTTCGAAAGAAAAAAGAATCGATAATGGCTTTGAAATATGGGGGCCCATATTGTTGTCGGAGACAAAGTATAAGGTCCATATTGTTGCCGGAGACAAAGTATAGGGTGCAATATATAAACTTTGAAATATGGGGGTCTAGAAAACAAATACCCCCAAAGTTCGGGGTCCAAAAAGCAAAAACATCAAGAATATTTTAAGAGTATAAAAGAAGAGTCGCAAGCCGATTTAAGGAAATCGAGGAACCAAAAAAAGAAAGAAAGAAGACTCCAGTCTGTGGACCCGAATTCCGAATCCGGGGGTAAGGTTACAAATTCGAGAATTAAAGAATTCTCGAATCCGCCTGTTTAAAAACAGACTCTACTAAAATCGAACTTGGAATGAAATGAGTAGGGAGAAGTTTAATAAATTTCACAATATTATATTCTGAACATGCAAGGTTAAAATATGATGTTTACACAAAATAATGTACAAGTAAGATGATTCAAAAATAAATTACATGATTAAAACACAAAAGATGAACAAACCTCACTTTAAGTCTCAAAGTGATGGAAGGATGATCGGGCTTGTTGGAATTATTTTAAGAGTATAAGTTGATTATATAGCATAAAGAATCATAAGTAACAAATATAAGGATCATCTATAAAGAAAACATCAAGAATATGATCAACACGAATGAGTCTGAGACCAATACGGGTCGTGTGGCTCTCCAGAGAGCAATGAAAATGATCCTGGCTCAACACGGGCCATGTTGAGGCAACATGGGTCGTGTTGTTGCAACACAGACCGTGTTGCATTCAACACGGACCGTGTTGGAACCAACAATCAATTTTTAATGCTAACGGCTATATAATCTTGTATATTAAGTTCTTGATATTGATATTAAGGACGATTATTAAGGATTCCAACAACTATTTCTCTTGACTTGGTCAAGGTAATATTAAGGTCATAATCTCTCATTAAGGCTCTTGATTATCCTTTGACTAAAGGATATGATTAGGGGTTGGAGGTCTCCTATAAATAGTAGACATTCCAAGACATTTGAGACATACAACTTTCTAGCTAATCACACCTTCATTCTTGTCTAGATTGTAGCTATACTAGACTGATTCAAGTGAGAAATCATCTTCTTGAGTGTTACAAGTGCTATGTTTTATCTCTTTGAACATTTACAGTATAGTAAATAGTTCTTAAGGAAAATGAGTACAAAGCCACGACTCTTAGCGATATCCAAGCGAGTTTCCATTGTTTCTTATACCGTTTACTCCCTTTCCTCCAACAGGGCTCCTTATGGCGAACACTTTGAATATGACGTCGGTTGAGAACCTTGGATGGAGTGAGGGTTATTTGAAGGTGGGGAAGGGTGAAATTTATGTAAGGGTGGCAAAAAAATCGGGTCCAGGTCTTATCGGGTTCGGTCAATTCGGTATTCGGTGAAAAACCTCAAACCCTAACCCTGTTCGAATTTTAATTCGGACACATTTGTCAAACCCAAACCCGAACCCGGTTGACAGAATGTGTCCGATTGACCGAATTTCATAAACGACATTTTTACTCTTTTTAGTAATATATCTTGTGATTCACTTATTCTTGCCCAATTTCGGGTTCGGTCAACCCGGTCGTGATTGACTGAATTTGATTTTCTTCAAAAATTCGCTCAACCCGACCCGTATTTTATTCGGTCAATTGCCGAATGACCGAATTTTTTGACTCAGTCAAATCGCCATGTCCAATACCCGATTTTTCCAGGTCGGTAAAATTCGGACTATCGGGTCGGTCAGATTTTTGTCGGCCCTAAATTTATGGATGATAAAGAGAATTTGATGGGAGAACTTGAGAGAGTGGATGAAAATGATAGATGATGAGTGTTGATGATGATGATGATTGTTGATGGAATGAGTAGAGGGATGTGGGGGTATTTATAGGTGAGGAAGGGAGGTGAATAGGTGATGGAATGGAAGGGAATAAACATGATCCACCAATCATGCTCCTTTAATATCATAATCCCCCCATTAAATTTATTTGATTATGGGATAAGAGGAGATTAGAGGAGTGCATGATTGTGGGGATTGCATGGACTCATGGATTATGGGATGTGTTTGAATGCTATCTCACACGGATTGATGACATGACATGGATGCATGGATGTGTTTGAATGCTCACACGAATTGATGACACATAATTTTTTTTTTGTATATTTGGGGTTTTTTTTTGTATTCTTGGATTTTGACTTTTGCATGCTAATTTATTGCATATGTATAATTTATCTAAAATATCCGGTACAAAATCTGGTGTCTACAACGTCCCTCCACACACCAAGAATTTGCAGTCTGAATGCATTTGGCAGGAGGCATTCATCTTCGTTGTGGGTTGAGTTAACTACCTTCCTCCATAAAGCCCCTTCCTCTGTACCATACCTCTACCACCATTTAAATAGCAAAGATGCATTCTTCGTCAGGACATCACCAATACCCAATCCTCCTTCAGCTTTCGGCTTCTAAATCAGACTCCATTTGATGAGTGCATTTGCTTTATGACCTGCTTTGCCTCCCCAGAAAAATCACCGTTGCACATTAATAAATTCTCTGGCAATCGATTTTGGCATCTTAAATAGAGACAAGTAGTAAATCGGCATGTTGTTGACGACGACTTTTATGAGGACCAATCTGCATGCCCTTGATAAACAACAGGCCTTCCAGCTTTTGAGCTTAGTCTGCAACTTCTGTTGTATGGGGGTCAACGCTTGTTTCCTTCTCATATTTTCCCCCATCGAGTAGCCAAGATAGTTTATCAGCAATTCTTGAATCACACACCCCAGCAGTTTTGTAGCTCTACTGCTCCATACATTGTCTCTTCCAAACACATTGATATTAGATTTTGTGAAGTTTATAGTGAGACCAGTGAACCTCTCAAACATGTGCAGAATTGCTTTCATTGTAATCAACTGCTCTTCATCATCTTTAATAAACATCAAGATGTGGTCAGCAAACTGAAGGTATGTTAATCTAATCTTCTTGGCTCCCACCAAAATGCCCTCTATGTGCCCTTTTTCAACCGTCGCTTGGATCATTGCATTCAGTGCCTCACCCACAAGCATAAATAGGAACGAGGAAAGGGGATCCCCCTGTCGCAGTCCTCTCCTCATCCGAAATGGTTTAGTCGGAGCACTAGTAATGATTAGGGATATGGAGGCTATTCTCAAACATCGTCGCATCCACCGTAACCATCTGCTACCAAAGCCCATCAGTTCCATGATCTTCTCCAGAGCATTCCATTCGACTGAGTTGTACGCCCTTTGGAAATCTAATTTCAGTAACACACATCCCGCTTTCTTTCTTTTGAGCCACGATACTATTTCAGTTGCAATCAAGGCTCCATCCATAATCTGACGACCTGCTATATAGGTAGTTTGAGTTTCTCCCACTAACACATGCATTACGTTCTTTAGCCTGTTGCTTAACAGCTTCACAATGATCTTGTATAAGCAACCAATCATGCTTATGGGCATGAAGTCTTTTATGTTAAGGGCGTCCTTCTTCTTGGGTATGAGTGTGACCTAACTAGTGTTGATGACTTTCGGGCAGCAATCCTCCTCAAGAAATTTGATGATGAAATCGCATATGCCATCCCCTATTATTGGCCATAGGTGATTAATGCTCTTCATGTTAAACCCATCGTATCCAGGAGCCTTCTTAGGATTGCATTGCTTGACAGTCATCATAATTTCTTCTCTTGAGATCTCCTTCTCCAACCAATATTTGTCCTCATCAGAAAGCTTGTTGAAGTTCAACCCAGAGACATCAGTTTTAATTATATGCTTTCCTCTTACTTTGAAAGAGCTTCCTTTAGAAGCTCCTCACTTCTTGTTTAATCTGGTCTGGGTTGGAGACAGTTATTCCATCAATCTCTACCCTTTCCATCACTTTTCTCGTCTTCTTGTTGTTGCAAGTGTGTGAAAGAATTTTGTATTCTTGTCGCCTGCCATGAGAAACTGACACCTAGATTTATACCTGCACATTATCTCTTTTCTTATGAGCCAAATATGTAACTGGGGACGTATTGCTTTTTGCCTTGCCTCATCACACTGAGTGAGATTTTCCACAAGCTCTTGATTGCAATTTTCTTCAACTCTTGTTCTAGCATCAGAATTGTTGACTCAATATCCCCAAAAACCTCCTTACTCCACCTTCTAAGTGGTTCTTTTATCGCCTTGAGACGTTTATGCACTAACATATTTGCTCGCGAACCCCAATCTTTCTCAATAGTTTTTGCAAAAGATAGGTTGTCAAGCCAGACGTCTTGAATTCCAAAAGAAGTTGGCCCCCATTTTACATCCTCTGTTTTAAATAGCACCGGGAAGTGATCTGATAAATGCCTTTCTTTACAATAAACCTTCATCATCGGCAGTCTAGTGATGAGACCGCAATCAATCATGATTTTATCAATTTGGCTGGCCGCATTCGATCTCATGTAAGTATATAGTTGATTCACCGGTATGTCTTGAACTTTAATGTCTTGCACCAAATCCGCAAATTCTCTCATTCCTTCTGAAAACTCACTGCAACCTCTTCTTTTAGCTGGTGCCAGTACTTCATTGAAATCCCCCATCAAGATGAACAGGACTTGCCTGGAGACTTTAAGAGCCCTAAGTTGATTCAACACTTCCACTCTTTCACAATGATCATTTGGTGCATAGACCAAGCACATCGCGCATTCAATTCCTTCACTAACCTAGTTGCCCATTACACAAATCCATCGCATCTCTTTCCTTTCCAACATGCAATGGAAATCATCTTTGTCCCATAATAAAATGAGACCCCCCGATCTGCCTTGGGCTTGAATGTGTGTCCATCCCACATCCGCGCTACCCCAACGACGTATTCTGTCGTTCATTTCTACGTGTTTCGTCTCAGCTAGTCCTATCATGCTCAATCTTTCAGTTCTGACAAGGCTTCTAACATATTTCTTTTTCTCCACGATCCCAAGCCTCGTACATTCCATGCCCCGAACCTCATCCTTAGGCCCTGTATCCTCTGCTTTTTAATTCCTCTTTGCTCTCTTTTTGCTTCCACTTCTTCCTCCTTTACTTCTGAGGTTTTCTCCTTCTATTGTAAGGCTCTCAACTTCCAAGTCTTCAAGGATCCTGACTCCTATGTCTGCTCCAACAGTTGCTATTTGTGACTCCACCCTTCTATGATTTCCTCATAATCAATCTCTTCTTCAATCGGAATTGCCATGTCAATATTGCTTTGATGTTTAGCTTTAACAAGGTTTTCACTCTCTTAAATGCTCACCGAATGTAAGTCTCCCTCAATTATGGCTTCCAATTCATTTGTTGCGTCCTTCGTAGCTCGAGTAGATTCGTTTACTATCTCAGCCACAATTTCATTAAGAGGTGTATGTTCTGCTTCCCTACTGCAGTTTTCCAAGGCTAGCATTAATTTACTTTCTAGCCCTTCGACTTGCTTTGTTAAGCTTTATAATTCTTCCATAAACTTGTTGCTTCTTTGCGACTGTAATAACTCCATGCCTCTGATGCTTGAGATTTCCAATGCATCGACGTGTTGTTTGTTGCACCACTGGACTCTTGCACTTCCACCTCACCAGTCTGGGTGTGATGGCTCAATCTGGGTGACTGCTGAGTTTCCTGCACCATCTCCACATGATCATTGTTCTGGATTCTTAACAGTGGGGGAGAGTCTAGATGATCAATCTCCTCATCACTACTTTGGGTCTCTTCTTTATTGCTACCATCCAACGATTTTTTACTACAGCTCTGTGAAGGTGGCATTTGCACAAATGAGCTTACTTCTTTGACAAAGACTTTATAGGAATAATCATCCAGAATGAGTAGCACCATTCTGTCGATTCTACACAAGCACTTAGTAGCTATTTACACTCTTAAGCATTCAAAATGCTCAACACTGTTTAGGTCCTGGCTCAAGCTTAGAATTTTTCCCTATTGATTGAGACATTTCTGGAAATTTTCAAGCTTCCAACCATGGCGAGGCACACCATGAACCTCAACCCAAACCCTCCTATCTTCGCAGGTTTCATACTTTGACCACAACCTAATTTCTTCAAACCAGACCTCTAACTCTCCAGGGTTGCTGACTAAATCGGAGGCTTCTTCAGTTGAATCCAGTGTTACAAGGAACTTGTACCCACTTATTGTTGTGATTTCTGACACCGGTCCAATAGCTTGGATTATTGTGTATGCAGTGGAGTATAAGTCCCTAGGATAATGACTTACACACACTACACTCCGAGCTAGCCATTCAACAATTGTTCCTTCTATTTCACCCTCCACCCTTACCATTGGCTCTACGCTTGTCGACCTGGCTTTCTCTGATCTGCTTTTCCAGATCCACATTTGCTTTGGCTTCTTGTTTATCCGTTCTCCTCTGTTCCAGTTTCTTCTGCTTCTTGCATTCTGCACCGGGATTTGACGCCCTCTGATCACCTTGTGATTCATTCTTTTAATACTTTCCTCTGCTGCATCATTACTGAAGAAGCTAATGAATCCAAATCTTCCATATGTACTTCTTCGTACTGATATGTATACTTCCTTCACCCTTGCCATTCTGCTAAAGATTCCTTTTAGCCCATACTTATCTATGTCTCCTGGCAGATTTCCGACAAAGATGGTGGAGTTCTTGCCATCTCTGCTTCTTGGCTCTCTTCTGAGCTCCTTAAGCCCCATCTGTTTGTTAGTAGCCATTTTTGCAACCTCTTGATATGCAATGATATGCACTTTGCAAATTCAATCTTCATTATCTCCAATCTGATCTTGACCCACAAACTTATCAACATCAATAGGAATAGTCACCATCTCGTACTTGATTTTGTTATGAGAAACCCAGCATGATAAAATACAATTAGGAAGCAAATATGATACAATTAGATTTATCAAATATGACACAATTGAGAAACTCAACTTGATAAAGAAACAAAAATAATTTTCTAATATAATTAGGAAACAAATCACATGGTCAATCTAGGTAATTTTAGGATAAAATATTCCTAACAAACTCCCTCTTGGTCGGAACAAAATCTACCAATGCTGTAGAAGCTTCCTCCTAAACCTCTTGATATGCAACGATATGCACTCTTCAAATTCAATCTCTATTGTCTAGAATCTGATCTTGACCAATAAACGTGTTGACATCAACAGGAATAGTCACCATCCTGTCACCAAAAGCTCTAATACCCACAATCTTACAAAAACTCAAAGATAAATGAAAGAGAAAACAAAACACTAGAAAAGGCGATCCCACTTAAAAGTAAAAAGGGGTATTCCTGAATTGCAAATTAGAAAAGGCGATAGAGATGGAACCAATAATAAATCAAAATCAAAGATAAATGAAAGAAGAAACAAAACACTAGAACTTATGTCGAAAACCCAACACGCAGGGATGGCAATGGCTCAGGTCCAGCTGGACCAGTCCTGACTAATTTTTTAGACCCAAACCCGACCCGGGATCTTATGGATTCGTAAAATCCAGACCCAAACTTAGTGGGTCTGTAGGTAAACGGGTCTTTAGCGGGTCCTTAATGAATTCAACTCTTTTACATACATTTTTATTGGATTTATCAATTTTCGAGTTAATTTTATACTTGTACACCTATATAATAACAACTATTATGTTTCAAAAAATTACTTGAAGGTACCAAAAAGTTTGGGAAAACTATATTTTGGTATCCAAACATTTCAAAACTGATTTCAAGGTACCTTACTTTTTGGGTTAGGAATTATTAGGTTCTGTTCTGGCCAAAGTGAAGAAGTTTCCGATAGAATTTAAATGGGATTGAGTTTGCTTAAATACCCTTTGGTTGTTACAAAATCTAAATTTTATTCATTTTGCTCTTATAAAGAAGAAGCCCCCCTCCCCCTTCCCTAAATGTCGTTTCTCTATCTTCTTCTCTCTCTCTCTCCCTCACAAGCAACAACACTAGAAGCCAATGAAACGAAGCTTTGGGAAATGTCAGTGAAGGTATGCTTTTGGTTAACTCACATAGATTTCAACAAAAATAACACTCACTAACCATTGTCGACTGTAGTGGGTGGTCGACAATGGCGTTTTGCTTTTCTTCACGATAAGCAATAATACAACATCACAAACAAAAAAACCAAAACTTTCTTTCCCAGTTTGATTGTCCGCGACAAAACCCTATTTGAGGTAGCAGAAGATACGCAACATGGAGATTGAAAGTGAAAGGGAAAGGGAAAGAGAATTGAGTCTCGATGGAAATGAGAAGCATTAGAGAGGTGACCCTAGTTTAGTAGAAGCATTTAATGCAAATAGTAAACGCGAGCTTTAAGAAGGGCAAGAGTGTATTTCTCTTTCAACAAGTAAGGGTATTTCGGTCAGTTAACAAAATTGATCAGACTTTAGTCAGAAAAACACCTTATAATTACTAACCAAAAAAGTAAGGGTACCCTGAAATGAGTTTTAAAAAGTTGGGGTACCAAAACAACATTTCCTCAAATTTTGGGGTACCTCCGAGTAATTTACAGATTATGTTTAAATACACGTGTTTTCAACCCAATTGACAGAGCCGCAAGCGCACGGTGTACGTAGTAGCACGTCAAGGTCGATCCCACAGGGACTCAATTAGCAGCACAGAAAACTAATCTCTATCTCGATTGCTAAGCTAATCAGGTTTTGGTTTTGGAAGACTTTAAAAAATAATTAAAACTAATAAAGCAGGAAAAAGAAAATCAATCAAAAATTATATCAAGAGAGAAAGACTTCTAGGGAGATGCTAACCTAACAACGAGTTTGATTACTAAAACCTAGCCTGCACAATCATACATTCAAGAATGAATCAAGAATCAATAACCTCTTAATTCTATTGCCCTTTCGATGCTAAATAGAATTATTCTAACAACCTAATCAACAACTTTCGTCGGCCTTTTAGGTTAAACAGAATTGAAGGTCTTAAAAGTCAGGTTATCTAATGATTCCCTAGTTTACTACTCCTTTTTCAACTTTCATAAGCCTAGGTAGACAGGTTGGTAGTCAGATTACCCTAATTCACCTTTCAGTACTTCTCAGGTTAATCTCAAACTTACAAATATTCAAGGCCTTAAGAATACTCATAAACATGGAAAACACAACCTTCTATTGATTCTAATCAAGAATTCATGCACAAACTAATAACAAACAATCAAACTACATTGTTTCGGGTTGTAAAACCCTAGAATTCAAGAAATCTACTCGCTCATATTCAATGAAAACACAAAACAAGTTCCAAATATCATAATCGAATCTCAAAACTAAGAAGGAAATCAAAAAGAAAGAATAGAATTGCGAAGAATACAACCCGTCGAGCCTTTCGATCCCGGGGTAGAACCTTCATGACGTCGCTCCTTTCCTTTGCGAATCTTGATCTTGGTTTCTCTTGAATCGATTCGGTCTTGAATCTTGATGGTAGGGAAGAGGAGTAGAATGGAAGTATTAGAGCTCTCTTTTCTCTTCTTGACGGCCAAAGAACAAAGGAAAACTGATAGATAATGAATTAATTTCGAAAAACCGTCGCTTCCTCCCTTTTCTACTCGTGAAAATAACCGACCTGCATAGGCAGTTCGCCTTTGTCCGTACAGTCCGTACAGTCCGTACACCACGGACCGTGGTGATCACCTTGGGCTGCCCGAGGTTGCCACTGTCCCGCTTCTTTCTTCTTTCCTTCGCCAAAATGAGCTGGGCAAGTCCACCACGGACTGTGGCCCCCACCACGGGCTGCCCAAGGTTGCTGCTGCCCGGCTATTCCTTGCTCCTTTCCGTCCCAAATTTGTACCACGGTTTGGGTTTGACATGTAGAGGTCCGTGGTATATTCACTCTTGCCTGAAGTTGAGAGAAAGTTGGTGTTTTGGCCTCAAAACCTACAAATTCACATAAAAAACAACAACACCAAGTGTAGTAGGGAAATTGGAATAAAAATCAAGGTTCACACACAAAATTATCCCTAATTCACTATTGAAAACCCCCAAAAACGTAGTCATGAAACGTAGTTATCACCAATAAACTATCTAATTCAAAGTACAAGGCTACGAGCGAAGTCCAACATAAAAACATTACAAAGTCATCAAGACATTAACATAAAACCATTAGAAAAGTCTCTAAGAATACAACAACACAACTTAACCAAAAATAAAAAAAATACAAAGTTCATGATTATTCAATCACAAATCACAGAGTCTATATTAGATGCACCCGGAGCACGTGCTCCAGATATTTGTGAGTGAACAATCATATGAATCAAAGTGAACAAACATAATAATATGAGTGAACAACCTAATACATATGAGTGAACAATTGTACAATCTAGAGCACATGCTCCGGGAGCGCCTAATAAATTGCACGAATCACAATAGCTCTTGTCCTCATTTTTTTAAAAAAATTATATATGTTTAATTTTGATGGGTCCGCGGTTCGGGTCCATAGGTGCGTGCCCAAACCCGGACCCAAACCCGCCAAATTATTTTGGACCTAGACCTGACCTTGACCCATTGGTCCAAAAAATTTTGGACCTAGACTCGTCTTAATGGGTTGGGTCTGACCAGGTCTGAGTCGAGTTCAGGACCCACTGTCATCCCTACCAACACGAGAAAAAACTCATGAACCATGAAGATCATAAACCAACCCACTACGTAAAAATAGAGCAGAGTAGAGTTTGATCACAATCACAATGGGTGATTTGATCCTCAACATGTATTGAAATCAATCTAATCTCATCGCACATTCTCACACAATCCGATTGGATTTAATACGATAGCAGAGTTCTCTCAAGCACTGGTATTTCTCTCAAGAAATAATATGGCGACAATTGAGTAATGATCGCCAATCAGGTTATTAAGATCCATGTCAAAAAAAACCAACCTAACATGTAAAAGCCACCACCATGACGGAAATGACACGTGTTCGTATGATATGAGCGTTGTTGACCCATAATATGGTTCATATTAATGTGACACGACCCATGTTGGCCTCCCAAATTGAACGTCTACCTTCATGTCAATCCAAACCCATCCGTATTTCTAATTAGAAGGATCGAATGAGGCGCCTGACCAAACAAAAAGATGCCAACAAAACTTGGTCAAAGTATAAACCATTGGTGGCATCTTAATTTATTGAATGCTTACCATGATGAGCTTGATGTAGCTCTACATTCATATCCTTTTCCTTTAACTAATATAAAAGAGATAGTTTTTGTTGTATTTTGCAGCATGCTTATCAGTTACATTATGTTTACATGCAAATTTACTATTTCACCTTCGAATATAATAATTAATCAAGTGTTTGCCTTGTTTGTAGCCTATGTTCACTCATGAATTTACTCTTTTGTTCTTGTGTATAATAATCAAGGATTTCATACACAAATTTACTCTTTTGCCCTTGAGTACAGTAACCAAGGATTTTAGAATTAAATGAAAATTAAGTTACTAAACCTATCAATTCAGATGAGCAGGTTAAATACGGGTCATATGTATATTTAGTTAGGGCAAATATAGGTCAGATGTATTTCGAGTTCAGGAAAATTTGACATTAAAACTACGAGTCAGGTGTATTTTGAAATCCTTCCTTAAGACGAGCCGGTTAAGGCCCTGTTCTTTTCTGCGGTTGGCAAACTGCGGTGCCACAACATACCGTAGTTTGCAACAACTCACCACACTTTACCACAAATCATTACTTTTCTCTCTCCTCACTTTTCTCCTCTACTTTTTACATTCTCTCCTCATCTACCCCAAATACCAATAATCCACCACAATTCCACCACACCATACCACACCATTCCGCAAAATACCGCAGAAAAAGAACAGGGCTAGTACTGATTTAAAAAGGAGGAAGGAGAAACCACCATCTACGTTGGTTTATTAAGACAAACAAAAATATGATTATATACTTAATTGGTACTCATTGAAACATATACCAAGAATGCTTTACTTAAAGCATATCTAATGGATGCTTTTATTAGGTGAATTACTTCGTTGATAATGATTCCCCCGTCCCTCCCCCAAGCCCCAACTAATCAATACTAGTTTGTCCTTCGTGATGACTCCAAAACATGATTAAACGTTTTCCACCGCATTCAAGTTTGATATGAGGATGTATTTGAAGGGAGTTAATGAAAGATTTACGTGTAAACTTTTTATTGTGATTTTTAACTCAAAAATATATTTTTTTCATTTAAATGTCGTCACAATTTGCCATTTTGAGTGAAGATCTCTTTATTGCGAGCGGGTCTATGATTTTTGAAAACTTAAATACGATAGTGGGCTCTTGTTCAAGGAATTTTTTTTGAATATTTTACCTACAACTTTGTACTTGGTTTAGCACAAAATAAATATTCAATTATGACTTTTATGTAGTTTATTTGAATTTTATAGGCTGTTAATTAAAATTGAAAAAAAATGAAGAAATGAATGCTGAAAATAAAATTGGACCTGCCACCATTGCAAGATGGGCCCAAAATAAACAAAAAGATTTAGAAAACCCAAGCCCAATACTTTCACCTGTACCCTCATGTGACTACTAATCCCAATACTTTTTTTATTTTTTTCGCTCAAACGCCAACAGCCAGGCCTCCATAGCCGTCTTTCTCGCGCAAATCACAACCAGCCCAGGCTTCTGAACTTATCCACCACTACCTCAAGACCATCAAGATTCGGCGTACAGTCAAATCAATTTATTGTCCTCAAACTTAATTTATGTTTTACTAAAATCTATATTTATTTTTAATATTATCTTAATTACACATAATAAAGAACAATATTAATTTTTATTATTTAATTTGAATAAATGCAAACAACTCTATTATTAACTTTAAATCTTTTTCAACAGCAAATAAATGAGTAAAATAATAGAAACTATGTATATGCATTATAAATATGATTTTGTTGGAAAACTATTTTCATAAATAAATATAAATTATTTTAATGAAAATAATTAAAATAAAAATGTTTAGAGAAATTATTAAATCATTACCATTTAGTAGTAAAAACTAATAGTTATAAATTTTAAAGTAATCATTAATTCTAAATTTAAGCATATATCAACACTTGCAACATCAATCAAAACGAAGTTGTATTACTTTTTTTTTTATAACAAAGAGAGATTAATTTACATTTTTTATCGTAATGTTAATAGTTTTTTTTTCTTTTTTCAATTATTAAAAAAAATAGAACAATAATATAGGTTTTTTATTGGAGTTTTATGCTTTAATATCTCTTATATTTACCTTAATCTAATCTTTATATTGGGATTCATATATTATAATTGTAATTTTGGTGGAAGAAAGATTGATTCATGAATGTTTTTTTTTATAGAAAGCTTATTAATATTATTTTAATTGTATATTAAGTATATTTTAGTTTTTTTTGTATTATTAGTTTTGTATAATTAAATTAGGAGAATAAATCAAGAATCTTAGGGTCTAATTTTTTTATGAACTTACAGTTTATGTATTTGATGATGATCATATTTGTAATTTATGAACAATTTTTTCTAATAAGAAATAATATTTTACTTGTTGTAAATGACCATAATATTCTCAATATTTTATCTTATACATTGATACAAATATCGATACTTGGTCATTTTTTGTTCATTTTAATTTCATATGATACCTATGTCACTAATGTAGTTAATAGTTTACATTTTTATCATAATGTTAGTTGCAATATTTTATTTTCTTTTTACAATTATTAAAGAAAACGTAGAACAATAATATACATTTTTAAAAGGAGTTTTACACTTTAATATTGCTTAAAAGTTTAGTTTAGTTTGCTTTTTATATTGAGAATCATATATTATAATAGTAAATTTGGTGGAAGAAAGACTAACTAATGAATATTTTTTTATAAAACTAATGAATATTATTTAAATTGTGTACCAATATTTGTAGTCTAAAGGCATGAGTTTGTTATTTTTTAAGTTGACATTTATATCACTAAAGAAATGGTAGCTAAGTGGTAATTATTCTTAATTTTTAGCTTTCAACTAAGGTTCAAATCTTGGTCGAACCAAAACATTTTCTACTCGTTCAAGCACACACTATAAATACAAGGAGTCATTGGTCATTCAAGAGGACAAGAGAAGGTATAAGAAGGTACAAGCATACTTTTCTCTTGAGCATCATTATTTCCTACTATTGTTGAGTGTGAGATAAAAAAATTATTGTATTAAATTTCTCTTCATTAATTGAGCCAAATTAGGGTGAGGACTAAGAGTTGAGAGGTTGACTCCTCTCACACTTAATTGAGAGGTGAAATTAAGTGGTGAGATAGATCTTGAGAGTAGAGAAGACTCTAAGATTGTCTACGATCCATTCTCACAAGAGCTCGATATTCCATGCATCCTACAGTTGGGGAACTCTAGACGGTGACGTACTCCGACATTCAAATTTAGAGGAACATCGTTAACAATCATCGTGTTTCGTCTCCTTTATTTTTCCCTATTTATTTCAACATTTTAATTTCCATATGTTATTTTATTTAATATTTTTGTGATCACCCTATTCATCCCCTCTAGGTCGGTAATCTTATTTTTCAACCACTTCACAAAAATAAACTTAAATCGGTTCGGTTAACCTAAACCGCATTTTAAAAAATGTGAAATGGTTAACCAGTTTTACCAATTCTGTTTTTATAGATTTATGGTTTGATTTCTAGTTTCCGGTTTGACTCTTGGTTTCGGTTTTTCGTGCCCCCCCCCCCCAGTAATAGCTACTCTACCAAGTCATCCTTCATAATAATAATTATTTTATCTTTTTTAATTCATTCGCTAAGATATTTTTATCTTTCAAGAGATTAGTAATTAGTAAAAATAATCGTATTATTTTCACTAAAATAATCAAAAGAACAATTAATTTGAAATGGAGGCACGTAGTATCCCCTCCTTTCCATATTAATTGTCATTTTATTGATTGTAACAATTTTCAATGTTACTCTTTGATTGATAATTACTTATATAATAGTTTTATTAACAAGTGAATTTGTATATTATTTTTCATTACAAATTTAATATTATATGGTGGAATTGCGGTGCGGTAAGTTGCGGTGGGTTGCGATAAGTTGCGCTGCGGTAATTGAAAATCTTTGGGATTTTAATAATAAAGTAAATAGTAGGTTGCGGTAGATTGCGGTAGGTTGCGGTAACTTGCGGTACTGCATAAAAAAATGGTGCCTAAATCTTGAAGAATTTATAATTAAAATTATCAATATTTAACTATATTTTTTTTGATGGAATTTAACTGTATTTTTAAAAAACGATAATTTTTTTATGAACAAAAAAACAGTAAAAATAATTTAATATGCAACAAAAAAAAATAGTACATGCTATAAACCAGTCAACGCTTTACGCTTCACATATCCTCCCGGGCAAATATTGGTGTCTGTTATTTGAAGCATGGCCGGATATGCGTGCATGTGGTAGGAACAGTGAAATGCTGAGGGTTCTCCTAAAAAGAAGAGGAGGATCAAATCCAAACAAGATTCTATCAGCTTGGACCAATCAGAGCTGTACAAATACAATTCACGCCATTCAATTACACTAATCTTGATTCATTTGTTTATACTAAACCAAACAACACATGCATGCATGCGGCATGTCTATTGCCTAGTTTAGTTATATACTAGTAAAACCTTAAAAAAAAAAAACAAAAAAAGGTACGAACCTAAACACGCAAACTCATTGAAAATGCCAAAACGACATACAAAATGGCAATCCATAGGTTCCATCCGAGAGTGGTACCAACCCCCGATTTTTAAAATAGAAAATACAATCAAATAAGGCAAATTTTAAAATTTTAAAATTTTAAAATATTAATTTCTCTCTTTATATATAATATTTTATTAAATAAAATACAATCATTAAATTTATAATAAAAAGTTTTTATCTATCGTAAGAGTATAACTAGCATTATATATCCCATATAATGCATGAGATTGTTATTAATTATTAAATTATCAATAATTATGTTAGTTGAATTTATTAAGATTGAATTATTTATTTTTCACGTATATATATTATATTATATTATATTATATTATATATATATATATATATATATATATATACTTGAATATATAAAAAAAGTAGTTTTTTCTTCGCCTAGGGTTTTCTCTGAACCCTCGCCATGGCAAATGGGAAGAAAACATCTGCAACTAATGGGAAAAATCGAATGGCAACAAGATTAAAGGTGAAGCAATCATCTGGCATGAGTAATCCTGACCCAAGTCCACCCAGATCTCCAGCAGATTCGTTGCAGGAGCTGTTAAAGGAGACGAACGACATGGATGAAACAGTGAATGCCCAAAAAACCACATATGCCTCTCTGTTTGATCAGAATGCAGGCACTGCGTTAGAGTATAAGGAAGCAATAACAATTGATGGTACTCCAGTTGCAAGATTGGAAAAATTGCTAGTAGAAGAGGAAGTCACTTACTGGAGCAATGCAGTATTATGTTGCGTCCTCGGATTGCACCCTCCTTTCCAAGTCATTGAAGGTTTCATTAAGAGGATATGTGCATTATATGAAATCACTCATATATCCTCTATTCGAAAAGGATTATTCTTAGTCAGATTTAACAAAGAGGAAGACAAGAAGGTTGTTCTTGTACATGGCATTTATTTATTTTGATAATAAGCCTTTCATTGTCAAGCCATGGAATCCGGATCAGAAAATAGACGTTGATGCAATAAAGACCATCTCGATTTGGCTCAAATTTCCATGCTTAGATATGCAGTATTGGAGTTTGCCCAATCTAAGTAGCCTAGCAAGTCTTCTAGGCATCCCCCCCCCCCCATCAAAACTGATAAAGCCACAAAGAAAGAACTAACCTTTCTTGTGCTAAAGTTCTCGTAGAAGTCAAACTGGATTGCTCTTTTCCATATGAGAACAACTTCATGGATGAAAGATATCAGATAGTGAAACAAAAGGTTGAATATGACTGGAAACCCATCAAGTGCTCTCACTATGACATGCTGGGCCACAACGTGCAGGAGTGCAAGAAAATGCTCAGTGAATCTAAGAATGAAGAACAAGTTTTTCAAAAGGGGAAGCACTCCAAAGCGCAGAACGAATGGCGAATTAAAAAAGCCCGGGAAGTTGATGACAATGGTTTTATCCAACCAACCCGAGCAGTGAGTCCCAAAACACCGAATGCAAAAACAGTGGGAACATCTACACCCTTGAGCAATCGTTTTCAAGCCTTAGATGCTAAAACGAATCAGGAAGAAGAGACCGAGGTCGATTGCACAGTAGCACAGGAGCAAAATCCTAACCCCGCAATTGGGGTGCCTATATGAAGCTCCTCTCATGGAGCGTAAGGGGTCTTAATGACCCCAGCAAGCAAGAGGACTTAAAGGTCTTCTTGCATGCCTATTATACTGATATTGTCTGTTTAATCGAAACAAAGGTTAAGAAGGAGAAAGAATCAATGCTTACAAAGGGCATTTTTCGTAATTGGAGAACCCACTCCAACTTTCAGGTCCATCACGGTGGGCGTATTTTCCTTGCTTGGAGGAACAAGGCTGTCCCGCTCACTCCTTGGATTACTCACCCACAAATGATTCACTGCATAGGTCGTGACAATAACACAGGTATGTCTTTCGCCATTACTTTCATCTATGCTTTTAATAAAGCTCAGGACAGGAAGGAGCTCTGGGATACTCTGCAACAAATTAGTAGCACCATCACGGGTCCATGGAGCCTGATTGGGGATTTCAACTCAGTCATTCATGTCGATGATAGAGCTATGGGACAGCCATTACGCACACAGAAACCTTGGACTTCAAGGACTGTGTGGACTACTGTCAGCTTACAGAAGTCCACCGCCATGGAGCCTCATACAGCTGGACTAATGGGCATGTACATTCAAAAATTGACAGGTTGTTTGTCAACAATGATATGCTCATTAAAGTGGATAATCTACGAGCTGAGTACCTTATGCAAGTTATCTTTGACCACAAGCCCATTTATTTGCAAACTCTTGACGGCCCAAGACCCAAACCAAATTTCAAATTCTTTGATATGTAGGCTAATGACTCATCTTTCAATGACATTGTACAAGAGGCTATTGACAATAGGCCAACTAGGTATCATATGTACACCCTCTTCCAGATGTTGAAACGCATGAAAGGGCCTTTCAAGCAACTCAACAGGGATAAATACATAGATATTCACCAACAGCAAGAATTGGCCAGAGGCCGATTGGAGAATATTCAAAGACAGCTCACCCAAAATCCCACTGACCCTCTTCTTATGGCATGTGAGCAGGAGGCCAAGAAGAATTATATAGATATTCTTCACTCTTCCATATCCCTCATTTCTCAGCAAAGCAAGATTGAAGCTTCATTCTTTGATGATACTTGCTCAAAATATTTCTTCACCAAAATGAAGCAGAGGAAACTCGAGAATACCATCTATAAAATCAGGGATGCCAACAATCAACAGGTGGAAGGCTATGACCAGGTGGGCCAAGCTCTGGAAGATTTTTATCAATCCATGCTGGGACAACAAGATACTCAAAGAGTTCATATCAACAAAGAAATTCTCGGCAATGGGCCAGTTCTGAACGCAAACCAGAAGCATGCCCTGTGTATCCCTTTCTCTGATGAGGATATAAAAGAAGCCATGTTCACCATCCCAAATCATAAATCCCCCGGTCCCGATGGCTACACTAGCGGGTTTTTTCAAAAGATCCTGAGATAAAATTGGGTCGTTTGTCTGCAAAGCCGTCAAGGAATTTTTTGAGTCGGGGCAAATCCTAAGAGCACTCAACACAACGACCCTCACTTTGATCTCCAAGGTAGACTCCCCCTCGAGCCCAGTGGACTTCTGGCTTATATCATGTTGCAATGTCATTTATAAATGCATCTCAAAACTGCTTGCTAGCCGTCTCAAAGACATCCTCCCCTCTATCATTAGCGAGAACCAAGCTGCTTTTGTCCCCGGCTGGGAGCTCCCACACAAGTTCTTATGTGTCAGGAACCCGCTAGAAGTTTCAGACGGAAGAGCACGCAATCTAGATGCCTTCTGAAAATTGACCTTCAGAAAGCATTCGACACGGTTCACTGGGATTTTATCAAAGAATTTCTTGAAGGTCTTGGGTTCCCCCCTCTTTTCCTGAACTGGATAATGAATTGTGTCACGACTACTTCCTTTACGCTTTAGGTAAACGCAAAAAACTACGACTTCTTTAAAGGTGGTCGCGGGCTTCGTCAAGGAGATCCCATTTCTCCTCTCCTATTTGTGCTCACTATGGAGTACCTCTCCCGAGGTTTCAACAAAGTTGCTCTGGACCCGTCCTTTAAATTCTATCCTCGTTGCTCTTCGCTCAAGCTCAATCACCTAGTCTTTGCGGATGATCTGATGGTGTTCAGTGCGGCAAACCAACATTCCATTCATCTACTCACTGATGCACTCACCCATTTCCAGGCTACTTCAGGCCTCACTGCTAAATGCTGCAAAATCAACAATTTATGTGAATGTCGACAGCCGCACAAAACAAGATATTCTTCATCATACGGGTTTCAATGAGAGCTCTCTCCCCTTCAGCTACCTCGGGATTCCGATAATAGATGGGAGAATTAGCAAGATGGATTGCACCCGTCTCGTGGAAAAAATGACTTCCCGAATAGCTGTCTAGAAGTTAAGCAACATCTCATACGCGGGTCGTATCACTCTAACTAACAGTCTTGATGTGAATTTATTCTTTATGGGCAACCATTTTTATCATCCCGCAAGAAGTTATCAGTAGGGTGACGCAAATCTGTCGGGATTTCCTCTGGAACTCAGACGATCACCATCATAAAAGGCCCCCCTTCTCTTGGGATACCATTTGCCTCCCAAAGGCCAAAGGAGGTCTAGGCCTTAAGCACCTCCAACATTGGAACTCTGTTCTGATCGGGAAACAAGTGATGGCCATTGCTAATAACAAACAATGCCTATGGATCAAATGGATCCATGAACGGTATATCCGGGGCCAGGACTGGTGGACTTTTAAGCCGCGTGATGACTCTTGTTGGTAGGGGTGGCCAAAACCAATTAACCTCAACCGAGGTTAACCGCATTGGTTAACCGGTTTTGAGGTTTTTGGATTTTGAAAACTTAAACCGAAACCGCATCATGCGGTTAACCGCTTTTGATATATGAAAACCTAAACCAAACCTCGAAACCGCAATTTGGAAAAAGTTAACCACATTTAAAATCAAGAAACTTAAACCAAATCGAAATTTACACGGTTTGGTCCGCATTCTATACACGGTTTACGCTTCAATGGAATTTTACAATAACATTTATGGAAGTAAATGTAACCATATTGCTAATAAATTTACATCTCGATACGCCGCTACTCGCCCCTACCTTTGAAACTATGAATATCCATCAACGGTCAACCAACATCAAACCATCACATACTTAGTCCATGAACTCAGTCATTCATTTTATGACCACCTCATCCCTAAATCCATTTAAGCCGACTAACATGTTGCGGGTGACAAATATCATGGATAAGAGAAATATAGATTGAGGTTGTCGAATTCAAAAAAGAAAAAAAAGAAAAAATACAAAAAAAAGAAAGAAGAAAGGAAGAATAAGAGGCAATTGTCGATTTACATTGGTCACTCGCACACATCCCAAAACCTTCCCGTCAAACCTTCACACCTATCATTTCCATTGAACTTTCGACCCATCTCAAAGTCTTTCTTGAGGCATCAATCATTTAAAGTTGCATCTGTTGAACTACGAATGGCCTAATTCCACACTGGATACGTAGGAGAACTTCTTTGAGGCACGACCATTACAATTCACTTTAGAGAAAACCCATCATCAAATCATTTGGTCATTGAGAGACAGAATAAAGAGTGGCTAGCCCGAAAACCTCACTAGGCAGGCTAGGCAAAAGGAGAGGGGACCTTGGTCTTTCAGGACAATGAAAAACCGTCAAATTTCCTTCACAAAGCACCCACCTTTCCCATCAGACTTGGATCATCCTTCATACCTGAATCTATCAAGCCATAGCCATTTGACCATCTCTTTCCTTATAAGATAAATCAACGAGACATGGTGCTCCATCTATAGACCATTTCATCCACCTCCATCAGTTCGAACCTTTGTCCATTGAACCACCCATCCATTCACCACCTTGTCCGATACATCTAATCGCTACCCTCACCGAACCACTCACAACCTTATCTCGCCCTCTATTTGGGCATGAGCTTTCACTACCTTTTCCATCATTCCCATTTTCACCCCATCACCTTGTGAGCTCTTCTGATTCGGTCATTAATGCATGTATGAGATTCGTAAGTTAATCCCTGCTTTCAGAACAACTGAGTGGGGGATAACTCCTTTAGCAGAACAAGAAGCCAGCTGCATCAAAATAGGGCGTTACTTGAAGGTGACATCCACCTAGGTCAATCATTCTGACTCACCTAAAGACGCTTGTTCACTGATACTGGGGGCTTGGTGCTTACATGTTCCACCCTAAATAAAAGAACCAGGAAAGATAGGGAAAAGGCAAGGGAAATCAATATGGCTTACCACTTGATCCCTCCTAGTGCTTCGGGTTCCTAACCATGTCATTGAAGTTAAGCATGTCAACCATATCATCAAGGAGCTTAATCAGGCCGAGTTTTCCATTGGTATCCTGTTTTACGCCATTTCAACTGGGGGCTCAGACATCACTCACCATCCTCATCATGGCAACTTGCAAGACAATTCAAGAAGAGAACTCACCATTTTCCATTTTTCGTCTTGTCCTGAAACTCACTTCAAAATTGCCCTTGACATTTAGAGTTTTTGATTTACTTTTTCTTATGTTTTTTCCCTCGGGAAAGTGGGGGTTGTTCATATCACATGCATGCAGCAAATCAATGTGCATTTTTTAGTTTTTTGTTTTTAGATCATGTGCATCTTTCATTTTAAGTTGCATTAGTTTGCATTTCGAGTCATATCATTTCGTTTTTTATTTTCATTTTGAGTCATGTTAGTTTTTGTTCATATGTTTTTTTTCATTTTAAGTCATATTAGTTTGCATTTCGAGTGACATCAACTCATTTTTCATTTTCATTTTGAGTCATGTTAGTTTTTTTAAATTTTTTCCCTCTTTCTTCTTGAGTCAAATAAAAGAAAAAAGAGCCACATCATTAAGATAAGGGCTACATAGTATAAAATGCATAATAGAGTTGTGTATTATACATAAAAGAGTCTTGTACATTTTTTTTTATTCTCATATAATTCATGCAGCATAGCATGCATAAGACCGCATTTGCATTCTTCTATCTCCCGCCCGAACCTCAACAGAAATGCAGCTATGCTGGCTAGAAATCAAGCAAGCTCACTTGGAGTCTTAATCGCCTTCGGACATATTGCCAAGAAGCTCCAAGGAGGATATCAATAAAGAAATTATTGGAGTTTTACGAGAATTAATTTGAAAAATAAATCATTTTTCGGGTTAAACTCGAAAATGGGTCGTAAATTTTTATGAGAAATAATTTGGAAAATAATTCATTTTCTAAGTTAAACTCTAAAAATTCAATTCACAATGTTCACGAGAATTAGTTTGGAAATAACTCATTTCTGAATTAAATTGAGAAGACCCGAGCATACAAACAAACCCGACTCATATTACCAAGAACAAGCCGGGTCTGGGTCTTGCAACTAGACACCATATCACCAAGTATGGTCCGGGTCGAGGTTCCACATATAGCACCACCAAGAAAAAAATGGACCCGATGCGAAGACAAAATGCAAGATTTCACAGAGCAATACTTGGCGGTATGCTCGGCGGAGGGGACTCAAGTTTGGGCCATGCGAAGACAAAAAAAAAACATCGGGCATAGCGTCATGCCTTCAGGCATTGTAGCCTGCCTAGGGTTCCGAGCAACAAGTGAAATCTGGTTGACCGACCCCGGGCTGGACAGAGATGCATGGCTGGAGGCATGACAGTCTGACTAGACCCAAAACTGACGAGACTATGCAGAAAAAACAAAGAAAGTTGGGCAGTGTTGCATGCTTGGAGGCATGACAACTTGACCAGACTCAAATCTAACAGGGCTGTGCAAAAACAAAGAAAACTGGATCATCTTCAACAAATTACAATGACACCGGGAAAGACTGAAAGACATCGGGAAAGACTGAACGACATCGGGAAAGACTGAACGACATCAAGAAAGACTGAACGACATCGGGAAAGACTGAAAGAGATCGGGAAAGACTGAACGACATCAGGAAAGACTGAAAGACATCGGGAAAGACTGAACGACATCGGGAAAGACTGAAAGACATCGGGAAAGACTAAACGACATCAGGAAAGACTGAAAGATATCGGGAAAGACTGAATGACACCGGGAAAGACTGAACGACATCGGGAAAGATTGAAAGAAATCGGGAAAGATTGAACGACATCGGGAAAGACTGAACGACATCGGGAAAGACTGAACGACATCGGGAAAGACTGAACGACATTGGGAAAGACTGAAAGACATCAGGAAAGACTGAATGACATCGGGAATCACTGAACGACATCGGGAAAGAGTGAACGACATCAGGAAAGAGTGAACGACATCGGGAAAGACTGGAAGATCAATATTGACGTCGAGATAGACCGAAAAACACCACGCTATACTTTGATCAGCGTCCTACTCGGACTCGATCAAAGTGGGGGCTAACTATAGACGCTGAATTTTGTCATTCAATTCAACTTTACAAATATTGTAATTTCTTTTGAGTTTCTTTTATTTTAGAATAATTTAGAAAAATGCCAAGAACTTTGAAATGCACACATTCTTCACATATTAAAATCCCCAAAATCAAATTAAACCAAATCAAATCCCTCTTTATCTTATTTCATTCTTCCTCTATTCTCCAAATCAAATAAAATCATCCTTTATTTGATTTTATCATCTCAATATTTTCTAATCTACCACCATAAATAAACTCACCTCCACCACGATAAATACACCCTCATTTCCACTCTTTTTCTACACCTCAAAATCATCTTAGGAGTGTTGACACTAGGTGATTTTACCTTTCTTCTCCTCCATCTCTCTTCTTCTTCTCATCATTATCATCTTGCATTCATAATCTTGGCTATGATGTAAAATTTGACTTAAATAATAATATTGATGCTCTAATTAATTTGATTAAATGTAAATTTGTAAATGTTTATGCTTTTGTTCTTTTATTTCATTTTATTATTTGCATTTTTTTATTTTATCTTATTTTACATTTAATCACTTCATTTGTATGTACTAAATAATATTGATTAATCTAATTAATTATCCTCTTCTACTATTTTCTTTAAATTAACCTATTTAGTAGAGTCCATTCTTTGAACGGGCGAATTTGAGGGTTTTTACTTTCGAATTCGTAACCTTACCCCCGGATCCGAATCTCATGGTTCGTGGTTTATGGAGTTTAAATTTGAGTTTATTAATTCTCATTAAAAATTAATTGGCGACTCTTTTAATTTTTATTATTGTGATTCATTTGAACATCATAATAAAATGCATTTAAATCCTTTAAAGATTAAGACATCTCATTCCACTCGCCGTACACCGCGAGGGACACCACGGGGATTTTCCCGAGTCCCACAACTAACGATTCTTAAGAATTATAACTTTGTAAATTCAATTTGAAAATTTCATGAATTCAAATAAATGATCAAGACTGATAACGACGAATTAATGCAAAAGAGAAAACAATCCAAACCAAGATAGGCCACTGGACTGGCCAGAATGTTAGTCGCTCGGCCTATAGTGGGTCAGGCTAGTGGTCTACACTAGTCAACAGATCAAAAAGAGAATATGGGCCATAGCATGAAAACCTGGCCTTGGGTATGGTCGCAACTCAATCTTCCTAATGAATTAGTGAAATAAGTCAATCATTAATGAATTAGTGAAATAAGTACGAATTAAATTAATGAATTAATGAATTAGTGAATTAGTGAAATAAGTATGAATTAGTGAAAACTCGGCCTTGGGTATGGCCTTGGCCTTGAATATGGACAGATCAAAAAGAGAATATGGGTCATAGCTGTGTATCCATTTTTTAATTATCAGTCAATCATTAATGAATTAGTGAAATAAGTACATACGAATTAAATTAGATAAATTATAATTAAAAGAGTCACTAATCAGTTTTAAGAAAACTAACAAACTTTAGATAAAGTAAAGACCTCGACTTACGAATCAGTGAATAGATTCGGGGGCAAGGTTACAAGTTGAGAATTAAAGAGTTCTCTGACTTGCTTGTTTTAATAAAATAGACTTTACTAAAATTGGATTTAATTATAAAGAGTACAATGGGAGAGAAGTTAGATAGGTTTCATAAATTCACTATTATGTCATGAAAATATTTACAATTTATACATATTATCATATTGCAAGTAATTTGTTTAAATGATTATACAGAAATAAAAATGATAACCATAATAATAAAAGTGAGTTCACCTTAAAGTAGAAAATACATAGTATGCAGGTGAATAGGAGGGAGAAGATCAAAGATAATTTCCACAGTATCAATACACTGGGAATTCGGGGCTTGGAATAACAAAGGGTCAGGGTTGTATTTAAAGTTGAAGGGTTGCAGATTAATTAAAAGATTACTGGATAAAAATAATATGGAGATTAGAATTCTTCTCCTGCGATAAAATCAATTAGAAAGATTGTATATCCTTAGCAAAGTCAGTCGGGTTCGGTAAAAGTGAAGGTAGAATATTATGAAGTTTTGGAAAAAGGGAAAGAATAATGGGATGAATTACGCAAAAAGAAACATGTGGACAAATAGCCAAGGCGATCGACTTTCGACCGAACCGAACCAAACTGAGCCACCTTAGGTCAGTCGACTTAGAGTCGAGCATTGCCTTCGACCAAATGGAAGCAAGGTCGTCCGGCCTTAGGGCTAAAATGGGTCCAGTTTCAAGTGTAGGTCACGCGGACTTGTAAAATACTGCGCGCACAACTCAACTTCAAATGGCCACAACTCTCTCATTCGGTCTTCAATTGACACGATTCAAGTCTTGTTGGAAATCTTATAGAATAAATTGTAATTTATGCTTACCAAATCAGATAAACATTATGGAAATGATGGTGTTCGAAGGAAAGAGCTTATGCATGTAGGAAAGGTGGAAATGAAGACTTTTGAAGTGGAAATGATGGGAAATGATGGGTTTTATGTGAAAGGCTTAGAAATGCATGAGAATGAGATATTTTATGGAGGCAAAGGATGCATGCTATTTGCTCGGTCAAACTCAAATCCTAGTCTTAAAATAAAAATATTGTTTACACCTTAATTATAAAATCAGAGATAAAATTCGGTGTCCACAATACTAAGTTTAGGTTCACACCCTTTTCGAGGCTTTTTCCTTAGCCCAACAGACTTTTTCAACATGACCCAATTGGCCACAAAAGTTGCAGTTTTTATAAGCATAAGGATTCCTAAACTAACAACAATATTTTGACTTCTCTCTACTACCATTCCCCCTTCGATCATTAGTTCTACCCCTGACATTCAAGACCTCGCTAATCTCATCGTTAACCTCGTAATCAAACTTATCCTTAGAAAACAAATTGAACTTCACATCATTAAGATTCAAGATACCAATATTAGCATAAAGCATAATCTCCTTAAACTGCTTGAACAATGGCGATAGAGACAATATTAGGTGAATAACCTTTTATCCTCATCTTCAATCTTAACATCTAAAGACTATAAATCAATAATAATAGAATCAAACTCGTCAAGATGAGAATGTATTAAAGTACCTTCAACCATACGAGCCTATAAAGCTTCGCCATCATCCAATATTTGTTGGCAACACTCTTGGTTATGCATAAGTCCTCAACCTTAGCTTGAGAGCTTCCTTGATTGCAACTCATCAAACACCAATCTTAGAACGTGCTCCACCATGCACAAATGAATCCCCGTTAGTGCATTAGTTCCATGTCAACCCATTCATTTGGCTTTAAACTGCCTACAATTTTATCCATCAACATCTTAAAGTCTTCATCTTTCATCATCAGATCAAGCTTCATGTCAGGATATTGCATCACCTTCCACAACCTTGTTGAATGAGAATCCTTATGTGCTACACCTTCCACAATGCAAAGCTCCTTTTCCCATCAAATTTAGAATTTCACACTTCATGATTGGAGTCATTTCACACCAAAGCTCTGATATAATGTGAAAGTAAAATCTTAGTACAATCTGCAGATTGCAAATTAAGCGAAAGCGAAATAGAGATGCTAGAAATTACACAAAATCAAGGAAGTAAAGAAGTTAAAATCATTGAAAACAAACACCAATAGTGCATGGGAAACTCAAGAACTTAGAGAAAAACTCACTGACGACGAAACCATAAACAAGTCTATTATAAAACAAGAATTAAATGATTACAGCGCGATCACAATCACGTTACATGATTCGAGCCTTCAACAGAGATTGAACCCTAATCTCAGCGACTCTTTCACACTCTACAATAGTTAAGGATTACAAATGGTGAGAACCCTCTCTTTCTCTCTAGAAAGTATAACCGCCAACTCAAGAAACAATACAACAAGAATTAGGTTAAGATATAACCTCCACGGCCAATGAGCTAGTAGCTCACTTGACATGAATGTGACCTTCCATCTTGATGATCATGTGATCGATTCTCATGACTTGCAAGTCTCCTTGTATAAAGATAAGTAGGGTCATGAACCAAATCTTTGGGCTTGAGTTTATGTTTCTCCTTTCCCCGTGGGTCACTAAGTCCAATGTACCTCTGAGATAAGAACCCAATTTGAATTACTCGAATTTACCCTTATAAAAAAGGATTTTTTTGGAAATAATGCACTGAACTTTTTTCTTGGATTCTAATATACTGAACTATGAGGGTATTGAACAATAACGCACTCAGACCAATTCAGCTGGTGGTTGACGCGGTGGTTGTCCTACTTTGAGGTGTGGTTTTTCTATTTTTTTTAGAAAAAAACTTTTGTCGTGTAAGGAAGTACACATAAGCATGATGCCTAATATATTTTTTTGGAAAAAAAATAGAAAAAAGTTATCTCAAAGTAGGACAACCACCGCGTCAACCACCAGCTGAATTGGTCTGAGTGCATTATTGTCCAATACCCTCAAAGTTCGGTGTATTAGAGTCCAATAAAAAAATTCAGTGCATTATTGTCCAATACCCCTAAAGTTCAGTGTATTATCATCCAATAATCCTATAAAAAAAGAAGATATAACCTCCCTATTCAACGCGGCAATTTGAGTTATGCTAATCCTGACACGAGCCGTGTCAGTCAGTTTCTTCCTAAACGACCTCAACCCGAGCTGGTGCACTTGCCTTGAGCAATGTTGGACCCTTCCATAAAACCCAACACAAACAAACTCATATACCATAAGATGGCTAACCTTTGAGTCACATCCAGCTCCAAGTGTTTAGACGAACACGTTCACATTTCATCAGGACAGAAAAGCCTTTATACATTAATTGCGGTTCAATATTAATTAATAGATAACTAAGAATTAGTTTAAAAACAACCGACAACTAACTTGCTAGATTATCCAACAGCAGCAGTATCTAATATCTATATTTGTTTTTTCAAGAAAAAGCATCCTCAAGCGCACCTTTGCCGATAACAATGTGCAAAAATCTGAACACCCGTCATCCATCATCCAGAACAAATCAGAAAATTGCAGGCAAAAAGCGAAGCTTCTATTAAGAAAATAACACAAAAACTACACCTCATACTACATTAATAAATGTATTAGTGATATGATCAAACCCTGATTAAGATAACATAAACCCAAGAGTTATTATCGGCAGCTAAGAAGCAGAAACAGTGAAGCTTATAGCAGCTTGAAGTTGAGCTTCCATTTCCATCTCCATCTCCAGAAATTGTGTCTCCTACAGCATCAATGGCAGCAGCACCATCATCGAAATTCAGAGCATAACTGAAAGGATCGTACTGGAATCTCAACCTCTTGTTAACCCCATTCTGATTGCTCTTCACACTCTTCTTCACTGCTGCTCTTGCTTTCTTCAACAAGTTCCTGCATTTCCTCCCCCTTTTGTTCATCCACCCTAACTTTCTCATGAAACCCATCATTGGAATTTGGCTTTTCTGGGGTAGTTTGTGGGGAAGCTTGAATTTTGGGAGTTGCCCACTTGAATTGGTTGAGTGAATTGAAATGGATTGATTGAGATTTGTGGTTAGAGAGAGAAAACTGGATTAAAATAAGGAAGGTAAGGAGGTTGAAGAACAGGAGAAAAGGCTCAGAAACAGGGAAAAGGGGTGTGTTTTTTCCCCTTAATTTAGGGTGGGCAATTTCAAAGAAACCAAGCAAATGTTCTGTCTCAGTTTTGGTTGCATTGGAAGGCTAAAATTCCATGATCCATATAAAATAGAGAAATTGAGAGAGAGAGAGAGAGAGAGAGATAGAGAGAGAGAGATGGATGCAGTGGGCAGAGAGCCAAGGCCTTTGATGAGGAATCGCTTTCAAAACAAGTGTATTTCTAGTACATGTACACTACTAATGTAGTCTCCAGGCCTACTTCATTTTTCTCCTCGTTTCTACCAATGTTCATATATGAAAAAAATTTCAATAAGTTATAATATAATAAATTATGGAAAGTATGATAGGTTAAAGGTACAGTATGGTAGGTTGTGGTAAAATTTATGTTTAAAATAATTGGCATAGTAGGTGAGTAGAAAGAAAGTGAAAAGTAAACAGAAATGTGAGGAAAAAGAAAATTACGGTTGTTATAGTAAAGTATGGTATGGTTTGGTAAGATACGGTAATTTGTAGATAGTGTATGGTAAGTGTGGTATGGTACCATGGAAAATAATAGGGCAAAAGTGACACATGTAGTGTAATAAATATTAAATTTTATTACATTGGATTTCAACGATTCAAACTTTCATTTATTAGATTATATTATTTCAAACGAACTAAGGTCGTGTTCTTTTATGCGGTATTTTGCGGAATGGTGTGGTGGGGTGTGGTGGAATTGTGATGGGATGTGGTGGAATTGTGGTAGGTTATTAGTATGTGGAGTAGGTGAGGAGAGAGAATGTAAAAAGTAGAGGAGAAAAGTGAGGAGAGAGAAAAGTAATGATTTGCGGTAAAATGGGGTGGGTTGTGGCAAATTGCGGTAGGCTGTGGCACCGCAGTTTGCCAACCGCAGAAAAGAGCACGGCCTAATTAGGTTTTTACCCCTTGACGTTTTGAGAAAGTAGGATTTTACCCTCAAGGTTTTAGAAATTAGGTTTACCCTACCTCAAGTTTAAACTCATAATTATTTTAACCCTTTTTCAGTAGAAGACAAAACTACCACTGTAGAAGGATGTAAAAAGTTTGAGATGATCCTAATTAAAAGTAACAAAAGATATATTTACCCCTCCCAAAAAGAATAACCAAGTGTCACCTCTCCTTTCATCGTTGTTAAGGTTGTCCTGCTCGAAACACTGGATGAATCAAAGAATGGAAACTCATATATTGAACGAAAATGAGGAAGGGTGGGATGGGTTTAATTTGTCACGTGTGTAAATGGATTTTTAAATGGAGGACATTTGGTCAGTTCACATTAAAGTAACTTCATTTGAAAATGATGTATTTAATCTTTAATACAAAGGTAAGGTGGGAATTTATTACTTAGTTTAAAGTTAAGGTAGAGTAAACCTAATTTCCAAAACCTGGGAGGTAAAATCTTACTTTCTCAAAACTTAAAGGAGTAAAAACCTAATTAGTTCTATTTCAAACTATTATGTGGTGCATTGTAATAGTAAAAAATATCGTTCAATTTGGGCCAACTCCATAGCTTTGCAATAAAATCTATCAAGTACAAAAAAAATCGAGTTGGTAAAATCGGTCAATGAATTCGAACAAAAAATTAAATGACACTTACCTGGTTTTTTTTTTAAGACAAACCAAGTTCTGACAATTCAAATGTACCTATATTCAGGTTAGAATTAGGTTCGACAATAAAAAAAGAGAAATATTATGTCTGAATATTTGATAAATTAGTCTATGTTAAAACTTGGATAACAAGTATATGATCATACCGAGTTTTTTTTCTTCTTTTTGGTCAGACAAATTCAAATATATGTGTTGAACAATATTTTGTCAGCTTCGCTGAAATTTTAAGATTTAACAATTCAGCTTTTCGCATGATACATTTTTAAAATTCATATTATTATAATTTAATTTCCATTTGTCACGACATTTTCCTATTTGAAAATCTTAAATTCTTAGTTGTGTACGTTTTGTATTTTTCCAGTAAAAAATTTATTGACTAAACTTATTTTAAGAATGTTTGAAATAAATATATATCCGTGTATTGTCTTTTTACCTTGAGACTAAGGTCTTGTTCTTTGGATAGGTTAGAGTAACATATCCAATACAATACAATTAAATCCGATCTAATCCAAACTTATCCAAACCTTACACAATTTTATAAAAAAATCATTCTCTCTAAAAACACAATTCCACAAAAAAAAAAAAAACATCATAACTTATCCATCCAATCGAATCAATTCAAACCTGATTTTAACAAATCCAAAGAACATGGCCAAACTTATTTTAAATTGAACTAACATTATTTGATGAACTTTTTGTAAACAGGTTATTTTGTTCTAAATTTATTGACTCAACTTATGTTGAATTTGTTTTGTGCTTATTATTTTAATTTTATGACGATTTAAACTTATTCGTCTAAAAAATGTGAAGAGAATAAGTTGTGAACTTAGGCTATATTCGATACTAGCATTTGAGATAGCGTTAATTAGCGTTTGGTCTAGGTCAAAACTTTAATTACACAAATATAAGCGTTCAACAAGCTAATATTTTGTGAAACTTACAAAATCAAGTAGCGGTTTGTGATATATTAATAAAGTTCACAATTATCGATTGGAGCAATGTTTCACATTTTTTAGTCAAAGAAAATTTTATCTTTGAAAATTATATATATCCTTTTAGATCAATTCACATTAATTTGTTAATTCAACTGCTAAATTTATCGAACACAATTTTCATTTGGATAGTCATCCGTTATGCGCTACTTAAATCACTATATGTTGTATAAACCCCTATCCGCGATATAAATAGATATCCGTAATCTAAAATGCTAATTTTCCCGAATATGACATTACTTTGATGAACAAAATGTAGAAAACTGACAAATTGCTGCACAATGGTTTTATAATCAGTCATATAAAAATGTACTGCCTCCGTCCCAAAATATTTGTAATTTGACTAAATTTTGACCATTGATTACTCACAAATTACAATGAGTTTCGATTCGAAATTACCACCATTAGAAAGATGTATTAGTAAAAATTACAATGTCGGTAATTTTATATCGTAATCCATTGTAATTTAAGAATAATCAATGGTCAAAATTTAGTCAAATGACAGACATTTTGGGACGGAGGTAGTATTTATTTCTATTTGTAGATCGTTTATAAAATTACACAAAATTATAACTTTCGTGCGATTCTTCATTGTTTTTGAAATGCCCTATTTCATTTATATGGTTTTCTTCATATAATTAAAATGATTAAAATATTTTGCAAATTTTGTCTAAATGTGAATCCACAAGAAATGTTCAAACGAGACAAATAACTAAGGCCCTGCTCTTTTGTGTGACAAATTGGGTACGGTTAATGGTATGGTATGGTAATGTTGTGGAAAGTATGGTATGATATGGTAAAAGTTGTAAGAATTATTGATGTGATAGATGAGGAGAGAGAATGTGAAAAGTAGAGGATAAAAATGAGGAGATAGAAAGGTATAATTGTTGTGGTAAGTGTGGAATGATATGGTATGGTATGGTATGGAAAGATTGTGGTAAGTGTGGAAAAATATGGTAGGTGTCTTGTGGAACCGTAGAAAAGAACAGGGCCTAGCGCTATGTTCTTAAACTAATAAGGCCCCGTTCTTTTATGCGGTGGGATCGTTTGTGGTTCCACATCGTACCACAAATTTCCATTTTCCACCACAATTCAATATAACTTTCTATTTCCCTTTTTATTAAAAGTGAAAGCTTTTCAAATAAAAAATCAAAACTTTCACTTTATACCAACCCACATTCCATTATTTCCACCACAATTTTTCACTTTTCATATAAAAAAAAATCAAAACTTTCACTTTATATCAACTCAACTTCCATTATTTTAATTTTCCAATTCCACCACAACGCAACCAACTGTGCCGCAACCGTAGCGTAAAAAAGAACGGGGCCTAAGTTATGTTTACGTTAACTCAACCTAACCTTACCTTACCCAACTCCCTAAAAAATGCTCAAATCAAACTCAAAATTTTAATCAAAAAGAAATTGAAATAATATTATTTTAATCATTAGATCATTCCACTTTTTCCAACACTTAGGCCCCGTTTTTTGATACGGTTGGTTGCGGTGTGGTAATGGTGTGGTGCAGTGAAATTTAAAAAAGTGTGGTGAGTTGTGGTAAAAGTTGTGGTAGGTGGGGTAGATTAAGAGAGAAAATGTGAAAATTAGAGGAAAAAGGTGAGGAGAGAGAAAACTGAAAAAAGATATATTGGTAATGATTATGGCGTGGTCTGTGGTGTGGTGAAGTGTGCGTGGTGAAAAACTAAAGAATGCGGTGCAGTGTAGTACCGCACCGCAACCTATCGCATAAAAGAACGGGGCCTTATAATTTTTTCATGTATTTTCTCCAAAACATTCAAATTTTATTAATAAAATATTTCTATCCTACGCTAAGTTAATTCAAACAAATGTCAACCTTTCCTTTTCTTTTCCCTCCTTACCTTATCAATCCGAACTCAACCCAATCACTCTAAAAAAGAGGGCTTAACTTTTAATGATAACGCTTTTTTGAATCTTGGACTCTAATATATTGATTTTGTAGATATTGGACCATAACATAACAACCTTTTAATATTGAATGCTAGTATACCGATTTTTTGGACTTATTATTGTTAATGTACTAACATTTTTTGACAATGAATAAAAATGGATGCTAATATATTAGCAGTGATTATATAATTGGTGTTGTTTACCTTTTTTAAAAATGAAAAGAATTATTTGCATATTATATGCTAATGTGAGTCACTACTAACAACAATTAAATAAATGATAGTAGTTAATTATAAGAATACAATAATATAATTAAAAAGAAAATGATCTTCCATTGAATTTCCACTTAAATTAGTTGTTAGCATGAAATATATATTTACTAAAGTGCTATTTTCAAATATAAAAGGAAAACGGTATAAAATGATATATACATCAATATATAATTAAGTTAATTAATTATCTCATAGATGGTAAGACATTAAACTATTTTAACGGTATTATATATATATATATATATATATATATATATATATATATATATAATAAGTTAAATCTTTGCATCTTTTTACAATATTAGAAAATATTATATATTATTAAATATTTGTCAAGCTATTAAAAATTAAATAGAATGATTCTATATAATCTGTATATATTCCTATATTATATATGTGTTTTCAACAACATATATTTTATTATTATTACCTCATGCAACACACTTATCTAAGTACTAATATATCCAAAAAGTGGGTGCACCAGTATATGATATTAAAATTGGTATGTTGTAATTCAATGCCTTAAAGGTTTGTATGCCAAAGCGCAAAGTTTCTTTTCATATTTGTGTCATAACACAAGTTTAGGCTTTGTTATTTTTGATGGTACCATAATATAGTTATTGTAATTTACCACATTATCTACATATTATGGTAGCCTATCATATCACAATTTATAATGACAACTATAATTTTCTCTCTATTCATTTTTTCTTTACTTTTCACTTTTCTCTCTTTTCATTTATCATACCAATCATTCTTATCAAAAATTTACCACAACCTACCATATCGCACCGTAACATACCACATTTTTCACAATTTACCATACAATATCATTTTCATATTTTACCCACGGTAGTAAAGAACATGACCTTACTCGAGGTGGAAAGTATCCAACACTTTAAAGAATTCTTTGAATTTTCAAACAATTTTTTTTTATCTAAAGCGTTTTTTCAATTTTTTTTCCTTTAATACATTATCCTTTTAGTTTTTTCCCCCTTACCATTCAAATTAATTGTTTTTCAAAGTAATTAAGATTTATGATTGTACCCTTATTTAGGATTTTAGTCTCTTTCTAGAGTTTTTGTTCAGTTGGTGTGGTCTAATACGTTGGATGAAGATCTACTTTCAAATCGCTATAACACGGGTTGTGAGGTTCTCCGTCAATGGTAAAGATGCATAGTTATCAAAGAAATCGGATCCGAACGTCAGTAAGATTAGTATTAATTATTTGGAAGTTGAATTTCATATCTATGTTTTAGATCTACAATTGTTCAATCACGATTTTCATTATAAGTGCCGTATGGCTTGCTATTAATGAAATAGGTTTGATTTCAAAAATAAATTAAGATTTATGATTGTATGTTTTCAAATAACCATCTTCAGTTAAGTCATCAAACTTTTCACATGAATCATACACAAGCTTTTAATAACACGAGTTGTTGATGACTTGATGCCATAAATTTTACTCACTTCATTCAATTCTAAATATTTACTTAATTAATTTTTATCCTTAACTACTGATCGTTTTATATTTTTAATATAAATTTTTAATTTTATCCCTGATATTTAATAACAACACTCATGTTTCAAATAGGTTTAGGGGATAGTTAAGGAATTTTATACTTTTTCCTAATTTTCATAATTGCCTTGGAATTAACCCTCTCCCTCAAAGTGATATTTAGAGCACATACAATGCGGAATATAATCGGTGGAATTTTGAACTCAAAGGATTGGAAAAAAAACAGGAGAGAGAGTGTGCCAACTGGAAGAGAGAAGTCCAAAATTCCACTGATTGTGTTCCGCATTGCATGTGCTCTTAAAAAGGGACCAAAGTGCACTCATTTATTTCGAGTTTTTGACAACCAATTGGTAGCTGGTAACTGTAAGTTGTTAGCTATTTGGATTAGTTGTTTGACTTCAATTGTTTGAGTTAGCTGATTGTAGGAAAAATGTTTAGTAAAATATCTTTTTATGAAAAGTTACCTCGAAAAGCTCCATAAAGTAACTTTTTCAAAAATAATACATTGGGCCCAAAAAGTTAATATAAAAAATTATTTACCAAACAGAGCTTTTCAACATTTGTAAAAAAGTTAAAAACTACCTAAAAAATTTAAAACTGCCAAAAAATTTAGGTAGCCAAACACCATTGTTATTTGTTGTTTTACAGTTTTGTTGTTGCTTGTGACATGTGTTGAATTTTCTTTTTTCTTTCTCCCATTCATTTTGGGCGTTTGAAAAATAAAACAATGAGGGGTGATGAAGCCAGTATTTCTAAAGATAGTGGGATTCAGGCTCCGTTCTTTTATATGGTGTGGTAATAGTGCGGTGAGGTAGAATTTGAAAAATTGTAGTGACGTGTGGTGGGTTGTAGTGAGTTGTGGTAAGAGTTGTGGTAGGTGGGGGAGGTGGGCAGAGAGAATGTAAAAAGTAAGAAGATATTTTAGTAATGATTGTGGTAAACTGGTAAAGTATGGTGGAGTGTGGTAGAATATTGAGTAGTGCGGCACTGCACCGCAAATTACCGCATAAAAGAATGCAAATTACCTCAATGTAACACTTTTTTAAATAATGTAATTATGTAACTCCTCTTTTATGTTAAATGAAATAAGTAATATTCTAGTTAAAATAAATTATTTTAAGAAAAAAAGCTTCAACAATTTTTCTTACATTTAACTCACTGTCAAACCTAAACAATAACGAATGGAAATGTATGTACTTCGTACTTGTTTCATATTTATATAGACAAAGCATTAAATCTTTTGTGTGATATTTACCCTTTTTTAATATTGGGTGAATATTGGATGGGTTTTGGCGTAGCTTCTTTAGAAACTTTTAATTGTTCACTGAATAAAATTGGTCTGATTGACCACTAATTATAAAAAAAAGCATTAAATCTTAAGCAAATTGTCTAGAAATTAAATAACGAGACACATTAATTAGCATTGATCATATTGTTAGAAGCTAGCTAGGGCCAATTAATAATCAGGTCTACATTACGAGGGGTGATGAATCAGCAATGCCCAAAGCTAAAAAAGAGCAGTGGTCCATGGAGTCCTAATTCATGCATGCTACAACTCATAATAGTAGTACTCGATAGGGTATGGACCTCAAATGCCCTATATTACATACACATAACCAATTGGGTGCATGGACAAATTGAAATTAACATTGAAAGAGTCAGAAATCTGAAAATTTGGAAGATAAAAATTATAAGGAAAATAAAGAAAAAAAAAACCCTCAATGATCCATCAATTTCAATGGCAACCCTTTTGAGCCCTTAACTCTGTTTTGACATCGATACAGTGCAATTTGAATGAATGCATGACTATCCAATGTCACTACTGATCACTAACACAAACACAAAATAAACCTTAGGTGTTATGTTACTGATATTTTATGCTTACCATCTTTCCTTTTTGTCACCATGTTTAAAGCCTTGTTGCTTTTTACATATTCCATTCTATCACCCCCCGCATTAAATTCCCTTTTTGTCCTCTTCATATGCAAGAGGAGTCCACCCTTGTAGAGTTGTAGTTGTAGCTTAATATCTTATTGCATAGCCTTGTCCTTTTCACTCTCCATTTCTCTCTCTTAAATAAATCTTCTGAGAACAGAATACCCACTTTTTGGCCAAAGGGAGGAATGGGATCCATGGGGTTACCCAAAGTGATCTGTCATTCCAACCAACAACAAAACAAACCCGTCTAGACTGTGTAGTATATAGTTTACAGCTTTCTCTAGCATTATCCTTGGATAGGCTCTTTTAACCTTTTTGGTTAAATATTATTCCATACACCAATATTGGAATATATATGATTCAAATTTAAAATTTTTTGACCATTTACTATGAAATTATTAATCATTAAATTTATAATAAAAAATATTTTTATAAACATAATGTTGTAATTTTCTGTAAAATATTATGTTTTATATGTTATGATCAAAGTAATATATTGGATACCAAAAAATTAGTCAAAGCTACAAATCTTTTAAAATGCATAGAGTAATAAATAACTGTTCACTATTTGTTTTTTGAAAAATGTCTTGTAATGTTGGGAAAAAAACACAATTTTAAATGATAATATGTTTCAATATATAACTTTATTATGAAATATTGGTTTTAAGTTTTAACATGTAGGGTATGTGAAGCGCATTGATAAATGGTGTGTGGCAGATGTTACTTTTGATAACTTTTAGTAAGTTATCATAATTTTTGGTAAGTTTAGAAAACTTTTGTAACTTTTCATGAGTTTTTATAAGTTTAGCTGTTTAGGTATATTTTAGGAACAAATTTATATTTGTATATAATGTTAAGCATATTTGAATTATATTTCAAAAAGTAAAAAAAAATGAAAAAATTTAAAGAATTCATTTTAATTTTTAAAAAAATTTATGTTTTACATTGATTATTTCATTTATTTATTTATTTAACTTATTTGTCATTTATTATATATTTTTATATTTGTTTTTTTAATTTTTAATTTTTGATTTAATTTTTTAATTTTTTAATTTGTAATTTTATTAATTTTTATCTAATTTTATCTAATTTAAAATATTGTTCTTTATATTTGTATTTACACTTTTATATTTATATTTTTTTATTTTATTAATATTATTTATTTATTATTTTAAATTTTTAATTTAAAATGTTCTAGAAATATAAACAATAAAATAATATATTAAAATATATAAATAAATAATAAGAAATTATAAAAAATTGAAAAATAAAATTAAAAACATAAAAAATATATAAAAAATAATAATTTAAATATACATACATGCATATACATAAACATATACGTATACGCATACATACATACATACATACATACGTACATACATACATACATACATACATACATACATACATACATACATACATACAAGTCTTACAAATTTAACGAGGATTTTATGGAATGATTCTTCCTAAATTGAGATCTGAACCGCTGATTTTTTTTCATAGAGAGAACAACCACTTTAAATAGTCTTCTTTGAATGCTTGTGACTCTTGCAGATTAGGCAATGATAGAGCAATTTCCTGTCTGTATGATCTCCTTAGATCTTGTCAGATTCTTTCCAAGTTGAACAATGTTTGTCCTTGCCTTCTAAATCCGCCAATTTATTTCCTTAGAAATTATAACACATGTTAATATAGATAGATTGTAATCTTGATAAAATGAGAAGCAAATTATTCGAAACTTTGGATAGATTATTCTCCAAAATTTTAGGGATTTGACAGAAGATTCTCGATTTGAATACGTGAATCTATCACTTATCTTGCCAAGGGTATTGAAACTGTTAGAACATGTGAACAAGTTCAACCAACATTGAATTTTTACTTTTGAATTAAAACTAATTAAGCTTGTGAAAGGCCTAGAACCTGTCAAGGACATCGAGAGTCTCTTCAGTCTCTCTATCGCGCCTCCATTTGGTATCAGAGCGTCCATCTTATCTCTTGCTTGAGCTTTGTTGTTCTTGATTGATTTTGGTGATTTTTGTTAAAGATAGTAATTAAACATGATTTATTTTATTACAAATAGTGTTGACATATATTTTATGTTAATGAGCGTTTAAATGGATTGTAACATTTGTAACATTAGCTTATTAATTGCATATATAAAGATGACACCTATACATAGCTACATGTTAGGGTCATTTCAACAATAAGAATCAAGGAAAAACAAAAATAAAAACAATACATTGTCCATCTAGCCTTCCTCAATTAAAAAGTATTAAATACTTTTACTTTGTTTTTCAACAAAGTGGTATTAGAGCTTAGGTGAAGATGAATTCCACCTTTCCCTTTGTTGTTCCAAAACTCACAAAAGATAATTATGGAAATTGGAGTATTAGGATGAAGGCCTTGCTTGGCTCACAAGGGGCGTGGCGATAGTAGAGAAAGGTTATGAAGAACCAGCAAATGAAGGAGCTTTTACCGAAGGTGAAAAGAATACCTTGCTTAAAAATCGGAAGTTAGATCAACACGCCTTGGCGATCATCATACATGATTGGATGATGCTATGTTTGAGAAGGTATCTTTGGTTACAAAATCCAAAGAAGCTTGGGAGATTCTTGAGAATAATTTTAAAGGGATGGATAAGGTGAAGAAAATTCGTCTCCAAACCCTTAGAGGAGAATTTGAATAATTACACATGAAGGAGTCAGAAATAGTTTTTGACCATTTCACTAGAGTTTCTAGTGTAGTTAATCAAATGTCGCGCTATAGAGAGAAAGTTGAAGATGTTCGTGTTATTGAGAAGATTCTAAGATCACTTGATTCAAAACTTGAGTATGTTGCTTTTGCCATTGAAGAGTCCAATAAATTAGAGACGATGACTCTTGATCAACTCATGGGTTCTTTACAAGCCTACGAGGAGAGAATTAATAGAAAAGTAGAACCATCTATTCAAGTTCTTCAAACCAAGGTGTCTTTGGGTGACAAAAACAGAGAGTCAAGGAACTCTAATATTTAAAGTTCCGACCAAGGAAGGAGTCATGGACGTGGAAGTCATTATGATCGGGGACGCGGTCGCAATCAAGCACGCGATAGGTATAACGGACCCCAATATGAGGAATCCAACAATCATTCACGAGCATCAAGAGGTCGTGGAGACTATGGAAGCCAAAGAGCACGTGGTAGAGGTAGAAGATATGACAAATCGCATGTTCAATGTCACAGTTATCATAAATTCGGACACTATGCTTCAGAGTGTTGGCATGCCAGCTCCAACGCCAACACCAACACTAATGAGAAGGCAAATTTCATAAATGCGAAGGAGGATGAAGAGCTCTACCTATTACTCGCGAACAAAGGGGAAGAAGACAAAGATGTTTGGTACCTTGATATGGGTGTCAGTAACCACGTGAGTGGCAACAAGGAATTTTTCACAAATCTTGATGAAGGTGTTGCTGGCAATATTATTTTCGGAGACAACAGTAAATTTCCTATCAAGGGAAAAGGGGACATTCTTATTCGCGCCAAAAATGGTAGTCATCACTTTATCTCTCAAGTTTCCTATGTACCTTCCTTGAAATCAAACATATTAAGTTTGGGCCAATTACTTGAAATTGGCTATGACATTCATATGAAGAATCGGTGCCTAACTTTGAAAGATGAGTTCCAAAACTTGATCGCGAAGGTGAATATGGAAAAGAATAGAATGTTCTTACTCAAAGTTCAAGTTGATCATCCAAAGTGTTTAAAGACATGTTTGAAGGATGATTCATGGCTATGGCATATAAGATTAGGGCACTTGAATTTTGGTGGCTAGAACATTTTGGCACGAGAAAAATTGGTGAATGGATTATCGCTAATCTCTCACCCAAATCAACTTTGTGAGGGATGTCTCATGGGGAAGCAAACTAGGAGAATCTTTCCAAAAGAAGCCAATTTTCGAGCATCGATGCCACTCCAACTTGTTCACGCTGACTTGTATGGACCAATCAGGCCATCTTCGCATGGTAAGTCCAATTATTTCTTACTTTTCATTGATGACTTTTCTCGCAAAACGTGGGTGTATTTTTTGAAACAAAAAAGTGAAGCATTTGGAGCATTTCAGAAATTCAAAGCATTTGTTGAAAATGAGAGTGGTTATACTCTAAAATCTTTGAGAACTGACCGAGGTGGTGAGTTCTCATCCAAGGAGTTCGAAGATTTTTGTGCCTCACATGGCATACGAAATTTTCTCACTGTTCCACGAACCCCTCAACAAAATGGTGTTGTAGAACGCAAAAATCGAACCATTCTCAATATGGTCGAAGCATGCTAAAAAACAAGAAGATGCCAAAAAAATTTTTGGCTGAAGCAGTCGCATGTGCTGTATACTTGTCCAATCTTTGTCCAACAAGGAGTGTTCATGGAATGACACCTTAGGAAGCATGGAGTGGAAAGAAACCAAGTGTCTCTCACTTACGTATTTTCGGAAGCATAGAATATTCTCATATCCATGATGAAAAGAGGGTCAAGCTCGATGACAAGAGTGAGAAACTTGTTTTCATCGGATATGATTCAAGATCCAAAGGATACAAACTTTATAATCCTACAAATGGAAACGTGATTATAAGCAGAGATGTCGTTTTTGATGAAGAAAGTTCATGGGAGTGGGACGCCACCTCCAACAATGACATGGTCTCAATTAATTTTCCATTGATTGATGAAGAGCCAAATCAAATGACAAGAGAAGATGAGACACCTCCTACATCTCTGAATTCTTCTAGAAGTTCACCATCTTCAGAAGATGACTCTTCTGAAAGGCCAAGGCGTACAAGGAGTCTCAGAGAACTTTATGAAGAAACAGAGGTACTTGAGAATCCAACTCTATTTTGCCTTTTTGCTGATTCTGAGCCTTTTAATTTTGAAGAAGCAATTGAAGAAAATAATTGGAGACTAGCCATGGACGAGGAGATTCAAGCAATAAAAAAGAATGACACTTGGGAGTTGACTAAACTTCCAGAAGGGAAAAAGGCGATCGGTGTCAAGTGGATTTACAAAGTGAAGAAGAATGCAAAAGGAGAAGTGGAAAGGTACAAGGCTAGACTCATTGCAAAGGTTTATAGCCAAAATCATGGGATAAACTATGATGAGGTCTTTGCACCTGTTGCTAGGTTGGAGACTATTCGTCTCCTCATCTCCCTAGCAGCCCATAATAGATGGCAGATTCATCAGATGGATGTTAAGTCTGCTTTTTTTGAATGGTTATCTTGAAGAAGAAGTTTATATTGAGCAACCGTTGGGTTATGTTGTTGAAGGACATGAAGATAAAGTGTTAAAACTAAAGAAAGCTTTGTATGGCTTAAAGCAAGCACCAAGGGCGTGGTATAGTCGCATCGACAAATACTTTCAAAATCATGGATTCAACAAATGTCCTCATGAACATGCTCTCTATGTCAAAGATGATGGTAAAGGAGGTATGCTAATTGTTTGTTTATATGTCGATGATTTGATTTTCACTGGCAACAATTCAAGGATGTTCAACGAATTTAAGGAGGTAATGACTCAAGAATTTGAGATGACTGATATTGGACTCATGTCTTATTATCCTGGAATAGAAGTAAAACAAGACAGTACTGGCATACATATATCTCAAGAAGCATATGCTAGAAAAATTCTTGAGAAATTCAGTATGCAAAACTGCAAACCAATAAGCACTCCTGTCGACTGTGGAATGAAATTGTCGAGATTTGTTAAAGGTGAAAAGGTGGATCCGACAATGTATCGAAGTCTCGTTGGAAGTTTAAGATACTTAACATGCATGAGGCCTGACATTCTTTATGGTGTTGGACTTGTTAGTCGGTTTATGGAAATGCCAACTACTTCACACATGAAAATGGCAAAGAGAATTTGGAGGTACGTCAAAGGTACAATTGATTATGGCCTAAGTTTCTATCCATCATGAGATTTTAACCTCAACGCTATAGTGATAGTGATTGAGGTGGAGATGTTGATGATCGAAAGAACACTACTAGCTACGTGTTTTTTATAGGAGACACAACTTTCACCTGGTGTTCAAAGAAACAATCTATTGTGTCTCTTTCAACTTGTGAAGCTGAATATGTTGCAGCTACTTCGGCAATTTGTCATGCACTATGGCTTAGTAGATTATTAAAGGTAATATGCGTACCTCAAGAAGAGCCTACTATAATACATGTTGATAACAAGTCCGCTATAGCACTGACAAAGAATCCTACGTTTCATGAACGTAGTAAACATATTGAAACAAGATTTCATTTCATACGAGACTGGGTAGAGAAGAAGGAAGTGGAACTTTCTTATGTCAAAATAAATGATCAGGTCGCCGACATATTCACGAAGTCATTAAAGTTTGAAGATTTTTCAGGCTACGTTCCTTAATTGGAGTAAGCAAATTAAAATAAATCAAGTTTAAGGGAGGATGTTAAAGATAGTAATTAAACATGATTTATTTTATCACAAATAACATTGACATATATTTTACCTTAATGAGCGTTTAGATGGATTGTAACATTTGTAACAGTAGCTCATTAAGTGCATATGTAAAAATGACACCTATAAATAGTTACGTGTTAGGGTCATTTCAACAATAAGAATCAAGGAAAAACAAAAATAAAAACAATACATTCTCCATCTAGCCTTCTCCAATCTTTTACTTTGTTTTTCAACAATTTTTTGGTGTTCATGAACATGTTGAAATCCATGAATTTGTTGGGCGTTAATTTTGTTGGGGAGTCTTGATTCTGTTTAGTGGAGTTTGATCATCATCCATTATTTTTGCCATCTTTGAAGTGATATTTGGTTGTTGATTATCGTTTTGATCATATCGATGATCTGACCCCCATTCCTTGTGTGAAATATTTTGTATTGGATTGAGTATTGGTTGATCGGGTGTTGGAGTTTGTTGGATTAATTGTGATCATGTTGTAGTGATTGCTGGTGATTGGAATTAGTGTGATTTTTTTTGCTCCTCTAATTGGAATTCCCTATCGTCTCTCTTGTGCAAAGTTACAAAGAACCCTAAGGCAAACACAAAGCCAACTACAAAAGAATCGAGCTCCCTAAAATTTTCTCAAACACAATTCATCCCTCACCATTCTTCTTGGTATGGATAACATCATTGATCCTAATTGGGAAGAATTAAGTTAGCGTCAAAGGACACTTATGAGTTCCCCGCTCGAAAAGGCCCTTAACCCGGGCTACGAGAGCAGGTTCTCAAAAGGTGAAAATGTCCTTGATGTTATTACTATGTGCCTCGCTCAAATTGATGCACACCTCCATGTTCGATCTCAACCTGTGAGAAGAGAGAGACACTCCCCTAGTCCTATCCTTTCTCCTCCTAACTTTGAGTTGAGTGATGAAGATAAAGACTCCATTAACATGTTCTGACGTTGGGGAAGAGGTGAGCAACCGTCAAGGGATGACCTACATGATGTCAAGGTCGAGCTTCAGTAATTCAAAGGCTCCCTTGACTCGGATAAATTTTGGAGTGGGTACAATTGGTGGAACGCATCTTTGAGGTTAAAGGGTATAGTGACTTGAAGGCATTCAAGGTAGCGAGTTTGAAATTGATGAAGGTGGCTTCCTTGTGGTTTGAAAGTGTAAAGGCACAACGCGCACAGGATGGTCTGAGGAAAATTGCATCAGGGGAGAAACGTAAGAAGCTTATGAACAAAATGTTTCTACCAAGCACTTACAAGCAGGATATTCTTCAAAGACTCTTCGCCCTTGAACAATTAATGGAAGAGAAACATTATTGAATATATTCAAGGGTTTGAGCAATTGTTGACTAAGAGTGAACTTCAAGAACCTCTTGAACAAACTATGATGAGTAGACCTGGCAATTTCTGACCTGACCCGATAACCCGACCCGAACCCGCCCGAAATTTCTGGGTTTTGAACACAATTTTTTCAACTAAACCCAAAGTATACCGAACCCGAAAATTAGCGGGTCAAACCCGACCCGTCCGTTTGACCCGAAAATTTAACTTTATGAGTTGAACTTTATTAAAATTTGTGACTTTGCATTCAGATTTTTAACTATTTAACTATAAGCGCAACTTATTTATTCGTTATTTATCTAATTTAAATTAAAATAGTTACAATAATCTATCGTTGTTAGAAGATAATCATATTTTATTATGTATATTGTACAAAAAGTAGTATTTAGAGGCCATTTTTCTTCTTCAAGGGTATTTCTTCAAGAAGGGAAGAATAAGGGCATTTTGGTTACTTAATAAAATTAATGGTCGGAAAAGCACCAAATAATTACTAACCCAAAAAGTAAGGGTACTTCAAAATTAATTTTGAAAAGTTGGAATACCAGAAAAATATTTCACCAAAAGTTAAGGTACCTCATAGTAATTTTTTGTTTTTTGTTGATTTGGGTACATAAAACTTGTGTTTTTATATTCTCCTATTTTAATTAATAATTCTATTATTTTTTTCTTAGTATATGTATCATGATCGTTTAAGTCCGTTGATATTGGGCTCAATTTTATTCAACACACAAACTGTTAAACATTAAATGGATTTAAGAGCAAAACCACAGACATATAACCTGTTCAATATAAATGAAATTGAGAGCAACTATAAAACGAAATTAAGAGAAAAAAGTCATTGAATGGTCCAGCAGGTATACAGTATATCCATCAAAATTTTAAATAATAATCAATGGTAAAAATGTACCTATGCTATTTTTACTAGTAAAACTGTGACAGTCCCTTTGCCTTTCCTACGTAAATATTCCTGGGTGATTGGTCTATACATTAAAGTAGCTTTGGATGCACCATTTGAAGATACACATTGAGATCCAAGGGCCTGTCTACAAAAACCACCATATTTACCTATAAAATTATTCTCTTTCTTTACCTCACCTGTCACCTGTACTACTTTTGCCATCTCTTGTCAATTTTATTTACTCTCTTTGTTGTCTTGGGAACCCACCACGCATTTTCTTCTCCATGCTTTATTGTAAATTCATCATATGCGCAATCAAGGTCTCAAATTACTCCCTTCATCCGAAAAGATAAGTCCTTTTAAAGCAAATTCAAAAATCAATCAAATATAGTTAACTAGGTAATTTTAATTCAAAAATCAATAAAATATAGTAGAGCTAAAGAGAATGGTGGTGTAAATTGTAATGGTATATGAACCCAAGGGAAAGTTGGTTAAATATATAGAATAAGTTAGAATATATTATTGAGATTTTTAAATGACAAATATTATTTTTTTAAAAAATAGTTAAATTAACTTATATTTTGGAATGGTGGAAGTACATGCTTTCTAAGAATTTTTGTTTTTTTTTTTTATTATTGAGAGCTAAAAGGCTTAAAAGTTCAAAGACAACAACAGACAGCAAGTAAATCAACTAACAAACACCTTCAAAGGAAAAGTATACCGCCAAACAGCTAAATAAAGTAAACACAACAAGTAATATCCTTTTGGCCACGAACCAAAAGAAATCGCACGTCAATATCAGGGCCAATAATCTCAGTCCTTCGGTCAATTTCAACATCAATATCATCAAGATTATCCTCTTCCAACATGTTCGCACGCCTAGTCCTCCTATCTTTCCGACCATCCTTTTGGTCACGAACAATTCAACAGATCTCTGACAAGCTGCCACTTAAATTTCATCAATATGTTCTGTTTTCTCTTACTTCTGACTTTGCCCTTAGAAGCCTCAAGGATGGAATCCTCAAGATCAGCAAATAACTCACGTCCAGTCGCATCATCAAAGGAGTCCATCGGGTTATTAAGAGTACGATCACTGTCCGAGTCGGCTCTTAAATTCCTAACCGTCACACAATTGATTTTTGATTTTCTTTTAGACAATGAGTTAATGTGGAAAAAAGGATTTCCGATAATGTAACACGGTATAACCAAATGGTGCTATCAACAATAAAACTCCACTTGGTAAAATAGTGTTACCATCTATATAACCACACTTCTTGCCTCATTGCCTTCCCTTTTACTTATCCTTTTTCTAAAAGACATGACTTTCATCTTCCTAAATTAATTCACTTTTTCCCATTTATATTGGAGAACATATTAATGCACTTTTATAAGTTTTATAAGGCACTGTTCTTTTGTGTGGTTCCACACCGCATCTGCCATGTTTTTTCACACTTACCACAATTCTTTTGTATCATACCATACCATTCCACGTCTTACCATAATAATTATAATTTTCTTTCTCCTCACTTCTCTCCTCACTTTTCTCATTCTCTCTCCCCATCAATCATATCAATCATTTTTACCCCAAATTTTGTCATATCTTACGATACAATACCACGCTTTCCACAACATTGTCATATCATACCATTTACTGCACCTAATTTGCCTCATAAAAGAACAAGGCCTAAGTTTTTTATTGCTTTATTATCAACTCTCCTCCACAAATGCAATTTTCTATTTGTATGAGAATAATAATATAAGTCTTGAAACAAATACGCTTGTTAAATACATTGCCTTATGGTAAAAATTATAATATTATATAAAAAATTAAAAAAGATATAAATTATTTTTAGGGTTTTGGGCTCAAAATAATCCAAAGTCGGAGGTCATTGGTTGAAAATAATCCAAACTCATTTTTTGGCCGAAAATAATCCAAACTTGAAACCTATTTACTCGGACTAAACCGAAATCTATTTTCAAGATCGAATCTTGTTGGCAACCGAAGACGTGTTTCTTTAATTGATTTTGGTTTTGATTTTTTTTAAGTTTTTAGACCTCAACTCACTTAAACTTATAAAAATATGGCAATGGACTAAAAATAAAAACATTCGGACTCAACTTTTATTATGTTAAAGTGTTTTTATTTTTAATTCATTGTCATGTCATTATAAGTTTAAATGAGTTGGGGTCTAAACAAGCTTAAAAAAATCAAAACCAAAATGAACTAAAGAAATACGTGCTCAGACTGCCCAGTCAGCATTCCGACGCCATAAATAGATTTCGGTTTAGTCCGAGCAAATAGGTTACAAGTTTAGATTATTTTCAGCCAAAAAGTGATTTTGGATTATTTTCAGCAAATGACCTCCGATTTCGGATTATTTTGATCCAAAAACCCTTATTTTTATAGGTACGATACTACTTGTTCATTATAAACTAGACCTGTTCAAACGTCGGGTCGGGTCACAGGTCGGGTCGGTCAGGTCGAAAGTTTTTGACCCGACGGAGGCACCTTCGACCCGAGCCCTGATCCTACGGGCCACAGGCCGGGTTAACGGGCCGAAAAATATAGAATATGGGTTTTTTTAATCAAAAAGACCTAAAAATTCACGCATTTTTTATGCATTTAGTCGGGTTGTCGGGCCGGGCCGGGTTGGGTCATTAGGTCGCGTCACAAAAAACTTAAACTTAATCTTAGATTTTTTTTAAAAAAAGTTTGTATTTAGTCGGGTCATCGAGTGGGTCGGGTCACCGACCCGACCATACTTCAAGGCCCCGACTTTTTCGGGTCGGGCTGGGTCACCTTCTAAAACTGTGACCTTAACCCGCATTTTTTGGGTCGGGTCGGGTCGGGTCGGATGGGTCCCCGGCCTGTTGAACAGGTCTATTATAAACAAGAAATTAAAGAATAAATATTATAAATAATTAACTCATACTCTTTTGTTCCCTAATTAACTGACTTTCATGCTTTTTGAAGTTCATCTTCAATTAATAACTTTTATTTATTAAAAAATATAATTTTATAATTTTCTCATAATTTTTTTCCTGCGAATTTAGTTATATTAATTTGATACAATGAATAACTAAACATAACAAAAAAAAATAACGATCAAAGTTTTTGATACGAAAAATCAGGCGACAAATAAATAAAAACAGAGAGAGTAAAACATCTGAGCCAGTGAAGTTGGTGAAGCCAAATATAATAGTAATAGAAACTCAACCTCTCAAGAGAAGTCTCTAGAAACCTTTGATATAGAGGTATTTTCCTAGCATGGCACCAACTAGAAGTCCAAAGTCATAGTCACTATCACTACTATCACGCGTATCTTCACTTTATAATAATCCCTTATAAATGATGTTGCCAGAAGGGACACCATCACCGCCATAGAGAATGTCGGAGTTGAAGCCCCAATCGCCTTAAATGGGTTCGACAGGGCTTCATCCTCATCTTCATCAACCACATTTTTCATCTCTTATTTCCTCTGTTTCTCCCTCTTTCATCTGTGCAACATCAATGTTGAGCCGAGAATACACAGATACAAACTCTCCGATGTGTAATAGTGTACCTTAATTAGTCATAACTATGTTTGTTAATGAGTTTAGTTATTAAAATCGCACATTTCAATTCAATTAACCATTTGTATATTTTCCAAGACTCGAACAGTGTAATGACCGTCATCCGTCAGTTTCTTATTTTATTTATATATTATCGTTGTCATAATTAAGTTATTTATACTTACTCCCAAATTTTAATTTTATTTGAATTGTTACATTTTGATAGTTTGATCAAGTTATTATTATTATTATTATTATTATTATTATTATTATTATTATTATTATTATTATTTCCTTCTTGTTCAACTTATCATTGAATTTTTTTTCTTCGCCTCTTTACTTTAGCACTCTTTCTTATCATTTTAGGCTTACAAAACTTAATTTCAAGCCTTTGAATCGATATTGTTGGGTTTAGAGGGGGAAAAAAAAAGAAAGATGAGAGTAAGAGAGAGAGTTATAATATTTTTGTTTTAATTAAGCTTTTGTAAACTCATACTTGCTACTCCTCCAATGCAAACGTGGAAAAGGAAAAGACTCATGCCCTCACCACCACAATACCACTTCCTCTCTATGCATCCTCCGTATGTCGACCGCCTAGGCGTCGGACGTTATTGTCCAGGCGCCGACCGCCCCCTCCCCTCTTGCTTCTTGGTTCCTCTTTGGCTCAAACCTCATCCTCTATATGAAGGTAATCCCTAATTTTACTCTTTTAAATCTAAGTTTTAAAGTTTAAATTGCATTGTAAAATTCGTGGTTTTTCTTGTTTATTTTAGTTATCAAGTGTAGTAGTACTTTAGATTGTCAAATGGGCTGATTTTAGAGACAAGCATGTTGACTTTTGGGTGTATGAATGTTGATATGAGTTAGATGAGGGTTGATGGCATATGCAAGTGATTTTCTTTGCTCAAAATCCACATAAATTGATGTTTTGCGGTTGCCTTATAGTTGCTTGTTGTTAATTTACGGTGTTAAGTGGTTTAAAGTGAATATATTCAAGTGTTAAAGTAGTGATTCAATAAAAAATCATGCTTAGTATTGTTGAAATTATGTATCTTGGACTTTGCATGTACTCATGAAGAGTTCGTATGAGCATTTTCTTAGGAATACTTCTGCTGATTTCAGTTGTGTGACAACAAAGAATAAGCATGTAAAATACATTAGAATGTTAAAGATAAGTGCTGAGGAAAAAAGATCCATACATGTCAACTTTGATCTAAGTCTTGTGTGTCGTTTTTCAGGACAATCAGAATGTCATACGATCAAACTTATAACGTGGTTTAACAGTCTTGGGCAAGAGCTTCCATATGGGTCTCCGGATTTCGATGTGCATAACTCAAGTTTTGCTGATTTTAGTTTGGGTATTTTGTCACATGTGTTTTTCTGGGTAGTGGGTTCATGAGCAGTTTACGTCATGCAGAATACCTTATTAGCTTTGGTGGTCAACACGAAAGTTGTAGTATGTTTCGCAAGCTTTCCTGAATCGGGTCTTGTGCATTCATTAGAGGTTGAAGTAAAGAGTTATGAGCAGTCAAAGATAGCCCCATGATTATGTCTTAACCAGTACCGCTAGATTGACATGTTATGTTTGACTCACTTTTCGGGGATGTTCCAAGGCTTTTCTAAGGTTGTGCAAAATAAAATTAGTACTACACATTCAAAGTTGTCTATAGGATGGTCATATGCACTCATCCGATGTGTAGAATGCGACTATAATACATGAATGGTAGCTTATTGTTGGACACGAATAATAGTAATTCAATCAACCTTAAGCTCGTCTTCTTAATCAAAATGGCACCAATCAAAAAGCTCGAGCTTCAGTCAAAATGGCACCCAAAGCCCATCCGAAATGGCATCTCAACATGAAAAAGCCCATCCTTAATCAAGATGGCACCTCAAATCCCATCCAAGATGGCATCCCTTTTGAGCAAGGAAGCTCATCACCAGCGACAAATCGCTCAAGTCATCATCAAAAGTCAACATCATCTTCAACATTGAACAACAAGCCCACGACCTAGCTTCGGAGCGTTGACCATGGTTTGCGACAATGGTTTGTGAAGTTGTCCTCTAAGCTCTGTGAGTACAAATTTGTGAAATCCTATGTCGACTATTCCTTATTTATATATCAAAAGGAAGGCGTTTTCATGGCACTTCATGTTTACGTTGATGACATTATTCTTGCTACTAATAATGTTCAAGAATGCCAAAAGTTCAAGACTTATTTGGATGAGTACTTTAACATTAAGGACCTTGGTCCTCTAAAGTATTTCTTGGGTATTAAGGTAGCCAGAGGACAAAGAGGTCTCTTCCTTTGTCAGCATAACTACGCTTTGGAGATAGTGGATGAATGTGGCCTCCTAGGTGCCAAACCTGCAACCTTTCCTATGGAGCAGAATCATAAGCTTGCCCTTGCTTAAGGAAAGACTCTACAAGATCCAACCTCATACAGAAGACTTGTAGGAAGATTGATCTATTTTACTATAACCAAGCCAGATCTCACATATCAGTTCACATCTTTTCTCATTTCATGCAGAAATCCAAAGAAAGAACATATGGAAGCAACAAAAAGAGTGGTTCGTTACATTAAAGGTTCATCTAGACAAGGAATACTTTTACCAAAAGAATCAAACATGCAACTAGTCGCCTATTGTGACTCAGATTGAGGAGCTTGCCCAACTACAAGAAGATCTCTTATCGGGTACTTCATTACTTTAGGAGGAGTCCACGTGTCCTGGGAGACCAAAAAGCAAACTATTGTATTTCGCTTGTTCCTAGAAGCGGAATATCGGTCAATAATAGTTGCTACTCGTGAGCTTATTTGGCTAAAAGCTTTCTTGGCTGCCTTAGGTTTTTCGCCGACACAACCCATGAAATTATTTTGTGGCAATAAAGCAACTCTCCATATTGCTACTAATCTAATCTATCATGAGCGAACTAAACATATAGAGATTGTTTGTCATTTTTGTACGGGAGAAAGCTGAAGACAAACAACTTCTTCTATTCAAGATAAACACTAAGCACCAACCTGCAGACATTTTCACAAAAACTCTTAGCAGAAACCGGTTACGTTATAGTATTTGGTGTCCAAGTTGGGCATTGTCAACCCTCATGCTCTAACTTGAGGGGGAGTATTAGAGTCATTTTGTGTTTATACTAGGAATCTTTTTCTAATTGTAATAGGAATCTAAGTCATTGAATGTGTTTTACTAGGAGTCTTCCTTCTTAGCGTATTAATGCGCACCGCCAATATATATGACAAGAAATCATAGTGTAATTTATTTTCTCCAATATCTTTTTCTTCTAATTATTTTTCTTCACAAGAAGCTTGAGTTATGTATTTGTTTATTTGTTTGTTCATGGATTCCTGTTTGTTTGTTTATCTTCCAACAAGCTTGAATTCTATTAAAAACATTGAGTTTGTCCCGTTATAACACTTGTTTCCTGATAGATCTATGGCTAGTGCTAGTGGTAGTACCCCATTTAATCCATCTCTAGAGTCCAACAATGATGTGGGAAAAGAAAACCCAACTCTAACCCCCAACCTCTAGCATTGATGGTACTGTTGGTTCTAGTGTCACACTTGATGCTATCGACGACACTAGGGAAAACTTGTTCTTGGGAAAACAAAGGAAATTTATATCATGCATTTGGAATCATTATTAAGATTCAAAAAGTTAATAGAGACATGGGTGGATCCCTATTGAGCTTTGGGGTATCCATGGCCACCCATAGGCCAACAAAATAGATTTTTTTAGTAGAATTAAAGGGAAAAATTATGAATTTTCTTTCCTCGTATGAGTGTAGTAGTATAGTGGACACCCCTATTTCAAATGTCTAAATCCGCCACTGTTATAGAGAACCAAAGGTTGTGTGTAACTATTTAAAAAAAAAAAAACCTTGGTGGTAAGTCTCAAAATGGTACAAAACATTTGTCCTCCCATTATGAAGTTTGTCGAAAGCGGATTCATTGAGAAATTGCTCAAGATGTTGCCCAAAAGAAATTGAAGATCCAAGAGTCGGGTGATAAAAAAAAAAAGGCCATGTTGCATTTTCTAAAGGTGGATTTGATGAAGAGAATGTGAGGTGGGAATTTTGCAACATGGTATGAATATCCCATTTCTATTGTTGAGCATCTTGGTTTCAGAAAGTATTCTAAGGCTCTCCAACCTTCATTCAAGATAATATCAAGGAATACTCTTAGAAATGACATTCTTAAGGTCTATGATTATGGGAAAACCAAAAATAACTAAAGCGAGGTTTTATATTCATAACAACTTATTGGATCGATAGCTCATGGACCTTACAAAGTCCAATTCTAAGGTATTATTTAATACTTTAATTTTTTTTGGGTGTTATTATTTTAACTTAGAAATCAAATTAAATCAATTCTTTGTTATTTAATGGTTCTTTTTTTATGGTGTTATAGTGTATAATATTTGAATATACAAATTAATTTTTTTTTTCTTTAGGTTTGCATATGTTCCATGTCCTCGCACTACGGAGTGTTTATGAGGAGTTACTGAAGTGTTTTTCACAGTGGAACATTAACATAATGTTGTCCTCTTTAATTGTTATTCGAATGATGTTATTATCACATTCTTAAAGATATGTTGGATTTGATAGCTTTTTCATTACATGGTAAGTTCTTCCACATTCGTTGTAGTGCACACATTCTGAATTTAATTGTTAAAGATGGGTTGAAAGTTATTGGGGATTCAATTGAAAAAGTATATGATAGTATAGCATATTAGAGGGCAACACCTAAAAAAGAGTAGATTTTTCAAGAAGTTTGTGACAGCTTGAGTATTACTTATTTAACAAAGTTGAAACTTGATTGCAAAACAAGGTGAAACTCAACTTTCCTGATGCTTCAAAGTGCTTTACCATATAAAGAGGATTTTCCAAAGATAGCTAAAAGAGATTCCAATTATAGGAGTGTGCCTAGTGATGATGAATGGGAGAAAGCTAATGATCTTTGTGAAAGGTTGGAAGTTTTCTATGATGTTACACAATATTCTCGGGTATTGATTTCCCCACTTCAACTACTTACATTCAAAAAGTTTTAGCGATTCGATCAGCTTTGGATGATTGGATTTTGGATTCTAATGTGGTGATCAAAACTATAGCAAGAAAGATGCTTCATAAGTTTGACAGGTATTAGAATGTAATTCATGGGATTATGGGAGTTGCTTGTGTTTTAGATCATAGGTTTAAGTTGAAAATGTTGAAGTGTCACTATTACACAATTTATGATCTTGATGGATCCGATAAGGTTGATATGGTGAAAGATGCTTGTCATAATTCGTGACGTGAATACAAGGAAAGATACAATCATCTAGAGTCTATGTAGCCTCATGAAAAAAAAAACGTCTATGTCTTGTGATTCTAGTAGTGGCGCTTTTGAGACATGTAGTGTTGGTGCTTAAATAAAGGACTTTATAAGTTTGATAATTTTGTGAAGAAAGATGCACCTCCTTCAGAAAAATGTGAGGTGGATACATATTTGGAAGAACCTTTGTGCCAAGGACAGGTCCCGTCGATATATTAGTTTATTGGAAGGTGGCTCAAACTAGTTTCCCTATCTTATCTAAAGTAGCTAGGGATATCTATGCTATTGTTGTATCTACTGTGCTACCTGAGTCTGCATTTAGCACATGAGGGAGATTTGTAATCCCACATCATCATCGTTTGCACCCCAAGACGTTAGAAGCTTTAATGTTTGCTCGAGATTGGCTTTGGGCTACAGTTGAGTCTCAAGGTTTATGTTTATTCCATTTTTTTATACATTTTTCTATATTGTTACATAATTCTTCTATATTCTATTACATTAATTTTAACATTGTTATTATATTTTCTCAAGGGTTGAGGATGATGATGATGACACCAATGCTATCTCATTTTGGTGTACTTCATTTGAGGAGGATGTTGGTGACAAAGTTAAAGACATCATGAATGTATTTGGATACTTGGAGTGTGATTTAGATCATTTCATTATTGAACTTTTATTGTATTGTTGTACTTTCTTTCCCGTTGTTGTGCTTGAGAACTTTTGCTAAAATTTGATTGTATTTATCATTAAATTAATTGGATTGTGTGTGTTTTTTTTAATGGGCAAGAGTATATTGAAAAAAGGGTGGTTTTTATCAAAAAAAAAAGTATATTAAAGGAACAATTGTAAAAGTTGGTTAGAAAAAAAGGATAACAATCATATAAATCCCCGCTGGATACCCGTTGGGAACGGGGAACCCGCAGGGACAGGGTGATTTCCATCCAAAAAGTTTATATTAAAGGAACAATCATAAAAGCTAATTTGAAAAAAAAAAGGATATCAATCATTTAAATCCCCGTTGGATACTCGTTGGGAGCGGGGATCCCGCGAAGACGGGGTGGGGCCAATTTCCCCAGCCGCAGCGGGGATGGGGACGGGACAGGGCACCGGGAGTATATCTCCCGTCCCGAACCCGCCCCGTTGTCATCCATACATGAGTGCGTGTCAATATGTGTATATACATACATACATGCACGCACACATACGCATATATGTATAGCGGCCATGTTTTGTTTTGTTTTTTTGTGTGTTTGCGATGGGTAAAGTGCGGAAATGGTATGATGTAGTAAATTGTGAAAAATGTGGTATGTTGCGGCACAATATGGTAGGTTGTGGTAAATTTTGTGATAAAAATGATTAGAGTGGTAGGCGAGGAAAGAAAAAAAAGTGAAAAGCAGAAAAAAAAGTGATGAGAAAAAAAAATTATGATGATTGTGGTATGGTTAAATGCATAGTATTTGGATATTATGGAAAATTGCTTTAAGCACAGGATGAAACCATGGAAAAGAACAAAGCCATAATTATAGTTTCAAGCTGATTTTGAACTTTAAATTAAAAAATAGCAAACAAAAACAAGTAGTGTACCGAGGGAAACAAGCAGAATTTGAAAGCCAAAAGGTCTCACATTGCCAAAGCCTAAAGACCTCGCATTGCCAAAGGAACTATCGTCCCATTCTCCTTACTAGTTAATTATCCATTTACGTGATATTAATTATCCAAAATAAGACCGAATAACTCTCCCCTTCTTATTCAAATGTCTCCATAATTATATTAATGAAATCAATTTTAGACCTAAGGAGACTCAAAACTGCCCAATCAATGCATTACTCGATTAAACCCATCCAGACGAACTGTCAAACCCAAAATTAGCTAGAGGCCAACCAAACCCAAACCTATGATCCGGTCGGTCCGGTCAACTTTAAATTCACTCCCGATTTCCAGCGCAGTTTTATTTCGCCAACTCGCATAACTGAGGAAAAGAGGGTGGAGGAGGGGTGTGGACATCAGAGGCAACAACTTGTAGTTTACATCTGTACAGCAACTCAGACATCCACCAAATACGATTCCTAAATATGAACAAACAAATTTGTCCAGGAAAGCAAGTTTAAACTACCTGCTTGGGGTGGGAAGAAGATATAAACTTGAGTCTAAAATAAGAATACAAAGAGCTAGAAGAAAATGCCAGCAATTCAGGACTTGGTTCAGCTTTCAAACAGCAGGGTCTTCTAGTTTAGCAGTTGATAGATCGTTTATTCGAGGATAAGAAGCTTTTTCGTCCAGTTGATTCTGAGCCCATATAAGCATTTTCAACAAGCTTGGCAGCTTGGGATCTGCAAGTACAAATGATCGTGTATTACAGACTCAAACGGGTAAAGTAAATGGACATCATCAAGATAATGTTTGAAAAAGACAGATTAATCAACATAATTCAGTGTTGACCACACCCAGCACAAGACTGCAGGATATCCAGATGCACCCGATCCTAACACTATAAAGTATCGAGGGGAAGGATATTCAGACTGCAGAAATATCCAGAAATGCAGTACAAGACTACATCAGAGAGATTTGCCCCAAAACGGAAAATGCAACTGTAAACATTTGTGAAACGAATCAATACAACCAACAAAAGAAGCAAATTGAGGGGATGGTGATTAACTTCATTGGCAGTAGCAAAAAACTAGGATTTTCATGAGTAGGCTGGCTTTACGGAAAAATAAGAATCCACCGCTTTCAAATGCCGGAGCAGTAGCATTGCAATTTATGAACATACTACTGGAAGGCTGTAAGAACCTTAAAAATTGAACCAACCTTTCTCATGACTCTGACTTGTAAGGATGGCAGCATTGACCTCACTTGCTGTCTTCAAACGCTGGGATATGTCCAGAAGCTCCCCAACTGGGCAATTAGAAACATCTTCAAATGCAAGGAGCGCAACAGTTCTCTCCAACTCTTCTAAGAAGCTTTGCTGCATAGTTTATACATACTGTCAGTTCTGTGGCAGGAGAATCAAATGATAATGATTCTGTATTCAGAAGCATTACATGATATAATCACTTAATTTGGGGACAGTTTGTTTCTGTTCTTTTATTTTTCTTTTTTTTTTTTGGGGGGGGGGGGAGGAGGGAGGGGGGCACTTGTAGACAATTTATTAAGAGGAAAATATTTGGTAAAGAAAGTCAGAGAGAGGGCGAGAAAAAGAGAAAAGAACTGAGAAAGGGGGAACAAAAAACACTTAAACACAGGCAAATGCAGCTGTGACACCAAGCTCATAAGCTTAAAATACTTGGGAAGACAAGTATGTTATGAATAGGAAACTAAATCTGGCCACCAACACTCACAAATGACCTCATTTCACCCATTGTAAAGCATGCTGCCCTTGTTTATGAAATGTAGCAAACATAACAAGTATCAATATACAATAACTTCCTAAAGCCAAGTTTACTCTCTAAATTTCTCATTTTAGGCTCGCTTACACTAATACGCATAAGTATCAAACAGTTCACACAAGGCCCTCATAACAAGTCCATGAATTGTCTTCCAAGAAAGCATATGGCTTTATTGAAGTTAGATCTAAATGAATTTAAGTTCGACCTAAATGTAACCAACCCTTACACTTTGTAGAATGGGGCCACTTGTAATGGGGCCACTCTCAAAGTAAGGTTCATCAAACTATGTCACAAAAGAACTCAGATCCCAACTAATCTCATCTTAACTTTCAGAAAGTAGAGAAATCCCTGCAGGCTGGCATCCTGGCTTTCTCTTCTCGTTGTTCTATTCCTTGGACTCCACACCTCTACTTATGATTGAATGCTCTACATGCTTTGCATGCCTTATTTTAGGAAAGGGGGCAAATTTATGCAGCACGAGCATGTAAACAAATGGTGCTCCCCTCTTGTCCAAAAGTCAAAATTGCAATCCAAAGGCATGCTATGAGTGATAAATATGGGTATATGGCAATCAGCAAGTCAAACTGTATCCGTGATAAAAATTTAAATGAAGTAGAGTTTAGAAAACACCCACATTGGCATCCCCATTTCATTTCACAAAGCTCTTAAGTGCAGACAAGATAGTAGTAATAAAATTTGAAGGAAAATAGGGGAAAGGGAGCAGAACATCACATTTTCTTCCCCTCTTGGGGCAAGCTCCTCCTGAGCAAATTCCAAAGCCTCTTCAATCTTCCCATTTCTGATTAGTTCTATTAATCTTTGCTGTTGGAGATGGAAAAAGAGCTGTGGATTTGTGTCAAGTATCTGCACAGATAGTTGTCACGCAGGAAAGTCAGACATACAAAGGAAGACCAAACAAACAATTACCATGTCCACATGAGTTCTTGAAGCGACTGGTTCCAATCATTAAGCAAAAAAGGGTTTTTATGATTCGAGATTGAGTTAATTATAGTTGACCTTGACCAGCATGTCAATGTTTTTCTTGATGTTTGATGTTTGATAACATCCATACAACGAGAGACTCAAATTGACTATGCCAATGTATTTCATCCACCAATCATATAAGAGACTCCCATTGACTCTTATTTCCAAGATAAGCAAAATCAAAATTTGTTAAACCCGTAAGCAAGGATTTAACATGAAGAAAAGATTGAAGGCACAATGGTAAACAACGCTGGAACTAAAACTACCTAATTAACTACTTCTATACATCCCTGAATAGCATTTAACACCAGAAACTACCAACTGTACAAACAGCCTAGGACTGGCAAAATGGTACTTTCCAGTCACAAGCTCCTAAAATCAAAACATCACCCTTCATCTCCCATCAATGTGACAGTAGAATTCACTCCCATCAATATGCCAGCTGGCTTCTTCTGTGGTCACAGAACGTATAGAGACTATGCTCAGACAAGGTGAACCAACATCAAGATGATGACAAAGGCTATACAAAAGAAATGATTTACTAAATGTTTAATTGAACTTTTCGGGTGGCACAGACTGCAAACTCACATCATGTACATATCCTCTACATAAGCAGGTTTGTAAGCTCAACTCAAGGTCCAAATTGAACGAATTCATTCCACAGGAGAAAAGAAAATATATGCTGCTATAAACAAAGCATATTTCAGACCCCTTTTATTGGGAGTCTTAATCAGGTAGAAAATGACCAGTGGAGTAACCGCTATTACATCACTGAGTCATGGTTGAAATTCAACAAAAAGAGACAAATTAACACAATATTTGTCACATCTAGAAATCCTAAATAGCATGCTCTTTGACCAAGAAGTTGTACAGACCTCCGGATTCAAATCATTTACTTTCTCAATAGCATCCTCAACATTCCCACACTGCACAGCCTTCTTAACTGCCATGCGATCTGTGATTGTCGCCAGATCTATATCTGCTATCCATCAATAAGGAGACACAAGATGTAGAACATGCTAACACCAGTAACAAAAGCATTACAAGAATAGGTTAGAGCATGCAAAAATGCTATAAAAACTTTGGAAGGATACGTTCTGTTCCAGACTCTTGACGGAACTTCTCCGCAGCATCAACATAGCCCTCGGTGACAAGAAAATTCATCACTAATTTGTTCATATCTTCTTTCTTAATGGGTACCTCCTTGAGTTTTTTCTCCCACTCATCCTTCGTTATCACCTTTCTTGAGGTAGCCTATGTACCATAGCAATTCCATAAGTTAATCATAGCAATGCACAGCAAGTATATGCCAAGCATATAGTAAACAAGGGAGTTTCCTGTAGCAAGCTCATCTACGGCAAAGGACTAATAATTATTTCATAAGCTCTCAAAAAATATTTTCAGAAAGGAACTGTGTAAGAGAAGCTTGAGCCAAGCCAATTGTAGAGATTAATAAACAGATCATGTGAAAGAGAAACATAGTTACACGAAATTTTATATATGAAAAGCAGAGTCAGAAATTAAGGTGAACATAGAAGATAATGAGAGCTCCTGCTTTGGATACACCAAGGAACTCATCCAACTAGGAATCTAGGAATATACACTAAAAGTTCCAGAAACAGAAGGTTGCCCCAGATGTCCAAGCACGATAATGGTTGAGGAGAAAGGAAAGAGATCAAGAAGAACACGGTAATAGGCCACAACCCTTAGTTTAAAAGAGCCGGAGGCGCACAAAAGCACACCAACTCTTGGAGCCTGAGGCACACACTTATACTTATGCAGTTATGCTTAAAGTAATTTCCAAACCATAATATTTTTAAAATAAGTTAGAAGCGACATCAAAGAACAGATGAGACTTTATTATTCTTTTCAGCTAGGGAGGACACAGAGGAATAAAAGAGAGAAAGAGAGATATAGAGTGAAAGGAAAAGAGAAATACCACAACAGAGAAAAATCATGAAAGAATAAGAAGGGTCGATCGCTGTAAGACAAAAGTTTTTAACCTTGGTTTAAAGTACCTAAAAGCACGTACTTTTCCTATAAAGGTGTTTTCATGCCAGGCAAGCTTTTTAAACTAAGCCAAAACCTAAATGCCTAGTATCCCGTCACACCTAGACTTAAGTGAAAAAAAAGAAGAAAGAAGTAATTGAAAACGACAAAAGGCATAACTTCAGTTGATCAGGTGCATCGGTCAAAAGATATGAGGTTTGAAGCTGCACAAGAGACAAGTTTAATAAAGCAAGGATAGATTACAAAAGAGATGTCTAACCACTCACAACTAATAGAAATGAGATGTAGAAAGCATGCACAACAACCACATCCAAAAGAAGGGGGTATACAACCGATAGGGGAGGAGAAAGAGTTCTCTCCTGTGCATGATGCCAAACTTCGTGAGGCTTTATAAAATCACAGTGGTAAAAGTGGATCAATTATAGCATGTTGTGACCCATTCTTTTACCTTAACTATCTATGACTATAACTCCATTTCCCCTCAACAAGACAAAAGGCCAGAAACTAGGCATTGATTCCAGAAAGACTTAGCATTCTATATGGCATTTATACAACACAAAACAACGCATGTTAATGAACTCACGCAGCTGACAAGTCATGAGAAAGTTCAGACCAATGACTCAACCCTTTGGATTAGAACGCCTTAGCAGCTCAGGAAAGCAGCAAAGCTAAAACATTAATGAGTAAAAGAGTAGAGGTCTTTATATGCACATAAGACAGACACCAAAAGAAATGTTTCGCTTTAGAAGTTGCTCCTTAATGGAAGCATATTTAAGTAGACAATCAAACCAGGGCAGTTTCCAGTTCCATCAACTGCCCATTCTAGAGCCATCATACATATTGCAACCAGGAATTGCCAAAAAAATCAAGTTCATAAAAAAATGCAATGAAATGAAGACGAAGAGATGGTTACCATAGCTTCTTCGATATCTGCAAGCTGACGAAGAACAATCCAAAACAGTGACATCAGTACACCACCTTCAAACCCATGTGTAATCAAAGAACTAAGCCTACAATTTCCCTATACATACCCATAAAAACACTAAACCAATCATATTAACTCAATAATAATTTTCAAAAAAACAAATGGAAAAATAAAAGTATAGCAAAGTTAAAATAGTACATATAAACTTCGTAAGAAATAACACAAATCAGATAGTAGCTCTATAAGGAATTGGAATCACTGAATCATACAATCCAAAAACAAATGGGAGAAAAGGCAGTCATCATGATATTGTGCTCTAGCATTAAATTTGCTCATTCATTGTGCAGAATTTCTTTTCTAGCCAAAAGCCTACTTGTATGAAATTTCTTTTATAGACAAAAACTAGAGTTGCCGGAACTGACACAAAAAAAGAAGGTCCTGATCATGCAGCTTTCTTCAGCAAAGAAGCCAAGATAAATTTGTTGCAAAAGAAAAGAAACTTTAAAATTGTTCACCACATCCTAATGTAGTGGCATCTATTATCTAGTACTGCGTTTGAAATTGATAGTAAGCCACACAAGCTACCCCCAACTCTTCTCAACATGCTTTGTCAAAGAAATGTTGGGCCCCATTCACACTTACCTAGAGATGAATCAGAGCCTTTTCTACACTCCAAGCCAACAAGAAGCTACCCCCAACTCTTCTCAACATGCTTTGTCAAGGAAATGTTGTGCCCCATTCACACTAACATAAAGATGAATGAGAGCCCATTTCAATACTCCAAGCCAACAACATTAACTGCTAAGCTCCATAAGTTACATGCTCTAGAAAGGAAGACATTATTTAGCATATAATACACTCAAATGCTTCACCTCTTCCCTCTTGCCTTGTCTTCTAAATACTAAATACACCCTCTTAAGGACCATGAAGTCATTTGTTGTGCCTGAACTTATTACTAGGCATGCACTTTTTTCCACACTAGGATCCTAAAGATGTATAGCACTGCGGTTCAACATCAGAATGAATACGAGCGATGATTCCGTCCATTGCACATAGCACTACCCCACATTTTGAAGGCATGCACTATCTTCCCACACTAAGATCCTAAAGATGGCTTATGTCTATAGCACTGTGGCTCAACATCAGAATGAATACGAGGGATGATTATGTCCATTGCACATAATACTACCCAACATTTTGGATGTCAATTCAACGCCACATACGTTGCAGTCAATATGAGAAATAAGATGACGCCACTAATAACTTAACAGCAAATTCATCTAAGGAATTCTACTCTTCCGTGTCATAAAACTCGTCAAAATCTTCTAAAACTATAGTCAACCTTTTATATGGTTGAAAGCAACACTTCATTTGACAACTATGAGTGATAAATAACTTTCTTCATCATATTTTAGATGTCCTGAAAGTATTGTCAATTTTTCCTCATATGGTTAAAAAGCAACTCTTCATTTGACAACTATAATTATAATAAACGACTGTGGCTTAAATTTTATCCTTCCAATACAAGTTTGACAACAAGAATTAAGGATTGGAAAGAAGATTCTTATATGATTAAATAGCACATATCCACAAGAAAATGAATACTCAAATAAGAGAACCTTTAAGGAAATTCATTTCTTATCAAGAGATTAAACTTCATCTTTAAAAATCTTGCGTAGATGGAGTCTTGTGGCCAACAGTGAATAATGTCAGACTTTCAAAACATGAACACACAGGAGTGCAATAGTTTTATCCCCTACCCTCTTTTTGTACATGGATGACATCCACATGGTTCCCTTCTGATAACATTTTGTTCTAACTTATCAACAAAAGTAGTGTTTTTTTTAATTATGCAAGAGCTTAGGGGTCTAAATTATGTCCATAATTTGGATAGCTGAAAAGGATTCTTCTTTCAGCCTAAATTGCAATGGACTAAAGCAAAATGTTTCTCTACTACTTTGCCAGGGATTAGTAGCCTATTAAGTAGTGAAAGGTTTTGAAATATTGAGACAATCTCAACCAGCCATACCCCCCCCCCCAACCCAACAACCATGCCAACAGACACACCCTGTTTTGCAATGAGACTTTTGGGGTATCGGGTTTGGATTTTAGGGCTTTCAATGACTGAGTTAGTTATTTCTTTATTTAATAAGCCAGACCTAGACATGAAGTTCGAAGTTTGAACCTAACTTCGCAGAACAAGGAGAAGGGAAGTCTAAGCAAAGTTGTCACTCATTTACCCATTCAAACATATGAATCTTAAGTTTGGGGCAAATTCCAATGTTAACAGGTTACTGGCATCTCAACTGTGGAATATTCATCCAAACATATTTTGACTGTCATACAATTACTTGCTACTATTCCATTGCTAAGGATCTATCATAAAAATTATACAATCCACCTGAAAATTGCATAAGGGTAACCAGTCACCACAATACCTCAATCGCCAAATTATGGTTGTATCTTGCAAGCTTGCGAATTGATTTTAGTATGTGCTGTCCACATAAATATCAAGGGACAGACATTGATGTACACATACTGCTGTCTGCTTAGAAAACCATTTATGTTACAGCAAAGCAGTAAATGGTGTCTGACGTTGACAATACCTTTACCCCAACTCCCAGTCAGTCAGAAACATATAGCACTAGATCCACCTCTATATAGCACCGCACCTTGTACAACAACCACATCCTCCTCTTAAAAGTCTTTGCTCTATATGGTCGTACCCAAATAGGAAAACCTATATACTACACAAACATTAATTCGGGCAAAGAAGTGCACAAAAATTAAACACTATCTCCAACCCAATAGACACTTGATATATACACATCACAGAAAGACACTCCTAGCCAACTCCAAAGACCATATTGAGATAGAATCCCACATTGAAAAAAACTACCATCATCAAATCAGCAAGAAAACATGCTCCATATGCTCGTAAGTAAGTTTCATTGAGCTCAATCTCAATTTATATTCATCATTAAGGATAATAGACTGTAATAATAAAGTTCCCATACCCAACCAATCATCATTCTCACATATCTCAATAAAGATCAGATAAAAGGAACCTATGTAGTAGCACCTGGCAGATCCAAGATTTAAACAAGTGAGGACAAAATTCAAGAATAATATGCATATGAGTTGTAAGTTTTACATTAGCAAGAAAAATGAAACTAATACACCAGTACATATTTAAAATTAGTCCATTAAATCAATAACTCAGAATTAAATTTACAGAGCTAGAACATATTTATACATAGAACCCATTTACCATCAACACATTATCAGTAACATAAATCAAACTGAAAAATAAGCTCCACAACTTCCCATCAAATCAGCAACTAAACCAAGAATGGAGGACATACAGTTCAGGAACTTAAAAAGATCGCAAATTTCAACAATTCAACCTAATATCCACAAAACAAACAAAGGACTTGAGGCAAATTCCCTTAATTTCAGCAAATAATAAAAACGAATTAGCAATTGGCAACGAAATCGATTAAAGTTGAATCAAACTAAAGCCGCATATAAGAATTTACAAGAATGAGTAGAACAAAATTGAAGTAAAAAAAAAAGGTTTCTTTGAATTAGAAAAGAAACAAACCTGAGTTAGAAAGAATGAGAGAAAGTAAGGGAACCTGAGGTCGAATTAGGGTTTAGAATTGAGTTAGTCTACGAGAGAAAGGGAATAGAATGACAATCGTAGAGACAGAGACTCAGAGTCAGAGTCTGGACGAAGAGGTTTCGCCTTGTGGTTTATTTATATATTTAATTAAGGAAAGAAAATTGAAAGACCGTCTCATCTGCAGCCGCGAGGTTGGGACTCCGATTGGGCTCGATCTGATCTGATCTGATCTGATCTGATCTGATCTGATCTGGCAGGCAGCGCCGGGGAAGGTGACCTGGCCAGCGGGGAACACCGCGACTGGGCTCGACTCTACCAATAAAAACTACTATTTGGGCCGCAGACTTAATTGGAAGGATTTTTTTTATTTGGGATATTGACCACGAGCTCCCGAGAGAAAAGGGAACTCAACATTGTTGACGTGACATATCAAGTGGAAAGTCTTTTTTTTTTTTGTTTCAATTGCTCTACTCCGCTCTCTTTGATTCACGTATTGAACGTCTATAAAGGGAATCATGGTTCTCCTTCGAAAATATTCATAGATATATACTAAGACGAACTATTTGAAGACATCCGAAAAACACACTCTCTACTCACTCTCTCTCTTCTCGAAACCCCCCGCCTCCACCCTCATACTCCCTCTCTCTCACTTCCCATACCACCACTAGAACCACCATCCCATGGTAGACTTTACATTATCAGAAGATGTATCGTCTTGCTCCTCTATTCTCATGACTGTTAGAAAAATCAAAGATGTTTTTGGTATTGGTTTGACTTTTTGGAGACATGTTAGGCATAAACCTTTTGTGTTGTCAATATTTAGTTGTCTCTCATGCCAACCACTTTGTTTCTATTGGTTCCTACAAAACATGGTGGACTAATGGTTGTCAAATTGGCTTAAAACTCTTGCAAAGTTTCACCCTTCCTTTTGCTATAAATAAACGTGGGATGAGGGGGATATGAGCATCCAATTTGTGCAGAAAATTTCAGCCTTTTTCCTTCTTGGTTTCTCACATATATTTCCCAAATCAAAGTCCTATTTACTTCTCCTTAATTTCCTACAAGTTTTATATAATTCCCTAGCTTTCATTCAACTCTTTAGCTCTCATATAATCATCTTTGGGCATAGTTTCAAGTACTCCTAGTTAATTAATTGAGAGTGCACTCGATTAATTAACACCTTGTTAATCCTAGGGAACGACCGTCTGGAGGAAATTTGCACCGTAGCTTCGGCGAAATCGCTCTTAGGACAGTGGCTAGGCCACGACACGATTTGCTATTTCCTACTATTTTATTATGTGTTGTGATGCTATGAATTTGTTCTTTTTTGCCCGCTAGATAAAATTTTAGTTGGTTGAATTTTATTCTTAGTGGTTGTATTCTAGTTTCCGAAAAGGTTATTTTCGGTTGTTGTAATTGTATAAACCAAACCCTTTTATTCAAATAATTTCCAACAATCTAAGAACGAGTTTCGGGTTATATACAATTATGGCCTCTAAATTTACTATTCCTGACATATCGAAACTTGAGTCGTTTGATGGTAAAAATTAGTTGTTAAGATGAAATTTTATCTTGAACAAATTGAGGTTGCATATGTCTTAGAGGATAAGGTTATTCCTAAGGAGCCCAATGTTAAAGTTGAGTATGAACTGAAATTTGCTAGGGATGACAAAGTATGTAAGGGCATGTTGTTGCATCATATGTCTAATTCCTTGCTTGATATTTACATGAAATTTGAAACTGCTAGAGAGATTTGGGATGCTCTTAACAAAAAGTATAGTAAGAAGGATGATGTTGGGTCCAAACGTTTTGTGGTTAGTTTAAGATTGAGGAGGATAAACCCATTATTGATCAAATCCATGAATATGAAAGTTTGTGTTCAACTATTGCGACTTAAGGTTTGAACATCTGTGATGTGACTTTAGCTATTGTCTTGATAGAGAAACTACCACCTTCTTGGAAAGAATATAGAAACCAACTTATGCATGAAAAGAGAGACTGGACCCTAGAAGAACTAGTTGGGCACTTGAAAATTGAGGAGGAAAATAGGTTGAAAGATAAAAAGATTTCTATGAATTCTGGTTTTTCTAAGGCTAACCTAGTGGAGCCTAGATTTGCTAATTCTGACAGGTCCAAGCAGAAAGGAAGGAAAGATTCTAGACGTGACATGAAACCACAAGGAAAAGTGCAAAAATATAAATTCCCGGGAAACTGCCATGCATGTGGACGATGAGGCCACAAAGCTGCAGATTGCCATTCCAAGAAAAGGCCCAACACCAACTTAGTTGAATCTGGCACCATTGTTGCAGTAGTGTCGGAAGTCAATTTTGTTGGTAACCCCACAGAGTGGATCATTGATACTGGTGCCTCTAAACACATTTGCGCCGATCATCGACTATTTCAGACTTATGAAAAAATTGATGAAGGTGGAAATGTCTTCATGGCAAATTCATCAACAGCATCCGTCGTTGGAAAAGGGAAGATCGCTTTGAAACTCACTTCTGGAAAATTCCTTACCCTAAATGATGTTTTGCATGTGCCTGATATGTGTAGAAATCTAATATCTGGTGGTTTGCTCATGAAAGCGAGTTTAAAATTAACCTTTGTCTCTAACCGTCTTGTTATGACCCGTAATGGTGAATTTGTGGGAAAGGGGTTTTGTACTAGTGGCCACTTGATTGTACTTGACACTATTCCTGAAAAAGTGAATAAAATGTCTGCTAGTTCTTCTGATTACACTGTTGAGTCACTTGATTTATGGCATGCGAGATTGGGACATGTTAATGTGGACTCCATAAAAAGGCTTAAGCAACTTAACTTGATCCCTAAGTTTTCTAATATGGATTTCTCTAAATGTGAAGTTTGTGTCGAGGCTAAATTCCGTAAGAAGTCTTTTAAATCCTTAAAGAGACAGACTGAGTTGCTTGAGCTTGTACACACTAACTTAGGAGACTTCAAAAATCATGTGAGTCAAGGTGGTAAAAAGTATTACATTACTTTTGTTGATGATTTCTCTCGATTTACTGTTTTGTATCTCCTTAGTTCAAAAGATGAGGCAGAAAAATGTTTATTAAGTACAAGTCTGAAGTGGAAAATCAATTAAATAGGAAAATGAAAAGGCTTAGGAGTGATCGAGGTGGTGAATATTGTAACACCCCCAGGTTATTAATCACTAGATTAAGCTAATCACTCACCTAACTTAATGATTAGCGCAACGGAAATAGCACCTGAAGATATTACCGCCGTCCACGGAGATGGACAAGACTATACTCCATCCCAAAACATATGACCATATCATGAGTTTAACTTACAAACATCACAAACCATCATTATACATACTTGAACTTACGTACTCCTCAACATAGACTCATAAATCCATTATTATACATAACCAAAATAAAACCAAGTCTCTTTCATTTAAAAACACGAGACTCCCAATCACCTTTGTCGTCTTATGCGAGCCTAGGGATTCGTCCTTTGGGTGTTTTGCCTTTACCCTTAGCTGGATTTCCTAAAAACAAAACAGAAGAAATTCGAAGTGTGAGATAAACTCAGCACGTATACCCCTATAATGTAAGAATTATTTTGAAATTTCTTTAGTTAATAGCGCGGTTCCAAACATTTAAAAACAAAAGGACAGATAGTAAACAACAAACATAAACATAACTTACAAAGGACGATCTCACTTAATTGGTACACAAACCCATGACGTAAACCTCCACTTAACTTGTTCTTGAATTTTAGAAAAAACACACTTAAGTATAACCAAATTTGAGAGTTCCAACCTTTGAGCATAACAAAAGCATAAATTTTAGTAGGTATAGAAATCATACATAGAGTTATGATATAAAGCTGGATCTTTAAATCCAATAGACCAAGACTTGGGAAAAACCGCAAGTTACTCATAAGGCTTCGCTTTAACGTAAATAACTTGAATAACTTGATTTACTTAAAACTTTTTTGCTACATGTATATCTTGAAGGTCCCCTACTTGCGGTCATCAGCTAAGCCTCCGTATGCGCATACCCGGACCGATCGGGAGATCCGGATGACAAATATTATCTTGTTCTGGCCAGAATTTCATGGGGTGCACTTATGGCACGAACTTTCCTGATGTGTGCTAAGACATGGTTATCTTGGGGTGCACTAAGGCACGGTTAACATGGTGTGAGCTCAGGCACGGGTTCTTTGGTGTGCCCTAAGGCACGATTAACATGGACGGGGCCTTTATTTAATACTTATGAGGGAAAAACTTGAAATCTTACTTGCTTAAAACTTGTCATAACTAGTTTCTTGAGTGATATAACCATAACCTAAAATATCCCAAACATGCTCTTGGACAAAGCTCGAACTTATGTAACATATATGGTTTAATAAAAAGGTTGAACTTAACCATTTATAGTAAGACAAATTATTTGATAAAACATAACTTGGTACATAAATCACATGAAAACCTACTTACTTGACCAAGATACATGAAAATCAAAAGTAGACAACATGAATCTTAAGTAGATAATAAACAAAGCGTAAATAAATCGTAAAAGTAACTTAAAAGTTACAGGCAATATACGTACCTAGACAATGCAACTTGCACACTTAAACTCGCAGGGACTTGAACAGTTGAGCGCAACGACATCTTGAGGCCACTTAAGAAAGAATAGGAATCGTAAATTAGAACCTAACTTGGATGAGAATAATGAAGAATAACCTAGTAGAATTCTAGGATTATTAAATAATTAAACTTGTATCCTAAGGACCACTCAAACGGCCATAACTTCTCCCATAAGTAACGTATCATTAAGCATGAGGACTTTCTGGAAAGCTAAGCTCATGTACTACAACTTTCTAGTTGATCATGAGGGTCAAAATGTGGTTACGGAGGTCAAAAATACCAACTCAGCAAGTTGTCCAGAAAATACAAACGTAAACATCGATTATTCGAAGAGTTATAACTCAAGTTATAGACATTGGTCTGGGGCGTGCAAGCTATCTATGGAAATATTGAAGAACATTCTAAAACTTTCATGTTGGCCATAAATTGATTTGGGCATAGGAAAGGGCCGGAATTTGGCAATGAACATAAGGCAGTCACCTGAATTTTCTGGGTAAATTCAGATTACTGACCCCGATTCGGTGACTCATAACTTTCTAAACCGTGTCAGGCTCGGATTCGAACTTCCTTAACCGGGCTTAAAATTCCGACCCGGCGTTCTCGCGCTAGATATGCTAGACCACTCTCTTTCAAGAACCATTACACCTTTTCCAAGGGTGGAGTGGAGAGTATTAAACTAGCAAGGCTACGGCGAGTCATCAAATGTCGGGTAACGAGAAGGCTCGGGTTTTGTCCAACCGGCCCTGGAGGCCTCGGGTCCATACCGGCCATCCCAAAACGAGGAGCTTCATGTCATCGTGGCCTGGGAGTGAGTTTGAATCAAGAAAGCACAAAGGAAAGAAGAGTCGTGCGAAACAGCCTCGGCATCAGGTAGATTGCGCCCGCTACAAACAGGTGCCACCCGCGACCATCTGCTCGCGCCTGGGAATTTTGGCTTTCACCACTAAACGCTGGCAACGCCTGGTGAAACGCTTCCAGCATCTGTCCCAGAGGGTGTGTTTCTTTGGCCGAGTAAAAACGCGGCGTCTTGCTTCGGCGTCGGTCGCCGCGCCGCGACCCACAACGTCGCGCCCACGACGCCCGCTACCATATCACGCCATCGCATCGTTTCTTTGTCGTCACGCCGCAGTCGCGCCATGACGGATGTCGTCGCGCCCGCGACGATTCCCTTTTCCTGCCGAGACTTGTGACCAAAACTATGTAGTTTGGGGGGTTTTTCTGTTTAGTATAAATATTTCGTTTTAGCCCTCTTTTCAAGGGAGTTGATGTTGATGAATGATATACTTAAGCATTGTTAGGGTTTTCTCCCTTGTTTCCTCAAAAATCTTGTTCTTACCTATTCCATTTGTGGATGGTGGTGTTAGCAAGTCATTCCTTGTGATTATTTAGTGGATTACCTTGGATAATCATGGTGGAGTGTTAGGCCTTTGGGTTGTGGATTACCTAGCCACAAGGTCATATCCTTCCTTTATTGTTCAAGTTTGTTCGATTGCTGCATCAAAGTTCCAACTCAAGCTAAATCATCAATACTCCCACCGCGCCAGACTCCTCTTTCACTCCCGATATCATATAACTACGAATTTTACCTTTTAGGAAATCTCAATAAATCCTATACAACTTTTATGTTGATCACTTAATCCAAAGAGATTTCTATCCCAACGAAAAAATGCGTTTTCAGACTGACCTCAGAACTCGTAATTACTTGCATCTCTTCACGGTTTTGGCCATAACTTTAGATATACAAATCAAAATTCCGTAATTCAAAAACCGGGTGTTAGTTAACATCTTAGGCTACCTAACCAAACCATAATTTGGGTCAAAAACACATTTTATACTCCCTGAAAATTTCAGATTACAACCAGACTTGCAACCAGACTTGATTTCACTCTTTATTTAACTTTGCATGCCTCCTAAATCTAAATATTCTTAACTAATCTTCCCCAATTCCTTTCTTAAGCATCAACACTAAATTTACAGCACCAACACAATCATAATCCTTTATCATTCGCCATATTTCGTACATGTAAAGCAAAATCCTAACATATTTTAACATCTCAAGCAAAATCTTTCATGAATTCATCATAAAATCTCATAGTATACACTATTTTGCTAATCTAAACCTATTCCAAGTACATGCATCCATACTTAACCATAAATTCATTGTTCCATAGTGAATTAAACAACCAAAACATCATGCATGTTCATAATATAGCATGATTTGTACTCATTCAATCATAAAAACAAAATCTCATCATAAACTTACCAAATCCTATCTTTGATTTCTTTATACTCACAACAAACACCACTTGAATACCTTATAACTCTTGATTATCTTCTGTAAGAACATGAAATATCAAGAGAAAAATCAAATTATACTCAAGAACTAACACTTGAAAGAGAGGGAGTAGAAGATGGGAGAGATTACCAACACAATTGGAGAAAAGAAGAAGAGAAAGGCCGACGGCAGCAACGACAACAGGCGTGGACGGCGACGGCCAGAAGAGAGGGGAAAAGGAAGGGACAGGGGGTCGGGTGCTAGCCGAGAGAGAGAGAGAGAGAGAGAGAAAGAGAGAGAGAGAGAGACAGACAAACAGACAGACAGAGAGAGAGTTTGAGAGTTTGAGAGGGAGTGCTTGTTATAGTAAAAAGCCTCTCCGCTCCATACTAATATACATATATATATAATACAACACTCCATTGTCCCCAAAAATTGGCCTCCTTCTTTCCTAGGTTGGCAGGATGAGGCCCAAATTAAAAGAAAATTTCATCAACTTAATCCCTCCTCTTATGTCTCCCTAAACCCAAATTACTTGAATTGTTATACCATAAGAAAATCTATTGGGAACCGAAGAAAACCCAAATAAATTACACCTCACTTAGATTTTCCTCTCATTAATCCTTAACTTGGTTAAAGGAAAGTTTTAAAAAAATGGAACCCGTAAAGGAAGATTCGAATATTCATAAGTATCAAAACTTAAGTAGGAAGAAGGAACTTGGCATGGAAATTTTCTAATCTGAAGATCTTGATGGTCGTTGTACTATTCAAGTCCTGCAAAAAACACAAACTGGTTAGGTGAAAATGGAGCACGCGCTTTTTAATCAAAATTATTCATTTTTGACCGTGAGTAATTATGTTAAACGATACGTATTAAGGGTGATTTTCTCAGGGTTATTACAATACGATCCAACATCTCTTAAGGCCTTTTGTGAGGCTAATGGTATTATTCATGAACGACCTGCCCCTTATACTCTAAAACAAAATGGAGTAGTAGAGAGGAAAAATAGAACTTTGAAAATATGATGAATGCTATGTTAATTAGTTTTGGGCTTCCTGATAATGTGTAGGGGGAAGCAATTTTGTCTGCTTGTCATGTGTTAAATTGTGTGCCTCATAAGCATGTTGATATGACCCCTCATGAATTGTGGAAAGGACACCCTCCCAACCTGAAATATTTGAAAGTGTGGGGGTGTTTAGCTAAAGTTGGACTACCTGCTCTCAAAAGAGAGAAAATTGGTCCTAAAACCGTTGATGCATTATTTGTTGTTGGATATGCTTATCAAAGTGCTACTTATCGTTTTCTTGTGAAAGGTGAAAGTGATTCATTTATGCATGGTCATATTCTTGAGTCTAGAGATGCTGAATTTTTTGAGCATATATTTCCTATGAAAATTGCATCTCATGATAAGCATATTTCTCCTGACATATCTACTAAGAGGCATGCATGTTTATCTAGCCCTGAATTACGGAGAAGTAAAAGAATCATAAAAGAAAATAGTTTTGGTCCTAATTTTATTACCTCTTTTCTTGTTGAAGATGGCATGCTATATGATGAATTTGTTTTTGCATATATTATGTAAGAAGATCCCAAAACTTATGATGATGCTATGAAATTTGTTGATGCTATTTTTTGGAAAGAAGCTAATAACAACTAGCTTGATTCAATTTTGAGTAATCATACTTGGGAGTTGATCGATTTATCTCGAGGTTGTAAACCTTTAGGTTGTAAATGGGTTTTTAAGAAAAAGCTTAAAGCTGATGGGTCTATTGACAAATATAAAGCTCGTTTGGTGGTTAAAGGTATTAATCAAAGAAAGGAAATTGATTATTTTGATACTTATACTCCTATGACTAAAATAGCCACCATTAGAGTTTTGATTGCACTTGCTTCTATTCATGGTTTATTTGTGCATCAAATGGATGTCAAAACTGCATTCTTGAATGGGGATCTTGATGAGGAGATATATATGGAACAACCTGAGGGTTTTGTGGTACCAGGACAGGAACATAAAGTGTGTAAGCTTGTTAAATCCTTATATGGATTAATACAAGCTCCTAAACAATGGTATGAAAAATTTGATAGTACGATAACTGCCAATGGTTTTAGAGCAAATGAAAGTGAAACTTGTTTGTATTCCAAGCATGTTTCGAATGATTGTGTTATTGTATGTTTATATGTTGATGACATGCTTATATTTGACACTAATATGGATCTTGTTAATGAAACTAAGAGCTTTCTAAGTTCTAAGTTTAAAATGAAAGATATGGGTGAAGCTTATGTTATCTTAGGACTCAAGATCAAGAGGACTCAAGATGTCATTAGTCTAAACCAGTCTCACTATATTGAGAAAATACTTAGAAAGTTTGATTCATTTAATGTTGAACATGTTAGGACACCTTATGATGCTAGTGTGCATTTGGTAAAGAACAAAGGTGTCCTTGTGTGCCAATTAATGGAATATGCTAAGATAATTGGCAGTGTTATGTTCCTGATGAATTATACAAGACCTAATATTGCCTATGTTGTTAGTAGACCTAGCAGATATACTCATAACCCCAGTGATAATCATTGGATTGCTTTGAGGCGTTTGCTTAAATATTTGAAAGGTACTATTGATTGGGGTATGCATTATGGAAAATTTCCTGTTGTGTTGGAAGGATATAGCGATGCCAATTGGGTATCTGATAATGATGAAATTAACTCCACTAGTGGTTATGTGTTTACATTAGGTGGTGATGCTATATCTTGGAAATCTGCTAAACAGTCTTAATTATACCGCTATGTCTATTATGGAATCTGAATTTATTGCTCTTGAATTGGCAGGCCGTGAGGTTGAACGGCTGAAAAGTCTGCTAGCAGATGTCCCATTGTGGGGGAAGCCGGCTCCTTCGATTGCACTACATTGTGATAATATGGCAACTATATCAGTTGCAACGAATAAGGTCTTCAATGGAAAGAGAAAACATATACGGTTGAAACACAAAGTAGTGAAGGAGCTACTTGAAAATGGAGTGATATCACTGGACTTTGTAAAGTCCGAAAAGAATCTTGTGGATCCGCTAACAAAAGGCCTATCTAGAAAGATGGTTTTTGATACATCGAGGGGAATGGGATTGAGACCCATATAGGAATTGTAATGATGGATCCCTACTTCAAAAAGAAGTTCAAAGGGTATTAACGCAATCATTACTCAATTCATGAACATTACATTGTATCTCTCCCTATGGTGTATGTGATTTGTAGTGCTTTGCTACTGTTGTGTGGAGGTTGAGCATATGGCCCTTAATGGACCATAAAGGTGTGAAAGTAGCACATGCTAAATGGATCCACCTACTTAGGTATGGAAGTGTGGTCGCTTCCTATCGGAGGATTGGTATGGGTCGCCTCCTAGAGCACCTATGAGCTACCAGGTTGGCGTATAGCCAGTATAAGGCGCCAGACCACGGAGTATGAGAATATCTGAAGTTAATGTGTGCCCAAGGGCGGACTTACACCTTCCTATCAAGTTCAAGATGATTGTCACTTGGTAGGTCGTTTGTCTTTAAACTTGGTGTCACTAGGTGTCAATTCAAGTCGTGAGACATTGGCATTGATACATTAATTTCTCTATGCCCAAATATGCTTATATTTTTTTCAAAATCTTTGATTTTGTCGGGAACTGTTAGAAAAACCAAAGATGTTTTTGCTATTGGTTTGGCTTTTTGGAGACATGTTAGGCATAAACCTTTTGTGTTGTCGATATATAGTTGTCTCTAATGCCAACCACTTTGTTTCTATTGGTTCCTATAAAGCACGGTGGACTAATGGTTGCCAAATTGACTTAAAACTCTTGCAAAGTTCCACCCTTCCTTTTGCTATAAATAAATGTGGGATGAGGGGCGATATGAGCATCCAATTTGTGTAGAAAATTTCAGCCTTTTTCCTTCTTGGTTTCTCACATATATTTCCCAAATCAAAGTCCTATTTACTTCTCCTTAATTTCCTACAAGTTTTATATAATTCCCTAGTTTTCATTCAACTCTTTAGCTCTCATATAATCATCTTTGGGCATAGTTTCAAGTACTCCAAGTTAATTAATTGAGAGTGCACTCGATTAATTAACACCGTGTTAATCCTGGGGAACGACCGCCTGGAGGAAGTTTGCACCGTAGCTTCGGTGGAATCGCTCTTAGGACAATGGCTAGGCCACGACACAATTTGCTATTTCCTACTATTTTATTATGTGTTGTGATGCTATGAATTTGTTCTTTTTTGCCCGCTAGATAAAATTTTAGTTGGTTGAATTTTATTCTTAATGGTTGTATTCTAGTTTTGGAAAAGGTTATTTTCGGTTGTTGTAATTGTATAAACCATACCCTTTGATTTAAATAATTTCCAACAATAACTAGAGGAAGGAAGAAGGAAAAAAAATACTCTGCTTTTGTTTATGGTTCTCTGTATGTGGAGATTGTAAGTAGGATAGGTAGCTTTTAGGTTGATAAAGTATTAGTTACTGAGCTTATTGTGTACCTGATTAAATATTTGAGTGAAATGGGTAAATTTGATTTCTACTTTGGTAGAAGTCAATTTTTTTTATCTCTGTTTTCTGCTCCCACTTCTTATTATTGTTAGATTCAACATTTGACGAATGAGTTGAGTACTTATCTAAATTCTTAGCTCTCATCTGGGATGGTGGTGCTAAAAATCAAATAAAATTAGAATCCTAAAAATCCTTAAAAAAAATAAAGTAAATAACACAAAATAAAACCTGAAAATCAATATAAAGTTTCTAAAATTGGGTTGCCTCCCTATAACCGCTTGTTTAACGTCGTTAACTTGATGATGTACCTCAATCATCAAGAGCCTTTTTCCCAGCAGTTTCACACTCATTTTTCAGTTCTTCCACCTTTGTAAAACCCTGGTGGAATAGTAGGGGTAGCATCCATCAGCTTGGCATATACAACAATTCCAGTTTCAATATCCTACACAGAACAATCAAGTAACAAATATAGCTCAAGTGGATCACTTGAATGTGGGTCAGAATTGGTTTCCCTCACCATTCCATCAATCAAGTCAATGAAATATTGAAATTGCAGTCATAAAAAAATGGGGGGAAATTTTGCAGCATTATTCAAACTAAACTCAACCTTTTCAGCACCAACATCAAAAGTCATCTTTCCATTTTAAACATCAATACAACACCCCAAAGTAGCCATAAATGGCCTCCCAAGAATGATTGAGGTGCGAAGATCCTCAGCATATCAAGCACAACAAAATCAACTGACACAAAGATGTCTCCTACCTTGAAAGGGACATCTTCAAGGATCCCTATGATATATTTCACATAGCGATCAACCAATTAATTGTAATGAGATGGTAGTGGGTTTCAGCTCACCCATACCAAGTTTCCTAGACATTGACAACGGAATCAAGTTGACACTAGAGCCCAAGTCACACAAAGCACGTCAATATACAGATTTCCTACCACACAAGGAATTGTGAATATGCATGAATCCTTAAGCTTTTGTTGAACCTTATTTTGGATCGAGGTGCTACAATGATCAGCCAAAGCCATTGTCTCATGCTCATTTAGCCTCCTTTTGTTGCTTACAACTTCTTTTAAAAATTTGGCATAGGTGCGCATTTGAGACAAGGCCTCTATGAAAGGAATATTGTTTTGGAGCTTCTTGATCACCTCCAAAAATTTCCCAAATTGTTTATCAAGTTTCACCTTAGCCATTTTGTGTGGGAATGGTATAGCTAGAACATAAACTCTTTGTTTAGTTATTAAAGGATCACTTGAAGTGTCCTTATCAATTTGCACATTAACATCAATTAAAGACTCTTTAGAAGGATCACACTTTCCATCCTTAACTTTCTCAGACTCAATCACATCCTTATCATCAGAATCATGCATATAATCACTACATGTTCATGCCGATCTACCCTAGGTCCATCCAGTTGTTTCCCGCTCCTTAAAGTCATAACATTGCATTGGCCTCTTGGGTTTGCGACAGGTTGAGGTGGTAAGGTTGTGGAAGGACTAGCTTGGTTGGCTATTTGATTTTCAAGCATCTTATTATACGTAGTCAGGGCCTTAACTTTATCCATTAAGTTCTTAATCACTCAATCTTGCCTTTGTTGAGTCATAAACATAATTTTCATCATTATTTCAAGATTAGACTTTTGGGGGGGTGTTCTATGGTGGTTTCTGAAAACTAGGAGCTAGAGGCATTTTCCCTTGAAGTGAATCGGCTGGGTGGTTGTTTCGGTAAGAGAAATTGGGGTGATTTCTCAAACCAGGGTGATAGGTATTGGAAAAAAGGTTGTAGTTTTGTCTTTGATTGCCAACATAGTTGGTTTGTTAGGATGGTTTGCCACTAGCTAACCCTAAGAGACAAGATAAGGTCTCATGCTCAATAGAATTACAAGATGCACATGGAAGGGGAGGGGTAGCTTGCATATTCAAACGATCCATCTTTTGAGTTAAGGGATCTAGTTTAGAAGACATTAATGAAATAATGTTAACTTCCAACTTACCTCCACCCTATGGCGAGGTTTGGACCATTGGTATGAATTTAGTGCCATTTGCTCGATCAAGTTGGTGAGTTGAGGTACCGTCTTGTTCATAAGGTTGCCTTCGATCGCTGAGAGAATGCTTCCCCTTGCTGATTCGCTTGCTCCATTGTAGAAAGACTTAATAGGAACCAAAGGTTCGAAGCCGTGCCGAGGACACTATCTGAGGAGACCTTTGAAACACTCCCATGCTTCGTAGAAGGTCTAATCAGGCTTTTGAACAAATGTTAAAATTTGGTTCCTCACCCTGGTCAACTTGATAGGTGGGAAGTACTTTGCAAGGGACATGCTGGCAAGCTGTGTTGGAAATTTTGGGGAAACACGGTCACTTGCACAAGATAAGGGATCACTTAGGCAGCTAGGAGTCGAGCATCAAACTCGTCTCCCCTTAAGACTTATTCATAAGACCGTGAATAGACTTAAGGGTAAAATCTAACCTTTTGTAAGCAAATACAAGATCTCTCAAGAACTCTCAAGAAGTTGTTGCAGTTCAACACCTTAGGAGTTGTGTTGAAGCTCTCTAGGAAGATGGAAGAAGGAAGAATGGCTGCGGTGTATCTTAGATGAATGAATTCATCCTCCTTATACGATGGACTAAAGCATCAAGTCTTGCCTCATAATTTCGTGATTTAAGAGCATTATCTATGAGATTGCAAGCTTGATTGTGGGGGTCAATATTGACTAATTAATTCGGTCAATATTGACTAATTAGTTCAGTCAATATTCAACCACAATTAAATCCCCATGTGTTAATATAAAAGGCTAAAATCTAGGAAATTCAAATCTCACATTGTTGGGCACCATTACGGTCCGTGTCACTTGGCCACGGTTTGTGGTACACCTACAACGGCTTGTGTCAAGAAGACATGGTCCGTGTTGGCCTAGTTCTCATTTTCTTGAGCCACTGGTTGTTGACATGACCCGTGTCACACCTGACACGGTCCGTGTCTGCCCAATTTCGGCTCCAAGACTTATGTTGACGTTCCCGGTCAACTCTTAGATTATGTTTATTGAATTTCCAACCTTAATTAGCCTTTTAACTCTCGAAATACTCCAACAATCCCCTGCCATTTCAAGAGTTGTGAAACCACTTGAAATAACCCAGGATCACCTTGAGTATATTATCCCCACCATTCATGACACCACCTAGAGAACTTGAACACTCGAGAAATCAAGGAGTTAGTATGCATCATGAAAGTGTATCTCGACTTGAACTTTCACTTAGTGTACATAATTACAATTAGTCTGAGTGCAAAAGTAGACAAGCTTTGAACTTTTCATCCTTATTTGACTAATTGGATACATATCACACATACAACTCAAACCTTGCTTAAAAATTGACATTATTTATAATCGGCCATGTATTCATTACCCTCTGCAAAGACAATCAAGCCCAGCCCAAGGCTATCCGAAGTGACTCACTTCACGTCTTTGCATAGGCAGACTTTTACGTTCCCGTAATAGAGCTCCCCATGTTAAAGATTGCAAAGTCTGTTTATCAGTTATAGAGTCAAACCTCCTTATCATTACGGTCCTTGAGCATCACTTGACCATAGAATGAATCATAGAATTGATGCTCCAATTGTTCTACAACGTCGTCGCCCATTGAACTCAAGACTTGACCACATATGTCAAGTGTGAGTTGGAGCTCCGTTGTTGGAAATTTATGAGTGTGCTTTACTCCCATCCCGATTTTCAAGGATCACTAGATATTCTTGTGACCTGCAAGAATTTGATCATGATACTTTTGAGCGCCCTGTTTATCTAAGATCACTAGATATATACATATCTTTCCATGACCTTACTTATCATGATCATATCTTAAACTTAACATTTCTTCCCTTAATCATAGTTGTGATTACACCACCACACTGTAGGGTTAGGTAAGAAATATTTTGTCCCTTGTCATAATACGACTAAACCATTGCATTATATACTTTGGTAAAATTTAAATATTGTCTTTATATGAATTCACATTGAACTTACAAACTGAATGCTTTAATAGGCGGCAAGCCTTTGAACTATGCATTCTTTTGTAATGCTTACAAAATCTTATAAACTCATAACCTTGATTATATCTTTATCCAAACAGTATGGATAATTCTCATAATCCTTACAAAGACCTCTTAATAACTTAACCCTGTCCAAAATGTTGGATTATTTGTATAAATACATTGAAAGAAATGCTTACAAAATCTCTTAATAACATAATGATAGCCTGGCCCAAGTACTTTGGACTACTTACATAGTTACCTCAAAAGGAATGCTTACAAGATAATGAGTAAGCACCTTGAATTACATAGTTATAATTTATAGTCTTAAAACAACCTTGTAAATCAAACTAACATTTGATTTTTCGTATTCTTTACATAACTATATCCAAACAACTTTTGGATTTCATAGTTATAGTCCTTGTCAAAATCAAAGCACCATTTGATTTTCCATGGAAGAAGTCTCTTCCATCTTAAGCTTGAAGAATTACTTAAGTCTCATGGAACTTAGAATTACATCTGTGTGTAACTTAAATCATTACATTTTTAACCATTTGCTACAAACTTGAACACCATATGTAATGAAACTATTACATATCTTAATGTTGGCTAGGTAGGATGAACCTTCATGATCTTAAATGACCATCTTGTAGTTATATGACCTTTTCTCAAATGATGAAACATCATTCTAATTGAGGCCATACTGCCTTATGATTAGATCCACTTCTTAAACATTAAATCGTGGAACTCATAACCATTCATCTCGTATGTCATGCTTACTCATTATCTTTATCCAATAAATCACTTAAAGGTGGATATATATAAGAATTATATAGATTTTCCTTTGTAGAAAAAATTGATGGAATCATGCATATCAAGCATGCAAACTTAATTCACATACTATTAGCAAATGAAACCATGATCATCCAATTTTATAACACATCTACTTAGGTAAATATCATGCGTTCAAAATATATGATCATACACATACTGCAACATGCATACATCATGCAACTTATCTTATAGTAAATACATACTACTTAAATAATCTTATAAAGTGGCGATAAAACCAAGTTGTTAGGAAAGTGTCCTAAAATTATCCAGTTTCTTGATCCCACTATTCTTTGTTTCCTAATATTATTTAGGTTTCCTTATTATGTTGGGTTTCCTAATTGTATTAGATTCTAAATCTAATTGGAGTTGGGGCCAAGGTAGGTTTATAGGGAGTTTTCCTATAAATAGAGGGTCTTGTTCGCCTTGTTTGGTGTGACCAAGTTTGGCGCCCATTGGGGCAAATCTTGGATGGTGAGAGAGGTTTTTGTTGAATAAGAGGATGTGTCTCTTTGGGTTGATTTCTTTTTGGTGTTTGAGATCTTTGTAATACTCTCTTTGTTGGACCTCAGGAGGGGATCGTTCGTTGTACTCTCTACCAATAGTGGATTCGTTTGTGCTAGTGTCGCTCGTGGTTTTTTCCCGATTTGGGTTTTCACGTTAAATTCTTGTCCCCTCCTTCATTCTTGCATTTATTTTTCTCGATATCTAGTAGTCATCTTATTTTTCGCTTCCATGATTAATCTGCTCTAGTAATTATAACCATAACACAAGCACATGTATTCAAGTTAAACACAAGAATACAGTGAGTCATGATTATCCTTACAATTATGTTAACTTCGAAATAGTAATAAATAAAATAAATCTAAAAAGAGAACACAAACTAAACTAAACAAATTTATCAATAATCATGAAGTCACTTGATTTGTTTTATATATATATATATATATATATATATATATATATATAATACTTGATGTCCATGAATGCTTACATGCTCACCGAACTTCCATGCTCATGTGATCCATTCCCATATATATATATATATATATATATATATATATATATATATATATATATATATATATATATATAGGGAAATTGGATTCTAATAATCCCTACTTTTCCAAATTGGATGACAATAATCCCTACTTTCAATTTGTATTCTGGTGGTCCAAAAAAATATAAAATTGTATTGTAGTGGTACCAAATCCATCACCACATTCTTTTTATTTTTTTCTTGCCTACCCCATATTTTTTTTATTTTTTTCGTTCATGCCCCCAGATAGATAATGAAGTGTAGTTCCTAAAACATTTTTAAAATTATTTTTTTGAGATTCCGAGCAATTATTATGATTTTTTAAAAAGAATAAAATTGAAAAAATCATAAAAAAATAGGAAAAAAATTGAAAAAAATTGGAAGAAATGTTGTAAATTCATTAAAAATCATGGTAAAGTGTTATACAAAGTTTTGAATCAAATGCAACACAAAATCTATGATATTTAGGGTATACTCTCGATTATGTCCCACTACAATACAATTTTTTTTTTGGACCACCAGAATACAAATTGAAAGTAGGGATTATCATCATCCAATTTGTAAAAGTAAATTGGATGGCAATAATCCCTACTTTTACAAATTGGATGGCAATAATCCCTACTTTCAATTTGTATTCTGGTGGTCCAAAAAAAAATAAAATTGTATTGTAGTGGGACATAATCGAGAGTATACCCTAAATATCATAGATTTTGTGTTGCATTTGATTCAAAACTTTGTATAACACTTTACCATGATTTTTAATGAATTTACAGCATTTCTCCCAATTTTTTTCAATTTTTTTTCAATTTTTTATGATTTTTTCAATTTTATTATTTTTAAAAAATCTTAATAATTACTAGGAATCTCAAAAAAATAATTTAAAAAATGTTTTAGCAACTACACTTCATTACCTATCTGGGGTCAAGAACGAAAAAATAAAAACAATATGGGGTAGGCATGAGAAAAATAAAAAGAATGTGGTGATGGATTTGGTACCACTACAATACAATTTTATTTTTTTTTGGACCACCAGAATACAAAATGATAGTAGGGATTATTAGAATCCAATATCCCTATATATATATATATATATAAATAAACCGGGAATCGGGATCGGGACCGGGAAATGAGGTCAAGTCCCACTCCCGATCCCATTGTTGACCGGGACTTCATTTTTAGTCCCACTCCCGGTCCCGCTCCCACCGAGAACGGGATTTTAGGACCGGGACTTAACCGGGACCGGGATTCCCAGAATTTTTGCTCACCCCTAATATAAACCGTCATTATTTCTTATTAGGCTACATTCTTCGGCGTGAAAACTTAATTACTGCCATGGAAAACTAGAAATAAGCATTTCTACTTGTACTCATGAACAAAATACCTTATTCATATCTTAAGAATAAGAATGCATGCCAAGGTTAATTTATTCACGCAATATAATCATATGAATTAATTTGATCTCATACTTTAAGCAAAGTTAATACAAGTACTTAATTATCATCATATGATTACTATTAAACTTGTTACGCCTCATAAATATATAAATATCTATAACATGATTGATTGTCATGCATACTAGCATAAGTGCTAATCAAAATATACAATGACATTATATTTAATTAACTTATACAAAAACTTAATTACTTGTCAAGCGCTTATAAACATATGATTGTCAAAACTTTAAGCATCATAAACATAAACTCACATTAGACAATCAACTTGACTTTAAATGCAAAGACTTGAGACATATGAGCATTCATATAAACTTCTTTGCATAATCAACTAATTAAGAATTAATCACATGAATTCATCTTGAAATAAATTGTCATGAATCCATGTTCTTATAACTTATAAGTTTTCATGTCAAACTCATACATGTCATGAACACTTGCACCTTATTCATATTATGTATGCTTAATAAGACATGAAACAAACGAGACAACACAAGCACATATTTCAAATTCATATATAATAATGAAACAAGAACTTCCATAAATAAATATTGTCTTAGTTCAAACATGCTTGTATTTTTAGCAGAGAATAACACTAGTCATGCATGTAAACTTATACATATGAATCATATGGACTTACATACATTCTTACACATGTACATAAATGACTAGTTAAAACTCACATGTTTGTCATTTCATCAATTAACAACATCTTGATAAAGCCATATACTCAAATATAAATAATCATGATAAATTTAACCAGACAATTATCATGCTTAATATATTCAATAAGGCAGCTCAAATATGAACACCACATATATGTACTTAACCATGGGAAAAAAACATGTCGTAAAAATCATAAACTCACTCAACATAACACTTTTGTGATTTACTTGATACTAATAAAATCATACTTAACATCTTGGCATTAGAAATATTGGCAAAGAAACATATATGCATAGACACCTCAATACACCATCTTCTTGAAAACTTGTAAATGGTGATTTAACAAGGCGCATAAATAAAACACAAATCTCAACATGTTGTTGGGTTAATTGTGTGGAGCCCAAATTATTATTTTGGTGGGATGAATTTTGGAAAGCCAAAATTATGCTTGGTGGACAAGTTTCATATAATATTGAAGATCTTCCAAGATTGTGTTCATAAAGGAAAGATAATATATAAAGAGAAAAATATTATATTTGTTATCAAATTGTGATGGAGCAATCACATGGAAATATAATATTACTTTGGAATATAGTATCAAATTATTAGGAAACACATGTTTTTGGAAAGTTAATATTATTATTAACCACAATATTATGTTGTAGTCTTGACTATAAATAGGACCTAAGTGTTAGGTTTATTTGTACAACAGTTGAGAGTGTTTCATCTTATACCACAAGAGATTGACCTGTAATCTCTGTGTTCCTGAGGGAGTTGTGTGAGGCTCAATTGCGAGTGTTGAGTTCTCAGGTTGTAACTCTAGGAAGGCTGTGAGAGATTGTGGAGGTTTGGAAATCTCTGAAACACCATTGTAATTCTCTAATAGTGCATCGTTTGTGGTTTTTTTCCCGGTTTGGGTTTTTCCACGTTAATTCCTTGTGTCGAATCTTTATTTATTTTTTGCCCTTATTATTGTTTGTCTGCTAACTATGCCCTGAAAATCCTAACAACTGGTATCGGAGCTTTGGTTGGAGCGTGGTTGATCTGCAGACTGAGAAGCAATGGTGAGCGCTATTGTGAAGATTCCGAAATTCGATGGGAAAGACTACGCATGGTGGAGGATGCGCATTGAGGATGTGCTCCGCCAGCAAAGGTTACATCTTGCGATGGGTGATAAGCCAGAAAAGATGGAACAAAAAGATTGTGAAGAGCTTGATGGTCAGGCATTCAGTACGGTCAGGGTGACGCTAGCTCGAAACGTGGCTTTCAACGTCAAAGATCAGAAAACGACGAAATATCTACTAGAGGCCTTGCAAAACTCATATGAGAAACCTTCGGCGGTGAATAAGGTATATGTGTTATGTCGTTTGTTTGAATTTAAGATGCAAGAGTCTGGTGATATGCATGATAGTATAAATGAGTTGAATATAATACTATCAAAGTTAACTTCTGTGGGATTTAATTTCGACGATGAGATGAATGCTAACATACTATTGGCTACCCTACCAAAGTCTTGGGAAAATTTTGTGACTTCTGTAACTTCTTCAACTAAGAAGGGTGAGAAATTGAAGTTTGGGGAAATTAGAGACTTTGTCCTGAATGAAAGTATTCGTAGGAAAGATTCCGATGTGTTTGAGTCTTCGGGGGAATGCTTTGACTGTCAAGGGTAGGAGGAATAGTGGGAGCTCAGGTCGGGGTCGATCAAAATCTAGAGGTCGAAACATGGAGCAAGTGTTGTGTTGGAATTGTGGTGATAGAGGTCATTTTCATAGGGATTGTCTCAAACCTAGGAAGAGCAATCATAATGACCATGACTTTGTATATTTTGCTGAGGACATTGGTGATGCCCTAACTGTTAGTGTCGACAAGTCAGAAGGGAGTTGGGTGATAGATTCGGGTGCTTCGTTTCACTCTTCGTCTAGCAAGGAGGCCTTTAGCAATTTTGTGAGTGGGAGGTTTGGTAGGGTTAGGCTTGCAAACGGTCACAACGTAAAGATGCTAGGAAGAGGTGATGTGAACATTAAAACCTTTAACGGTGGAACTTGGAGGTTGAAAAATGTTCAGTATATCTAGGGTCTGACCAAGTACCTTGTATCTATGAGTCAACTGAATGAGGAGGGGTTCACGACGAGATTTGAAGATGGTCATTGGAGGGTAACGAAAGGATCTCTGATAATTGCAAATGGCAGGAAAGAGGGGAAGCTATATTCTGTCATTGATAATTCTAACAGGCCTGTTCATGCTCGTCAAAGGCGTGTTAGCTTCTTTGATGAGAGAAGGGTACCAGAAACGAGGAGATTTCCGGTCGAGGCTACGGGAACGGATGGTTAGCCGAGGAACGCATCTAACCTGCACGGGAATTCGACAAGTTCAACACGAGGTAAAATCCCAATCCAAAATTCCCTAAGTTGTTGACGATGATGCGTATGTCGAAGTTGCAGGAGCATGATCAGTTCAAGTGGGAGCTTGTTGCTAAAAGAGGAGTTGATGGGAGATCAATTGGGACCTCTGTTGATCTTTGCTAAACAAGATCGAGATGGATGCACTAGAGGATTCGAGGACGAGTGGTGGTGGTGATGAACGACGAAGGCTACAATTTGGCTTCCAAGTGGGAGATTGTTGGGTTAATTGTGTGGGCCCAAATTATTATTTTGGTGGGATGAATCTTGGAAAGCCAAAATTATGCTTGGTGGACAAGTTTCATATAATATTGAAGATCTTCCAAGATTGTGTTCATTAAGGAAAGATAATATATAAAGAGAAAAATATTATATTTGTTATCAAATTGTGATGGGGCAATCACATGGAAATATAATATTACTTTGGAATATAGTATCAAATTATTAGGAAACACATATTTTTGGAAAGTTAATATTATTATTAACCGCAATATTATGTTGTAGTCTTGACTATAAACAGGACCTAGGTGTTAGGTTTATTTGTACAGCAATTGAGAGTGTTTCATCTTATACCACAATAGATTGACCTGTAATCTCTGTATTTCTGAGGGAGTTGTGTGAGGCTCAATTGTGAGTGTTGAGTTCTCAGGTTATAACTCTAGGAAGTTTGTGAGAGATTGTGGAGGTTCGGGAATCTCTGAAACACCATTGTAATCCTCTGATAATGCATCGTTCGTGGTTTTTTCCCGGTTTGGGTTTTTCCACGTTAATTCCTCGTGTCGAATCTTTATTTATTTTTTGTCCTTATTATTATTTGTCTGCTAACTACGCCGTGAGAATCCTAACACATGTTTCTAATCTTCCCTTTTGAATTAGCTAATTCATAACAAAGAGAACTATGCTACTTAAAATCAAACAAATGCCAACTTAAAAATTAAATAACTTATCTCAATGTAGGACATTTCATCATATACACAATCGATCGAGAATCCAACTACACCAATCAAATAAATTATGATTGATTAATAATCTTGATGAATAAACTTAATAAATTTGAATAAATAAAATTTGTATAAAGCAACATAAACTTATCTTTTCTCATTCCACAGCATCTTGATCTTGATTTTCATCCCTGAAATTGCCCGGTATGATCCTCAACTCGATCATCCATTAGTGAATAAGTCTTAAGATTGTTGAAAATTTTGGGGAAACACGGTCACTTGCACAAGATGAGGGATCACTTGGGTAGCTAGGAGTCAAGTGTACGTTAAACCCGTCTCCCATTAAGACTTATTCACAAGACCGAATAGACTTAGGGTAAAACCTAACCTCTTGTAAGCAAAGTACAAGATCTCTCGAGAGCTATCAAGAAGTTGATGCAGTTCAACACCTTAGGAGTTGTGTTGAAACTCTCTAGGAAGAAGGAAGAATGATTGTGGTGTATCTTGGATGAATGAATTCATCCTCCTTATATAGTGGAGTAGAGCATCAAGACTTACCTCATAGATTCCATGATTTAAGAGCATGATCCATGGGATCACAAGCTTGATTGTGGGGGTCAATATTGACTAATTAATTCAGTCAATATTCAAACACAATTAAATCTTCATGTGTTAATATCAAAGGCTACAATATAGGAAATTCAAATCTCACGTTGTTGGGCACCACCACGGTCCGTGTCACTTGGCCATGGTCCATGGTGCACCTACCACGACCTTAGTCAGGAAGACATGGTTCGTGTTGGCCAAGTTCTCACTTTCTTGAGCCACTAGTTGTTGACACGACCCGTGTCACTCCTGATATGGTCTGTGCCTGCCTAGTTTCGACTCAAAGACTTATGTTGACGTTCCCGGTCAGCTCTTAGATTATGTTTATTGAATTTCCAACCTTAATTAGCCTTTTTAACTCTTGAAATCCTCCAACAAGTTGATCAAAGGTAGTGATGATGTTGGGTAGCAATGAATCGAGTCACTCCCATGCTTTCCCTTTAAGTGAGAACGGGAAAAGCCTCAGCTTGATGACGTCTTCCAAGACCGTATTCCAAGACGTTGTTTGCCTTGAATGTGTCACATGCTTGGTAAAAGATGCACATGTGACAGTTAGGATCCTTACTTGGGTGTCCATGGAAAGATGCTTTGGACACTAAGTTGTTGAGGGATTGTCTTAGCTCAAAGTCATCCGCCGTCATTGCGGGCATTGTGATCCTTACTTGGGTTGGTGACACTAGGTGTCACATATTGTCCCAAAGTGTGAGGTTGAAGTCGTTCGCCCATCTTCTCTTTGGGTATGATGTCCTCTTCTTGTCTTTCCCTTTCCCTTTCAAGCTTTGCTTCTTTCTTCTAGCACATAACGTACGCTCAATCTTAGGATTGTAGTCGCAAAGGAGACCTTTTTCATAAACCTGAAATAGTACAGACAAGAACACCAAACGCAATCAAAACAGTAAAACTATAACCTAGGTAACCAGAGTGTATTTGTCTAATGGCAACTGGAAAACAAAGTCCCCAACAACAGTACCAAAAACTTGATACGTCGCAACTGCACGGTGTACAATTGTAATATATCAAGGTCATTCCCACGAGGACTTGTTCAACTTACGCACTGGACTATCCCACTACAAAGTATGCTAGGTCGATCAAATTGTCGGGTTTCTTGTTTAACTAATGCTACTTCTATTTACAGTCATAAATTTTTATGGTTTTCTTCAGATTAAGAAATGCATTTAGAGGAATTACTCTAGTTATTCAATTAATTTAAAGAAGAACTAACTTCAGCGCCCAACAATTTGCAATACTTCGGGGTCAATAATCATGATAGAGTCTATCACCACAATCTTTCGATTCGAAGAGAATTGCTTTAACTAAATTGAACATGTATTTTCATAGCTATTTAATTTAATCAAATTTACCAACAGATTATATAACAACCCTAGGCATAAAAATACATTATATCTAACCGAATTTTAAGCCTATTTATTCTTAGCGAATCTAAATCTAATAACAATCTTTCGATCTGATAATTAAGAATCTAATCCAAGTAAGAGGTGATCAATCAATTACTATGACAAACAATCCACAAAGATTAAATGAATTGCAATAAATTTCTTTGTACTAAAATTAATCAACAAAGGTCAATCGAATAACATCGAGTTCATCCGCTAAACTAAAAATTAACTACTCATGTACAATAAAAACTACTCCTAAACTAACACAAATTGAACTAGAAAACATAATTGTATCTAAGATACAAGATAACCACAATTCGGCAACGAGTAAAGATGCTTGCTTGTGATAGTTTCCTTCTCTCAAATTTGAATCTTCAATCTCTAAGCTGATGGTTGACGGTGAGAGAAAACGAGACTTTTTTAGGTTAAACAATGAATAAATAATTTGTGAACGTCCCCCCTATAACGCACGTTTGAATGCTAGGTGGAGCAAGGCATGAGTGGCCCCTCTTTAGCCGCAGGTAGTGCCTCTTCCTCTTCTCCAAACGTGCTTGTTCGAATTCAAAATGAGTTTTGTTAGGTGTTGACAGAGTTTCCTTAGGCATTGGTGGCGCCTCGCAGGCGTGGTCAATGCCTCTCCTTGCCTTCGCTTCTTCTCTTTTTGTTTTAGGCGCATGTTCCAAAATTCACATTTAATTACAATTCATCCCAAAATTTACATACAAAGTTAACTCTATAAAATATAAACATATCATTAAACCTATAATTCACATACTAAGTGTCCAATTAAAATAACCAACACCATCACTACCTTCGATCAACTCTATGGTTTTAGGCTCCGTAGAACCAAGTGTAGTATCTAGAATTTGGGTATAAAATAACACATTTAATTACAATTCATCCCAAAATTCACATACTAAGTACCCAATTAACTCTATAAAATATGTAGACATATCATTAAACCCAAAAATTATCATATATCTAACAAAATGCAATCAAACCCAAATGAATCAATGCGGTCGACCTAAATCTAGCAAGCATCTGGTTTAAGCAGGGGAGTACACAAGAGGAGAAGAAGATAAACACAACAAACAAAAAATCAAGCCCTAAAATGAATTGCACTCGAGCAAGTTATTGGGGAATTTTAATGGACATTTACAGCTTTCAACACAAGCAACCCAAAAAATGCAAATAATAAACCAAGAAAAGTAAAGAACCAACAAGGAGCCTAACAAAAGAACATCCATGCAACTCTAATAGGAACCCGAAAAAGAAAAATCAACAGATGAAGAATAAGGGAATTGAACCTACATATAATAACGTGTGATATTCATAAACAAACTTAGATTCAAATTCGACTACAAATCCAAAATTGAAATAAACATGCAACTATCAAAATCAGTACATGCCTTGAAACCGAAATTACACATGCGAAAATTCACAGTTCTAAATCTAGATCTAAACCTAACACACATTCTAATTAAAATTAAACCTAATGTTTTGGTTGTTGTCACTAACGTGCCGAGCACACCCCTAAAACGACCTTGTCTTCTTCTATACTCATTGAGTCCTTGGTAGTGATGACATGAAGTCCTACAAATGCTTCATTCATTTGCAAAATATCTCAAATTCGACAAAGAGAGAGCAAATGAGAAATGAGAGAGAGTGGGAATGAATTAGTGATGAAAAAAGAAGGCGGGGAAAAAGCAGTTTGGGGAAATTAGAGGAGCTCGGAAGACTAACTAGGTTTAGGGAAGAGAGAGAGAGAGAGAGAGAGAGAGAGAGAGAGAGAGAGAGAGAGAGAGAGAGAGATGAAAAAGAGAGATAAATTTTTTAAAGAAAGACGAAGAGAGACGTTTTGATGAAGCGAGAAAGAGAAAGAGAGGATTGGGATTTGGGAAATATAATAGGAAGATAGAAGCGGGTGTCAGGGAATTAGGGAAGAGATATAAATGTGGACTAAAAGAAGAAATAGAGGGAAGAGGGTTTGTTCTTGGTGGTCTGAATTAAGTGATGGTTGAGTAAAAGATGGTATTGGTGGGCAGGTGATTATGTGTGGATTAGTTAGTCTTAGTTTTTGGAATGAAATAGAGAGACAAGTAATGTCATCGAGGTTTAAGCAAGATTTTGGATTTTTTTTAAGGATTTAGGTTTGAAGTTGAATGGAGAATTGGAGATGGAGGTGAAGATGAAGATGGAGATGAATGTGGAGAGAGAAGGGAAAAATTGGGGGGAGGGGGAGGAGGATGAGTTGGCTGCTTAGTTGGAGGGGAGAGTGTGTGTGGGAGTGATTTGAATGCTGATGTAGATGCCAAATAAACACTCAAACCACCAAAAATTGGTCAAATAATTTTTTAGCAAGCCATGTTAGCAAATCATTGGGTCACCACCCCAAAACTCGATAGTGGTTCAAAAAAATACAATATTATTTTTTTGGGACCATTCAAATACAAAAAATGTAGAAATTACTATTGTCCAATATGAGAAAGTAGGAATTATTAATTTATTATAACCCAATTTTCGATTATTAATTATTATTAATTTATTAATTATATCAAAAGATTTGCACATAAAATGCAGTCAGATTAAACTATTTGCGACAATTTTTTTTCCAACTCCACAAAAACCCACACTAGAGAACGTTGTTGTTAAAGTACCTAGTATCTGCATATACTTTAATATATAGTGTATGCATGAGCTGTAGAAAGAAAAAAATTAGAATTGCCACCAAATTACTTTTGGTGGTTGAAAAAAAGCAAACAAAAAGATGTGATCTAACTTATATAGCAAAATGTTATATATCCACACTATCACCAATTTCAAGGCTCATAAAATAAATTAAACTCAAAGACGAACAAATTATTTTTTTTGGACAATAACCAAGGATTAGTTCAATTAAAAAAACAGAAATCCTAAAATTAACATTTTAAAATGGTGGGTGATGTTAAAAAAAATATGAGTACTCTATGAAAATAGCGTAGAAAAATTGTGATTTTTTGGACCTATCAAATTCAATAACGTGAAGAAGTGCTCTGGTCCAGCTCAGCCTGAATGAAAATCCAACATCATCCTGAATTAGGCAGAAGCAGAACCCTAGCAATTAGCATAGCATAACCAGTTGCATTCATTAAAAAACCAAATCAAATCAAATCGAAAATCAAAACCCCAAACAAAATCGTGTATTTTCCGCATCAACGTGATGAATGCCTTCCTTACAGTGACAAGTGCAAAAAAGCAAAACCCTCCGAACCGACCCCACAACCTCCTTTTTCCCTGTGATTTAAATCAATAAAAAATAAACGACTCTCGCTTTACCCTTTCCCTGTTTTCCACTAACCGCAACAAAGGAAGAAAGAAAAAGTCTTGGTTTTTCTGGGGTCTTCACATTCATTCAACTCCAAACCTCAAACGAAATTTCCACTGAATTTTCCCCTCTTTTTTCTTCCCTGCACCGACTGCTTTTGTCAATATTCAATTGGGTCCTCTTTTATGGACAAGGATTTCTATTTGCTTCGATCAAGGGAGTTTTTTGGTTGTTGATTTCATTGATTGACTAGTTTGAGTTTTGGTCTTCCCATGATGATGGCGGCTGAAGAAGGGTTTAGTTTAGGTTCTTTGAATGATTTCTTCGATCAACCTGATGATGAGTTTGATGTCTCCATCGATGCCGAGTCTTTCTTCACAATTCTAAACGAGGAGAATGATAATTCTCAGCCTTTGCCGGTAGGTTTCCCCCCCTTTTGTTTCATGCTGAAATTCGGTTAAAATCTAGTTGTTTCTGTAGTAGTAGTAGCAGATGGTATAGTTTTCTGCTGGGTATTTTGATTTCTGGGGGTTAATTTCTTCGAACATGGACGATAATCACAAAACCTAGTTGAAATCTACGTCGTTGTGTGGTTAGAGGAGGTCAAAAAGTAGGCAGCCTTGTTTGACTGTTTGAAACTGGCAAATAAGCTCTTTGCGTGCTTTGATTTAGGAAAGGAAAGACATGGTAGAACAGAAGAATTTGAACTTGAGTTTATTAATCAATGCAGAGAATTTTGCTTCTGTATGGAAGATTCAGATGTTGGTAGGGTTGCTGTTTGTGTATATTTGTTGTTAAGATATTGCTTTTGCTGCTTGGCCCATGGTTTGTTAACAGTGTGATATGATCCCCGAAAGAAATTAGCCAAACCAGATTGTATGCTATGCATATCTGTTATGTGCAAGGTGTTTTAAGTTGGAATATCGTCTGGGAAGCAGTATTTGTTTCTCTCAGAGAAAAAACATGGTGATAATGTGATGCTGTGGTTAGAAACTGCTTTCAGATGGGAGCTTATTGTAACTTAGTATTTCGGAGAGCTCCTCAGTTTGGCTGCTTTTGTATTGAAAAAATCAAAGATGAAGAAAGTTTGATGGTTTTGAGAGGGGAGACTGGAGGAGAATTAGTGATAAAGATTGGTTTATGGGTTCTTCTAAAATGTGTTTGTTCTGTTTTACTTGTTAGATTGGTTGTATGGACCTTTTGTCAGGAGAATTAGTGATACCTAATTGAAGGTATTTGAATGCCGGATCCAATAGAAGTATGGGGTGTGGCTATCCCTTCATAAGAGGAGATGATGGATTTGAGAACCATAGTGGAAGCCTAACATATATATACTAGAAGACAATTTTAATATGAAATTACAACCAACTCCCAGGGAAACACGTTTGAGCGCAATGTGGAGGATCTAGATGTAGGCAACCTCCCCATCCTTGGGACGTCCAACAATACTATCATATTCTGATGAGTCATCCCATGCTTTATTGTTATCTTGCATCACATATTGAACCACACTTGACCTATGTAGTCCTTTTGATCTTGCTTCCTAGTTAGATGACTTCTTGTTCTTTCTTTCTTTCTTATTCTTTTGTTTTAAATTTTAAAGATCACTTAGACTAGGGGTAAGGTTGCTACGTCCAACCCCTCCATACTCTGCTTGGGCAGGATTTTGGATGGTGTTGGTTTTGGTTCACTTAGACAATAAGGCTACTTTCTTCTTCTTGGCATTGTAATTCAGGTAATGTTTAGTGATCTCCTCATATCAATGAAGGAATGTGAGATTGTTGAGCAACCTATTTCGAAGAGACTATGCAGGAAAATAATAGTTTTTAAACACTTAGACTCGTGTTGGTTTTGGTTCACTTAGACAATAAGGTGTTAAGATTTTTTTTTTTTTTTAAAAGTTAGCATATTTTGAACGTTAGGTGATCTTTTATGAGTAAGTGTTTATAGTGCTTACGTGGAATTTATAGACTATGCAGGAAAATAATAGTTTTTAAACACGAGTGGATGAGCTTTATTAGATTCCTAGTAGACATTGTAGTATTCATTGTGCAATCATCTAGAGATACATAATCAAAGTTGGTCTATCTAACTTGGACTTGGCCTTAGCCATGTTAAATTGTCAACAGTGTAGCTTTTGAGTGGGCAACTTCTGGCAAAATTTCTATATTTTTGGTCCAAAATGGAGTCTTGAGTGTTCATACTCATGCCCAAGTGTTGAGTGCTCATATGGGTACTTTGGGGAAAATGAAGTGTCTAGGTACAATAGAAATTGGTACTGTTTCAAAATCCACATCTGCTGTATTTATGTATAGGTGAGGTGATTTAGGAGGCTGATATCTGAACAATTGAGGCCTGGAGGGGCTGTTTCCATTAGATCTTAGACTAAAGCCCGATTACAGTTTAATTATTTGTGGCTAGAGTGACAGGTATCCTTGAGAGATGTTTTCCCTTTCTATATACAGTACTGGGCCAAAGCTGCATTATTTCAAGAGAAGGGTTTAACTCTAACTAATGGCCTTGTGTTTTTGTTTGGAATGCCAAGCATGCATGAAACAATTGTTTTGTGTGGCTATTTTTTTTTTGTTTGATAAGTAAGCAAGAGGCATATTGCAATGTCACAAAGGCGGTGTCACCCATTTACACAATAGACAAGTAAAATAATAAAAGAGTAACATATCATTCTGGTCGTCACGCTTTCGTTAGTAATCTTATCAACAACATAAGAAAAACTTCAAATTTTTATCCCCCTCAATGACCATGCTTCCCTATACAAAATCCTCAAGAAGTAAAGCTTGAAATCATTAAGAGGCATAGTCACATAGATAAATCCTGAAAATTCCATCTATTTATTTCCTTACATGTGACCCACCAAATGGCTTGAGGAATCAAATTCCACTCCCCACGAGCCCAACCTTTTATGGGCTAGTTGACATTGCTAATACTATGAAGCAAGTGAGCTTTCTTTTTTATGGAAACATGTTAGTGGCAACTGCAAAATTGTGTACAAGAACCTTAGTTTTTGAGAAGTAGTACCGAATTTTGCATGGGTTTCTTCTACAGAAGTTTAAAGCTTTGCCTTAAATTGATAGGGCAATGTCGTGTATGACTTGCATTTGGGTGCTTTGGTGTTCGTTTGGAAAATTACGATTCTATCCCCGGATGGTAGATTAACCAATGAAAATAATGTGACTTTGGAGTCTAGACATTACTTGTCACGTTGTCTTTCCGTTACGTTTTTCACATTAATGACTTTCAATTTGGGTTGATTTTTTTCCATTAATATCTTTCATTGATATGAAACACGTTGTATGAAAAGGCTCCATCATTACAATTTATATGGCTTGCATGGAGAAAAATCAATTGACAAGTTTCAAACCAATTGGCAAGGTCTTCTCAATATTTGTGTTCAAGAAGTAAATTGTAATTAAGAATTGAAGAAAGATTTAGGTGATTTCCCTCTTCCTTCTCTACTCCAAGGTCTCTATTTGTCGTGATCTATTCATCCATCCTGTTGACCATGGTGAAAATGAAGGTGAGGATTTGAAAATGTAACATCGATTTTTTGCTTTTGAAACTTGTTTGAGTTTTAATGTTGTTGCTGTTGCTGGTTTATGATGTTTCCATTTTGTGTCACACATGGTGCATATAACAAGACACATAGATATATCTCTCTTGTTAGTAATTAGTAAGCTAGAGAGTGCAATTTTGGTCTTGTTTTTTTTTTCTTTTTTTTTTTAGCTCATAAATATTGGAATTGATTTTTGGCACTGTTGAGGTCATCTTTGAATTACTTTTATGTGTTTTGGGTTTGTCATTCTCTAAAAGAGCTTTCAGGCTCTGTCTTCAATAAGTAGCAGAGATGGCAAAATCTTTGCGATCAACTGTTGGGCTCTAATTCCTAGATGTCAGATCGATATGCCTGCTTGTGTGACATTACTCAATTGATTAATTCCACTCTGTTTTAAACCGTCGGTTTCTTAACCATCAAGTGGCTTAGCACTGTAGGCTCCCAAAGTTGGTGCGATGAGGTCAAATGAAGTCGAATCTTCAGAGACTTCATAAAAGTGACTTAGCACTGTTAGTGTTCCAGCCTGTATCTATTGTCTATTTAGATGCTTTCTCAAAGCGGAGAAGAATTGAAATAAAGTACAAAGTTAACTTGGTTTCTGAAAATATAAAGTTAAAATGTAGTTGGCTTCAACACTCAAATAGGTAACCTGAGTTTCTAGGCAAGGTTAACTGTTCGACATCAATTATAATTTTCCCTTGAATTCCAGACTTGGTTAATTATGAATGTTATGTTAATTGTTAATATCAGGTATGAGGTATCTACCAGCTTTGTGATACTTGATTCACTAAATGTTGATTCCCAATGCAGATTGATCCATTTTATCCATCAAATGAGAACAGCCAGGGAGATGGTTCAGCTGCTCATGTTGGATACCAGCAGAACTTACCTTTCCAATCTGGTATGCTAATCTAATAGTTTAACATGCTTTCTGATTGATAAAATCTGCATAATCAACCTAATAAAAGAACAAGCATATTGACAGCTCATTTGATTGTGTAGATGGTCTTAGTACTGTTGGTTGACTTTAAGATGCTTTAGATTGGAACTATCTGGTTTCTAAGCTCAAGAATTGGGAATAGGACTTACTATGAAGTTGAATGGTCGAAGCATGCCTTGACTATTAATGGTTGCTATTTTGAGGATATCTCCTTACATAGTAGCATTGATGCTTTTGGCCACGGTAGCAGTAATTGTATATGGGATTTAATGATGTTTCTATCATTTTATGTCAAGGGTTTGTGTTAATTGACCCATTTAATTATTAAGAAGAAATTCCAACTTGCTGGTGATTAACAGTTTGTTATAAGTTCCAGTAGAGAATGTTCTGTTACTTCCATTTGTCCTTTATAAGCATTATTAAAGTCTCTGAAGCTGATATTTTTGTCTAGGTTTCATTATATTCAAATGAAATTATGTTGATATGCACATTAGCTTGAATAAACTGAACTGGTACAGGCTTGTGACGTGATTTCCCATTTTGTTAATTTAATTCATGTTATATAAAGGCTTTAAATGGAAAGCTTGAATGTGTTAGATTACAGCCTGTACATAACATGCTACATTTGTTTCTTGTTGGTGTTGGATTTAGTTGCTGGTTTAGGGCTGTAAATCAATGTGGGATTTGCTCCTTCCAACCTGGGTGGATGTTTGGGTTTGAAGATTTACTGCAGGCTAAAAAGAGATTGTTTGACTACCTGGTAGAGTTCATAATTTGATTCTTATGGAAATCTTTATTTAATGCTTCGGCTGTTGCCAACTTGCCATGGTTTGGTTAGGTATCTGGATGGCTGATAGTTATTTAAGTGCTTACTCATTTGCTTGAAGCTATACAAGGTTCGTTAACAGGTCGGATACTCTTGAGTTTTCTGTTAAGTGTTGATGCTTTAACTGAGTTCTTTCATGGTTTGTGAGTGTCTTAGTTTTTACTTGATATGCTTGCTAGTCCCATTTCCTTGTCACCTTGGAAAGTTTCGGGCCTGAACCGTGGGATTGGGCAATTTTATCAACCTTTTGGAGTATTATTGCAGATCGTGGAGGTGCGAGTGAAATTAGTGCTGAGGCAACAGATGCTGGGGAACATCCATGTCCACCGACAGCAGAGATAAATTTAACTGAAGAGAATCATGCTTCATTTGACAAAAGTATTAATGAACCTGGCGTTTACCAGTTTTCTAACTTTGTGGATACAAACTGTTACCCATTCGAGCATGATTTCTTCAATGAATTCAATATCAGTTCTGGTTTTCCGAGTCTCCCTGTTGGTGAAAGCTATGATTTCATGCTGACAAATGGATCAATAGCTAGTGATTCAAAGGGTGTTGATGTGGATCCTGGGCCCTCTCATTCATGGTTGGTTGGTAATGCCTCAGAAAGTCATGTGGTAGATGCAAATATTATTGGTTCAGAATCTTCAGATGTTCCAACATGGAATAACTTCAATATTAGAGGTGTTCAAGCTGTAAATACTTATGATAGCAGTAGTGGTAGTACAGTTAGTGATGAAGCTTCAGCAGATCCACTTTTCAGTAGGCTGATGGGGAAATCAATTGAAAAACAATCAGCTGAAATGAATGATGTTAAGAACTATGAGCTACTTAAAGGGCTCGATAGCAAGTCATTTGATGGAACCAAAGAAGCTGGATTTGGAGGGATTTCTTGTGGTTCTGGTGTTCTGAGCTCCTTTGGAAAAACAGAAGCCCATTGCTCCGTAGGTCCAGTTGGCGGTCCCATTTATCGTCATACTCCTGCAATTGATAGAAAACCAGCCAATATTCGTCCTCTTGAGGAGCCAAGTTCTTTTTCAAAGCTGGTTGCTAAATTTTCCCCTGGGTATCCTAAAAATGAGCGCGATTGTACAATGGTTCAACCACTAAGATTAAAGGATGAGGCGGCAACTCGAGCTAGTTTGCTAGAGCATAGAAATGGAAACATGTGTGATAACGATGATGATGATGTATGCATTATTGAGGATATGGGTCAACATGGACGAGTTCGTACATCTTCGAGCACTGGTAAATATGCTGTTATCCCACAGTACTCAGCTGGTGGTCTGCAAAGTTCAGCAGTTGTCTCATCTTTCCACCAAACTGGTGCTAATGGAACAAGATTGAAGGCTACTGATGAACGCTTGGTTTTTCAAGCCTTAGTACAGGTAATTTGTTTCATTATTTTATTGCTAATATGCATGGATTTCTTTTTCTTTTTCTTTTTCTCTTTTTCTTGGTGGGTGGTGGAGGGCTCAGGAAATTGCTTTTAATATTGTCTATATTGATTGCTTTTCTGGTTAACTTATATTTTACTAATTGTTTGTGTGGCTCTCATTATTATTTTCAAAAGAGGTTTTGTTTATCTGAAATAGTCTACATATGTACCTGAGTAGGTCTAAGTGCGAGTATGGCCTGGTAATCGAGTCTTAGTTTCACCTGCAATGGTTGTCACCGACTTTGATCTTTAAGTTATTTATTTAGTTATAATGGGTAGTCTCATGATATGTTAAAAATATACTTCTCTAATAACCAGGTGATACCCTTTCTATGAATGTTTTTCATGAGGGATTTTTCATTCTCCATATAGTCAGGCTCTTTCGTGAAACAAGATGATATGGTTTCTTTACAGGATCTCGGGCAGCCCAAGTCAGAAGCTACACCACCAGATGGCCTCTTGGCAGTTCCCCTTCTAAGGCATCAGGTCAAAATTTTCTTCTTATGTGCTATTGAAAAGTGTGTGATTTGTGTCTTTTTTCCCTCTCTTTTGTGGGGGGTGCGGATGTGGGCCGATTTGAAATTTATTTGATGCTTTGTAGTGTCTATTGGTGCCTGTCTTATTATACCATTACAGTAGAGATGCTTGATATGATTTTGTAGGATGCTAGTTGGGCATCTCATCTTTTGTTCCTATTATAATCACCCGCTCATCCACCCACCCACCCACCCACCAAGAGCATGGTGCTCTAGTGGTATGGGAGTTGGAGGTTTATCCTCCCCTCACGGGTTTGAATTTTGGTGGTCACAATTTCCTTATTTGTGCTCTTGGGGGCTCATTGTGGACCTACTTTGGGGCTAGGCCTCCGTTCTGTTGGGCTTAGTCTGGTGCTTGTGTGACCTCTTCCCTTGTTTGTTAGCCAACTGTGGTTTACCCTTATAGAGGGGGGCCGGTGGATGCAATGGTTACCCCTATATATATATGTGTGTGTGTGTGTGCGTTTCTCTCTCTCTCTCTCTCTCTCTCTCTGTGTGTGTGTGTGTGTGTGTGTGTGTGTGTGTGTGTGTGTGTGTATTACATGAAGAGCTAATGTGAACACCAGGTACTTTGGTTTTCTCTTCAAAAATAGATTTCAGCCTCCACGCTGCAGGTCAATGATTGTAGTTACTTGGTTGTGACCTGTGAAACTATAATGACATGTTTTCGTTTGTGATTGTGTTTTTCTGCAGCGGATAGCATTGTCATGGATGGTGCAAAAAGAAACAAATAGCTTGCAGTGCTCTGGAGGAATTTTGGCTGACGATCAGGTACAGCTCTTCAACATGAAACTGCAATATCTATAGTTGAACTTCTATGTTAACATATAACAACACACGTATATTTATATAGGGGTTGGGAAAAACAGTCTCTACAATTGCTCTTATCCTTACTGAAAGGCCTGCATCTTTAAGAAAATCAAAAATTACGAAGCTTGCTGAGCTGGAAACACTTGATTCTGATGAAGAGGACAACTGTCAAAAGAAAGAAAGGAGTTCAATGAACAACTTAGGAACTTCTTTGTCAAAGGGGAGGCCTTCTGCTGGGACCCTAATTGTATGCCCGACAAGTGTGCTTAGGCAGTGGGATGAGGAGCTGCGTAACAAGGTTACTAGCATGGCTAATCTATCTGTGTTGGTTTACCATGGGAGCAATCGGACAAAGGATCCATACGAAGTGGCCAAACATGATGTCGTTCTTACAACTTATTCAATTGTAAGTATGGAGGTCCCGAAGCAGCCAGTGGTGGTTAAAGATGGAAAGGACAAACGAAAAACAGAAGTGGATGATATGTCTATTCCATCAAGCAAGAAGAGAAAACATCCTTCAACATCTGATAAAAAACGCTCAAAGAGAGGAGTGGATGAGGCATTGCTTGAATCTGTTTGCCCTTTGGCGAGGGTGAACTGGTTCAGAGTGGTACTTGATGAGGCCCAGAGTATTAAGAATTACAGGACTAGGGTGGCCCAGGCTTGCTGGGGCCTTCGTGCTAAACGTCGGTGGTGCTTGTCTGGCACACCTATACAAAATGCAATTGATGATCTCTACAGTTACTTTAGATTTCTCAAGTATGATCCATATTCGGTATACAATTCTTTCTGCTCCATGGTCAAGTTCCCAATCAGTAAAAATCCCGTAAATGGCTACCGTAAGCTACAAGCTGTCTTGAAGGCTATAATGTTACGACGCACAAAAGGTTGGTTGTTCAAGTACATTGATTGCTGCATTTATTTCAGCAGTTTCTAGTATTTTTACTTTTATATGGTATCCTATATTAAATGGTACCTTAAATTGTAGCCTAGTACTTGTGTGTTCTATTATTTCTGCTGTTATTTGGTATCCAATGTTCAAAGTTCCCTTAAACAACAACAACCACCTCCCATGGGAAAGACATCTTCAACGTTCACTTAAACTGTAGTCCAATATTTGTTTTCACATAATTTCAACTGCAAAATCTCTGTACATGGTGAATGAATTGCTGTATCCTTCCTGTGTGAAGTGATGAAAGCATCAAGCCACCAAAAGTATGGTTCCACACGTTTGTAGTTTCTTGCATTTGGCTGTTCAGACTTGGACAACTTCACCATTCTAAACTACCGATGATGGAGACACTGATCATGCGAAATGACCATAGAATCATATACTGGGAATGAAAAATGGATGGCTTCTGTTGTGTATTTGATTACTTAATCGCCAGTGCAAGCTGAAAAATAGTGCATTGGTCTGAGTTTGAACCTGCTAAGAGGGGGAGATGCAAACTGTGAAATTATGATGTGGTGTGAGCATTTGTTTCTGCAACCTCTGCCATCATTACCACTTGTGGGCAGCCTTACCCTGCAAGTAGAGAAGTTGATTCTCTATGGGCACACAAGGTTTGCACACTTGGTTTTGGTCGCTGATTCAATTAAAACCTTTGGCGGGAAAACAAAGAAGTGAGAGGAAGAAGATTTACCTATAATAGTATCGTAAAAAATGTTGTTTTAGAGAAGTTTAAAAATAAAAACCTTAATGTTTACTATTTCTTCTCGTGTTTCTGTTTAAGAAAGTGAGTGAAACCTAAATGGCACTATTACTCCACTAATCTGCCTAGTGGAAATATGGGATCGTTCTCATTAATCTCTATTGTGGTTTAATCTCTCTAGGTACACAGCTTGATGGGCAACCGATTATCACTTTGCCGCCCAAGTATGTAAAGCTGAAGAAAGTGGAATTCTCAGAAGAGGAACGAGACTTTTACTCCAGACTGGAGGCTGATTCTCTTGCCCAATTTCAGGTATGTCTATTGTCTACTTGGGATTCAACTTCGGTTTTTGTTTCATTTGAAAGTGTTGTTTATAGACAACGTGCCTTTTGTACTTGAAATAGTTTTGTTGTCCATCCCCTCTCTGAATAAGGTTATGAGGAAAAATGTAGCTACTCTTGGCATTGTCACCACATCATCATTTATTGTCATCACTGTAAATAAATTTGAAAGAAACATTTCCTGTGAAAAGCTCAACCGTCTTGCCTGGGTGTTCCAGCTGATTCTGAGTGACCCTCTCTTTTCACTCTATTTTGGCTTCTTATACTGTTGTGTTCTCTTTGGCGCCTCTTTGATTTCCTTTTTCCCAACTTGTGAATTTTGGACCTTGGTCTCAGATGTCCTATACCTGGGGAAGAGAGGGGCTTTCTGGATGAGGTGTTGTCTCCCCAAGTTGCACCCCACCACTGGTATTAAAGGGAAGAGTGAAATTTGGTGGGCTTTTTATTTTACACTCAACCTGTTAATGCTGGTAGGACATATAAATATTTGAGGGGGTAGACTTGTATAAGTTGTGCATTCAGTTTGACACGCCTCTCTAATTTTGCTCATTGTTGTTTGGAACGCTCCAGTGCTCCATACCCGAAAGGTCCATAACTCCTTTTTTGTGGGAACAAGTGATGTGAAGCCTAAATTTATACAAAATCTGTGCAATAAGTAGTGGTCTATGTTCTGGACTTGGTTATGCAGAAAGCTGCGGTCGTGCTTAATGATTCTGGGGAAATTTCACTTGTTCCATATTTAGTATAGACTCCAACGGACCCAAACGCAGGCAGCCTACATTTTCTCAGCCTAGGTCTGCATCTCCCAGACCTCATGTAAGTGGGGTCCATGCTGGTGTTGTTGCTGTGACCCACAGGATCCAAAACAGAAGGGAGCAAGTTTGAAAACAAAATAGTATTTGGGCTTCTTGGCCTTTATTCGAGGAACTTGAGAAAAAATGCTTTCAATAGTGGCTTCCTCAAAAGATGTTTGTGATGTCTGTGTAACATGTCAAAGCAAGCTAATTCTTTCTCAATCAGCTATCCTGGGAGAAAGTTATCCAATAAACTCTGCAGCACAAACCCATGTCTTTCTCTGTATGGAGCATATCTTGACCAATTGTCATAAGTGGCGCAGTCGCTACGATATCAGTCAAGAAGAATGTAATACAAGCATTTGGAGTTTTGGTTTGCCCTCTTCAGAGGAGGCACCTGTTTAAGCTACTTGACATCTGTAGGATGACACTATTTGTTAAAATATTTTGAAAGTTCTTGTAATAGGCTAAAATCATTTGTGGTGCCATCATCTTGCTTGCTATTTCTGATCTTTTCTAACTTTGTTGATTTTCTTTTTAATTTCAGGCTTATGCAGATTCTGGAACCGTGAAACAAAACTACGTCAACATATTGTTGTTGCTGCTGCGTCTTCGACAAGCATGTGATCATCCGTTTCTTGTTCAGGGTTATGATTCGGATTCAGTGTTCAAATCTTCCATTGATGTGGCAAAGAAGCTTTCTCGGGATGAACAAAGTTGTCTTTTGAAGTGCTTGGAAGCTTCCTTGGCAATTTGTCATTCGTGTAATGTATGTAATATACTCGTCAAAAGATCTTTCTTTAATTCCCTGCATGCTAAATTTGACAGTCTACTAAACCTTCCTTTTCTGCGGGACATGACCCAGGACATGCATAAGCCATGTTAGGCTTGCTGCTGTGGGCTGTTGTACTTTCATTTTCTTACGATGGTTAAAGTGGAATGAGTGATTCTAATTGAGGGTTGTGGATGGTTTTGTGATTTTGTAGCTTTTGGTATTTTAGTGGATTCGTAATCTGTTAAGCCCTTGTTCTCTTGTCAGCTTTACTCTCTGTTTTGATGGAAAGTGAAACTCCCTGTATGATTTGCTGACTTGCTGTTTATTTACGCTTTACTATTTACTGTGATTGGCTGGAAACTGAAAATTCTGCACCTGAGCAATATGTTACATGGTTACATGATTGTTTTGGTAGTTAATAGGTATAGTTTCTTTTTTTTTTTTTTTTTTGAGAGAGTATTTCAACTCTCACTAGGGCGAGTGTCTTTTAAGCCAGTCACAATCGTTCTTCTTGGTTAATTGATTGAATTGTACTCAGTCACTGATATCAGTTGATGACAATTTTTCAGGATCCACCAGAGAATGCTGTTGTGGCCATCTGTGGGCATGTGTTCTGCCATCAGTGCATATCTGAGCATCTCACTGGGGACGACAATCAATGCCCAGCAGCAGGTTGTAAAGAGCAGCTTAGTGCATCCAAAATTTTCTCCAAGGCTACATTGAAGAATTGTCTTGATCAGTCTTCTCAGGATCATTCTCAGCTGTGTTGTGCCTCTGGGTCCTCTGAGCAAAGCGAGTTAGCTGAACCGCAGCTTACAGCTCGATTTGACTCATCCAAAATAAAGGCAGCTCTTGAAGTTCTTCAGTCACTGGCTAAACCTCGAGTTTCTAGTCCTGATAATGTCTTCATGGGGCCCAGTGTTGCTGATGTTGGACTTTTGGAAGATGCTAATACCACACCATCATCTTCTGATAATAGAAGTTGTGAAAGCAATGGTCCGGTTAATAATACCAGTACTGTTGTGAAGGAGAAAGCAATTGTTTTTTCTCAGTGGACGCGGATGTTGGATCTGCTTGAAGCTTGTCTGAAGGAATCTTCTATCGAGTATAGGCGGCTAGATGGGACTATGTCCGTTGCTGCTCGTGATAAAGCTGTCAGAGATTTTAATACTCGTCCTGAGGTTTGTCACTGTTACATATTCTCTTTGTTTTGAGATTTTGATAATGAAGTGGAGGGAATATTGATATTAGTGTGGATTCAAAAAGATGACTGGAAAAATTGTAACAATTTTAATGCCTGAAATTAATTTTATTTTTCTGTGTTGGGCAAATACTAAGCTTTGGTCTTGAACCTGAATGGTTACTCCTGTTTACTAACACAACCTATTCCAAGAAATAGGAATCGGAAAAAGGAATGGACACTTGAGACTTATTTTAGAATGTAGATACATTAGGCAGATGGTTTTCTGCTTGGGTTGTGAATACCCCTTGCTCTCACTTGTCTAATGTGCAGTGGAATGCTATGGACAGTGAAACCTTAGTATATTACATCCTCATGTGCAGGTCTCTGTTATGATAATGTCGTTGAAGGCAGCTAGTCTTGGGCTGAATATGGTGGCGGCTTGTCATGTTATTCTTCTGGATCTATGGTGGAACCCTACTACTGAGGACCAAGCAATTGACAGAGCACATCGGATTGGGCAGACTCGTCCTGTTACTGTTGTGAGGCTTACGGTCAAAGATACAGTTGAAGACCGAATCTTAGCTCTTCAGGTACTTCATTTTCAGCTTGCACAAATGTATTCTGTGACATTGTTGTAATTGAATCTTCAAAACTTCTTGTAATTATGGATCCTGAGTATTTCTGCTCACATGTTGGATCTTTTTGTTTCTTGGTCTTTGCTTCTTATATTTGCCCCGCCCTCCCCAGGTGGCATGGCATCTCTTTCTTATCCCTAGTATTACTTACTGTTGTGAACGTGATCGATTGTTATCTTTGCCCCCATCCCCCTCCTCAGGGACCTGTCACACATTAGGGTGCTGTTGAAGTCCTCTTTTCAGACTGGTTTCTTCAGTTGCCCCCTTTTCTTCTTGATCTAAGTGGACATTTTCTCAGCATTAGAGGGTGTTGGCAATTCTTGTGTTTTTTCAGTTGTGGGAAGTATGTCTTAGCTTTCACTGGGCTAGGAAAGGATATATGGGTTTTCTGCATTTCTGCTTTCACTTGAAGAATAACTTGTAAATACAAAGGGCTTGTTTTCTTTTGACACCATTGATCTGGGTTCTGTTGTCTGTTTTTTTCTTTGTCGCTAGTCTCCTTAATTTATGCTTTTTGCTTAATGGGCACGCAATTTGTTGGATGATGTTGCAGCAAAAGAAGAGGGAGCTGGTTGCATCAGCATTTGGAGAAGACGAGACGGGGAGCCGCCAAACTCGGCTTACAGTGGAGGATCTGCAGTACCTGTTCAGGGGTTAGATTGATTGTTAGTTTTTGGGAAGATTTTCTGACTAGTAGATATCACAGCACAAAGGTGAAATAGATGACAGCAGGAAAGAAGAAAGAGTAGGAGCTTGGGAATTTCATTGAACAGGGTATAGGATATTATACTGGTTTTCTTTCTACAGGAGAGAGAAACATGGACATGATGATTCATTTTTCCCATTTGTTGGTGAATATCCAGCCATATGCTTGTATGCATTTATGCTTTTGTATAGTTGAAGTTCAGACCACAGGGCATTCTGGGAATGCAATTGGAGTAAAAAGGAAAGCATTTTGCTTTGTTTTGCCAACTTATCTGTAAATGACAGACATTATGGTCCTCTTTTTTGTTGTTGTCATGGTTCAGGTTATGCTCTCTCAATTGTTGCAAATATTTGGATGCTTGCATAGGTTGCTGAGGCTGGATTTCAGGAATCTGTTATTCGTTGCTACGATGTACAAAAAGCCAACCAAAAGCAATCTTCAGCGTGTTTCATTCCGTCAGCTAAGTTTTGGTCAATTTGATGACAATTTTATTAGTTCATTCAATTAAAATGATTGTACTCCATCCGTTCCATATTAATTGTCATAAATTTGACTTTCACGGTCTTTAATATTATTTTTGATTGATAATTTCTTGCATAATATGTTATTAACAATTGCAAAATTATACTTTTATGATAATATTTTTTGTTATGAATCTAGTGGTGGTAATTTTATATAGCAACTCATTGTATATTGAGAAATTTGTGGTTAAAATTTTAAAAATTTGACTGCACAATTTTCAAAGATGACAGTTAATATGGAACGGAGGGAGTATTTCAATTGGTACCAGGTTGAGAGGTTTGCTTCTCTACCAGTGTTGGAGTTTTCATTGTAGGGGTTGAGTTTATGTTGTTACCCCATTTCCTATGTCCTAAGCTGGTTGTATCTAAAGGAGTGGGTTTGTTTACCACATGAATAGCTTCTACATGGCAAATCCAGTTTGCAATCTTCTCTAATAATTATCATCATTTATACAATGGTAACTGGTAATCGTTGCTATATATACAAATATACAATGAAAAATTATCATTATTTAGAGTCTGTAAATTTCATTGGTAATTTATAGGTAAATTAGAGTTACCCAAATTTCCCCAAAAGTATCCAAATTTACTTAAACTTATAGTTATCACAATTTTTGCAACTTACCTATATACACCCAAATCTACCATAATTTACCAAAAGTTAACTTTATCTTACCTTAACTTCCCAATCAATTTTACATGCTCTTAGAAAGTAAGGTTGCAATCTTCTCTAATAATGAGAAGAATAATGAATACAATTTAATATACCATTAAGGTAAGTTTTTACAGAGATTTGATAATTTTCTAAGAAGCTAACAGTCTGTTTGTATTGGGGTTAAAGGAGAGGAAGAGAAGGGAGGGAAATTGTCTAATTTTTCATGTTTGGGAAAACAATTAGAGGGTGAGGGGAGGGGAAGGGATGGGAATACTTAACCTCCATTCCCCTCCGTTCCCCTCCATTTTCTTAACCCTCAAAATGAAGGGGAAGGGAAGAATTTTAACACTTGCCCTTCCTTCCCCTTATTAATAAAACCAAACAAGGTTAACCCTAATCACCTTCCTTCCATTCCCCTCCCCTCCATTACCTTACCCTTCTTTCCCCTCCTAAATTTAATCTAAACACATTGTAAAGGTATCTTAAAAATTGTGCCACATTTATTCAAGTCCATCTTGAAGGATAAATTTGTTAATTTGTTCGGACGAAAATGAACCAATATTCTCATGCCTGGGCAGAAGTGAAAAGATATAGTTAACAAACCATCTGCAGAGCGGTCCCATGGTCTAGTGGTTAGGACATTGGACTCTGAATCCAGTAACCCGAGTTCAAATCTCGGTGGGACCTTATTTTTGCAATTTATTCCCTTCTTTTTCCTTCTTCCCCCTCTCCCTCCACAGTATACATAATTTCCTTGCCTCTTTCTCATGTTTTCCGCTGTTTCCCCCCCCCCCTTCCTTCCTTCCTTCCTCCCTCCCTCCCTCTTGGCAAGCATTGCATAGCTTCTTGAGGCTGAAAAAAAATTAATGTTGAGGAATTAGGGAGCTGGGATGGATACATTTATGAGGCATACAGACACAGGAGTTAAGTAAAGTCTGAAATCTGAAAATCCAGCAACCCATCACAGATTTTAGCATAAGTGCGATCCTGTCTAAAGCGAAAGGATAAATGAAATCAGCAATGTCCACATTGGTGATAGTCTCGATGAAGTACTAATACTTGTCCCACATACACACCCTTGAGAATGTCGGCATATTCTACCTACATTTCTTCATTTCCTCTTTTTTTACAACGGTTTTATAAGTTTGCCGCACAGCTTAATTATAAGTTATAACACCTAAAAGTTTCTGTTTATCTTACAATTATTAACAAACAACGAAAATGAAAAACATCTTGCCTCAAGATGGTTCTTAACCATCTTGCATCTCACCTAAATTATTCATAAAATTAAATGTAAGTATATTTAAATCATTATAAAGGTATGTTTCATTACTTTGAGGGTTATTATAACCTATAAACAATATAAAAATATTTATTTATTTATATTTTTTCATAAATATAAAACTATGTATAAAACGTTCATGTTTTACTATGATTGATAAAATTAGCTATTATTTATATTTTTTGGACATAGCAAATAAGTATTATACTCTTGTAGTTGATATATATATACATAATTATTAGAGAAAATATTATTAAAAGTTAACAAAATGAGAAATATAGATAATTCAAGATGCATCTTGAGGCAAGATGTTTATCATGGTCCAATTGACAATTTGGTCTCAAAGTATATGGTCACTGAATAACATATTCAACATGCAAACATTAAGTTATTATACTAATGTCTTGAGGGGATGGTACTTTCGGGCTTTAGTTATACAAAGAACTACACAATAAAAGTTATTAACTGCATTCCATAATATTTTCTCCGTTCCGAATTAATTTACATATTTCACAATTTTGCACATATTAAGGTTCAATGAAAAAGACAACCCGCATAATTAAATGACACTATTTCCAAGATGTTTTAGTGATAAGTTTTTATAGTTTCTAATTGAATAATTTACTTTCTATAAAGAAGCGTGTTAAATTTTAATATTATGTTAAAATTTTTAATATTATGTCGAACATTTTAATAATATGTTGAAACTTTTAAATATTTTAACTATCTAATTCCGTAGAAAGATGGTATTTAGTAAATATATAACTAGTTAATTTAAGGAATTTTATAGGTTAGCAATAGCATATATAATTGTAATTGTAATTATAAATATGATTATAATTATGATTATAATTCAAACATGATAATCTGTTAAAAATTTAATAAAAAGAAAAAAAGTAAATAAACCCCTAATAAGGCCGTGTTCTTTTATGCGGCATTTTGCGGAATGGTGTAGTGGGGTGTGGTGAAATTGTGGTGGGGTGTGGTGGAATTGTGGTAGGTTATTAGTATGTGGGGTAGATGAGGAGAGAGAATGTAAAAAGTAGAGGAGAAAAGTGAGGAGAGAGAAAGGTGAGGAGAAAAAAAAGTAATGATTTGCGGTAAAATCACGTGCGGTAATGGCATGCAGTTTGCCAACCGCAGAAAAGAACACGGTCTAATTTTGAAAAGCTATGCCAAACAACTAAAATTTAGTAAACGGACTTATATCATAAGTTAGAGTAAACACTCTAATTTAATAAATGTACTTATATGATAAGCTGGATCAGACTGACATGCCAATACTTCTCCGAAATTACCTTTTATTAAAACTGCTTTTAAGAGGAAAACTATTTTTTTTAACAAATTAGATCAAACAAACACTAAATAAAGAACTCTTATTTTGTGATGGAGGATGTACCTCTAATCTTAATTGTCTAACTTGGGAGTTTAATGACTTCTGAGAACACTGTCCTCAAAAATGAGCTTGGCAACTTTTTATTGTTATGCTGTCGGTGACTGTGTATGAACAAACTTAACTAAAAGTTCAAGCTGAAAGGATAAATGTTTATGAATGATTTTATACTCTAGTATGCCCCTACACGTGAATGTCCTTTTAACCTTGAATTGTGAATACTGTAAAGATCCCATCAACCATGTATAAATAAGCATGATGCTATTGAAATTTGAACCAAAAAATTGTCACTCAACAGGACTTTCGTATCATGTGCAAGAACCAAATATGATTATAAGACATTGGAATAATTTTATACTATAACAATGACTCATATACAATAAGAAAAAGTATGCCCATTTTATCCAGTTACTATAGATATGGCATGAGATTGGATAAGCATAAAAAACCAGTTCAATTTGTTACCCACTATATTCAATTAGCAAGGAAACTAAAATATATTATACAAACTCTTTAGCCTTTGGTAGCTCGTTTTACCTCCCCACTAATGTCATGTCTTGTTGAAACATCCGAATTTCTACACAACATCATCTTTAGCCTAACTCTCATGGTCAAATTAGGTAGAAAAATATAATTTGGCTTTGCCCTTCATTTTATGGATTCTGGTGGTGGAAACATGTGTAGTGTCGAAAGTATGTCGATCGAGTTGAAGTCATTATTATTCTGCATAAATAAATTTGACCTGGTCTTCTTGGCTGATCATGTTACGTTGTGGCAACCTATATACGGGGAGACATCCTACCTAGTATGAAAAAAAAAAAAAAAAATCAAAGCGGGCAAAGATTGGACGAAAGATTAAAGAAGGCTTAATTTGTTAGTGAACTTTTGATTCCATTCTTGCTTAATTTGGGGAAGTTGGCAGAAATCCAACTGCATAATCCTGCATGTTTGTCCGATTCTGGGCTAATAATTACTTGCCTAGTTTGATATTAAAAGACAAGAGTTGAAAATTGATTGAAGAAGCTGCTAATGCTGTTGCTGTTGGTGTTGTGCGTTGGCTCAAACTATGAAATGAGTGGAGTTGTTATTGTGGTCATGTCAATAGATTCATTCACAAAGTATTATCATGTCATATCTGGGTCCTCATGTTACATACAATTACAATATTCTGCCTTCCATTTCCAAACTTAATTATTTTCGCAATGCATGCATGTACATGTACATTACTATAGCAGCCAGATCTACCACCCATCGGCAAGACTCATCGACATCATACAACCTCCACGTATCGCCTCTCCTTTGCATGGGCGTATTTGTGTGGGGGGTTGCAGTTGGCCATGGCCACCCTTAACCCCCCCAAAAAAAATCAAAATTAGTATAATTTAGCATTAAAATTTTAAATTATATATTTATTAAATAATAAGAGCGATAATAGATTGACCAACCCTTAATCCAAACATTGAGATCCGCCACTGCTCCCTAATTGGCACAGACCCGATCAAATATATCCATCCAAAGGGGTCTCTGTTACAAACATCTTGTTGGTGTCACCGACTCGCCGCCATTGTTTTCGGACCTAAGAAGTTGCCCAATTGATGGGGAGATGGAGATGAAGGCGGTGGTGGTAGATTTGGGTTTAGGGGAGGGAGTTACTGTCAAACTCCAAACAATATTTCAAAATATTGAAAATTTTGTTATTTTGATAAATGATAAATCATTCTGTACATTTTTCATAAAATTTAAAATCTTCATTATTTACATTTTTCACGAAAACCAGAAAAGAAAGGATTTTATTTAGTTCCATAAAGAAAAAAACATATTATTTAAAGAAATCATTATTTACATTTTTCGCAAAATTTAAATTTTTTTGATGAAACATTTAATTGCATATTACATACTTTTACCAACTTCAAGATTATATATATAATCTAATACATTTACTTTAATCTTGCCCAAAATCATTTGCCAATAAAAAGAAGGGATATTGGATAGTAATATATCTTTGGGAGTATTGGACTATAATATACCGACTTTTACTATTGGACAACAATATGCTTGACCTTTATACATAGGTGATATTATTATACCAATAGTGTCTAAGGGGTGGTGAACTAGTCTCCGTGCTGATGTGATAGGCGGCCGGGGGGGGGGGAATCGGCCCCAGCTCAGGAACCCTGTTGACCCCTCCATTTTTCTCGCTAACCCACTTTAAAAAACCGGCTGATTGGGGGGGGGGGTTGAACCGGTCTATATATGTGCTGACGTGGCACACAACTAACAGATGTCTTGTAACCTAAGTCAGTGAGAAAAACGAAGGGGTTAACAGGGTTTTAGGTCGGGTCAATTTTATTCTCTTTGCCTGCCAAGTCAGTATAGAGATTGGTTCACCACCTCCTTAGTAACTGTTGGTATAATAATGTCACCTAAATATAAATGTCAGTGATATTGTTGTCCAGTAGTAAAGATTAGTATATTACAATTCGTTACCCCTAAAGATCGATATATTACCATCCAAAAATCCTAAGAAGAATAAGACCAAAGAATAAGCAAATATAGGAATCTGATTGTGAAGCTTTAAATCAGGGACTTTACAGATTATCTAAGCATATCTAACATTTTAACCAATATGCCAACAATTGTTCTACAATTACATACTCAAAAATTAGATGACTAATCTATTATGAGTTTTGTAGAGAATTTGATAATCAATAGATCAGCTGGTGAATCTTTTCTTCCCTCATAGGAACTCAGTCTCTCTAATACATCAATATGGTAGATAGATAAGGTAGAAGATCAACCCATCCGCTACTCTCGTTGTCTTCAATGGACTTCAAATCTTTCACACTTTTTTCGCTTAGCGCTCCCATTGATGCAATACATACAAAATCTTCTTTTTTATGGGAAGGCTTCTTATATATTTTAAAAGGAAGGTTTAATATTTGTTATATATTTTAATAAGAATTATTGGATGATAATATACTGAACTTTAGGGGTATTAGATAATAATACACTGAACTTTTTTTTTGGACTCTAATACACTGAACTTTGAAGGTATTGGATAATAATGCACTCAGACTAATTCAGCTGGTGGTTGACGCGGTGACTGTCCTACTTTGAGTTGTCGTTAATTTTTCTATTTTTTTCAGACAAAATTTTTGCCGTGTAAGAAAGTACATATAAGCAGGATGACTAATATATTTTGTTTAGGAAAAAAATAGAAAAACAATAAGTCAAATTAGGACAGCCACCGTGTCAATCACCAGCTGAATTGGTTTGAGTGCATTATTGTCCAATACCTTCAAAGTTCAGTGTATTAGAGTCCAAAAAAAAAAAATCAGTGCATTATTGTCCAATACCCCTAGAGCGGTTTGGGAAAGCTCTGATACCAAATGGAGCATTACCGTCGCGTGGAGGGGATGAAGATTAGCTTGAGTAGATGATAAACTATCAACAATCAACCTAGTTGCTTGAACACCCACAAGGATTGGATATGACCTTGAGGCAAGGAGAGTCCACAACCTTAGGCCTAACACCCCACCATGATTAAATAGGATAAACCACCAATAATCACTAAAGGAATGACTTGGAAGCACCACCAAATCAATTGGATAAAGTAAACAAGATTTGAGAGAAAACTAGGGAAAACCCGAACAATGCTTAAGCATCACATTCATAATCTGAAAAAAAAAAACTGTCTAAAAATGAGCTGGGGGGTATTTATAAAAATGGGGGGTAAAACAGTAAAACACAGCGTTTTAACACCAAAAATCACGCGCTGAAAAGTGACCATCGCGGGTGCCACAAACAGGTCGCGGGCGCGACAAGACCTCAGCGCAGCAGTAACAGGTCGCGGGCGCTACACAGCTGTCGCGGGCGCGATAGAACGACGGAAGGGGACGGGGGGCACTGGCAGCGTTTTCCGGATGTTGGCAGCGTTTCTCTTCAGCGTGAAATACTGGACTCCCTGGAACTGGTGCTGGCAGCGATTTACTAGACGCTGACAGAGGCCAACTGCCCGAGTGCAGCTCCCACGCCATGGCCAGACCGTAGCGGGCGCTACGGCTATGGTAGCGGGCGCTACCATGCCAGCCCAGAGCGTAGCGGGTGTTACCTTGGCCGTAGCGGGTGTTACCATGCCCTGCTGTCCACTCCTCCGGTGCTGGTTGTCATGTGCAGCGGGTGCTATGCTAGCCTGTGCATGTCCTTTCGCTTCAAAGCCTCCCACCTTGCAAGCCATTGCTCGGGTTACTTCCGAACCTCGATTCCACCTTGCTCTTCAATTCCTGGGACGGCCCAGTCCTGCCCCGAGGGCCGGGATCCCACTTATAGTGAATGCCGCATCCGATGCCGTTCGATTCATGCCTCCAGGGTCCCGGGTCCACCTTGAAATGCACTCCGCACCCGACCCTAACGTCGTTTTCCTCGTGTTTCATGGAGGGGTTGCGGAAAGGTTTGGTAACCATGAATTTTGAGGCTCGGGCCCCATCCCGATACGGTCCATACTCCCCCTGTTGAATAAGAGTTTCCCTCAACTCTTGGGGGTAAAAATCAATGCATCCCCCATGACTTTGTAGTCCAATGTAGGAGCTTCCTAAAAGCCCAAGCATGGCTATACTAAGAACACCTCCTTTCTTGAATGAGTAACGATTCTTGAAGGGGCTGGGGTTGTCTCTTCTTCATAGTTTCTTCCTCTTTCAATCCTAGAATTCATTATCTTATTGAACTCAACAAGATATTCATCACAAGAAAGATTAATTAATGTTGAGGTAATCATAATGGACCTTACTTTCAATCAATCTTGGCTCAAGGATTGCCTTGCTAGGTTGATAAGGCATGGCCTCCTCTTGCGGAAGTTCTTGAATTGGCGCCTACTCCTTTAAGCACTCTCCTTGGACCTCATCAAGCTCAAGGAGCTCTCCTTCACTTGCCATGAGATGGACTTCTTCCATCACCTCTTGTTCTTCCTTTTTCTCAACCTCCTCAAACTTTCCAAGTGTGGAAGTGTGGTTTTGCTCGTCAACACCATCTACCACGTCACTTGTAGGCTCTTCCACACCAAAAGATTCTTCAACCCAAGCTCTAACCATAACCATTTTTTTGGACATTGCAAAGAATCGTGTCCCACACATCTACATTTGACACACTTCCGGGATTGGCCTTGGAGGTTCAAAGCAATTTTGTTCACTTGGACCTTAAGGTTCTCAAGCGTCCGCTCGATGGTGGAGAATCGATTCTCAAAGGTGGTGATGAGTCGGTTCTCAAGAGCTCGAATTTGATAACTTTGCCGGTGGTTTGATTCCTTTCGAGGGGAACTAACTTCTTTGTCCATATCAAGAGAAGGGTAAGGGACGACATGTGTTTGGGATGTTTTTGTGGAGTTTGGGGGTTTACTTGTAGTTGGCTAGTATTTGGTTAAGGGTTCTTAGTGTTTTTCTCACTTAGACATTTCATCGAACACCTTCCGTACACTATTTTCAACCTTCTCCTCAAAGCTCCAAATTGTTTCAAATTCAACAAATACAAATACAAACACAATACAATGTATTCCAACACTCTTTGATAGCAAAGGGAATGAGGAACATCAATAGTTGCAAACAACTCACAAAATCCAACACTAGAGAACAACACTAGCAAGAACAATGAACAAAACTCAAGCTAAATCAAACCTTGAGCTCTGATACCAAATGAAGCGGTTCAGGAAAGCTCTGATACCAAATGGAGCGTTACCGTCGCGTGGAGCCGAGGATGAAGATTAGCTTGAGTAGATGATAAACTATCAATAATCAACCAAGTTGCTTGAACACCCACAAGGCTTGGATATGACCTTGAGGCAAGGAGAGTCCACAACATTAGGCCTAACACCCCACCATGATTAAATAGGATAAACCACCAATAATCACTGAAGGAATGACTTGAAACCATCAAATCAATTGGATAAAGTAAACAAGATTTGAGAGAAAACTAGGGAAAACCCTAACAATGCTTAAGCATCACATTCATAATCTGGAAAAAAAAAACTTTCTAAAAACGAGCTAGGGGGTATTTATACAAATGAGGGGTAAAACAGTAAAACACAACGTTTTAACACCAAAAATCACGCGCTGGAAAGTGACCATCGCGGGTGCCACGGACAAGTCACGGGCGCGACAAGACCTCATCCCATCAGCAGCAGCGGCCGAGCAGCAGCGGCGGCTGCTACACAGCTGTCGCGGGCGCAACAAAACGGCGGAAAGGGTGGGATTGGCAGCGTTTTCCAAATGTTGGCAGCGTTTCTCTTCGGCGTGAAATACTAGACTCCCTGGAATGGGCGCTGATAGCGGTTTGCTAGACGCTGGCAGCGGGCAACTGCCCGAGTGCAGCTCCCACGCCACGCCTAGACCGTAGCGGGCGCTACGGCTATGGTAGCGGGCGCTACCATGCCAGCCCAGAGCGTAGCGGGTGCTAGGCTAGCCGTACCGGGTGTTACGATGCCCTGCTGTCCACTCCTCCGGTGCTAGCTCTCATGCACAGCGGGTTCCACGGGCGCTGTCGCGGGTGCTACGCTAGCCTGTGCTGCTGTGCATGTCATTTCGCTTCAAAGCCTCCCACCTTGCAAGCCATTGCTCCGTCTCTTCCGAACCTCGATTCCACCTCGCTCTTCATTCTCGGGGTGGCCCGGTTTTGCCCTGAGGGTCGGGATCCCACTTATAGTGGATGCCACATCCGATGTCGTTCGATTCATGCCTCCAGGGTCCCGGGTCCACCTTGAAATGCACTCCGCAGCGACCTTGACATCGTTTTCCTCGTGTTTCATGGAGGGGTTGCGGAAAGGTTTGGTAACCATGAATTTTGAGGCTCGGGCCCCATCCCGATACGGTCCAACCCCTAAAGTTCAGTGTATTATCATCCAATAATAATTGGAAATACATAATAATATTGTTATTATTATGAAAATTATTTATTTGCATGGTTGTTGTATTACAAGGAGTACGGTTGTCAATCTCATCAAGTTAGGTCTCACACAGAACCTAAGGTCAATGTCGTTTTGAACTAAGCAGATCACAATTTGTACGACTGATAATAAAAACACAATAATCACAAAAGCGAAAGCGAAAGCAAATGAAGTAGGCTTAAGGCAAGGGCTTCGCCAAATTAAGATGCTAACATTCATTGTTTACATTCATATACAATTCACAAAAGCAATGAATTAAGGAATCGATTCACTTTAGGCTACCTAAACCTTGTCTCGAAGGTCCACAAAAGCTAACTTAACTAAATTAATTGATGTTCTCACATAATTAACACAAGCAAATAACAAGGTTCGATTTCCCCTAATTTACAACTCAAATCATTCTCATACATAAGCCAAAATCATTTAATCAAGTTATTCTAGACCTAAGTTTTTTATCTCAGAGATCACATAGACCTTAATTGCTCAAAGATGAGATTGCTATAGAGCCTCGCATCAAATTTAACATTGATAACTTGATAGAAATTCAATGAACCAATGGTAAAATAGTAAAGGAAGCATAATTGCAATTAATTAGCATGCTAGTGGAAAATCCTAACCTAAGTTAGAGATTTAGCCCTACACAATTAATGAAAAAAAAAACTCAAATTTAAACATGATTGGAAAATAAGAAGAGATTTTTCAATAATAATCGAAATTCAGTCTTCTAATCTAATGTAAATTTGAGAGAAATTGTGTTTGAAGTTTAGAAAGTTGAGAGAAAACTTCCCTAATCCCTAATAGAAAGATAGGTAAAGCACCCCCCCCCCAAGTAAACTAGCTATTTTCTTTTTAAAATATACGCCTGAAAACGCGACCGTAAAGTTCGGCACGACCATGCCGGCTTGGTAGGGGCACCTAACTGAGGGAATTCAAAAGTTTAGAGTGAAAACAAACATGGTCATGCCTATCGGTATGATCGTATAGGTGTGGAACACGACCATGCATAATCGGACATGTTCCCATGCCAGCTCTTTAGATATTTTCTAGTTTAAAGCTTGGCGCACGACCAGTGTTGTCTGGCACGGGTGCCTATGTCGCCTTGGATATCTCCGAAATTCCACCTCTAGGTTGCAACTACTCGCACAACCACTTGCGAAGACTTCCATTGGCCTCTTTCACTCCCCATTTCCACTCTAACATCTCTGTTGCTTCCACTCTTTACATCCAACTACTACAAACTTGCATAAGTTACATCACATTCACCTATAAATGAGACGATTGAGTAGTTTAAGTAAAATAATATTGAGCACAATAAGCAAGATAATCATGTAATCGACTCCAATATACACAAAATAATTATTGCTCATATTGAGGGAAGTGGCAGTATTCGTTTATTTATATTTTTGTGAAAAAACAAAAAGACAAAACAACAAAGCAAAGAGCTTAAACAAAAGTGTCACTTCATTTAGACTAAGCGTGGTACTAGCTCTCGGGCAACGATGTCATTTTGTTACACTACAAGGAGGAGTATGGTTGTTGTTCTCAGTGAGCTAGGTCTAACACATAACCTAAAGTCAATGTGCTTTCAATCTAAGCATGTCGCCGTTTGAATGATTGATAATTAAAACACAATAACCACAAAGGGAGAGCAAAAAAAGTAGCCGTAAGGCAAGATAGTCGCCAAACTAATATGCCAACAATCACAGTTTACATTCTAATACTATTTACAAATGCATCAAATTCGGGAATCGATTTAGTTTAAACTACCTAAGCCTTCTCTCTAAGGTTAAAAGCTAATTTAAGTGGATTAATTGATATTCTCCACACAAGTAACACAAAGGAATTACAAGATTCTATTTTTGGCTTAATTACAACACATGTTATTCTCATACGTAAGCCAAAATCATCTAATCAAGTTATTCTAGGCCTAAGTTTCTTCTCTAGAATATCACATAAATTTAATTACATAAAGATGAGATTCTCTTGGGTCTCACATCAAATTCAACATTGATAACTTGATAGAAATTAAAAAGAATGAATGCTAAAATAGTAAAGGAATCATAGTTGCAATAAATTGGCATGCTAGTGGCTAATTCGTAGCCTAAGCTAGGGATTTATCCCGACACTATTAATTAAAAAGATAAAAACCCTAATATAAACATGAATGAAAAATACAAGAAGTAAAGAAAACAAACACATAATCTTCTATAATAATTGAGGTTCAATCTTCAAATCCAATGTAAGCTTCAGAGAAATTGTGTCTAGATTCTAGAGAATTGAGAGAAAACGCCCTTAAAACCTTAGAAGAAAGATAGACAAATCACTTAGGTAAACTGACAATTTTCTTTCTTAAATACGCGTTAAAATTTTGACCTCAAAAGTCGACACAACTGTGCTAGCCTACCATGGTCACCCATGCCAGATTGGAAACTTACGAAATTTAGCGCGAGAACGGGCATGACTGTGCGAAGTCACATGGGTCCCATAAAAATCACCACGGACAAGAGCATTGACGCGCGCACGACTGAGTCTCCTAAACGTGCAGAGTGGTGGCATAAGACTCATGTGGAGTAGGGTGCGGCTCATTCAGATGCAAGGTACGGGAAGGTGCTTCCGATCAAGAGGGGGAGAGATTCATGCATGTGTCAAGGGGAGATTGTTGGAAGATAATTGGGATTCACCCATGAGTAAAAATGTCCCGCATCGGAAAAACAAAGGAAAATGTCATGTTACATATGTCAAATGAGTTACTCTTTTAATACCAATAGATTGTAAACTCATTTAACTTGTGTGCGATGAATTTTAGTTGAAGTGAATTTCTGCTTACATCACCCCAATAACAGTAATTAAAAAAGTCACCTTTCCGTAATTTTGGGAGCGTTTGGCTAATAGCTTTTTGAGGTAGCTTTTAGCTTTTTAGACACTGTTAGCTTTTTGACCAAGGTGAAAAAGTTATTCGAGGTGTTTGGTAACAAGCTTTTCATATTAACTTTTTGGACCTAATAAGCTAGTTTTTTAAAAGCTACTTGAGGAAGTTTTTTGAGATAGCTTTTCACAGAAAGTTAGTTTATCAAACATCTTTCCTGCAATCAGCTAAGCCAAGTCAAACAGCTAACCCAAACAACTATCAGCTAACAGTTACAAACTAACAGTTAACAACTACCAGCTACCAATTGGTTGCCGAACAAGGCCTTTATCTAATTCACTCCCTCAAGTGTAGTTGAAATTAGGCTATTCCTTTACAAAATTACGGAGTAATAAAACAATAAAAATTAGTCTAATCATCATATTATATTTATTTAATTTGTAATAGGGTGATGTCATGTCATAGTTTATATGCTCCAGGACCATCTTCCTTCCACTATGGTAGTAGTTTTAGGGATGGAATTTTAATTATGAGGCGAAGGGTATCTTTACAAAAGTAGAAGAGGGAGTTGCCTTAATATTTGTGCATGTTGTGTTGTGATAATTTTTTATTTTTTATTTTTTCCTTTTTTCTTTTTCCTTTTTCCTGTTTTTCCTTTTTCTTTTTTATGTTTTTTTTATTTTTCCTTTTTCCTATTTTTCCTTTTTATTTTTTGTTTATTTCTAATTATAATTTTGCTAATTTTTAGTAAGTACTACCTCCGTTTTTATTTATCTGTCACTTAGAAAATTGTGTTAAAAACTTTGACCGTTAATATCTCAATTTGTATAATGATTCATCATACAAAACTGATATTGTTAGATTCATTATAAAAAAATGCTATTAAAAAAGTATAATATTATTTTTTATAAAACAGAACGGAGGTAAAAACCGTAAATGACAAATAAAAAAGAATAGAAAGAGTAATTTTTTTTATAAAAAATAAATGAGGTAAAAACCTTTTTCATTTATTCAGATGTTATTTTTTAGTCAGGTTAGGTTTATGTTATGTTAGGACTTAGGAACGGAAAGGAAACAATAGAATAAGAAAGGATATGATTAGTTTGAATTAAGTTAGTTGTCCGGTGAAAATATTTTATTAACTGTTACACGTTTATTATTTATATAATGGGAAAATATTGTAATTTACTAATTTCATTATACTCCCTCCGTCATTTCTTATTTATTCACTTAACTAACTTTTTTTGTTCCTTATTGTTTATCACATTTACGTTTTCAATCATTGATGGTATTTTGTCATTTAATTTATTTCTACCTTTTTTTATTTCTTCATTTTTTTTCAAAATAATAAATAAAAAATATTGAGAAAATTATTGATAAATATAATTTCAAAAATACAAAATAAATGTCCCGTCCATTGGACAGGCAATTTAGCTATGATGATGAAAGAGAAAAAGAAGAATAACTTTTGCGTCAATGTTGACTGATCTCATGGTGTTTACCAGTCAAATCAAGAAGCAATGGATATGGCAGTAGGGGTTTCCCATGTGGAAAGGCGACAACCCAATCACATTCACCCACTAATTTAAATTGAATTTTTGGGCATATATTCCTTCTTTTTATTTTTGTGCCCCCTTTATAATTAAGTGCAATGGAAGCGAAAAAAAAAAGAGGCAAATATTTAAGAATCTTATGATAAAGGATTAGAAAGAAAGAGTGTTTTGTGGCGAACCTCAACTAGCAAATCACTTATATGGACATCTTCAAAGCATACAAATTAAAGTTGTTTATTTTCTAAAAGAAAAGGCAATTTCTTAGGTGGAAGAAGAGTGATATGGAATCCAAACCTTTTTAATTAAATTAGACATTGTAAAAAGATCTCATTTGTTAGTTTTGAAAGAATATTTTTTCATTTTACAAACATCAATTATTTGGTGGTTTCATACATAGTATTATGTCCATCTCAAAATATTTGTTATAATAATTAATTTGTTTATTTCATTTTATTTGTCATTTTTAAAACTTTAACGATTATCATTTTCATCATATTCGATCTTATAAATAAATATATTTAAAATTCAAATAATTTTACTTTTTGTGCAATGACTTTGTAGCGATAATTTGGATAACTTATAAACTTGTGATCCCATTACCAATGTGCCTTAGTTTTATAAAGATAGTTAATATGACTAACAAATTGTGACGAAAAAAATATCAATTGTTGATTAGGGGTTTTGTCCCCTTAGCTTGAGCAACCTATTGTCAAACTTAAAGTTTTCTCAATTATTTTTGAACTCCTTATAGGTATTTAGAACTTTCACGTTATATTATGTTATTTATTTTTATTTTTATTTAGTGTTTTAAGCCATGAGAAAAGTCTCTACTTTTGAATCTTTGATTGAAAATAATTTGAATTGATATTTTGGTAATTAATTATACAAACTTTTGACCAATTTTTGATGACTAAATTTTCTTTTACCTATTTTTGGCAATAAAAAAAATATTCAATGGCTAAAATAGGTACAAAGTATAGTTATTGAAAATAGATAAAAAAATTTAGACTATTGATGACCAAAAGTTAGTTTGAATTATTTTCAATCAAGGACTGAATAGTTCAAATTATTTTGGCAAAACTATCTTTTGATCATTATTTTCTATCAACATAGTTTTCAAAAAAATTTATGTCTATACCATTTTGAAAGTGTATTTTACTATCAATTTAATGATGATAATTTCATATAATAAGACCATTATATATAGTTATATACTAAGAAACTAATAGTAATTTTTTTAAAAAAAAATCAATTATACATAAGTAATCAACAGAGTGAAACTTCTCATAAATCTTTACCAGTTGTTCATCTTTGTGTTTTATAATGCCATATAGTTTCAGCTAACGATTCCTTTTATCATAATTTATATAATTCACCTTGTGGTTCTTTCTCTCTGTTTGGTTCAACTAATTTGATAGTCACCACGGGTATAAGAGCATAGGGGCCAAAAGAACATAAAATGGGCAGAAACTGGACTAAGGCCAAATGGCCATAAGTCCTATTTCTGATCCCTTTCCTGGATCAATGTTCAATGGATCACTAACATAACGTAGGAATGGTCGTTTGACATACTTGGTCATTCCACAAACCCATCTTGATCCTTTATGGTATTCTGTATGGTGATTCCTGAGCAAATATGAGATTAGTTATTCCAAATAGAATTAATTGTCCAAAGTGAATTTATAATCTTATGATCCTTAAGAACTGTTAAACCATTTTCAGCACCAAGACATCCTTATTTAAAGGTTAAGCAACATTAGTCAGCTCTTAATTCTTAAGTAGCACCAACGAAATCAATTTCCTGAATATGAATTTTTCGAGGTCTGCACCTGCCAATTCCCATGGCCACCACAGTAGTTGGACCACGTCGAGAGACGTCCTTTACGTTCTCTTTAAGTGTGTCGCTGCCCTAACAGAGAGAATAGACACCCATTTGTTGTTATTTAGACACCTCCCACAACTGATCCCTGCAACTCCGACTATTATTTGCTCTGATCATTAGCTATACTAGATAAATTAATCGGCAAATTTCGGAGCTAACTACGTCGGTGGTGTCACCAATGTACCACTCCCTCGATGACACTTGAACCTCAGGCGTAGGGCTGTCAAAAAACGGTCCGACCCGAAAACCCGGTTCAGTCCGACCCGGAAAAAACCGGGTCCGAACATCAAAATTACGTCCGAATTTTAAATCCGGACAAACGAACATGTCCGATTTTCAATCCAAACCAGGTCCGGGTTTGTCCGATTTTCAGTAGGTAACGAGTATTCAGTCTTTGCTGGGCCTGGGCGGGAAGTGAAAAATAGGGTCCAAAACTCAAAATTTTCAATTTTGGAGCCTAAATGAGAAAACCCTAGAGGAGTTGTCTTATATGTTGTTCAATGACTGCCGTTTTACAATTACCAAGAGGAGTTACAACTTTCTCTTTTGCAAAAAAAAACCCTAGAACGATATCTCTACCCAGTGCCCACTGCAAAAAAACCGGACATCGGACATCCGGGTCCGGGTTAGGGTTGGGAAAAAGTGTCCGATTGTTAATTCGAACAGGGTCAGGGTTTAATATTTTTTGTCCGATGTCCGATTGTCCGAACCCGTATTCGACCTGGACCTAGATTTTTGACAGCCCTACTCAGGCGCCTCCATAGGTGGACCTAAGACAGGATTATCTTTGGTGTGAATGCGTAGATCAGCGATCAAAGTGGTCCAAGAAGGGAAAATCATCAAAAAACGATCTCCCAGGCATGTGACATACATGCACATTCCATAGGTTGCGATTTCTGATGGGCATGCTTCGGAATTCGGATCCAATATCTCCTTCTACTCCTTCCCCTACAAAATGCATCTTTTAAATTTTCCCTATGGAAAAGTAAATTAAGGTTAGCTTTTTCAAGGTGGGTGTGCTGCCACGACCATTGCTAGGGGGTTGCAACCATGGTAATAAGGCTATAGGGCGAAGGGTCTTGGTCACTTTTTCCGACCAATTCTAGAAAAAGGTTTAGGTTAGATGTTTTTGGACATAGTTCTAAGTTAAGCATGTATGCGTATTCTAGGTAAAAAAACATACAAAAAATAACCTTTGATGAGTTACGATAATTAACTAAAGGTACCATCTTTGACACTTCATCAAGCCATGTCTCTATTCGATGATACCAGCCCATTGGTTGTGTAAATTACTTGATCTTTGTACTATGACATCTTGTTTCTATGATTCCTCGTAGAAACACACAAAAAAAACGTCTGAGCATGCATAAAATTTAATTAACTAAAATAAACACATGATTAATTTAATCAGGACAAGAAACGAGCATAATCAGATTTAATACCATAGTAAAGAAAATTAGGACTAGTCTTTTATCTTTATATGGAAGCAGAAGGATCATTAAGTCATTTGTTGCCCACATATAACTTGAGTAGTTCCTGATAGTTACTAGAATCACTAGTGGACTCATTCCCTAAAACCCTATCCAATAGTTTGTTAAACATGGAGAGGTAGACAGACTGAGAGAAGGGATGCCACAAATTATGTATATAATCAGTTTGTTAACCTAAGTAAGCCTAGCCTTACATAGGCGACTATTTCCTTAGGTGAAACCTATTGGATACTGAGAATCAATCAACATGTGATCATACAGAAGGTCCAAATTTAGCATTTATAATTATAAATCCTTGTAGGTTCTTACACTCCCCTTCTATTACGACAACCTTTCTAAGCGTCTTTCTACAATTTAAACCCTTATAGTTGAAAAGAAGAGACTCCAAATGATTCTGTGAAAATTCTACCGCAATTGAATCATTTTTAACTATGGTAGTTGAAAACTTTAAGTCGTCGATCACATAAGATCAGATCAAACTGTTGAAACTATTAACCTATTATCGGCTAGAAAAGGTAATGCTCTTTAATTTGTTTCTCTCGCCATGGGCGAACCTGGAGGTATGTCGACGGCCCCCCAAAAAATTAATAATTTAGTATAATTTGGAATAAAAAATGAATTTTATGTTTATTATATAAAATAACAATATATTGCCCACCCCTAATAAGAAGGTCAAGATCCGCCACTGTCTCCCTCTGTACTTACCCACTTCCTTTGTGGTTTTTCTTTGTCTAGAAGGTAATGGCTCGATAGTTAATACACATGTACTTAATCTCGTTTTTCACTGTGCAAATCGAATAAAAAAAGGGTGTTGATTTAATTAATATTGAACGACAACAACATTGTGCCTTCTTGTCTACCCTGTCTCTTTCTCTGATTCCATGTTCTTTTATTGGATTCAACTACCACCTAACTTCTGGCCCTCCATTCCTAATTCTGCTCCGTCAGTGCCGGTGATGGCCGCTTAGCGGTTGTTACTGACGCCATTGTCGCCTAATCTACTTGATCCCTTAAATCGTTCTCTCTGTTAGGTAGTTTTCTAGTTTTGTTTTCAGGAAGTCTGTGGCAGGTTTGTGGGGGTCGCTTCCACTGCTCCGACATCTTTTTCGGCGAGTTTTCCCACTAGCGCATAGGTTAAGGAGCGTCGGGCGTTAGAAGACGAGGGGTGTGCGGCCGCGCAACTGGGGTACGTCATCTTGCTTGTTCTGCTTCTGGCGAGGGTCCGACCAGTGTTGGGCTCGGGGTTTTACCTTATAGGGTTGGTGAGCCAGGTGCACGATTCTTTCTTCTCCTCACATGCTACCTGCAATGTTGGACATTATTTTGTGATTGTGTTTGGATACTTGCCTTCTTGTTGTCTAGTGTTAGGAGTCTTTAGATTTGGTTGTGGGTTTGTTTTTGGTAGTTTATCTTATGGCTTTAGTTATGGTGGAAGTTTGGTTGGTCTTTGGACTTGTTGTTTGGCTAGATTGACCCAACTTGTCCCTAATAGGTGGGTGTGAGGTGTTGTCAGTTCGGTGTAGCCTTTGTTTTAGGATGGGAGAGAATACTCCTTGGTGTGAGATTATGGCATCTTGGGAGAATGAATTTGATGGGGATGTGTTATATCTTTTGGGGCGGATGGATCATCCTAGTCAGGCCATCCTTAAAGCGAAGAAGTTTAAAGAGGAAGGTAATCAATTATTCAGAACAAGACAGTATTACAGTGTTGTTCGTTTGTATGGGAAAGGCCTACAACTTGTTTGTGTTAGCAAACCACTGTCCGAATCGGAGTACTTGTTGCTGTGGGAGTGGGATGTGTCGCTTAAATTGAACCTTGCTGCCTATGAATTGAAGTTGGGAGGGTTTTTAAAGGTCGTTGAAGAATGTAGGTTTGTGTTAAAGTTTGACCCCAACAATGTTAAAGCTTTATACCGAAGTGATGATGCCCACGCTAAGTTAGGGAACTTGGATGAAGCAAGGAAAGCACTAACCCGGGCGCTGGAGATAGATCCTTCAAATTTGGAGGCTTAGAGAGAACTAGAGCATGCAACGAATCAGTTTAGTGAATACTGAATACCAATTTTATTATAATAAATTATTAGTATGCAATATAGATTATTATTATAACCATCTTGCACATTAAAGATAAAAAAATGCCCTTAGTTTTCGACCTCCTTATTACTAATCTTATTACAATCAATTTAAAATATAAATTATTATATACACTATTTTTTTTGTTAATCAATATTAATTTTATTATAATCACTTTGTATTGTTATATTTTATAATTAGTTAATTTTATTTAATTTATTGCTAGTAGTAACTCATATTCAATTAATGGTAGCAATTTTTATAAAGAAAAAAGTAAGAAACAATGGTCAATTAATGCATGCACATTAATATTACTTGATTTTTTTAAATAAAGGTTAAACCTAATTAATTATAGATTTCTCAAAATATCCTCGTTGGAATTTACATATTTCGACCTCGCCTGTTGTACTCAGAAATATATATTGAAAACATATGAACGTTATATTTGAAATAATTTAATATACAAATTTGTTTTGGTGAAGGATGAAAAGTCTTCATTTACCAATAGTTCAACAATTGACTGGCCATCAATATTTTGTAATCAATTAAATATTGAAAAATATTAATATTTCATATGATAAAGAGAGAAAACATACAACGCATTCAACGCATGGGTCTACTAAGTAGTTATTAGATACTCCTTTCATTCCTCAATAATTGTCACACTTGAGTTTTGGGAAGATTTTAAGAAAATAGTCTTTAGAATGATAATTGTATTGAAAATGATAAAAGTAATAAATAAATTTCTATTTTGGTTATATAGTTGTATTGGTAATGATAAAAGTAAAAGGTAAATTTAAAAAATTGTCATTAATATTGCATTGGAATTGTAAACTGACATATATTGTGGAAAATAAAGAATTAGTTAAAGTGACAAATATTGAGAAATGAAGGGAGTATTTTTTAGCCTATTTAAATTGGTAAAGCCATTATATGGACAAATATTTTTCTTTTCTTCTACAGTTCTACTTATCTCAAAAGTTTGCTATTTTTATTTTTATAGCTACAAAAAATTGTGTGGTCGTTAACATTGCCAAATTACGAAAATTGATGAGAAAGGATTGTTGAAATTTGAGAGGGTGGAGGACAGAAATGTAGTAGATAAAAATTTGGAAATAAAACTCGGCATTTGGATTTAGAAGTGGAGAATATAACAAGGGGGAGATCAGATAAATAGTGATGATGGAAGAAAACTTATAAATTCGGCACCTCAAGAGCATGTATCTAATGCTTATTTATATGTTCACTAATTAAGGAGGTGATGAAAAAAATTATCTTTCTTAGCCTCCTTTTTCTTTTGTCATTTTTTAAATTTTATATTTTTCTTTACATTCACTCTTAATATATTTAGAATATTCTTGATATTTTTTCACATAATATCTTAGATTTATTTAGATCTTTCTAATCATTTGTTTAAATTAATATTTCCAGCAGTGACTCATGTTCACTAGGCGATGAATGTTTAATTTGCGGGGTGAAAGTCATACAGGCAGCTCTGTGTTATCCGTGTGCGATAAATGATGAAGCTGATTGATATGACGAGAAGTCTACTGGCCATGCGTGAAGCACTTCCTTTATAACATTCATTCGAATCATTCCATACCGAGTTGACAGTCATTCAACCAGTGACCTACAACGATTACCAAGCCCTTCCTTCTATGCTTCTCAAAGTGGAATGCCCTATTTCAAGAACACACCTCACTAAGTTTTCATCACTACCCAACAGTTGATCTATTCTGTTTGTCTTTCTTTTCTTTACGATTGCGACCAACATGCCCTATTTATATATATTATATGTTATATTATATTATATAGCTTATCATTATTAAGTTTGTGTCTGGATCACTTTTTTGAGGTTTTCAAGGGTTTTTGGATGATAATATATTGACCTTTGGGGGTGTTGGATTGTAATATACCAACCTTTATTATTGGACAACAATATCCCTGACCTTTATATCTAAGTGATATTATTATACCAACGGTAACAAAGGGGGCGGTGAACCGTTCTCCGCGCACTAAAGTGGCTAGCGAAAGGAAAAAAGCTGTCCAAACTAATAATCCCATTAATCCCTTAGTTTTTCTCACTAACTCACATTACAAGATACTGGTTGGTTGTGTGTCACGTCAGTACGAAGAACAGTTCACCACCCCATTAGTCACTATGTTAGGGTCGATTTTTCTTTTAACGTGGGTCAGTGAGAAAAACGAAGGGGTTAACGGGGTTACTGGGCAAAGGCCGGTTATTTTCCCTCCGCTTGTCACGTTAGAAGATAGACCAGTTATCCAGTCACCACACCCTTAGTCACTGTTGGTATAATAATAATCTCACTTAAGTATAAAGGCCAATGATATTTTTATCCAATAGTAAAGGTCGGTATATTACAATCCAATACCCCAAATATATATATTGGATTATTTATTATAACGTTAAATGTGATCAATTGTATCTACTATCTATTGACCTCATATGAAATCTCATTATTTTGATTTTACAGTTAATAGGTTAAGAATTTAATCATAAAATCATAATATTCTTCATATCTCTACACAACTTATGACCCTTTATTTAAAAAAACTAATGCCGATGAATGTTACGAAAATATCGTTGAAGAAAATGTAAACGGGGAACATTAGATTTAGGTTGTTTACCATATTACTTTTGAATATTAGCAAATATGATTTTGATACTTTGTACTTAACATTTCAATTTTGTGTATTTTACAATTCATAACATCCAATGAATACAGTTTGAGGTTTTCCTGATATTGTAACTAATACTTAATTGATTGTGTATAATAGGTGTAATATATTGTAATAACTTATTTATAGTTGCTTACGATTATCGTCACTATTTCCAACATGTATTATGGTTTAGAATTGCGCCAATTTTATCACCAACATATATATTTGTGGGACAATGTCGATCAAATTAGGCGGAAAATGTACTACCAACAGATACAATGTGTGAGAAATATTTTAAGTGCCCAAAAATACATTCTCCGACATTTATATTTGTTGGTAAAGTGATGTATCTCCGACAGAAGTTAACTGTTGGTATAAAATTTCCAATAACAACAGAATGAAACTGTTGGTATTAGTTAGCAATGCCAACAGAAGACGATATCTGTTGGTAATACTTTTACAATCATGTTTATTTCCAACAGACTAGTGGCAGATAATTATCTGTTGATAAAACTTTTTACCAACAGATATTGTATTTATACCAACAGATTAGTCATGTTGTCAAAAACCCTTTTTTTTTTTTTTTGTGAAAGCTTCGATCAATCCCAGTTATCTAACATAGGTGTTGTCTAGGTTAATTAGCACTGGGGAAGACAGGCTTACTGAGGCCATGTTCTTTTCTGCAGTTGGCAAACTGCGGTGCCACAGCCTACCGCAATTTGCCACAACCCACCACATTTTACCGCAAATCATTACTTTTCTCTCTCCTCACCTTTCTCTCGCCTCACTTTTCTCCTCTACTTTTTACATTCTCTCTCCTCACCTACCCACATACTAATAACCTACCATAATTTCACCACACCATTCCGCAAAATACTGCATAAAAGAACATGGCCTGAGTTACAGTCTCCTTTCACTAGCAGTGGAGCGAAGGAGTATCGTTAATAGATTTTGCTGGTGGTGGAGGCCATTAAAAAAAATCCATGTCAGATCTGGCAAGGTATTGTTCCTCTGAGCAACCCCTAAAAAGACAAAACGGCTAGTGGACTTTCATTTGTAGGCCCCGGCCTCTTCATTTATGCTCTTAAAAAAATACATGCTGATTTTAGCCACAACTACTATATATAGGCCATTGGTTCTAACTTCTACCTCATATATTCCCACCATCCTTTAATTTGGTTGCTTCATTATCATTGTATTCTGTGAACCAATGGATTCGGCAAAGGTGGTCCTAAGACTACTACTCCCTTTTGCTATCCTTTTATGTCTGGATCCTCTTGCAATAACTGCTAGGCATATGCTAAGCATTAGTTCTAACATTACTAATGGTTGTGAGACTGAGGACAGAGGAAGTTGTTCCTTTTCTAGTCTCCACCAGGACCTCGTCACTGATTTGCCCGGTCAGCCGGAGGTCGGTTTCAGACACTATGCCGGTCATGTCACCGTTGATCGTCGGCATGGCAGGGCGTTATTTTACTGGTTCTTTGAAGCTGCCTCTCATCCTCACCGAAAGCCCTTGGTGTTATGGCTTAATGGAGGTAAGCATATGGACATCGATATTTTAAAGACAACAAAAACAGGCTATTTATGCATGCTAGAATTCCTACTACCTTTTGTTGCTACTGTTACTTATCAAAAAAAGGTATCACCCAGTATTCCAGTTGCTTGAAGTAATGGAAAACAAGGCCATAGTTCAGAAATACTTCCGCTTTTGATTGATTTTGATACTTACATATCCTTAAATTGTATGTGGTTTTTATTATTTTGTTTAGAAGAACCTTTAAACTAACTTTTGGAGTGAATTAGACGGTGCTTGTCTCTGTCTCCTATTACAGAAATTGACAATGCATAAACATATTATATTTGTGAAATTCTGTCTCAGGACCAGGGTGTTCTTCTGTTGGCTATGGGGCAACACAAGAGATTGGCCCTTTCTTAGTTGACAACAATGGACGCGGCCTTAAATTCAATCCTTTCTCCTGGAATCAAGGTTAGAGGTTAAATTTGTCTCCATCAATTAATGTAGTTTTAGAAAATAAGGGTTACGTGTACCCCATGTATTAAAATTAATTAATTTTTTACGTGATGAATTTGTATAAAAAATTAATAAACTCTAAAAATATCGATGAACAATAATGTTGTAAATTTATCATGAATATTGTCATAAATATTGATGACTTTTTTTTTGAGATTTTACACCTTGATGGACTTAAGCTCATATTCCAAAAGGACCAAAACTTGCCATATAACAATTATATATATACACACACGCCTAAAGTTTCGATTAATTGATACAAGAAACACTAGTTTTTAACTTTATTTGTTTGCCCTGGATTCCTCATCCCAGAAGGACATAATTGGAATACTTTGATAATTAAGTACATTTATGCAGATCGACTCCAAAAATTATAAGTTACATCATTGAGCAAGCATCTGTTTCGAAGCAGTGAGTTAGCTATATTTGGGACGCTGACGATGCGGCCCAAATTGATAAGAAATGACCCAGTTCAAATAGAGAACTTCTCTACTTGCTTTCTTCTTTCTTTCTTCCTTTTTTTTTTTTCCTCTCTTTGTTTCATTTTCTTTTTTTTTTTTTAAAAAAAAACCAAAGTGTCTTGAGTCAATATGATTATAAGCCATTTTGAATTCTACTCTAAACATTATATGCTAAGTCTTAGATAAGACTATCTTACCATAAATTTATGGTAAAATGTATAATCTTGTGATGAATTTTTTATTTTTAAATACACAAGTGTCTAATAGTTTATTTATGGTGGCTTCGAAAATTATTATTTTTTTAAAAAATTATTCTTAATAAATTATTAGTCATATTCCAATTAAAAGGTCATAATCAATATGAATTGTAGTCATATTTTTAATATTAAAAAGGTTACCTAAAAAGAACTCGTCTCACACTAATTTAAAGTGAGACAATCTCACCCTAGAATTTGTGAAAGATATATTTGTGTATATTTAAATTATTATAAATGTATGTTTCATTGTTTTCAGGGTTTTTGCTAGTCATAAATTATAAAATAATATTATTTAGTTATATATTTTTTTTCATAAATACAGAATTACATATAAAATATGCATTCTCTATAAGGGGTGATATGCATGATTAATTAGAGGTCACAAATAGCTAATAAATTTTATATTCAATCTTCTTGTTGATAAATATGTCTAATTACTAAAAATATTTATTTATACTAATAAAAGCATAGATTTTTAGATAATTAAAACAATAATTAACCATATTAATTTGAGACACACGATCATGATTTATTTAAAAAGTGATTAACCATGCAGCTTGGGTGGAACTACCCCATACGTGCTTATGATTATGAACAAAAATGAGGTCCCATGGTTGAGCCAGCTTGGCTAACCTATATGAATTTTTGTGCCTTGCGTCATCTAGTACTGATATGAATAAAACGAGAATATTCAAAAGAACCAAAAATTAGTTGAATCTTTAAAGCTTTCTTGTTCTTTGTTCAATTGTTCTCCTCAATCTGACATAAACCTGGTGCAATTAATATGATAAATACTGCATGCATGTACAGAAGCCAATATGCTGTTCTTGGAGTCTCCTGTTGGAGTTGGGTTTTCGTATACAAATAGCAGCAAAGATTTCGACAAAATTGGAGATGATTTTACAGGTGTGGTGATATATATCTCTGATATCAGGCGGCTTCTATATATACATGCACTTATATATGGCTATGCTAGTGCTTTCCGTCGCGATTTTCGCTTTGTTGCTGTCTTTTTAGCCTTTCTGGCTTTCAATTAAAGGGCCTAATGGCCGCAATTTATCAAAAAATAAAATAAAATATGGCTATGCTATGATTTTTCCAGTCTTGTTCCGTCAGGGCCATTATTTACAAGGTTTTAAGTAATGCATGCTTTAACATATTACAGCAAATGATGCTTACAAGTTTCTTCAGAATTGGTTCCTCAAGTTTCCAGCATATCAAGGGCGTACCTTCTACATTGCAGGGGAGAGCTATGCAGGTATAGCTTGCCTTATATCCTCAAGAATGTTAAAATTCCTCCAATTCATTAACTTCTTTTTTACACCCGTCGATCAACATGGGAATTATAGATTAATTGGCTTCAGATACTAATTGCAGATGGTTTGTGTTGACAGGAAAATATGTGCCAGAGTTGGCTGAACTCATTCATGATAGGAACCACAACTCTCGTATCTACATTCACCTCAAGGGCATCTTGGTACATACTAGATACTCACTCCATCCCAAAATAATTGTAGTCTTTAAAATTGTGTCGAGTCAAATTGTCGAAATTCTGAGAATTAGTTTGTCAACGTACAATACAATCATTTGTTATACTATATATAAAATTATTACCTAGATTCATAGCCACGAAATGGGGTGGTAATTAACAAGAGTAGCCCTGTAACATGAAGGTAATTTCTTGATTACCTGATGATGGTAATATAGCATATAACTGGCTTAGTTGATGAAGATTATATATATGTGGACATACATGCAGATGGGAAACCCAGAAACATCAGACTCAGAAGACTGGAGAGGGCTGGTGGACTATGCATGGAGCCATGCAGTGGTGTCAGATGAGACTCACAAAATAATAAAATCAACCTGCGATTTTGACAGCAACGATACATGGAGCAATTCAAACTGTACCCAAGCAGTTGACGAGGTCCTACGACAGTACAAGGAGATTGACATCTACAGCTTGTACACTTCTGTTTGCATGCCAAACTCTACCTCTAATTCTTCTGCCTCCATGGAAGTTATGTTCAAAGCTAACTCCAAGATGGTGAGATCACTCATTAATCAATTCACCTATTTTAATTTTCTGATCAAAATATGTATAACATCATATATATCTGTCAACTAAGTACACATAACACATCTGTTTTGATAAGACATATTATTGACTTCAACTTTGTTTCGATCGTAATGTTTACAAAGATGCCGAGAATCATGGGAGGATACGACCCTTGCTTGGACGACTATGCCAAGACTTTTTACAATAGACCAGATGTGCAAAAGGCCCTCCATGTTAGCGATGGACACCATCTCAGGAATTGGAGCATTTGCAAGTAATTACAATATGCCTTGAAGTTGTATTTATGATCGAATTGCTTAATTTAAGGCCCAATTTGGCATAATCTAAATTATACCCTAAATATGGTATATGTATACTTTGTTTAATCAACTGATCACTTTTTAAAATGTGGGTGCAGCTTAAGCATATTTGGAAACTGGTCAGAGTCGAAGCCAACAGTCCTTCCAATATACAAAAAGCTAATTAAGTCAGGATTAAGAATATGGGTTTACAGGTACCGTGGCTGATACTTCATATACATCTATAGAAAGTTTGTTCTTCAATTTATTTGGTACTAAATCGAAAATCCTGAGGGGGGAAATGCCTTATTACTATATTGTTTCAACAGTGGAGATACAGACGGAAGAGTTCCAGTGCTGTCTACAAGATACAGTCTGAATGCTCTTGGACTACCAATCATTAAGTCATGGAGGCCGTGGTACCATGACAAACAGGTGCATTTTTCCTTTGCTTTTTAACATTACTAATTCTTTTCTCGGTTTAATTTCACAAAATTTACTTGTACAATTGTACCCGACAAGGTTTAAACGATTTAAATATGGACAATGGTATACATCTTGACTCAAGATGGTTAATAATCATCTTGAATTGTCTACATTTCACATTTTGTTAATTTTTAATATTATTTCTCTAATAATTATGTATATTTATCAACCACAAGAGTATAATACTTATAGCTAGGTCAAAAAATATAAATAATAGCTAATTTTATTAATCATAGTAGAAAATACACATTTTATGCATATTTTTATATTTATGAAAAATATAAATAAATAAATATTTTTATGTTATTTATAGGTTATAATAACGCTCAAAGTAATGAAACATAACTTTATAATGATTTAGATATACTTACATTTAATTTTATGAGTGATTTAGGTGAGATATAAGAATCATCTTGCATCAAGAGTTTATCATTTTGAATTGCGTTAGATATACGTACACTATGGGCACCATTACTTTCTAGTAGAAAATTTGCGTACATCCCATTTAGGTTCATGGTATTTATAAATCTAACCTCTAATATTTTAAAGTTAATATTTACTCATTCTAACCTTTTGAACCAATTTATGATGAAATTGGTTTGCTGAAATGACGATAGTTTTAGCAAACAAATTTCATTAGATATCATACATTCACCAGAAAAAGCTGCTAAATTTAATAGAACAGTATTTAACTGAAGTTTGTTCAAAAGCTTATATTGGGTAAATATTGACTCAAAAATATAAAGTTAAGTTTATAAATGTTATAAACCACAAGTGAGGTATATGCAAATTTCCCCTTTCTGACATACTAATACGGAGAAAACTTTCACATTTATGTTTCCTATAATTTTATAAGCATAAAGATGAGAGATATTGTCAGAAATCAAGGACTTTTTGGTCCTTATTTTGTTTAATTATGAGCAGGTAAGTGGATGGTACCAAGAATACAAGGGGCTGACGTTTGCAACATTTAGAGGAGCCGGACATGCAGTACCCATCTTCACCCCAAGCAGCTCCCTGGCCTTGTTTTCCTACTTTCTACGAGGAGAATCCCTCCCATCTTCACGTTAAAACATCCCCTTATAAAACTGTATGCCACCATAATATATATATAACTATGCAATTTTGTTAGCTAATCAAGTTTGATCCATAATCAAACACATAATACATATTGAGTTTGATGTACTACAATTAAGTGATTGTCATTTACATTGATGATCAATACGTTTTTAATTGGGACTGAATAACTCATCTTGGATGTTCCCTGACAACTTGTTATTGGCCAGGAAGTGTTTTTGTAGTTTTTCCAAGTTTTTGAATTGTAGGAGGAATATAATCCTTGTTGTGCATCAAGTTATATATTCATCAAATTTAGAGGTTCAAAGGCATTTCCTGACAATTGTTCATTGAAACCAATCACTTTAGCTTGCCTCACTTGCAATTTGTATAGCTGCTTTGAAGTTGAGTATTCCATATACTTGGGGAAAGTGCAAACCCATGTTTGATTTAACTTGACAGTTTACACATATTTGTTCAGGATAAGGTTTATGCCCTGTGATATGGGATATTGTTAAATTTGGGGTGACAAAAAATGAAATAAAATTAGGGAAATTGGAATTAATAAACCAATCTATAGGTATGTTTGGATCTAATGAACCAACTTCAACTTTAATTTTCAACGAATTAACCTTAGCAATATATTTTTTTCCAACAAATCACCACCGTGTCCAACCCGTCGAAATTAGGACGTGGCGGTGACAATAACTTATGTGACAATTGTTTAAGGAAAAAAATAGGGCATGTTTTTTGCTCACTTGGCTAACCAACTAAGTATTTTCCATTTTTTCTCCCCCTTTCTCCTCCCCCAACTTCTCCCTCTCCTTTTCTGCATAACAGCCCGAACCCCTCCCCCAACCTTCTCCTCTCACTTTCTCTCTCACATCCAGCCCCACCAACCCACCAAATGACAGTGTGTTTTGTGCGATCATGGTAAACCGGATTTTTGGCAATATAGATAGCCGCTTGGCTGTCACATTTCACTGGAATTGGGATGACCTCTGTCACAGTCAGCTCATGTAGGATCCAACTCAGCCATGCCAACTCTGGTACTAACCTCCGGATGCTTCTATACTCTGCCTCAGCGGAAGACAAACTCACAAATTGCTGCTTTTTAGATTTTTCCAAGAGATCAAAGTTTTCCCTAAAAACACCACAAAGCCGCTTACTGACCTGCGAGAGTGAAGACAAGATGCCCAATCTGAGTCACAGTAAGCTATCAAATCAGTAGCAGAATCATTATGTAACATAACTCCAAGAGAAGGACTCCCCTTTAGATACTTGAGTACATGTAAAGCAGCTCGAAAATGTGGAACTCTAGGGCTTTGCATGTATTGACTCAGATGTTGCACGACAAAACAAATGTCAGGTCTAGTATGCATCAAAAAATTTAGCTGTCCTATCAATTGTCTATATAAAGTTGGTTTTTCAAATAACTCCCCTGATGTAAAAGACAACTCGGAATTGAGATCCAAAGGGGTCACTACTGGTTATGCATCTTTGCACCCAAAATCTTCTATGAGATTTTTGGTAAATTTCTGCTGAGTTAATAGAAGGCCTTGGGAACACCCGAGAACTTCAATTCCCAGGAAGTAACTTACTTCACCCAAATCTTTGATCTTGAAGGTCTTGTCTAAATGTTCTTTGATGCTTTCAATCTCCCTTTTATCATTTCCAGTTATGAGAATATCATCCATGTATACTGCAAGAAAAACAACCAAAGAACCCTCTTTCTTCCAAAACAGTGAGTAATCATTTTCAGAATGGTGATATTTTCTTGCATAAAGGGTTTCAGCTAACTTGGCATACCATTGCCTAGAAGCTTGCTTCAACCCATAAAGAGATTTGGTCAATTTACAAACTGGATTAATGACATCAGTAGATAGGCCTGGAGGGAGTTTCATATATATTTCTTCGTGAAGATCACCATGCAAAAAAGAATTATTAACGTCTAATTGATGCAAATGCCAGTTTTTCTTTACCGCGATAGCCATGAGAGCCCTAATAGTTATCAATTTAACAACAAGAGAAAAAGTTTCTGTAAAATCCACTCCCTCTTTTTGAGTGAAACCTTGAACAACCAATCTAGCTTTAAGCCTCTCTATAGTCCCATCTGCCCTATGTTTGACTTTATAAACCCATTTACAACATATTGGCTTTTTTCCCGGAGGTAAGGTAACAATCTCCCAGGTATTATTTGTTAAAAGGGCTTGAAATTCATTTTCCATTGTCTCATGCCAACGAGGATGTGGAGAGGCTTGAGTATAAGACTCTGGCTCTTTATAGCTAAGATTTTCAATAAGAGTTTGACTGGAAGTATTTAAAGCATAGGTAATCAAAAGAAGAAGGTTGTCAAGCAAGGTTAGTGCAAGTAGCTAAGCAAAGACTTGGATGATCTTCATCCTTGGCCAAACATGAATAGTCTTTCAAATAAGAAGGTGCTTTACGAATCCTAGTAGACCTTCTAACAGGAGAAATATGTTTTGTCCTATCCAACAGACCACTACCATGGCGAGGACCAACTTCAGAACCAGTGGTAACAGACTAGGGAAGTAAATTTTGAGTATTAGGACCTTCACCTTCTGGGGTAAGGGTGTCTTCCCTATTTTGACCAATAGAATTATCTTCACCAGAATCCCCTCCATGTTGGAAATAACTTTCAGGAATAAAATCATAAGCTTGCTGGCTCTCATTAGCATGAGGTGGGTTAGTTCCAAGTTTGTTAGAAAAAGGGAAAATGTTTTCACAAAACTTGACATCTCTCATACTAGAAACTGTTTTGACTCTAAAGACATAACCTTATAGGCTTTCTTGCCCATAGGATATCCAAGAAAAACACAAGGAACGGCCCGAGGCTGAAATTTATTTCTTCCTTGTTTTAAAGTAGAGACATAGCATAAGCACCCAAAGATTCTCAAGTTTATAAGATCTGGTAGCTTATGATTCAAGACTTCAAAAAGGGACTTGTTACCCAACACAGAGCTAGGCATTCTATTTATTATGTATGTGGCTGTCATCAAACAATCTCCCTAAAACTTGATGGGCAAATTAGATTGAAATAAGAGAGAACAACTGACTTCTAGAAGATGTTTATGTTTTCTCTCAACCACCCCATTCTGCTGGGGTGTTTGGACACAACTTGTTTGGTGAACAATACCATGGTCAGCAAAAAAATCTTTGGCCTCATAACTAAGACCCAACTCTAGGGCATTATTAGACCTAATGATTTTAATACTTTTAGCAAACTGGGTCTTAACCATTAAGACAAAAGACTTTATCAAGGATAGAGCCTCATTCTATGTCACCATTAAATGAGTCCAAGTACTTCGAGACAAATCATCGACTAAGGTACGAAAATATCATGACCAGTATAAGTTTTTACAGAATAAGGCCCCCAGACATCAATGTGAATGAGATCAAACATTTGGGTACTAGAAATCTTACTATATAGGAAAGGCAGTCTATGTTGTCTTGCTCTAGGACAGACACCACAAAACAATTGAGCTTTATTAGTACAATCTGTAGCACAACTTGTCAACTATAACATCCTCAATTTATTCAAAGGAATATGCCCAAATCGATTGTGCCACAAGAAACAAGATCTTCATATTCTTGAGTTATTTGTGTTTGCAAGAAAATTAGAGCAATAGATTGAATTAAAGACAACATATGTAACTGTTGTTTTCTTTGGACAGTTCACATCCTTATGATTTTCAAGAATTTTTCCAAATTCTTCATCAAGAACATAGAGTCCCCGAGATGATATACCAAGCACTAGAGACCTCCTCAGAGAAGGGCCTTGCAAAGTGCAAGTTTCAGGTGTGAACACCACACTACAATTGAGCTGTTCACTAAACCTTTTAACTTATATAAGATTGAAGGAGAAAAAAGGAACGAGCAGAACATTTGTTGAAACAAAACCATCTCCCAACTTGTAATCACCATAATGAGTAACTTGCACTTTCTGATCATTTGGCAGGATAATAAAGATGTGTCTACTTAAAGATTTTAAGTTGGTGAGACAATCTCTATTGTTTATCATATGGTCAGAGGCACACTGGAGCTCTTTTTCTATTATTTCTTTCTGTTATATCCGAAGAGGAGGAAAGAGAAGACTTAACAGAATCAATAAGCCAAACACGATTATGAACTGTAGACAGCAAACAAGCATGATCAGGAGGAACAGTAGTAATACCTGCCATGAAGGCCGAGTTCAGCTCAGATTCTTGAAGAGATGTTTCCTTCTTCGAGTCGGCCTGAAGCTCAGCAAGGAAGTTGATCATCTGCTTGGACTGTCCATGGTCTAACCCAGGGAAAGTGAAGTCCGGAGATTCCAGGATTGGTGCTTGCGACCTACTAGAGGCACCATCATGTTGTGCAGCATTTGCAAATCTGGAATTCTGAGGATTTTTGTTCTTGTTTCCATTACCTTGACCTCCCTTCTCATTCTTGCTAGGATATCCAATAATCTCGTAGCACCTCTCTCTGGGATGCCTAGGCCTCTTGCAATAACTACACACCGCAACTTCCTTCTTGGGTTCTTGTTTTCTTTGAAAACCAGAATTCTGCGAGAAGGAAGCTTGGAAAGAAGCGCTATCGAAGAGGAATTTGGAAGCTTAACTAACCTGTCTTTGTCGTTCATCTTGCAGCATAATAGCATATACTTGACTGATATTGGGGAAAGGACGCATAATAAGAATGTTTCCCCTCAAGATGGTGTAACTCTCATTCAAACCCATTAGAAATTGGATGACCTTTTGATCTTTGACATAACTTTGGAGGGCATCTTTGATCTTTATAGGGTCACACTCACACTTCCCACATCCACAGTGAGGAATTCCTCCAACGAGCGCCACTTTATCTCGAATTTTCTTGCACTTAATGAAATACCCAGCGATGTCAAGATTATCTTGTGCAATGCTGCTCACAAATTGTTGGAACTGGAACATCTTCGCCTTATCAGATTGTCCATATCGCTCAACCAGTTCCTTCCACATCGAACTGGGAGTCTCCGAGTACAAGACACTCTCCCTGATGTTCTTGTCAAGAGAATTGAGAAGCCAGGATATCACCATGTCCTGGCATCTCTTCCAATAGGACAAAAGAGGTGAGTCGTTTTTTGGTTTCTTGTAAGATCCGTCGACAAAGGCTAATTTATTTTTGGTTGAGAGGGATATGGTTACCGACCTTTTCCAATTCTCGAAATCTTCACCACTGAATGGTTTGGAGACGAGGGATTGGTCGGGATGGTAAGAGGGGTGGATGAAAAGTGGGTCGGATGGTTCCAAAACCACATATGTCCTGGATTCTCCCATTGATGAGAAATGAGAGAGATTCGCAGAAGCAGGAAGGAGAAGACAGAAGAGAAGAAAAGGATGAGAACCTGAGAAGAAGCCCCAAAACATATATCAGCTGCGCTCTGATACCATGAAAACTTCTGTTCAGGAAGAAGAACTTAGAAAGAGAAACTGGATGAAGAAAGAGAAAGAAGAAAGGAATATGTGATATGTGAGATAATCAGTTCATCTGAGAGAACAAACCTAAGAGAGACTATATACTAAACAAAACAAAGACAAAAACGAACTAACCCAAAGAATAAAATAGGCCCAAAACAGACAGGCCCAAATACATATTAACATACATAATCCAGCAAGAACGAGCACTTTATAAAGACGCACGTGGCTTTTAACTAGTTTTATTGATGCAGGACTTCGTTATGTTTTCAAATTAAGAATTTAAGATCGGGCTATTTTATTAATTAAACAATGATCAGAAATGTGAAAAAAAAGAAATACATACTTGCATTGTTTTTCTCCGAGATTAATATAACGTTACTCACTAATCATCCCTTGCTATTAGGCTAGGGCTCCTCATCTCATCTTTACCATTCACGGTTCGAATCTTGGGGCTGGGGGCACTAAATAGAGGTCCGAAGAATTGGATTACGTACTTAGATAAAAAAAAAAAATGTAAAGTTACATAATCCTCCAAGTGCATGGAATTTTACCCCCTTTATATCTCAACTTATTCTAGCTTCTTCTATTTAGCTTGGACTTTTGGAATTGAATGAAAAAAGTGAAGAAAGTAAAAGTGAATAACGCATAAGATGCCTTTCATCATTGTTTGATTATTGACAGACAGAGGAGTTAGGTGACAGTGATGAATAAAAATGACCGCATACCAGCATATCTCCATAGGCCCCGTCGAAGAAACAAACCCAATTTTGAGAGAATCACGTTGTCACTGTAGCCAACTGAATTATAAAAAAAAAAAACAAAAAAAAGGGACCAAAATTTCCAAGTTTGAAGCAAATACAGGCCAGTATTCCTACACTGTATTACTGTATGAGGTCTTCTGATGAACTTTACAATAGGGTTAAAACTGTTGATCAATATCTTACGGCGTGTATATATGTGAACTCGTTTGCAAACTAGGAGGAAACAAGGTAGCAGAGTTGTTGGATTCAACAAATACAGCTCCTCAATATGTAAACTCATTTGTATTGTCAATGCCAAACTAAGCGTCGCCTAGGCAAAAATTACTCAAAAGAACAAAACAACGTGACAAATATCAGTTATATGCTTAGTAAAACTAATTATAATTTAAGTCGAATAATGTAAGAATAGATGATAACCAAGATATAAGTAGGCAGAAAAAATTAAAGAGAACGACGAAAACATATTCTAAGCCCAACAACACTCAACTGGCTCTTTGGACAGGCCAAAATTCTCCATGGACAAGTGTTAATCAGTACCATGAACCTGATACTGACGGGTCTCCATTGAGTAGAACTGATTATTAATAAGTCTTGGAAGATAGACCCTGTTACTCATCCCAACCTCTTTTGCAATGGTTGAAATAGATGATGATTAGCTAATGAAGAAGACATGTTTTCCTAAGCTTTCAACCTCAACCCAACTCTCACTCCCTTTATCGAACCTAAACACCTGGATTTAATCTCCCAATCTCCCAATGAATACGGAGAACAAGTGTCCATCACACTCAAGCCGATGGATCTAATGAAACTCCATTTCTTTAGTTTGTGGTTATCGATAAACCTACCAAGTTGATTTAGATCCCGTCAATTTGAACACTCGAAGATACCCCTGGTCATCAAGAAAGTAGAAGCCTCCCTTGTGATATATGGAGTGGTAATTACTTGGTTCGAACTCGATTTGTTGATTGTCAAACTCAGCATACTCCCAGGTTTGGGAGCTAGGTTGAATGTAATAAATATGTACTTCTTGTTGGTATTTACATATTCCAACAGTCATACAATCAGAGCAACCAGGGGAAGTTGAGAACCCTATACTCGAGGAATGTTGCATACCCTTAATAGGAGGAAACTCCCCCTAACTTTGGTGAAGAGATTGAAGTATTTAAAGGTTTTGCTTCCAGAGTCTAGAACTAGCCAACCATCCTTGCAGTGTTGTATAAAGAAACCACCTTTAAGTGGTCTACGGCTAATGATGGAGCTGAAATTGTTTCGAGTAGGGTCCATTACTTGAAATAACCCTCCATTGTTTTTAAGGTGAACAAACAATGGCGGTGAAGTCTCGTAAGTTCTCCTCTAGTTCCACCAGTCAGGAGGAAGTGCAGAGATTGACAACTCTTACAAGTCTTTCGGAAGCTCATATAAGCAAAATAATCAAGATAATTTGAAATTAATGCCATGACATCTACGGGCAAACCATCCAATATGTTTCCCTTGGCTTTATTCTGGTTTGGCAGATCCTTTGCTTAAGCAATTTGAGCAATTTGATTGAGGTTGTTGTTGACTTGTTTAATACTAGGTTTACGCAATGACCTTGTTGATGATTTGTCATGTTAAATGTGACCAAGAGAAGTTAGACTTAGAGAGTAAGTAAAACAATTAACCATTAGTAAAACTCAAAATGGTAATTAACAAATAATTTGTATATATACCTGGGTTGTTGTGGGATGAACCAGAAAGGCAAAGCCCAATTGGTTTGCAAGGTTGGGCATGGTGAATAGACTGTGAAGGAACAATCTTCCAGCTTGTATTGATACAGAGTGTTCTGAACACCATGACCATGACCATTAGCAAGGGGATAAAAAACAAAATCGGCTTCAACTTGAGTAGTTGCCCAATGCTATGAACAAGTACCAGCTTCAAACCTTAGAAAAAATGCACGATCATGTTCATCGATCGCCATGTGCACCTTCACTATGTTGAATTCAGTGACAAAGATTTGTTGAGTGTTGCCCTTCCCTTTCTTGAAAATGTTGGGGTGTTGCATAAATGGGGAGGGACGATATAGGCTTGGGTAGTGGAATTCACCCCTTAAATAACAATTGCCTTACACTCGGAAATGTAAGAAAAAGGCTTCTTCTATATTCCATTACTTAGTACACCCCTAATCATTCGAAGTTTGAGAGTAACATAGAAATTTACTCTATGGAAATGGAGTGGAATGACTTCACTTTTTGAGTGAGATTACTTTCATACCAATGGAGGATTACATTCAGTTGAGATGAGATGATTTGAAAGCTTGCTCGAGGTCTCTATCTATAGTAGGAGGAGGAAGGAGCAATACCACAATTTTAGTTGGTTCTAGGGGCTTGACACGAGCGTAGCAAAGAGCACAGGAATTGAATTGTGTTGACGAGCAAGGTCGTGTTCTAGAAAATGGGTTTCATGTTGAGTCTTTTTTATAGGATTCCCTGATTTTTCACCCTCGAAATTGCTAATTATGGTGTCTATTGATCACGTTAATCATGATCCACATGTTAATTACCTACAACTAATTCACGCACATATCTTTTTGCTAATCTTTGAGGTTAAACAAATCTCATTTCAGAAAATTCAGTTATTAAATTAATAAAAACTGGATTTCTATTTTCTCAAAAAAAAACTTTGTAATTTAATTAGTGATTCAGATTATAATTATGGACCAACTCTTTTTTATAATACACAAACAATTCATTTTTTAGTTTCATCATGTAAATTTCATGTAAAATATGCAATTTAACTTTTAAGTAGCTAATCAAACACATTTCATATAAAAGATAAAGTAAAAGCTAAGTAACGTAAATGAAGCCTAAAAATACAAAAAAAATTACACTGAGGTTTGTGATAATTAGTTTTCTGGCCCACAATTTTCAAAAATAATTTGTGGGTGCCTTAATTTATGAGTCTAAAAATAATTTGTGGGTGCCTTAATCTTCTAGCCAAAATTGCACTAGAGACTCTACTTTTTTAGGTTTTGTGTATAGAAAAGATTGTGCTACCTAAAATGGCCTCATTTCTTCTTCTTCTTCTTCTTCTTCTTCTTCTTCTTCTTCTTCTTTCCATGGTTAAACCTCCATAGCCATTAGGCATCACCATCCTTCTTCTTTTCCGTTCCCAATACCAATCAACCCTCCATGAACCATACTTCAATATGCTTAGGCTCGATATTGGAATTTGGAAAGGATAGAGTACTCAAAAATCAACGATTGGCGTATTGAGGAACTGGGCTTTAGGCACTCGCCACTCAGCAAAGACCCACTTCAAGGCTTCCACAATCAACATCCTCATATGCCCACACCGCACCCATCATCATAGTCCCTTCTTCATTTATTCTTGTAGTTATTTAACAAACCTTCTTCTGCCCCTTTTTGATACCACCATTCACCATCGTTTCCAGATCGAAAAGAACAAGAAAATTGGACATCTCCAACTAACATAATCATAATCAGTTCATATGTTTTGGCCACTCAACAATGGAGGAAGACAATTTCAAGTTTATGAAGAGGTAGAAGAAGCCGATTAGAGATACGTAGATTGGAGTGACAACAACCGAAAATTAGTATTTTTAGAACTTGTAATTTATATTCAAAGTTTTATTACAAATTTTCATTCAAGGTTTTGATTCCTACTACTGTTTAAATCAATTTTGAGTTCATTTTCCGCTATCATTCGATTTCTGGGTTGATGTTCAATTTAATTTTCTAAGTTGTAATTTCAAATTCAGTTATTGGATTCTAATATACTGTACTTTGAGAGCATTGTACAAGTGCTGAACCTTTTTATTAGACAATAATATACTGTACTTTGAGGTTGTTGGACAATAATGTATGTGAAATGTTTCTGGCGGAGGTTGATTCAATAGCAATTTTACATAGTAGGCTGAGGAGCAAAAGAATTAAAATATTCACGAAATTAATATCATATAAGCACATTCAAATAAGCAAGGATAAATTTTATTCGCTTTTTAAAGAATAACACCGTTAGATTAGCACAAAAATGGAGTAATTAATGATGTGTTTAAATATTTTCTTTTAAAAAACAAAATAAAACTCATTCGCATTTGCAAACATGACATTCGTTTAGTCAAGATTTTAAATTTTCTGCCACTTAGTACCGCCACCGATACTACTACTGTCGGAATCATTTGAATTGCACTATTGTTCAACACTCCCAAGTTCAGTGCATTAGTGTCCAAGAAATATGTTCGGTGCATTACTGTCCAATAACCTTAAAATACATAATTGGTCGATCTGGGTTCTTGATTTAATCTGGGTTTCTGAATTTAATTATTTGTGTTTGTTCATGCCCCTTCTCCGCTATTGCTCCCGCTTCGTGCTGCTCTGCCTGTACTATTGTTGTTGTTGTTGTGTCATAACAATAGTCGTTCTCTTTATGCCTCTGTCACATCTAACAGACTAACAAAAAAAGAGAGAAATATATACCCAAATACATGACAAGGGGAACAACCCTATCCATCTTAAGGTAATGTATAGAAATGGATGAACTTTTCAAATGCATATTAGTTGTTCGATGAAATGTCTCACAAAAAAACATAGCACCAAGATTGATTTAAGAGCATAATTTGTTCATTCTCACTAGTTGAGGGCTCTTTGATACATCCTATAGTTGTTCTTGGGTTTTTTTTTTTTTTTTTGGGAGTTAGGAATTAAGAAAATTGGACCAGAAAAGGTACACTATGGAGTTGAGAGTATTGTGGTGTTTAAGATATATCTAGGGTGAAAAGCAACTCAGGAAGGTAATGTACGTTCATAGAGGTTTGATTGGTGTTAGGAGGGAGAATTAGAAGAATGGTGATGACTATGAAGGTTCAACTTTGGAAATAAGAAGAAGCAATATGGGCATTTTGGGTAGCACAATCTTTCTTTTACTCAAAACAATGGAATCTTGGTGGAATTTTGGCATGAAAAAGTCTTGGTGGTTAGAAAGTTTTAGCCTCATAACTTAAGTTACCCAAAAATTATATTTGAAATTGTAGACTAAAAAATTAGTTATCGTACAAGGTAGGCCACCTCATTGTAAATTTTTGTCTAAAAATACTATGATTAATGGGTTGATCAAATAACAATAATAAAATAATATAACAAATAAATTTGCATGGGTGTTCCAACTTCCATTCAATAGTTAGAGAATTGTGTGTAACAGTATTATAACATTTTAGTCAATTTACAATATAAGAAATAAAGAAAATCTTGTCTATTAATAATAAAAATTAAAATTAAAAAATGACATTAAGACACCTTATATTTTGTCAGAATAATTGTTTAGTCTCTGAGTTTTTAAAAATGATTTCATTCCGGAATGGTTTATAGTTCCAGAATGAGTTCCAAAATTATGGAGCTTACAAAAATTATTTTGCCAAGAAATATAATGGAATGTTGGTGGAGTCATTAGAATGAGTTCCAAATTCCAACCATTGCACATGCACTAAAGAACATTTTCACGCTACCAAACGTCAGCTCCGGTGAGAAGAAAGTAGTCAGCAGTGGCAAGATTATTGGCAAGAAGGGACCAAATAATTAGTATATATGCCTCAAATCATTTTCCAAGGTTTAGAGGCCAAATAGTCATTTCCATAGAATTGAGGTTACCTCAATATAGTTTTTGATATCCAAATAAAAAGTATGAAATGATTAAATTATAGTAATGAAAAAAGTTGATGAATGCTTTGTATGAAACTCTATAAATAGTTTTTTTTTTTGGTTATTGGCTAACGAAAGTATCAAAAACTATATTATTTAACAACAAATATGAAAATGATATTGTCCGAATATAGTGTATGAATAATAAAATTATGTTTTTATCTGTTCCAATAATGGAGAGATAAATTTTATTTTTGGATTTATTACTACTCATCCATAATTAAACATTCTAGAAAAATAATTATTGTGGTTAGAACATATGACTATGACCCAATCAAAATATTTGTGAAATAAGCTACTCCTAGAAGTAATATAAAATGTTTTATCATTTGATCAGTAATTTGATTAAATGTGAGGAAATATAATTTTATTAAGAAATAAAAAGTATCCAAAAAATTCAATTAAAATTAACTACCATTAGTGAACTTACATATAACTAAATTAACATCGATGGTAATTTATAAATGTAAAACAAATAGTATAAATTCTTTTATACGAATATTTATTGCATAACATAATAGCTAACCAAATACAAAAACGCAAATTCTAGCGTAAGACCGTCTCATGTAAATTTATCGTGAGTCGGACTCCTTATAGGATGACATTTTTAATATTTTACTATGACTAATAAGTGATATTAGAATGACTTTTTAACATGAATATGACTAATAATTTATTATGTGGTGACTTTTATGTGAGTCAATTCAAATAAATTATTAGTCACTCATCTATTGATAAACAGTCACCACAAAGTTATACGTATTACGATAAAGTTATGTTAAGACGGTCTTACACAAGAATTAGTGATACAAAAAAGCTAACTCTTACACACATTGTTGTCAAAATGTCGTACAAATTTTTTTTATTGTTAGGTAATATTATTTAAACAATTAAACAAACTAATAGATAAATTAGTATGTATTGGAACAAAAGTTTTATAATTATTAAAAATAATTCAATAAAGGTTAACTCATTAATTTTGGTACTGTTTAATTGAAAATTCAATATGATATAGTAAAAATTCATAGTACATATAAAACATAAATTTTCAATTAATAGAAAAATAAATTTCTTGGAATATATATTTATTTATTTGAATATAAATATGAAAAATATATATTGTACAAATAAATTACATAAAAATATGAAAGTTATTGTTCATTACGGATACTATATTTTTGAAAAATGAAGAAAAATTATTTGTTATTTTTTAAAACAATAGTTATGTTCATATATTCTATTTATAAGAAAATCTTACTTATTAAAATAGAACAATTACTTGAAATTAAAAGTTTGAGAATAATCATAAAATATGATAGGTATGAAAAAAAGAGTGTTGCTATATGTCTTGGGGGAAAACATAAGTTTGTTCTTGTATTTAACTAAAGTAATACTTATTATGATTTTTGACACTAATATTTTTTGATAGGTATTATTAATTATCAATTAAGAAGCTTAGAATGTGTTGGCTATGTCTACAATTACAAATGATATCCTAATTGAATGAATCCCACTTTTTAGGCATATTTTAGTAACTTTTTGGTAAATTTGAAACATTATGGTTAAAAATAATATTTCTTACAATTTATATGTGGTATATTATAGTTATAGAAATTAATCGCGTCATTTTCTTTCAATTTAATGTATAAATATATAATTTTTATACTGAGACAAGACATTTCTCTCAAGTATTTTACTCCAAAATCTATATTATTTCGCATGAAAATAATTGGTACCAATTAGTACGAACAATAGACTAGTTTTATATCAATCTAGACAGACAAGACACTTGGTTTTGCTACCCACCTGAATTATAGAGTCATAACCTTCTTTTAGGTGCTGGATTATTACAAAGTCAGATCTAAATAGCTTCTTTGGAGAAGTAACGTATCAAAATTACCCAGGTGCATTTTTTCAACAAGCTGATGGAATGAGGAATATTGACAAATATCATTCTTTGCATGATTGCATCATACAATATTTCCGCATAAGCAAAGACCTTTTCTTGGAAGAATGTGTGATGAGTTTTTACCTTACTCATATGTGAAACGTACTGCATGGCCAGCAGAGGCAATCTTGCTTAAGGAGCAACCTCTTTTCTCAGTCGTAATAAGCTTTGACTTCTTTGTATTATGTCATGATAACAAAACACCATGTCGAGGAATACATTTCTCATGTGGATCAACGTTTTTATTTTGATTGTTCGTTTTTAGCAAATTATATCTAGGTCTTAACCATCACCTTAAGTTGTTTGACTAGTGCCTCTTACACGTTGTACCAAAGCCCTTTTAATTAAGATAAGGGGCTTTAGCATTCACGATTCAAATTTAAAGGGCGAGTATTCACGTGAAGGACCATATTTTGATTGTAAAATCACTCTTCGACCTTTGACGACTATTTTTCATTTTGGAACCTACAAGCGCATGATGAACCTAGTGACGTTGGAAAGATGATTTCAAGGTAAATTCGTATTAGTCGTCTAGCCCATTCAAAAAATTCAGACGAAAAAATTATGGGTGTCATGTGGTTATTTTGAGATCGAACCACGACCAATAATTCGAAAATGGATCTAAATTTGAATCAAAATCGGATTCAAACAATAGAAAATTAAAGAAGATATATTGTGTCTGAATATATGATCAAATTGGCCAACATTAGGTGCAACACTGTGTTATTTTTACATCCCTTATTTTAGGCTTTTGTTTTTTTTTTTTTACAAAAAAGTAGGTTTTTTCAGTTTAGTTTAGTTTTTTTCCTTTTATTTAAAATTTATCAATTTTTTTTTTTACAACAAAGTTCATTAGAAAGTGTAAAAATTAGATTTTTATTTTCTAGTCTATTTTTATTTTGTTGATATGAGTTTTTAATTTATCTGATTTTGTTTTGTGTTATTTTTTCCTAAATTAAAAAAAAGAATGAAAAATGAAACATAATAATATCTTCCTTGTTTTCTTTGTGACAGCAAGGCATTCGAAGCTTCAAGATTTAGATCTGCACCATTCGTACAATGATTAATCGAGGGTTGAGGTGAAGCTTGGAGAAGAAGAAAGGCACGATTCAAATATTAATTGAAGAGGATGCAGCCAAATGAGGGGGTGGATGATTTTGAGGGATGACAACTCAGTTGATCCTCTTTTAGGGTTTGTATTTATTTTCATTTTAAGTTTAGATTTTAGTTTTAGAGATAACTTTCGCATGTTCATTTTCATCCAGTTTCTTCATTTTGTTCTTGTATTCAAACTTTAGATCTAGGGTTGGAAACGAACTTGCTCATGTTTAATGCTATATGTTTCAAAATTTTGTTGAGTTTCATCGTTTCTCTCTCTCTCTCTCTATTCATCGCTTCATTGATCTGTTCTCGATTATATTTCTAGGTTTTTGTTTGAATTTTCTTGGGTTTCATTTTTTTTGGGGTTGGTAATGTTATTGATTATGGGTTTTAATTAGATGCATTTTGTTTTTGGTTTATGGTACGCGACTTCTAGGTTCCAATGTGATTGCCTAAAATTATGGGTGAAATCAATTTTCGATCTAGGTTCTGCCTATATTTATAGGGTTGATAGTTTGGTGTTGGTCTGATTTAGATATGTTCTCTCTTTTTGATTTCACATTTGCTTAGTTGGTATCGGTTTTGTTCGAGCATTGACGCTTATTTGTTCATCTAAGTTTGGTTGTTGATTCTGGGTAGGTTTGGTTGAAGGCCAAAAATGGCCATTTGAATTAGAGAAACGAGAGAACTAAAGAGAAAAACATAATATATATGCATTGCTTATTTACATATTGTGAAAAGTAATTACAAAGAGGGATTTTAACCATTTATACAGAGGAAGAAGAGAAACAGAATTAAAGAAAATGAGTTGTAACAAACATCCTAACTAACTTACAACAGCTCATCTATTAATTAAATATTTCCTTCCTTCCAATTTCCCCCTCAAGAGCTTGGATGGTTGAGGGAACATTCCAAGCTTGTGTAATAGATGCCTATTAATGTTGATATGAGGGAAGAATCTTCGTGAGGACAATAACTAGTTGGTATTGAGTTCGAAAACTTCCATCATTTTGTCTCATGTAAAATGGAAATCCACTTCTATCTATTTTGTCTGCTCATGGAATACAAGGTATTAAGCAATATGGAGTGCTGATCGGTTGTCACATTTGAGTGTCAATGACTTAGAAATTATGACTCCCAATTCTTGAGAAGACTAACAAGCCACATGATTTCTGTTGTAACTTGGGCCATAGCTCTGTATTCCACCTCAGCCAAAGATCAAAAAACTCTAGTTTGCTTCTTAGATTTCCAACTAATGGGTGATTAATCAAGTAATACCACATAACCGGTAATCGATCTCCTGCTAAAAGGACAGGTTGTCAAATCTGAGTATGGAAAAACAATGAGCAATTGTCAGCTCCTCATAATGAAATGCTTTAACTAGAAGTCAAGATATTTATCGAAGAAGATGGTCCAAACCCACCATATAAGAAGTTGTAGGTGATTGCATGAACTGACCGTGAGTTTGTACAATAATAGAAATGTCAGGATGTGTGATTGTTGCACTACAGGGAGTACAATTGTTTGTCTCAGGGAGCTAAGTCTCACAAAAGTCTTGGTCAGTGTCCTTCCAATTTAAGCAGAAAACCAGGTGAATGATTTGGGTTCAATAAACACAATAAACTTGAAAGAAAACAATAAGGGAACAACCTCAAGGAATCTATAAACTAACATGCCAAAGATCATGAATTATTAACCATACACTAATCATGCACACATCGGATTAGGAAATCGATTCATTTTAGACCACCTAAGCCTTCTCTCGTAGGTCATTAAGTTAACTCAATTGCATTAGTTATTCTCACACAAACCAAAACAAAAGAATTACAATATATCGATTTTTCCCTTAATTGCAACCTAAATTATTCTCATATCTAAGTTGTTATCATCTAAATAAGTTACATTAGGCCTAACTTCCATTTCTCGAAGGTAACATAAACGTTAATTAGCATAAGATATGAGTCTCTCGAGCCTCACATCAACAACAGTTAACAACTTGATAGAAATTCGATGTATAAACATGAATTAATGCCAAAAGTATAATTGCAATTTAAAAGGCATACTAGTGGCACATCCCCAACCCAAGTTGGAGAATTTAGCCACTCATATTCATTAAGAAACAAGAAGAAAATTTATGAACAATGAACAAAACACAAACACAAGGAAGAGAGGAAGAAGAAATTGATACCAAAAACTTGAAATTAAACTTAATTTGATTTTGGAGCGTTACCGATCGCGTGGTGGAGTGATGATAGCTTGAGTGAATGAATGGATTCAAAATTCAACAAGAACAATGACCTTGAACACCCAAAGGTTGGATATGACCTTGAGCAAGGAGAACCACAACTCTAGGCCTAACGCCCCATCATGATGATCTAGGAAATTCTACCAATAATCACTAAAGGAATGACTTGAATCACCACCAAAATTACTTGGATAAAGATAACAAGGTTTGAGAGAAACACGGGGAAAACCCTTACAAATGCTTAAGCATCACAAAACCTAATCTAAATAATCTGCCTAGAAAAATGTGCTAAGGGGGGTATTTATACTAATGGGGGGGGGGGGTAAAACAGTAAAACACAATATTTAACACAAAAAATACGCGCAGGCAGGTGACTATCGCGGGTGCCACGGAGCAGGCGTAGTAGCAGTGGTATCCGGACAGCAGCAGGTCGCGGGTGTGACAGTGGGGATCGCGGGCGCGACCAAGCGAAGAGGGCTCAGGCGATTCGTTTCCGCGCGGGTTAGCGAGTGCTTGCTCTCGGTGTGTACTTTAATCTCCCAAAATTTGATGTCCATTGGAATTGTATTGAAGGAGTTATGATCAAAAGAGTGAAGGCACGTCCATTTCCACAACCCATGTTGACCCGTTTGCGCTTATTCTTGCCGAAAGGCTTCGAACCCTTTTAAAAGGCCCAAAGTTGGTCCCGATGAGGACCCGTAGCTCTACTCCCATGGTCTAGGGTCCCACTTGAAGTTGATACCACACCCAACGATGACCCGAATACGCCTCCAAGGTCCCGAGTCCACCTTGAAATGGACTCCACACCCAATCTTGGAGTTGTTTCTCTCTTGTTCTTTGGAGGGAGTGCGGAAAGACTTGAAGGCCATGGATTTTGGGAATCGGGCCCCAGCCCGATATGCTCCATACTTCCCTTCTTGAAAAAGAGTTTCCCTCAACTCTTGGGAGTTAAAATGAATGCACGTTCCCTGGCTCGGACAACCGTTGCACGAACCCTTCAACAAACCAATCATGACCATGCTATGAACTCTACCCTGCTTGAAGACATAGGAATTCTTGAGGAGGCTTGGGGGTTTAGGACAAAGGACGGAAGGAGGAAGCTTTTGTGGAGTTAGGGAACACTCAACCTCACTAAGCTTGCTACTCGGTAAATATAAAGATAGGGATCGCTTGCCCTCACTAAGAGCACACTCATCCCGTGTTTCGCTCGATAGGAGGTTCCTCAACTCAATTCCCACCCAGGTCTTATATTGATGTGGGTTTAAGGGATTCATGCAATCAAAGCCAAGTAAATGATCTTCACTCAACACACAATCCCACAAATTTTGCATATCGAACTTCACATAGTTCCCAATCAACAACATATCCTCGGATAACCAATGCCACCCAAATATCATGTATGGCATATTCAAATAATTCATATCATAACGACCAACATGCAAGCAATATTTGTTGATAGACGACACAACGACGATCTCATTAACATGGGAGGAACTAGAATCATGGCTCTATCAAACCCAAACTTGTCACTAGACACCAATCGAACACCAAGATTCTTAGCATTCCTCTCCAAGCATAGAGAATTTTCGATCAAGGACATCACACGCTCATAATGCAACTTATCACTCCAACAAACATTCTCAAACAACCAATGTCTCCCAAAGGCCATGCATGACTCACCCAAAGACTTTATGTCGCAACATCCAACATCCAAGCAAGTCTCAATGAATTTCATAGGTGAGTTTGAATTTACAAAATTCTTCCCATAGGGAAGATCATAAATGCCTAAGCCGTGAGAGGTGTTGGTGACAACTCCGTTGTTGCTTGACTCCTCAAAAAGCGACATCGAGAGGTTCATCGGAGCTTCTTATTGGGATTCTTCCGTAAGGACGAGAGGAAGGGCAAGATCGATGGTCTCATCCTCCTCTTGGCATAGAGCTTCAACAATATCGTTAATAGGCTCACACGGACCTAGGGAAGCTCCCTCGTTGGGCATAAGATTGACCATTGCTTGCTTAACTTCTCCGTTCCCACCAAGTAATGACTTGGTCTCATGGTTAACCTCTCGCTTGCAACTGTTAGGCAAGAATTATCGATCCATCAACCGCTTTAGCCGTGTCCATGAAATGATTTCCGATCGACCCTCCATAGTCCTTTGTAATTTGACGCTCTCAAACCAAAGAGATGCAGACTTAGTGAGTTTCGATCTTGCAATTTTGAAGGCCAGTTCATCGCTATACTCCTTAGCTTCAAAAATCTCTCCAAAATTTGTACCCATTCACGATAATCATCAGGGTCGGCATAGCCATTGAATTCCGAAATTTTGCTCTTGACATCATGGAATTCATTCCGAGGGGGCTTCTCAACCGCTTCCCGTCGACAATGGCGTCGAAATGAGCCTCTATCATCGTCACTCGACTCAAAGATAGGAGGAGGACGAATAAGACATCGTGCGGGTCTCCGACGTTCATCTCGGGGTAGTCTTTGACACTCTTGGGCTAGGATATTCACTTAGACCTTAAGGTTGTCAAGAGTTCGCTCGATGGTGGAGAATCGATTCTCGTAGGCGGAGAGTCGGTTCTCGATAATTTGAGCTCGAGAACTTCGGTGTCGGTTTGATTTCTCTCGATTGGAGCTATCCTCGCCATCCATATCGAAGAAAAGGTAAAGGACGGTATGTGTTTGGGATAATTTGTGGAGTTTGGGGGTTCTCTTATGGTTGGCTAGTGTTTGGATAAGAGTTCTTTGTGTTTTTCTCACTCAGACAGTTCATCGAACACCTTCCGTGCATTAATTTCCAACTTCTCCTCAAAGCTCAAAATGACTTCAAATCCAATAAATACAAACACAATAAAATATATTCCAACACTCCTAACAAGAACAAAGAAAAAACTCAAGCTAAATGAAAACCATAGCTTTGATACCAAAGGAGCAATTCGGGAAAGCTCTAATGCCAAATGGAGCGTTACCGATCGTGTGCTGGAGTGATGATAACTTGAGTGAATGAATGAATTCGAAATTCAACAAGAACAATGACCTTAAGCACCCAAAGATTGGATATGCCCTTGAGCAAGGAGAACCTCAACTCTAGGCCTAACACCCTACCATGCTTATCTAGGAAATTCCACCAATAATCACTAAAGGAATGACTTGAATCACCACCAAAATTACTTGGATAAAGATAACAAGGTTTGAGAGAAACAAGGGGAAAACCCTTACAAATGCTTTAGCATCACAAAATATAATCTGAATAATCTGCATAGAAAAATGTGCTAAGGGGGTTATTTATACTAATGGGGGGGGGATAAAACAGTAAAACACAACATTTAACACAAAAAACACGCGCAGGAAAGTGACCGTCGCGGGTGCCATGGTGACGGTCGTGGGTGCCACGGAGCAAGTGTAGCAGCAGTATTATCCGAACAGCAGCAGGTCGCGGGTGCGACAGTGGGGATCGCGGGTGCGACCAAGCGAATATGGCTAAGCGATTCATTTCCGTGCGGGTTAGCGGGTGCCACACCTGAGTTTGTGGTGTGACACAGGCATCACGGGTGCGAGAATCTCCTGCCCAAAATTCAGCTCCTCTTCCAGTACCTCGCGGGCGCCACGGGGAAGGTCGCAGGTGCGACCTGATTGGTAGTTTGTTCTGCCGACTTCAACTGCACATTACGTCTTCACTTGAACTCTGTTTTAAGCCCATAAGGTATCGATAGAAAGCTCTCAGTGTGTACTTTAAGCTCCCAAAATTTGATGTCCATCAGAATTGTATTGAAGGAGTTATGGTCGAAAGAGTGAAGGCACGTCCATTTCCACAACCCATGTTGACTTGTTTGCGCTTATTCTTGCCGAAAGACTTCCAACCCTTTTAAAGGCCCAAACTAGGACCCGATGAGGACCCGTAGCTCTACTCCCATGGTCCGGGGTCCCACTTGATGTGGATACCACACCCAGCGATGACCCGAATACGCCTCCAAGGTCCCAGATCCACCTTGAAATGGACTTCACACCCGATCTTGGAGCTATTCTCTCGTGTTTTTTGGAGGGGGTGCGGAAAGACTTGAAGACCATAGATTTTGAGAATCGGGCCCCAGCCCGATACGCTCCAGATTCCAAAGTGCTACAATCTTCAATTCAAAAACATGTAGATCCTTCTAAAGTTGAGAGAAAAAGTCTTCTATGAAAACCTAGATAGTTGCTGAACAATAAGATAATGATAACCACCGAATTTTTCCAAATAAAATGCTAACAACCGAATTCTGGGCAATGTACACAGGCGTGCGCCTGGGTGTGCGCATGTTCTGGAATTTCTGGATTGGCGCAGAGGTGTGCACCTGAGTGTACACCCCTGGAGAAGTTTCCTTTGGGATTCTTCGCACACTCTTTTCACCCTGGCTTCCTCATCTTTCACCCAACGATCATTAAAGCGCCGCGAATCGCCCGAAATTCACGTACAATTGGCAAAGTTAAGTATTTAGCTACAACAAGTGAAGATGAGCTAAACCAAGTCAAATTTGTGTCAAAGTAGGTAAGATACTACCAAAACAAAGCTTGAAAACCGGAGTTTAAGACGGTAAAATTGAGGTTTATCAACCCTCCATGCGTAACCTTAATTGTCCCCAAGCAAGACTAGTTATCAAATACTGGGAAGCGGAAAGAAAACCTCAAGACAAATCCCCCCCCCCCCAACTCGAACGAAAGGTAAAACTTGGCATACAAGAGCTAGATTAGCAAAAGTTGCTTAGCAATGGCAAAGAATAAGATCAAAATTGAGCCACAACCCATTTTAGAGATCATTCTTATTAGAAATTAGAATTGGATTCATATTCGAACCCACTGCTCTAGCTAATTGTCCACCCTTTCCAAGTGTGATTTCTATGTTATTTATGGTTGTGCCTAAGGGCATATTAGTCAAAGGTAGTGCATTCCCCATTTTTATAGGAAGTTTTGTATCAGAAACAATGGTATCTCCAATTATAGCCCCTTTGGGATGTAAAATATATATCTCTTCTCAGGATTTTCTTTGGAGCTATTTGAAAGTTATTTAACTTAAGTTATGAGTATACAAATGATTTTCTTTCTTGCAAAAGAAAAAGGACTTAATTCTTGAACAAGATTTGACCCCTTCACCGAGATAAAGACACAATAATCAGAAACAATATAGATTTGATTTTTTTTTTGTTACTTAACCTTTTTTGCTCTGTCTATTGTATTGTGAACAAACGATTTGCAGAGAAAATGAGATTTTACCCTATTTAATACTATTTCACCGAGATAAAGACAGAATAATCAGAAACAATATATATGTATGTTTGTATGTATGTATACACACACACACACACACACACACACACACACATATACACACACACACACACATCTCTCTCTCTCTCTCTCTCTCTCTCTCTCTCTCTCTCTCTCTCTCTCTCTCTCTCTCTCTCTCTCTCTCTCTCTCTCTCTCTCTCTCTCTCTCTCTCTCTCTCTCTCTCTCTCTCTCTCTCTCTCTCTCTCTCTCTATATATATATATATATATATATATATATATATATATATATATATTCTGCCTCACTTAGAAACAACAAATTATTAATGAATTAATCAATTTCTATAAATTTTAACTGTATGATCAATCCTAGAGAAAATGTCATTTAATTCATATATCATCATTCTTGTGTCCATTTATGTTATGCACTTGAAAAAACATTTATATAATGTAATTATTTGTGACTCCTTGAGTTACATTTCCATTAAAGAATTTCATAGTGTCAAATCAACCTGAAGAAAATGGCAAACAACTTTTGAGTGAATGTAGTGAAGAACAAGCTACAAATTTGGACTGGCGATTGAGAATTTGAAATAGAGTTTACATAAATAATTCTGACATTTACACGACGTGAGTATATGCTATGTTCAGAATGATGTAAGAGTAACATATCAAAGTCGACACATTGTAACCCCTTTTACTCACTATGACGAACCTCATATCCATCTAAAATACAATTCTCGCAAATACAACAAACCAAACCCATATACATATATAGGTAAGTGCATATATACTGTGGGAATTCATATTTGTTTTGATAAATACATATGTATAGTATTTGAAGGCAGAAGTGTACATGATTGACTATTAAGGTTAAAAAACTAGGAATTCCAAGCCCCACCAGAAAGTTGGAATGGCGTCCGAAGAACCGCATCCCCAATACCACCAACAACAAGGGGACTCCCTAATCCCATGCTAAATGGGGCAACATTGTTCCCTTGTGACATTTGATTCAGTATAGAACCAAAGGAGGTGTTCCCTTCTGTACCTGTGCTCCCAGGCGTTTGATCCGAGTGTGGGTGATGCAATTGCTTGCTCAATTGAGATCCAACGGGACCCATTTGATCATCGGTTGGCCAATATAAGGAGGATGGGAGATCACGCTTCTGGTCTACATGCATGGTAGACACAGGTGATAATGAGTATAATTCTGGCCTCGGTGTAGATGTATTTTGTTCAAAGAAGTTGCTTTGCTCATTGTTCTGATCCATTAACAAGCCATTTTGCATCGATGGCGGATTAGTAGGTTTGGATGAGCAAAGTGTTCGCATCAACCTATGTTGTTTTATCATCTCCTCTACCAAATCGTCTCTCTCATGGTCAACAGGCCTCTGCATGTTGCTTTTCTTGTATATCCGGCATAACACCCAGTCATCCAACTAGTAGCCAGAAAATTAAGAACATCATAGAACCATGATATGTAAAGTAAAAGGAACTAATAAAGAACAAAACTTTTGACAATTACATAGAAATTTACCAAAAAAAAAAAAAAAAGAGAACGTAACCATACCCTTAAAGAGCCTTTCTTAGAATGATCTATGAGGGGGTGTGGCATCTTTGAGCTAGAATTTCGATCAATAAGGCGATACTCATGCATGATCCAATCAGTCTTGATTCCTCTTGGAGGCTTACCACCATAAAATACAAGAGCCTTCTTAACACCAACCTTTTGCCCCCCGTTTGATGCCAATATGGGTTTATCGGTTCCCGTGGCCTTCCAATACCCTGAAGTGGCTGCTCTGTTCGGTCGAGCTCCATTTGGGTACTTCCGATCCCTTGGACTAAAGAAGTACCACTCGTTATCTCCAAAGATTGCTTTACCTATACAAATAAGAAGGAACACCCAAAAAAAGGCATGATAATAATAAGATCAATCTCAAAAGAATTTGAAGCTTAGTTTGCATGGGCTAAATACAATAATTCATGTATAACCTAGTGTGAGAGAGAATGATTTTTATCCGATAATACAAAAGAAAGAATGATTAAATGATGAATATATTACTTGGTAGCTCCCATGGATCGAATTTGTAGAGATCAATCTCAGCGATGATGGAGACAGGAAGGGGAGAGGAGGAGGCCTTCCTTTTGAGATAGTGAATGATGAGTTCTTCATCAGTGGGATGAAATCTAAACCCAGGAGGGAGCTGAGGGTATGGTGGGTTGGACGATGAATCTGTGCTCTCCATAGTTTCTCAATTCTAATTTGGAATCAACAAAACTTTTACATAATTTTTATCAACCCCTTTATTATATATGATATTTAATAAAAGATTTTAATACTCTATGCCTTGTTTGGCAAGTGAAATATATGGGGGAGGTGCGTAAGGTGAAAGAGGATTGGCGGGTATAGAGTTGTAGATGCCACTTAAAAGCGAAAGTGAACCAATAAGAAAATGACACGCTGGGGGTGGGCCCAAGGCAGGCAAGTAACAAACTACAGACAAAAGTATGAGTTCATGGACTTTATTAAAATGTTGATGTCACACTTTTCTGATGCTTAATACATGTCCCCACCAACATCGCCTCCTCAACCTCCTCAGCTATGAAACTGATTTTTGTTTCATCCCCACCTTTTAAAAAAAGTAACAGGAATATATGATCAAATCAGAGAAACATTAACCTCCTCATTATTAAAAATATGTATATTATTGGTAACATTTTTCAACCAATTTAAAATGATTGGAAAAAACTAACAGTTTTAGCAATTGTTTTATATTTTTCAAATTATTGAAATACTTTTTTATTTTTAAGTGGGAAAAATGGTTGGAAATTCCAATCACTTTTGCTAAAACGGTGGGAAATTTTTGCTGCCAATCATTTGCCTACTATTTGAAAATGGTTGGTAATCCGGCCGTTTTTCTAATTACCATTTTCAAACAGTAGGAAAAACTATGGTAGGAAAAATTTCCCAACATTCTAGTAAAAGTGGTTGAAAATTCCGACCATTTTTCTCACATAAAATTTGAAAAATAGTTGGAAAATTGAAAAAATATGAAACGGTTGCTAACACGGTTGGTTTTTCCAACCATTTTAAATTGGTTAAAAAAATAGTTGGTAATACAGATATTTTTAGAAATGCATATATATATATATATATAGGAAAATTGGATTATAATAATCTCATGTTTTGCAAATTGGATGATGGTGGTCCATACTTTCACTTTGTATTCTGGTGGTCCAAAAAAAATAAAATTGGATTGTAGTGGTACCAAGTCCACCTTCACATTCTTCTTATTTTTTTCATTCCTACCCTATATTGTTTTTGTTTTTTTCGTTCCTGCCCCTAGAAAGTTAACAAATTGTAGTTTCTAAACCTTTTTAAATTATTTTTTTGAAACTCCGACTAATTATTATGATTTTTTTAAAATAATAAAAGTGAAAAAATCGTAGAAAATAGTAAAAAAATTGAAAAAAATTGTAAAAAATTGAAAGAAACGTTGTAAATTTATTAAAAATCATGGTAAAATGTTATACTAAGTTTTGAATCAAATGCAACACAGAATCTATGATATTTAGGGTATACTTTCGAAAATGTCCTACTACAATCCAATTTTATTTTGTTTTGGACCACCAAAATACAAAGTGAAAGTAAGGACCACCATCATCCAATTTGCAAAAGTAGGGATTATTAGAATCCAATTTTCATATATATATATATATATATATATATATATATATATATATATATATATATATATCGGTTTTGCTAATTATCGCCCTGGGGGCGATGGTTAAGATAGAATCTTTATCTATTTTTTTTATTTTGTAAATCTTATACAAGTAAAGATGTATGATAAAAGATTACATTTTGGTGATTAAAAAAAAGATTGTATTTTCAATCCATATTTCACATATCTAAATTGGTAAATAAATATAGTTATTAGAAAAGGAAATTGTAGAACTCGAGATTTTCGTGAAATTTTTGAAAATTTTATAATAATCCAAGAACAAAGATTGTTTTAGGTTGTTGCCAGAATGTGCTCGTGAAATCATGAAGACGAACGCAATTGGTAGAGAAAACCATCAACTTGCTTCTTTTCCGGGCATCTCAATCATAGGAACTATGTAGGACGTTGGGAATAGTTGCGATTATGAAGGTACAGTTAGGAGAGAATAGAAGAGAAAATCATAGACGAAGATTTTTAAGTCCATCAATTAAATGAAGATGGAGGTCCTATGCTTCTGTGCGGCAAAAACTTGAAAAAAGCAACCCTTGTGTCATCAGTAAAAGAAATTGATTGGTATTGGATAGTGGATGGTAAGCTACTTCAATTACGATGCATCGTTGCATCAAGAAGCTTGAGCATTCTTTTAGAGGAAGTATGAACAATGAACACCCAAAAAAGTATAAACAATCTTCTAAGAAGTATCAATATAATCATGAAATTTATTTCCTTATTTTTTTCTAAAAATTGTGTATTGAAAGATATAATAAGAAAAGATACCAATAAAATTTACGTAGATTTGATTAGATACTAAAATATATTTTATTGAAAAGTTAATCTTTTATCATATATTTTTACTTATGTGAGATTTATAAATATAAAAAATTGGATAAAGATTCTCTCTTAACCATCGCCCGAGACAATTAGCAAAACCGTATATATATATATATATATATATATATATATATATATATATATATATATATATATATGAACACGCCTATATATGTTCCCTCCAGGAAAAAACACACACCCATATTACCATATACTATACAAAAGTTAAAAGTTTAAACAATAAAATCTTTAAGAAATCTCTATAAGAACTTATGATATGAACTATTTAAGAAACCCCTGAATACAAGTTGATTTCATCCTTAATCCACATACCATAAAAGGTTGTACATAAATAATTCATATACCCTTACAGGAAATTTTATATTTGTCAATTTACAATTACATGAAATTCAAACAGATTATTAATACCATAATAATCTTCCATCAAAAGGAAAAAAAATACTATCACAGTCTTGTTAACTGAAGAAGATATTAAAAATTATGATACCAAGTTAGTTACAGAAATGATTATATATGTGTAGGCCCCATTCTTTTATACGGTACCGCTGCGGTGCGGTAAGTTGCGGTATGGTAGAGTGCGGTAAGTTGCAGATAGTTGTGGTAAGTTGTGGTGGAAATTAAAAAGTGGGTGTTAAAATATATTAATTAAAAAAGGGATTGTGGTAAGATGTGGTGGATTGTGGTAAGTTATGGTGAGTTGAGATAACTTGCGGTATCACAAAGTGCGGTACCGTATAAAAGAATGAGGCCTTCAGAAAAATAATTTTGAGACCTAATTAATCTTGGCCATTAGAACCACATTGTTATTTTCAGGATTGATCTTACTAACATAATTCAGAGACTAAATACATTTTAAGGTACTGGAGTACTTGTTATGGTGAAGTCTTGTGGATAATCATCTATGTAGATTTGGGTTGTTTTCATTTTGAACTTTGAAGTATAAGGTAATTAAGTTTCTACACCCTTGATTTTCAGCGTTAATTTTTTGGACACTAAAGTTGTGGGCTGAATGAAAAAGGACCTTTTAAAGTTAGTGGGTTGAAAAAAAGGTCTGTGTACAGTTTTCTTTTTCTTCCCACATTTGAATTTCTCTCCCAATTGACGCTAAACTTAAGGACTAAGGTTAAAATTGATATTGAGGTTATAATACAGTTTTCTTATTCATGTCGGAGCTACTTAGACCCCTAAGTACCCTTGGTTTAAGTAGCTCCGACATGAATAAGAGATGTGTATTATAACATCAATATCAGTTTTAATTAACCTTAGTCCTTAATTAAGTTTGGCACAAATCGGGAGAAAAATTCAAACGTGAGAAGAAATAAAGAACGAGACATGACCATTTTTTCCGCCAACAAACTGTAAGGTTCTTTTTTATTCGGTCCATAAACTTTAGGGTCAAAAAAATTAACATTAAAAACTAAGGGTACAGGAAATTAATTACCCTATATTTCATGGTTCAAAATACAACAAACCTTATATAGATTACGTATTGGTTAATTCAAAATATAAGAATCTCCTCAAGACTCCATACATAGCTCAAATACATCGGGTCTTTAAGTTATGCTAACGAAATATACCCTAATTGAATAAAAGAACGATATGATGAATTATATAAATTAAAGCTCGCAATGATCAGTGCCTCTGTCTTAAGGGGCATTAACCAAACACAAAATCTCTCTCTCTCTCTCTCTCTAAAAGTGCAAGTACCCGTTCAATCAAAATCTGGAACAATCAAAATCATCCACCAATCCGTGGCACAACAAAGTTATGCGGCTTTGTTTAATTGTCTTTAAACATGCTTTAATTTCACAGAGGCCCCCATTATAATAAAGACTGGTTCTCTTTTCATTTTCTTAATCTGGTAAAATCCTCATTTGCTTTTTCTTAAATTTAAGTTATTGATAACCCTTTCGAGTAATGTGATTACAAGTGCTTTCCAACCATAGTTGCTGATTATGGATAAACACACTTAGCCTTGTGACTTCACTATAAATGTTGCCCACTTATTTAATTATCATCTCCTTTAATTTTCCCTCCTAAGCTACGTGTAGTTTGTGCATTTGTTGAGTTGAAGGCTTAAGCCATCATAACTCGAAGCATTCATATACCTGAGATTTTACGAGATATAAAATTAGTTTTGATCGTTTGACTTCATTCATGTTACAACAGTCTTGTAACATGGAATGTAACATTTTAATTTGTTAGAACCCCTCAAAGTTTCCATCATTAGAGAAATCTGAATCAAATCCTATATTATATATTCTGATTATGTGTGTGATTCTTGTAGATATAAGAAGGAAAGAAAATCAGAGATATTGCACAAGGAAAGAAATCTCAAAGAAGGAAAAAAGAGTGTGAAACAAGAAAGGACGGAGAATCAACTCCAACAGTCTTCTTTTGTAGATACCCTCCCTGTGCACGACAAAGGACACTGCTTCTATCTACAACAAGGACGTTCACCCGAGGAAAAGGGTTTTGAAGTGAAAGACAAAAGAAGCAGTCGAAAAGGGTTGTTAATTTGATTAACAAAATCAATGATTATTATCTTCCAATCTCACCATAAATAAAATGGTTATGTCATTCTATTTTGCAGGATCAAAATCTCCAATGAAAGGCAACTCCGAGAAAGGAAAAGATTGCAAATAAAAGGGAAGATCAAAATAAGGAAGGAAGATCTCAAGGCAAGCAAGGAAAGAGGATTTCTAACGGATCCCAAGCTGCTTATAAATAAGAAGACTCAAGGCTAAGGGACTCAAATCGATTACGAGGGAAGAAATCGAAGAGTAGGAAATCCGTGAGGATTTCTGAGTGTGACTTTGAGAGACGAGTTTGTGTGTGCAGTAGCCAAGAACGTTGGTGAATTAATGAGTAACAGAACCTTAAGGGAATTAGGTTATGTGAGTGAAAGCACTTTGCTGTCTTGGTTCATTGTTTTATTCAATCATCTCTGAAAGTGCCCTTCAGTAAGGCACTCCTCTAGCGGTTGTTACAAGGACCTTACTCTTTGAGTAACCACGTTACTGTATTTCTGTACTCTATTATGATTTAATATAGGAAGTCTATCAGTTATCTTGTATTGTCCTTTATATCTGTGAAATTAACATCTTAACCAGAAAATGTTTAAGAAACCTAACGTCCTTTATCTCAAGTGTGCAGAAATTGTGATAACCCTATTCACTCCCTCCCTCTAGAGTTCTTTCATAATTAATCGACCATAAAAAAAAAGCTAAGCCTTGCATGCTTTTTGCAATTAATGACAACAATTGTAATAGTATCCTACACTATCAATATTATTTTATTAATAAGATCGAGTTGGTTGTGTTCTTAAGGATATGAGCTCATATTTTAAAGGTTCTGAATCCCATTATGTTAACGTGACTATGTGTAAGACACTTGTTGGTGGGCAGTCTGTAAATACCTTCATAAACGTTCCTCAAGCTGAGAGACATGCATTGACCTTGGTAAGCCCTTCGAGCCCAACTCACCTGAAATTAGTAGTGAGATGTTATGGGACACATGTCCTAAAATTAGGAAGCTTACCTTTACTCATTACTATAAGTTCTTAATTTGAGGAACATTACCCTTACTTGCGGTTGACTTTTCATTATTTGGGGATGGTTAATTTTGGAAAGTAACTTCGTCTTAATCAATCATTTGGGCATAAATTGATTATCTGTAGAGCTTTAGGAACATTGCGAATAATTTTTAAAGTGATATGGTATCTTCTGAATTCAAGATGAATTTATTTGAATTTGAAAATTAACAGAATTTATTTTGATTTGAATTTTCAAGTGAAAAGGGTACTATCTTTAGCCTAAAATTGTTCAGGACTTAGAGTAAACTTGATAAAATTTTGAATATTATTGAGTTATGCATTTTGACATGCAATGTGATTAAAGGATCACTAGTAAATCCAAAAGGGGTTTTGGTTTTGCATATGATTTTGGTGTTTATGCCTTACAATCACATGCTTTTATTAATGGTTACTAAAGCATGTTTGATCTATGTGATGTATTAGTTGCAAAGCTATCAAAATTGTTGAATCGCATGCGCTCTTAGTATTGCAATAGTTAGTCAGTTTTAACGGTCTGTATCCATTTGGGTGTAATACAGTCTATGAACCATGTGTTGGAATAGAATTCAAAGTAGTTAAATTTGATTCAAAATTTTTTGTAACTTCATGAGATGAGGCCCGCTTGTACTTACTTGTAATATGGAGATATCAAGGCAAGTGGGAGCCCAGTTATGACGAGGATGATGGTTTGAGTAGTAGCCTTGTCAATGAAGTTACATTTTCAAGAAAGGATTCTTGAAGATTATCAAAAAGAAATTCTTGAAGACTAGCTAGACTTAGTTAAGTAGTTTAATTAAGTTTGTGTGGTTATACTGGGGCCTTTATTTTACGCTTTAAATCGTTTATAGCATATTGTTGTATTATGTCCTTTCATGATTTTTGTAAGAGTTCACCTAGAATCGCATGTTTATGATAATAAAACATACTCTCAGATAATTTGAACCTTTGATTGCTCACCCTAACAAACACCACTTGGATGATGGGTACGTAGTCTCGCTATAGTGAGTCGCTCCACTTATAAGTTATAAGTGGGATGAGAGTTAAGTTTGTTCATAAAAGGGTTTTGGGCTATAAGTAACGGAGAAAGGTTTGGTGTATTCAAAGAAGACATAAATGCGGGTTCGGGGAACGTCCCCAATGATCAGGATGTCGTATCCTGTAGGGGAGTTGTAAAGAGATCAGGGATGCCTAATAAGTGGTACTTCCCCGTGGTTAAGTGTTTGCATGTGTGTGAAATGGATGACCATCCGTGTGATTGAGATTGAGATTGAGATTGAGGTTGTGGTTGAGATTGAGATTATGATGATATTGATAAATGATTATATGCGGAGTCTTGAAGTTCGAGGGGAAAATAAGCAAGCTCCGCCCGCTTAATAAATCTGTGAAAGATGGTTATAGATGGTTGGGAAAATAAGTTTGCGAAATGATTTGACTAATTCACTTCTTCTCCTAAATGAATTGAAATGAATTTTAAAGTGTTTTGACAGATAAGGGTAAACGTTATTGAGTCCTTATGTTTTCAAATGTTTTGTTTTCAAGTAAAGAGTTCCGTGATGGGAACGAGAACTAGAAGTGAGGACAATAGTTTTGAAGTTGTTCGGTTGTAATTTTTTGTGGTTTTATAAGTTAGGGTTGTCGGTCCACGAGGATGGGTGTTTAGGCTAGATTTGGGCAATCGGTTTGTGTTTGGAGTTTTTCTCATTCGGAAAGCTATAAATTATGTAAATTAAGTAATAAACTAACCTAGCTAGACATGATAATAATCAATGAAGCAATAAAATATGAAAGCAATTAAGAACAAGAAATAAGAAAGCAATAAAAAACAATGTAATAGAAAGCAATAAAACTAATAATGAAATTAGGCACAAGAGATTATACCTTTGATGATCTAAACTTCAAATATTCAATCTACCTTTGCAATTTCCTCCGAACAAACAAGAAATTGTGGATTAGATTACCAAGGATCCCCCAAATTCTCACTAGGAAGTAGAATTGGAATTCATTGACCCTCCTCCCCACTAAAAGATGAATTTGATAGTGACTAACTCTAAAAAGCTTGGAAAACAAGTCAACAATGACATTTGAAAAGAAAGAGAGAGAGAGAAAGAGAGAGAAAGCTTGTAAACTTCAATGAGAATGCTTGAGAATTGAAATTGCAAGAAAACCTTGAAGAACAATGAAGAACAATTGAAAACTTTGAAGAACAATTAAAGATAGATTAAAGCAAATATTCTACTCCTAAACTACCTAGGCTAATTATTCTTTTTAGGTCTGAATTACATTGGGTATTTATAGAAGAAGGAGAACGAAACCCAAAACCCTAAAACTAACTCAGCAAAACGCGCATCAGCTTCGCAGATTTCCGCAGAACATTGGGTGACTCGGGCGAGTCAATAAGTGACTCGGGTGAGTCAGTGTTCTGTTCCGCTCCTTGGCCTATATCTTTGTTGCCCCAGAAGCTTGACTCGGGCGAGTCACTGTTCTGGGCAACTTTTCCCTGCCGACTTCAAACGCGCATAACTTCTTTATCCGAACTCCGTTTTAGACCCGTAAGATATCGATGGAAAGCTCTCGGTGTGTACTTTAAGCTCCCAAAATTTTAGACCAATCGGATTCTAACGAAGGAATTATGACCCAAAGAGTGAAGACACACGTATTTCAAACCTTTGAGTCTGTACCGTTCCCCTGTTTTGCGCCAATCTTGACATGGAATTTCCGGCTTCGGTTTCGCCTCGGCTCTCGGCTCGAGTTGACTTAGTTCGGCTCGGGTTGACTTGTTTTGACTCGGGAAATCGCTCGGGATTCCCTAAAAACCTTCAATTAAGCCCAAACTTCTTCTAACTCCTTATTTTCCTACAAAACACCAAATCACTATATATAATATATACAAAGGGCTAAAATAAATACAAACACCCTATAAAGGAGATAAAATTCGGCTCAGAAAAAGACCGAACAAAAGTTATAAGTTTTGAGTTTAAAGTTTAATTTATGTTTTAAAATTGAAATTAGTAAATATTTAGTTTATGTTAATTGTTGAAGACGTACAAGGTCAAGGTCCTTCACCGCACATCCGCAAAGGACCTTAGGTTTTGATGAAAGCCAAAATCCAGAAAAGGGAAGTTGCCTTATATTTTATAATCTGATTATATATTCTGAGTATATAATATATATTATGATTGCGTGATTTATTTGCAGATATAATTCATAAGGAAGGCATAACAAAACAAATCAACAAGAAAAATGGAAGGAAGAGAAGATTGGGAAATCTCCAAGAAGAAGGAACGAAAATCAGCAGCAAAGAAGGAAGGTGAAGCAGTGAGAAAACAAGGAAATAATCTTGTTTCGAACGACTACCATCCTAAACATCCATCAAGCCTTTAATATAAATAGGAGACTTGAATATTGAAGACTTACGCGATTCCACGGAAGTAATCGCGGAGTAAGAAATCTGGAGAGATTTCTGAATGTGTAGCCAATGGTTCGGTGGTGAAGGTAGCCAATAAAGGACCTCTGCTGAAGGCATAGCCAAGGACCTTGGTGAGCATTCTTTGTGTCCACATGTGGTGGTAAGATGATGTGTAGCAGAGCCTTGACGGACTAAGGCTGTGTGAGTGTGTCTTCAATGTAATCCATCATGTTCTAAATCGCCGCTAGGATTTTTCCTACGATGATCCTAATTTATAGCTGTCTCAAGGGCCTTTGGTCTTGGTCAGTGAATCTATCAATAACTGCCTTCAGGCAGTTACTTCTTGTTTTTTTAGTCAGTGTAACTTGTTCTTTGATTGACATAAATATAATGAGGTATTTCAGTTACACTGTATTTTGATCCTTGGTTTGAAACCAAGGAAGTCTGTTCTAACGTCCTTACCTAGTGTGTAGATCTTAATTGTGAAATTCACCCCCCTCAAGGGCTGCAACATTAATGTCTCTAGATTTCGAAATTTCTTTCATTTGTTAAATTGAAGTAAATAATGATTAGTTGTTAGTTATTCCCTTTCTTGCCTTGTATTCCTTCGGCGATACAACAATAATGTCTGATAAAAACAATGAGACTTCCGTTGTTAGTGTTGGTGAACATTAGACTTTGATTGTTAAATTTATAATTGAATTTCCAGGGTGTTACATTTTTCTGCTTAGTGCAGCGAAAAGCATGGACCTCTATTACGTGAATTGTGGGCCTATTGTTCAAGCTAAGGAACCTAGTGCGCAAAATGAGTCTAAACACGTGTCCCGTGAAAGTTCACCAGAATCTAATATATTATGTCATCATTAATGACCCTTTTATAAATATTAGGTTGGACCTCTCTCTCTCTCTCTCTCTCCAATTGAAAACTTTGAAGAACAATTAAAGAGAGATTAAAGCAAATATTCTACTCCTAAACTACCTAGGCTAATTATTCTTTTTAGGTCTGAATTAATTTGGTATTTATAGAAGAAGGAGAACGAAACCCAAAACCCTAAAACTAACTCAGCAAAACGCGCATCAGCTTCGCAGATTTCAGCAGAACTTTGGGTGACTCGGGCGATTCAATAAGTGACTCGGGTGAGTCATGTTCTGTCCCGCTCCTTGGCCTATGTCTTTGCTGCCCCAAAAGCCTGACTCGGGCGAGTCACTGTTCTGGGCAGCTTTTCCCTGCCGACTTCAAACGCGCATAACTTCTTTATCCGAAATCCGTTTTAGACCCATAAGATTTCGATGGAAAGCTCTCGGTGTGTACTTTAAGCTCCCAAAATTTCAGACCAATCGGATTGTAACGAAGGAGTTATGACCCAAAGAGTGAAGGCACACATATTTCAAACCTTTGAGTCTGTACCGTTCCCCTGTTTTGCGCCAATCTTGACATGGAATTTCCGGCTTCGGTTTCGCTTCGGCTCTCGGCTCGGGTTGATTGAGTTCTCGGCTCGAGTTGACTTGTTTTGACTCGGAAAATCACTAGGGATTCCCTAAAAACCTTCAATTAAGCCCAAACTTCTTCTAACTCCTTATTTTCCTACAAAACACCAAATCACTATATCTAATATATACAAAGGGTTAAAATAAACACAAACACCCTATAAATGAGATAAAATTTGGCTCGGAACAAGACCGAACAGAAGTTATAAGTTTTGAGTTTAAAGTTTAATTTATGTTTTAAAATTGAAATTAGTAAATATTTAGTTTATGTTAATTGTTGAAGACGTACAAGGTCAAGGTCCTTCACCACACATCAGCAAAGGACCTTAGGTTTTGATGAAAGCCAAAATCCAGAAAAGGGAAGTTGCCTTATATTTTATAATCTGATTATATATTCTGAGTATATAATATATATTATGATTGCGTGATTTATTTGCAGATATAATTCATAAGGAAGGCATAACGAAACAAATCAACAAGAAAAATGGAAGGAAGAAAAGATTGGGAAATCTCCAAGAAGAAGGAACGAAAATCAGCAGCAAAGAAGGAAGGTGAAGCAGTGAGAAAACAAGGAAATAATATTGTTTCGAACGGCTACCATCCTAAACATCCATCAAGCCTCTAATATAAATAGGAGACTTGAATATTGAAGACTTAGGCGATTCCACGGAAGTAATCGCGGAGTAAGAAATCCGGAGAGATTTCTGAATGTGTAGCCAATGGTTCGGTGGTGAGTGAAGGTAGCCAATAAAGGACCTCGGGTGAAGGGATAGCCAAGGACCTTGGTGAGAATTCTTTGTGTCCACATGTGGTGGTGAGATGATGTGTAGCAGAGCCTTGACGGACTAAGGCTGTGTGAGTGTGTCTTCAATGTAATCCATCATGTTCTAAATCGCCGCTAGGGTTTTTCCTACGATGATCCTTATTTATAGCCGTCTCAAGGACCTTTGGTCTTAGTCAGTGAATCTATCAATAACTGCCTTCGGGCAGTTACTTCTTGTTTTTTTTAGTCAGTGTAATTTGTTCTTTGATTGACATAAATATAATGAGGTATTTCAGTTACAATGTATTTTGATCCTTGGTTTGAAACCAAGGAAGTCTGTTCTAACGTCCTTACCTAGTGTGTACATCTTAATTGTGAAATTCACCCCCCTCAAGGGCTGCAACATTAATGTCTCTAATTTTCCAAGTTTCTTTCATTTGTTAAATTGAAGTAAATAGTGATTAGTTGTTAGTTATTCTCTTTCTTGCCTTGTATTCCTTCGGGGATACAACAATAATGTCTGACAAAAACAATGAGACTTCCGTTGTTAGTGTTGGCGAACATTAGACTTTGATTGTTAAATTTATAATTGAATTTCCAGGGTGTTACATTTTTCTGCTTAGTGCAGCGAAAAGCATGGACCTCTATTACGTGAATTATGGGCCTATTGTTCAAGCTAAGAAACCTAGTGCGCAAAATGAGTCTAAACACGTGTCCCGTGAAAGTTCACTAGAATCTGATATATTATGTCATCATTAATGACCCTATTATAAATATTGGGTTGGACCTCTCTCTCTCTCTCTCTCTCTCTCTCTCTCTCTCTCTCTCCAATTGAAAACATTGAAGAACAAGTAAAGGGGGATTAAAGCAAATATTCTACTCCTAAACTATCTAGGCTAATTATTCTTTTTAGGTCTGAATTACATTGGGTATTTATAGAAAAAGGAGAACGAAACCCAAAACCCTAAAACTAACTCAGCAAAACGCGCAACAGCTTCGCAGATTTCCGCAGAACATTGGGTGACTCGGGCGAGTCAATAAGTGACTCGGGTGAGTCAGTGTTCTGTCCCGCTCCTTGGCCTATGTCTTTGTTGCCATCAAGCCCGACTCGAGCAAGTCGCTCGCGCTTTTCCTCACGACATTAAACGCGCATAACTTCTTTATCTGAACTCCGTTTTAGACCCGTAAGATATCGATGGAAAGCTCTCGGTGTGTACTTTAAGCTCCCAAAATTTCAGACCAATCGGATTGTAACGAAGGAGTTATGACCCAAAGAGGGAAGGCACACGTATTTCAAAGCTTTGAGTGTTTACCGTTCCCCTGTTTTGCGCTAATCTTGACATGGAATTTCCGGCTTCGGTTTCGCCTCGGCTCTCGGCTCGGGGTGACTTGTTTTGACTCGAGAAATCGCTCGGGATTCCCTAAAATCCTTCAATTAAGCCCAAACTTCTTCTAACTCCTTATTTTCCTACAAAACACCAAATCACTATAACTAATATATACAAAGGGCTAAAATAAACACAAACACCCTATAAATGAGATAAAATTTGGCTCGGAACAAGACCGAACAGAAGTTATAAGTTTTGAGTTTAAAGTTTAATTTATGTTTTAAAATTGAAATTAGTAAATATTTAGTTTATGTTAATTGTTGAAGACGTACAAGGTCAAGGTCCTTTACCGCACATCAGCAAAGGACCTTAGGTTTTGATGAAAGCCAAAATCCAGAAAAGGGAAGTTGCCTTATATTTTATAATCTGATTATATATTCTGAGTTTATAATATATATTCTGATTGCGTGATTTATTTGCAGATATAATTCATAAGGAAGGCATAAGGAAACAAATCAACAAGAAAAATGGAAGGAAGAGAAGATTGGGAAATCTCCAAGAAGAAGGAACGAAAATCAGCAGCAAAGAAGGAAGGTGAAGCAGTGAGAAAACAAGGAAATAATCTTGTTTCGAACGGCTACCATCCTAAACATCCATCAAGCCTCTAATATAAATAGGAGACTTGAATATTGAAGACTTAGGCGATTCCACGGAAGTAATCGCGGAGTAAGAAATCCGGAGAGATTTCTGAATGTGTAGCCAATGGTTCGGTGGTGAGTGAAGGTAGCCAATAAAGGACCTCGGGTGAAGGGATAGCCAAGGACCTTGGTGAGAATTCTTTGTGTCCACATGTGGTGGTGAGATGATGTGTAGCAGAGCCTTGACGGACTAAGGATGTATGAGTGTGTCTTCAATGTAATCCATCATGTTCTAAATCGCCGCTAGGGTTTTTCCTACGATGATCCTTATTTATAGCTGTCTCAAGGACCTTTGGTCTTGGTTAATGAATCTATCAATAACTGCCTTCGGGCAGTTACTTCTTTTTCTTTTTAGTCAGTGTAACTTGTTCTTTGATTGACATAAATATAATGAGGTATTTCAGTTACACTGTATTTTGATCCTTGGTTTGAAACCAAGGAAGTCTGTTCTAACGTCCTTACCTAGTGTGTAGATCTTAATTGCGAAATTCACCCCCCTCAAGGGCTGCAACATTAATGTCTCTAGATTTCCAAGTTTCTTTCATTTGTTAAATTGAAGTAAATAATGATTAGTTGTTAGTTATTCTCTTTCTTACCTTGTGTTCCTTCGGGGATACAACAATAATGTCTGATAAAAACAATGAGACTACCGTTGTTAGTGTTGGCGAACATTAGACTTTGATTGTTAAATTTATAATTGAATTTCCAGGGTGTTACATTTTTCTGCTTAGTGCAACGAAAAGCATGGACCTCTATTACGTGAATTGTGGGACTATTGTTCAAGCTAAGGAACGTAGTGCGCAAAATGAGTCTAAACACGTGTCCCGTGAAAGTTCACTAGAATCTGATATATTATGTCATCATTAATGACCCTATTATAAATATTGGGTTGGACCTCTCTCTCTCTCTCTCTCTCTCTCCAAGTGAAAACATTGAAGAACAAGTAAAGGGGGATAAAAGCAAATATTCTACTCCTAAACTACCTAGGCTAATTATTCTTTTTAGGTCTGAATTACATTGGGTATTTATAGAAGAAGGAGAACGAAACCCAAAACCCTAAAACTAACTCAGCAAAACGCGCATCAGCTTCGCAGATTTCCGCAGGACTTTGGGTGACTCGGGCGATTCAATAAGTGATTTGGGTGAGTCAGTGTTCTGTCCCGCTCCTTGGCCTATGTCTTTGTTGCCCCAGAAGCCTGACTCGGGCGAGTCACTGTTCTGGGCAGCTTTTCCCTTCCGACTTTAAACGCGCATAACTTCTTTATCCGAACTCCGTTTTAGACCCGTAAGATATCGATGGAAAGCTCTCGGTGTGTACTTTAAGCTCCCAAAATTTCAGACCAATGGGATTGTAACGAAGGAGTTATTACCCAAAGAGTGAAGGCACACATATTTCAAACCTTTGAGTTTGTACCGTTCCCCTGTTTTGCGCCAATCTTGACATGGAATTTCCGGCTTCGGTTTCGCCTCGGCTCTCGGCTCGGGTTGACTTGTTTTGACTCGGGAAATCGCTCGGGATTCCCTAAAATCCTTCAATTAAGCCCAAACTTCTTCTAACTCCTTATTTTCCTACAAAACACCAAATCACTATATCTAATATATACAAAGGGCTAAAATAAACACAAACACCCTATAAATGAGATAAAATTTGGCTCGGAACAAGACCGAACAGAAGTTATAAGTTTTGAGTTTAAAGTTTAATTTATGTTTTAAAATTGAAATTAGTAAATATTTAGTTTATGTTAATTGTTGAAGACGTACAAGGTCAAGGTCCTTCACCGCACATCAGCAAAGGACCTTAGGTTTTGATGAAAGCCAAAATCCAGAAAAGGGAAGATGCCTTATATTTTATAATCTGATTATATATTCTGAGTATATAATATATATTATGATTGCGTGATTTATTTGCAGATATAATTCATAAGGAAGGCATAACGAAACAAATCAACAAGAAAAATGGAAGGAAGAAAAGATTGGGAAATCTCCAAGAAGAAGGAACGAAAATCAGCAGCAAAGAAGGAAGGTGAAGCAGTGAGAAAACAAGGAAATAATATTGTTTCGAACGGCTACCATCCTAAACATCCATCAAGCCTCTAATATAAATAGGAGACTTGAATATTGAAGACTTAGGCGATTCCACGGAAGTAATCGCGGAGTAAGAAATCCGGAGAGATTTCTGAATGTGTAGCCAATGGTTCGGTGGTGAGTGAAGGTAGCCAATAAAGGACCTCGGGTGAAGGGATAGCCAAGGACCTTGGTGAGCATTCTTTGTGTCCACATGTGGTGGTGAGATGATGTGTAACAGAGCCTTGACGGACTAAGGCTGTGTGAGTGTGTCTTCAATGTAATCCATCATGTTCTAAATCGCCGCTAGGGTTTTTCCTACGATGATCCTTATTTATAGCTGTCTCAAGGACCTTTGGTCTTGGTCAGTGAATCTATCAATAACTGCCTTAGGGCAGTTACTTCTTGTTTTTTTTAGTCAGTGTAACTTGTTCTTTGATTGACATAAATATAATGAGGTATTTCAGTTACACTGTATTTTGATCCTTGGTTTGAAACCAAGGAAGTCTGTTCTAACGTCCTTACCTAGTGTGTACATCTTAATTGCGAAATTCACCCCCCTCAAGGGCTGCAACATTAATGTCTCTAGATTTCCAAGTTTCTTTCATTTGTTAAATTGAAGTAAATAATGATTAGTTGTTAGTTATTCTCTTTATTGCCTTGTATTCCTTCGGGGATACAACAATAATGTCTGATAAAAACAATGAGACTTCCGTTGTTAGTGTTGGCGAACATTAGACTTTGATTGTTAAATTTATAATTGAATTTCCAGGGTGTTACATTTTTCTGCTTAGTGCAGCGAAAAGCATGGACCTCTATTACGTGAATTGTGGGACTATTGTTCAAGCTAAGGAACCTAGTGCGCAAAATGAGTCTAAACACGTGTCCCGTGAAAGTTCACTAGAATCTGATATATTATGTCATCATTAATGACCCTATTATAAATATTGGGTTGGACCTCTCTCTCTCTCTCTCTCTCTCTCTCTCCAATTGAAAACATTGAAGAACAAGTAAAGGGGGATTAAAGCAAATATTCTACTCCTAAACTATCTAGGCTAATTATTCTTTTTAGGTCTGAATTACATTGGGTATTTATAGAAGAAGGAGAACGAAACCCAAAACCCTAAAACTAACTCAGCAAAACGCGCATCAGCTTCGCAGATTTCCGCAGGACTTTGGCTGACTCCGGCGAGTCAATAAGTGATTCGGGTGAGTCAGTGTTCTGTCCCGCTCCTTGGCCTACGCCTTTGTTGCCCCAGAAGTCTGACTCGGGCGAGTCACTGTTCTGGACAGCTTTTCCCTTCCGACTTTAAACGCGCTTAACTTCTTTATCCGAGCTCCGTTTTAGACCCGTAAGATATCGATAGAAAGCTCTCGGTGTGTACTTTAAGCTCCCAAAATTTCAGACCAATGGGATTGTAACGAAGGAGTTATTACCCAAAGAGTGAAGGCACACATATTTCAAACCTTTGAGTTTGTACCGTTCCCCTGTTTTGCGCCAATCTTGACATGGAATTTCCGGCTTCGGTTTCGCCTCGGCTCTCGGCTCGGGTTGACTTGTTTTGACTCGGGAAATCGCTCGGGATTCCCTAAAATCCTTCAATTAAGCCCAAACTTCTTCTAACTCCTTATTTTCCTACAAAACACCAAATCACTATATCTAATATATACAAAGGGCTAAAATAAACACAAACACCCTATAAATGAGATAAAATTTGGCTCGGAACAAGACCGAACAGAAGTTATAAGTTTTGAGTTTAAACTTTAATTTATGTTTTAAAATTAAAATTAGTAAATATTTAGTTTATGTTAATTGTTGAAGACGTACAAGGTCAAGGTCCTTCACCGCACATCAGCAAAGGACCTTAGGTTTTTATGAAAGCCAAAATCAAGAAAAGGGAAGTTGCCTTATATTTTATAATCTGATTATATATTCTGAGTTTATAATATATATTCTGATTGCTTGATTTATTTGCAGATATAATTCATAAGGAAGGCATAAGGAAACAAATCAACAGGAAAAATGGAAGGAGGAGAAGATTGGGAAATCTCCAAGAAGAAGGAACGAAAATCAGCAGCAAAGAAGGAAGGTGAAGCAGTGAGAAAACAAGGAAATAATCTTGTTTCAAACGGCTACCATCCTAAACATCCACCAAGCCTCTAATATAAATAGGAGACTTGAATATTGAAGACTTAGGCGATTCCACGGAGGTAATCGCGGGGTAAGAAATCCGGAGAGATTTCTGAATGTGTAGCCAATAGTTCTTCGGTGAGTGAAGGTAGCCAATAAAGGACCTCGGGTGAAGAGATAGCCAAGGACCTTGGTGAGCATTCTTTGTGTCCATATGTGGTGGTGAGATGATGTGTAGCAGAGCCTTGACGGACTAAGGCTGTGTGAGTGTGTCTTCAATGTAATCCATCATGTTCTAAATCGCCGCTATGGTTTTTCCTACGATGATCCTTATTTATAGCTGTCTCAAGGACCTTTGGTCTTGGTCAGTGAATCTATAAATAACTGCCTTCGGGCAGTTACTTCTTGTTTTTTTTAGTCAGTGTAATTTGTTCTTTGATTGACATAAATATAATGAGGTATTTCAGTTACACTGTATTTTGATCCTTGGTTTGAAACCAAGAAAGTCTGTTCTAACGTCCTTACCTAGTGTGTAGATCTTAATTGTGAAATTCACCCACCTCAAGGGCTGCAACATTAATGTCTCTAGATTTCCAAGTTTCTTTCATTTGTTAAATTGAAGTAAATAGTGATTAGTTGTTAGTTATTCTCTTTCTTGTCTTGTATTCCTTCGGGGATACAACAATAATGTCTGACAAAAACAATGAGAGTTCCGTTGTTAGTGTTGGCGAACATTAGACTTTGATTGTTAAATTTATAATTGAATTTCCAGGGTCTTACATTTTTCTGCTTAGTGCAGCGAAAAGCATGGACCTCTATTACGTGAATTGTGGGCCTATTGTTCAAGCTAAGGAACCTAGTGCGCAAAATGAGTCTAAACACGTGTCCCGTGAAAGTTCACTAGAATCTGATATATTATGTCATCATTAATGACCCTATTATAAATATTGGGTTGGACCTCTCTCTCTCTCTCTCTCTCTCTCCAATTGAAAACATTGAAGAACACGTAAACGGGGATTAAAGCAAATATTCTACTCCTAAACTATCTAGGCTAATTATTCTTTTTAGGTCTGAATTACATTGGGTATTTATAGAAGAAGGAGAACGAAACCCAAAACCCTAAAACTAACTCAGCAAAACGCGCATCAGCTTCGCAGATTTCCGCAGAACTTTGGGTGACTCGGGCGAGTCAATAAGTGACTCGGGTGAGTCGTTGTTCATCGCTCCTTGGCCTATGTCTTTGTTGCCATCAAGCCCGACTCGGCGAGTCATCGCTCGCGCTTTTTCCTCGCCGACGTTAAACGCGCATAACTTCTTTATCCGAACTCCGTTTTAGACCCGTAAGATATCGATGGAAAGCTCTCGGTGTGTACTTTAAGCTCCCAAAATTTCAGACCAATCGGATTGTAACGAAGGAGTTATGACCCAAAGAGGGAAGGCACACGTATTTCAAAGCTTTGAGTGTTTACCGTTCCCCTGTTTTGCGCTAATCTTGACATGGAATTTCCGGCTTCGGTTTCGCCTCGGCTCTCAGCTCGGGGTGACTTGTTTTGACTCGGGAAATCGCTCGGGATTCCCTAAAATCCTTCAATTAAGCCCAAACTTCTTCTAACTCCTTATTTTCATACAAAACACCAAATCACTATATCTAATATATACAAAGGGCTAAAATAAACACAAACACCCTATAAATGAGATAAAATTTGGCTCGGAACAAGACCGAACAGAAGTTATAAGTTTTGAGTTTAAAGTTTAATTTATGTTTTAAAATTGAAATTAATAAATATTTAGTTTATGTTAATTGTTGAAGACGTACAAGGTCAAGGTCCTTCACCGCACATCAGCAAAGGACCTTAGGTTTTGATGAAAGCCAAAATCCAGAAAAGGGAAGTTGCCTTATATTTTATAATCTGATTATATATTCTGAGTTTATAATATATATTCTGATTGCGTGATTTATTTGCAGATATAATTCATAAGGAAGGCATAAGGAAACAAATCAACAAGAAAAATGGAAGGAAGAGAAGATTGGGAAATCTCCAAGAAGAAGGAACGAAAATCAGCAGCAAAGAAGGAAGGTGAAGCAGTGAGAAAACAAGGAAATAATCTTGTTTCGAACGGCTACCATCCTAAACATCCATCAAGCCTCTAATATAAATAGGAGACTTGAATATTGAAGACTTTGGCGATTCCACGGAAGTAATCGCGGAGTAAGAAATCCGGAGAGATTTCTGAATGTGTAGCCAATGGTTCGGTGGTGAGTGAAGGTAGCCAATAAAGGACCTCGGGTGAAGGGATAGCCAAGGACCTTGGTGAACATTCTTTGTGTCCACATGTGGTGGTGAGATGATGTGTAGCAGAGCCTTGACGGACTAAGGCTGTGTGAGTGTGTCTTCAATGTAATCCATCATGTTCTAAATCGCCGCTAGGGTTTTTCCTACGATGATCCTTATTTATAGCTGTCTCAAGGACCTTTGGTCTTGGTCAGTGAATCTATAAATAATCGCCTTCGCGATTACTTCTTGTTTTTTTTAGTCAGTGTAATTTGTTCTTTGATTGACATAAATATAATGAGGTATTTCAGTTACACTGTATTTTGATCCTTGGTTTGAAACCAAGAAAGTCTGTTCTAACGTCCTTACCTAGTGTGTAGATCTTAATTGTGAAATTCACCCACCTCAAGGGCTGCAACATTAATGTCTCTAGATTTCCAAGTTTCTTTCATTTGTTAAATTGAAGTAAATAGTGATTAGTTGTTAGTTATTCTCTTTCTTGTCTTGTATTCCTTCGGGGATACAACAATAATGTCTGACAAAAACAATGAGAGTTCCGTTGTTAGTGTTGGCGAACATTAGACTTTGATTGTTAAATTTATAATTGAATTTCCAGGGTCTTACATTTTTCTGCTTAGTGCAGCGAAAAGCATGGACCTCTATTACGTGAATTGTGGGCCTATTGTTCAAGCTAAGGAACCTAGTGCGCAAAATGAGTCTAAACACGTGTCCCGTGAAAGTTCACTAGAATATGATATATTATGTCATCATTAATGACCCTATTATAAATATTGGGTTGGACCTCTCTCTCTCTCTCTCTCTCTCTCTCTCCAATTGAAAACATTGAAGAACAAGTAAAAGGGGATTAAAGCAAATATTCTACTCCTAAACTATCTAGGCTAATTATTCTTTTTAGGTCTGAATTACATTGGGTATTTATAGAAGAAGGAGAACGAAACCCAAAACCCTAAAACTAACTCAGCAAAACGCGCATCAGCTTCGCAGATTTCCGCAGAACTTTGGGTGACTCGGGCGAGTCAATAAGTGACTCGGGTGAGTCAGTGTTCTGTCCCGCTCCTTGGCCTATGTCTTTGTTGCCACTGAAGCCTGACTCGGGCGAGTCACTGTTCTGGGCAGTTTTTCCCTGCCGACGTTAAACGCGCATAACTTCTTTATCCGAACTCCGTTTTAGACCCGTAAGATATCGATGGAAAGCTCTCGGTGTGTACTTTAAGCTCCCAAAATTTCAGACCAATCGGATTGTAACGAAGGAGTTATGACCCAAAGAGGGAAGGCACACGTATTTCAAAGCTTTGAGTGTTTACCGTTCCCCTGTTTTGCGCTAATCTTGACATGGAATTTCCGGCTTCGGTTTCGCCTCGGCTCTCGGCTCGAGGTGACTTGTTTTGACTCGGGAAATCGCTCGGGATTCCCTAAAATCCTTCAATTAAGCCCAAACTTCTTCTAACTCCTTATTTTCCTACAAAACACCAAATCACTATATCTAATATATACAAAGGGCTAAAATAAACACAAACACCCTATAAATGAGATAAAATTTGGCTCGGAACAAGACCGAACAGCAGTTATAAGTTTTGAGTTTAAAGTTTAACTTATGTTTTAAAATTGAAATTAGTAAATATTTAGTTTATGTTAATTGTTGAAGACGTACAAGGTCAAGGTTCTTCACCGCACATCAGCAAAGGACCTTAGGTTTTGATGAAAGCCAAATCCAGAAAAGGGAAGTTGCCTTATATTTTATAATCTGATTATATATTCTCAGTTTATAATATATATTCTGATTGCGTGATTTATTTGCAGATATAATTCATAAGGAAGGCATAAGGAAACAAATCAACAAGAAAAATGGAAGGAGGAGAAGATTGGGAAATCTCCAAGAAGAAGGAACGAAAATCAGCAGCAAAGAAGGAAGGTGAAGCAGTGAGAAAACAAGGAAATAATCTTGTTTCGAACGGCTACCATCCTAAACATCCATCAAGCCTCTAATATAAATAGGAGACTTGAATATTGAAGACTTTGGCGATTCCACGGAAGTAATCGCGGAGTAAGAAATCCGGAGAGATTTCTGAATGTGTAGCCAATGGTTCGGTGGTGAGTGAAGGTAGCCAATAAAGGACCTCGGGTGAAGGGATAGCCAAGGACCTTGGTGAACATTCTTTGTGTCCACATGTGGTGGTGAGATGATGTGTAGCAGAGCCTTAACGGACTAAGGCTGTGTGAGTGTGTCTTCAACGTAATCCATCATGTTCTAAATCGCCGCTAGGGTTTTTCCTACGATGATCCTTATTTATAGCTGTCTCAAGGACCTTTGGTCTTGGTCAGTGAATCTATCAATAACTGCCTTCGGGCAGTTACTTCTTGTTTTTTTTAGTTAGTGTAATTTGTTCTTTGATTGACATAAATATAATGAGGTATTTCAGTTACACTGTATTTTGATCCTTGGTTTGAAACCAAGGAAGTCTGTTCTAACGTCCTTACCTAGTGTGTAGATCTTAATTGTGAAATTCACCCCCCTCAAGGGCTGCAACATTGATGTCTCTAGATTTCCAAGTTTCTTTCATTTGATAAATTGAAGTAAATAGTGATTAGTTGTTTGTTATTCTCTTTCTTGCCTTGTATTCCTTTGGGGATAGAACAATAATGTCTGATAAAAACAATGAGACTTCCGTTGTTAGTGTTGGCGAACATTAGACTTTGATTGTTAAATTTATAATTGAATTTCCAGGGTGTTACATTTTTCTGCTTAGTGCAGCGAAAAGCATGGACCTCTATTACGTGAATTGTGGGCCTATTGTTCAAGCTAAGGAACCTAGTGCGCAAAATGAGTCTAAACACGTGTCCCGTGAAAGTTCACTAGAATCTGATATATTATGTCTTCATTGGGTAGTTATTCTACTCCTAAACTATCTAGGCTAATTATAAAGGGCTAAAATAAACACAAACACCCTATAAATGAGATAAAATTTGGCTCGGAACAAGACCGAACAGAAGTTATAAGTTTTGAGTTTAAAATTTAATTTATGTTTTAAAATTGAAATTAGTAAATATTTAGTTTATGTTAATTGTTGAAGACGTACAAGGTCAAGGTCCTTCACCGCACATCTGCAAAGGACCTTAGGTTTTGATGAAAGCCAATTCGGCTCGGGTTGACTTACTTCTCGGCTCGGGTTGACTTGTTTTGACTCGGGAAATCGCTCAGGATTCCCTAAAAACCTTCAATTGAGCCCAAATTTTCTTCTAACTCCTTATTTTCCTACAAAACACCAAATCACTATATCTAATATATATAAAGGGCTAAAATAAACACAAACACCCTATAAATGAGATAAAATTTGGCTCGGAACAAGGCCGAACAGAAGTTATAAGTTTTGAGTTTAAAATTTAATTTATGTTTTAAAATTGAAATTAGTAAATATTTAGTTTATGTTAATTGTTGAAGACGTACAAGGTCAAGGTCCTTCACCGCACATCCGCAAAGGACCTTAGGTTTTGATGAAAGCCAAATCCAGAAAAGGGAAGTTGCCTTATATTTTATAATCTGATTATATATTCTCAGTTTATAACATATATTCTGATTGCGTGATTTATTTGCAGATATAATTCATAAGGAAGGCATAAGGAAACAAATCAACAAGAAAAATGGAAGGAGGAGAAGATTGGGAAATCTCCAAGAAGAAGGAACGAAAATCAGCAGCAAAGAAGGAAGGTGAAGCAGTGAGAAAACAAGGAAATAATCTTGTTTCGAACGGCTACCATCCTAAACATCCATCCTCTAATATAAATAGGAGACTTGAATATTGAAGACTTAGGCGATTCCACGGAAATAATCGCGGAGTAAGAAATCCGGAGAGATTTCTGAATGTGTAGCCAATGGTTCGGTGGTGACTGAAGGTAGCCAATAAAGGACCTCTGGTGAAGGGATAGCCAAGGACCTTGGTGAGCATTCTTTGTGTCCACATGTGGTGGTGAGATGATGTGTAGCAGAGCCTTGACGGACTAAGGCTGTGTGAGTGTGTCTTCAATGTAATCCATCATGTTCTAAATCGCCGCTAGGGTTTTTCCTACGATGATCCTTATTTATAGCTGTCTCAAGGACTTTTGGTCTTGGTCAGTGAATCTATCAATAACTGCCTTCGGGCAGTTACTTCTTGTTTTTTTTAGTCAGTGTAACTTGTTCTTTGATTGACATAAATATAATGAGGTATTTCAGTTACACTGTATTTTGATCCTTGGTTTGAAACCAAGGAAGTCTGTTCTAACGTCCTTACCTAGTGTGTAGATCTTAATTGTGAAATTCACCTCCCTCAAGGGCTGCAACATTAATGTCTCTAGATTTCCAAGTTTCTTTCATTTGTTAAATTGAAGTAAATAATGATTAGTTGTTAGTTATTCCCTTTCTTGCCTTGTATTACTTCGGGGATACAACAATAATGTCTGACAAAAACAATGAGAGTTCCGTTGTTAGTGTTGGCGAACATTAGACTTTGATTGTTAAATTTATAATTGAATTTCCAGGGTGTTACATTTTTCTGCTTAGTGCAGCGAAAAACATGGACCTCTATTACGTGAATTGTGGGCCTATTGTTCAAGTTAAGGAACCTAGTGCGCAAAATGAGTCCAAACACATGTTCCGTGAAAGTTCACCAGAATCTAATATATTATGTCATCATTAATGACCCTATTATAAATATTGGGTTGGACCTCTCTCTCTCTCTCTCTCTCTCTCTCTCTCTCTCTCTCTTTTTCTCTCTCTCTAACTCTCCCCCTCTAAATCACATCATATAATCTGGAAAAATGAAACTTGACATTTAAATGTTTCATGCAAATTTTATTTTTCCATGCGTTTCTCCTCAAATCAAATAAGGAAAAGAAAGCTGAATAGAAAATCAATTTATTTTTTCTTCAAAATTTTATTTAAACCAAACAAGAGAAAGAAATTTACTTTACCTCAAAAAAAATTTTCCTCCTAAATTTTTTTCCATGAGATTTTTTTTCCCATTCTGTTTTCCTATGTCCAAACGGACCCTTAGACTCAATAAGGATGACATCAACTTACCTTATCGAATCTGATTCATTAAGTGAAAAGGAATTTAATAAATTGAACACTCTTATGGGATATGTGGGAGATCGTTGGGAGTGTCCCAATAATGTTCAATTTATTCGAGTCCTTAAGCTAAGTTAATTCTCCATGATTATATGTCTTCCTAAAGACCTCGATAATCAATGTTCTAATGGTTCGATCACAACCGTCTTAATTGGCCCTACAAGGTCGCACAAGTTAGTTCCTTGGACAAGATTGTATAGTCCAAGATAATGTGGTATTATTTTCGAAGAAATCACATCGAAATGGTCTTTGGAAGACTATATCATCTCGCTAAAATGGACCATTTCAAGCTTGCCACGGTCTTTACAGGCCTTCCATGGTCCATGGCAAGGCACCACGATTTGTGGCAGGTTAGCCATGGTATGTGACAGGCAACTTTCAAGCAGAAATTAGCTCTGCTTGTTGCTACAGTTTGTGTTAGGGTCAGCACGGTTTGTGGTAGCCTTATGTACAATTTATTTATAAAAAATGATCGCCATGCCCCTTTCCCCTTCCTCAAGCCACCTATTTCTATAAATAGGGGGTATGGAGGCTTCATTTTCAACTCATCCTCTCACAAGCCATTTGAGCATTGAATGCCTCCATTAAGAGACTTTAATTTGGGAGTCAAGGAAACTTTCTCCTTTGAGAAAGATTAAAGCATTAGGAAATTTGAGAGTGATTTCTTAAGGTTTCTTCCCAAGATGTGTTGGTAGAAGTATTTCTCAAGGTTGAGCTTTGGCATGATACCTTAGAGTCTAAGGGCTTCTAATTGAGTACATCGGAGACAAAGTATTTGAGGTGCCACTTTACTGGAGCTCATCAACATGACAATAGCCAAACTATTATCATTGTAAGGGTGACCATACCAAGGGTAGAGAAATTTTAGTGCTAATTAGGTTATATCTTGGAAAGTGATAGGGACATTAGTGATGACATAATACATCAGATTAATGTTAGTTGGCAAATGTGAAAGGCGACTTAATTCAAAAGTGTTGTTTGATAAGAGAATACCTCTTAAGCTTATAGGTAAGGTGTATCGTATGGGCTTGCAATGTTATACAATTCAAAGTGTTGGACAGCAAAGATGTCACCCAGTCAAAGGTTGCATATGACAGAAATGGGGATGGTCGGTGGGTTTGTGGTTCACTCGATTAGACAAAATTAAGAATGATGTGTGCCAAGACAAGTTACAGGTGGGCCCGATTGAGGATAAGACGCGAGAAAATAGACTACGATCGTTTAGTCATGTGTACAAGAGGAGTGTAGATTATCCTTTTCGAAGACATAAAAAGATTACATTGCCGCGCACTTCCCTATGGATGTGCAAGATCTAAGAAGTCGATCTATAAGGAAGTGATTAGCAGAAATTTGAGGCAGATAGGCTTATTGGATGATATGATACTTGATAGGGTATTTGGTGGGTTAGGATTAACGTACGTAGTCGAGTAATGTGCGGTGAGTGGTCGCGAACTTTATATTTCTTATGGGGCTGTGCTTGTGTATTTCATGTATATCTTGTTCGCGGACTTAACTACTCTTTTCTTGGTATTATGGTACATGTAGGTGTGGAGTCGTCTTATTTTATTTCTCTTATTTTCTTGGTTTCGCAAGGGATTTTCCAAACAGTTTTTGTTTTGCTTCTATTTCGATTTTCAAAATTGTATCCGTCAGAATCAACCTTAATTTTCATGCATCCACGTGACAAAGAAGGAAGACTGCATACATTCGAATCGTCACATACACGTGTACCTTGTATTAGCTTGACCTCGTATAGGACGTCTTGTTGTTGTGTATTTATATTTATTTAATAGCAATGCTTGCAAAATTTAACTAGATATACATGTGTCCACAGCACCAGATAAGGGTTTTTTGCATTTTGGACCCCGAACTTTAGGAGTATTTATTTTCTGAACCCTTGGTTTTTAACTTTAATTTTTTGGACCCTAAAGTTTAAATTTTGAAAAAAAAGAACCCTAAAGTTTGTGGGCTAAAGAAAAAGGCCCCTGACTCATTCTTTGTTTTCATCCCATGTTTGAATTTATCTCCCGATTGACGTCAAACTTCAAAATTAAGGTTAAAACTGATATTGAAGTTATAATAGACCTCTCTGATTCATGTTGGGACTACTTAGACCCTTGAATATAGGGGTTTAAGTAATTCCAACATGAATTAGAGATATTTATTATAACTTTAATATCGGTTTTAACCTTAGTCTTGAAGTTAGACGACAATCGGAAGATAAATTCAAACATGGAAAGAAAAAGAAAAATGGGAAACATGCTTTTTTTTTCAGCCCAGAAACTTTAGGGTCCTTTTTTTTCAAACTACAAACTTCAGGGTCCAAAAAATAAAAGTTGAACATCAAGGGTTCAAAAAATAAATACTCCTAAAGTTCGGATTCAAAATGCAAAAAACCCGCTAGATAATAGCAAACTAACAGATTTAATTGAGGAAACCCATTAATTAATCACAGCAAAAAGTAAATGTTATGAAAGAAAGCAACAAAAATGTATAAATTTGATACTGCATGTCCTTGAAACGTCTCTCATATCTTATTAATTGAATCTCTCTCAAAAATTGTAATCATACAAAGTAATGGGCTACATAATAGGGATTGACTGAGTTTCCCCAAAAGATTTTATATATATAGAAGAAATTTTGTGTTTTGAGTGAAAAAAGAAAGGTTTAATGAATTAATTAAATTACTGATCAATTATTTGCGAATCTCTGAAAAATTAGGGCCATGAATCAAGATGTTTTATTTTTTTACGGTTGAGATACTGTTGATTTTCTTCGACTTCAAGCAGGCTTTGAATAACTGCTTCTGTTGCACGTGTTAAAAATTGTGACCAATCCCTGCAGTCAAATAAATTATATCCTTGTTAGAATATGTTATTTCATTTTTCAACTGGTACGTGAAAGTATGACTCAGGACAAGAAAATCCGATTTCTTTCTTCTGTCTTTATGGTTTGTCTTTGCATTGAGAATTTCCAACATCTGGATGGATTGACTAATGACTACATAGTTGAGAAAACTCCACAACTGGAATAATTACGCATCCAACCATCCTAATCTGGGACTAAGCTAGCTTCTTATATTAAAAATATCAAAATATTAATTATTAATAAAACATTGTAAAATGTCCAATAAAAAATGTATTGGTACTTAATATTATAAATTAATATAATTTTAAAATAATGGTATTTTAAAATTATTTAATTATATTAAATAAAATTAAGCATACTATTCCTTTTGATCTTTTATACTACTAAAAATTTGAGAAAATTTAATATTTTCTATGCAACAACAAACAAATAGGGACAAAATGTAGGAAAAAACCATTGAAATCTTCACCTATATATTGGTTAGGTGGTCTTATATATCATTGCTACCAAGTGAAAATGTTACAATATATGTAATAATTATAATAAATTTTCATTGATGAGAGGGAAGCCAATGCCCGCTGTAACCTTAACATAACCTAAGCTCTGATCATAACTAGCCCATTTTAGCATGAGGTTTGGATTCAATGATACCGATTAATTAAATTAACACAGGTATGAGGGGAATGGACCTTATATGTCACATAATTATTTGATTTTTTATATGTACCATATACCATATTGCAACATCTAAGAGCTCTTATGAAGATACAATAAAAAATTTAAGAAAATTATAAGAGGTGATATCATATATGCTTCATAATTTAATTATTTATCTAGTGCATTTTCAAAATGGTGACTCCAGAGACAAAGAACACGTAGGTCGGTTAGCATGCATGAGCCATTTCAGTGAAACATGTGTTCCATGAAGAAACGGATTGCATGCAAATTAATAAGCTAGCCGAAAATTTCAGAAACCATGTATATATAAAATTAATATGAGTCTTGGATACATTTTTTAAGTGTCTTGCCTTAATATAATAAATTATATTATTATATATTAAACAGAAAAATGATATTAATAAATTTTATAAGTATAATACTATATATAAATTGTATAAAATTATATTTGTGTTCATTAGTTTTTAATTTTGGAAAAAATATTTATATTTTAGATATAGCCAATGCATCGTAACTTTGTTATAATTAATAATTAATAATTTAATACAAATTATTGAAAAATTCATATAAAAAATCATAAATATTCTTTTTTACAGAAATGTAAGATATTTTAAGAATGTATAAGGGTAATACATGTATCACCTCATTTAAGTCGGTTAATAAAGGATGATGATATATGTCTTGCTGCAAGATGATTAATAATTATCTTTCATAACATGTCATGACTATATAAGCACATTCATTTTTATTTTAAGAAAAGTGTTTGCCACATTAAATAGTATTGTGATGAAGTAAATATTATATATAGAGACCTTTAATTAATTAAACAAAATTGTAGGGACTTTATTATAAATGTTAAAGAAAAATATTAAATATTTAAAAATCTGTATTTATACAGTTAAAAAATAATTTTAAAAATAAAAAATTGTCATTTTTTAGAACTATTTAAAATACTCTTTAAAAATGGTCGAAAAACTTATTAAAAATGTAGAATTTTTGTGAAAATATTTTATTTTAAGAATAAATCATGATCTAAAACTAGACCTGGCAATCGGATGGATCGGATCGGATTCGGATCGGATTAGCTCGGATTCGGATTTTTCGGATCGGCCGTACTCTGGTTTGGATTCGGATTCGGATCGGATGGGGTTCGGATTCGGATTGACTCGGATGTGTTTTGTCGGGTTCGGATCGGATTCGGACTGGGTTTAATCGGATCGTAATGTTCGGGTGGGATTCGGGTTCGGATTGACTCGGATGGGTTGTGTCGAGTTCGGATCGGAATATGACCGGTTTTGATCGGATTAGGATCTTCTGGTTATAGTTGGATCGGGTGTGGTTCGGGTTCGGATTCACTCGGATGGGTTTTTGTCGGGTTTGAATCGGATTAGGACTGGGTTTGATCAGATCGAGATCTTCGGGTTGTTTTCGGATCGGACCAAATTCGGATCTAACTTTATAATATTGGATAAACAATCTAAACATGTCATATACACCGAAGTAATGAAATTAGCCTATAATTTTATGCCAATTACACAGACCTTGTTTGAAAAATTTGTAGTTTAGATATATAGTGGTTGTGGATTGGCGGATGGTTTCGAATACACATCTACTAAGCTCTAAATTCAGAATTCAAAAATCAAAATATATAATTTATAAGTTAAAGGTAATCATCACAATTTACAAAAATCTAACTTAAAAGTAAAGTTGAATTATATAATTTATAAATTATAATGGTACCGGACATTTTTTATTCTAATTGGTCGAATTATAATCGAGTCGGCTTAGTTTGGTTCTATTTCGGGTCGAATGTGCGTCGAGCTGGGTGAAACTCCGTTCGGGCAATTTTCGAATTCGGGTTAAATCAAATTTGACTCGGGCCGGATACAACTTGAATAAGATAAAATTCGGTTCGGGCAATTTTCGTATACAGGTTAAATCGGATTTCGCTTGGCTCGGGTCAGATAAAATTCAGTTCGAGTAAATTCGGATTCCGGTTAACTCGGATTTAGCAATGCTCGTGTCGGGTTCGAATCGGATCAAATTATTTCGGATGTGGCTCGAGTCGGGTAAAAATCAGTTCGGGCAATTTCGGATTCGGGTTAACTCGGATTTGGCAATGCTCGGGTCGGGTTCGGATTAGATCGGATTATTTCGGATCTCTTTCTTATTCGGTAAAATTCGGGTTGAGATTCGGATCGGATTCGGGGTCGGATTATCTCCGGGTTCGGATCAAGACCGGATCATCCATTTCGGTGTCGGATCGGATTCGAATTCGGATTTTCCGGATTGGATTTCGGATCTCGGATTAGCTTTGCCAGGTCTATCTAAAACTACTTTTCTAAAATTATAAGAAAAAATATGTTTTTGAAAATATGATGAAAGTCTAGCATTTTTAAAATATAATAGTTTATATTTTTTTTTTTTACAAATACATAATGAAATGAAAAAGTTATTTAAAATATAGAACTTTTGTAGGAAAAAAGTTAATATTAAATTTTTTCTATAACAATTGATAAGGTCCCTACAATTTTGTTTAATTAATTAAAGGTTCCTATGTATTTTTTATTTATTTAATCACAATAGTAACAACGTGACAAATATTTTTTTATAATGAAAATGAATGTGTTTAGGTAGATATGTCATGCAAGATCTTGCAGCAAGACCCATATATATCATTTTGGGTTAATATAATAAGATTCAATGTGGCTAGCTAGCTATTCAATCGAGCTGGCGAAGGAACAAGAACACTAACCCGTTAATGGTATCAAATGTTAATCCAACCGTGTTTTTAGCCTCCTCAAGTGCCCTATCAAACCTCTCCACTGCCTTGGTAGGGCATAACCCGTTATCTATAATCCGGAGCTCTGAAGGCTTCACATCACAAAATATGGGCACAACCTTCTTCCTGGCCTCCATCATTAATGCAAGCTCATGCAAGCAAAAATATGACTCGCAATAACGTGGTGAGAAGACTGCCAACCCGACCCGGCAGTTCAAAACAGCCGGGTCGATCTTCTTGAACAAGCCGTCCCGGGGCCGCATGCTTTTGCTGTCCAGAAACGGGTTGAATCCCAGACCTGAGAGGTGTTGGAACATAAGCCCTGCAATTGTTTTCTTGGTGTCTGTTCCTCGGTGGTTGATGAATACGTCGCATGGTTTCGAGCTCACTGAGGTTAAACGGGTCATGGGCCGGACGATCCGGGCAGAAACTGCTTTGGAAATCATTGAAGGCTGCATGGCATGCACTAAATTGAGACAAAAATAGTTAGGGTTTATGTAAAAGGTGTGTACTTTTGATCCTATTTGTAAAGTACAAAAGTGGTATTCGATTTGATTGAATGGGTTTTTGTTTGGGCGAGTTAAATGTATTTATAGAGAGAATGATTCAATTTTCAAGGAGGATTCTGAATTTTGTCCATGGTTGTGGTCGTGTTTTAAGACCAGTTGGTCTGACCACGAGTAAAAGGGTTTGAACATCTTGACTGTTTTTAGCTAATTAAAATGCTGTTTACTCCTTCAAACACGGCTTAATGCACATCATTTTTTTATGTTTATTGGTAGTTCAATATAACATAATATGGCTACTGAAGCGATTTTCAATATTAAAATGGTAAGTATCTTGACTTAAAATGGTTATTAATTATCTTAAATTTTAGTCAAATTACACTAAAAGATATATTTTAAATATTTAAATTCTTATAAATATATGTTTCATTGTTTTAAGGTTTGTAAACATCATAAGTTACATAAAATCAATTATTGGTTTGTATTTTTTCAAAAAAATTAGAATTACACATAAAATGTACATTTTCTATAATATAGGTTACCACTAATACTTTGAAAAAAAAAAGACTTAGAGTCTGTTTGGACCTAAGAAAACAGGCTGAAAAAAAATCTCGTGGAAAAAAAATTAGGAGGAAGTTTTTTTTTTGGTAAAGTAAATTTCTTTCTATAGTTTGGTTTAAGTAAAAGTTGAAAGAAAAAAATATGTATTTTCCATTCAATTTTCTTTTCCTTATTTGATATGAGGAAAAATGCATGGAAAATTGCATGGAAACTTGTAAATGTCAATCTTTACTTTTCTAGATCATCTAATGTGATTTGGGAGAGAGAGAGAAGAGAGTTAGAAAGAGAGAGAGAGAGAGAGAGAGAGAGAGACTTATAAAGAGATCGAGAGAGAGAAATGAGAAAGAAAGAGAGAGAGAGAGAGAGAGAGACAGAGTTAATAGACTTAGAGAGAGAGAGAGAGTGAAACTAGAGAGAGAGAGAGAGAGAGAGAGGAGAGAAGAGAGTTAGAGAGAGAGAAGAGCGTTAAAGAGAGAGAGAGAATCAAGAGAGTCGTGAGAGATGAGAGGGAGAGAAAGGGAAAATTTTTTGTTCTTTGTTTCCCTAAATTTTCCTTGTAGTTTTCTAACTATTTTTTTCCATTCATTTTTCTTCAATCCAAACAAAGGAAAATTTCTCATTTTTCAAATTATTTTTTTTCATGTTGTTTTCCTAGATCCAAACGGACCCTTAGGGGTACCTCACATTTTGTGAAAACTATTTTTAGGCTCCCATTTTTCTAGAATGTATTTTTGACCCCCCATATCTTAAGGCTAGCAATTTCTAGGAGACAAATTTCATTATTTGAACATGTTTATGGTGATATTACCTCAACTACAAATGTCCCTCATTTTTAGTGATGACACTCTTCAAAAATAAAACCTTGAAGCGACATACCACTAAAATCTTGCCGAAAACATGTTCAAATAATTGAATTTGTCTCCAAGCAATTGCTAATTACCTTAAAATATGGGGGCCTATTGCGGAATGTGTTCAATACCTATTGCCCATGCATGACTATCATGCTATAACTACAACAGGGGTTTAGTATATAATACTTGCAATGAACCTCACACATATACCATCTCACTTATGACCTTTCATTCAGGAAGATATTTCCGGAACTCATGTTTGAATTTACAGTGAGCTTCAGTTCCTTTGCTTGAGTGATGGCTCCTATCAACAAGGCTCCATTTCTCTCGCAAGGCTAGAAACATCACCCAATTCTGAAACGAACTTCACAATCCTAACGTTTTCTGTCACAACTTCTAAAGTCGTGTCATGCTTGTCTTATTTTGTAAAATTAAACGCATGTCATGTTAGGAACTTCTTCCAGCTCACCTCAATACCACTCAAATAGATCGTATAATTTTCTCTGACCTTTCAGACAATCATATCTCTCTGTCATAAGTGTAGCATCAATGCAACTCTTCACACTTTAACTTTTATCAACCACTTTAGACTTAGGACACATCCTTAGTTTTGCTTATACATATACAATGTATATGTTATGTTGGGCTTTGAACATCTCGTGGCATACATTAATCTCATGCCTGAAGCATGAGTTATATGTCTCATCCTTTTTAGATCTTCTGATTGTTTTGAGACAATCAAATTCCCTAAGGATATGCCATGATTTATGGAAATTAATCCATTCTCGAAGTGGGTTGAACTATTCAACACCTAGTTAACTTTGATTCAAACAATCAAAATCTTTAATCTATCATTATAGATCTTGTCTCCAAGAAAATTCTTAGCCCCACCAATCCTTCACTTTGAATTATTCCCAAGTCAACCTCAGAAGCCGCAACATGGGAATCTTCCTCTCAGTAGGCAGTATGTCAATCACATACAGTATCAAAAAACGCATTGCTCCCACTGAACTTCTTGCAAACACAATATTATCTTTGGCACTTCCCAGTATATCAAACTTTTTGGTATCCTGGTCAAGAAGGTCAATGATTCCAACTCTTAGAAGCTTCCTTAAGACCACAGATGGTCTCTTGAAGTTTACAAGTATTCCAACAAAAGACCATTCAGTTGTGTCCAGTACATACCTTTCTTCCAAATCAAATTTTGAAGTCAGTCTTGATGTCTATCTTAATGAACCCATGTTTTGCCTTAAAACCCTCCTATGTCTGGTGGATCACACCTTCAGACAAATCAACCGAGTTCTAAACTTGGTTGCATACATGGAGTCCATTTTAGACCTTATGGAAACTTGATTTGCTAAAGCTTCTTTGATGTAGATAGAGTCATTACTTTCTAAAAGTAACATATCACGCTCATCCATAGAAGATCGATATCTTTGTGGCTGACGAAGTTATTTACCTGACCTTGCTTGGAGTAATGTTCATGGCACCTCCTCCTCAACGTTTTGAGGATCTTTTACTGCCTCAACCTCGTTCTTAATTTTCCGACCAATAGGAAAACTTGAGCTAGGGTCAAGTAGCGGAGTTTAGGTGATGATTATAGTGTTTTGTGTCTCTTGAACTTCGGTAAGTTCAAAAACTGTCCCACTCTTTCTTTTAGAGAATAACATATTCTCTAAGAAGAAAGCATTTTGAGACACAAACACTTTCCTCTACAACAGTTTGTAGAAGTGATACTCCTTTGTTTCAGAAAATGGTTCAATAACCACTCTTATGGCCGGTGTCTTCTCTAGTGCTTTAGATAATCTATACTCAGTAATTAGAGCTATGGTTAACTGCATGTATCCCCAAAAGGCAACCGGAAATGTTGACTCAACCATCATTATTTGCACCATATCTAATAAGGTGTGATTCCTCCTTTAGATACGTCATTGAATTGTCAAATTCCTAGAGGAGAGAGTTATGAAACAATTCCACATTCTCTGGAATGGTCAATGAAATCTTTGGCTTAAATACTCACCTCCTCAATCTAATTGAAGGGTTTTGATTTTCTAGCCAAGTTGGTTTTGTACTTCACTTTGAAACTCTTTGAACATTTTCAAAGGATTTGGACTTGTGGCGTATTAAGTAGATATATCCGTATCTACTAAAATCGTCACTGAAAGTGATGAAATAGTGTCGTAAACCTTCTTCTAGCACTAGTTCTCATAGGCCCACATACATCAATATGTTTGCATCCTAATAAGTCATTAGCTTGTTCACCAATTCCAACAAGAGGTGATTTTAATCATCTTACCCATCAGACATGTTTTACGAACATTGAACTTTTCAAAGTTTAGGTATTCCAAAATCCTGCACTATGCAATTTCTGAATGCATTTCTGATTAATATGACTTAAGCTTATAGTGCCAGAATTATGTTTCATTTGAGTTATTTTTTCAAACTCTTTGCTCAACCATTAGCATCCTTTCGATCGTATCTTGGTGCTCTCATTATTTCGCCAAGACTACTTCATTTTGGAAATCTTTAAACTATTTTAACATTCCAGTTTCAGATGAATCTCATAGACATGAATCACCATGTGTTATTTTATTCATCTTTGAAGATTTGAAGTAATTCATCCCTTGTACTTGTGCTCAATTGGACTACATACATCCATATGCATGAGTGTTTGTTGGCACGTTCACCCTTTCTTGTAAAAGGTATAGTCATGCTTTGCAGACATCACATGTTTCAAAGTCTTATTATTCAAAAGTCTATCACTGTGACGCTTTCGAATGCGCTCTGATTTGCATGAATTAATAGATAGTTACAATGTTTAAGTTTGAACATGAGTTATTCCTTTCAAACCTTTTGGTTTCGATGTGTTGTGTGTGTTTATCCGAGATCCTCTCTCTCTCACTGAGAGCCTGAAATCAAATTTCTACTTATAATGAGAACAGAGAATCACCTATAAATTTCTATTATAAGTCTTGAGGAAATGGATAAACAACCAACTCTTCATGAGAAACTATAACTAATTGCATGTTCCCTTTTGTAGGTTGACTCTCATCCTTCAAAGCACATCTACTTTGTTGTAGATCCTGCACATTTGCATAAATGCGAGTTTTCACAGCCGGTATTTTATACTCAAAGTGGGTTTAATAAGGGTAGTGTGTATCATATACGCATTTGCCTAGAATTGAAATCATATCTCAAGTCTTCCTTATAGTTATGCACGCTCCCAGTGTCATACATGATCTGATTGTTAACCGGTTGCTGTCATTGGTTGAGTATGTACAACTGTTTGTCCTTACCTTTCCTTTGACTTCTTGTCTTTGATAGATTTCTTAAATCTTATTTTCCCTTTCACTAAAAGACTATCTTTGGTTGTCAACATTTTGGCTAAAGCGAGGATCTGAGGTTTATCATGTTTTAAAATACTCAAATTATTTCAGAACATGAGTGCCATCAATTAGCCTTTATCTAGCATAACCGAGACTATCTGGTTATTGGTTTCATATTTATCAACTCTAACTAGTTCGATGAACTTGATTTTGAGTTGGTAATATTGAAATCCTTCCTCTAATCTTCAAACATTTTGAGACATTACATGTATTCATTTGGCTTGATTGACCTCTTAATATTGATGCCTAGCTCAATGTTATATCAAAGACATGTTTCTTTTATTCGCCTCCAAGACAATCTTGTGATGGCGATGCCAATTAAGGAATTGGTGTAATTGTTTTTTCTCTTTCTCAAGGAGAAAACAATATTTTATTAGTGGTGGATGTTTGAGTGAAAAGACATAAATAATTCTACGAGACAAAATTGGTTCATTTTAGTTATTATTCATCAAAAGAAATTAAACTAATTTTAATTTCAAATCAAAACACTTTATTAACTCTCACTTAGTGTTTTAATTGTAACCAAGACCCATGGGCTCAAGTGGACTTTGGCCCAACAGAACTCGAGCCCATGTTACCTTTGGTGGATCATCTTATGATCGATCATTCAAAATGACTCTTGGCAAAAAATTTGTATCGAATACGATATTTCTCTTCCTCTACTTTTGGCCAAAAACTATTTTGATAGCCAATTTGAATTGACCTAGCTCCCACCCTACTTATTAATGATGGACAAATAATTCGCTTTGGCTTTCTTTATTTATCCATCTAAGTGGTGTTTCGATAGGTTAAGCAATAATTCATTTTTTAGAGTAGGTTTTATTATCCTAAGCATGTAATTCTAGGTGAACTCTTTCGAAAAGCATAAAAGGAATAATAAAACAACATGCTATAACAAATTAAAGCATAAAATAAAACCCCTAGTATGGCCACCTAGACTTAATCAAACTAATTTTAATTAAGCCTTGACAGTCTTCAAGAAACTCTTCTTGGATTTTGCAACTTCCTTGGATGGGCTCCCTCTCGAATCACCACCTCCATTGCTATTGGGCTCCCACTCAACTTGATATCTCCAATTACAACAAATTTACAAAGTGGACCTCACAATTGAGGCCTTACATGAATTAAAATAAACTTAACTGAAAATTTAAATTTAAAATTAATTCAACGACGACACCATGCCGTATTTCACCCAACCCGGTATGCAGACCGGTAAAACCGACTATCTATGGCCATACTATAAGTACATGCAAACATGTAATATTGCAATAATTATATCAAATATAACACATGCTTAAATAACAAAATATAAAGGCATATATAATCGCAACACAACATATATAAGGAAACAAATACTAAATAAAGTTTCCTAAAAATTTTGCATGATTAATAAAATAAACAAAATTCCAAATTTTATCTTAGGCCATGTTCGTCAAAATTAGCGTTTTAGATAGCGGATAGCGCTTTAGGTAGTGGATAGCGCTTTAAATATCTGATAGCGGATGAATGGTCAAACGAGAATTGTGTTCGGTAAATTTAGCGGTTGAATTAGTAGATTCATGTGAATTGACATAAAAGGATATCAATAATTTCCAAAGATAAAATTTTCAAAGGATATTTTTTTACTAAAAAATATGAAACGCTATTCCAAACGCTAAACGTTAACTTTATTAACGTTTCGCAAAACGCTGCTTAAAACGCTAAACGCTCCTCAAAACGCTAGTTTACCGAATGCTAATATTTATGCAATTAGAGGTTAGACTTGGTAAGGACGCTAAACGTCATCCCAAATGCTATTGCCGAACACAACCTTAGTTACCTAAACAGATTTAGGATTTTATACCTATACACACAAAATACTCGATTTTCCTAAAATCAAGAAATCTAAAAGATACTATATCTTTTAAAGATATTGCAAGTTTCTTAAACTTTATAAATTTATTAATAGATTTTATGTCTATCAATTGATTTAGTAGCAATAGGATTTAATAATTAATTTCTAAAATTAATTTTAAACCCTAAAATACACGAATTCACCAAAACTGCTGGCAACACGGTCCGTGTTGGCTCAACACGGTCCGTGTTGCTTCACAGTATTGGTTAATTTCGTGAATGAAAACTTAAATAAAAATATCAAAATTTATCGAATTCAATATTTTCATATCATAGTGTTATCTAATATCCCAATTTGAAAATTTTCCGGAATTTTAACAATTTTCAAAAGATTGTAAAATTTTAAGGAAGTAAACCTTTTAATTCTCCGTTTAAGAGGAAAACAAATAAGAACAGTCCGATAAGTTCAAAAATCAAATTTTATAATTTTCCCATACAGTAGGTTCATCCAATATGCTACTGTAAAAATTTCATATTTTTATCAAATTTCGAAAATTAGAATAAAATAAGAGAAGTAAACAATTTTACTTCACTGTTAATCTAAAAATTAAAGGAAAATTAGTTAATGATTTCGAAAATTCACGAAAATTTACCCAGTAACCTACTGTAAAATTTTCAGAAAATTTGCAAATTTCTATAAATTTACAAAATTCAGAGAAGTAACAAATTTATTTCTCTCAGATCTAAAAATCTAAATTAAAAAATAATTTAATCGGATAAATTAACGAAAAAAATTTCCCCCTAAAAGTATTAATATCCAGTAACCTACTGTAAAAATTTCAGAAGTTTTACAAATTTCTAATAATTTATAAAATTCAGAGAATGAAACGGATTTTAATTCTCTTCAGATCTGAAAACTCAATTAGAATCCATTTTAATTGGGAAAAATCTACAAAAATTATGGAAAGTCCAGAACACTTCCAGACATCTCCAGTAAAAATTTCAGAAATTTTCGAATTCGTTTGATATTTTAGTTCGAATTTTTCATTAAATTTACCGTAAATAAACTAAATCAGAAAATAAATCTACAAAACTCTATTTTGTAAATTTAGATCTATTTCATGTATTGCCTACTGTTTAACAATATTAAACATGATTGTTTCTAAAATATTCAAATTTAAATCAAGTTCATGCTATATTTAACAATTAAACAAACATAAAATCGATTAATCAAATACTATAAGAAATAAATAATAACAATGCATGAAACTTTACAATAAAATTTCAGATTTACTATTAAGAATATTAAAGATTAAAACTTTCATAAAGTTTCGAATTTTAGGCATTAAAACTACTCTAGCAAATTCATGAAATAATTCAACAATTGACAAGATTATTTATGAATTCAAGTACAATACTTTAGCATGCAATTGGTGGCTCTGATACCACTGTTAGGATTTAGGTTATCTATTTCCTAAATAGATATAGATTAATTGGCGGAATATTCATAACGATTATAAACAATTAATCACAACAATTGCAGAGGATTTAGTAATTATACCTGATCGCTAATTCCGGTTGAAGAAGAGGTTGACCTTTCAGATTCCAATGTTGAAATCCTCCACTGAAAAGTCCACGCAGCACTCTGGAAACCCGATTGCTAGATTGACCCGATCGAGACGAATCTCAAGTTAAGATGTATGTATTGAGTATATGAGAATGTTTCGGGAAACAGATAATGTTTCCGGAAACAAGAACTGCAAACTAAAAGAGAGAGGAACTCAGGAAATCACCCTGGTATCTCTCTAAGAGTTTCAGGCAGTTGGTGTGGAATAATCTCTCACAGAAACCCCTTTATATAGTGTTTAGAAAACCTAGGGAGATGGTTCAAAACCCTAAAGGGCCGACTTAGCGCAACAACGCGCTTCTCAAGCACAACACGGTCCGTGTTGGACTCCAGAAGGTCCATTAACTCGGCCCATGGACAGCACGGACCGTGGTGTCCCAACACGAACCGTGTTGGGTCAACAAGGTTCGTGTTGAACCCAATTCGGTCCGTGTTGGGCTGATTTCTCACAGAAATCAGTTCCCAACATTTCTAAATGTAATACAATATTACTTAGGTTACAAACATTTTTCCAGGGCACTGACTTGTGTGACCTAGTAGGACCAATGTAAAACCCCGAATTTTCGGTTAGCGCCACCGTTAGTTCTATTTGACAGACCGTTAGTGTTGAGTTTAAGTTTTGAGGACGAAACTTCTTTTAAGGGGGTAATGATGTAAAACCCCGAAAAATTCAAGTGTGTTGACCATTACGACGTTAGTAATTTAAGTTGACTCCGTTAATTATTTAGAATTCGTTTGTGATTATTTATACTAACACTTGAGCTCGTAGGACCGTTGAGGGACTAACAAGGGTATTTTAGTAATTTCTTACATGCATGAGAATTTCTTGGGAGTAAGGGTGTATTCGTAATTTCATGTGTTATTATAATTGGATGGATTATGTGATTATTATTGTTCGCGTTTTATTATCATTATTATTATTATTGGTAGTATTGCGTGATGACTATTCTCAGATTATTATTACTACTATTATTATATGACTTATATGATTACATGATCTTATTATCTCTATTATTTTCGGATTAGAATTAGTAGTGTTAGTTTGTTAGAAATAGTATTAGTAGTATTAATTATTATTACTAGTTAGTAGTAGTAGAAATCATGTCAGTATTAGAATTAGTTAGGAGTTAGATCTCATTCTTGTTAGAAGTAGGAGTTGAGCTATATTAGAATTGAGTTAATGATATTGTTACTATCATTATTATTATTATTGTTGTTATTATTATTATTATTATTATTATTATTATTATTATTATTATTATTATTATCATCATCATTATTACTATGTGATTATTATATTTATTATTGATATTATTATTATTATTATTATTATTATTATTATTATTATTACTACGTGACTACTATTATTATTATTGTTATTAGTATTAATATTAATATTATTTTTATTTGATTATTATTTTATATGGGTACTATTATACGCTTATTAGCAATGTTAGGTGGGTATGGTTAATATTATTATTATGTTAATCTTTTTTTTCTCATCTTGGGAGGTAGTAGTATTGTAATAGTATTAGGTATTGTATTAGATGGAAGTAGTAGTAAATCCTAGTTAGAGTTGGGTAGACGGTTAGTGTAGATGGGTTAGTGGCAGAATTAGGTTGGGTTAGTATGGATTAAGAAGGGTTTGAGGGTAGTTAAGTAGATATCAAAAACCCCAAGGAAACCCTACGTGACTTCTTTCCTTTCTTTCTCCGCCGACTCTCCGACGTCCGACGACCACCATCTGTTCTACTTGCGTGATGTGCCGCCTGCTCGTGTGACGACCACCACCCACATCCACCCTTTTGGTGTTGTATAACCCTAACCCTAATTTAGTTTTCCTTTGTATTCTTACTAATATTATTGTATTATTTCATTAAAAATTTATTGAAAAAATTGCAACATGATTACTGTTATAAAATCTGATTATTAGGGTTCATTAGTTTTGTAGTTTCCTTTTTGTGGGTAATATTGTTTATATGTTAATTGATATAGTTGTAATGGTATGGCTAAACATGACTGTGTGTTCCTACAAGTTTATAATGTTATTAGTGTAAATTACTCCCTCCGTTCCATATTAACTGTCGTCTTTGGAAATTGTGCAGTTAAACTTCAAAAATTTTGACTGTAAATTTCTCAATATATACAATGAGTTGCTAGATAAAATTACCACCATTAGATTCATAATGAAAATACTATCATAAAAGTATAATATTGCAATTGTTAATAACATATTATGCAAAAAATTATCAATCAAAGAATGATATTGGAGATCGTGAAAGTCAAAATTATGATAATTAATATGGAATGGAGGGAGTATTATGTTTATTATTGTGATATTCGTATGTATTGCACCTGAGTTGGTTTAAATGAGTAGGTAACTTCATGCTTTTGTTTTTTCTTTTGTTTTTTTTTGTTGTTATCATGATTGTAGTGTTAGGATTTCATGTGTTATTTATTTGATTAATATAGTATATTGTAAATCATGTTAGGATTCTTATTAGTTTTTATCTCATGCATGTATTAGAGTTAGTTTATCTTGTTAAATCTAAATTATTTGGTTATGGTTGCGAAATGATACATGTGATAGTTTAAATAAGGTTGATTTTAGTTTTCAAAGATATTTTATATATATTATTCATAATTTTGAAGTGTAGTTATTTGGTAATTTTTTGGTTAAAGTATTAGTTTATATTTATTACTATGTTATAATTCTTTAAAAAAAAGAGTTTTTAAAAATCTTCCTACTGTTTTTTTTATAATGTATTATGTATATTAAAATTTTGAACTTTTCGTATTTATGTTACTATTATGCGACTTTTCGTATTTAATTATTATTACGTTATTATTGAGTTCTTTACATAGAAAGGTTTAAATTGTTGGTTATAAGTGGTACCTTTTAGACCTTGGTTGGTTTAGGGTAGAACTTTAACCTTTGCTATTGTTTTAGACCCAAATTAGGATTCCGGGATCGAATGATGAAAGTTAGAACCGAAATTACAAATTATATGAGAATCGGGATCGTGACAGTTTCGATAGGGTGTAAAGAACGGGTCACCACGATAAGTATAGTTGTCCTTTAATCGAACCCTTTGAAGTGGTAGTTCCTTAGATGTTAGCTTTCATAGGAATTTTATGGATCGGACTTTGGAGTTGTATAAGTCGAGTTATACCCTGATTACCTGACCTAGGTCAGATCTGGACAGTTTGGATTGATGTCCGTTTTTGAGGACCTTAAAGGGTGTTTTTGGTCTCGAGTTCAACATAAGAGTTTTAGTAGACATCCCAAGGTTTCCGAAAAGTCAAAAACCAGACCCATAGGATATCGGGAAGTCAAGTTATGACCCTTTTTATGTGGATAATGTAATCTGTCTTATTGTTGTTAATTATTAATAAAAATGTTGTTGAGTGAAAATGTTGTTTTGATCTTGTTATGTGATTACTTGGAATGTGTTAGGTAATTTAAAGTGTGAATTCATGACTAATGGGAACCTATAGTGTTCCTAGGGGAGGGTTAGGTAGAAGTTAGTTAATACTAACTTGGAAGGGCACGTTTTGATTAGAATAATTATTTCTATTTTAGGCTCGAGCTAATTCGCGTCGTTAGTGAGCTCAAGTGTGTTCATTTTTGCTGTGAAGTAAAGTTAACCAGGTAATGACTATGCTCTAATCCCATTTGGGATGCTCTTTAAATGTGTTTTAATGTTTTCTAATCTGTTTTGAGAATTGCATCCCGAAAGGGGACTTTATGTAGAAAATGCGGCCACCTGTTTTTAATATTTGTTTGTAATTGTTGATTTATGAGTTATTGAAATTGATCCATGAAGGATTGGGAACTCAATTTAATGTAAGAAAAATCAACCCAAAGCACTACAAACACCAACATCATCCATGGCCACAAGTAGAACTCACAACACCTTCCAAACCCTAACAATGGAGAATGGAGTAGATCTAGATCTCAAATACAATAAATCAACAAAAGCTTGACAAGATATGGACAATCTATAAAGAATACTCACCAAGATTGAACTTAAAGTTCAAAAGATGCATAAAGGCTTGGCCACCAACACCCATTGAAACTCCATTGAAACCCTCACCAAGCTTGAAGAAGGTAGTCCACACCACAAGCTCTAAAGGGGGTACTCCAACCCACCACCAAGAACATTGAAGGATAAAGAGAGAGAGATTTGAGAGGAAAGGGTTTGCAAATACCCAAAGTTTTACATTCAAAGTTGTCTAAGTTTTCCCAAGAAGCCAATACAACATAAGTGCGAAGGGGGGAAAAGATAAAGCCGAAAAAGTGAAAAAAAAAACTTCGGCAGGGTTAGATGCTGGGGGCGTCTTTGGAGGCGCTGCCAGTGCCTAACCCAGAATGTTTGGATGCGACGATAGCAGGAAACGCTGCCAGCGCCTATAGAGGCCCGCCGACTTCTGCTGACTTCTAACGTCCATAACTTCTTCGTTTTAGCTCCGATTTGGTCATATAATATATCGATAGAAAGCCCTCGATGAGTACTATAATCTCACCAAATTTCGTAGTCATCGGAGTTACATAGAAGGAGTTATAATCAAAATAGTGAAGATATATCATTTCTTGTTATCTAAATTTTGCCCAAAAACATGATATTCTTCAACTTGTTCCCTCATGACTACTTCCTAGCCTTCTTCCATGCTCAATATCGAGTACTTTAGCTAAAAATGGACCCGAGCTCGAGCCGGGGAATATTGGTGTCGATGTCGACCCGACCCGCAGTCTTCAAGTGGGCTCGGGTATGGCCCGAGACACCACGGAGGTTTAGGAAGGACCCTCATTGAACACCCGGAAGAACTTGAGGATGATGTGGAGATCGGTCGTCCATGACTTCACCCAATGCTCTTCCAATGGGGCTGGAAAACTCACCTCAAGATTGAGGAGAGCTCGGGTGGGGACCGGATCATCCTCCCCTTCTTAAGAAGGACTTGTCCTCAAGTCCGCATCATCCTCTTCACCCAAGTAAGGTGTAAGGTCTCCTACATTGAAGGTAGAGGAGATGCCGCCCATATCATCCGACAATGCAAGTTTGTAGGCATTCTCATTGATCTTGGCCACGACTTTAAAGGGACCCTCGCTCCTCGGCATTAGCTTGTTTCTCCTCTTGGAAGGAAAACATTCCTTTCGGAGGTGGAGCCACACTACATCCCCGGGATTGAAGGAGTAAGCCTTGCGATTCTTGTTGAAACGAGCCTTGTAGAGCTCGTTTATCTTCTCAATACGTGCCCTCATCATTCGGTGAGCCTTTACCTCCGCTTCAACACTCACACGTGCCTCAATGGGGAGCGGGATGAGGTCGATGGGAGCAAGAGGGTTCACCCCATACAAGGCTTCAAATGGAGACACCCCGGTAGCATGGGATGGAGCCTTGTTGTAAGCAAACTCGGCCAACGGGAGTCTCAAGTACCACTCTCGCACATTGGATTTAATGACGCTCTTCAACAGAGTTCCTACCATCCTATTAACCACCTCGGTTTGGCCATCGATTTGGTGGTGGTAAGTAGTGCTAAAGAGTAGCTTCGTGCCCATAAGTTTCCACAAAACCCGCCAAAAATGTCCCACAAACTTCGAGTCGTGATCTAAGACAATGCTTCGAGGGATGCCGTGAAGATGCACAACCTCCCGGAAATAGAGATGAGCAACATGATCGGCATCGTAGAATTTGGTGCAAGGGATGAAGTGGGCCATCTTGGAGAACCGATCCATCACAACCAAAATGGCATCCTTGCCTCGGGCAGTCCTTGGCAATGCTACAATGAAGTCTATACTCACATCCTTCCAAGGTGCTTGTAGGATGGGGAGGGGAGTATACAAGCCTTGATGGAATTGACTCTTAGCTCGGTGACAAGCCGCACACCGGGACACGACATCATGCACATCCTCGGCCATACCAGGCCAATAAAAATGCGCTTTCAACATGTCCACCGTCTTGTTCATGCCAAAGTGACCCGCCAAACCACCATCATGCACTTCCTTCACAAGAAATTTCCTCATAAGACTCTTGGACACACAAAATTTATTTCCATGAAAAAGAAAACCTTCTTGCATAACATAAGTGGATCTAGAAGGAGGTTTCTTACCAACGTAAGGGGCGAAGTCCGGATCTTCTTTATAGTACTCCCGGAGGCAAGAAAACCCCAAGACTCTTGCCTTGATCAATGACAACAAGGCATGCCTTCTCGATAAAGCGTCGGCCACCACATTAGAGCTCCCTTTCTTGTGTTTTGCCACAAAGTTGAAGGATTGGAGGAACTCTACCCACTTTGCATGCCTTGCGCTTAGCTTGTGTTTCCCGCTCAAGTACTTCATCGCCTTATGGTCCGAGTGTAGCACAAACTCCTTGGGTCTCAAATAGTGAGACAAATGATCAAGGGTGCGCACCATAGCATAGAACTCCTTGTCATAAGTACTATATTTGAGCCGGGACCGATTGAGCTTTTCGCTAAAGTAAGCGATATGCCTCTTGTCTTGCATCAACACCGCCCCCGATGCCAACGCCGCTAGCATCACATTCAACCTCAAAAAGTTGATCAAAGTTGGGGAGTGCCAATACCGGAGCGCTAGACAACTTCTCTTTAAGGGCCTCAAAGGCCGCTTGAGCCTTGGGAGTCCAAGCGAAGACTCCCTTCTTCATGCATTCCGTAATGGGGGCCGTCAAGGTGGAGAAGTTCCGAATGAAGCGACGGTAGAAAGAGGCTAGCCCATGAAAACTCCGCACTTCGATGAGTGTAGTCGATGATGGCCATGACCGAATCGCCTCTACCTTTGCTTCATCCATCGAAATGCCAGCCTTGGAAACAACATACCCAAGGAAAGTGACCCTCGGGGTGAAAAACTCACACTTCTCCAATTTTCCATAAAGTTTTTGCTCCCTGAGCACCTTGAACACTTCACAAAGATGGTGGACATGATCCGCCTCATTCTTGGAGTACACCAATATGTCATCAAAATACACAACCACAAATTTTCCAATGAAGGGTCGAAGTACTTCATTCATCAATCTCATAAAAGTACTCGGGGCATTAGAAATCCCAAATGGCATCATGAGCCATTCATAGAGCCCTCCCTTGGTCTTGAACACCGTCTTCCATTCATCCGCTTCCCTCATCCGGATTTGGTGATACCCGCTCCGGAGATCGATCTTGGAGAACACCGAAGAGCCGTGGAGCTCATCCAAGAGATCGCCAAGCCGAGGGATGGGATAGCGATATTTGATGGTGATATTGTTTATGGCACGGCTATCGACACACATGCGGTATGTCCCATCTTTCTTAGGGACGAGTAGGGCCGATACAGAGCATAGTCTCATGCTCTCACGCACTTAACCACAGGCACTAACTCATCGACTTGTCGTTGGAGCTCCTTCGTTTCCTCGGTGTTGCAACGGTATGCCGGCTTGTTGGGAAGAACCAAACCCGAAACTAAATATATTTGGTGCTCAATGCCCCTAATCGGTGGAAGGCGGAGAGGAAGATCCTCGGGAAAGATGTCGGGGTATTGGGATAGGAGGGGTTTAATTTGTGGAGTTATGGGTGTCACTTCCTCACCTTCATTACTTTGAAGCAAGAGCAAAGCGAGAACTTCCTTGCCCTTGCTCAACGCTCGCTCAACCCGTGTTTCACTCACAAGGTGGTTTCTCTTCTCACTTCCCGCCCCGGGTGTTTTTTTGTGGAGTTGGGTAGGGAAAGGGGTTCGAGAACAATTCGCTTCTTGTTCATAAGAAAAGAGTATGTATTCTTCGTTCCATCATGAACCACCCCTCGATCATATTGCCATGGGCGGCCAATAAAAGGTGACAAGCATCCATTGGTACCACATCACATAAAACAACATCACGGTAAGTACCAATTGAATATAAAATATTAGCTTGTTGGGTTACCTTTATCTCCCCGGAATCATTCAACCACTTGAGAGCATAAGGACGAGGATGGGCAATCACCGGAAGGTGGAGCTTCTCAATCATGGTAGTGGAGGCTATGTTAGTGCAACTCCCGCTATCAACAATCATGCTACACACCCGATCTTGAACCATGCATCTGGTTTGGAAGATCAACTCCCGTTGGGTTCTCTCTTGTGGCACCTCTTCAAGGTGAAGGGTCCGCCTCACGACTAAGGAGATGTCCCGTATCTGGGCCGAAATTTACTTCCTCTTCCACATCTTCAACCCGGATTTCTTCTTCTTCTTGCACAACCTCTTCGATTTCCTCAATTTCTTGCATGGTTATAACCCTCTTGGTAGGGAAATCCGATTGAAAGTAGCCATAGTCATGGCCTTGAAGCATTTCCTCCCTTCGAGCCTCTTGGAGGGCTCTTTTGGAGCCGCCGGTGTTGGTAGGGTGGGCCTCGGGAATCTTGGGTGGTAAAGAAGGGTTCTTGACCACAGATGAGTTGCCTTTGGCATAAGATCCACTCTTCTCAAAGGGTTTGCCACACCCCTCTTCTTCTTCCCTCTCACCTTAATGAGGGTTGCAAGCTTGTAGAGATCGTCGATGGAGGCATATTCATATAGTTTCACCTTCGATACGATTTTGTAATCGAGGCCGTTGAGAAACCTCGCCATCATTTGCTCCGACGTTTCATTCACATCACAAAGCATCATAACTAACTCAAATTCCCGAATATACTCTCCAACACTTTTTGAGCCTTTCTTGAGGGAGAACAACTTGTTGTATAGATCTTGCTTGTAGTTGGTGGGTAGAAACCTCTTCATCAAGTACTTCTTAAGTTTTGGCCACGTTTGGGTTTTCGATTTTTGCTCCTTCGCCCTTTGTTTCTTCAAGTTCTCTAGCCAAAGGGAGGCATACTTAGTAAGTTGAAGTGTAGCCACCTTGTATTGCTTCCTCTCATCATATTCCTTGAGTTCAAATATTTTCTCCATAGCATGCACCCAATCAAGGAACTCATCGGGATCAGAACTACCATCAAAGGTAGGAGGATCTACCCGGAGGTCGCCCAAATCGTCTTGGGGCCTAGAATACGAGGACCCTCATGATAGGAAGCATCATCCGATTCCTTACTCAACTCTTCCTCTTCAAGTTCACGACGACCGCGGGGCCGGATTGGAGGAGGACGACCGGTGACTCATGGAGGTCGTTGTTGAAGAACTCGTGGGGAAGGAACACCACCACCCCTTTACGGACCGATGTTGAGTTCTTGATGTAGGGGCGGGAGGTCCACTTCGAATCCATGGGGTCGTTGAGGAGCCCTTACATCCTCCCTATAAGGTGGAAGTTGAAGATTGCCAAGAGTCTCTTCCAAGCTTGGCAATCGACGTTGGATTGCCCCTTGACTATTCACCATCAATTGTTGGGTACATTCGAATTGGTTTTGCATATCAATAACTTGTTGCATGAGCTGAGCAATTGTAGGCTCGGGTAGGGAAGTAGGAGCGGAATTGGGAGAGTGGAGTTCATCTCTTCGACTAGACGACTCGGCCATATTATGGAGCTAAAGGCTTATAACGGGCTAAGGAAGAGATGAACGGATGAGGTTTCGGGTTCATTGTAGCTATGGATTTTTGTGGGGTTTTGAGAGGCTAATTTTGTGGGGGAAAATGGGGTGTTACCGGCAAGAGGGAAAACAAAACTAGCAACAAATCAAAGCATAAACAATATCAACATTTCCATAAGCTTCACCACACATAGCCAAGCATTAAAACCCAACAAATCAACCTTCAACTTTCATAAGCTTTCATGGCTACCCATAAATTTCACCAAAAACCCTAAATTCTCAATGACGAATCTCACCCAAATGATTCTCAATCACAACCAAACTTTAAACACAACAAGATATAACTACAATAAATCAATTTCAACTCCAAAGCACCAAAGTTGAACACTAGAACACACCCAACACAACAACTACACAAATGGGTATTAAGGGGGTTCCCAAATCAAATACAACAAGTGAGTTCTACACCTAGCTCTAATACCAAATGATCCATGAAGGATTGGGAACTCAATAAATGTAAGAAATAACAACCGAAAGCACTACAAACACCAACATCATCCATGGCCACAAGTAGAACTCACAACACCTTCCAAACCCTAACAATGGAGAATGGAGTAGATCTAGATCTCAAATACACCAAATCAACAAAAGCTTGACAAGATATGGACAATCTATAAAGAATACTCACCAAGATTGAACTTAGAGTTCAAAAGATGCATAAAGGCTTGGCCACCAACACCCATTGAAACTCGATTGAAACCCTCACAAAGCTTGAAGAAGGTAGCCCACACCACAAGCTCTAAAGGGGGTACTCCAACCCACCACCAAGAACATTCAAGGATAAATAGAGAGAGATTTGAGAGGAAAGGGTTTGCAAATACCTGTAGACACCGAATTTTGTACCGGGACAGGTGTACAAATCAGGAGCAACAAGAAAAGAGGCTAGAAGGAAAGCCAAGCCACTGGGCCTCCATCAATCAAAAGCTATCGGGCCAACCCACCACAAAAACCTTCATTTTCCACCCTTTCCACATACATATGCCAACCATTTCGAATCCCATTTTTTCCAGAAGTCTCGTTGGCCCTATTTCTTTTTATGAGAGTAAAATACACATCATAAGCTTTCTAACACCTTTTGAATTGCCTCAATCGGAGTCCGTGAAAGAGTTATGGTCGTTTGAAGTTACACTTAGCCAGTTCAAAACCCACGCGGGTCTGAACAATTCTCAGGCCCAGAAATCTGGCCCAGCAAGCAACTCCGGCCCAGTACTTGGAACAAAACCCGCACGTATTTTAATAAGTAAAGGCAGCCCAGAAGCAGGACAAGCCCAAGGCGCGCCCCGGCCCAGCGACTTCAAAACCCGCGCGGGTTTTATATTGCTGAAGCGCGTCGTTTTGCCATCCACGTCAGCGATCTGTGTGCGGGATTTATAAAACCCGCGCGGGTTCAAGAATCTGGCGCCAAAAATTTGATCATCCTCCCATGATATTAGCCCCATGTGTTTGACTCCTTCCCTTGACTTTTGTGATTGCATGGCATGATCATGGGGATGTGTCCCCCATGATTTTCCCTCCATTTGCCTCCTAAATCACCACCTACTTCACATATAAATACCCCCTCAATTCCATTCATTTTCATCAATTAATACCATCATTCTACCCAAACTCTCACCAAGTATTCTCATTCTCATCATCTACTACCATTACTCTACCCTCATTTCATCAACAATCACCAACTACTCTCATAAACCACCTCTATTATTCTTATTTCATCAACTAATTCTCTTCTCATAATATCATTCCCCTTACTCTACCAAAATCATCACTCATATACTATCCTACTACCATTTTCATACTCATCTTTCCATCCACCAAGTCAAAGGAAGTCAAGGTGTTTCGGTCAGCGCATTCGGGCTCTAAACCAACGAGGTTTGCTTTTATGTTCTTTTCATTATTATCATTTTAATCATGTAATTTGTACTTTATTTTACATTATATGTGCATATTTTGTAAACCAAAAACCTCATTCTTTTTATTGCATGATAAGAATAAAATGAATTGGTTGGGTTAAGGAAAACAGTTAGAAAGGTTAAAGGTTTGTGAAAAGGTTTGTCTTGTTCCCTCTCCCTCAAATGAATTGAAATGAACATGAATTGTTTTTAATGATTAGGGGTAGACATTATTGAGATTTCCCCCTCATTTTTGAAATGTTTTGTTTTCAGGTGAAGATCTATATGTTGGGGACGGAACTAGAAATGAGGTCGAAGTGTTTAGAAGGTGATAATTATGTTGCGTTTCTTTTCTGAAAGACTTGAAGTTAGGAATGTTAAGTTTGGTTTCTCAGTTTGAGTTTGTTAGTTTGGTTTACCATTATCAGATAGTTGTAGATTTCCTTATCGCCTTTGTATTCCTTCGGGGATACGGCAGTGACGCCCAATAAGAGTTTGTTAACGTTAGTTTGACTTTGACTTTTCTATATTTGAATTTTCGGGGTGTTACAACCAAATAATACAGTTGTAATTAAACATATTCAATTACTAATTATAAAGGTCTCTAGCAAGACATATAATTACTATATTACTTTGGTTTAATCTCCGTGTATATCGAACATTGTCAGAACATTCCCAACACAAATTGTTTAACTAAGAGATCTCCATTCGTGCCAGCGTTGTTGCATGTCTCAACAAAGTGCGCGACATGCTGCTTTGGGTTACCATGTCCATCAAATTGATGAAATTTGGGAGGTTGGTAACCATGTGGCATACGAAGAGTGTTGATTCTCTTAGTGTATGGCCTAGTATACCTGTGAGTTCTTGGTGAAGCTTCTCCTAATTGATCCTTGAGTGCCTTTGCTATCAAATTTTGGATTTGTTCCACAGTCATTGAGCTTGTCGCTGATGATGGCTTGTCGCCCTTCTTAGACATGTCACTCTTAGCCTCACTTTCACTAGATTCATTTTCTCCCTCTGCGTCTGAATATTTATTGAGGGACTTTGTTGGTTGTTGCTTTAACTTCTTCCCTAACTCAGCAATCTTTCTATCTTGACGCTTGATTTGCGCGTCCTTCTCTTCTTTCTTTAGTATAAGCTTTTGTAACGTGACTTTTATGTTAGCCATTTCTTCTTCTATAGTCACAACTCCTGTAACCATAACTGACATGGTAACAACACCAGATGACCTTGTTCTACCTTAAATTTCCCTTGCCATGCCAGTAACCTTGTGGTTCGTCTTCACTTTTGTTGCGAGCTCTTCCTTAGGAGGTAGATATGTTGAAGTCTTCGTAGCCATGTCTTATGCGTGGAGAGGTTCTTTAAAATCTTTATTTCAGAGATGGAGATGAGAGGTAGAGATTGTCCCACCCAGCGTGTCAAAATTTATAACCACAAATTTTCGAGTCTAAAATAAATAAAGACAAGAAAAAATGGACAAATATAATTTGTATTGATTTCAAAGAATTTAGGTACAATCTCTACAACGTTTGTTACAAGATGAACAAATAAAAAATTCTCTGATTCGATCTCTGTTGTCTTCTTGAAGGAGGGTCGACGCGGCTTGAATCTCGATCAAGTTTGTGTTTCAATCTCTAGAACAAATGACACATATTGAAGTGTTTATTGTTCATTCTAGATAGAGTTTTCTTGAGAGTTAAAATTTTTCTCTTTCTTCGAATGTGAGGAAGTAGAGTCCTATTTGTAGAGAAGAGACTTCATCTCCTGGGCTCATAACTTAGTATTTTTCTTGATCGTTGGCCGGGCCTTGAGTTTGGGTTGACTTGGTAGTCCATTTGACTTTGACTTGATAGTCAGTGTGGGCCATTGTCCAGGCCTTAGGCTTGGGTTGACTTGGTAGTCCATTTGACTTTTACTTGGCCATCGTTCGAGCTTTGACTTGGTAGTCAACTTGAGCCAATTTTAATTAAATAAACTAAATTAATTAATTTGGACCAACCAAATTAATCAACTTAATTTATTTTATACTTTTGACACTATTTTGATTTTTTTAGTGTCTACATGAGGCTTTACATAACATAAGAGGTGGGCCATAATGGGAATTACACAAAAGGGGGAGAAACAAAAGGAAACAATTCGGCAAGAGTCCCAACTTTCCTAAAAACGTTACGGGCGCGGCTACCAGGTCACAGACGTGACCTGATTCGGGAACCAGAACAAAAAGGTGTTGTTAAGGAGGTCACGGGCATGACCATGTGTTAGTCATGGTCATGATTTAAGTTGTCACGGCCATGACCCTAGGCGATTCTCGAACAAGCGTTTCTCTTCGGTCGCGGGTGTGACTCAATATGACACGGGCGTGACTTAGTCCTCAAACATCAAGGACTTATGGGGGGAGGTCATGGGGTAAACATGTTGTTCATGAGTGTGACTCTCTAGAGTTACGGGCGTGACCTTGGTTGTCACGAGCATGACATTGGTGGTCACGTACATGATTGCCCGCTTGGCAGTTTTTTATTGAACTTAAAATACGCATAAATTCTTCATCTGAACTCCGATTTGGCTTTATAAGACATCGTTGGAAAGCTCTCAATGTGAAATTCAAGTTCCCCGAGTCTCAAGTCAAACAAAGCTATGTTGAAGGAGTTATGGTCTCAAGTGTGATCACATGTCTCTTCTTTACCCAATTTCATTCAACTTTCTTCTTTTCCCTTGGGTGATCTTCCAACTTGACCCATGCTTGATGTGAATGATCATCATGATCCTAGGTAGTCAAAAGGACCCAAAATATCTCGGATGACCCCTCCGTGGTATGAAAATACCCTGTCGTTGATATTGACTGTTTGGAGCCCGAAAGGAAGTCAAGTTTGACTTCGTTGCATTATTCATGTCGAAGGAATCTTGGGAGCCAATTCAAGAGAATCTGGAACGGCCCCGTTGAGGACCACAAACTTTATCTCCTGGCCCGAGATCCTTTTTGCAGTGTCTCCCGCACCCAATTTTGAACGGAAAAGATCCATCCATGCCTTCGGGGTCTTGGGAGGGCGAGTCACTCATGATTTGGATTTGGCGGATCTCATCCTGATACACTCTACTAACATATAGGACTAAATTATGAGAGTATGCTAAAAGTGTTGTGATAAAATATGAGTTAATTATATTTATCCCCATCAACTTTTGTTGAATGAGGATTTTACCAATGAATTTTAGAAAATGAGATTTACCTTACCTCACCTACATTACTTGCAACAAATAACCTATGTATCTTTTGGAGTAAATCATTTGTTATGTTTTTCTGTATAATCATTTATTGTGTGTTCTAAAAACCCAAAATACCCTTATATAAACCTCTTTCCTTCTTTTTATTAAAGCCAAGAAATCTCTTCCCCATTTCCCATTCTCCTTTACTTTTGTTATTGGGCATCATTCTCATAAGTCAAATAGAATGCTCACAAGATTCATCATGTACTATCCCCCCTCCCCCCGAGAAATACCCTTCATCATGTACTATATAGCATCATTCTCATAAGTCAAATAGAATGCTCACAAGATTAAAGATCTCTTCTACCAGTAGTTGGCATCACTAGAGGTTAATAACTTGTTTTTTTTTTTAATCTTTATTGTTTAAGATTCACTTACATCATTATAGATTGATATAAAATAGATACCATTTATGGATTTGACTTATAAGATATAGATGAAACTTGTTCTTTTTAACTTGAATGTTTAAATTCTACTTTCTTATTTTCTCTATATGTTTGTGGGTCTGTTTGTCGTGAAATTGTTGGCCCTAAAGCCAGTAATTCCAATGCATGAACTGTGTTTGGGGGTATTTGCAGATGCAAAAGTTTAGGAGAAAGAGAAATAGGGAAGAGATTTCTCGGGTTTAATAAGAAGGAAAGGGTTTTTATACAAGGATATTTTGATTTTTTATAACACATAATAAATCAATATACCCAAATTAGCATAACAAATTATTTACTTTCAAGGATACGTAGCTTATTTCTTACAAGTAGTATAGATGAGGTAGGATAAATGCCTTTTTCCAAATTTCATAGATAAAATCCTCATTTCAACAAATTTGATTATTGCAAATGTAATTAAAATATTACAAATTTAGTCTCTAGCGACAACTTAACTTTTGCCGAGTCACAATGTTGTAGCCATATAACAAGATATGGGCCGCATGTGATATGTAAATTTTATGAATTCACTGCCTTTTAATTTATTTAATATATGCTTTTTTAAAGTGGAACTCTAAATAGAAATAAATAAATATTTACTAAAATCATTTTTATTAGTGTCAAATAATGTGAGTAGTAAACAATTTTCATAAAATAATTTTTTTTGATGGAAAAAAAATTATTTTGAAATTGTTGAACAATAATACAGTTACAAAAAATTTATGGATAATAGTAACATTTTGGAACTTTTTTGAATTACCACATTCGCGGCCGAAGTACTGGGTTCTATTTGTGCTCTCATTCTTGTCACCTAAATAATCATTAATTTTCATCATATAAATATGAGAATTGTATGAGCCCTTCTCCTATTTTCATTCCTTCTCTTCCAACACCACATTCCAAACGCGTGTGATGAGTTTAAGACCAAGTAGTTTTTCTTTAAATGAGCATGTAATTGCTTAAGTTGATTATCAATTAGCAAGTTAATTTTTTATTTCAGTTTATCAGTCTACTACACATCTAAAAATAAACACCAATGCTAAACTAAAACAGATAGGCAAAATGGAATTTTATTGATGTTGTTGTATTTTCCCCTGAGGTGGCAATAGCAATACCTAAAAAAAACAATGATTCCCTGCAATTAAGGGGGACAAAAACTCAAAGGATTCAGGTAGCTGCAACAATTTTTGAAAGAGATTAGGGGAGGAGGAAGCATGTTCTAAACCTCCTTTAATCAAAACAAAATTTCAAAAACATAATCACAACCAAATCATATCAAACTGGCAAAACTCCAAGATAATCTTAAGCTTTGTGGGGCTTCCTTGAAGGCAAAACCCCCTTAGGCTCTCTCTCGCCTCTTGAAAGAGAGCCAAAATCATCCCCCTCCTTTTCTGCCTTTTTATTTAAAATTTTTCTGTATCATTTTTATAAACAACCAGTTTATATATACGTTATGTACCGTTTCGTTTAGTTTTTTCACGAGAATTTTATCATTCTTATCAATCAAATTCAAAACTGCAATTGCAACCCGTTGAAGGGATTGTAATATGATCATTTTGATAACCAATAAGAAAAAAATTACTGCCTAATGAGGAGAGAGTCCTTATGACTGGCACCAGCTCCTGCCTGCCTCAATTATTTCGTCGAAGACAGGTACTTTCGGTAGTTTTCTTGCATACTTTTCATATAATATTATAGGTCAATCTTCTTTTTTTTTCTTTTTTTTGGTTGCGGGCAAGCGAAAATGGAGCATGAGTTTGTATAACAAAATCAATTAGCATTATGCATGTATTCGTCTCTTGACTTGGATGAATCAACCAAGGATTTTGGTTCTTGGGAAATAGACATGATCCATTAACTTTGTCATGAAAAATGCAATATTGAATAAAAAATTTTCCATTTTTGTAGCGAACATTTCTTAACAACACCATCATTTTCTAAAACATTGGAAGATAAAAGTTGGTAGAATCGATACGATGCATTATATTCGTTAGAACATCCCCATCTGAATTGTGACAAAAAATTAGACATGGGTTATTTTATGTAAGCTTGATTTCTGATCAAGATAGGTATGGGTCAATGATAATATTCTGATTGATAAGATTTGTGATGTCATCAAATTTGGTTGTAGTCATTTTCATGTACTTTGTGGGGGTGAATTTTACATCTTTTGAAATGGGCACAAGTGCTCATCAGACATGAAAATGTAAATTAAGAAGCAACGACATATGTTGGTGTTACAGAAAGATGCCTCGGTGAAACATAAGGCAGCAGATAAGTCCCCGAACAAACTATCAAGTAAATCTGGCAGCAGATCCGCAGGGTCTGGGAGAAACTCATTTTCTTCCCAGAGAAACTCTTTTTCTTCACAGACAAGCGGTCATTCTGATTCCTCTTCAAAACAAGAGAAGCCAAGGAGGAGCTTGTCAAAGTCATCAAGTGGAGGATCTGCCAGAAGCTCCTTAGCATCACACACAAGCTATAGTACTAAGCATTCTGATGGATCTTCCAATTCCAATTCCAAGACAGTCGACAACTTGGCTAAGTCTGCAAGCGGGGGATATGGTAGTAGCTTTCTTGTATTCATGGAGCTCAGAAAGAGGATCACTGTTTTTAGGGACATCTTTGATATCCCCCCTCTCAACAGCTCCGTTCCAATACAAGAGGTATCTAACTATCTATGTTACTTGGGTTTCATATCAGTTTTACCCTAACTGGACAACTCTTTTGACCATTGCATTTGTTGCAGCTTGTGATATCAACTGCGGAGGATCTTCATCATATGTATCCTGAATTTGTCCCCTCTATTCAGAAGCTAAATGAAAGAAACACACACCAGGTCTGAAAGGGCTACTGAAAAAATTTATTATTTCCAAATTTTCTGTCCTTTCTCTTAGTTTTCGGTGATCTAAACATATGGAGTAATCCTTGCTATTAAGACACATATATGTGAGCTCAAGCTAATTAGAATGAGAATCTGATGTGATTTAGGGATTGATATGTTTCTATGAAGTCTTGAAATGTGTTGGAGACTCGACATGGATTCAAGACTCAAAGATTAGAGACAAGTTCCAACACAGTGATGTAGGACAACTCCCATTTGAGGAACTCAGTAAGTTCAACTCAACTATTTTGGGGTTGTGATGATTTTCGAGAACTTGTTCTTGAAATTCAGATAATTTTAATAAATGTTTTTACATTATAACATAATGTGTTCCAGCGGAGATAGTGGTGACTCTATTAGATTGTATAAGCAAGGCAGCAAAAGAGAGGTTTGAGCACTTAGGGGAGGACTATGAATCAAAAAGGGAGTCCAATAACTCACAGGAAACCCCCACCTCAAAGTCATCAACACCTCGAAGCCCAGAGTGGAAATGCAATGGATCACCTCCAACTCCGACTTCAGTCTTGCCGGAGTCCCCAAAATTTGGCGAGTACGCGAATCACAACTGCTCTCCTCCACGTCTTTGGGACTTGAGGGTTCAATCTCTTGACAAATTGAACCCCATGGATTGGAAAAAACTCTCTTTTCATATGCTCCTACAAAACAGTTTGCAGAACCAAGCTAATAAGGATCAGCTCAAGCAGATTATTGACAATGCACGAGTGAGCGGAGAACAGAGTCCTCGTGACAAAATCCAAGATGAGGAGTTACTTTCTAAGATTTCTAACGTAGTGGAATCTGCAATCAAGGAGCCAAGCAATATGATCAATGAGGTTGAAGAAGGCAAAGAGCCAACTCAACCAACTCAATCAACAACAAAGTTGGAGATGTCTACTGACACAGAAGTTAGGCAATCACATAGGGAATCAACAGAGAAAACACCGAGTTTGGAGCCTAACGACGAGAAGGCAGGAGAATTACAGTCTCCACCTGCACCAACAGAAGTTGAATCTCAATCACAACAGACAACTCCTGTAGCTGTGCCATTGGAATCAAATCCATCAGCACCACTGCCGCCAACGTCAACGCCACCCCCTCCACCACCAGAATCACCACCGTCATCTAGTGTAACACCACCACCAGAGAGTGCAACACCCCCACCCCCACCACCATCGCTTGGCAGTGCAACCCTTCCTCCTCCTCCTCGTCCACCAACCAGAGACGATGATTCTACTAAAACAAGGACTCCTCCTCCTCCTCCTCCTCCTACAACTATAACTGCAGCTCCACTACCACCTCCACCACCAGGTGGGGCGGCTCCACCCCCGCCCCCTCCTGGTGGTCAAGCGGCAGCACCACCACCTCCTGCACCATCCGGAAAAGGTGGTCCACCACCACCTCCTCCTGGTGCCGGAAAGTCCTTACGGAGGATGAACACAAAATTGAAAAGGTCAACTCAGATGGGCAACTTGTACCGCCTACTTAAGGGTAAGGTCGAAGGTTCGTCTTTAAGTGTGAAATCATCTCAAGGAAGGAAGACTAGCGCTGCAAGTAGTGCCGCTGGCGGAGGACAAAGCATGGCTGATGCACTAGCTGAGATGACAAAGAGGTATGCTAAACATTAATTACTGCGTCAGTAACCTGCAATTTAAATCTACATTCGAATTAAGACTGTAAATAAGGAAACTTTGCTACCTGATACAATATTTGACTGGGTTTCCAGATCTGCATACTTCCAACAAATTGAAGAAGACGTAGAGAAGCATGCAAAAACAATTAAAGAGATGCAAACAACCTTGAGCTCATTCCAAACAAAAGACATGGATGAATTGTTAAAGTTCCATCAGCAAGTGGAATCCACACTTGAGGTTCTGACGGATGAGAGCCAGGTCAGAATAATCTAGCTAGTCCCTTTCAGCTAATTAGACAGTTATAGCCTTAACTTTTTATAATCAAGTTCATTGATTCTGAATACTATCTATTTGTCAGGTTCTATCAAGGTTTGAAGGCTTCCCAATGAAAAAGTTGGAAACTTTGAGGATGGCTGCAGCCTTATACTCAAAGCTCAATGGCGTAGTATCGGAGTTGCAAAGTTGGAAAATTGAATCCCCTCTTGATCAACTTCTTGATAAAGTTGAGAAATACTTCACTAAGGTAAGTAAAAAGGACCTAAAAAATAAAAAGAGTGACAATGAAAAAAAGAGGAAGAAAATGCACTTTTATGCATGTAAAATAATAAAACATCATTCACATGTATATTAATGCAGCTTAAAGCAGATATGGAAGGTTTAGAACGAACCAAAGACGACGAGGCCAAAAAATTTCAAAGTCATAACATCCACTTCGACTTTGGCATCTTTTTAAGGATTAAGGAAGCCATGGTAGATGTTTCATCAGGCTGTATGGAGCTGGCATTGACGGTATGCAAACTTTCTTCTTCTTTTTCTATGCCAACATTTCATAACTTCATGATTAACAACAATATTGACACCCTTGATTTGCAGGAGAGAAGAGAAGCTAAAGCTGCAACAAGTGAGCAAAGCTGGTCAAAACCAGGAGGGCAGAAAAAGGTATGTGCAAAGATGCTTTGGAGGGCTTTCCAATTAGCCTTCAAAGTCTACTCATTTGCAGGAGGTCAAGATGATCGAGCAGATAATTTAACAAAAGAGCTTGCTCGAGAGATAGAGACAGACCCTATGCAAGATTAACTAATTTTCATGTAAACATAATTTAAGTACTGAACCCCTTCTACATTATATATCTTAACTAGGAGTACCTAAGTTTCTTGATTGTTCAGGGTGAAGCCTTGATTGGCAAGTAAGGGCTATTTTTACGCCACGATCCCCTTGGAACATGCATCGATTATGGGTAGATGTTAGGTTCAGTTTTGAATACTTGTTGATGACCGATGGAGAGCTGCAGCATAGATAAAGTCTAGATGTGTGGCTCCCTTGTGTAAATATATATATAAATATAACTGCGCATGGCACCGTCGTTTATCTGTACGGTCCTTGCAGCTTCTGCATATATTACTACATGAATTTTGAATATAATCATGTACATATATGAAATATGTGAAGTAACATTCCATGGTGGCAAGTTGTACCCTGCCTTCTGGTTTCTTTATTTCCTACTTTCGCAGCTTCCTAGTTCCTTCTCTTTACAATTGTGCCACTTCGAATTTGTAACATTCCATATCAGTCTTTTATTTTACGAGGAAATTTCAGCAGTAGCAATTAAAATTAGTTCATGATACTCCCTCTATTTTGATTCAGCAGTAGCAATTAAAGTTAGTTCATGATACTCCCTCTATTTTAAGTGTTCCTTGGGAATTTGTGTTTAAAACTTTGATCTTTAATATTTTAATTTATATATTGATTTATCATACAAAATTGGTATCACTCGATTGCTAATAAAAAATATTATTGAAAAAGTATATAATGTATTTTTTTTATAAAAAAATTATGTGAGAAATTATTGAATAAAGATGAATTTTAAAAATTGTATATGACAAATAAAAAAAACGGTGAGAGTATACAATGTCCGTATTCAAGATCACATAAAGCAAGAACCATAAAGTAAGTTGAATTAAGTTAAAACCAAATTTATATAGAACACTCGAAATGAAAAAAGTTGGGAAATTTGCACTTACTTCAATGTTCATGACATTAAATAATTGAACCCTCATCTTTATACATTTCTTCCTCTGTTCCATATTAGTTATTATTTAGTTAATTGTCACGATCCCTAATCTCACTCTTTAATTATGTTTCTGATATAATATTTTATTAATAATTGCAATTTATATTTTACAAATATAATGATAGTAGTTTTATATAACAAGTCATTTTATATGTATAGTAAAAATTTTATGTTCAAAAATTTTATTGTTTAAATACACAATTTCAAAAAATGACAATTAATATGAAACAGAGGAAGTATGTTTTACCTCCCCTACAATTGCACAAATTCCAAATGCCAATGCAAGGTATACCCTTAAAACTACAAACCCTACTCTTGTTAAAGTCATTCTCCCTCAATAGTAAAAGGGAAGCTTGAAAATCGAAAACCAAAAATCTCAAAATTTCAATTTTGTAGAAGATCACCAAAGTGTGAAGTCGCATTGAATTGTAGATCATTTTTTTCGACTGTTAAATGATGCTAAAAGGAGACATTTTTGGAGGTGTGTGAGGGCCAAAAGTTAGATCATTTGACACCCTCGTCACTACTAGAAAAGCTTCAACTTTAGACAAGCAAAACTTTGATCGGTGTCAGGTTCCGTAAAAAAACTTGTTAGGAAATATGTTGAAATTCGATATACGATCAAGTCATAAGGAAATAAAGAAAGCTAAACTAATGAAAAATAATTTTTGTGGGAAACTGAAGAACTCGAAGAAAAACTCACGGACAACGAGAGCTATGAAAATTCCATTATGAGAAAAAATGAGTACAAAGGCAATCACAATAACAATGTATGATTTGATCAAGATTAAAGGACAAAACACTCTTTTAACCTCTCTCTTTCTATGGGAATACACAGATGGAATAGTTAGAATGGAAACCCCAATGAAACTCTCAAGGGGAATACAAAAGCTCTCAATTACAAAATATGTGCTATCCTTTCTCTTTGATGTGTGACGAGTTGATTGATTGAAACCCATGGTAGATACCTCTATTTATACTCAAAGGTTGATGAAGAATTTGGAAATAATTGTTGATGGAGTAATATGAAAAGTGTTGGAAAACAATTCTCACCTTAGCATTCTAGAAAGACTTGGAGAACAATTTAGAGCAATTGAGCAATATGGAAAAGATCCAATAGAACATATTCCCAACAATCTCTATATTGGACCATGATCCAATCTTCGTCCGAAAAGATAAATCTGACGGTCGCCTTTTAACGTCCCCCACCGTGGGGACGACCCCATAGGGCTATCAACAACTCTGGATACCAACTAAGTTCGAGCAATGCTAAAACTTAGAAATGGGTAGTGACCATGTATGCAGGATAGTCGTCAGTGGGAACCTTCTTCACTATTATTTCACCAATAGCAACTATGTCGTGAATAAAGTGATACTTCACATTAATATGTTGCTTTTGGTCTTAGAATGATACAAATCATTCTTGGTCAAGTGAATCGCACTTTGACTATCAGAATAGACATAATTAACACCTTGTGCAACACCAAGCTCAATAAGAAGATCACAAAGCCAACTAGCTTCCTTCACTCCTTCTGTTGCAGCGATGTATTCAGCTTTAGTAGTCGACAAGGCTACAACAAGTTGTAAGGATGTCTTCCAAGAGATATCACCACCACGTACATAAGGTGAAAATATAAATAGATATCGTCCGCCTTCTATTAAGGTCTCGTGTATAATCAGAATCTATATATCCAACAACATTATTAGAAGTACCAATACTTCTATCAAATATCAAAACACGATCAGTGGTACCATTCACATAGTGAAGGATCCGTTTGACTCTATTCCAATGTTCCTTCCCCGGATAATGCATATATCGGCTCACTATAGACACCGGGTTGTACCGTGAAGAGCGCACCAAAGTAAAATCGATGAGAATAAGAAAGAGGCTAGAATTGATCAAAAGCCACTAGGCTTACATTAAGCTAAAGCCACTGGGCCTAAATAAAAGCCACTGAGTTAATCACCATTCTTCAACTAGGCCCAAAACGATGCGGAGGCCCAAAATAGGCTCTAAAAGTTGTCTGGCCTTCCCTGGCCCATAGACGGCACGCGTACGTTGCCATGTCAGCGATCTGTGTGATGCAACTGTCAAAAGCCGTCTGGCCTTTGCTGGTGTCACGTCACCAGTTCACGCCTTCGTCCAATCAAAATCATGCGATATCATTTTGGCGTCGTTGACTCATGCAGTGTCAAAAGCCAGACAACCTTTAAGGTGGGATATGGGCATGAAAAGGGGATCATGTCTTGGTCCTTCCATCCGAGTATATATACCCTCCTCTTCATCTATAAATACTCACTCCATTCCACCTTTCAAGACATCAAAAATTCCTCCAAGAAACCCCTCCTCTCTTCCCTCCCTATTCTCACATAAAGTCTCGATATTATCGCGTCATCGATGTCGAAAGAATTCCAACGTATTGACCGCTGTTTGCTTCCATCACCAAACTTCTTGCATGATTTGTGTTTATTTAAGGTTAGATCGTTCATTCTCCTTCGATAGTAAAAAAGGGAGTTTGAAAAACCAAAACCAAAAACCTCAGAAATCCTATTTTGTGGAAGATCGCTAAAGTGTGAAGCTGCATTGTTGTTCTAGATCGTTTGTTTTCGGCTGTTAAATGACATTGAAAGGAGACATTTTTCCATGTGTAAAGGCCAAAGTTAGATCATTATACACCCTAAAAGTCGTCACTACTAGAAAAGCTTGAATTTTAAACAAGCAAAACTCTAATCGGTGTCAGAACCCATATATATATATATATATATATATAAACTTGTTGGGAAATATGTTGAAATTCATTATATGATCGAGTCACAAGGAAACAATGAAAGTTAAAATGAGGAGAAATAATTTATACGGAAAATCGAAGAACTCAGAGAAAACCCCACATATGATGACAAATAGAAAAATTTCACTATCAGAAAAAGATGAGTACAAAGGCAATCACAATAACAATGTGTGATTTAATCAAGACTAGTGTTGGGTTGAATATGGAGACCAGTTTTGGGTTGGTCTCTATGTCTTGGGGAGTAAGGTAGAAGAGTTTGAGGGGGAATGAATTTGCTAATTTGTTAGCCGTCTCCTTTTCTAATTCCTTGGCTGCAAGGATTCTATTAACCCTAAATAATTGGGTTAGCGTTGTACTATAAATAGAGCCTACGTGCAGTGTTAGGCTTATTGGTATGCAACTGAGAGTGTTTTATCTGACCACAAGAGATTGACCTGTAATCTCTATGTCCCTGAGGTAGTTGAGTGAGGCTCATCTGTGAGTGTTGATTTGATTGGAGTGAGAATCCTAACAACCTGTATTAGAGCTTTGATTGGAGTGTTGTCGATTTTTACAGATTGAGAAGCAATGGTGGGCGCAATTGTGAAGATTCTAGAATTTGATGGGAAAGACTACGCATGGTGGAGGATGCATGTTGATGATGTGCTTTGCCAGCAAAAGTTGCATTTTGCGATGGGTGAAAAGCCAAAAGAGATGGAATAGAAGGATTGGGAAGAGCTTGACGGTCAGGCATTCAGAACGGTGAGACTAACGTTAGCTCGGAATGTGGCTGTCAATGTCAAAGATCAGAAAACGATAAAAGATTCGCTGGAGGCCTTGAAAAACACATATGATCGAGAAACCTTCGGTGAAGAAAAAGGTACATGTATTGCGTCGTTTGTTTGAGTTTAAGATGCATGAGTCTGATGATATGCATGATAGTATGAATGAGTTAAATATGATACTATCAAAGTTAACATCTGTGGGATTTAGTTTTAACGATGAGATAAATGCTAGTATACTGTTCGCTACCCTATCAAAGTCTTGGGGTAATTTTGTAACTTCTGTAACATCTTTGGTTAAGAAGGATGAGAAATTAAAGTTTGGGGAAATTAAAGACTCTATCGTGAATGAAAGTATTCGTAGGAAAGATTCTAGTGTGTCTGAGTTTTCGGGGAATGCTTTAGCTGTCAGGGGTAGGAGGAACTGTGGGAGGTCGGTTCGAGGTCGATCTAAATCTAGAGGTCGAAACATGGAGTACGTGTTGTGCTGGAACTACGGTGATAGAGGTCATTTTCGTAGGGATTGTCCTAAACCTAGGAAGAACAGTTATAATGACCTTGACTCGGTAAATTCTATTGAGGATTTGAGTAGTGTTCTAACTGTCAGTTATGACGAGTTAGAAAGTAGTTGGGTGATAGATTCGGGTGCATCATTTCACTCTTTGTCTAGAAAGGAGGCCTTTAGTAATTTTGTGAGTTAGAGGTTTGGCAGGGTTAGGCTTGCAAATGGTCACAACCTGAAGGTACTAGGAAGAGGTAATGTGAACATTAAAACTTCTAAAGAGTGTGACTTGGAGGTCGAAGAATGTTCAGTATATCCCAGGTCTCACCAAGAACCTTGTATCTGTGGGTCAACTGAATGAGGAGGGGTTCACGACAAGATTTGGGGATGGTCATTGGAGGGTAACGAAAGGATTTCTGGTAATTGCAAATGGTTGGAAGGAGGGGAAGCTAAATACTACCATTGATAATTCTAATAGGCATGTTCATGCTCGTCAAAGGCATGTTAGCTTCTCTGATGAGAGAATGGTACCAGAAATGAAGAGGTTTTCGGTCGAGGCTACGAGAACGGATGGTCAGCCGAAGAACACATCTAACATGCGCGGGAATTTGATAAGTTCAACACGAGGTAAAAAGCCAATCCATTATTCCCCTAAGTTGTTGACAAGGATGGGTATGTCGAAGTTGCAAGGGCGTGATCAGTTTAAGTGGGAGCCTATTGATAAAAGAGGAGTTGATGGGAGGTCAACTGAGACCTCCATTGATCTTTGCTTGACAAGATCAAGATGGAAGCATTAGAAGATTCGAGGAGGTGTTGAAGTGGTGATTTATGATGATCCACGAAGGCTATGTTTATAATTGGTCTCCAAATGGGAGATTGTTAGGTTGAATGTGGAGAACAATTTTGGGTTGGTCTCGGTGTCTTAGGGAGCAGGGTAGAAGAGTTTGAGTGGGAATCAAGTTGTTGATTTGTTAGCCGCCTCTTTTTGTAATTCCTTGACTTCGAGGACTCTATTAACCCTAAATAATTATGCTAGCCTTGTACTATAAATAGAGCCTAGGTGTTAGGCTTATTGGTATGCAATTGAGAGTGTTTCATCTTACCACAAGAGATTGACCTGTAATCTCTGTGTCATTGAGCGAGTTGTGTGAGGCTCATCTGTGAGTGTTGCGTTCTCAGGTTGCAACTATAGGGAGGTTGTGAAAGATTGCGGAGGTCTAGGAATCTCTAAAACACTGTTGTAGTCCTCTGATAGTGCATCGTTCATGGTTTTTCCTCGGTTTGGGTTTTTCCACGTTAATTCCTTGTATCAAATATTTATTTATTTTTCGCCTTTATTATTGTTTGTTTGCGAACAATGCCTTGAGAATCCTAACAACTAGATGATGAAATGCTCTCTCTCTTAACCTCTCTCTTTCTATGGGAATAAAATGATGAAATACTTACGGATGAAACCTAGCAAAACTCTCAAGGGGAATACAAAAGCTCTCACAGTTATATAATATGTGCTAAACTCTCTCTTTCATGTAAGATGAGTTGATTGATTGAAACCCAAGGTAACTATCTCTGTTACTATCTCTATTTATACTCAAAGGTTAATAAAGAATATGGAAAGAATTGTTGATGGAGTATAATATGGAACGTATTGGAGAGTAATTATCATCGTAGTATTCTAAAAGACTTGGAGAATAACTTAGAGCAATTGAGTAATATGGAAAGGATCCAATAAGACATATTCACAACAATCCCCACCTTGGAACATGATCTAATCTTCATCCGAAAAGATAACTCTGGTTGCTGCCTATAAACACCCCCTACTAAGGATCGAGATGGGCCCAAAGGGCTATCAGCAACCTCTAGATACCAACTATGTTCGAGCAACACTCAAACTTAGCAATAGGTAATTGTTTGGCGAGCATGTCTGCAAGATTGTCGTTTGTGTGAATCTTCTTCATTATTATTTAACCAATAGCAACTATGTCGCGAATGAAGTGATACTAAATTCACACTAATATGTTTGATCTTGGAATGATACCAGTCATTTTTGGTTAAGTGAATTGCACTTTGATTGTCATAATAGACACAAGTAACGCCTTGTGCAACAACAAGCTCAATAAAAAGACCACAAAGCCAACTAGCTTCCTTTACTCCTTCTGCTGCAACGATGTATTCAGCTTCAGTGGTGGATAGAGCTGCAACAAGCTGTAAGGATGCCTTCCAAGATATATCGTCACCACATAAGGTGAAATTATAACCAGATATTGACCGTCCTCTATCAAGGTCTCATGTATAATCAGAATCTACATATCCAGTAACATCGTTTGAAGCAACAATATATACTTCTATCAAAGACCAAACCACGATCAGTGATACTCTTCACATAGCGAAGGATCCATTTGACCCCATTCCAATGATCCTTCCTCGGACAATGCATATATTGGCTTACCATGCTAATTGCATGAGCTAAGTCCGGTCTAGTGCACCCATAGTATACATGAGACTCCCAAGAACACTAGAATGAGGAATGTCAGGCATTGCTTTAGATTCCTCCTTAGACCGAGGATTATAAGATGAACTTAGTTTGGAATAAGCACTAAAAGGAGTAGAGGCAAGCTTAAATTTTCTCCTATTGAACCGAGAAAGGAATTTTTCAAGGCATTTCTTCTGAGATAAGTAAAGCTTACCAACCTTTCGATATCTCCTTATCTCCAAACCTAGGATCTTCTTAGGAGCACTAGGATCCTTCATCTCAAACTCGCTTCTAAGTTGGTATTCCACTTGTCAATCAAAGACTTATTCTTGGTGGCAATAAGCATATCATAAACATATATATAATAACAATTAGACAGTTGAATCCTTTCGCACAAGTTTTTCATTAAAATCCTCCATGATCAATTAATTGCTTTGTTTAACACACAAAGACTAATATCAAACTAATTTCTTAAGTCAACTGTCCACATCACCTAGGCTCAATTTTTGCTTGTGCAAAAGACTTGTGACGAAGGGTCAAGGAGCAAGCACGACTTCCATGTCATCGTTAACTGAGTTTTGTCTCATGAACTCATTAATGTAATACTCCTACGACAAAAAATACCCCAAAATTTCATATAGCTCACATCAAAGAAAATTGTTCATACTATTACGTCCAATACCACCAAAGATTGTAATATTTTGATCAAATTTGCAAAGTTTGACTATAAGTATTTCATAATTACAAATACTCCAACCTTTCCAAATTATTTGCCACTTTAGACATTATTTATTAAATTGAAAAAACCTCCACTCCACATTTATTTATTTCTTTAAAAAGTGGAAATATTGAATAAAATGGTGAATAAAAAAGAAATATTGTAAATAAAAAAGAAAAATGGAAGAAAAGGATGTATTTGATAAGGTTAATTTGATAAATTAATAATTAGTGTGTTATTGAAATTGTATGGTGACAAATATCTTATGAAAAAAATCAAGTTAGTTAAAGTTACCAATAAAATGGGAAAGAGTGAGTAATAGACAAGACAGTAAGTAATGTTAAATAAAAAAAGGAATATTCTATGATATTTTCTTCATCCCTATTTATTTGTCCACACTTAACTATTTTTTTGTATCTAATTATTTGTCATCTTACATCCACAATGTAACTTTTACTAATTTTACATTTATATTCTCCGTACTTCATAATTAGTGTTTACTGGTTTAAGTAATTTTATTATATTTTCTTCCTAATTAACTTTTTGGTTATCTAGATCTCTCCCCAATTATCCAAAGTGACAATTGAAAATAGGGTTGCCAAAAAAAATGTTCGACCCAAAAGCCCGATTTAGTCCGACCTGGAAAAAAGCGGGTAATAGTCATATGGTCCGAATGTTTACATTGACCGATTTGACCGAAATTTGGAACATAATATTTTCCAATTTTCTATTGTTCGAACCCGATTCAGACCCAAATTTATGCTTGACCGATTTGTCTTATCCAAGTCCAACCTAGAAAGTGTTCCAAAAACTGCATATCGGACGTCAAGTTTTCGTCCAATATCCAATTTGTCCGAACACGAATTAACCCCAACCCGAATTTTTGACAACCCGAATTTTTGACAACCCTAATTAAAAAGGGATGGAGGGAGTAGTTGAAAACTTTCTAAACTATTATGCTTAAAAAATATAGTTACAATTATTCTACCTTTAAAATTGACTTGTTTTACATAATTTCATATTTTCAAAGAGATTCTACTAGAGAATCAAATTTTTTTCAGTATTAAATTTAAAATTACAATTACCGTTAATTTTACTTTGAAAAATAAAATCAATAAAAAGGTATGAAATTTAGGGCTACTATAGTTGACAAAGAATTGTTGTAACTAAATAGAGTATTTATGTCGATTCTGAGCACTTAACACAGAAACTATCAAACAAATTGACAAATCCCAAGGGAAATTGGATTCTAATAATATGAAATTTTGGTCATATCAGACTAAATAATATGAATTTTCGATTTGGTACTAATTAATATGAACTTTTAACCCATGTTAGTCTAAATAGTACGCCACCGAGTTAAGTTGAACTTAACTCGGTTACGGGAAGACGTGGCGGCCGGAGGAATATATTTTAACTTTATTATGTGTCCAGTCCACATTTGAATTGTCCACATCACCTTTTCTCCTTTTCATTCTCTCTCCTCCTTCCCCTTTCTCTCTCTGCCCCCTCCTCTTCTTCGATCCACCAGAGAAGGCCATGGTCATGGTCATAGCTATGACTTCTCCTCCTTTTTGTTCCTAATTCTACAGAGACTCTTCTTCTTCTTCTTCATCTTCTTTTTAGCATGTACAAATTCAAAATCATTTCCACCACTTGATCAAATTATTGAATTAACTACCAAAATCATTCATATGCTTCAGTCAAGTATTTCATCAAACACCTTAATGACAAATCCATCAAGCTCTATATATCAAGATCTGAGCAATAAAAACAGAACCCAGATTTCAAAACTCTTCCAATAAAACAACAGTACTTAAACATTGGATCATTTTTCACATCTAAAACACAAAATCATCCAACAAAATCCTACTCCCCACTTCACTTGGGGATACAATCTCATCACTGCCCATCAAAAATCTCAAACGACCATATCAAAAATTCACAAATTTTTGGCAAATTTAATCAAAATGAAAGAAATCAAGGATTTGTTCATTACCCAGATGAATCAAACACGGCCAAGGTGGCTTCATAAACGAGCAACTAACGAAAAACTTGGCTCAGAAGCCAGAAAAAGGAACAAGGGTTCTTATGATCTGGGTATTATATATTCCGAGTTCAAATCTGAGTATGGATTAATCCACAGATGGAGAGAGAAATTATAGAGAGAAAGATGGTGGATTTGCAGAGGGGATGTGAATGAATGAATATAGTAATGGTGTGAAGTGTTGGTGCTACACTTAAGATTTTTTAATCTCTCTGTAAAGAGGCCTTTTTTGAAGTTAAATCTCACTGCTCAATTTTGATTATGAGATTATGAAGGAAGAAGAAACAAAACAATGTGGGGAACGAGAGAGAGAGAGAGAGAGAGAGAGAGAGAGAGAGAGAGAGAGAGAGAGAGAGAGAGAGAGATCATAAATCTGGTCTTCAATTCTCCACTTTAATGGCGCCTAAATCTGGTCGGAGCAAGCCCCACAAGCCCAAGACTGACAAGAAGAAGAAGGAAGAGGATAAGAGAAAGAAAGAACAAAGAGGGAAGGAGGATGAATTAGAGAGAGAAAATGAGAGAGGAGATGAAGAAGCATGGTCATGGCCATGACTATGGCTGAATTGAAGAATGGAAGTAGATTGGAGGGAGGAGAGAGAAAGAGGTTGGAAGAGAGAGAATAGAGATGTGGAGGCTGAGGTGGCAAGTCAACGCTGACTGGGCAAGTTAACATATTCCTCCGGCCTCCACGTCATCCCGCCACCGAGTTAAATTAAACTTAACTTGGTGGCGTACTATTTAGACTAACATGGGGTAAAAGTTCATATTAATTAGCACCAAATCGAAAGTTCATATTATTTAGTCTGATATGGCCAAAAGTTCGTATTATTAGAATCTTATTTCCCTAGGAAAAAGTACAAAATTAATTAGGGTGCTGATTCTTTGATAATTTTTTTGGACCATGATAACCATCTTGACTCAAGATGGTTCTTAACCATATTGAATTATTCATATTTCACATTTTTGTAACTTTTATTAATATTTTCTTTAATAATTATATGTATTTATCAATTATAATAATATAATACTTATTAGCTAGGTGAAAAAATATAATTATAGCCTAATTTTATCAATCATAGTAGAAAATCCACATTTTATACATAGTTTTATATTTATGAAATAAATATAAATAAATAATTATTTTTAAATTGTTTATAAGTTGTAGTAACCCTAAAAATAATGAAACGTACCTTTAGAATGATTTAAGTACACTTACATTTCATTTTATTAGTGATTTAAAAGAAAGGATTATTGGACAAAAATAATACTAACTTTGGGGGTATTGGCCGATAATAATACATACAATTTTGTTGGACACTAGCAGTACCAACTATGGACCTATTTTCCAGCAATAGTACACGACCGAGCTGGTAGGTTTTTTACTACGCAAAAAGATTATATATCGCCTAATTGTCTGAGCTAAAGACCAGAGTAAGTTGAAAAAACGTTAATGGTCACTTTTTTTGCCAATTAAGCAACATTAACAAACTTTGCTATACAATAATGTAAAAACAACAATTTGATTGTTTTCTTGATAAATTGATCAATACTTCTTAGATGGCAAAAAAAATTGGCGGTCGACATTTTTTCCACTTGCTCCAGCTTCAAGCTCAGACAATTAGGTGACAACTCATCTTTTAATCGAGTTAAACACCTATCAACTTGGCAGCGTACTACTGTTGGTAAATAGGTCCAAAGTTGATACCACTGGTTTCCAACAAAATTGTTGGTATTATTATCGGCCAATACCCCCAAAGTTCGTATTATTGTTGTCCAATAACCCTAAAAGAAATGCAAGATGGTTAAGAGTCATCTTGTGTCAAGATGTTTATCATTTTCGAATTTTTTTTTGATAATTAGTGGGCAAATAGCCCAAATTTATTCAACTTCAAAATTCAAAAGGGATCATACACTAAAGCATCCCATATTACATTAGGGCCATTGTACAAAAGCAATATAATTCTGATCTATATGGATGAGGCCCACCCCCACAAAATTACTACTCTCTCTGTTCCATATTGATTGGCATAAATTTGACTTTCACGGTCTCTAATGTCACTCTTTGATTGATCAGGCCATGTTCTATACTGCGGTTGGCAAACTGCGGTGCCACACGGTACCGCAGTTTGCCACAACCCACCACATTTCACCGCAAATCATTACTTTTTTTCTCCTCACTTTTCTCTCTTCTCACTTTTCTTCTCTACCTTTTACATTCTCTCTCCTCACCTACCCCACATACCAATAACATACCACAATTCCACCACATCCCACCACAATTCCACCACACCTCACCGCAAAATACCGCAAAATACCGCAGTATAGAACACGACCTGATAATTTCTTACATAATATGTTAATACTCCTTCCGTTCTTTTTAAACTGTCATTTACGGTTTTTATTACCAATCTTTAATCAATAATTTCTAATATAAATTTTTTTATAAAAAATAATAATATTATACTTTTTTAATAGTATGTTTTATTACGAATCTAATGATATCGATTTTGTACGATGAATCATTATACAAATTAACATATTAATGGTTAAAATTTTTAACAAAATTTCCTAGGCGATAGATAAATAAAAACGGAGGTAGTAACACTTGCAATATTATACTTTTATAATAGTGTTTTTCGTTATGAATGTAATGGTAATAATTTTTTATAGCAACTCATTGCATATATTGAGAAAATTATGGTCAAAATTTTTGAAATTTGACTGCACAATTTCAAAGACGATAATTAATATGGGACAGAGGGAGTATTTCCTTACATTGTAGGCTGTAGCTAGAAGGAAAAGGTAGTGTGATCATATTTCGAACACTAGTCTTATAGCTAAAAAGTAATACTCCCTCCGTCTCAATTAATTTGTCAACTTTATTTTTTTATGGTCTTCGATATAATACTTTGACCCTTAATTTTTCATATTTTATTTACGTAAAATTAATAATGTTGTGTTTAATGAAAACTATTTTTCATCACAAATCTAATAGTGTTAGTCTTATATAATAATTCAACATATAATTTGATAAATTAAAGGTCAAAATTAAAAAATTTTGACCTAAAAAATTAAAAGTGGACAAATTAATTGGGACGGAGGGAGTAAATATTTGCCCACTTGGTTGATACTTTGTCTGACGTTCGTCCATCCATGCTTTCATCTATTTTCTTAAGTGGTCTTTTCACCTTGGACTCCCACATATGTTATTTCCTCTGCTTTTGATATTAATTATTTCACTGAGTACTTCTCTTGATCTGCCCAAACTATACTGTCACTTCTATCACTTACTGGGAAGGTGTTCTGCAGCTTCTCCTTTAATTTCTGCTCCATCTCAAGTTCGTGAATGTCAAGCTCTCTCATCATCCCTGAAGATAATATGCTCAAGCCAAGGGTCATCCCAAAATCTAGTCTTTCTGCCATCTCCCAGCTTTATGTGTATGTTGTTGTTGAAAGCCAACTGGACAATATCATTTGAACGGACCAGATTTTTAATTTCACCCCAAGTACTTGTAGTTTTGGCCTTAAATCTTGATGGTAGTAAAGCACCATCCTCACTATGTATATTCTTGATAACATTTCTCCACAAAGCCCCTTCCTCTGAACCATATCTCCAACACCACTTCAATAAGAGACTTGCATTTTTCATAAGGATATCCCTAACTCCTAATCCTCCCTTCTGTTTTGGTCTTTGTACTACCTCCCACTTCACCAAGGCATTATATCTATTTTCTGCTTTTTCACCTCCCCAGAAAAATCTTCTTTGAATTTTAATTATCTCCAATGCCACTGATTTTGGCATTTTGTAAAGGGATAGATAATATAACGGAAGATTGTTCAAAAAGCTGATTTTAGCATTACTAGGCTCCCAGCTCTAGACAGAGTGCTTGCCTTCCAACTTTTGAGCCTACTTTGCAACTTCTGTATTATAGGGGCCCAACCTGCTTTTCTCCTCATGTTGGAACCTAAATGGCATCCTAGGTACTTAATGGGCAGCTCAGACAGACAATTTCTGACCCGATTCAAACCCGTCTGAAATTTTTGAGTTTTGAACACAATTTTTCCAACTAAATCCGAAATACACCGAATCTGAAAATTAGCAGGTCAAACCTGACCCGTCCTTTTGACCTGAAAATTTAACTTTTTAACTTGAACTTTAATGAAATTTGTGACTTTTCATTGGAATTTTTAACTATTAAATTGTAAGCGCAACTTATTTATTTGTTATTTTTCTTATTTAAGTTAAAATAGTTACAATAATCTCTCTTTACTAGAAGATAATCATATTTTATTATGTATATTGTATAAAAAGTAATATTTAGAGATCATTTTTGAAAAAGAAAAAACGGAAAAGGTCGCAATCATAACACATTGGGTTGGCCTGAAACCGAAATACACTGCCCGTATTTATCCGAACCCGAAATACACGCGACCCATATTTACCCGAACCCGATATACGACCGACCCGAAACCGCCCGACCGAATGAATTGACAGGTCATTTCACTGCATCTTCCAAGCCATTTACCTCTCCCAATTTTCATCTTTGCCAAAAATTATTAAGCATGTCACAATTAAGTTTACACCTAGAGAACGCTTCATAATCTTTAATATCATAAAGAGCCTTCGGTAAAATTGCAACTGAGTTTTTGCTTCAAACTTCTCAATGCCAAATCTCTAAATATAGTCGCTGTCAAAAAAAAATAATTTCTAAATATAGTCATCTCTTACATCAGAGGTAGAGGAAGAATATACTCTATCCTTTCCATTTTATTTATCATAAATTAAATAGTTTACTGTCTCTGATATCTTTTTTTATCAAAAGTTTCACATATAATAGCTTATTAAAAAAAATAACAGCAATACTCATCCAATAATACTTTTGTTTACAAATATGATGATAATAATTTCATATACTAAAACATTATATATTTTTATAAATTAACTGTCAAAGTTTTAAAAATTTGACTTACATATAGGTCTATATTACAAATAAAATAGGAAGGATGAAGTACTTATTAGGGGTGCCCGTTCTTTGATATTCTTGACAATGTAATCGTAAGTTCAATTTTTAAGTTAATTGGATTTACTTTGTTTAGTGAATTTTATCAAAAAAAAATTATATTTAATTTATGCCTCATCAAGAAGAATATATACTTAAAAACTTTTTGAGGCCACATACTCACAATACATTATGAAGATGAAAAATAGAAATACTTAATTTGATAATTAAGCCATCATAAAAAATATTTATTGAATTATTTGATATTAGTATTTTACAGAGTGTAAGGTAAGAAATAAGAATATCGGTAAGACGGTAAGTATTATACTACCTCCGTTTTTATTTATCTGTCACCTAGGAAATTGTGTTAAAAACTTTGACCGTTAATATCTTAATTTGTATAATGATTCATCATACAAAATTGATATCATTAGATTCGTAATGAAAAATACTATTAGAAAAGTATAATATTATATTTTTTTTAATAAAAATTTTATGTTTGAAATTATTTATTAAAGATTGACACTGAAAATCGTGAATGACAGATAAAAAAGAACGGAGGGAGTATATCATACCAACAAAAACCAACAAATTCAGACATTAATTCATGATATAATATTGCACTTTGACAAAGGTCTAAGGCCCTGTTTTTTTCTGCGGTTGGCAAACAGCGGTGCCACAACCTACCGCAGTTTGTGACACCCCACCACATTTTACCGCAAATCATTATTTTTCTCTCTCACAATTCCAATAACCTACCACAATTCCACCACACCCACCACAATTCCACCACACCTCACCACACCATTCCGCAAAATACCGCATAAAAGAACAGGGCATAAGTCAACAATGGATCAAATTTGCCTTTTACGAGTTGAGATTCTTGGATTTCAATCTTCCTAATCTGATTCCAATCTTTGTAACCGTTCACTCGCTTCTCACTTGGCACTTGGGCCAAGCTTCGGTCTTTATCAACACATGCAAAGGGATATATGAAATATATATAAGATTTAAGATTTATAGAAAAATGAAGAGATATAGAAATAGTGGTTGTTATAGAAAAATGAAATGTAAAAGTTCTTCGCATTTTACAGAGATGACTTTTCTTAGACCAGTAATCTGTTTTTGTATTTGGACGGCCGCATCAAATAGGCACATCATATCATATTTCCTCTGTTTCATATTATTTCACACATTTCTAAATTTTTCATATATCAAGATTTAACAAAAAAACTACTGATATAATTAAATAACATTATTTTTTTTAAATATTTTTTCAGATATCAAAATATAGGTAGTGAGAGAATACATGAGTAGAAGTAGTTTTTATTAATTGAAAAAGTAAATAGTTAACATAATTATTAATTAAAGTTAAAAAAATTAAATTAGATGTTGGGAAATAGAAAATGACGATTATTTTAGAAAAAAAATTAGTTTATAGCCGGCACTAGAAAAATGGAAGAACTAATTATCTATTTAATTATTTTCTTCCACCGAAATATTTCCTAAATTATAAAGCATACATAACGTTGTTGGGGGGGGGGGGGGGTTTGAAAATTGACTCTCGAAATCAAAAAAAAATTGTAAAATTAATGGCACTAACTTAGAGAGGGGTTAAGTGAGTACTACGGTACTTCCCAAGTTTAGAAAAGTTTATTATTTTTTAACAAACTAAATTTGGCTGTTTCATTCATTATAATTCTTTGCTCTATTAATGTTCAATTAGATACTTCCTTGTGCTCAAAAGGAAAAGATGTATTTGATGTACCAACTCATTTTAACGGTTACAAACAAAAACACACGTATATGGTTTGTAACTAATGGTAAGATACAGGAGTCATTGTTATTTAGTTGATATCACAAATGAAACTTAATCAAGAAAAAGACGTCTATCCTTTAAAGTAGGAACTATTTAATTACTCTATAATTTTTAGCTTAGCTCTCTATAATTCCTAATTAAGGTATCGTGTATTTGATTTAGACAAGCTCTCCAAGCAACCAAGCATATTATTATATAAAGAAGTCGAAGGCCTCATTCCATACCACCAATTAACCTGGTAGCCAAAACTTGCTATGGCTTTTCCTTTTCCTTTAGCCACTGCCTCTACCTTTGGCTCATTAAACATCCAATTCCGAAAAGCATCACAACTTCCCACAAGAAGTAGATGCTATCCTCCTCTTCCAAATAAGCCGGAAATATCATGCAAATCAACCAAGAACGATGAGCATACTACTAATAGTAAGTTGGATAGAAGGAATATCCTCATCGGGCTTGGCATTGCCACCACCCTCGGTGGCAACCCGAACACCCTTGCCGCCCCAATAATAACACCGGAACAGTGTGGGCCGGCAAATTTACCTCCAAATGCACAAGGCCTAAATTGTTGCCCCCCGACTCCTACAAGAATTATTGACTTCAAGCCCCCGCCCATTCCCACCACCTTGAGGGTCCGCCCTGCGGCCCATTTAGTTGATGAAAATTATGTCGAGAAATATTCGAAAGCCATAGCCCTTATGAAGGCTCTCCCTGCCGATGACCCAAGAAACTTCTTCCAACAAGCGAATGTGCATTGTGCCTATTGTAACGGCGCGTATGATCAGGTCGGGTTCCCAAACCTAGAGCTCCAAGTCCATGAATCATGGCTATTCTTCCCTTACCATAGGTTTTACATCTACTTCTATGAGAGGATTCTCGGCAAGTTGATCGATGATCCAACTTTCGCTATTCCCTTTTGGAATTGGGATAACCCTGCTGGCATGCAAATGCCTGCCATATACACAAACCCTAATTCCCCCCTCTATGACCCCTTGAGAAACCCCCTCCATCTACCCCCCACAATAATGGATCTCAACTATGATGGAGAAGATAACGCTGACTTGACCGGTGAGGAGCTCATAAGAGCTAATCTCACAACCATGTATCGCCAAATGTTGTCCAATGCCAAGAATGCAAGGCTGTTCTTGGGGGAACCCTATCGGGCAGGTGACCTGCCTGATCCAGGGGCGGGGTCCATTGAGCTTGTCCCACACAATCCTATCCATGTTTGGACGGGTGACCCGACCCAGCCCAACAATGAGGACATGGGAGCCTTTTATTCCGCTGCACGAGACCCTATCTTCTTCGCTCACCATGGTAACGTTGACCGGATGTGGGTGATATGGAGAACCCTAGGGGGCAAGAGGAGGAATTTTACTGACCCGGATTGGCTAAACTCATCCTTCATCTTCTACAATGAAGACGCCCAAGCTGTTCGGGTCAAGGTTCGAGATTGCTTAGACAACAAGAAACTTGGGTATAAATACCAAGATGTTGGCATCCCATGGCTGAATTCTAAACCAACCCCTCGACGATCTAGTCCTGCCCTGACCCCAACGACGATGACACAATCCTCATCTTTTCCTGCAACACTCACCACTGTAATGAGGACAGAAGTAGATAGGCCGATGAAATCGAGGACCAAGAAGGAGAAAGCCAAGAAAGAGGAGGTTATCAGGATTGATTTTGAGCTGCAGAGAGACGTATATGTCAAGTTTGATGTGTATATTAATGATGATGAGGAGGAGGTTCCTTCGAGGGAGACTCGAATGACGAGTAAGTATGCAGGATGCTACACGCACGTTCCTCATAGACATAGGGACGAGGATGATACTGATATGGTAATGAAGACTACCTTAAGGCTTGGATTGACAGACTTGATTGATGATTCGGGAGCTGACGATGATGATTCATTGAGGGTGGCTTTGGTGCCAAGAGCTGGGTCAGATGCGATTGTCATCAACAATGTCGCCATCGAATTCGTTTCTTGATTTCCTTTCTTTTTTTTTCTTTTTGTTTTAGTTGCGAGTGGTGGTTGATGTTATTACATCATAACTATGCTTTTAGAAATGGCTCTTGCCGTTTTAGAATAGTAAAATAAGTGCGTTGTGACAAAGTTTTTACCTAAATCATGCAACTATATATGAACTTCCATATATATGTAACCAAAATGATATGATTCTTGTCTCTTCGGAGACATATGATAGCAGCACACAGTTAACTATCTTATTTTTGTATAAAACTTATATATTTATATATTAAATTAGAAAAACAATGATATAATCGGAGGCAAAAATTTATCGGCAAATCAGAAAATGACACGTGGAAAATAATTTAAATTTATTTAGCTGCCACGTGTTAAATTAATTACGACGGTCTATTTAATTAAATTTTAAATGGAAATATATTATGGCCAATAGCGTCGCGACACGTGTCAATTATGATGCAGAAAATCATAATTATTTCTTTATTTTAAATAAAGGGATAATTAATTAATTTGGGCCCAAGCCCAAAGCCGACTCAAACCCTAGGCAACCCTAGGCCTCCAGAGGCTATAAATAGGGGTCTTCTCCCTCATTTTCAACACACACGGCAGTCTACTCCTACGGCATTCGGCATTCGGCATTCTGCACCCCAGAGGCTTCAGAAGATCAAACTGCCAGCAGTCTCCAGCTACCAAGCGCCAAGGATCGAAGTCTGCAAAAGCTCAAGATCGAGTCTTCAAGCTTCCACCACATCAAGATCAAGAACTGCTTCAGAGTTTTTCACCAAAACCTGCAAAGCCTTCAGAAGATCGAACTACAAGCGACCTCCAGCTACCAAGCGCCAAGGACCAACGTCTGCTAGTTCAACATCTTCTGTTCTTCACATCAAAGACTGCAGTCATCTTCTTCGTTTGGTTCATCGATCGAGATCAAGCACTCAAGCCCTCGCATCCAAGAACCTGAAGAACTACTGCTCAAGACCTTCAGCTATCAAGCAAGGATCAACGTTCAAGACCTTCAGCTCAAGAACTGCTACAAGAGTTCTTCAGCTAGACCTGGATTTGAGATCGAGATCAAGCGTCCGCGCCCTCGGCTCACCCAAATTTCAGGAGATCGAATCAGAGGACTACTTTATTGTATTTAATACAGAGATTGTACCCGCTTACATTCAAATATTAATACAAATTAATTTGTTTCTCATATTTCTTGTCTTTATTTATTTATTGCTCGAAATTTGTGTTTACAAATTTGGCACGCCCGGTGGGACCTCTTTGCCTCTCATCTCTTTCTCCAAGAAGTCAAATTCGACCTTCGATTCAAGCGACGTGATGGATGTCAATATGGAAGGAAAGATAGCTGAACTTGAGGCTATGTTAAACAGGCTCGTCATGGAAAGTGAAGAGAAAGACAAGAAGATCAACGAACAAAGTGAGCAGATCGCGAAACTGATGAAGAAGATAAAGAAGCGCTCGTGTCAAGACTCCGATGAAGATTCAGACAAAGAGGAATCTGACAAAGAGTCTTCCAAAGGAGATGGCGATGGGGAAGACAAGAAGAGTGACTCATCTTCAAAATCACTGACCGTGGAGCAAATTCAAAACTTGGTGGCAAATGCAGTGCGCGCTCAACTCGGAGAGAGATCAAACAAGACCCACTTGTACATGAAGCCATACACGAAGAGGATCGACGCCCTTCGAATTCCACAAGGATATCAACCCCCAAAGTTTAATCAATTTGATGGGAAGGGTAATCCTAAGCAGCACGTCGCGCACTTCATCGAAACATGTAGCAACGCCGGCACAGAAGGAGATCGACTAGTCAAGCAGTTCGTTCGCTCTTTGAGAGGAATCGCGTTTGACTGGTATACGGAGTTAGAACCTGAATCTATCTACAGTTGGGAACAAATGGAGCAAGAGTTTCTCAACATGTTCTACTGCGCTCGGCAAGATGACAGAGTTGACAAACACCAAGCGATGGGAGGCGAGCCAAGATGCCGACTATATCCATCGTTGGAGGGCTCTTAGTCTTGAATGCAAGGATCGCCTCACCGAAGCTTCAGCTATCGATATGTGCGCTCAAGATATGCACTGGGATTTGCTCTACGTCCTCAAGATGGTCAAGCCGAAAACCTTTCAGGAGTTGGCAACTAAGGCACATGATATGGAGATCACCATAGCAAGTCGACGGGGAAGGTCTTCATCTTCATATGATGCAAGGAACAACGATAGGTATAAAAAGAACGGCAAGTGGACAAAGACTTCAAAAGAAGAGTCAATGGCTATTTCAACAAGCGAACCAATGCGAATCTCTGCTAAACCTAAACCCAAAAGGGAGAAAGCCACTTCTTCGAAAGATGCTGAAAGGAAGCGCCCTACACTGAAGGAGCTTCAAGAAAAGAAGTACCTATTTCCAGACTCCGATTTGTCAGGAATGCTCGACAACCTGTTAGAGACGGGAATTATCGAACTTCCACAACCAAAGAGGCCAGAAGAAGCGGGAAGAACCACAGACCCAAGATATTGTCGCTATCATAGGGTAGTCAGTCACCCTCTAGAGAAGTGTATCACGCTCAAGGAGCGGATCATGAGACTAGCTGAAGATGGGAAAATTATACTGGACTTGGATGACAACGTCGAAGCTAATTATGTTTCAGCACGACCAATTTCGACCGGTAGAAATGAATTCTTGATGATCCAATTTGGATGCCAAAATCCCGTTCCTCTCGCTGTACCAGTCCAGGCACCCCGAGATGCACATGAGCAAGTCTCAAAAGCTTTTGGTGAAGAGGAAAGATGGAGCTCGGTGTCTCGAAGGAAGACTAGGGGGCAAAGGGAAGTCCAAACACAACCATCTTGAAGGCAGCAAAGGAGAAGGAGAAATCCTCAAACTTTAGCAGAGAAGAAAAGGCTTGAAGTCATCAAGAAACAAGAAGTCGGTTGTTCAGCTAAGTTGGTCAAGCGAGACCCTCGTCTTCCTGTCACGCTAGAGGAATACTTTCTAAAGTACTCCTTTGGAAGAGTTGACAAAGTTGCCGCTGTGAACATGGTTTCCTACTTCGAGATCGAGGAAAAAGATGACGAGGTAACCGATTATCAGCCTAAGTCAAAGCTCTCCGTGTTCGATAGGTTGGTACGATCAGCTTCCTGCAAACAAGCATCTGTCTTTCAGCGGATAGGGTGTCAAGGGAAGCACAAAGCCTCAGTCTTTAGCAGGATCAAGGATAGCCCGATGTCAAAGCCTTCTCTAGTTTCAAGGATCAAACAGACTGAAGAGGTGTCAAACTCACGGCTCCACTAGGAACAAAGCTGCACATTCAGCCGCCTTGGAGTCATCAACGAAGTTCAAAGCACCATCCCATCTCGCATGAAGCGGTGTTCAACATTGGACGTAAAGACTAAAGGATCCTTTGGAGTGAAAAGACGCATTGTGATCTTCACGGGTCATCAAAGTAAAAACAACGTCGACGAAGGGTTTGAACGAGAGGAGACGCTTTCTTCTTCCCAAGTCAAAATCTAGGAAAGTGAAGATGTAGCTCCTGAACAAGAGCCTAAACTGTTCACAAAAAAAAGTTCCTTTCTTTTTAGTTATTTTCAATTTCATCTCTGCAATACTCCTGGCCCACAAGAGTATAAACTATGTACGAGTAAATTAATAAATAAAATCTCCATTTCTCTTTCTTTAGATTTGAACTATGTTTGGCTTGATCCTTATGGTTATCCTATCCCTTAAGGTATGTAGGCAATTTGGGTCTAGACCCAAATACAGTCATACATAAGAAAAAAAAATCATCGCAGGTCACCAAATTTTGAAGACTTTTCTGGTCAACAAACTCCAAAACTTTCAAGTCTTTAAGGACTTACAAGTTAGCAAATTCAAGACTCACAAGTCAAAGTTCAAGACTTTCAAGTCAAAGACTCTCAAGTCACCAAAGTTAAAGACTCCCAAGTCAAAATTGAAGACTTTCAAGTCAAGGACTCCCAAGTCAATCAAATAAAAGACTTTCAAGTCAACAAATTTTAAGACACTCAAGTCACCAGATTGATCGACTTCCAAGTCAGCAAAAATTAAAGACTTTCAAGGCAGCAAAAATTCAAGACTGTCGAATCAACAAACTTCGAAACTTTTAAGTCATCAAGTCTCTTGACTCCCAAGTCAATAACAAAACAAAGACTTCCAAGTCAGTCATAACAAGTCTCCCGACTCCCAAGTCGATCAAATGAAAGACTTACAAGTCAACCAAATTCAAATCACCAAAACACAAGGACTCACAAGTCAAGAAAAAAAATCACGACTTCCAAGTCAATGAAGTTCGATATTTCCATGTCAACAATGCATATGGCTCCCAAGTCAGCAAATCCAAAGACTTTCAAGTCAATAAACTTTAAGACTCTTAAGTCATCAAACCCACCGACTTCCAAGTCATCAAAAATTGAAGACTTCCAAGTCAGTCAAGTTCAAGACTACCAAGTTGTCAAAATCAAATTTCAAAGATTTTTACGTCATCACAATGAAAACTCTCAAGTCCAAGGCAACGTGGGGGCATCCTAACCATGTTGGTTGAATTCTGCTCTAAGACGACGACATCGTTCTTCAAATCAGCGGCGCACTCCTTTGACTAAGTGGTTGACTCTTTCAAGTTGGCGGTATCGACGTCTCATTCAGGTCAATACTGGGGGCAAGCTAGCGGGCGATGTCCTCGTGTCCTTCCATGACGCTCACACCCAAGAAAATGTTTAGTTGACTTGTCATGGATTTTCAGGAGAAATTCTGGTGGCTCATCATGACTCGATAGAGAATCCAAGTCCTCTTTTCATAATCTATAGACGCCAGAAAGTCCATGAGTAGTAAGCCAGGCGCTGACTCCGTCGACTCAAACTGTACTGACGTCTTTGATAGAGTTATCTATGACAACTTTACGCCAGTAAGTTGAGGAGTATTCTACTTGAGGCCAAACAATGACTCGCTCGACCCAGGCAGTCCCAAAGAGAGTAAGTCTATGACCACTCGTCGATCTGTTGAGGAGTAGCCACGAAGCGGAGATGGCGACGCCACGTCGACCAGTCGATTCGAAAGAGACACCTCGAAGATGTCTACTACATCAGACCATTCCCGAGGAGTAAATACGATGACGACTCTGTCGACCCATGTCTGTTCTGAAAAGAGACACCTCAAAGATGTCTAATACATCATAACGTCCCTGAGGAGTACCACGAAAGCGGAGATGACGATGCAGTCGACTCAGACAGTTTTGAAGAGAGTAGTCGAGGACCACTCTACGTCGATGAGGAGTAGCCCGCAGCGGAGACGATGGCGTCGTCGACCAGTCGATTCGAAAGAGACACCTCGAAGATATCTACTACATCAGACCGTCCCCGAGGAGTAAACACGATGACGACTTTGTCGACCCAGGTATGTTCTGAAAAGAGACACCTTAAAGATGTCTAATATATCAGAACGTCCCTGAGGAGTACCCACGAAAGCGGAGATGACGATGTAGTCGACTCGAGCGATTACGAAGAGTAGTCGAGGACCACTCTACATCGATCTGGCGAGTAGCCACAGCGGAGATGACGATGTCGTCGACCCAGGTCGGTTCTGAAAAGAGACACCTCGAAGATGTCTACTACATCAGACCGTCCCCGAGGAGTAAACACGATGACGAATCTGTCGATCCAGGTCAGTTCTGAAAAGAGACACCTCAAAGATGTCTAATACATCAGAACGTCCCTGAGGAGTAGTCCACGAAAGCAGAGATGAAGATACTATCGACCCAGACAGTCCTGAAGAGAGTAGTATAGGACTACTCTACGTCAGTACGCTGAGGAGTAGTCCATGAAAGCAAAGATGGCGACCATCGACCAGACGATCTGAAGAGAGTAGTTTAGGACTACTCGTCGATCTGTTGAGGAGTAGCCCAAGGAAGCGAGATGGCGACACTGTCGACCCAGACAGTCCTGAAGAGAATAGTCTAAGACTATTCTACGTCAGCACGCTGAGGAGTAAGTAAGACTGTGACGATGAAGAATGACAACTTCAAGCACACGATGACAATTAATCTCAACTCCCTGTACCGAAAAGATGGCCAAAATAAATTGAACATGAAAAAGAAAAATTCAAATTATATGAACAAAATAAAAAGAAGAAGAAGAAGAAGAAGAAGAAAGAAAATTAAAGAAGATATTGTAAAACCTATGAGTTTTGCAAATCCAAGGAGAAGACGAGGAACAGCAGATGAATGGAAGAGGCGAGGATGATGCGTTTATATAGTATCTGATTGGCCAAGTTTCAGGATACTATTAGAATTCTCAGTCAAGTCTCCAACTCCATTCCCATCTCCTACTCAAACTCAAACTCAAACTCCAATTCCAATTCCAACTCCAACTCCAACTTCAACTCCAACTCTTACTCCTTTTCCAACTCCAACTCCAACTCCAACTCCAACTCCTACTGCCAAAAATTTATCCGACTAAATTTCTGATGAAATTTTTTATCCAAAATGAAAAGTTGTGATAAAAAAATTATTGTCCTTAAATATTCGAGACTCAACCGCTTAAAACACCCAAAATTTGTGTCCGCGGCTGACTCTCGAAGGGGGCATTTGTAGGAGGCAAAAATTTGTCGGCAAATCAGAAAATGACACGTGGAAAATAATTTAAATTTATTTAGCTGCCACGTATTAAATTAATTACGACAGTCTATTTAATTAAATTTTAAATGGAAATATATTATGGCCAATAGCGTCGCGACACGTGTCAATTATGATGCAGGAAATCATAATTATTTCTTTATTTTAAATAAAGGGATAATTAATTAATTTGGGCCCAAGCCCAAAGCCGACTCAAACCCTAGGAAACCCTGGGCCTCCAGAGGCTATAAATAGGGGTCTTCTCCCTCATTTTCAACACACACGGCAGTCTACTCCGACGACATTCGGCATTCTCGCACGCAGGCTTGAAGATCAAAGCGCGGCGATCTCCAGCTACCAAGCGCCAAAGATCGAAGTCTGCAAAAGCTCAAGATCGAGTCTTCAAGCTTCCACCAAATCAAGATCAAGAACTGCTTCAGAGTTTTTCACCAAGACCTGCAAAGCCTTCAGAAGATCGAACTACAAGCGACCTCCAGCTACCAAGCGCCAAGGACCAACGTCTGCTAGTTCGACATCTTCTGTTCTTCACATCAAAGTCTGCAGTCATCTTCTTCGTTTGGTTCATCGATCGAGATCAAGCACTCAAGCCCTCGCATCCAAGAACCTGAAGAACTACTGCTCAAGACCTTCAGCTATCAAGCAAGGATCAACGTTCAAGACCTTCACCAAGAAGCGCTACAAGAGTTCTTCAGCTAGACCTGCATTTGAGATCGAGATCAAGCGTCCGCGCCCTCGGCTCACCCAAATTTCAGGAGATCGAATCAGAGGACTACTTTATTGTATTTAATACAGAGATTGTACCCGCTTACATTCAAATATTAATACAAATTAATTTGTTTCTCATATTTCTTGTCTTTATTTATTTATTGCTCGAAATTTGTGTTTACAGACTTATATAACTATAATACCATATATAAATGGTATAAGCTCACATTTTTACCCATAGTTTTTAAAATTTACAAAATAACCTCTAAAATATGCTTAATAGGTGGGGTTCATTCATTTAGGGTGTCATTTGTAATTGTTGGCATAGTAAACACGTTCCAAGCTTCTTGTAATTCTAATTAATAGTATCTATAAAAAATTGATGTTAAAAGTCATAATAGATGTTAATTTCATTAAAATCAAGATACTTAAGCAGTGCCTTGTTCAGTGTGGTTGATAATGTGTCCGAAATACCGGTGTTGAAGATACGATCGTGGCCGACTGTCTTGAGGTTTTTTGGTCGATGGTAGCTTTGAGTCTAGTAAGACCATCACAATCCCTATAGAGGTTTGTACTAACAATAAGGGTGCAAGCAAGCTGTCACACAAGGATGTTCTTTTAATTGGGGCTCAAACAAATGGTGGGAAGGATAGCCATAAGGGAGCTAGATCTAACAGTGACCATACAGTAATTAGTAACCCGATTGGATCATTTGCTGTTGATGATGACCCTAACTTGGCTATTGATTTTGCGGTCTCATCTCCAGTGGCTTCTAAGGCCAGAACTATGCATAAAAGGAAACAAAGTGAAATTCAAATGGCAGCTGGTTAGGCAAAAGAAAGAAAAACAAGCGGAAAATCGCTTAGTAGGATTAGAGAAGTCTATGGAAAGATTGTTTGATAGATTGGTTGATATGATGAAGCTCTTAGGGCGGCAAGGATTGGCTGTGACATTGGCATAATTCATGAAGACTAAGAGACTGCGACGAGGCTTTTTATAGAGTAATGACAAGAAGATAGAAGGGCAACTTCTTCGAAGGATAAATCTTAATTGTTGTTTTGTTTTGCTTTGGTGATTGTTGTTTATTTTGTTGTCTTGTTATTTGTATGCAACTTTTACTGCAACACATTTAGCCCTTTTAGACTTTGAATAATCGAAATAAATAGTAAAAAATACCACTGAGTTCAGAAACAAGCACTAATTGTCACTAACAGTGTGTTTGGATTCAATTTAGGAGGGGGAAAGGATGGGAAAGGAGGGTAAGGTAATGGAGGGGAGGGGAAGGGAAGGGAGGTGATTAGGGTTAACCTTGTTTGGATTTATTAATAAGGGCAAGGAAGGGCAAGTGTTAACATTATTCCCTTCCCCCTCATTCCTCTTCATTTTGAGGGTTAAGAAAATGAGGGGAATGTGGGTTAAGTGTTCCCCTCCCTTCCCCTCCCCTCACTCTCTAATTGTTTTCCCAAACATGAAAAGAGAGAGAGAGATAGATAGGGATTTTTAGAAGAGGGCTCTAAATAGAGGGAATGAGGGGAGGCAGGTTGGACCAAGATAATAGCAGGGGTTGTCATATTGGATTGGGCTGGGATTATCATGAGCAAGGTTTTGTTTTTGGATCTTTTAAAATTTGAGTTTACATTATGATGAATATTTTTCTTTTTGAGAGATTATGAATTTATGATAGATATTTGGGTATGTATTTCCATGCAGTCATAATATATATGGATTATATTTTGATATTTTTTTATGCTTTTTGCATTTATTTTTTTACTTTTAACTTTATATTTTAAAATTTTTAAGTTATACTTTTTAGTATTTACTAAAACAATTCATATATTGTTAATACTTTTACTAAAAGTATTTTTTTAATTTTTACTTATGGGCACATTTGTTGCAGGATAAATATAGTTTGATAAATGGAATCATCAATCAAATCACAACATCAATAGACACGATATTTATTCAAATTTATGGAGAATAAAAGGAGACTATTTATCAAGAAGAATGATAAGATCTTAGCAACAAATGTGCATGTCATGTAGAACCAAAATTACTTTTGTTGTTCTACCCTCAAAGTAATAAATATATTATTGTCTGTATTGACTAATTACCCCTTAGTCTGAATAAATGTATTGCAATTTTGACACGATCTGTCTTTTTCACAACTTAAATGTTGGCTCTGTGTGTTTTCTTATTATATACATATAAATATATGTATGTATGTATTTTGTTTGAACAATTTATTGTGATGTCTTTCCATTTGATAATATAATTTTTTTTTATAAATTGTACCTACAATTATTGTTTACTTTTTCTTTTTAAATTACATAATTATTTTATTATACTTTGTGCATAGCACGAGTTTATGACTAATAATAATAATAATAATAATAATAATAATAATAATAATTTATATATTATAATAGAAGTCATTGTAGGCCCCACGAAATAAAGCCACGGGAGCGTTTCTCGGACTCTAGACCAATCACAGCGCAGTAAGTTGTATTTTATTTTCAATTTCTTTCCAGATTTTATTAACAATTAAAGAAATTAAAAAATATATCATTAATCCACGTCTGCTTGACAACAGTTACATTCAAAATGAGTCCTACTAAATCTCAAACAGTAATGTTCAATTTTAATTTTAATTGTATTTTATTTTCTATTTCTTTCCAGATTTTATTTACAATTAAAAAATATATCATTAATTCACGTATGCTTGACAACAGTTACATTCAAAACAAGTCCTACTAAGTCTAAAACAGTAGTGTTCAATTTAAATCTAAATTGTATTTTATTTTCTATTTCTTTCCAAATTTTATTTACATTATATTTCAAGATATTAAAAAATATATATCTTTAAATGACTCCTACAAAATCTCAAACTGTGACGCCCCGAAAATTCAATTATAGAAAGTCAAAGTCAAACTAACGTTAACAGACAAAACTTAGCGGAAGACTTCAAATTTAGCTTGGGCGTCACTGCCGTATCCCCGAAGGAATACAAGGCGAGAAAGGAAAACACAACTGTCTGCTAACGGTAACTACTAACAACTCAAAACAACTTTAAGAATTCATAACGAAAACAAAAGAAAAGATTCAACGACTTCTAGACTCGTCGTCCTCACTTCTAATTCCCGTTCCCAGCACTTAGATCTCCACCTGAAATCAAAACATTTCAGAAAATGAGGGGGAAATCTCAATAATGTCTACCCCTAACGTTTAAAACAGTTTAAGTTCATTTCAATTCATTTTGGGGAGAGGGATCGAATCAAACGTTTTAGAAATCTTTAATCCCATACTGTTTCCTCAACCCATCCAATCCATATTTTAAATTTGCGGGCGGGATACCAAATCCCTTAAAGTAACATCGCCTACCAAAGGCATCAAGAACATCGCCTACCAAAGGCATAAACATCGCCTACCAAAGGCATCAAGAGCATCGCCTACCAAAGGCATAAACATCGCCTACCAAAGGCATCAAAATACTATCATATATCGGGAAGGAAGCCCGATCTCTGGTCCATAACCTGCGAGTTGTTACGCTGCACAAAGTTATCCCCGAACCCGCTTAACGTTTCCACTGGAATTATTTAATTCAGTATTCAAACTCAACTCACGACTCTCAAGTCAACCATCCCAAGTTATCAAAACTATTAACAAAACTTTGAAAGAAGGACCATCCAATTTCTCAACTCAAATAAACCAAAACCACAAACGAAAACAAAAGATTAACAAATAGATGGTCGCATTTCCACAAAAGTCCCTTTTCGGGATGCAATTCTCAAAATAAGGTATAAAACATCAAAACACATTTAAAGAGCATCCCGGTGGGGATTAGAGCATAGACAATTACCTGGATACTTCACAAGATAGTAGTAACGAAGGGCACACTTGAGCTCACTACCGCACGCATCGACTCGGGCCTAGAATAAAAGTAATTATCTAATCAAAAGCGCGTTCTAGCGAGGTTAGAATTAACTACCAACTATCTACCCCATCCCCTAGGAACACTTAGGTTCCTATCATTTAGAATTTACACTCAACATCTCTAAGATAACACATAACATGATCACATATTATTTTCACTCAACAATTATTATAAAAAGAAGCAAGCAGAGGACAGATTATAACATTCACATAAAACGGGTCACAACTCGACTTCCCGACATCCTACGGGTCTGATTCTGGACTTTTCGGAAACCTCAGAATGTCTCCTAAAACTTTCATGTTGACGACTAGGCCCAACTCAGTCCCGAAGGACTTCAAAACTTCCATCTTTCTAATTGGTCCAGAACTGACAGGTTTTAGTAAAACGGCTATAACTCGGGTTATACAAGTCAAACGTTCGATCCGTAAAATTCCTATGGTTCCTAACACTTAAAGGAACTTCCAGTAAAAGGGCTTGGTCAAAAGACATCTATACTAGTCGTGGCAACCCGATCTTTAGACACTATCAAAACTGTCCCGTTAACGGAATTCAATTAATTTGTTATTTCGGTTCTAACTTTTACCAAACGGTCTCGGGTTCTAATTAGGACTCAAAACAATACTTAGGGTCCTATATCTAAGGTTCAACTTATCTTAGGTCCAACATTTAAAACTTGTAGGGCTACACTTTAATTTAAAAACATGAAACACCTTAACCAACTTTAATTAAAAACCTTTAAGTCACAAAAGAAAATAACTTTCTTAAAACATAAAACACTTAATAAGATTTCAAGAATTTAACCACACAAAATTAGTTATAAGTTTGTAACCATAAACCAAGATTTTCAAGAAATAACAAAAGCGGTTAACACGTAAATTTCTTTAATAAAAGATTTAAAAGAACTTTAGGAAACAATTAGTTACAAGTAATTAACTAATCAAGAAACGAATAACTAATTCTTTTATAACTTAACAATAAATCAAGAATTTAACTAATGGTAGGTTACTAATTAAACAACCTAGCGATTTAATTTAACGAACAAGAACAAGAAAATTTTGTACTAATTATATTCAAGAAATTAACCTAGATAATTTAGTTATTGAATTCGTGCATACAATAACATCGTGGTTTAACGGTTTATGTAAAGAAAATAAAGAACATTAAAGAACTACTTTTAAACCTAATAATCAACTATTACAACCTAATCTAATTACAATTTTCATCATAAAATTACAAATAACAATTTAAACAAATTACATATAACAATTAGGAACTTACACATAATTACACAAGAAAAATTATTACAATTAATCACCCTAATTACAATACTAATAAAACAATAATTATAAAATCAGAAAATTAATAACAATAATATTTACAAATAATAAATCGGATTAATAAAAATAAAAACAAGAAAATAAAAAGGAAAAAGAAAAGAAAATCAAGAATAACGATTAGGTTAGGGTTAGGTTTTAGGTTTACGAGGTTAGGTTCGGGTCGCTCGGCGACGGCGACGGCGGCAATGGAGAGGGGTCGTAAGTCGGGCGTCGGCGGAGTCGACGGGGTCGTCGAGGGGGTGGTCGACGCCGAATCCGAGCAACAAGAATGGGCGGGGTTTCTCCTTCGACCGACGGCCCGGCGACGTTAGGGCGGCGGTGTGACGGTCGTCTGGTGGTCGGGCAGCGACGGCGACGACGATGGACGTGGCCGGCGACAGAGACGGTGACGGTCGGACGTTCAAGAAAGAGAAAAAAAACAGTGAGAGAGGGAGGAGATCGGAGAGAAAAAGAGGGGAGAAGAAGGTGGTTACCGGTGGTTGCGGTGGTCTGTGACGGCGGCGACGACAGCCCTGGTGGCGTCGGTGGTGGCGCGACTGGGCAGGGGTGAGAGAAGGAGAGGGAGGAAGAGAGAGGAGAAGAAAAAAAAGAGAAAGAGAGAGAGGGGGAGGTTCGGTTGGTCAGCTACTGCCACGCCGGCCACTGTGGCGCGACTGAGCAGGGGCGAGGGAGAGCAGGAGGGAGAGAGAGAGGGTAGCTAGGGTTTGAGGAGGGTTTAGGGGTTTATATACTACCCACATAATTAGGCCCAATTAACCCAACTAATCCTAACCCAACCCAATTAGCAAATAAAACTGAATTTTGTTTTCTAAACCTAATAATTCTAATAATAGTAATAAATTTATTTTTAATAAACATACAATCACATAACAAATAATATTCACGTAATTAACCGCATAATAATATTAACCTACAAAAATTACTATTCTACCCCTTGTTAGTCCCTCGACGGTCCTACGAGCTCAAGCGTTAGCATAAATAAACATATTACGAACAACGATAAATAACGAATTCAACCTATTTTATTAACGACGTCACGGTCAACCTTACTCAAATTTTCGGGGTTTTACATCATTACCTTCTTAAAAGAAGTTTCGTCCTCGAAACTTAAACTTAAGCCTAACGGTCCGGTAAAGACTAACGGTTTCCGTCCTACCCAAAACTCGAGGTTTTACACCATTACCTTCTTAAAAGAAGTTTCGTCCTCGAAACTTGACGCGCCTTAGGCTTGGAACAAGTGAGGGTACTTCTTCCTCATTTCGTCTTCTGCTTCCTGTGTTCTTCATTGTAGTATGATTCGCCCACCGTACCTTTACCAAAGGGACTACTTTCCTCCTGAGCTGCTTTTCTCTACGGTCTAGTATTTCTAGCGGCTGCTCTTCATAGCTCAGATCCTCTTGCAGCTGAAGCGGCTCGGGATCAATCACATGGGTCGGGTCCGGAACATATTTCCTGAGTTGTGACACATGAAAGACATTATGCACTCTGGGGAGTTCTCCACCGTGAATCAGAGGCGACTTCTCCGATGCTCCAAAATTGGGTATGGCCCGATAAACCTTGGTGTCAACTTCCCGATCGCCGAATCTCATAACTCCCTTGGTAGGTGAGACTCGCAAAACACATATTCCCTACTTCAAACTCTAGAGGTCTTCTCCTTTGTCAAGATAACTCTTTGTCGACTTTTGCCTTCATCTTATCTTGAATGATTCGAACCTTCGAGTGGTGGCCTGTATTTAGGTCCGGTCCAATTGTTAGAGCTTCATCGATGTCCTCGCCAACATAGGGAGTTCTACATCTCCTTCCATATAAGGCTTCAAGGGTGACATCCCTATACTAGCATGGTAATGTTGTTGTATGAGAACTCAAGGGTCAACTCGTCATCCCACGAGTCCTTGAAATCTAAAGCGCATGCTCGCAGATATCTTCGAGGGTTTGGATGGTCCTTCTCCGTCATCCATCTGTATTTGGATGAAAAGCTCTTGAACTTGAGCTTTGTGCCAAACGCCTCTTGTAACTTTTTCCAAAACCGGTCAAATCCGTGTCTCTGTCTGAGACTATAGAACTGGGTACTCCGTGTAACCTTACAATCTCCCTTACATAGGCTTGAGCTAGCTGATCTAGGGACCAATTGTTGGCGATGGCTAGGAAATGAGCTGACTTGGTCAAACGATCTACAATCACCCATATTGCATTGTGTTTCCGCCTGGTCCTTGGTAGACCTATCACAAAATCCATTGATATCGAATCCCATTTCCACTCAGGGACGTCCAACGGTTGTAGTAGTCCGGCTGGTCGTTGATGCTCTGCCTTGACTCGCTGGCAAGTAAGACACTTGGCCACAAAGTCTGCCACTTCTTGTTTCATATTACTCCACCAGAACATCTGCTAAGATCCTCAGACAACTTATTTCCCCCTGGATGCACTGAATATGGCGTATTGTGTCCCTCTTCTAAAATCCTCCTTTTCAATTCTTCCATATTGGGTACACAGATGCGGTTATGAAACCGTAATGTACCGTCTTCGTGGATCACAAAGCCAGGGGCTTTCCCTTGCAACACTTCTTCCCAGATCTTGACAAGTCGTAAGTCCACTCTCTTGAGTTCTCTTGATCTCCTCCATTAGAGTAGGTTGTAATTCCATGGCATTCAAAACAACTTTCCTCCCAGATGTTACCACATTAATCTCCAATCTCTTAAACTCCTCGCACAACTCGTGTGGCATCGTTATCAAGTGGTTTATAGCAGGATACGGTCTTCTACTCAGGGCATCAGCCACTACATTTGCCTTTCCGGATGATATTGAAAATTCACATCGTAATCCTTTAGGAATTCTAACCATCTTGTCTCGAGGTTGAGCTCTTCGGTGAAAAGATACTTGGACTGATGGTCCGTGAATATCTCGCATGCACTCCATACGTATAATGCCTCCAAATCTTTAGTGCAAAACCACCACGCTAACCTGCATCATGAGGGGTAGTTCTTCTCATGCCTTCGCTTGTCCGGATGCATATGCAATCACCTTTCCATCCTGCATGAGCACACAACCTAATCCACCATGTGATGCATCACCAGATGACAAAACCTTCGTTCCTTGAGGTAGAGCAAGAATAGGGCCGAGGTAAGCCTCTTCTTCAGCTCCTGGAATGCTCGCTCGCATTTTTCCGACCATGCGAACTTTATTGACTTCCGAGTCAAATTGGTCAATGGGGTGGCGATTTTCGAGAAATCTTGCACGAATTTCCTATAATACCCTGCCAAACCCAGAAAACTCCTAACCTCCGTGGCATTCTTCGGTGTCGGCCACTTGGTGATGGCCTCCACCTTTGAGGGTCTACCGCCACTCCTTCCTTAGACACCACATGTCCTAAGAACGCTACTTGTTCCAACCAAAACTCACACTTCTTAAGCTTCGCATAAAGCTTGTTGCTCCGTAGAGTCGTCAATACTTCTCTTAGATGATTCGCATGCTCCTCCCGTGTTCCTGAGTATACCAATATGTCGTCGATGAACACCACTACAAACTTATCCAGGAACGGCTCGAACACTCTGTTCATCAAATCCATGAAGGCGGCTGGGGCATTTGTAAGCCCAAAAGGCATTACCACGAACTCATAATGACCATACCGAGTTCGGAATGCGGTTTTAGAGATATCTTCTTCGCGAATTCTCAATCGTGATAACTCGACTCGTGTCTATCTTAGAAAACGTTGTTGCTCCTCGCAATCGGGTCAAAAGGTCATCAATACGAGGTAAAGGATAACGATTTTTGACGGTAATCTTGTTCAACTCCCGGTAATCGATGCACAACCTCATGCTACCATCCTTCTTCTTTACGAACAGTACAGGTGCTCCCCACGGTGACATGCTGGGTCGTATATATCCCCTTTCTAACAGCTCGTCCAGCTGAGTCTTCAACTCCTTAAGCTCTGCGGGCGCCATGCGGTATGGGGCTTTTGAAATAGGTGTGGCCCTGCCCAAATCGATGCAGAAATCTACCTCCCTGATTGGAGGCAGACCCAGGATCTCCTCTGGAAACACATCAGGATACTCCCGCACTACCGGGATATCCTCAATCGCAAGCTCCTCCGCCTTGGTGTCGATTACGTTGCATAGAAACCCTTCACAACCTTTGCTTAACAACTTCTGAGCCTTGAGAGAGATGATCCGCACACTATGAAGATGTCTATCACTCCAATGCACTATCTTCTTCCGTTTGGCCCCATTAAGGTCACCTTTTGCCTATAACAATCTATCTGGGCTCTATACTTTGCTAACCAGTCCATCCCCAGAATAACGTCAAACTCCATTAGGTCAAACATATAGAGGTCAGCCTCAAACTCCTGTCCTGCTATCATTATAGGGCATCCACCATATAACTCTCCACAACTAATGGTGTCTCCGGTAGGTAGGGCTACCGATATAGGCTTACTATTCTCCGAGGGTTTCATCTTAGCCTTCTCTACTATAGCTCGTCCAACAAAAGAATGACTAGCACCAGAATCAAACAAAACAGATATATTGTAGAGGTGGAGAGAGAAGGTACCCGTCACAACATCTGCTTCATTCTCAGCCTCTTCTTTCCTCATTACGTATACTCGTCCTCCTCCGTTGCGCGGCGGTTGCTGTTGCGGACGAGACGGGTTTGCTGGCCTCCCTTGGTTATTCTGATTTCCACCAGATCCACCTTGGTTTTGCTGTTGTGGCCTTTGGTTCCCATTATAGCCTCCCCGATTTTGATATGTCGTCTGCGGGGCTCTCCAATTGCCGTTATTCCCGCTGTTTCCATTATTCCCTCCATTTCGGCCCCCTGTTGGCTGCTGAGGGCACTGACGTACCTGATGTTGGAAACTTCCGCAGTTGAAACATCCTCCTCGCACGTTCCTTACTCTACAATCCCGTGGATAATGGCCTGGTCGACCACAAACCTTGCAGATTGGAGCATTCGACGGACTACGCCCCGAAGACTGATTTCCCTGCCATTCTAGGCGAAACCTCTTCTCCCGAAAATGTTGAGGTGGGTCAAGCGGGTGGTTCTTTCCTCTTTGCCCTTGTATGCCTAGCCGCTGCTCCATGTCATGCATCACCCTTTCTACAGAGGGCAACGTTCAAAGATATTCGGTAAGACGTGAACTCGCGATGACATGCGATCCTGAATCTTACAATTCATCCATCCTAAGCGGTCCATCCTTAATCGCTCGTGGCTACCAAAGCGATGCAAAACGAGATAGTTCTGAACTTTGCAGTAGGCAAGCACACTAGTTTCCCTCGACGCATTCACATGAACTCCTTTTCTTTTGCCTTACGAGAGAAATTGGGTAAGCGGTCCTTTAGCACAATCTTGAAACGGTTCCACGAAACCGGTTCGATCCTTATTTCCTTCACCTGGCCCACCACAAGTCGGCCTCTTCCTTCAGTGGTAGCGGCAAAGTCCACCCTTAACTCTTAAGGACAGTGTGTGGTGTCGAAAATCTTCTAAAATTCCCTAAAACAATCTTCAAAGACCTTGGGATCGGCTACCTGTGTAAGTGGGCGGGTTGAAGGCTGAACCTTTGGAGAAGAGCGGAGGTCATCTTCCCTCCCTCCTCCTTGTCGATCTACCACTTTCCTCAGTAGGTCCTCGTGCTTGCCGAGCATCTCAATCATTAGCATGCTAGCAAAGTCGTTCCCCGGTGTTGCTGTACTCGACCCTGGTATCATTTGAGCCAGGCGTTGGCGCAGTTCAGTTGCAGTTTGAGGGCGCGATTCGGCCACAGCTGGCGGGCGCTCCCGGTCCCCGTTATTGGCGTGAGACCCATTCATATCCGACATCCTGGTTCAAAGGGTCGATTTAGTCTACTTAAAGGATTCCAATCCATAAACTCAACATTATGCTAAAGGTAGCTACTTGGTCTGGTCTTCTCATAGGGTGCTAAACAATACGAGAACGTAATTTTGTTCTACCAAGTAGTTTTTTTATGCCAATGATTTATTTCATGAATTCTTATCACATATTAAAAGGTTACACTACAATATTTCTTATGTATTAATGTAATCATGTACAATATTTCCAAAGGATACAACGAATCCATATTCAGATTATGTCACAGTTTTAACAAAGTATCAACATAACATCTATTCGTCAACATTCAGCACATAACAGCCATCCCACTTAGATGATTCTCCTGCATCGAGGATCCTTCCTTGCTGAGACTGGAGTCCACTCAGGATCACTCGTCTCATCCCCCGAGCCCTCCTCGGGGTCTTCTCCTGTTTCCTGGTCCACCTCATCCTCCTCCTCGGGTGGAATATCGTGCTCGGGCTCAACGGCGGGTGCAGCCGCGGCCCTAGAGGTTACCTCGGGCTCAGAAACCTGGACGCTGTCCTCGGCGGGGTCCTCCTCCGGATCTTCTTCAGGGTCATCCTCATGATCCTCAGCTGGTGCAGGGGCTGGGTTCACCTGGACCCTCTCTACTCGGCGCATCCCGATCCGGGCGATCTTAGAAAAGACCCCCGGGATTCGATGCTCCGACTCCACCCGGTACCTCTGACACCAACAACACGGGTGTGGGTACCTCTCCTCGGAGCGGTGGCAAAGAATGACAAGACAAAGATGGCCCCACCGTGGATCATCTCGTAAAGTGAGCGGAAAGCGTTAGCTGGGCTTCCTCGTTGTCGTCTGGCAAGGAGTTCGGGACATCCTTGGTGTACCCCTCGATCTCATCATAGAAGTTCAACATGTGTGTCCCCAAATACCCACCAGGAGGAATGGGTGTGTAACGGTGAAAGCACGGCGTGGGGTGCTGGTGACAGTGTGTGCGTTGTGCCATCCTACAAGGTTAGAACACATTACACAGAAAATACTGATGATGTAATCACAATGAAATATTTAGGGAAAGCATGAAACCATTTTCCCCCATCCTACGCTCATCACTCCGAACTTAGCTTCCTAGGGTCCATCTAAACCTAAAGGACTCTGAGGAGCTACTAGGTCGCAACCCAGAGCTCTGATACCATTCTGTGACGCCCCGAAAATTCAATTATAGAAAGTCAAAGTCAAACTAACGTTAACAGACAAAACTTAGCGGAAGACTTCAAATTTAGCTTGGGCGTCACTGCCGTATCCCCGAAGGAATACAAGGCGAGAAAGGAAAACACTACTGTATGCTAACGGTAACTACTAACAACTCAAAACAACTTTAAGAATTCATAACGAAAACAAAAGAAAAGATTCAACGACTTCTAGACTCGTCGTCCTCACTTCTAATTCCCGTTCCCAGCACTTAGATCTCCACCTGAAATCAAAACATTTCAGAAAATGAGGGGGAAATCTCAATAATGTCTACCCCTAACGTTTAAAACAGTTTAAGTTCATTTCAATTCATTTTGGGGAGAGGGATCGAATCAAACGTTTTAGAAATCTTTAATCCCATACTGTTTCCTCAACCCATCCAATCCATATTTTAAATTTGCGGGCGGGATACCAAATCCCTTAAAGTAACATCGCCTACCAAAGGCATCAAGAACATCGCCTACCAAAGGCATAAACATCGCCTACCAAAGGCATCAAGAGCATCGCCTACCAAAGGCATAAACATCGCCTACCAAAGGCATCAAAATACTATCCTATATCAGGGAAGGAAGCCCCGATCTCTGGTCCATAACCTGCGAGTTGTTACGCTGCGCACAAAGTTATCCCGAAACCCGCTTAACGTTTCCACTGGAATTATTTAATTCAGTATTCAAACTCAACTCACGACTCTCAAGTCAACCATCCCAAGTTATCAAAACTATTAACAAAACTTTGAAAGAAGGACCATCCAATTTCTCAACTCAAATAAACCAAAACCACAAACGAAAACAAAAGATTAACAAATAGATGGTCGCATTTCCACAAAAGTCCCTTTTCGGGATGCAATTCTCAAAATAAGGTATAAAACATCAAAACACATTTAAAGAGCATCCCGGTGGGGATTAGAGCATAGACAATTACCTGGATACTTCACAAGATAGTAATGTGAAGGGCACACTTGAGCTCACTACCGCACGTCTTGACTGGGCCTAGAATAAAAGTAATTATCTAATCAAAAGCGCGTTCTAGCGAGGTTAGAATTAACTACCAACTATCTACCCCATCCCCTAGGAACACTTAGGTTCCTATCATTTAGAATTTACACTCAACATCTCTAAGATAACACATAACATGATCACATATTATTTTCACTCAACAATTATTATAAAAAGAAGCAAGCAGAGGACAGATTATAACATTCACATAAAACGGGTCACAAATCGACTTCCGACATCCTACGGGTCTGATTCTGGACTTTTCGGAAACCTCAGAATGTCTCCTAAAACTTTCATGTTGACGACTAGGCCCAACTCAGTCCCGAAGGACTTCAAAACTTCCATCTTTCTAATTGGTCCAGAACTGACAGGTTTTAGTAAAACGGCTATAACTCGGGTTATACAAGTCAAACGTTCGATCCGTAAAATTCCTATGGTTCCTAACACTTAAAGGAACTTCCAGTAAAAGGGCTTGGTCAAAAGACATCTATACTAGTCGTGGCAACCCGATCTTTAGACACTATCAAAACTGTCCGTTAACGGAATTCAATTAATTTGTTATTTCGGTTCTAACTTTTACCAAACGGTCTCGGGTTCTAATTAGGACTCAAAACAATACTTAGGGTCCTATATCTAAGGTTCAACTTATCTTAGGTCCAACATTTAAAACTTGTAGGGCTACACTTTAATTTAAAAACATGAAACACCTTAACCAACTTTAATTAAAAACCTTTAAGTCACAAAGAAAATAACTTTCTTAAAACATAAAACACTTAATAAGATTTCAAGAATTTAACCACACAAAATTAGTTATAAGTTTGTAACCATAAACCAAGATTTTCAAGAAATAACAAAAGCGGTTAACACGTAAATTTCTTTAATAAAAGATTTAAAAGAACTTTAGGAAACAATTAGTTACAAGTAATTAACTAATCAAGAAACGAATAACTAATTCTTTTATAACTTAACAATAAATCAAGAATTTAACTAATGGTAGGTTACTAATTAAACAACCTAGCGATTTAATTTAACGAACAAGAACAAGAAAATTTTGTACTAATTATATTCAAGAAATTAACCTAGATAATTTAGTTATCGAATCGTGCATACAATAACATCGTGGTTTAACGGTTTATGTAAAGAAAATAAAGAACATTAAAGAACTACTTTTAAACCTAATAATCAACTATTACAACCTAATCTAATTACAATTTTCATCATAAAATTACAAATAACAATTTAAACAAATTACATATAACAATTAGGAACTTACACATAATTACACAAGAAAAATTATTACAATTAATCACCCTAATTACAATACTAATAAAACAATAATTATAAAATCAGAAAATTAATAACAATAATATTTACAAATAATAAATCGGATTAATAAAAATAAAAACAAGAAAATAAAAAGGAAAAAGAAAAGAAAAACAACAAAAACACTTAGGGTTAGGTATAGGTTTTAGGGGTGACGTAGGTTAGGTTAAATTGCTCGGCGACGGAAAAGTGCGTGAGGTCGGCGTCGGCGGGGAGTCGACGGGTCGTCGAGTCGAGAGGGGTGGTCGACGTCGAATCTCCGAGCAACAGCAGCGGCAGTTCGGGGGTTTCTCCTTCGACTGGGACGGCTCCGGCGACGTTAGGGCGGCGGTGTGACGGTCGTCTGGTGGTCGGGCACGGCGGCGACGGCGATGGGCGTGGCGGCGACAGAGCGGTGACGGTCGGACGTTCAAGAAAGAGAAAAAAGCGAGAGAGGAGGAGATCGGAGAGAGAAAAGAGGAGAAGAAGGTGGTTACGGTGGTTGCGGTGGTCTGTGACGGCGGCGACGACGGCCCTGGTGGCGTCGGTGGTGGCGCCGATCAAGGCGAGAGAAGGAGAGGAGGAAGAGAGAGGAGAAGAAAAAGAGAAAGAGAGAGGGGAGGTTCGGTGGTGGCGCTTGCCTACTGGCAGTGTGGCGAGGCGAGAGCAGGAGGGAGAGAGAGAGGTAGCTAGGGTTTGAGGAGGGTTTAGGGGTTTATATACTACCCACATAATTAGGCCCAATTAACCCAACTAATCCTAACCCAACCCAATTAGCAAATAAAACTGAATTTTGTTTTCTAAACCTAATAATTCTAATAATAGTAATAAATTTATTTTTAATAAACATACAATCACATAACAAATAATATTCACGTAATTAACCGCATAATAATATTAACCTACAAAAATTACTATTCTACCCTTGTTAGTCCCTCGACGGTCCTACGAGCTCAAGCGTTAGCATAAATAAACATATTACGAACAACGATAAATAACGAATTCAACCTATTTTATTAACGACGTCACGGTCAACCTTACTCAAATTTTCGGGGTTTTACACAAACAGTAGTATTCAATTTTAATATAATTACACCACTAAAACAAAACCATCCATAACTAATGACTTTAATATCCAAAACACTTCAAAACAATTACCAATTAGATTATTAACATGACCCTTGCGGTTAGGTAAATGAGATTCATGAGTTTTTGTAGATATCTATATAAATATAACACATTTGTTAGAGGTTATATCTATTTCCCATATATTAACCTATTATTATGCATCTACGTACTTTCACAAACAACATACTAAATATCCCAAAATTAAACCTCTCTTCATCAACAGTCAGAAGCAAGCAAGATCAATCTTATCGAACTTCAGAGTCATATAGACATAATACTTTACCTTTCCCATCAATAAGTTTCACATTCATAAACGTTTTCCTCAATATTCATCAGTAAGTTTTACATCCATGACTTTTATAAAATTTCAAAAGTAAGTAATTGAGTTCATTCCGTGCATCGCACGAGTTGAGGTCTAGTACTAATAATTATAGAGATTATATTGTAATCATAATGTTACTAAGAAGAAGAAAAGCGTTAGAAAAATTATTGTACAATGAATTTTGTATTAGGCATTTAATTCTTGTTAGCACAATTGTTGAGTGCTTTATTTTCCTTACAAAAATTGTTGAATTTATTTTTTCTAGATAAATATGTTCATTTAGTTTAAATAAAAATAATTTCGTCCAATTCAAATAACGTCTGGTACCAATTTGGTTGGTACAAATGAAATATTCTCCAAATTTTCTATTGATACAACATGCTCTTTTTTCTATTCATTTTCTTTCAGGATCAGTCGTGGTCTGATAAACTCTACCGATGATGTAGACGAATGGCCTTGCTTCATCCAAATATGTAAAAGATCCTAGCCGCACTTAAAAGCTGAGTACTCTACCGTTGAGTTAGCAACCCCCAAACAGATACAATCGGGATAAATAAAATAAAAAAAAACTTTACCCAACAACAAGAAGAAGGAAAAAGATTGAATAAAAGAACTCCCGAATATTTGGTGATCCCAGATGTGTCCATATCAATGGTGACTCATTATTTTGATGAATCGTTTCTTCTAAGATGTTAATGGGTAAATGAATTGGAGTTGGTTGAATGTATTTACCAAAATAACCTAATCCTTTTTTTGTAAGACCCGCATAGAAATAGGTTACTGATGTTAGTAAAGCTAAAGCAACAATGGTATTTATATCATTCGTTGGTGCGGCTAATTCCCCGTGAGGTAACTGTATGATTTTCCAAGGTAAAAGAGCCCATGATCAATTAGAAACAAAAATAAATAGAAACATAGTCCCAATAAAAGGAACCCAAGGGCGATATTCTTCTCCAATTTAAGTTTTGCTCACGTCTCGAATAAATTCAAGGACATATTCAAAATAATTTTGACCGCCAGTCGGAATGGTTTATGGATTCCGAACAGCTATAGTAGCTGAACCTAATAAGATAGCAATAACAACCCAAGAAGTTATAAGTACCTGACCATGAATTTGGAACCCCCTATTTGTCAATAGAAATGTTGGCCTACTTCCACACCGAATATATCGTAAAACCCCTTTATTGAGTATGATAGAACATTCATATTGTTCTGAAATATTGGAAGTGATGAAGAAATCCTAATATTTAATGTATATATATAATAATATTTAATTATTAATTACACTTTAAATTCTTGGTGAGGTGTCAATTACACATAAGCAAAAATTGGTCACTCAATATGATACGCAGACTGTTCATGTGTCGCTCATACGTTTCTTGTACTCAATTTTTAATATATTAATTAGAGTGGTGCACATGCACAATATTATAGAGGAATACTTTTTGCATAAGTGAGAAATAAGTATAAGTTGTGCTATAAGTTAGGCTAAAGTTTAATATCTTTGAATATTTACAGTATATTAAATATAGTTCTTAGGAATAATGAGTTTGTCCACAACTGTTTAATTATCTCCATGAGTGAATCTTTTGGTTACTATGATTACTCTCCATTTTGTCACACATATCGTAAGAAGATCAAGAAGCTCAAGTAATCGAAGATGATGAAGATTCAAATCACTCAATTCAAGCATCAATTTTCCAACAGAAAGTGACCAAAATAATCTAATTGATGAAGTTTATTTGATTAGAGTATCATTTGGAACTTTGATGTACCTAACACATTCCAATTTTTTTATAATTGATACTCCCTCCATTCCTCAATATCTGTCACTTTAATCAATTTTCTATTTTCCACAATATCTGTTACTTTACAATTTCAATGTAACATTAATGATATTTTTTTTAATTTACCTCTTACTTTTACAATTTCCAATACTTTTATATAACTAAAATAGAAACTTAACTCTTACTTTTATGATTTCCAATGCAATTATCATTCTCAATGCTATTTTCTTAAAATCTTTCCTAAACTTCAAAGTGACAATTATTGAGAAATGGAAGGAGTAATTATTAGTACTTACAAAAATATTTGTGTACGTCAAAAATTACAATAAATATTAACCATATACAAAAACAAGATACTTTGTAGAAAAATATATTGCTCCAAAACACACATATCATGTGCAACGAGGCATGCAAAGAGCCAAAGAGCCAAAGATGTGGACCACAACAGAAATACATAGGTTATGTCAACAAATACTAGTTTTAGTTGAAGACAATCGACTAAAACAATATCGTTTAGACAATAATAACTATTACCCTTGGAGTGCTTCAACTCTTTACTGATTTGCATTTACACAAGAGGCCGTGAATAAAATGAACAAGTGAGAAGTTGAATGGCAATATTCGCTTACGTTTATTAGCTGCCATGAAGAAATTGGAGAGTTGAAAAGAAAAAGGGAAATTTCAAATGGTAGGCACTAATTATTGGGTATTCCAAATGGTAGACACCTTTTTTATATATTTCAAATGGTAGGCTTACTTGGCAAACAATTCTATTCTGTAAGCATATAATAAACAACCGTTAGAAATAGGAAAAAAAAAAGTAAACCAAAATACAAAACAAACAGGAAACAACATTTCATGCTGAGAAAAGAAACTGGAAGAGGAGGGACTTCTTTTTTCCTTTTTTTCCCCTCTGTGAAATGATAGTAGGGGCTTCTGGCAATCCTTTGTTTGTTCCCACAGCTATGATTTGCCCCCTTTTTTGTAGAATATAAATAAGGATTTTAGAATGATTTAAATACACTTACATTTCACTCTATTAGTGATTTTAAAGAAATGCAAGATGGTTAAGAGTCATATTGTATCAAGATGTTTATCATTTTTGTAATTATATCTTCCCTTTTTTTCCTTATCAGAACTTAAATATTTATGAAAATCTTGAAGCTCTTTGGTCATTCAGCCAGTTGATTTTGTTTTGCAAGTCCAATTTGGTCCTGTTGAATCATTTTGGAGAATTTGGAAAGGAACAACTGCCATGCATTGTGTTATACTGGTTAGAAAGTTTGTACTGATTTGTTCAGTCGAAATTCCAGATTGAAATTGGGTTGGGGTTAAACCGACAATTGGTAACGATTTGGTTGTCTGCAACTTTTGTTATGCGATAGATGAGGTAGTAAAAAAGTATTCAAACGGCAAGAGAAACATGGAGATGTTGAACCAAAAGGGTTGTACTATTTTGCATCAAGTGGATGTTCACACCATGTGTGATCACCCTTTCTTGAGCTCAAATACTCGGCTCTTTGACAGGATTGTTTTCAGTTTCCCCTATCACTGCCAGGGTAGATGTCCGGGGTCCTTCACCGTCGCCAGGGGAGGAGTTGTCTGGGCGGTCGACGACAGTGCGCGAGCGACGACGACGAGCTACATCGGCGACCGATGACGGCGAGCAACACCACAAGTGACAACGGTCGGTGAACAGTGGACAAGATTTATGGGCAGCGAACCTAGTCTTCAGCCCTCCTCTTCTAGTTTCTTTTCTCAGCGTGAAATGGGTTTCAAAATTGTTGGACATTCTCTTTCCTGTTTGTTTTGTATTTTGGTTTTCTTTTTTTTTTTCCCCTATTTCTAACAGTTGTTTATTATATGCCTACGGAATGAAATTGTTTGTCAAGTAAGCCTACCATTTGGAATATATAAAAAAGGTGTCTACCATTTGAAATACCCAATAATTAATGTTTACCATTTGGAATTTCCCAAAGAAAAATGAATTAAATAGTGCTGCCATGATTTTGAAATATCTAGAATTATTAGGGCAACTTGCACGTATCCACATAAGGTGATACTTATCTAGCTTGGGACTAATGTTGGCACGAGACGATGTTTAAGTATCTTATTTTTTAAAATTGATAATTGTGATGCTTTAACAATAATTAAGACAATTTCAATTGTCAATTATAGAAAACATAAAATAAGTTGTCTATGTCAATAATTATACATAAAACTCTAATCGAATGAACTTTTTTACTAGACAAATGTGAGGCGCATCCTGTTTTGTAAATTTTAAAAAATATGAATAAAATTATATTTAAACAATTTATATATAGTATTATATTTATAAAAGTCAATCATAACATTTTAATTTAATTTAATATTAATTAGATACTCTGTATATAAAAGTTTTTTTTTTAGTCTCAAGACTCATGTCACTTTCATTGGGCAGATATATATATATATATATATATCATGGCCATATGCGGCGAGTAGTTCCATTCATTGACGATATTCGCATACTTTGTATTTTCATTGTATCTGGCTGCCTAAGAGTTGAAAAAAAAACGATCAAATTGTACAGGCTGGAATTTTGAATTGTCTAAAGTCATTAGGGCAACTTGCATGTAAGCAGATAATTTGAGAGATATATCATGGTTATATGCTTAGATAATTTGAGAGATATATCATGGTTATATGCTTAGATAATTTAGGTAGGGGTGTCCAAAACCGGTTAACCGTAATTTCAATGCGGTTAACCGTATTTGTGATTTACGGATTAACCTAAATCGCTTTTTGAAACTAGAAATCGAAACCAAATCGAAAGCGTCAGTTAACCGCATTGGTAACAACATGGTTAACTGCTTTTTGGATCCGGTTTATGGTTAACCGCGGTTGACCGCCGGTTCCTAGTAATTTAAAGTAACAAGTAAGAAAGAAAAATTAGCATTTCACGAAAATGCAAAACCAAAACCAAAACCTAAACTGCTTAAACCGATTTGGTTAACCTAAACCACAATTTTCAAAGATTCCAAATGGTTAACCACTTTTACAGGTTTTGTTTATGTGGTTTATCCTAAAATTAGGATACTGTTCCGGACTCCAATAGGCCTTTATAACGGACCGGGACGGGGGATGCCAATGGCCCAAAGATAGGCCCTACTCCAACCCACAACACTCTCCGAAATGGTAAGAGAGAGATGTCGTCCCCAAGATTCGAATCCTGGACACCTGAGGTAGAAGGTGGACCTCTTGCCACTCAGACAAGAGATGATTGACATTGATTATTATCAGTTGGAAGGCCTAGATTTGGCCTATTTTCTGTGATAAAAAAAAAAGTGATAGCTTTATAACAAGTAAAATCTTGAATTTGAATATATGAAAATCTATTTATTATACATTAAATGATAGAACTAGCATTTGACTACTCATGCGATGCACGTAAAATTTTTGAGTAATATTATATGATTTATTTTTGGATTAATTTTATAATAATTATCAATTTAAATATTAACTAGACATTAATAAAAACTTCTACGATAATTATATTATCAATATTTATGTATTTTCTTTGTTTACATTACCTTCAAAATTAATTTGAACAATAGAGCAGTGGAATGATGCTAAATCCATATTAATTTTCGATGTCTTATTATAGAAGTTTTAGGAAAAATTTTAAAATTGTATATAGTACTATCATAAATTTAAATACATACTTAAACAAATGAAATTGATTTATTTTTTGGGTATCATAAATCAACTTGATTAATTTTATTTGGCTTCATAAATTAAAAAACATTCGCTTTTCAAATAGCTTTACAAAAAATATTAACCCAACTTGGAAAAAAATGGGTCGAAACTCATCGACCCAAGCAAACAATGTCATGACAATCTACCAAATATCTAAAAAAATAAAAGGAATGGAGAGATATGGAGATATCCTCAAAGACAAATCTTAAGGGTCCGTTTGAACCTATTAAAATAGGATGCAAAAAAAAAAAAAAACTCGTGGAAAAAAAAAATTAGGAGGAAAATTTTTTGGGGTAAAGCAAATTTATTTCTCTTGTTTGGTTTAAGCAAAATTTTGAAGGAAAAAATTGATTTTCTATTCAACTTTTTTTTCTTTGTTTGATTTAAGGAAAAATGCATGGGAAAACAATTTTTGTATGATAACTTGTAAATACCAAGCTTCATTTTTCTAGGTATGATGTGATTAGGAGGGGGGAGAGAGAGAGAGAGAGAGAGAAATGTTGGCTTTAATCTAAAATTTTTCTACCAACTTTCCTTCCATTCTTGAAGGGATAAGATTTTGAATAAATTATGATGATTATTCGTTATAGTGTTTGGATTACATCTCAAAAGCAACCAAGTTGCCTGAATACAGTTGGTTCTCACAAGGATGGCTGCTATATGTGGAAAAGGAACAAATCCGATCCACACGTACGTAATACTAGTAGTATTCAAAACGAGGCCAATTATATTTACGAAGCTTCTTTGTACATGTTTGTTGATAGCTTTAGAAAGCTCTTCTGGTGATAAGTTTGCAATTCTTTTACGGTAGTCCTAAACTAATTACTCCCTCTGTTTTTATTTAAGTGTCTTCTAGGTATTAATGTCAAAAATTTTAACCGTCAATATCTTAATTTGTACAATGATTTATCAAAAAAAATTGATATTATTAGATTCGTAATAAAAAATGCTATTGAAAAAGTATAATATCATATTTTTTTATAAAAATATTATATGAGAAATAGTTTATTAACAATGGACTTCAAAAAGCGTGAATGACGGTTAATAAAAATGGAGGGAGTACTAATGGCATCGATCTAACAAGTTAAATTTGAGAAATAAATTTATTTTTATTACAAAATGTAATATTATAAATTTATCAATTGTGAAATTTATTGATTATTCACAAATTTATTAATTTTTTTACAGAAATTTATGAATTGATAAATTGACTTTTTTCAAATGAGGAAGACTTACCTTGGTCTACTATGGTATAAGGTGGGTTATTTGCATTTTGGATCCAGAAGTATAGGGGTATTTATTTTCTGGTCCCACGTTTTTTATTGTTTATTTTTTGGACCCTAAAATTTATGGGTTGAATAAAAAAAAATACCTTAAATTTTGTAGGTTGAAAAAAAGGTCCGTGTACTATTTTTTCTTTTCTTCCTATGTTTGAATTTATCTCCCGATTAGCACCAAACTTCAGGACTAAGGTTAAAACAAATATTAAAGTTGTAATTAGGGGTGGGCACCATAAACCTAAACCGCAAATTGAACCACAAAACCGCATAAACCAAACCGCAAAATGCGGTTAACCGAATTGATTTTTGCATAAAAGCGGTTTAGGTTAACCAAACCGCTATAAGCGGTTTAGGTTTAGGTTTTGGATTTTCATGAAACGGTTAACCGCAGTTAACCGTTCTCAATTAAGTTGAAAAAAATGAATTTATTAGTACTATGAATTTAATTTAACCGCGTATCGTCGTATCGGATGAATTTATTAGTAATATGATTGCATTTATTTGCATAAATGTTATTGTAAATTTTCAGGAAATCGGTTAATCATAAACCGTGTATGTTAACCGGGTAAAATTTCAGATTTTAAAAGCCGCTAACCGGCACCGCTTCTAAATTGCGGTTTCGAGGTTTGGTTTAGGTTTCTAGATTTCAAAAACGGTTAACCGCATATTGCGGTTGCGGTTTAGGTTTTCAAAATCCAAAAACCTCAAAAGCGGTTAACCGTATATGCGGTTAACCGCAAATGCGGTTAACCTGTTATGTCCACCCCTAGTTGTAATAGTATCTTATTCATGTCGGAATACTTAGACCCTGGATACTTCAGGGTCTAATTAGTTTCGACATGAATAAGAGAGGTGTATTATAACTTCATATTCAAAATTACTCCATCCTTCCCATATTATCTGTCACTTTAACTAACTTTCTTTTTTCCCATAATATCTGTCACTTATATTTCCAATAGCACATTAATTACTAATTTATCAAATTACCCTTATTAATTACATCTTTTTCATTCATTTTTCTTTTTTATTCACATTTTTCCTTTTTTATTCACCATTTTATTCAACATTTCCACATTTTCAATGCATTAAATTAATGTAAATGGGAATTTTTTTTGGTCTTTTAAATTATGTCCCAAGTGACACTTAAATTGGGAAGGAGGGAGTAGTTTATAATAAGATAATAAGTTCATCAATCAATACTAGTCAACATAAAGTTTAAAGTTTATAGCTGAAATTTAATACATAATGAAATGAAAGGATAAAGGATTATTTTATTAATTTTGTGCTATTTATTTAAAAGTTTGACCTGGCAAGATTTCAGAACTTAGAATTTTTTTTTTTATGGAATATGGAACTTAGTTTTGGGAAAAGAGTAATTTATATTTGCATTTCTACCATGGACAAAAAAAAAATTAATGGTGTAAGTTACAATGTTTATTCATTTCAATGAAAATTAAGTTACAACAACATTTAGCATAAAATTATTATTATTTGGATAGAAATACAAATTACTATTTAGCATGACTAAAGTAAAGGTAACAATTAAACCAAATGCACACAAAGGCGTTGTTAAAAATACTAATTACGGCTTAGAAATAAAATCAAATACTAGGTACATATTATTAAAATTTTGTAAATTTATGAGTACCATTTATAATAATGATTCGGCAATTACAATAATCACCAATTAATAAAAAAAACTCATATATAGATACTTGACATGTTAATACTTATGTGGGTTAATCTTTTTTAAAAAAAGAAAAAGTTATTTGGATAAACTCAAAATACCCAAAATACCCACATAAAATTACATAAATTCCAATTCTCTTCCTTTGTACCAAGAAATATATAAATATATATGATATATGATGTTGCAAACTTAAAAATTCTTTAAAGTAATTCAAACATTTAAGTTATCATTTGATTTTAATTGAAACATTTCTAAGAGCCTAGGAACATGAATTTAAAGATCAGATTTATCTGCCAATAATATATGAACACGATTATTATTTATAGTAAGTAATTTGTAGGTTATTATCCAAATAAGAAATCAAAAAACAAATGAACTATTATATTTTTTTCTTATAAATGTTTGCTACAATTAGTGCACTTTTAATTATATTTTCAGAAGATATTATTGTAATTATTATAATTATATCTGACAAAAACTAAAATTCATACTTCATAGTCATTTCTTCTAGGAACAAATAAATGATTGGAGATGAAAGAAGTAAATCAATTACCCTACAAAAAAAGGAAGTAAATAAATTGAGTTCAAGAAAAGAAACAAATTGATTTGACTTAAATTGGCCCTTTGAAGGAAAAACCAAAGCTTCTAACAAGTACCCATTTATATATAAATTCCAAAATCTTAAAATATTTGAAGTTGTGCTTCTTTTTTTAGTCATCAGAAGCAATGTTAATATATGTGAAAAATACAATCGCTGCAGATCTTTAAATAAATAAATGTCAAAAGTAAAGAAAGATCAATATTTTTTTTATATCAAAAGAAAGATCAATACTAGTATTAATAATAGTAATCTATATAATTGTAATAGGAAAGTATGTAGGTCGTGTTAAATGGTAAAAGGAGAGTAATTTTAGCTTGCACATCCAATCAAAAAAAAGATAATTCTAAATTTTTTCTCAATTTAAATTAAAGTTTTTTAAGAATTAATTTTCCTTTAAAAATATAATAATAATGATGATGATGATGATGATGATGATGATAATGATAATAATAATAATAATAATAATCTAAATAATTGTAACAGGAAAGTATGTGGGTTCCAACTTCCATTAAATGGTAAAAGGAGAGTAATTTTAGCTTGCACATCCAATCTGACAAAAGATAATTCTAACTTTTTCCTCAATTTAAGCTTATTTAAGAATTAATTTCTCTTTTAAAATAAAATAATAATAATAATAATAATAGTATAATTATAACAGAAAAATCTATGGATCTCGTCAAATGTTTAAAGTATAACAATTTTATGTTCCTTGACGAATTTTTTTAAAAAAAATCATTCTAATTTTACCACAATTTCAGTGGTTTATTTAAGAATTAATTTTCCTGTTAAACTTACATATTCTAATCGAGTATCTGACCCATTATATTTAACTCAAATCGTCCAAAATTGAAAATTGAAAATTGGAATCCCCACCTAGTATAACTAAATTATAGTTTCCTAATTAATATAACACATGACTCGTAATTACACAAAGAATGATTCGTACATGGACCTCCATCAATCAAAATGTTATGTGACCTCTATCAATCAAAATGTTATGTGGTACACCATATAATACCTATATAGATCTACCAAAGTGTTGAAATTTTCCAAATAAGTTCATCAATAATTATTATAAAACTCAATGTAAGTTTGTTAATATTATTGTAAAATCCATCAATATTACCAACTCTTTTTTAACAAAAGTTCCTAACTTAAAATTGACATATTTTATTACGTGTATAATATAATTTGTGATCAAGGCATAGAGAATTCTTTTTATTCACAATGTTTTTGCATCTCTTGATATTTAAAACCTATCCTTTCAGTTTTGTTTATCAAAATAACCATAAAAATGTTTTATTTAAAATATTCAAAGGAAATTAAATTGGTTATCAAATCTCTTTATCACCACCACCAATTTATAAGTAAACTATTAATATTTGCATATCACTCTAACTACTCCATCAAAATTATAGCCAACCCTACCGTAGTAACAACTTTGATAGAACCCTAACGAACACATGTATAAGTAGAACTTTGCCATCGATTTGCCTTGCTGATATTATGATTTACACAAATAAAAATGAATTTTCATAATTATCATTAGTTGTAATTACACAAATATAAATGTGCTTTCATAGTTATAGTCCAAAGGTATAAATATGTGTGCATTAATGTAATTATATTGTCTATTAAACTTAACATGAATAATAGGAGTACATAAGTTTATCACTTAAACTCTTGACTCACGTATATTTTTAATTTTATGTCTTTTTATTTGAACATCTTTTGGTATCTTTTATCTAATTATGTAATTTATGTTATGGTTCTTTTTTTTTTTTGCAATAAAGCAGCCAAAGCCGCAAATTCATTCAATATTAAGAGTGTCCTCAAACAATACATCCAATAGGAAATTAGGAGGACATGAAAACAAAACAAACTCCTTATCCTGATAAAGACCCCAAGATGAAAGACGATGAGCCACCTCATTTGCTTCTCTTCTAATCCAATTAATTTCTTGAATGCAGCTAACCTTCCATTGCTCTTTGACTTCGTTGGCAACTAGAGCACCCGGGCCTCTTTCTGTGTCTTTACTATTGAGTAGCTCCACAACTGCTTTTGCATCACTCTCCACAACGCCATTGATCATTCCTTTTTCCAGACACATGTCTAGAGCAAACTTAATAGCTTGCATTTTAGCTTGTTCAGCCGTCCACCTTTGAGTTTTTCTTTTAATGGCTGCCCATATAAATCCCCCATCTCCTATTCTTGCTACCACTCCCAGGGAAATTATCCCTCTTTTCTCATCAACAGCTGCATCAACATTAAGCTTCATTCCCTAAAAACCCCCAGTCCATCTTCCTCCTCGTGCAATCCGTCGAGCTCCTATGTTTTGTGGCTTCACTTCCAAAAATTCCTCACATGCTCTCAAAGCTCTATCTGCTACTTGTCGTGGATCTAAGGTCCCCCTTTTGTGTACAAAATCATTCCTTGCCCACCAGATGCTCCAGATCCCATAACACCACAGTACAAACTTTCCTCGATCTGTAGCTTCCAAAACTGATTCAACCCAGTCAAGACCACTTTCCCCTTGTCCAATTTGCAGGTATGAAAAACCCAACAAATCCCAAACATTCTAGGTCCAATCACACTCAATTAGAGCATGTCGAACACTTTCATATTCTCTCTGGCAAATTTTACACAGTGACGACTCCGCACAATGCCTGCGCTTCATATTCAACTTTACCGGCACAATGTCCTTTGCAATTCTCGAAATCAGATTATTTACCTTTGGCTGTACCGGAATCACCCAAATTTTCCGCCATGTTGTATGTACAGAAGGTATAGATGGGGATCCTTCTAAAGATTTCTTTGCCAGGTAATAGCCACTTCTCACCGAATACTCACCATTTTTTGTATAAATCCAACGAATTTGGTCTTTCTCTTTCCTCTGAGGAATCGGCAGATCTAGGATAGCCTGAACCTGTTCATCATCAAAGAGAGTATGCAGCAGCTCCACATTCCATTCATTCCTGTCCCCTTCTTTCATCAAGCGTTCAACTTTCCAATCCTTTTTATCTTCTTCTGGACAACCGAGAAAGTAGCTACCATGTTGATTAACCCATCTATCCCTCCATACATTAATGCTACGACCATCTCCTACATTCCACCCTACACCCTACAGAAGCAAAGATCTCCCTTCTATAACGCTCCTCCAAACAAAGCTTGGTTGAAATCCAATCTTTGCTGTCAGAATATCTCCACAGGGGAAATATCGTGCTTTCATCAACGCTCCTATAAGAGAATCTGGTTTTGTTAGGATACGAAAAGCTTGTTTAGCTAGCATCGCTAAATTGAAACATTTTATATCTCTAAAACCCATTCCTCCCCCCCCCCCCATCTTTTCCATTATACAACTCCTTCCACCGAACCCAGTGAAGACTCCTCTTCTCAGCATCACCCTTCCACCAAAACTTACTTACCATACTGTTAACATCTTCATGGAAAGAATCCAGAAGTTTAAAAATACTCATTGCATAAAGAGGTATGGCTTGAATGACAACCTTTATTAGCACTTCTCTACCCGCTTGTGACACCCATTTTTCCTTCCACCCATGGCATCGGGACCAAAACTTTTTTCTTGAGATCTTCAAAGATTAACTTTTTTGATCTCCCTACCAACAACGGTTGACCCAGATATTTCTTATGATGTTGCATTACCTTCATTCCCAAGTTTCGCGAGGATCATGTGCCTCCTCTTATCCTCCACATTGTTACTAAAAAACAACTCAAACTTTTCCATATTTACTTGTTGTCCCGAATACTCCTCATATTTTTCCAGAACCTGTTGTAGAGATTCAATAACTTCCCAACTATCTTTAATAAAAAAGACACTATCGTCAGCAAAAAGAAGATGGGTGACAGCCGGTGCTCCTCTACAGATTTTCACTCCTCTCCAATGACCAATCCCTACCTCCCTTTGGATAAGAGTTGTGAGTCCTTCAGTGATTAAAACAAAGAGATATGGAGATAGAGGATCCCCATGACGAAGACCCCTACTCGGTGTTACTAGACCCACTTGCTCACCATTCACACAGAATGTATACGTCACCATGGTAACATATTGTTTAATGTGCTTGACAAACTGATTCGGGAAACCCATGTCCTCCAAAACTCGCTCCAAAAAACTCCACTCCACCCGGTCATAGGCCTTACTCATATCAATCTTTGCCGCTATCCATCCGCGTTTCCCTTTCTTCTTTTTTTGAGATGATGAAAGACTTCAAATGTGATCATCGCATTATCTGAAATCAATCTTCCACGAATGAATGCAGATTGTCGTTCATCAATGATGGAGTCCATCCAATGCTTCATATGATTCACAACAACTTTGGTTATAATCTTGTATAAAACATTGCTCAGAGCTGTTGGGCGTAAGTCTTTCATCTCCTTAGGTGTAAATTTTTGTTAAAAATAATACTTATTTATCATACACTGTCTATTGCACGGGTTTAAGAATAGTAATTGTTGGGACCCTTGAGGGGGGGTGAATAGGTTTGATACAAAGTTCTTCACATATAAATATAAAGACGTTAATAGCACTTGAATGAACTGAATAATACTTCTTTATTAGATAAACGTTGAGGTGCAATAGAAATAGAGGAGGTTAGAGAACTTAGCAGAATCAGGACAGTGAGGTCCTTGATGATCATAAGGACAAACCGAGATTCGGGCCATTGAGGGGCCTCACAGACGAGGCTTGTGACGAGGGGCCTCACAGATGAAGCAGAGAGAAGGGGCCTCACAGACGAGGCTTGTGATGAAGGGCCTCACAGATGAGGCAGAGAAGAGGGGCCTCACAGACGAAGTAGAGAGGACGGGCCTCACAGACGAGCCGGAGAAGAACATGACGGATTACAATGGATATCAAACTCACAAAACCTTAGTACTTCATGGCTTTGCTACACATCACCTCACCAACATAGTTGGCTACATAACTCACCAAGAACCTTGGTTACACCTCACCAGAAGTACCTTACTGGCTACATTTCTCACCAAGGATTCATTGGCTACTCAGAAATCTCACCAGATTTCCTACACTCGATTACTTGCTTGGAATCAATTTTTTTTTTCAAGGAGGAAGTTGGTGCCTTCTTATAGGTCTTGGAAATTCATTAGCAACGATTATATCTTCTCTTCCAATGACATTGTTGATTCTTTCCAAGTTTGTGTTGATTTTCTATCTTCACTCTTTTTGGAATTCCAATCTTTATCTACCAAAATATATTCTGCAAAGTATACGCCAAAAAAAGTCTATATAATCTTTGAATACATGCTGAGATTATTTAAGAGATTTTCCGGATACTTCCCTAATTTTTTGCTCTTTCAAACAAAACTCTCTGGGGATGGCTGAGGTCCTCAACGACAGTGGTGTTGAGGGCATCACAGTTTTTACAGTAATAATAATAATAATAATAATAATAATAATAATAATAGAGATTATAATCATAGTAGTACTATGAAGAACAAAAGCGTTAAAAAAAATTATAGTACAATGAATTTTATATTAGCCATTTACTCCTTGTTAACACAACTGTTGAGTGCTTTTATTTTTCTTTAAAAAATTGTTGAATTTTTTTTCTTAAAGAAATATGCTCATTTATTTTTAATTGAAAATGAATTTTGTATTCTTGGAAGTTACGAAGAAATAAACATAATATTTAATATATCTATACGTTAATATTTAATCATTGATTGCACTTTAAATTCTAGATCCGGTGTAGCAAAATGTGGCTACTAAATATAACATGCAGGCAGCTTATGCATCGCTCATACGTTGTTTGTACTCAACTTTTTAGAGATGAAAAGGATCGCCCTTCAACTATCAGACACCCTCCCTTTAAAAAAAAATAGAACTACTAATATATTACATAGATTGGTGCACACAACATTATAGAGGAATACTCTTTGTCTCAGTGAGAAACAGGTCCAAGTAGTGCTATAAGTTAAGTTAAAACTTCAACCATTTGAATATTTAGGGTATAGTAAATAGTTTTTAGAGAAAATGAGTTCGTTCATAACTCAATTAGATTACAGACCTAGATCCATGAAGTATCATAGTCCAGGTTGGCCTTAAAGGCAAAATGCCCATCAGAAAAGTCTTAGCCCATAAACACATCCAAACATAACACAAAAAGCCTCAAGCCCGAACCACAATACTTTGTGGTACTAGGACCACGATCTAAGAGTTGTCCATGTGAGAATCCTTTAGTTACTATGGTTAGTCAACATCTTGTCCCACGTACCGTAAGCAGATCAAGAAGCTCAAGTGATCGAAGTTGGTGATAATTCAAGTCACTTAAACATCAATTTTCCAACTAAAAAGTGAACCAAATTCGTTAAATGGATGAAGTTCATTTAATTAGGGTGTTATTTGTAAGTTTGATGTACCTAACGTATTACAAGCTTTTTATAATTGACAATTATTAGTACCTATTAAAATGTTTTTGTCAAAAAATACAATAAATATCAACTTTATAAGAAAAAAACAAGATACCTTTTAAAAAACTATACTGGTCCAATATACATATATCATGTGCGACCATGCAAAGAGTCAAAGATATGAACCAAAAAGAAATACATAGGTTATGCCAACTGTTAGAGTTATATCGAGAAAATTAACTTGCGGAAGCGAAAATAAGATGACTACAATAAATCGAGAAAAATAAATGCAGGATTAAAGAGGACAAGAATTTAACGTGGAAACCCAAATTGGGGAAAAACCATGGGTGACACAAACACAAACGAATCCACTATGGTAGAGAGTACAACGAACGATCTCACCCCGAGATCAACACCAAGAGAGTAGAACAACCCACACAAACTCTCACAATTACTCTTACCAATGGGAATACGAAAACTACTGAATTTTTGGGATGATTACAAAAGATGGAGAAGACTCCCTTTTATAGGGAGAACACACCTAAAACCCTAACCCTAACTTGACTCCCACTTCAATTAGATTTAGAATCTAATACAATTAGGAAACCCAACATAATAAGGAAACCTAAATAATATCCTAATACAATTAGGAAACAAATAATTGTGGGATCAACAGACTGGGTAATTTTAGGCCACTTTCTAACACCAACAAATACTAGTTTTAGTTGAAGTTAATTCGATTAAAGCAATATCGTTTAGACAAGAATGACTATTAACCTTGCCAAATGGAACTTCAACTCTTATTGATTGGCATTACAAAGAAGACCGGCCGTGAAGAAAATGAACAAGTGAGAGGTTGAAGATGCGACGTAGAGTTCGCGTTGAATGGCAATATTCGCCTACGTTAATTGGCTGCCATGGATAATAAGTCCGAGAGTTGAAAAGAAAAATGAATGAAGTGGTACTGGCATGATTTTGAAATATTTAGAGTTATTAAGGCAACTTGCACGTAGGTAGATAAGGTGATACGTATCTTGGCACTTGACGATGTTTTGTAAAATTAATAATTGCTATGTTTTTTGATACTAATATAAATAATTTTAATTATCTAACTATAGAAGGTTTAGAATGCGCTGCCTACGTGAATAATTATTTATAACACCTTAGGTCGTGTTCTGTACTGCGGTATTTTGCGGTATTTTGAGGAGAGGTGTGGTGAAATTGTGGTAGGTTATTGGTATGTGGGGTAGGTGAGGAGAGAGAATGTAAAAAGTAGAGGAGAAAAGTGAGGAGAGAAAAAAGTGAGGAGAGAAAAAAGTAATGATTTGCGGTGAAATGTGGTGGGTTGTGGCAAACTGCGGTACCGTGTGGCACCGCAGTTTGCCAACCACAGTATAGAACACGGCCTTAATCGAATTGAATGAATCTCATCCGTTAGATATAGTTAGTGTGGAACTACCTCAATCAGAAGTTTAAGCTAATGGTTGTAGATCCAATGATAGTTTTATACTCTAACACGCCCCCATACTAGGGATGGTAGTGGGTCAAGCCCAACTGGACTCGGACCCAGACTCGCCAAATTTTTTTAGACCCAAACTCGACTCGGGATTCGTTGGGTCCCAAAAACTCGGACCTAGACTCAGATCTGTCAGGTCTGCGGGTCCATGGGTCCATAGCAAGTCTTTAATGGGTTCGACACTCTTATGTATTTTTTTACTAGATTTGTCAATTTTTCAAGGAGTTGTTTGCATTTTGGACGCTGAAATATAGGGTAATTAATTTTCTAGATCTTTGGTTTTCAACGTTACTTTTTGGACACTAAAGTTTATGGGCTGAATAAAAAAGGACCTTAAAGTTTGTGGGCTGAAAATAATGTCTGTGTCCTGTTCTTTTTTTCTTCCCATGTTTGAATTTCTCTCCCGATTGGCGCCAAACTTAAGGACTGGCTAAAACTGATATTGACGTTATAATACACATCTCTTAATTATTCATGTCAGAGCTACTTAGACCCAGGGTACTTAGAGGTGTAAGTAACTATGACATGAATAAGAGCGGTGTATTATAGTGTCAATATCAATTTTGACCTTAATCCTTAAGTTTGGCGTCAATCGGAGAGAAATTCAAACATTGGAAGAAAAAGAAAAACGGTACTCGAGCCTTTTTTGTTTTCAATCCACAAACTTTAGGATCCTTTTTTTTTATCCAGTCCACAAACTTTAGGATGCAAAAAATCAGCGTCAAAAATCAAGGGTCCAAAAAATTAATTGCCCTATATTTCAAGGTCCAAAATGCAAAAGACCCATTTTTCAGGTTAATTTTATATGTGTACAATTATATAATAATAGCTATTTTATTTAAATACACATATTTTCAACGCAATAAAACATCTAGTTCAATGTACGAGGCTATGACCGAAACTCAACATAAAAACCTTACAAAAGTCATCAACACATCAACTCAAAGAATACAACTATATAACTTAAAATGCAAAAAAATAAAAAAATAAAAAGTAAAGTTCATGATTATCGCACTATACATATCTAAGAATATGAATACACTAGGGTTTTCATTTAATATGTGTGTGTATACATACATACATATATATATATATATATATATATATATATATATTATATATATAATTAATTAATTAATTAATTTGACGGGTCCATGGGTTCGTGCCTAGACCCGGACACGCCAAATTTTTAGTAGACCCGAACCCAATAGGTCCAAAATTTCTGGACCCAGACCCGTCAAAATGGGTCGGGTCTAGGACCCACTGCCATCTCTACCCCTAATGCAAATGTTCTTTGAACTTGAAGTATGGATGTTACTAATACCCCCTTTACCTTGCGCAAATAAATATGGGGGTGCTGAGATTCGATTTTTAGACATTTTGCTCAGGTCTGGCTCTGATAACATGTGGAACCAACTCAACCAAAAGTTTAGTCTAATCGAATGAACCTTGTCCGTTAGACAAAGTTAAACACTGATATGCAAAGTTTGAACATTACAGATAAAAAATATATATTTATATATTTATGTGTGGTATTATAGTAACAGAAGTCAATCTTATCATTTTTCTTCAATTTAATATGTAAAAATATAACAAGATTTTTTTTTGATAATATACTACTAGTTTTTTTTCTTTTTTTTTTATGAAACATACAACTAGGTTTTATACCAACCCAACATAGGGGAGGGATGTCTACAGACACCCTTAAAAAAAAATTGTGATTCTCTAACGATATTCGGAAGAAATTTTCTTAATTGGAGCAAGTGGATACCGTAAAAAATAGTCCCAAAAAACATAAAAGGGTGTTCAATTTAGCAACAACCCAAAAACCCTACAATATTACCCCCTCTGACCCAAATAAATTGTCCACATTGATTAATTAGGTCAATTTTTTTTTATTTTGATCGTTAATTTATCAAATTATATGTTGAGTTATTACAAGACTACTACTTTTAGATTTGTGATGAAAAATATTTTTATCTAAATATAATATTATTAGTCTTGCTAAGATAAAACCTGAAATTAATAGTCAAAGTGTTGCATCCAAAACCGTGAAAAAAATTAGACAAATAATTAGGACGGAAGGAGTACCAAATTATTTTTTTTATAAACAAAAAGTGTAAGTAAATGAATTGGGTAATTGGGTATCAGTATAAGTTTAAAATATAAATATCTAGTTAATGTAAAATTTCAATTTATTTGGTGGATATATTTATAAGATAATGTGAAATTTTGTTAACCTTGTCAATATGTTATTTAATATTTATTTTATTTTTATTTATTTAAATTTTAATATTTTATTTTTCAAAAATGTTTATGTAACAATAATTATATTGGGCACCCCTAAATTAATGGTCTGGACCCATCACTACTCATGTCACGTTCATTGGAAAGATATATCATGGCCATATGCAACGTATAGTTCGCATTGATTGACAATGTTCGCATAGTTTATATTTCCATTGTATGATTTGTATCAAGCTACCATGAGAGTTGAAAAAATGGATCAAATCGTACAGGCTAGAATTTTGAAATATCTAAAGTTGTTGGGGCAACTTGCATGCAGGTGACAATTTGAGAGATATATCATGGGCCATGGCCATATATTCAGGGATGAACAATACTGGATAACCGGTTAAAATTTATGAGCTCAGTCCAAAATTCAATTGGCATTGGATCCAAAAATTAGAATTGAATTCCAAATCTAGTTCGAACTAGACTATGAAATTAGGATCTAATTTCGGAATCAGTGGATCCTAGATTCTTAACAGAGTAGCTGGTCAGAAAAACTTATATATACAATGGCTTGTATTTCAAAGAAAGTTGAACTCAGAGTAATAAACTGCACTATCTGAAATGTCTGAATCATAATCACTCATTCATTATATCTATTAAAAATATTCAGAAATCATATTTTCGAATGCAAACTAGAGAGTTGAATCATAATTGCTCATATTCGTCAAATTTTTTTTTGAAAAGTAACAAAATCATAATTATGTATAAAATATATATATTTTTTTAATATGGTTATATTATCGTGATTTGGGCATTATTTATATTTATCGATATATAGTCAATAAATGTGATGTATAAATTCAAGATATTCAAGAAATATCTTGATTGGAGATGTATTGTCCTTTTGCAAATCATACCTTATAACATACTCCCTCTTTCCCAAATTATGTGTCACTTTGGACACAATTTAAAAGACCAAAAAAACTTTCCATCTTGGAAATATGGAAATGTTGAATAAAATGGTGAATAAAAAAGGGAAAAGGTGAATAAAAAAGAAAAATGAAAGAAAAAGATGTAATTAATAAGGTTAATTTGATAAAATTAGTAATTAATGTGTTATTGAAATTGAAATATAAAAAGATAGATATTATGGAAAGAAAAAGTTAGTTAAAGTGACAGATAATATGGGAAGGAGAGAACAGTAAATCGTGGTAGGTCTTCCTCATTTGAAGAAGTCAATTTATCTATTCATAAATTTCTATAACAAATTAATAAACATATGAATATCAATACAACAAACTCTCAGGTAAATATCAATAAATTTCAAAATAGTATTATAAATTTATATTACATCCATCCTTAAATGAGTATCAATTTGACTGACCTTTGACTGTTAATTACTTACAAATTACAATGAATTATAGTATCAAATTATCACCATTTAAAAATATTGTGCTAATTTTATATCGTAACTCATTATAATTTGTAGGTAATCAACTGTTAAAATTTAGTTAATTAACAATTATTTAGGGACGGAGGTAGGAATAATACATTTTATAATTAAAACAAATGCATTTATCAAATTTAACTTGTTAGATCGATTCCCTTGGTAATTAGTCTAGAAAGAAGTTTTTATTAGCAAACTTTTTATTAGCAGAAGACCCTTCTAAAGCCAGAAGGTAACATCTACAAAGAAGTTTCGTAGATTTGTTCCTTTTCCACATATGGCAGCCATCCTTGTGAGAACCAACTGTATTGAGGCAACTTGGTTGCTTTTGAAATGTAATCCAAACACATTAACGAATAACCATTGCAATTAATTCAGAATATTGTCCAAAGTTTGCATTATTACAATTCGTTATTCAACACGTTTTTCCTTCTAAACTTTTGAAACTTTGTACTCCTAAATTCCTAATCCTAAAATTTCTTCGCGGGCGGCTCCTTATGACTATATTATTGCATACTAGTCAATTAATCAATAGAGCTTCCAATTTATGAACCGTACGATAAGCAAGTAAATCAAGACCATCTCACCCCCCCCCCCCCCCAAGAAAAAAAAACCCCAAAATTTTATTATAAAAGGACATTGAATGAAGCACTTATCCTACAAAAGAAGTAAGAAAGCCATGGCTTCCCTCTCATCTTCAGCCGGCACACCTACGACCATAACGTCCACCTTTGGGACAACCAACCCTCTATTCCCAAAAACACAACTCCCAATCTCTAGAGGCCAAACCCGTTTCCTAACCAAGCCCAAAATAACATGCAATGCAACCAAAAATGATGATCATGCTTCCAACAAAAATACCAATAGAAGGAATATGCTTGTTGGGCTAGGAGGCCTTTACGGGGCTGCAACCGTTCTTGGTGGCAGCCCCGCCACCTTTGCGGCCCCAATAGCCACCCCAGAGTTGGCTAGTTGTCGGCCAGCAACAGACTTACCCACCGACATCAAAACCCTAAACTGTTGCCCCCCAACCGCCACCAACATTATCGATTTCGTCCCACCACCTACTCCTTCCACTCTGAGGATCCGTCCTGCGGCCCATTTGGTTGACGACAAGTATATTGAGAAATTCAACAGGGCTGTAGCTGCCATGAAAGCCCTCCCTGCCAATGACCCTCGAAACTTCACCCAACAAGCTAATGTGCATTGTGCCTATTGTAACGGTGGTTATGATCAAGTCGGGTTCCCAAACCTAGAACTCCAAGTCCATGCATCGTGGTTGTTCTTTCCATTCCACAGATGTTATCTTTACTTCTACGAAAGGATACTCGGCAAGTTGATCGATGATCCAACCTTTGCCATGCCTTACTGGAACTGGGATTCCCCAGCTGGCATGCCAATGCCTGCAATATTTGCAGACACAAGCTCCCCCCTGTATGACCCTCGTAGAAATGCCATCCATTTACCCCCAACCATAGCAGATCTTAACTACGATGGGCAAGAGACTAAGTTGACCAACGATGAGCTCATCAAGGTTAATCTCACCACCATGTACCGGCAAATGGTGTCCAATGCCAAGACACCGAGCTTGTTCTTTGGGCAGCCTTTCCGGCTAGGTGACCAGCCTGATCCAGGTGCAGGCTCAGTCGAGAATGTGCCCCACAACACGGTCCATAGTTGGTGTGGTGACCCAACCCAGCCTAATGGTGAGGACATGGGAACTTTCTATTCCGCCGCCCGTGACCCCATATTCTACGCCCACCATTCTAATGTTGACCGAATGTGGGCGATATGGAAAACATTGGGAGGTAAAAGGAAAGATTTCGTCGACCCAGATTGGTTAGATGCATCCTTCATTTTTTACGACGAAAATGCCCAGGCTGTAAGAGTCAAGGTCCGAGACTGCTTGGACAACAAGAAACTTGGGTACACCTACCAGGATGTTGACATCCCTTGGATCAATTCTAAACCAACCTCTAAGAAATCCAAGGTTGCCACCTTATTTTCTAGTTCCCCCAAGCCCGCCAAAGCAGCAACTGGCTCCACTTCTAGCACTACCGTGCTTCCCAAGGCACTGACGTCCGTGATAGCGATCGATGTAAACAGGCCTAAGAAATCAAGGAGTAGGAAGCAGAAGGAGGACGAGGAAGAGATCCTTGTGATAGAGTTTGAGCTGGAGAAGGATGTGTTTACAAAGTTTGATGTGTACGTCAACGATGAGGATGATGTTCCTTCTAGTAAAACTAGACTCAGCAGTGAATATGCAGGAAGCTTCGTCCACATTCCACATAGTCATAGGCATGGTGACAAGAATAAGAAGATGAAGAATTGCTTAAGGCTTGGCTTGACTGACTTAATTGAGGATTTGGGAGCGGACAACGATGATGCTTTGATGGTAAAGTTGGTCCCTAGAGCTGGCAAGGATGCTGTTGTTATCACCAATGTCAAGATTGAATTCGCATCTTGAGTTCTTTTTTGTTCTTTTTTCCTTCTTCTTTGATGAAGTACGTGCTAGCTTACAATAAGTTTCTGTGAAACATATTTGTACTTGAAGCAATATTGCATAAAATTTACTGTGTGATGTCTCCTCTATTTTATGAAAATTACACATAAAAGATTATGATCGGGAATATATATATATGGGACACCTTTGCCTGTACGTTTCTTTTCCTTATAAATTATCCATTTTAAAAATTTTTTTACAACTCAACAAGTACCAAATTATCAAATTGATTTAGCTTCAAAGTTAGGATAACACCTCCGTGGGAGGACCTGAAGATTCAACGGGTCCTTTGTGCCGATTGTGCGCCCTGCATTCGTCCATCCATTTTATCTTTTTTATTTAATAAAATAAGTCACCTTGTTTTAATCTAAACTGCTAATTTTAATCCGGGTTTCTGCCCAATGATTATTGCATTCTTTTGAGTTTCAAGCTCTACCCCATTTATACATTTTTATTTATTTATTTTTATTTTTGAATATTATTTTTTTTTAATTTTGAGTACATCTTTACATTTAGTATCTAATATTAATTATTTTTAATATTTGATATGTATTTTATGAGTACTGTGTTTTATTTTCTTATTATTGTTATTTGCATTTATGTCTCTGTAAAGTTCTTATGAGCATTAGAGTTAATTTTTAGGAACATTGTTCAAGAAGTTTATGAACATTGCAATATAGTTTAAGACCATTGGATGATCTGTTCTATAAACATTGTATTATTGTTTTTATAAGCATTACTAGAGAGTTTATGAGGATTGCATGATATGCTTTATTAACATTTTATTATTGTTTTTGTTAGCATTACTATATAGTTTTATGAGCGTTGCATGATATGCTTTATTAACCTTGTAATATTGTTTTTACTAGTATTACCGTAGAGTTTTATGACCATTGTCATAAAACCATACTTTTCAATTTCTTTTTATGTTTTGTTTTTATAAAGTTTTACAAATATTGTAGTGCGTTTATATTAATATTTTTCATGAGGTCCATGCAAAAAAGTACACAAAGGATCCTAATTTTTATGGTAACTAATATTTCAGCCTATTATTTTAATTTCAAAAATAATTTCTAGGTACCTTAATTTATTCAGCCAAATATTTCTAGGAACCATTTTCTCTGATTCTGTCATGCGACGCCCAGAGATTCCGTTTGGTGCCATTTGTCTAAAAAAAAGAGGTGTGCTGACTACTTTGCCTTTAATTTCAAGAGTCATGTTCTTTCTATATGTTCTTCCCATCGTTTGTCACTGTAAACACAAATTTCGAGTCTAAAATAAATAAAGACAAGAAATTGAGAAACAAATTAATTTATATTAATATTTGAATGTATGCGGGTACAATCTCTGTATTAAATACAATAAAATAGTCCTCTGATTCGATCTCCTGAAATTTGGGTGAGCCGAAGGCGCGAACACTTAATCTTGCTCTCGAATGCAAGTCTAGCTGAAGAACTTTCTAGCAATTCATGAGCTGAAGGTCTTGAGTGTTGATCTCCTTAGTGCTTGGTAGCTGGAGGCTGCTAGAAGGTTGATTATTGGCTACAGTTCTTCAAGTTCTTCAATGTGAGGGCTTGAATACTTGGTCTCGATCGATGAACCAGACGAAGAAGGTGACTACAGTCTTTGATGTGAAGAACAAAAGTTGTTGAACTAGCAGGCGTTGGTCCTTAGCGCTTGATAGTTGGAGGTCGCTTGTAGTTCGATCTTTTGAAGACTTTGCAGGTCTTGCCGAAGAACTCTATTGTTTTTCTTTATCAAGATGTGCTGAAGACTTGGAGACTCGATCTTAAGCTTTTGCATACTTCGATCCTTGGCGCTTTGTAACAATAGGCTGCTAGCAGTTTGATCATCTAGAGCCTCTGGATGCTGACTGCTGAATCTTCGGGGGGGTTCAAAATGAAGGGGGGGACCCCTATTTATAAGCTCTGGAGGCCTAGTCCCTAGGGTTTGAGTTGGGGCTTTGGGCTTGGGCCCAAATTAATTAATTATTTACCATTTTCTCCATCATAATTGACATGTGTCACGATGTTATTGGCCATGATACATTTCCATTCAAAATTCAATTAAATGGACCATCGTAATTAATTTAACATGTGGCAGATAATAATTGGCCGAATATATTTAATTTTTTTTCACGTGTCATTTTTTAATTGGTCGACAATTTTTTGCCTCCTACAAATGTCCCCTTTGATAGTCAACCGCGGACACAAACTTAGAGTGTTTGAAGCGGTTGGGTCTCGAATATTTAAGAACAATAATTTTTTTATCACAACTTTTCAGTTTGGATAAAATTTCATCAGAAATTTAATCGGATAAAATTTTTGGCAGTTGGAGTTGGAGTTGGAGAGACTTGACTGAGAATTCTAGTAGTATCTGAAACTTGGCCAATCAAATATTATATAAACGCACCATCCTCGCCTCTTCCATTCATCTGTTGTCCGCTTTGAAGGCCCTTTTCGGGTCATAACGCACTCTTCGCACAACAAATCCACTTTGAAGTTGACTTATTCGCTCTTGCGAGTGTGTGCGTGTAGGAAGGCCGACCACTACATAAGCTAAAAGACTACGATTACAAGCCAAGCCGGAAGCATCACGTGCTACATAGCAAATCGAGGTACAAGACAGGAGTCGTAGGTACCAACGAAAACGGAAACCTTTGCAAATGAATGAACGCACACATAAACTAAAATTTAAATGACAACAAAAACCAGTACAATATCAAACATCAATTTTTTTGCCCAATTATCTTTTAAATTTAAATACCCCTCCTTATATTAATAATTATTAAAACCAAAATTCACCACAACCCACCACAATTCCACCATACCCACCACAATTCCACAACACTGCATCGCACGATACCGTAGCAAACCGAATAAAAGAATAGGACCTTATTTTCTGAACCTTTGGTTTTCAACAATAATTTTTTAGGCCCTAAAGTTTGTAGGCAGAATAAAAAATGACCTTGAAGTTTGTGGGCTTAAGAAAAGGCATCTGTCTCGTTCTTTGTTTTCCTCACATTTTGAATTTCTTTCTCGATTGACGTCAAACTTAAGGACTATGGTTAAAACTAATATTGAAACTATAATGCACCTCTCCTATTCATGTCGGGGCTACTTAGACCCCTGAATACAACGGTTTAAGTAACTCCGACATGAATAAGAGGTTTATTATAGCTTTAATATCAGTTTTAACCTTGGTCTTGAAGTTTGACACCAATCGGGAGAGAAATTCAAACATGGAAAGAAAAAGAAAAACGGGAAACTGGCCTTTTTTCAGTCGACAAACTTTAAGGTCCTTTTTTTCAGCCTACAAAATTTAGCGTCTAAAAAATTAATGTTGAAAACAAAGGGTCCAGAAAATAAATTACTCTATATTTTAGGGTTTAAAATGCAAAAAATCGTAAAAAGTGTCTTATCTCATTATTAGAATGATGTTATTATATATTAAATTGTAATAAAATGATATAATTGAATGTTGTAACTATAATATCACATTATATAGAGGTAAGTTATACTTTCATCTAATATTTTTTATATGTAAAAAAATGTCTAAAATATGCGTGAAAGTGATTTGATTTAGGGTACCATTTGTGCTTGACATAGTTAATGCATCCAAAACTTCTTACTATTAAAAAAAAAGTAGTGTCAAAAATCATAAAAAATAATAATTTGGTGAATAGTAAGATAATTAAAAAAGTGTTTTGAGGCAAGACACCTTTTATCCCCCAAATAAGAATGTTGCATATTAATTTTAACAAAGTTCATGTAGCACTGAATTGTGTGTAAACATATATAATACCATCTATAAAATAAAAAGTACTACTATGATATTATGACTTTATCTATTTTTCACACAATTGTTAAAATATATAAAATAAATATAAGAAATAAAATTTCTTCTTTTTTTTAATGGGAAAATATCAAATTAATTTCTGACGATTAATTATTATTTATAGTTTGCAAACAAATTGATTTCAATAACTAACAAGTGTTTGTATTCAAGCTAGGCAATAAAACACTTAAAAATAACTTATAGTAAGTCGACCTTGTTCTTACCGTGTTTGCATGGTGGTGGTTATCATTAAATTTGTTAGATGTGGTTAACTTTGTGGTAAGAATGGTAAGTGTGGTAAGTTGATAGATGGGTAAAATAGAAAAAGTTAAGTAAGAGAGTGGTATTGTTCTTTTAATTTTTATTTTAGTAAGGTATGAGATTAAGAAAAAGTGAAATAAGACCGTGATGTTCTAATATTTTTTAAAATAAAGTGTGAGAGTGAGAAAAAGTGAGATTAGAAAGTAATGTAGTTATTGTCAGTGGAGTGATTAAATGTCATTAAATATGGTTAATTTTTAACCAACAACACAAAAATATTATGTTGATCATTTCATTTAAATAACAATGAAGAGCAGGTGCTCCCCTCCCCTCGTCTTTATTGGGAATTTGGTGTAAAGATGATGATAATTAGACTCGCTTTAACGGGGGTTACGACTGTTAACTATATTAATCATCATGTACTATCATATCATATCATATCATACTCTATTATAAAAAGGGCAGTTGCCCTTGTGGTTTTTGTTGTCATTTTAATTTTAGTTTACCATTTTACCCTTATTTAAATTGTAATATTACTTTAATACCCTTTACTTAAGAAATAGAAAATAATATGTATTGGTAAATGTGAAATTATAATTGGAAAAAGTAGATTTTGGTGTGTTGTGGCAAATTATAGTGCAGTGTGGGACCGTAGCCAACCAGCCGCATAAAAGAACAGGGCCTAAATTACCCTATACTTCGGGGTCCAAAATTTAAAAAACTCCACTTTTTACCTCAAAACTCATATGATTTTGGTTCTTATTTTGATGTTGAGGCAAAGCATTTGAGAAGCACCTTATATCAACGTTAATGTCATTTTACATAGATACCAGCAGTGAATTAAGTTGAACACGTACAAGTACACAAATGCAACCATTCCAAGAGAAGTGCTCATAAAAATAAAAAGATTACATTAGAACTCAAAGCATTACTTTAAAACGTACATTACAACCATGTGTCAGTGTCACCCATCAAAAACGTCTTATTTATTAGATGGGCTAGATCACGTTACCTAATCACACTGATCAACTAGTCCAGTTCAATCTTGACGCTCTTAATAATAACAGACTCAGTCCCAACACGAGGCACCAAAATGACATCGATGCCCTCATCGTCATCTGCCCCCAAATCCTCAATAAGGTCAGTAAGCCCAAACCTTAGGGTAGTGTTCATCTTATGCTCTTTCCCCCCAGTCTTATGCGTATGAGGCACATTCACGAAACTACCCGCATATTCTGTCCTCACCCGATTCTCCTTAGTCGGATACTCATCCTCATCATTCACGTACACATCAAACTTAGAGTATTCATCAGCTTTAGACTCCACCTCAATCACAAGGACCTCTTCCTCCTCGTCTTTCGCCTTCTTAGTCCTCGATTTTTGAGGCCGAATTAAGTGGGTCCGGATGACTTTATCGAGGGGCTTGGGGAAGACCACCGTGGGGACGTCCATGGTGGAGGACTCGGCTGCAACGGCCTCCTTGACCTTGTTGAATGCGGCCTTGACCTTGGCTCGGCGTGGCTTGGGTCGGGATTTGAGCCATGGAAGGTCAACTGGTTGGTAATCGTATCCGAGTTTCTTGGTGTCCAAGACATCACGGACCTTGATTCGTACAGCTTGGGCATTCTCGTCGTAGAAAACGAAGGATGAATCCAAGAAGTCGGGGTCCTTGAAGTCCTTGTTCTTGGGCCCTAGGGTTCTCCATATCGACCACATCCGGTCCACATTGCCATGGTGGGCAAAGAAGATTGGGTCTCGCGCTGCTGAGTAGAAGTTACCCATGTCCTCCCGGTTGGGAGTCTTTTTACCCACCCAAATGTGGACCGGTCCATGAGGCATTGTTTATATGGACCCGGGTTTTGAACCCGTGTCCCCAGCCCTGTACGCCTGACCCATGAACAACCCTGTATTCTTCGCATTCGACACCATTTGACGGTACATGACAGTCAGGTTTGTTTTAATTTGCTGATCCTTGGCAACATCATGATCTGTTCCGTCGTAGCTGAGGTCTATGGTTGTCAAGGGAGTGTGGACGGTGTCTCGAATCGAATCATATAACGGAGATTGAGGGTCAGCATAGACCGCTGGCAAGGTCATGCCATCAGGGTGGTCCCAATTCCAGTACGGAATGGCGAAAGTGGGGTCATTGATCAACTTCCCTAGAATTCTCTCGTAGAAGTAAAGATAAGCCCTATGAAACGGAAAAAACAACCAAGATCCGTGGACTTGGAGATCAATCTTAGGGAACCCAACTTGATGATAAGCCCCGTTACAATAAGCACAATGAACATTAGCTTGTTGGGTGAAGCTACGTGGGTCGCTATCGGGGAGGGCCTTCATTAGAGAAATGGCTTTGTGGTACTTCTCCAAGTAATTCTTGTCCAACAAATGGGCAGCGGGTCGGATTCTGGTGATCCGACTGCTGTTTGGAGGTTTGAAGTCGACAATATTATTGGACATGGGAGGGCAACAGTTAACCTTGACATTGGCAGGGAGATTTTCGGAATCAGGGCTACATTGGGTTATAGCTGGGGCGGTAGGTTTGGCCAACGAGGCTGGGGCAACACCGAAAGTGGCTGCTGCCCCATACAGGCCTCCGAGCCCTACGAGAATGTTTCTCCTATCCACCACACGCTGCTCATTAGGGCTTTGTGGGTCGTCATTTTTGGCTGCATTGCATGAGATTTTGGGTGAAACATGACGACGTTTGGTTGTATGAGCAGAAAGTTGAGATGGCTTTGAAAACAAAGGGTTGTTTGGTGTAACAGAGATGGCAGTGGTGTTGGTATTGGTGGTGGTAGAAGGAGATAAACACGCCATTGGTATACCAATGTGCAGGTTTAGTTGCGTTGGATGACAAAGGTTCATAGACCTTAGCCATCTTTATAGTGAGATAGGGTTAGTAGGTCACTGGATGTGCAATAATTAAAGCATAAACACACTAGTAATTTTCTTATGACAACTTGATCAAAAAATTCATAATCTCTTGCGACTTGATTCTCTTCTCTTGTGTCGTTGCTTACAATAATTACACCACTCTCTTACCACTTTCTTACCTTACTTTTACGTGATTGATTAGTTATATTTAACTAAAAAATTCCGTCTAATTACAATAACCATACAAAAAAAATATTAAAATAATCTCACAACCTTCTTAGCTTATGTGTTTTCTTTTTAACTATATATATTAATTCGGTCCCTAAATAAGTGTTAGTTTAGCTCAACTTTGACCAATGATTACTCACAAATTATAATGAGTTACAATATGAAATTATCATCGTTAGAAAGATATTCTACTAAAAATTACAATGATGTTAATTTTATATTGTAACTAATTATAATTTGTGAGTAATCAACAATCAAAACTTAATCAGGGACAGAAGTAGTACTCCCTCCATTCCTCAATAATTGTCACTTTGGAGTTTAGGGAAGATTTTAAGAAAATAGTATTGAGAATGATAATTGCATTGGAAATGATAAAAGTAAGAGTTAAGTTTCTATTTTAGTTATATAATTGTATTGGAAACTGTAAAAGTAAGAGGTAAATTAAAAAAAATGTCATTAATGTTACATTGGAATTGTAAAGTGACAGATATTATGAAAAATAGAAAATTGATCAAAGTGACAGATATTGAGGAATGGAGGGAGTACTAACTTAATCTTATCCGACCACACTAACTACAATTAGTCAATTTAACCCCAACCACTACTAACAAATCACATAAAATAACACAGAAATCCTTAAAAGGGCGCAGACAGTGATTTACGATGGCTAAGCATCCATTGGGCAGAATCACAAAATAATTAAAGGGCAGTTAGTACATCTGAAAAATAATTAATTAAGACACTAGCCATCGAAAGGTTTTTTGCATTTTGGACCCCGAACTTTAGGGGTATTTACTTTCTAAACACTTGTTTTTCAACTTTAATTTTTTGGATCCTAAAGTTATAGTTTGAAAAAAAAAGAACCCTAGAATTTGTGGGCTAAAGAAAAAGGCCCCTGACTCATTCTTTATTTTCATCCCATGTTTGAATTTATCTTCCGATTGACGTGAAACTTCAATAGTAAGGTTAAAACTGATATTGAAACTATAATATACCTCTCTTATTCATGTCGAGACTACTTAGACCCCTGAATACAAGGGTTTAAGTAATTCCAACATGAAAAAGAGAGGTTTAATATAACTTTAATATTGGTTTTAACCTTAGTCTTGCATTTTGACGACAATCGGGAGATAAATTCAAACATGAAAAAAAAGGGAAACGGGCTTTTTTTTCAGCCCAGAAACTTTAGAGTCCTTTTTTTCAAACTACAAACTTCAGGATCCAAAAAATTAAAGTTGAAAACCAAGGGTTCAGAAAATAAATACCTCTAAAATTTGGGGTCCAAAATGCAAAAAAAACCCTATCGAAAGGCCTAATTCTAGAATGTTTTGTGGCTGTCATGCATGATCCATTGAACTGATGAACAGATGGTGCAAGAATTAAAAATCCTAAAAGTTTGGCACTTGCCCATTTATAATGATGTCTTTTATCTTACCTTCGTTGATAATAATAAAATTGGATAATTTTGACTCTTTTTCGCTTTCATATTCGTCATATTGTGGGGGATGTGATCAGGAAAATGTGAGATAGAGAATAGAATATATTCAGGTTTATATACATAATAGCAGAGAACTAACAACTATGTCAAATAACAGCTATGTCAAAGAACTCCATTTATAGATTGGTGGTTAATTCACCAGTTTTTTCCAATCCTTGTCGAAAACAGAAGCAACCCTTCAATGCTAATTGTCATTAAAGACACAACATGAAAAATTATTTGGTGCAACAAAAAAAAAGTTTTGCCTTCGTCCAATTTTTATTGCTTTTTGACATGGTGTTACAAAAATAAATTGTTACGATTTGATAATTTTATCCTTAAAACACAAAATCAGGACTACAAATTACTAAAAATGGTAGTACAAGTTAATTGTGGTAGACAACCAAGTTTTTTTGTTGTCTTGGTAACTTTTGGCAACCATTTTTCTTTAAATTGTTGTCTAATCTATATCAATTGCAATAAAAAAAGTTTTCTTGCCACATATAATGCATTTAACCACAAAATTATTTGGTTGCCCTATTTTAAATGGTCTATTATAGAATGCATGGAGAAGAAAGTTTTCGCTTAGACTCTCAAGGCTCAAGGCTTTTGAGGCCCTCAAGGAGAATTTGTCTAGTGCTTCGGTATTAGCCCTCCCCAACTTTGATCCCCCTTTTGAGTTTGAATGTGATGCTAGCGGTCTTGGCATCGAGGCGGTGCTCATGCAAGACAAGAGGTCGATCGTTTATTTTAGTGAGAAACTTAATGGGTCCCAGCTCAACTATATATAGTACTTATGACAAGGAGTTATATGTTATGGTACATACCCTTGATCAGTAGTTTCACTATTTGAGACCCATGGAGTTGGTGCTACCCTCAGATCACGAAGCGTTGAAGTACTTGAGCGGACTACACAAGTTGTGCACAAGACATGCAAAAAGGGTAGAGTTCCTCCGATCCAATCCTTCAACTTCGTGACAAACACAAGAAGGGAAGCTCGAATGTGGTGGTCGACGCTTTGTTGTCGTTGATTGAGGCTAGAGCCTTGGGTTTTTCTTGTCTCCGATAATACTACAAAGAAGATCCGGACTTTGCTCCTTACTCTAGTGAGAACCCTCCTTTTTTAAATCTCTTTATGCTATGCAAGAAGGTTTTCTTTTTTTTCATGGAAACAAGTCATTTGTGCCCAAGAGTCGTACAAGGAAATTTCTTGTGAAAGAAGTGCATAGAGGGGGTTTGGCGGGTCATTTTGGCATGAACAAAACGCTGGATATGTTAAAAGAGCATTTTTGCTGGTCGGTATGGTCAGGATATTCATGATGTGGTGTCCCGGTGTGCGGCTTGTCACCAAGCCAAGAGCTAATTCCATCAAGGTTTGTATACTCTTCTCCCTATCCCGCAAGCACCTTGGGAGGATGTGAGTATAAACTTCATTATAGCATTATCGAAAATTGCCCAAAGCAAGGATGCCTTTTTGGTCATAGTGGATCAATTCCCGAAAAATGGCCCACTTCATCCTGTGCACCAAATTCGACGATGTTGATCATGTTGCTCATCTCTATTTCCGGGAAGTTGTGCGCCTTCATGACATCCCCGAAGCATTGTTTCGGATTGGGATTCAAAATTTTGTTGGACATTTTTGGCAAGTTTTATGGAATCTCATGGGCGTGAAGCTACTCTTTCACACCACCTACCACCCCCAAACTGATGGTCAAACTGAGGTCGTTAATAGGATGGTGGGAACCTTATTGAGTAGCATCATCAATTCTAATGTACGAGAGTGGGACGTGAGGCTCCTTGAGGCTCCTATTGGTCGAGTTTGCTTACAACAAGGCTCCATCCGACGCTATCGAGGTGTCTCCCTTTGAAGCCTTATATGGGACAAACCCTCTCGCTCCCATTGACCATGTCCCACACCCCATTGAAGCCCATGTAAGTGTTGAAGCCGAAGTTAAAGCAAGGGAAATGAAGAAGCTCCACCAAATGATTAAGGCACGCATAGAGAAGATAAATGATAAACCTCAGTTTTATCGCCTTAAACCTCGGTTTTCTATCTTTGTTTCGGAGGTGTTTTACTAACTTTGGTACAAAATTGACTTAGTTTAGCTCATCTTTGCTTGTTGTAACTAAAAGTGCTTAACTTTGTCAATTGTAGGTAAATTTCGGGTGATTCACAACATTGTTATAATTGTTGAATGAAAGATGAGGAAGTCGCGGACAAACCGGGATGAAAAGAGTACGTGACGGATCCCAAATGAAGTGTACGTGTTCGGTCTCGTTCCGAGCCGAGTTAATATCATCTATAAGGTGTTTTGCTTGTCTTTAATAATTATTTTTAGTATTTTTATTATATTTTTACTCATTTTACAATTTTATTAGATTTTATGTTAGTTTATTATTTATAGTTATTATTATTGCTAAAATTGAAACAAAAATATAAAAATTAGAAAATTGAAATAAAAACCTAGTATTTCTAATCTTAAACCCAATTCAGCCCATCTCTTCTTTATTTTCCTTTCGACCCAATCACACTACCCAGCCCAAACTATTTCCAACCCAGTTTCCACGAAACCCTACCCACTACCCGCCTCATTTTCCCCTCAGTCGAATAATATCCCCACAAAACCCTAAAATATAATTCTCATTTTCCCCCTTTTCTTTCCACTCAACTCCTTCGTCCCCCTTTCTCTCTGGTTCTTTTTCGCAGCAGACAACCGCACCCGACAACCACACACTCCATCATTTCTCAATCTCCTTCTCTCTTCTCCCACTCATCTCTTCCTACTTCTCTTCTCTCATCTCATTATCTCGCGAAATTCTCACTCACTCTATTTCTCTTTGATTATAACAGATTCAATGAAGAGAGAGAGATGCATGTACACCATGGCAGCAGCATTCGCGCACACCACCATCGCTATCATCTTCCTTCTAACCATCAGAATACATCTTGTCCGTCCATGATTGAAGAGGATCGACGGCTCTGATTTGAAGGGAGGAGTTCGAATTCGACTATAAAAGTGGAGGAAGAACTTATTCGAGCAATCTAAGGTTCTTTTTAGGGTTAGCTTTAGGTTTATTTTTTGTTTTGCATTTCATGTTGGTAGATTCTGTGTTTAAATGTTTTGAATGTTTGTGATTTCGATTCTAGGTTTTGGTTGAGATTTTAATGATTTGTTCTGTTGATTCGATGTACTGTTCGAAGTTTCTTGTGTAATTTGCTGAGTTTGAATCTTTGGGTTTTGATTATTCTTGATGTTCTGGGTGAATTTGCGTTGTTTTTGGTTCGATTCATGCCCTGCTCTGTCTCGTCTCTCTGGCCCTGTTTTCAGTCGGTCGTTTTCTTCTTTGCCTTTTATTCGTTCTCAGCAATAGGCATTAGAAGGGTAGTATTAGATTTTGTTTTGGTTTCCTTATTTTGTTGCTTTAGTAGAACAATAGGTTGGTGTAGTCTTTGAAGGTTTATTAGGGTTTGTCTTTTTTTTCTTCTTTCTCCTTTCTCCTCTTTCGGTCAGTAGGTCTAGGCATAGTGTTGTTTTCTCTATTTTCTTTCTTTTCTTTTGTTTCCATGTCTCGGTCAATTGTTAGCTTAGGACTTATTAGAATTAGTTAGGGTTAGTTTTATTAGAGTTATTTCAGTATTAATTATTTGGGTCAGTTTGAATGTCTTAGGGTCTTGTTTAGGGTCAGTGTTTAGTTTTGTTAGGGTTTGTTAGGGTTCTTGGTCTCAGTTGATAGGGTTAGGGTTTCTTAAGGTTTTATTAGTATTAGCCACAAAAATCCAATCCAACTTTTAGTGAGGATGAGGATTAAGAGTCACAAATTCTACTTTCAAGTGAGAATTTGAGGATTCTTAGTAATCCAAATCACATTTTCTCAATTGTTCGGGGGAAAATTCGAGGTGAAGGATTCAAGTGAAGATTAGTTTATCGAAGGTATAATTTCTTGTTCCCAATTTCATTATTAGCTGTAGTTTTATTGCTTTCTTATTTCTTGCTCTTAATTGCTTTCTTAGTGTTGATCGTTATTATGAATTCATGTCTAGATTAGTTTAATTGTTTTCATTAATAATTTACTGCTTTCTGCAATTGAAAACCCCTACGCAAACTGATTCCCTTGTCAAGCCTAACACCCATCCCTGTGGATTCGACAACCCTTACCTCATAATAACCCAAAAATACGCAACCGAACAATAGCGTCATTGCCGGGGATGGCGTTATTTGGTAGATTAGGTTATTGGTTTGTGTGTAAATAGTTTATTGCTTTCTTGATTCTTCTATGAAAATGTAGTCAAAAAAATTGAATATCGAAAAAAAAAAGAAAAAAATATATATAGAAAAAAAAAAAGGAGATAGAGTTATGGCTAGTCCCCAATTTCCCCAATGTGAGCATGAAATATTTTGGAGGTATTTTGTTAGATTACATGATTATCGTGCTCAATGTGAACTTTATGGTATCTTTTATGGTACGTTAGATCTTTTGGGAATTGTGAATGAGGGTGTGAATTATGAGACCCGAAACCTCTTAGATTATTACGGGTTTTCCGCTTTAGGAGAAGAAAAAGCATGGGAATTACTTGAATGGTTGTCTAGGGATTCTTATGAATTTGAGCAACAAAGTGTTAGTCCTAGCTTCCAATCTCCTTATGCACCACCCTCTGGGACCGAAGCAGAACAGTCATGTGATTATCCCGTGTATTTTGATGATCACTCTTATGGTAGGGATTATGTAGAGAATTCTTATGATCTTCCCCGTGTGATGTTGTTGAGTCTCATCCTTTGTGCGTGCATTGTGAATCTCCATATCATGATTCTGACTCTTGTGTGCAAGTTGAATTAGATAATATTCGTGCTGAAATGGATGATTTTCAAGTTGAGATGCGTGTGAAAATGAATTAATGCATGCATGAATTTGAACACGTGCTTAAAACTGGGATAGAAGCTTTTTCTTCACAAATGGTTGATTCAATAGTTGAAGTAGATCATTCGTCATCTTTGAGTCCTGAAATGCGTGTTGATTCTTCTGTGTATGATTATGATGAGGATGATGACTACTATAACAGGCAAGCAATCACATGAGGTAGCACAACCGAATAGATGTTTTGAAGCTTCCCAGACCCGCAAACCCATGCGCACACCCGTGCACAGCCCGAAATTCTACTTTCGTCTTTAATTACTTCTAAAACAGCAGTATATTTTTTGTTATCTTCTATCAAACATTTAGCATAGCTTCTCTCAACTTTTCAAGACTTCTCTATTGTTGATTACTCAAGATTTCAAGATTATTAAATGCAATCTAATTGAGGATTAAGGTTTTATCGTTCTTGCCTTCTCTTTCTCATTCGTTTTTTAATTGTTCTTGTTTTAGGGATTACGCCTCTCAATTTGTTGTCAATTACCATGAGTATGTATGGCTAAATCCCTAACTTAAAATAGAGATTCGCCACTAATGTGATAGTTTAATAATTATTAGTGCTTTGTCTACTATTTCGCAATTGTTTAAGTGAATTTTCATCTTGTCGCCACTTGATTGAATTGATGTGAGGTTCGAGAGAATCTCATCTTTATTTTTATTGAGAATTGAGTAAACTCTGAGAGAAGAGACTTAGTTATAGCGTGACATGATGGATGATTGTAACTAGATATGAGAATAATTTAGGTTGTAAATAGGGAAGAAATCGATTTAATCTTGTAATTCATTGCTTTGATTATACGTGTGAGAACAACAATTGATGCAAATGAATTACCTTAATGACCTTCAAGAGAAGGCTTAGGTGGTTTGAATTGTCTCAATCCCCCAGTTTATTCAAGTTGTGAATAGTAAAGAGGCATTAATCGAGTTTACTAGCATGTTAGTTTGGTGAATCTCTGCCTAAGGTTTTGTTATTCTGATTTCTCCTTGTGATTTTAATATTGTTATCGCTGCAACCAATCGAAATTGTTTCCCTACTTAAATTGAAAGTGTTTGGTGATGCGGAGAATGGAATCAAAGATATAGTTGTTGTTGTTGTTATTATTAGTATTATTATAACTATAAGAACAATTAGTATTAATTATTATTAATTTTATTGATTATTACTTATTAAATTATTCTTATTATGATTAATTATATTCACTATTTTTGTTTAAAATTAATCATTAATTATTAATTATTTTCATAATTATCAGTTATTATCAATTATCAATTATTATTAATCAATTATACTAGTTAATAACTAATAAATAATTATACTAGTTTTGACGAACAGACCCAAAAAGCAATTAGATCAATTCCTTTGAGTGAGACGGGGGAAGTGACAAATTGATTTGGTTATCGAGCTACAATGAGGAGTTCACGGTCAAAAGTGTGTATCACCTTTTCAGGTCGATGGAGGAGGAGGGAGAAGGTGAAAGTGGATCATGCGCGCTCATGAGACAACGAAGGAAACGGGGGGATTGATCTGGAAGGTTGAAGCGTCAAGCGAGGCCGAAGGTGAAGCATTGCATATGGCGTGCTTGGATGGATATTCTGCCAACGGGAGAAAATCTGATAAAGAAGAGGGTGATAGTGGATCCAATATGCTCTGTTTGTGGTGAAGCTGTAGAAACCAACAATCATATTCTCCTAGATTGTGAGTGGGCGAGGGCTGTTTGGAAGTGTAGCGTCTTTCGCTATGAGGTGGAAAGGAGGGATGTGGTAGATGTGGGGGGCGGGATTGAGGCTCGGCTGAAGGAGATGGGTGTCACAGTTGGGGTTCTCCTGGTCACCATTCTCTGGGGTCTGTGGGAGGCGCGAAACAAGCTTGTGTTTCAGAACATAAGGACGGAACTTATCGAGGCGAAAAATTGAGCCTTGGACTACCAGCAACTGTACCTTGAGGGACAACAAGATGCAAGGATGACCCAATCATACGAACTACCCAAGCAGCAGTGGAGGAGACCTGAGATGGGATGGTGGAGGGGGTGGTTCATCCTATGGCTGTATTTCAAGACTCGGGATGGGATATAGAAGCTACGGAAGCAAATGCCATTAGAGAAGGTCTGAAAACAACAAAGGAGAGAGGTTTTCAAGCATTGAAGTGGAGTCTGATTGCTAAAATGTCATCAAGGGGCTCAATGGAGGCTAGAAAGTAGCATCATACTCGGCACGCATCCTAAAGGACTGCTCAGTGTTAGTTATTAGTTTTGTTACTGTTTGTTTTCGTTTTGAGGGGAGACATTGTAACAAAGTGGCCCATTCGTTAGCCCGCTTGGCAGTGAACCTGGGTTTTTCCAGAACTCGGACTGATTCATGCCCTCTTAAGGTCACAGAGTTGGTGAGCTCAGAGGCGCAAATAGTTGAATAAATGGCAGCTGTGTTTGATGCGGTTGCATAAAAAAAACAAAAAAAACTGATAAATAACATTTAATAGATAATAAATAGGGTTTTTGGCCACAAATAATACCTACTGAGAGGCTTCTGATTGAGAATAATCCAAAGTGACTTTTCGGCCACTGGCAGTCTGTACTTTTTCACTATTTTCTCATAGCAGTCTAGAAGCAATTTTCGGCACCGAAAAGATGACATGGCGACCGGAAAGTATGTTTTTTCACACTCCAAAAAGGAGATTTCCGGTCGCCACGCTACTTTCGTGCCGAAATTGATTTTGAATCACTGAAAATAGTGAAAAAGTACAAACTGCTAGTGGCCAAAAAGTCACTTTGGATTATTCCCAGTCACAAGCCCTTCAGTGCGGATTATTTATGGCCAAAAACCCTAATAAATAATACTTATATTATTTATAGATTATTATTAGTATTATTTTTATTGTTATTATTATTATTAAGTTTATAATTATTAGTTTCTATTAATTAGTGCTAATTGTTCTAATTAATAATAATTACCTATTAATTGCTAAATATTATCAATAAATTATTTATTATTATAAATTTATGATAATTAATGATCAATTTATAATTAATAATTAATATTGATTATGTGAAATAATAGACTTGAGCCCAATTCAACCCCAAAAGCTAGCTTAGGAGGTTGAAGCATACAAGTCAATATAAACACCACAATATGGGTATCAAAGGCCGATGTGGGACAACTCAACACGCCCCCCTCACCACGAGGCGCAGACAACTGCGGGCGCAGCCCCAACATCAATGACCCTGGCTCTGATACCATGTGAAATAATGGACTTGAGCCCAATTCAACCCCAAAAGCTAGCTTAGGAGGTTTAAGCATACAAGTCATTATAAACACCACAATATGGGTGTCAAAGGCCGATGTGGGACAACTCAACACGCTCCCCTCACCACGAGGCGCAGCCCCAACATCAATGACCCTGGCTCTGATACCATGTGAAATAATGGACTTGAGCCCAATTCAACCCAAAAGCTAGCTTAGGAGGTTGAGGCATACAAGTCATTATAAACACCACAATATGGGTGTCAAAGGCCGATGTGGGACAACTCAACACGCCCCCCTCACCACGAGGCGCAGACAACTACGGGCGCGGCCCCAACATCAATGACCCTGGCTCTGATACCATGTTAAGTTTCACCCAATTTGGGGAAACTAAAGAGAGAAAAGGGAGAGAGATTTGAGAAATGTTATTATTGATGAATCTCAACTCAAGAAATACAAGGGGGAGAGGTAGGTTATTTATAACCAACCTCTCTAACTAACCAAGAAACAAGATAAAAGAAAACAAAGAAATAAAATTGTGAACAAATTGGAAATACAAGATTTACTAATCCTAACAGATTAGTTAATCATTAATTATATCAGTATAGTGATTAATTATCAATTAATATTCATTACTTATTATAAATAATTATTATAATTATTTCTTATTTATTATTAATTATTAATATATAATATTTTTTATGTTTTGGTTATGAATTATCAAATTATTAATTAAGATCAATTATTACCAATTAATTTTAATAATTATTAATTATTAATTAATTTCCAATTTTACATTTTTAATATTTATTATTAATATTTAAATTTTTTATTATTATTATATTGAAGAGGGATAGCAAATCTCATGAAATTCAAATTTTATTTCCGAAAATGATCTCAAAAAAAAATATGAATTAGAACTCATTCATCTCTCATTATATTTCTTTTTAGCTCACCAAATACACCCTTAATATTTTATGTAATCTATATATTATTATAGAAATCATAATGGGTCACACGAAATAGAGCCACGGGAGTATTTGTAGAGAATTTGGCAAATCACAACGTAGAAAATTATATTTTTTTCTATTTTAAATTTTTTTATTTTCAATTCGGATTTTATTTTAAAATTATAAAAATTAGAAATTATCACTAATTCTTGATTGCTTTGAACTCTGAATTAAATTATTTTGGTGCAAATAACAGTAATTATTTTGGTGTTGACTATAATAATAGTAATAATCTATATATTATAATAGAAATCATTGTGGGTCACACGAAATAGAGCCACGGGAATGATTGTAGGGGAATTGGCAAACCACAACGTAGAAAATTATATATTTTTTCTATTTTCAATTTTTTTTATTTTCAATCCAGGTTTTATTTTAAAATTAAAAAAACCAAAAAGTATCACTAATCCTTGACTGCTTTGGACCTGATTTAAATTATTTTGGTGCAAATAACAGTAACTATTTTGGTGTTGATCACTATAATAATAATAATAATAGTAGTAGTAGTAGTAATAATAATAATAATAATAATAATAATAATAATAATAATAATAATAATAATAATAATAATAATAATTTATATATTATAATTGAAATTATTATGGGTCCCACGAAATAGAGCCATGGGAGTGATTGTAGGGGGATTGGCCAATCACAACGTAGAAATTTTTTTTTTTCTATTTTCAATTTTTTTATTTTCAATCCGGATTTTATTTTAAAATTAAAAAAACCAGATAGTATTACTAATCATTTACTGCTTTGGACTCTAAATTAAAAGGAGATTAATTGTAGGGATTTCGACCAATCAAAAAGTAGATAAATACTTAATTAAATTATTTCGGTGCAACTATCACTAATTATAGTTAGTTTGAAATAATAATAATAATAATAATAATAATAATAATGAAAATCATTCCATTTTTGGATGTCCCAAAAATATGTCCACTTTCCGAGTTAAATCATGTGCATGTCATGTAACTTTCAATTTTTGTCACTTTTTCCACATAACTTTTAAATTTGTCAATTATGCCACATAACTTTGAATACTTGTCAAAAATGCCACATAACTCTTAAATTTGTCAAAAATGTTACGTAACTTTGAAAATTTGTCATAAGCACCACCCAATGAGATTTTGACATATTATAACAAGTGGAATTTATATGCATTTTACTTTTTTAAATTTAGAATCCTTAAAAATAAAAGAGAAAGGGTCTTAATATATTAATCTAAATTCAACAAACATATCCACCCCATATCATAATTCTTCTTATTCCTCTTCAACGCCATAAAATAAAATTCTATTAATATATTAGGCTATTTTTCTTCTATTTTTCACTATTCTAAATTTAAAAATAAATTTAAAATAAAAATAAAAATGAATTTTGTTTGTTATAATAGGTCAATATCTCATTGGTGGCACTTTTGATAAATTTTCAACGTTATGTGGCATTTTTTTGACAAATTTAAGAGTTATGTGGCAATTTTGACAAGTATTCAAAGTTATGAGACATATTTGACAAATTTAAAAGTTATGTGGCAAAAGTGACAAAAATTGAAAGTTATATGGCATGCACATGATTTAAATCTCCACTTTTCCAAAATGAAAACTTTTATTTTAATGAAATTACTAAAATAACCTTAGTTTGAATTTTAAAAGTATTTAAATATGAAAGGGAAAAATACGAATAGTGGTTTTAGATTTAAAACAAAGGGTATTATTAGTATTTTATTGCTAATTGAGATTAATTTGTTAATTTTTTTCAAAATAAGTGTTAAATCAAAGTGGACAAATATTTTAGGATGGAGGGAGTTTAAATAGTAAAGTTTGTGGGTCCCGCTTAATGGAGAAAAGATATTAATTGAACTAATTAGGTTTTTACCTTTTGATGTTTTGAGAAAGTAGAATTTTACCCACAAAGTTTTGGAAATTAGGTTTATCCTACCTCAAGTTTGAACTCATAATTATTTTACCCCTCTCCATTGGAAGACAAAACTACCCTTTAGAAGGGTGTAAAAAGTCTGAGATGACCCTAATTAAAAGTAACAAAAGACATATTTACCCCTCCCAAAAAGAATAACAAAGTGTCGCCTCTCCTTTCATCGTCGTTAAGGTTGTCCTGCTCGAAACACTGGATGAATCAAAGAACGAAAACTCAGATATTGAACGAAGATAAGGAAGGGTGGGATGGGTTTAATTTGTCACGTGTGCAAACGAATTTTAAATGGAGGACATTTGGTCAGTTCACATTAATGTAAACACTAACTTCATCTGAAAATGATGCATTTAATATTTAATACAAAGGTGAGGTGGGAATTTATTACTTAGTTTAAAGTTGAGGTAGGGTAAATCTAATTTCTGAAACTTGGGGGGTAAAATCCTATTTTCTCAAAACTTAAAGGGATAAAAACCTAATTAGTTTGATATTAATCGTAGGGATTAGCACTAATCAAAAAGTGGATAAATGTTGAATTAAATTATTTTGGTGCAACTATTAGTAATTTAATTATTTTGAAATAATCTTTCTAAATTATAATTATAATTTCTATTAAATTTTTAATTTTTTAAAATAACTATTTTAATATACTCCGTGTATCGCAGGCATGGTATAGCTAATGTTCATCCAATTTGCTTTATATCTTTTCAATACCTATGTTCCGTATTGCGTAATAAAACCAACGAGAGATAGCAAAAATTTATCGGATTCGTAATGCACTATGACTTTTTAATACATTATATGCATCTATAATAATTCTTTACACGACTACGTATAAACATTAGAGCACGGTAAAAACTTAATCATATTTCCAAAGAGGTAATTAAATGTGACGGTGATTGACTATCAAAAACTTAAGCACTCCATTAGTGGACTGTTCTCACCCAGGTTAGGTATTTCTCAGAGCTTCGGATAAATCAGAGACTATTCGAAGAGAGAGACACTAGCTTGGAGTACACATGCCAATACATATTACATGCACTCGGAATATGTGTTTCGAATGTGTACGAGCTTAGCGAACAATTATGTTATTGAGAGTGAATAACGGATAAATATGAGTAAACAATTATGCAATATGAAAAGTGAATAATGACTATATTTAGATAATGTACTCCAAATTTATGCAATAAATGGAAAATTTGATAAATAAATAAATAAAAACAGGACTCCCACATATCTAGCACATTTTTTGGGGTAGTTGAGATTCGCTAGCATAATTATAGCTTAATGGATGCTCCCGAATCATTTTCCCTTAGCTAGTTGCACTCCAGCACTCGGTTATCTCAGTGGCATTCACTAATTATAGTGTTGGATAATAAAGGAGTAATAAGATACTAATATATAGTACTATTTTTTATAATAATAGATGGTGATTTTTTAATAGTTAACATATTTGCTTAATATTTTAAAGAATTTACCTTTTATTAATTCAATTTTTATTAAAAATGATCAAACTTTGGCTGCCTTTTTCTCTTTGTATTATGCTTGATTTTCAAACTATAGCTTTAATTTAACAGGGCCCTCATGTTTCCGGTGGCCGCCCTCATCCTGATCAATTTATTCCCTTTTTCAAATAAAAAATATATTATGCTTTTACATTTTTTATGTTGAATATGACACTTTGACTATAATTTCTAATCAAATATATTTTTGAAAAATTATAAAATTGTATTCCAGTAAAGTATTTTTTTTTGGTGGTAAGTCTAATTACCGAAATTATGTACAAATAAATTAATACCCATTTAGACAAAAGAGATGCTTGAGGTAAAACCATGATAGCGTAGAAGCATGCACAACCTGTGTTCGACTCAGGGAATGAGGTAGAATCTCTAGGCCTACAGTAAATGAGGTAAAGTTTATCTCTTTATTTACCTTGCTCTCTAATGATGAACATTAGTTTTACTCATATTAATTTAAAAATTTTGTGGACTCTACTAATTAATTTTGGTTAAAATCTTATTTTATAGGCGGTGGTATGTGCCTGAGCATTTTATGTATGTCATGTCACCGCCGCCACGTCATCCCACTACTGAGTAAAGTTAAACTTAACTCGGTGGCATGCTACTAGAATTCAAGGGACCCAAAGTTCAGATTATTTAGAACCAAATCCACTACTAAAAATGTGTGTATTACCAACCACTTTTTCCAACCAATTTAAAATGGTTGGAAAAACCAATCATTTTAGCAACCATTTCATATTCCAACTATTTTTCAAAAAATTTAGTGGGAAAAAAGGGTTTAAAATTCCCACCAATTTTGCTAAAATTGGTTGGAAATTTTTCCTGTCATCCTTTTTCCTACTATTTGAAATTGGTTGAAAAATGGTTAGTAATCCAACCATTTTTCCAACCATTTTCAAATAGTAGAAAAAAGGATGGTAGGAAAATTTTTGAACCATTTTAGTAAAAGTGGTTGAATTTCCAACCCTTTTTCCCACTAAAATTTTTGAAAAATTAGTTGGAATATGAAATGGTTACTAAAATGGTTGGTCTTTTCAACCATTTTAAATTGGTTGGAAAAAATAGTTGGTAATACACATATTTTTAGTTGTGATCAAAAGTTCAAATTATTAAGTCTACTATGGTCAAAGTTCAGATTATTTAAATTCAATTTCTCTTGAATTGGTCTCAAAAATATCATTCATATATTCATCAAAATTGGTTGATTTCTTTTCAAATAACTTTATATTTATAGGCATTGGTTAGAGTAAGCCCCCAACAAAGTAGCCAAAATCAAGGGTCATAAATAAATCAAACATAATTACATCAATGGCTAAGACTAAACCAAGATTAAATCTTACGGAGAGGGGGTACAGTTGGCCAAAAGAGGAAAATTACATAGGTACTAGGTGAAAATACGACCGTGAGCCCGGGCTCACCATGCATTGTGAGCCCCGGGATTTCTTTTCTTTTTTTTATTTGTAAATATAATAAAGTTTCTTTTTGACTTTAATATTTTAATATATTTGGAGTTTGAATTTTTATTTATCTATTTTTATTTTTATTTTCTACGATTTGTGTTTATGAACATTTTGGTTAAAGTTCGCGAGTATTGTAGTATAAATTCATGAATATCCATGTTATAAATTATGAAATTACATGGGATATGTTTGTGAACATTCAAACATTGGTTTATGAGCACTGTAATTTAGATTTATGGGTCTTTATATTCTAGTTGTTAATTTTTTTTATTTTTGTATCTATCAAGAATTATTTTAAGCAGATGTATAAATTTATTTTTTATTTTTTGATTTTCTTAATTTTTTTTCTATTCCAGTTTTAAAAAAAGAAACTATGCTCCCGGGTCCATAATGCTCCATGCGGCCATGCATTCTTTTTCTTTATATTTTTAATTTCCTTTTTTTGTGCAATTTTTAATTTCTAAAATAAATATAATAAGGCTTTTCTTTCAATATAATACTTCAATATATTTTATAATGAGCATTGTCATTATAGGTTATGAGCATTGTAGTTCTACTTGATGAACATTATAGTTTTATGTAATGTGCATTGTAGTTATAGGCAATGAGCATTGTAGTAATAAGTAATGAGCATTATAGTTTTATGTAATGAACATTGTAGTTATAGGCAATGAGCATTGTAGTAATAGGTAATGAGCATTATGATTTTATGTAATGAGCATTGTAGTCATAGGTAATGAGCATTGTAGTAATAGGTAATGAGCATTGTAGTTCAGCTTGATGAGCATTATGGTTTCATGTAATGAACATTGTAGTTTTGCTTGATGAACATTATGGTTTTATGTAATGAGCATTGTAGTTATAGGTAATGAGCATTGTACTAATAGGTAATGAGCATTATGGTTTTATGTAATGAGCATTGTACTTATAGGTAATGAGCATTGTAGTAATAGGTAATGAGCATTGTAGTTCAGCTTGATGAGCATTATGGTTTTATGTAATGAGCATTGTCATTATAGGTTATGAGCATTGTAGTTATAGGTAATGAGCATTATGGTTTCATGTAATGAGTATTGTTGTTATAGGTTATGACATTGTCGTTATAGGTTATGAGCATTGTAGTTCTGTTTGATGAACACTATGGTTTTATGTAATGAACATTGTAGTTATTGGTAATGAACATTATAGTAATAGGTAATGAGCATCATAGTTCAGCTTGATGAGCATTATGGTTTTATGTAATGAGCATAATAGTTATGAGTTATGAGCATAGTAGTTGTATAGTATGAACATTGGTGTAGAAGCTTATGAGCATAATAGTTATAAGTTATGAGCATAGGAGTTGTACAATATGAGCATTGGTGTAGAGGCTTATGAGTATTGACCTTGTAAGTTATGAGCATAATAGTTATAATTTATGAGCATAATAATTAGTAGTTAAGGTTTATGAGTATTGGCCTTGTAGGTTATAAATATTATAGTAAAAAAATAAAAAGCATAAAAATATAATATTACACAAAAAAATAATTAAAAAAATAAAAACGATGGTAGGCGCTGGGCTCACCAAACAACGTACGTCCGGGCTCACCATCGTCCTTCTGTATATCCAAAAGTACGTACAAAAAAATTAAATTACAAAATAATACAAAAAATTTAATGAAAATAGATAAAGAAAATTAAAATTAAAAATACACGAATGAAAAGCATAATTAAATTGAATAGAAATTCAAATTTAAAATATAATGATTTATAAATATTGTAGTAAAAGAATAAAAAACATGACACACAAAAATATTTAAAGTGTATTACATAAAAAGATTTATTAAAAAAAAGTAAAAAAAAAAAAAAGAAAAATGGTGGTGGCCGCTGGGCTCACCAAGTAATGTGAACCCGGGCTCACCATCGTCCAACTGGGTACTAGGAAGTCCAATAAAAGGCAAAACGAAACAACCTATATTCTTCAGATGACACGACCATGTCAAGCACTGACATGATGGTGTCCTCCACTCTGGATGGGGGGTCATGATTGTGTTATTGATTGGCACGGTCGTGTCTCGTTGCTCGAAGAAGGGGGCATGATCAACTCCCATTAAAAAGAAGAAAATAACAATTTCTAATGATTGAGGCACATTCCCATGGTGGCTGCGAATCTCCATTTAGCATGGCGACTATCTTGGAAGAATCCGTCAGAATATTGAAGGCCTTCAATTGTCGATCCACAGTTGTACGGATAACGTCTTGGATGTGGGACAATTTTATTGTAACAGCTTGAGTTCCTAGCCAACCAGATGCTCCAGATTGTGCACAAAAAGCAGTGCAAAGACAAAGGCAGTTGAGACTTGTCCCGAGCTAAGAAGAAAACCAATTGGCAAGCCAAGTCACGGAGACCAACTGGTGAATCTTGTTGCAACTTGAGGCCCACTTAACTTCCAAACCATATGTGTTGCGTGAACACACAATTGCGCCACAGGTGGTTTGCTGTTTCAATGTCGTTATGGCATAGCGAACAACTTCCCCCATGAGTACGATCCCACTTTGTAATATTAGCTCCCAGAGAAACTGCATTATGAGCTATCTTCCAAAAACTCATCTTCCATTTAGTCAGGACTTGGAGGCTCCGAATAATTTTCCAAACTTTTTGCCACTTCGGAGAGCTTGTGAGTTCACTGTTCCGATCCAAATACCTAGCATTCAGTTTCCAGCATAGAAAATATTGTGTTTTAATTGTATGTTTTCCGTCCCTTTGACACTCCATGCATGTTCATCCTCCATATCCAGGGAGTGTAGAGTACGATAAGCCAAAATTTGGTTAGAAGATTTCCAGCTGAAAACTTGTCGAACAATTGGTATCCTATCTGATGCCATTGTCAGCAAATAACTTATCAACGGTCTTGTCAGCCCATTCATGTTGGCCCGTTGGATTCTTCACAAGCAGTTTGTCTCCAGTCCAATTGTCGGTAAGTACCCTTATACTTCGTTCATTCTAAATTCTCATCATTATTCCTGGTCGGATAGATTTGACTGCCCGACATAATCCTTCCCTATGGAGTCAATGGCTCGTGTTGCCCCAATCTTAGTAATTGGTGATTGATGTTTGTACTAAGCTTTGTAAATTTTGCTAAGTAGGAGATCAGGGTTATGGTGAAGGCACCATGCATGTTTGCTGAGGATAGCATCATTGAACCATTCAGTACATCGCATTCCCATCCTCATACCCCTTTTGGTGTGAACAACCAATCTTCCCAATTCCGTGAAGAACAAAGAATCATTCGTAAAAAAAAGTGTTCAAGTTCAGGACAACCTCTTACAATTTTAATCCCTCTTATGTTCTTCCTTTCTTGCTCTACCCTCCAATTTTCTGCCAACACATCAAGACATGGAATAAACAGGTATAGTGAACCATTGGTCAAGACTACATACCTCATATTAGAAACACCCTGAAGAAATATCCATACTCTATCATATGCTTTACTCATATGCTTGGAAACTGAAGCTTCGTGAGTACTGCTTCCAGAAACGGCCACCATACTCTATCATATGCTTTATTAATATCAACCTTAATAGCAGCCAACGGTGTTCCTTGCCCTCTCCTCTATTGTCCTAAATATTTTTACTACAGAAATCATATTTATGATTCCAATTGTGAGGATCTCTCATCGATCGTAGCAAGATTCCAAATAACATAAGACTATAAAAAAAATTAAAAAAAAAAGGGAATGTTGTCTCTAATTAATCTGAACTCATAGCAAGTGACTGGAAATAATATAAACTGACTTTTTGGCTACCTCTGTGCTAAGTTTTTAACCTATTTACTATCACTAAACCTTTTTTTCTATTTTAAACATTAAATTTTTGATTTTCGATTGCTAAAAATAGAAGAAAAAAAAAAAGTTTAGTGACAATAAATAGGTTAAAAGTTTAGCATAGTATTAGTCAAGAAGTCAGTTTAGATTATTTCCAGTCACTCGTCAATGAGTACAGATTAATTGGAGCCAATACCCCTAAAAAAAGGGTTATTAAACCATTATTTTCATTTTAATTAAATTTACTCTAAATACATATTCTTTTTAAAATCCTCTCACTATATACATTAGTTATCGTAACAATACAACAATTCTAGATTACCCACTGATTTTGACAAGGTATAGTAAAATTTATTGACAAAAGAGAATAACAAACAAATTGTGATCATAACTCAAAAACCCAACCCAAACCACCCAAACTTAAAATACACCCAACCATATTTAAACCCACCCCGAAGTGACAAATGACAGGTCTAAATACAATCTAAATCATGGTACTCGTACAAAATACTACTGTAACTTTTAAGTTAATACTCCCTCCATCCCAAATTAATTGACATTGGGCTATAAGTATTAATTACTAACAAATTACAATGAGTACCAATATGAAATTACCGTCATTAGAAAGATGTTTTATTAAAAATTACAATGAAAGTATTTGATCAAAAAAAAATTACAATGAAGATAGTTTCATATTATAACTCATTGTAATTGATGAATAATTAACGGTCAAAGTTTAGTTAAAATGCCAATTAATTTGGGACGGAGGGAGTAATGCATTATTATAGTTGTATGTTTGGATCACTCAAAAAAAAAATAGTTATATGTTTGGCACTGAAAACACTATCTTGACAAATAAATAAGTAGTTTTGTCTTTAAGAATAAATAATATCAGATGTATTCTGAATTCCCAACACAACAAAAATATCAAAGGAACTAACATATGAGCCTTTTAGGTGCAAACAGGCCCTATGATGACCATATTGGCATGAGGAGCTTGCTGCATGCTAGCAATCAAGCATAAATGCTATGATCAATGCAAGCGTAAATAGACCCTAGAACGAAGGCTATAGTGCTATACTGGGTACTAAACTGTTCGCAAAGCTTGTACCAAGCATCTTAAAATGAACCCATGGTATAGTTTACATAAAGTAAAGGCCCCCCCTGTTAGTGAAAATCATATGTCAGAAACTTTGGCAATCTATCATACTAGAGAAAACAATTGTATGAAGGTGTGCAGCTACTGTGTATAAAAGCATATTAAAGCTGTGCCTTCCCAGATTTCTGCCGGAAGTCCTGTGGAATTCAAATTCATTGTTGATGTTGTACAGAAATATTTCAACTGGGAAAAATAATGTAAAAGCCATCTCTTGCTTCCTGCCTATTGTGCTACACTAGATTCAGTGAAATTCTCCCAAGAAAAGAAAAGGAAAAAAAAATAGATTAGACAGCCTGAAACCCACATCACATAATGCCAAGTTGCCTCTGACATGAATCTGCAGTATCTACTCTTGGTTATCCTGCAGAAAGCCAGAAACATAAGTGTCAGCAAATAGTGGAGCTAGCTTAAACAACTTTTACACAGACTACAAGCAACCGCGTTTGCTTACTTGCCAATGTGAACACTTTAGCCACGCAGACAACAAATTTGGTTGATTGATCGAACACATGACCACAGCCGGCCTGCATTCCATCAGCCACACAGGCAACAAATTTGGTTGATTGGTCCGACACTTGACCACAGCCGGCCTGCTGGTGTCTTGTCTGCCTCTGAACAATTGTGATGCCGATCACTCATTTTGGAATGTTTTCCCTTCAATTGGCTTCTCTCTAAATTTCCAAGATTAACCCAAGAGACCAAAAAACATAGTCCTGTTTGAGTTCTCAAAATTTGAACTTCAAGCAGTTGATGTGTATTAGTTTTAGCAGAGGCTATCACCCTGTGACCTACCAAGGCACTATGGTGACCCCGGCACCAATAAATACACCCTACAAGATCTTCCCTCTAGATGGAAAAGAATGGTGGTTTGTAAAGGGAGTAAAGGGTTAAGTCATCAGGGTAAAAGAGGGACGGGGTAGAGATCAAGGTAGGCCGGATAGATGATTACTGAGGTATTTCTAGCTAACAGTATAATAGAGAAAAGGAGCCAATGTCACATCAAACAAGAAGATGAATTGCAGAGAACATGTACCATGTCAGCAGGAAATTAGGCTGCACTATTCACTGGACACCAGGTTCAGTGCGTCCTCAAATTTTGCTCCAAGTTCGTTCCACTCCAGAAAGAAGATTACAAACTCTCCAGCAGGTTAGCAATTTGGAGTAATTTATTGGATAAGAACAGGATGATCATTCAGACAACAGAGTGACAATGTTGTCAATTAGCTCCACACCCTTGCATTGAAGGAATATTTACAGTTGCTTTCATAAAAAAAAAAGATAACCTGTAAGATAATAAGCAGCTGTTAGACAAATGTTCACGATGATTTGCTGGCACCACAGCCAACGCATGTGAACAATTAACCAAGAATGCTAGCATATAAAATTCCAAGAATTGATGACAGCATACATGGATATGAGTTCCTAGTATCGAAATAGGCGCAACAATGGATTAACCAGGGTGACTGTATTTACATATGCCCAAGGTCATAAACCCATGTCTATAGTGAATTAGAAAACAGCCTTCTCTCTACCATTAGATAAGAGGTTTTTGGGACGGGGGTGGAATCCCCAGCAATCCAGATACAACTTATACAGTAGATTCTCCTCCACAAAAGAAGAGCACCAACAACAGCATGACAGTAATGAAATGTTTCTGAAAACCTAAACATTTGATGTAGCAGATTGACACACACAATGCTCATGATATCATTAGGTAAGGCAAATGTAGTATTTGTCTCTGATCACATACAAGATTTACTCAGCACACATGTGGCTAAAAGAAATAACGGCATTCAAAGACAGATTAATCCATTGACCTGCCAAGATCCATGTTAAAAGAAAAATAACAAAAAGAATACTTTTTAAAAGAAATGTGTGCCGGCACCCTAACATAGTGCAAATTAAATAAACCATCCATTCCACATTATTAGTCGCTATAGGGTATACGTAGTCAGTATTTGCAAGCTTTCGCCATTAATTATTGAATACTCATGTATAATGCAATGATCTAAATATAAAACTAACATCATTCAATTTATCATGAAAAATGTTTTTCATATGAATATAGTGATGTAAATCTTGTAAATATACAAGCTACAAATTGAAGTTAAGGTCGTGCAATGAAGACTATGAAAAGTCAAAAGTGATAGTTAATGTGGAACACAGGGAGTAACATGGTTAAAACTCAACTCAAGCCTCAGCATGAAACCAAACAACAGTTGGATTATTAGTTTATAACAGTTGAACCCCGCTAAACTCCAGAACCACTCAGAGAACAGATCATTAGATACAAGGGTAGCACACACTCAGTCGTCAACCACAACTAGCCATAGAATGACTAAACTTCTCAGAACAGCATAGTGAAAAAATGAAACCAAAGTACCTCAAAAGGTTCACAGAAACCACAAGATCCCCTTTCTGATTCATATCCAGATTAATTCCACTTGTCTTCCTTCCAAGTGGCCAGTAACACACCATTTCAGCAGCAGTCATCATTATACTGTAAATGAAAGATCAGAGAAGCTTTAATAGGATTGTTCAGTTACTGAACAGGACCAATTCTTCATATAAACAATCACAATAGCATCAATAGTGGAGACGATTGCATGGCTGGCAGATTGGCTAAGATATCATCTTACAGATGGAAAAGAATCACCACTCTGAAACCTTTAAATGCTAGTGAACCAAAAAAAAAGGGTTGCTACAACAGCAGTAGTACCTTACTGCCCCCACCCCCACAACAAATGTATATATATATATATATATATTCAGCCATACATGTGCTGGGCAAGATTGATTAGAGCAAGATTAAGCATCAGGTGTCAAGTGGTCATATTTATGTTGAAGTGTGATAATTGGAGGTCAAGTCAAAAGTTTATATAACATAGCAACACATGAATTATCAAATGGATGAAGTGGGACTGCAGGTCTTGAGTCTGAACTATAAATGATGTGTCGTGGAAAAGCATTGATGAGATAGCATCCAACATACCAGTGAAGCTACCCAGCAATTACCCATACAAACGAGCATGTCATGACATAGTGTGATTTCCGGCTTGCTAAATGTCCAATGATTGTACCTGCATTAGACCAAAGCCAAGTTACGTGGGTTGCCTCACGGTCGTAGATGACGTCTCAGCTATTCAGAGTTTTACTTGCATAACCTTCTAATTCATGTAGATAATAATTTGAATTGATCCCATACAACTAAATAGTGGGGTGTAAATGTTGATAATAGTGTAACATGTGAAACTATTCCTTCCTAAGTGAACTTAACATGATGAAATTTGTAGCTGTTGCCATTTTGAATCTAAAACCTTAAGAAATGACATCCATAAATGGGCCCCAGATAAGATCAAGTTAAACCTTAAACTCAATGAAACTTACAATAAATATACACATGCACATGGTGCTTGATGCTCAGCCATTGAGCTTCGATAGGAACTGGTCAAGGTTGTACTCTTCTGTGTACTGTGATTGATCCCACAGCTCCTCCAGACCATTAAGAATAGCTTTCAATCCTTTACCACTGCCCCCTGCTTTCTGCTTCTCATTTGAATTACCATCGGAATTCTTTAATAAGGAGCCCCCCTTTCTGTCAGCCGATGTGAAAAGGTCAAGCAGCTGGTCTGTGTTCATTGTTTTCAAGCTGGCATTGTCCGCATTGATCACAGAGTTAGCAACAGATACTTTGAACTTCTGAAGGCTCATAACTTTCTCTTCTAAAGTTCCCCGCATGATGAGACGATGGACATTCACAACTTTCTTCTGTCCAAGCCTGTGTGCTCTATCCATTGCCTGTAGATCTCGCATTGGATTCCAGTCATGCTCCATAAATATGAGTGTGTCTGCTGATGTCAAATTCAAACCAAGCCCACCAACATGGGTTGTCAGCAGCAATACATCAATAGTAGGATCCGAATTAAAGGCTTTCACAATCTCAAAACGCTTATCTGTTTCAACAGATCCATCAAGACGTAAGTATGTGATGCTCCTCATATGGGTACGGAATAGGTCTCTTTCTATGATGTCCAACAAAGCCTTATGCTGGGCAAATATCAGAACTCTATGCTGACCAACATTCATCATTCCTTCAGAATTTGACGTATCCACACCTATACCACATTCCTCTAGGATCTCCTGAAGAGCAATCAATTTGGGTGAGTGGTGAAGCTTATGGAGTTCAGAAACAAGATCTCCTGGAAGTATATCTGACAAGATGCATCTGATTGCATCAGTAATTTTATCACCAACGACTAGGAGTGGATGACTGCAGAGTTTAAGCAGGTACTGAAGTGCCTGGAAAATATGCGACGATGCTTTAGGTGCTGGCTTGGACTCTTTAGACTCATTGGAGTCATCCAGACTAACAATACTAGAGATTTCCTTTTTCGCATTTGACGCTGAGAACTGCTCATAAAGCTTCAACTGAACAGGGCTGAGGTCACAATATCTATCTTGAATGATTTTCTCTGGCAGATCAGATAAGACCTCATCTTTTGTTCTTCTAAGTAGAAATGGCATCACCTGCTTGTGTAATGCTTCCATTGCTAGGGCTCCTGCTTCAGCATCCTTCGCAGAGCATTTTGGGTCTCTTGCTGCTATCAAGGGCTTTCCATACGTAGCTTGGAATTGTCTTTCAGTTCCAAGAAAACCAGGCATCAGAAAATCAAACAGAGACCATAAATCCAAGATGTTATTTTGGATCGGAGTGCCACTTAATATAAGGCGGTTCTGGGCTCTCAACTGTTTAACTGCAGCAGTAATTTTAGACCTGGCATTCTTAATAACATGCCCCTCATCCAAGATACAGTAGTTCCACTGAAGCTGCCCCAGGAAATCAACATCTTTACGCACGACATCATATGATGTTATAATAACATTATGCCTGTTGAAGAGACTTCTAATAGCAATCCGCTCCTCAGCAGAACCAACATACTGAAGAGTTGTTATAACAGAAGGATCAATGAACTTTTCAATTTCATATGCCCAATGACCAACAAGAGTAGATGGGCATACAATTAAGGACGGAGGAAGATCTTCACCGTTATCTTTCATGCGATGTTCTGCTATGTCCGATGCAACGATTGCAGAGGCTTGAAGTGTTTTACCCAGCCCCATATCATCACATAAAATCCCATGCAATTTAAATCTTCTCAGAAAAGCCAACCAATTAATGCCTTCTTGCTGGTACCTCCGTAACGTCACCTTTATTTCAGTGCAAAGTTTGTAGTCGTCAATGCTGGAGTTATCAAGTAACTGCTCCAAGAACTTTGCATCTTCTTTGTCCCGCAAAAGACCTTCCTTGATGCCAGCCGGGGGAGGAAGACCCCGTGACAAAGGAAGAAGAGGCACAAGTGCAGCAAAACTCCGAGTAACAATCTGCCTCACTGAGGCATCGGAATCACTCATGCACCTAAGGAGAGGAACCACTAGCAAGGGAGCATATGGAACCAGTTCCACCCCTAGTCCTTGAACAAGAAGACTAATAAGCATACCTGCTCCTTGTCTGGCAGGAACACATCCCCTGTCTCCTAACATAGGGACAGCATTCTCAACCACAGATGCCATCACACCCTCGGCCATGGCCTTTGCCATAGTAGTAATGCACCTGGCAGCAGCTAGTCTAACAGCAAAGTGGGGATGTCGAACACATCTGAAAATGCATGGAAGCAGAGTGAGCAGTTTCGGCTTTAATGTGTCATCCAGCAAAGGAGCGATCGAGCGTACCATCTGTATGTTATTTATCAACTGCTGCGGATCTTTAACAGATTCAATTGCTCTAATAATATTTTTCTCCTCTGCAGGAAGAGATCCCTCAAGATCAATGGGCTTCAGAACATCAGTAAGGCAATCCCATAGCTTAGGAATTTTGTCAAATAAGGAAGCCCCGAATTTAATGCACAAGTGCTTCAGCGCAAGTTCAGCCCCTCGTCTGCTGATGAAGCCTTCAACCCTTGACCTCTCTTCAGTAGTAGCTGCAGGACGGCCCCTAGATCTCTGACTTACAGTTGTGCTTCTACCAGAAATGATATCTTGATCCTCAATTACTTCCATAGAAGTTATGATTCCAGCCTGTGGAGTCTCAGAAGGATCCATGCACGTTAAGCCACACAAGTTTTTAATCAGCTTTTCATTTGGACTAGGTTTGCGGGCAATGCAATCACCAATAAGCTCAGCAAGGGCTTCAGCGACCTTTTGTTGTAGTATCTCCTCTTGTTCCCTTTTAAGAGAAGCCATCAATGGCAATATAATTGGGTTCAGTTTTGTGGGAAGATCTGATATCCATACAATTGCAGCTGCCACCAAAGAAGAGACTGTAACATGCAAATTGCTTTGAATACACTTGAGATAGCCTGTCGTTGTCAGAAGTCGTTGCCTAGATGACTCCACATCATCAAAAACATGTTTCTCTGCAGGATTACCTCCCATGGAGTCGAGACTAGGCAGTACAACCTTAGAAGCAAAGTTGGCAGCATCATCAATACCTAGGTTCTCAAGATCCAGATTAGCAGATGACAAAAGATCCTTAAACATTCCAGAAGCTTCAACACTGTGGAACAAGTGAGTGGCTTCACTACGCATCTTGGAGTATGTCCTTGAAAGCTCAGCATAAGGAAGAGATGAATCTTTAGTTGGTAAAGAAGGATCAGTACAGGCTAACAAATCTAACAACCATTTCTTAAATCGTTCAAACAGAGAAGCACTTACGCCATGTGCTAGTGAAGTTTCCAAGTGTTTCATCTCTTTAAACCAGGAAATCAAAACCATGGAAGATACCTGTCTCTGAACACCTGATAAAGACGTAACATCCCTCCACAAAGGATCAGTTATATGGTGGATGGAATCCTCTGGCCATTTGGAAGCAAGAATTCCCAAAGCAGCTGCAGCAAGTACCCGCGTATGAGTTACAGATTTCTCAGCATCAGCCCCAACCACAATGTTGACAGCGCTGGCAGAAGCATCTCCACTGCTGTCATCGGCAACAATCCCTCTGGTAGAACCAAGGCCACCGCTTCTGCTGGAAAAGTTATCCAGTTTAACAGCTCTCATTTTTGCTGCTGCAGACACCCTTCTCTTTTGAGGAGGAGCAACTGGCCAAAACATCTTTGAAATGTCCAATGCAGAGCCATAAGGAGTGGTTGCCAATTCTAACCATGATGAAATATGAGGACCAGCAGCTGCTACCAGATCAACAACAGGACAATGAAGCAACAGCTTCCACACCCTTTCGGTGCACAGCAAAATGTCATCATTTGACTCGAGTAGCAAATTTTGGAAAACAATTCTAAGTGTATCGCCCAAAATAGAAGAAGGCCAAAATGAACCATAAGATGGCTCAGAAATGTGTCTTCTATATCGTGCCTCAAGCAGCCTTTCCAGTGTTCTAATAGCAGAATACCGAACAGAAGTAATACTATGTCTCATAAACGGCCACAAACGCGGAGCCAGAGCTGATAGTACATAAGAATTTTCTTTTGATTCTGATCCTTCATAATCATCTTTGCAGGAAGAAATTTCATTGAGATCTAGTTCTTGCTTCCCTTTCAAAGTCAAGGTGTTGAGTATATTTCCTGTCATTCCCGCATGAGAATAGAGTTCTGCTAGAAGATTCATCACACTACTGGTAGAAGGGCTCAGATCATCCAGGTCAAGTAAAATATCCCACAGCAGCATTAAGATTGAATTTAATGTCTGATCCATCTGAACAACTATTGATGATGCAGCAGGTATCAGAGCATCAGCAGCGACCGCTCTGACATCATCATCAGGATCCTCAAGTCCAGCCTTGCAAGCAGGCAGAACAAACCCGAGCAAACCAGAAAGCATCTCATGGCGAACAGCCACTAAATATTTAATGCCCAACAGACCCCCATGACGAATTTCCCATTCTGGCCTATTCTGCATTTGCAGCAAAATATTCATAGTCTCCAGGACCAAGTCAGGTGACATAAATTTAAGAACAGCACCCAAGGCTTGCGCACATGTTTCCCTCACGGGTGCAACAACTTGATCGGAGACATAATCCCCGAAACGGTCCAATGCCAACACACAAAGAAAGCAGATGGCACAATCTTGCAGAAATTCACAATTTCGCAGCCATGAGTTCCTGGTTGATCCAACCAAGTTCATCAGCTCAGAGTTTCCAGCAAGATTTTCCACTGTCTCCATCTTTCCAGAAATTCCCTTTTCTTCAGAATCTTCAGCCAGAATTGGCACACTGGAGGTACCTTCACCCATGGCATTTTCTTCGACAACATGAGGTTCAGACTTCATCATTGTTGGCCCAGTATCAACTTCACTTAACCCAATAGAAGGCTGCTCTCCATTTTGTTCCACCTTAATGCACATTTGAACCCCAGAGGATTCAACAACTTCAACCTTCAACCTTTTAGTATTCTCCAGAGAACCATCATCAGGAACTTGCAAGTTCAAATCAATCTCCCTCTCCCGTTTCACTGGCAAACTCACATTCTTATTCAACTTCTCAGAGGATCGACCAGAAAAATTGGATTCATGCATTGAAACACCTGCATACGCCCCCTGATAGGTAAGAATTTCCCTCGAAGCCATAATGCTCCCATGGCGAACCTCCCAAACAGGATCAAACATATCAATTATAAGCTGCTCCACAAACCCATGGAAGGGCCAGTGCCCCTCTACCTCATGGTCAAACACATCATCATCAGTGGCAGAATCAACAGAGGTTTTACCAGCAGCACTTCCCCCAAACCCTTCAGAAGACACAGGTCCCACCCCTTTCGGTGAACTAACAACCACAGGAGACCGTGAATCACTGGAATGAACTTTAGCTTTCCGTTTCAAAAGATTCAGCTCCCTGGCACTCGGCCTCTGGGATCTAAATGTTCGAAACCCTTCGCCCCTCCTCCTACTCCAACCCGCACTGGCATGGGAATCCGAACGTGAATGCGATACAACGAGGTCCTCATCCCTAATCATATCACTCACATCCATAAACTGTTCACAAACGTCAAGCCCTAACCTTCTCCTAAGATTCTTCTTCTGTCGAGCCAGTCTCTCTTTCGAGGTTCTACCCTCATCGCTAACATCATATTCCTGCCCCCCAGAAGCCAACAAAACCCCAAAATCCAAAACTTTATTAATATCAAAACTGCGAAATGAAGAAACACTTGCCTCATTCGTGGGCCTCAAATTAGGGCAGTCTTTAACCCCAGCTTCGACAACCTTATTAGCAACATCATCAATTAGCTGCTCAATAGACGAAGTCCGCTTTGAGTTCTCAGCAATGGCGCCAATGGCTCTAGCAGCTGCAACGCGAGTGTCCCAATTTCGACTCCGAAGATACTGAGACACCTTCCTCAACAGCGGATTAAGCTCCTGAGGGTGTGATTTGGCGATGTCGCCGATTTGCCTGGCTGCTGCGAAGCGAGTCTGCTGAGTCGACCCGGTGTCGAGCAGAGTCAGGAGGCGATTCAGCCGCGACGAGGACTGCTGCGGCTGCTGAGGTGGCGGTGGTTGCGGAGGCTGCGGTGGCTGAATCTGCTGCGCCATTTTACATCAATTGGAAGAATTCGAGGGAAATACAAGTGATGAATCTGAAGAAAATCAAAAAACCCCAAGCATGGAGGAAAGAGGGATAAAAATGTAGGGTTTTGGGTGGAATTAGGGATCGGATGAAGATTGAAAAAAGGGTGGAGAGACATTGGGAGGTATATATATAGAGAGAGAGGGAGTGAAAGGGGATGAAAGAAGAAGTGAAGGGAAGAGAGGCTATGAATCCTCAATTTTCTGTTGTCGAATTGACGAAGTACGAGATACGAAAAAAAGAAAAAAAAAACGTCTGCCAATTGTGACAGCCAATCCCCCAACGCTGGCCAAAATTAACACAAATGTAATTAATTCATTTATTTATTAATGATTTACAAATTAAAAACATGAAATCAAAACCATTTTGTTTGATCAACACTGATGGACTGGACCTTGATTTGCTGGGCTGGCCCAAACTTTTTAGGATTGAGCCGGCTTGAACAAGCTATGTGGCAATGCTGACTTTTCTTTGTTACTAACAAGTGACTATAAGGCCCTATTCGGCAAAATTAGTGTTTTAGGTAGTGGATAGAGGTTTATGGAACGGATAGCGGTTTAAGCAGCGGATAGCGGTTTAAGTAGCGGATAGCGGATGACTGTTCAAATGAAAGTTGTGTTCGGTAAATTTAACGGTTGAATTAACAGATTAATGTGAATTGACATAAAAGGATATGAATAATTTTGAAAGATAAAATTTTCAAAGGGTATTTTTTGACCGAAAAATATGAAACGCTAAACGTTAACTTTATTAGCGTTTCACAAAACGCTCCTTAAAACGCTAAACGCTCCTCAAAACGCTAGCTTACCGAACACTAATATTTACGCAATTAGAGTTTTGACTTGGTCAAAATGTTGAACGCTACCTCAAACGCTACTGCCGAACACAACCTAAATGTAACTATAGTTAAATTATTTTAACTGAACTTAAACCAAAAAATCTTCAAAAAGAAACTACCCAACCTAGAGTTGGTGATCAACAGGGTACAACGGGACGTTGCGGGTCTCAACTCCCATCGACCTACGCCGAGAGGCACAGTCAACAATATCCCACCTCTCGCTTCTGTTGGATATGAAGAGTTTTTGGTAATGGCAACAAAGTGTTTTTTTTTCTTTCTATGTTTTTTGGTGTCCCACATAGGAGGAATAGAGTGGTTTCAAGTAGGTTTATATATCCCACTATTCCTCCATGTGTTGTATTAAGTTGAAAGTGGGTTTTATGGAGGAGGGTGTGGTTTAGGCCTCCACACGCGCGCGCGCGTCGCCGTCGCCGCTGTCCGTCGGGCTGGGCGCGTGCCGCGGGTCGTGGTCGGGTTGGTTTTGATTCCAATATCTTTTCTTTTCCCGTTGACTGGATTTAATGACTCATTTATATTGCAGATTTTACGCCACCTATTAGTTCCCTTCCTCTTAATTATCATTGATTTCCTTGATTCTTGTCCATTATAATGGCTCTTTTGACTCTTCAGTTTTCCTCCTCAACTCAGTCAGTTTGCCTATATATTGAGTTGTGTCTGTGCAATTTGATATACACAAGAAAAACACATTCATATTTCTCCTTTCCTTCTCTTCTTTTCTCTGGGCATACAGATATACATACTCCAAGTTCCTGGCCACGAGTGCACCCAGGGGCTCGCTGAGTTAACCTTGGGGAGCAATCGGCTATTTTCGATTGGCACCTAGGTCGAGCCGTAATCGCTTTCAAGGCAGTGGTCATCCCACGGCTCAGTTTCCTCCTTCCCGCAGCCTTGATTTTCATTATTTTTCTAACTACTTCTACTATACCTGACCACTTTACCTGGTGTCGCGGTCACATGGTTGAGTCGCATGGTATTCTTACTTATGATGGTGCATGGTGTCCGACAACAAAGAGGGGAAGTGTTCGATGGGTATATAAAGTTGGATCTCAAACCCTTTTCGGTGGCAAGTGCCCATCCTTCACCCTCTCCTGCAATCAAATGGAATTGCAGGCTATGAAAAATGGTTTTTCCAAAGCGCGGGCACAGAACATCACATCCATCCTGATCCATACAAACTCCATTCAAGTGGCGCGCTACTTTCAAGGACGGATCCTGCCCCCAACTGAGTATCAACATATCCTTCAGTATTGTCGATTTATGCTCTTGTCTTTTGATCTCTAGGTGGTGCCATGTATGGCAGGGATAATCTTACCCAAAACGGGGTCTCTGACTATTTCAAGTGCAACTCTTGAAATGGTGCGGGATTTTTGGAGTATTTCAAGAGTTAAGAGACTAAAGGAATCAAGTTATAAGCTAAGGGTTGCCCGACAAGGTCAAAAACAAGAAACTAACCCAACACTGACCATGTCAGGCATGACACGAGTCATATTGGTGTTCAGAAAGTCATATAAAGACTTCATGGGTCAACACAGACTGTGCTGTATTAGCACAGACCGTGTTGGTCCAACACGGATCGTGTTGGAGTCCTATGGAGTCTTTTTTTTTCATATCTCTTTATTTTAGCCTTGGGTATTAATTCGTGGAGTATTTTTTGGGATTATTCTTGATTGATATTATATTCTCAGTCAACAACGACCCATAATGATGGTCAAAATCTCAGAGACAATGTCCCCCTCCCCCCGCCCCCAATCATGCTCTTTGATACTCCCAAGCCCTATAAAATAGTGGATGATTTTCACTCATCTAACACACCACAACTTCTTCCTTCTTCCTAGAGAGGTTCAACACAATTCTGGATTTTCACTCATCTAAAATAGAGAGGTCCAACACGGATCGTGTTGGAGTCCTATGGAGTCTTTTTTTTTCATATCTCTTTATTTTAGCCTTGGGTATTAATTCGTGGAGTATTTTTTTGGGATTATTCTTGATTGATATTATATTCTCAGTCAACAACAACCCATAATGATGATCAAAATCTCATGGACAATGCCCCCCTCCCCCTGCCCCCAATCATGCTCTTTGATTATCAAGTCTGAATGCTCCCAAGCCCTATAAAATAGTGGATGATTTTCACTCATCTAACACACCACAACTTCTTCCTTCTTCCTAGAGAGGTTCAACACAATTCCCAAGGTGTTGAATTGCAACAACTTTTTGAGAGTTCTTGAGAGATCTTGAACTTTGCTTACAAGAGCTTAGGTTTTACCCTTGACTAAGTCTTGTGAATAAGTCTTAAGGGGAAATGAGTTTAACCCTCGACTCCTAACTACGCAAGTGATCCCCTATCTTATGCAAGTGACCGTGTTACCCCATATTTCCAACAATATCGTAGATCACACCACTTAATGCCTGCATCACATGAGATTCATCTTCTTCTATTTTCTTCCCTTATTTTTATCACCCTATTTTTGTCGTGCTCCCATAGTTTAACGCCCCTTGTAAATGCTATAGGATAACAAGAATTGAAAATGATATGAGTTTTGGGGCAAGACACTTTTGAAATGTTTTGTTTTGATATAAAACACATATATTTAAATATTAAATTGAAAGAATCGATGTGATTGAGTAGATTGATTTATATAATTATAATGCTACATATAAATTGCGCAAAATTATATTTCTATCTATAATATTTAAAATCTACAAAGAGTGTCTAAAATATACTCATAGAATATAATTTATTTGATTAAGGTGTCATTTATAATTATTGGTATAACTGATGCATTCTAAATTTTTTTATAATTAATAACTAATAATATTTATAAAAAAATTAATATAAAAACTATAATAAGCATTAATTTTATCACAAGTAAGACTTACCTTTGCCTACAACGCGAGTACCTGGATAAAAATGACAAGTTTTCGATTTAATCAAAATTATCACTGTACTTTGAAAACTATCAAAATTGTCACCTAACTTTCCAAATTAATCAAAAATACCCTTATACCCTTATTTTAACTTGCTACAGCAGGTAAATCTAATTCTCCCCCAATTTTCCGGTTCTTTCCTCTTCCTTTTCTTCTCCCCTGCTTCAGAAGTGTATTTTTCTGGGTTTTATCTCAGCTCAACCGCAAAATTCATCTTCCTCAGCTACTCTTACCACCGTCGGTATGTTTCTCCCCTCCATCCTTATGACCAATTTTTTCTCCTCATTCAATTTCACTCAATTGCTCTTTGCTTCCATCTCATTGGACGTTTTTCTGAATTTGCAGCTCCAAAGAGAAAACAACCCCCCCATACCCAGAGGAGAATCCGACAGTTTTTGCCCCACGGAGCAGACCCATTTCGCCAACTCAAAAGGCGAGGGCGAATCAATCTCTGAAGGTGGAGGTTCCAACGCCAAGCACCGAGAAAAGCTTGGTGGGATTTGCCATGGAAAATGGCGATTTGGCCAGCAAGTCACTTATTCATGGTCACCAAAACCCCAGCTCCAAAGTGAATTAGCGCCAAACAGTTGGAAATCGCTACCGGAACGTGGTCGGAAAACTTGTTGGAGTCTAACTATAGGTACTTCAACCCTTGTAGCTCCCAAAAACTCTCCGGAATCGTACCTTCGAGAGAGTTAATTCAAAAAATTGGCGAGCTCTAACAATGACGACAATGCAGACAAGTTGGCCAGAATGTCATCGGAGAAAGAGTTAGAACTCAAATCAAGAACCCTAAGTTTGCGGGGAAAAGATCTCAAAATATTGCCAAAAAAGGAGTTGTTGGCGACATTGAAGATGTCAAGGGAGGTAAGGTTAGAAAGAGAAGATGAGAGATTGAGCCGGGAAAAGAGTTGGACAATAAGAGGAGGAGTTGGAGGTTAGGGAGTGTAGAGAGAGAAAGAGGGAGGGTTCCATTGAAGGAGTTGGAGCGGAGACTGAGACGACAGAGAAACTTGAGGTTCTTATCTATATATTATGAAGTCTTCTTACATATTTTGCTCTACATCTTGTATGATACAGGTCAGTCTCAAAACACTACGAGCTATTGTAAGAGAGCAGAAGATGAAACAGGGGAGGATCAATGGAGAAGAGGAAGAGGAAAGGAATTGGAAAATTAGGGATAGAAATTAGGTTTACCTGCTGTAACAAGTTAAAATGAAGGTATAGAGATATTTTTGATTAATTATAAAAATTAAGTGACAATTTTAACAATTTTTAAAATACAGCAACAATTTTAATTAATTTGGGAACTTAGCTTTTTTATCCCAGCACTCCCTATAACGCGTATTATTGTCCTAAAGAGAATTTACAACACTATTCATTACTTGAGGAAATAAATATTTTAATAAACATTTTCATCTTCGTCGCCCTCTTTTCAACTTCCCCACTTCGGCTTTTTTTCTCTTCGCCCCCCCCCCCCATCCCAAACAACGCACAGAAGAGAGACAGAGATACAGGAGCATAATAAAAACTTGTAGAGTGTGTTGTTCATTTCATGGCGTCTGTTCTGCTTTTAGTCATTGTATTCGTGCTTGATCTGATTGCTTTTGCTCTTGCTGTTGCTGCTGAACAGACAAGGAGTTCTGTAAGTTTTTCCACCTTACCCTTTAATTTCCTTTTCTTAGAAAATAAAATTCGCCCAAAATGCAAAAATTGATTTCTGGAAAATATTTTGCTCTCCTGTGGCTGTTTTGATTTGTGCGTTGGGTCTCTAAGGGGTGGGAGAGATGCTTTTCATCCTTCTTTGAGATTAGACAATCAAATTCTGTCTTTTGTTGGTCAAAATTCCTCCCTCTGTTCTGGGCAACTTTCTTTCTTGTTAGAAGTTGTGACTTTAGGGCGTCTACTCGATCTGAGTACATCCAGTCAATCTGGATTATCTAGCAATGTTGATTTGCTCTCATGGATCTGCGCTTCAAATGTTAAAGAGTTTATCTCTCTACACTTTGACTGACAATTGTATGCTCTAGAGAACATATTCTAAGAAATTGGATCTTCATCAAGTGAGGTTTGACTTGATTTGTTTGGCTTTTGGATATGACTTTGAATTGGATATAGCTTGTTTGGGGTGATAAGATATGTTAGAGAAATTCTGCCCCATTTGCACGAATTAGACAGCACTAGGCTGCTTCTGGTTTGGTGATGTTTGAAATTTAGATTTATTGAAGCTTCATGTCGTTCAGCTGTTCCTGGGAACTTGAATTGAGCCAAGTCAGAGGACTTTTCGGACTATGGGAGCTGTAATCCTTTTTACATAATACATCAATTTGTTCAATTACTTTGTATTCCAACAGCGAAAGATGTGTCTTTATTTATTATTTGGTAAATATGGTGTGCAAAGCTTGAGTGTGCATCCAAGGGTTGGCATCATCTAATTTCAGTCATGGTCAACCATAGTAAGGTGTGAGAGGATGTGATAGAATCAATGCTACTGGTTTTAGGTTCGTCATTTTGTGAGCAGTTGTTTTAATTGTCACTTTAGCTTATTCCTATATCTTCTTGAATTTTATTTCTTTTTTTTACATGCATGGTCTTTTCAACTTATGATCATCCCGCCCACTCCAAGTGCTCTCTTTGTGGGTCTCCTAACAATTGCGGCTTGACCAGTTTTGACTTTTGACTGATTAGGGTGGCTCTGCGTATCCTTAGGTCTGTGCTGTACCTTCGGCATAATCCGTATTGGCATGAAGTCTATTTGATGTGAGCCTCATTTGAATCACTCGAATGTCATCAAATATTCATGCACTCTGTAGTTTTACATTGATTCTTTTTGGTAAAGCAAAGATTTTGAGTGAAATAGCCTTGGAAGTTGTTCTGAGCATTGAATTGTAAGGTTCTAACAATTTGACTGTGAAATGTCTTGGTCAAGGTGCAACTACTAGGAGGCAGCCAGATTGAGTGTTGATGTTCGCTAATCTTCTTTAGAAAATCCACTTTGCCAAATGTAGTTGATATGTGATCAATTTCCTCAATTAAGTGTCGAAAATATTGCATTTATGCTCTTTATTATATGTGCATTGCTTTCAATTCAACCCAATTAATCTATTTTCTTGAAGCTTAGAGATTACATACCCTACAACTTTATTTCCATTAACTTGTCACTTCATTTTTTACACCATGTGGGATCAATGACCTAAAATATACTTCCAGGATGTGTTTATCCTATTATGCTTTTGAATTGCCTCATCCAAATGGATATAACGGAACAGTAGCATAAAATCTGGTCCACTTGCCATTTCTTGGACATTTCAGGGTTTCATGTTCTTTAACGTGTAAAACTCTAAATACAATTTATTATCTTTCCATTCACTTACAGAATTGGTGGTGGTGGGCTGGTGGCTGGGGAGGGGTGGGGTGGGGTGGGGGGGGGGGGGTGGATGTCCCAATTTTGAAAATGCAACAAGGAGGCTTATGATCCCCTCTTATTTGTAAAACACAATAAACTTGAGTTGTGAGTTTCCTTGCTGACAACACTGTCTTCCATTGGAAGCAACTATGTGCTATTTAAGTTCTCCAAACCAAAAAGCATTGATACTTTGGCCCTAACAAAACTGACTTCTCATGGATCACTGTTTTACATTTGTCTTAAAACATTTGTTGGAACTTTTCTGACCTTTGTTTTGTGCAGGCCACAGTCATCAATACAGGGACAGCGTTGTATTGTCAGTATGATTCGGATGTAGCAACAGGCTTAGGGGCAGGGGCATTTGTGCTGCTCTTGGTCAGCCAATTTCTTGTAGTGTTTGCAAGCCGATGCCTATGCTGTGGTAGAAGTCTAAGACGTAGCAGTTCCAGGGCCTGGGCTATCACCCTATTCATGGCTTGCTGGTATGTATTTTTGCTCAGTCCATGGTCTTGCAGATGCTTGTGCTTCTCTTCATTTTTTCATCTAAGGAAAATGGAATTGATTACCTTATTGAAATTTAAGAGCTATTAACCACGAGTGTGTCAGCCTCCCGAATTTCAGGAGTATACTGAAGATTTTGCTGTTAGCAAAAATTCCGACAAATTAAACAAAGAGAGAATTATGAATTATGATGGATCTCTGTTTCTAGTATTACATCTGTGACATAGCCTTTCATAAGTTATAGGACGACCCATTCCTTTGCGGGTTTGGTTTAGTATTTGATCCGTGGATATGACTCTTATGACAGCTATTGAACTGTGAATGTGAATCAAAATATTAGCATCATGTTAGTTCAGAGACCAATTTGGCTTCGATACATATATCTGTTGTATGTCATGCTTTTAAAATTTTTGAAGAGCTCATTCCCAACAAGGTGGCTTATCCTATGTGCACTAGTCTTTTTAACCCTGGGTGAATACTGCAGGTCTGCAAAACAGTGCTGAGGCTTGTGGTATTTTACTTCTAATGCTAATTAATATAAGTTTTATGATAGAATTCCAAAATTTAACTCAAAGCCTCGAAAGGTTGGTGAACACCTAAGTTACCCTGCTCCAGCCTCCAGCCTGCGATATCGTCAATTCAGGACTCATCTATGATACCTGCAAGCTATGTTACCTGGACTCGGGACACGGGTGTCCGACACGGACACGGATCCAAGGGTCCGACATGGCATCCCTAAAAATTAAGGACACGGGGACATGGTATCCAAGGGTCCGACACGGCAGGAGAAACACGACCCCTTAGTTACATAACATATTTAATTATATTAAAAGTGAAATATTATGTATTATTTTTTTTAGAGGCATCCTTAAATTGAACCCAAAAGGATACTTTAATTTAAATTGACTTGGCCCATACATTCAGCCCAATTATTAAAAAGCCCAAAAAAATTACAGCAGAAATTATCCAAAAAAACCCTAGGCCATGTGGGCCCCCCTCTTTCTCTCTCATCTCTCCAAAAAAACACAGAATGGTACGCACTACGCAGCATCTGCTCCCTCTCTCTCCTCTCTCCCACCTCTCACCGGCAACCAGAAACCGGCGACTTCTGACCGGAAAAAACCTGCTGGTGGGGTCGCGCCATCCATTCGACCAAAAGCCCCCCACTACCACCCCGAACACCCACCAATTGGTTGTCCAATTGTTCGATCTAGGGTTTGTCAGTGGTTAGGGTTTGTTCATGGCCGTGTCCCGCGATTCCGGCCAGGTCCGCCACGGGTCCCGTGTCAGGATCCGTGTCGTGTCGTGTCGACCCTGGTACGGCACCCCCAGTAGCCGAGTCCAGGTAACGTAGCCTGCAAGTTGCATTCAAATTGTCATGCTTTTCCTTACCTTGGTGAAGCTTGTTTCTGGGGATTCTTCTTTGATTTCTAAGCCAAGCCTTATATAAAACTCCTGAATGCAAAGTCTAATTCCCACCCAGAAAAGGGAAAACAGCATAGAAAGTCCTAAAACTACCAAATGCTCCTAATAACCCAACCTGAACATTGTCTACTTTAGTTCTCATGAGGAAATTGTTGTCTTTTGTGATGGTGCAGGGTGGAATTCTTCATTGCTGAGGTTTGTCTGCTTTCGGGTACAGTTCAGAATGCATATCATACCAAGTTCAAAAGTAGCTTGAGTAAAGAGTCTTGCCGGACTCTACGGAAGGGTGTTTTTGGGACAGGAGCCGCATTCATTCTTTTCACTGGTATAATCTCTGAGCTTTATTATGTCAGCTACTCCAAGGCCAACAACTTGGGTCCCTCGTACCATGAAGATGCGGGTGTAACGATGGGTATTCTGTAGCTTGTTTCTCGACTTTTTGTAGACAAATATTGTTGCCAATCTTTTATGGGTTATACTCATGGTCCGACATTTGTTAGTTTGAGATCGATCTCTTCACTCCAATGTAGAGTTTAGCATATGTGTGTATGATATAATTCATTGCCCTTGCTCCCCCCTTTTCAAGTTGACAACTACACATACGTTTATTATTCTCCATTCATGTAATACTACATGCCTAATAGTCCAACATGGAATTGTTTCATTGCTCATGCTTATCTTGTTTTGCATATGTTTTGTGGTTACTTCAGAGTTCTGCTTGGTGAATTCAGGCTTGATTTCCATGCTTGCATGCCGGTTTGAGCACTGAAGGGGTTAAATTGACATATTTTCCCTTCGCAATAATACCTCAAAGGCCTAGTCAGCTGGACTGTTGGATTAGCTTCATTTCTAGTTGGTGAAGTTGAGCTTGGATTCTTTTGAGTTAGAGGGATCGGTTTTCTACCAACATATATTTGTTGTCTGTTGTAGTACTTTTAAGAGTCCAATTCTCATATCCATGGAGAGTTGTGTTTCAAGCACTCAGAACTAACTGGAGTGTTAACGTGAGGTAATTGGACCAAGGTTAGTGGTGGTGATCATGGAAATTACTAACTACAAAAGCAATAAAGGATGTTCAATTTGCAAAATCAATATTCAACAATTAATCAATCCCAACAACCTAACCTACCAATTCTAAACAAACAATTAAGAATGATCGGTTGCACTATTAAAGCTCGCCGAAGCCCACTCTTGAGGATCAATGGCTAATCCACCTATTCTACGCTTATTCTTATGGAGTTAGTTTAATCAAACTACAAGAATAACAATCCTAAACCTAGAATTCGATTATTCTCTTCTCAAAAGCCCTGACTATTTTCCCTATCCATACTAGCAAATTGATCTCACATCCCAACATAAATCAATTGTCTAAAAATACATATAAAAACTTTCGAGCATTTCATCAAACGTGGGGTGGGCATGAGAAAACCTCTAATTACAAGCATGAATTTGGATATATTAGGCCTAAAAAAGATTAACTCGTCATCAAATACATCAATCACAACCCAAACAACACAAAACGAACAACTAATTAACATATTAAAGTAAGTAGAGAGAAACAAAACTAATTAATCTAATAAATAAGTGTATGAGCATAGAAATATAAAGAGAAATAGATAGAAAAACTTAGTTTGAATTGGAATTCAAGAACAAAGTTGATGAATTCTTGAACAAAAAATAACCTAACCTAACTATTTTGGAAGACATCTAATCTTAGAGCAAGAGAGGCTTAGGGAGGAAACCTCCCTTCAAACCTAGAGAGAAATTGAAAAAAGAACGTACCTGAAAAACTCCATGTTTCTAATTAAAATAATTCTGTAAAATTGAAATTGCAGTCTGGCATGACCGTGCCAGCTTGGCACAGGCAGGTGTGTCAGGTTGAAAGATCTTATTTTTATTCTAATATCTTGGCGTAGTAGTGTTGGCCGATACAATTGCTTGAACCGACTTCCTTTAACTTCTTTTGTTGCTTATATCCAATATTTTTCCTCTATTGCCATCATCATTTGCATTTGACACCCATAAACTTCATAAAATTTGTGTCAAAATGGCCTAAAAATAAAATAATTAAATAAACTAGTCACAATTAGCAAAGATGGGCATAAGCAATATCAAATTTATACTAAAATGACTTAGATATGTTTGGAAAGAAAATAAAAAATGAGGTAAAAAGTAGTAAAACCGAGGTTTAACAACCCCCCATGCTTAACCCTTACTTGTCCCCAAGCAAGACTAATTATGAAGTATCAGAAGTGACCTCTGATAGTCATGGGCTCGACATGGAAATCTTGGGGAACAGGCCACCGAGGTTACGATCGTGACCACCTTTTAGAAAGGAAGGTCACGGGCGCCTTTGGGACGTCGTGGGAGTGGCTTGTGAAAACCATAAGAGGTCACGGGTGTGAGTAACCGAGTCACAGTCGTGACGCATCGAAGGAAATCGTCCAAATTGTGAAAAACATGGCTAAGGCATGGAAGGCCTAGAACAAGGTCATGATCCGTGACCAGCGAGGTCACACCCATGACTCCTATCTAGAGCCCAAGCCTCAAGACCTCCAAACAAGCTTGAGCACAAGAAAGGTTCAGGGTCGTGACAATTGAAGTTATGCCCGTGACCTCTGTCTGTCCTCCAAGACCTTGTTCTCCTAAGACTCCTAAAACGACAAACACTTTAATCTCTCCTTTATTCTTTCCGAGGTAGGAAAAACGCCCCCTTAGAAAGGCTCTTGGCATATCCAAATTAAAGGAAGGTTGTAAATGTCCTTCCCGAGTCCGAGTCAAAGGTGAATTGCAGCTCCACAGGACCCGGGAGGCAAGTCGTCTCACCCTCATGCGCAGGTTGGAGTATAAGCCTCGATCCACTTCAGTTCCTCTTTATATATTGATCATATTATGCATTATTATTGCTTCTTTTAGTTAATCTTCATTAAAATCATAAAAAATAGAGTGGTTTGTTTGAATGATTTCTACTTGGTTTGTTGGCTGATTTTAGTTGATGGTTGTTCCTTAAGCTATTAATCTTCATAATTAATTAATCTCTAATCCCACATGGATCAAAAGAGGGAACGAGAGAGCTAGGGGTAGTGAGAGATAAATTGAGAAGAAAATAATGATATTTTCATCTTATCACATGTTTCACCGAATTCCAACAAACAATGTTCAACAGTCACCCCCAACTAGTTTTTAAAAATATAGGTAATCCACAGCAGGAAAAAAAAGCCCATGCCAGATAAATTTTAGAAACTATCTTTACAAAAACTATTCTTGAACTCCTTACAAGTAGACTTAAATTAAAAGTTGAATTATTTCTTCAATATAGTGATGAATTTTTATTAGCAATCAGAGTAATAAGTTCTATCAACACTACAAAACCTCAACCATATTATATATTAAGTTTGCCATAAATTTTCTGATGGGAGACCTATAAGAAATATCTTACCTATTTTAAATTTCATAATACTATACATTTAATATTACTTCAATTTCTAATATAGAGTTCCAATCAATAATAACTCTTTTCATGATTAAATCAACCGATCAAATCATATATATTTATATCTCATAACTAAGGAGGCACAAGCCTTGGAAGCACTCGTAACAAGAAAAAAAAATAGGACTAGCAATGGAGTAATGCAACCTGGATAAATCCCCTTGACATGATGTAACAACCCAAGAAAAACCTCCCCTTAATACGTGTTAATTAACCTGATTAAGCAAGATTAAAAATTAACTCACCAAATAAATAAAGTGCATGCTCCTTTATTTTATTAACCTGTGTATGTTTTGTATGACTTGTACAGCGCAACGATCGGCTATGTGTCTCTTTAAGTTAAATTCTCTTCGAGTTCTTCCGTAGAATTTCAAGATGTCTCAGTTCGATTACTATTTCTGGGTACCGGGATCTTTAAATTTTTTTAGGATTCTCTTTTACTGAGGAATTAAGGGATAAGTATAAGAATTTAGGAGATGGGTTATATTTATTTTTGGGTTACCATGAGTATTTTACGGTTATAAAAATTTAGGTAATTTGAGAATTTGGGAGTTATGTATATGAAAGGAGGGAGTTAAGTGATAAAAGAAAAATTGGGGTTTTTTTTTGGGCCATTCGGTCGGTCCAAGGGAAGAGAGGGGGGAGAGTTGGACCCCTTTTTATTTTCTTGAATATATTGATTAGGAGGGAGTTGGGTTATATGGATTCAAAAACATTTCTCACTCTCAATCTCCCTTGACTCTTTGGCTCCCCTCACCTCACATCACCCCCTCCCTCTCCCTGCTCAACCACTGCCAACGGGCCACCGGCCACGGTCGACGACGTCGGCGCCCACGCCGCACCACCACCACCATATCATCTTCATCATTCTTCATCCTTCATTCTCTTGCAAGTGTAATTCTCTCCCTCTTGCTCCTCTTTCTTTTTCCAAATAAATCTTGGTTTGATTATGAATTTGGGTGGATTTTATGATGTTTCCAGAGATGTTTGTGAGGCTCTAGTAATTATCCAAAGAAAGGTGAAGGATTCAAGTTCAAAGGAAGAGATTTGGGTGAGTTTTGATAATCCCTTGTTGTCTTAGTTTGTATTAAGTGAATTCCTTGTAAATAATGAGCATGCATGTGAATTTGAAGTGTAATTTTCTGTGAAAGCATGGAAAAGTTGTTGATTCGAAGTGCATGTTTATAGATTATCTATAAAATGAGAAGAATGAAAGTTTTGTGGTAGTGCATGTAGAGGTTGGTGTTAGATTGGGAAAAATAGTTGTTGTAGTGAGATTGCATGAACTTAAAATGGTCTTAATTGGTGATTTTCTGGACTTTTCAAGGCTGAATATTGTATTTGTGAGTATCGAGTTATGTTGCGAGAAGGATTTAGGCTAAAACACCAAGATTTAAGTGTGCATATATGTTGGTGGATTTCAAGTAGGAGGAATACAATCTGGTTGGTATTTGGTTTTTTAGAAAATAGGGACGTGATTCTGGGTAATTTTATGGCATGGTTGGATAGATAAAAGTGTTAGCTAACACTCGGTTTTTATGTTTCGTCGTTTCGATCGGTATATTAGGATTTATGGCCAAAATCGTAAACTTGCGCGAATCTGAGATTTTCTGACGTCAGTATAAAGTTGAGTGTTTTTCGAGTATGAACATGAATGTTTTAGAGGACATTCTGAGCTTTCCAGAATGGTATGGTAGGCATCCATAAGACATCAAGAGAGAGAGTTATGAGCTTCTAATTGGAGGACAAGAAAATCTGGAACTTTCAGAAGTTATGTTGATAGGGCTGCCTTTGTTCTAGGCTGAATTTCTACCTCTTCCCTATCTTAAATCAATTAGTGATGAAAATAAAAGTTGGATTACGAATCACAAGCTTTCCATGGACAGCTTATAGGCCTCAAACCGATTAGTGTAACTCAAGTTATGGCTTTCCGAAAAAGGCTAGTTGACACTTGTAAGTTCTAGGCAGATTAGGTGATTGAGTATTTTGACCCTTCTGACCATGTTTATAGGCTTTGGGGTGAACTGTAAAGTTGTAGAGGATGTTTTAAGCTTTCCAAAAAGTTCTCTTATGCGTGAATATGATGTCTGTAGTGATAGTTGTGATCCTTTCATTTCAAGTTTGGAAATTAAATTTCTAATTCAAGCCGGTTGTTTTATTCAAAGATATCCATTCTTTCTCCTTTTTAGATAGGGGTCTAATTCCAAATTTCTTCTTTTTTCCAAGTCCCTCCAAGTGGTTGTTGTCCTCCCGTTGTTCAAGTCCCTGCTCGTTCTGTTGTGTTTTCTCAAGTTTCAGGTACGTGTACTACTTGGTTTTATGAAATTTATGTACTTAATTAATTATTCTCGTTATATTTTGAGCGTGTGCTAAAATGGTTCTCATGTATACTTTTATACCAAGGACGTATATATATATATATATATATATATATATATATATATATATATATATATATATATATAGGGAATGGATCACATAAGCATGTACTTTATATAAGCATGTGAGCATCAAAGCATTTCTGGCGGACATAAAGTATTATTTTCATGGACATCAAATATGAATGGTGGACATGAAGTTGGATATTTGATGTTCATGAAAACAATACTTGATGTCCGTCAGAAATGCTTTGATGCTCACATGCTCATATAAGGTTCATGCTCATGTGATCCATATGATTCAGAAAAAATATATGTGATATATTAAATAAACGGGCAACTAGGGAGAGTTATGATGGGATACAACTTACAAGCAATGGCATGAATGGCCCCCATCAAAGCACAACTGCAAAGATCAAAATTGGGCATATATATATATATATATATATATATATATATATAAAAGAAGAAAGGACATCCAGTATATATATATATACACGTTTTTTTTTTGCGTGTGTGGGGTCGCTTAGCTAATTAGCTTTACAGATGTGGTTTTATGATAAAACATGCAACTTGACTTAAAGATTGGAGATCCACAATGCACAGAGATTTTCAATTCGTTAAAGAAATGAGAAAAGACTTGAAAGAAATTTTGTTCATATAAAAAAAGATGGGGTTGGGATGAGAAGAATGATGCTGATTGCTGCAAACTAGTGGCTATCAAACTGAAAAATAGTTGAATAAGGTATTTTAGTCACCCAAATATCCAAAAACAAAAACAGGGATAATGTCCACAAGAATCTTCCATCACATCTACGAAACTATGATTGTCATAGAGGCTCATAGCTGGACCGACCCCAATTTTCATTTACTTATTCATCTGGTATATCTATCACAAACAGCATAATGCATTCCATCATGAGTATGTCTAACTAACTTAACATAGATCGCCATATATTATGTTCCTCTTCAGTTTGGTAGTAGTAATCTAAATGTGTACATGAATAAGAATGCGATTACCGTTTATTCGTTTGTGGTTGTATTATATGTTGTATGTTGTTATGAAGGTCATGTTCATTTTTGACGTGGAATAGAGAATGAGCGGGATAGAGTGAAAAATATGGGACAAAGTGGGAATGATATTATAGTATTTAGAAATGTAAGTCATATTAATTATATCATTTTAAAATATGATTTAAAGATAACTAGACTTCCACCAAGTCCCTCAAAGAACCTTTTCTACATGAACAACTCTACTCAAACTTGTCCTTACTCCCTTGGACCATTCAACCTGCCATCTTGAATTTCCAAGGAACCGCTTGCTTTGGAAATACAACCTTGTAACGGTTAATTATAAAGATTTGTTCCCTTCCTAAGTACTAAGACTCTCTTGTAACCCCAACTCTCAGATAACTTCGAATCCTCGTTTCTCAAATACAACCTTGCTCAAGATTACAACCCAACACTCACTCAGATTTTCTCTCAATGCACAATCACCTCAAATTATGGCTATTTGACGAACCAAACATAACGCTCCAGAATAGCAAGATAGAGGCGCAAGTTTGTACCTATTACAGTCACAGTTTGGCTAGCTTTTCACAATATATTTCCTAGGTGTTTAACTAATTAGAGCCATTATTATTAACAAAATAGCAAAACCTTTACATAGTTAATGAATATGTAAATGTAGAAAAATAATTGATTTGGTTTAGGATGAGGAAATTGTGTCTCCGTGTTCTTTCCCCCCACCTCAAATATATTTCATAACAGCTCCAAATATTAATCAGTTAATATTTTCCATTACTTCTGCAATTAATCAATCTTCTAACGACCTTGGATACCACATTTTTTGAACTTGTCCTCACAACAGAGATCATACTCAATGTTCATTTGATTGTGTGCACTTCAAGATATATCAAATCATAGTTTGCTTAAATAATTGCTTTTACAATGAATCTAGTAAAAACAACTTCACTACTTAACTCATGAATCACACTAGACTCATACCATGTAAAGGTAAACAATTTCCCTGACTAACCCTAACATGGGCTTCTATGCTACTAACCTTTACAACATTCCATGTAACGTATATAACATGCAACACTTTATCAGCCTATTGTTTAACGTTTTCCTAACGAACTAAGACAACGGTGGCTATGACTTCAGGAATTGGGGCCCTAATATTCAAGTTCGGTCTTTGGTTTCAAAGAAGGTTCTAAAAACTAAGCTTAGGTATGGTTTTAAGTAAGGATTAATCAAATAGGGGAAAAAACAAGGGCTCGGGGGTAGTACCGGGCCAACCTAGTGAACTAAACGCGGATTTCGTGGTTTTAGAAGCAATTGGTATTCGATGATCAGATGTGAGGATTGCACGGATAAGCTAGCATCATTTTCCCTCTCCCGAGTGGTAAATTGATGCATACTTCCCAAGCTTTGTCATCATGTCTGTGTATGACAGTCCTTGATAGTATTAGAGCGTAATCATAACTGATCGGTTCAAAAATCCCTCTTGCCAGAGTTAGGATTGGGAACCAATCATTCCGCCCTGATTCACAATTCGATGTTTTGGGGAGGATTCATAACCTCTCGGCACCAAAATCCCCCAATCATCGAATGGAAACCTAGGGTAGAATACCTAATTACCTCATTAGTCACCCTAATTCCACTAATCCATACCTGATCCCCCATTAGGGACCCTAATTACCCTCTAACCCTAAGAAACTTAGATACTCATACTCATGATAGATATAAACTTAGAAATCAAAATAAGGTTTAACCTAATTCTACGACAATAATCAAACACTAGCATAAAAGCAATAATCAAGGTAATTAAAAGCATAAACTGGCACAAATTCAATAATTAAAACATATAAATCAGAGAAAGGGAAGTACTACTCACCAATTTATGGTTTCAATGGCATAGAAGGGAAAAAAGATCTCAAATTGCAACAAAGAATACCAACTCTTCAATAGAATCAGCAAAAATTTGCATTCATCTCAATAGAGAAGTGTTTAACAACTCTTGATTATGATTAAGGAAACCTAAAAACTTCAAAACTCAAAAGTATAAACTCTCTAAAGGCTAGTTGCTGTCGAAAACCAAAAAAAAAATACAATATATACTTGGGGGAAAAAGGGCCAAAATGAAGTTGTTTTTCCCTGAAATAAGTCGGCAGAACTGGGGTGTCACAGGCGTCACATGGTCGTCTGTCATGAGCGTGACACCTGAAGACTTCCGAAGAATCATCTTGGTTCGCCTCCCTCACGGGTGTGACATGTGGATGTCACGGTCGTGAGGTGTCTTCTGGTTTGAAGTTTCTCTGATGTCATGGTCGTGACAAGGTATGTCACAACTGTGAGGCCTGAAATTGTATTTGAGCTCCGACTCCCTCATAGGCATGACATGTGGAGGTCACGGCCATGAGGGGCTTCCTGTTTGGACTTCTCCTGGACGTCATGACCGTGAAACCCATGGTCACGACCGTGAGGCTGCTTTTCCACAAACTCAGAATTCCTCAGCTTCTCATGTGTCACGACCGTGAGATTCACTGACACGACCGTGACACCCATTCTGTCCAGGGACATAGTTTCCATGATTTTGCTGCCAAGGGAGGTTGAGGCCACGGTCGTGAGGTCTTGTGTCATGGTCTCTGTTGGTGGCCCTTGTTTTCTTAACTTTTCCCGGGACTAAGGCTCGGGTTTACTTAGGATTCACATTGGGGTCCTGACCCTTCTTCAGATAGGTCCAGTTTTTGCCTCTTTTCGCGCACTTTTCCTCCACAAGTACATAATTGGTCAAGAAACCTACAAAGGAAGAAAAATAATATAAAAACACTATTACTTATACACGAAACCGAGGAAAATGCCAAGGAAAAAAGACACATTTAGGCTCAAAACTGAGCCTAAACACCTATACAACTTCTCCTACAACATTCTTAACCCTTTCACCAACCCCATCCCTATCCTTGTAACCAACTGCAACTGCAACCTGACTATATCAGCCACAACCTCAATCCCATCAACACTAACCCCTGGCGCAGAACTCGATGAAAAGCCCTCCTATGATAGAAGTTATCATAATGACAGTGTTTGGTCTAGCTAAAGGAGTATTTCACATGACGGAAAGTAGCTCATCATACTAGGTGATGGCAAGTGAGTTTCTTAACCATTACTTATAACTACTAACATTATTAATTTAAATGTATTTGGTATTTAGGGAGCCTAACATAATTTTTGTTTTCATGTGCAACTAGATTTTTGTCATATAATGCACATGCCGACAATGCTGCGAGCCTGCGATGAAGTGTGTGAAGAAGCATTTCAACATTCCGTGGGCTACTTGAGACACCGCCCTCGACAATCAAAGGGACCTATGGTTATATGAGTTTAGAGTAAACACATTTATCTTTCCACTTACTTTATGTTGTTCAAGTTAACTACAATTGGCACTATGGATGTTGTTAGTTATTGTTCTTCGGTGTGTTGCCATAGAGATTTCATTTTAAGTTACTCAACTTTGCTGGCATGGTTAGCGATGGTTTATGTTAATTAGTTGTAATATTCGATGTGTGACTGTGCCACTTTGTTGTTTGTTTTTCCAGCGTGTAGCCATTGTGTTTATATATACGTACATGACATGAGCGTAGGTAACTATCGAATTATAGAGGAAACTTTGTCGAAATTTTCATAGGTTCTTCATAATTCATGAGATGCATATCATATTCTTTTTTTTTCCATCTTTGCAAAAATACTCTTTAATTTGATTCGCAACCCGAGGATGCAATCAAGAAGATATTCATGGATAGTTGTAGAGTCCAATTTCCTCAATTTATATATCGTTGGAGAATGAATCGGAAAAAGGCCAAATGGATGAGCGTGATTGTGTTTGGGGAGTTGGAAAGATTTGGATAGTGAAAGGTACATTCGACGCAACAATAGAAACCATGCCAACAGGATGATGAAGAAACCCCTGGGTGAAAAGACACATCCTTCATATACTTTCACTGAAGCTCATTGGAAATTGGAGGTAATTCCCTAAGTCCTCTTAATTTTACGTACATTCCCACAGTATAATTAATATATATAAATTAAAACTTCATTCGTTGCAGGCCAAGTAGGGAATATGAGTCAAGGAGTTACCCTAAACTGATTGCTACCAACATGCTCATAAAAAAAGGGAGCCTTAGATCGACGAAAGATTCCAAACTGCAACTGTGAGCTTCTGTAACATCAAACAATAACTTCACGAAATACACTTCCTTTAATTTTTTTTTCTTTACCTATCAAGGATGAGTTACAACAATTGAAAAACAAGGAGGGGGAGTTCGATGCAATTATTTGTTGGGCAGTTCGCAAAAGAATCTTCCAATCAGCTTGTACTGTCTTGAAAAACAACCACGTTCTGTCCAAAATCCTGTCTTGGCCATCTCTTTCAAGTCATTGTACTGGGATTTCACCCGAACCCCGTCACCATATAATTCAACAACTCGGGACGACCCAGTATTGTCCCGGGGCCTCCAGGGTCGGTGGCACAAGCAAGCCTTCTTAGAAGGCCTCGGAGCCCAGCCAACGGATGGTCGAAACTACCCTTTTGTTTCCGGATTTCACCGGGAATTGTACCTAAAGATTCATTGTGGTGGAAGCGGCTCGCTTGGCAAATGTCACGATGGACAAGAACGGAACTCGGGACTCTTCACTTGGATGACAACTAAGCGGTATATGTCAACTACTTCACACATTTTGTTGGTCCACTATTAAACCTTTTTTTTTTAATTAAGCTTGAGTTTATTTTGTTTGATTACAAATCGTACATTTGTGATGATGCTTGTACTACATTTTAGTTTAATTGGAATTGCATTTAACATTTAACATTTAACATTGAATGTGTGTATGTATATATATGTATGTCTTTGTGTGTACACATATCTTTTCAAACAAAAAATGTATGTTGATAAATTTCTACATATATACTCATATAATTATATATATATATATATATATTCATGAAATTATACAATGAGAGTATAAAATCATGGTAACTTGGGAGTATAATCCAATTTTGAAACAATTTGATGCAGACCTCTATAACCGGAAGTTAGAGGAACACCTTTTCAAGATTCATTATGACAGTTAAAATCCAAAAACAACATTGTCAACTGATGGACATAATTAACCTCAAGTCATGAAATTCAAAAGAACCCATTTTCCCAGAAAAAAAAAAGTTAAAAAGAAACAAATTTCATATGAACACATACTAATCTAACCTGTGATGATATATATTTGTCAAGACTATATAATAAACACCCCTCCCTTTTTTTCTATTATTTTTGCGTTGGTGGGGTTATTCAGCAGCAGTGAGGGACATCAGGGCTTAATTTCTGCATCTTCCCATGGTAATGCAAGATCAGCTTCGACAGACACAAACTTATCAAAATCATCCCAACCCCAATTGCTTGTGAAATCCATGGCTTCATCGCTCGTAGGGATCTCCCATGGCTGGTGATGGTCGCTATTGGAGCTGCTGCTCAGGCTTGTATTGAGGCTGTTCATCCCTGTTTCCTCGAACCCATTTACATTTACTTCCCCTATATAATTGCACAAATTTGGTGATTGATTTGACGAGATTGAACATGGGTTGCTCTCGAAAATCCCGAAATTTGAGTAGGCAAATTGTAGGTCTTGATCGTTTGAGAGGAGAGACAGAGTGGAATCCAGAAAATTGGAGCTCTTGCTGCTGAAGACGAAAGAGCTCTCAGGGAGGGGTGTTATGGGATGCCTGCCAAGTGTTTGATAAATTGCTTCTGTGAGAGGGAGTCCAAGCTTTGGGTGTTGGTGGGTTTGTATTGCTGTGCCATGGCCATTAAACCCACTGCTTGTCCCGGCAAATAAACCAGCAGTGGTGCTGGTGGTGTTGGTAGTCTTTGAAGTGGTTTTGTTGGATGTCTTGAGGCGCTTGTTCTTGCTGCCACCTCCCACAGGAACATTCCTCAAGGTGCCCCCTTGTGTCCAATGCCTCTTACATGTCTTGCAGAAATACCTGGGCTGTGACTTGTTGTAGTTGTTGTAATAGCAAAACTTGGTGTTGGTTGAATCACATCTGGGGCACTTCAGTGCCTCAGATTGTGACTCTTCCTGCTGTAATGGTTGCCTCTTCATTGAAGGAGGCTTTTGAAGCTGATCCAAGTTGACACCCTCCAACAATCCTTGATGATTCCATCCATGCCCATCACTTGAAATAACTTGCTTTGAACTCAAACCCATCTCAACAGAACTTCCTTCCAGGACAAAAACTTTGTGTTATGCCTCCAACTTAGCTGAGAAGAAGCCAATAATGTCTATTATGTATATGTCTTTGATGATGGTTCTGGCCCTTAACAAGTCTGGCCTTTAGATCAGAGTTTGAGAACTTGGAGATGGAAGTTGTGGTTGAAGAAGGTCAAGAAGAGTGTCCAGGTATATATGAAGAGCTTGAAGCCAAAGAGTACTTGAGGGGAGGGAGAGAGGTTTGATGGAAGGAAATGGTTAGGAAGATGAGAAGAAGTGAGCATGCCTAAGACTCTCTCTCTCTCTTTATCTATATCATGTTTTTATCCATCAAAGCCTCCGTAAATGGAATAGTAATATGAAAACAAGCTAGACAAGGGGCAAAATCTATTTTAAGTAGAATAAAAAAATAAAAGCTTTGAGAGTATTGAAGTTTTATTGGTGTAAGTTGACGCATAATTTGTAGGGTGCATCATGGTGTTTCTTGCTAACTTTACAGTTGAGACATGGTGTAGGGACAAGTGGTATGTAATGTGTGATGAGTCCCTCACCCTTGCATAGTTAAAATTTAGGATTTAAATGATCTTTACACAATTTATTTTTTCTACTATAATTACAATTTATAACTTAATTAGGACTAATCGTATGCAGTAAAGTTGATTCCATAATTAAATTCAGGTTAATTGTATGATTGGATAAATTTGAGTAAACTATAATCTATTAATTAAAACAAAACAAATTCAATGAAATATTGTCATGTGTAAACATATAAAAAAAAAACTCATTGGGTTGGAAATTTTTTGTTGGCTCATTTATTTAATGTATTCATTAGATGTGTTAAATATTAATAGTTGTTAATTAATAAAATAATTACTACAAATAATAGCTATCAACCAATAAGTACACAAATGTATCTTCATGGAAAAATGAAGAGACATTGTCATTTAGGCATTCACACTTTACTCTTCTTATTTTTCTTTAATGGTAACCTACTATATTTTATTGATTTATGGTATCAAAATGAATTATCTTTATTAAAATTAAATTAAATAAAAATTACTATTATTCATTATTCATTATTATATGTGTTTAAGAAAAAATTGTAACACATATTTCCTGATCTTTTTATCATATTATTAATAATAATACTTAATTCACTAAATTGAAAAATAAATTATTTGATAATTATTTTCTAATATATCTTCTATATATATGAAAAATAAATATTTCAATTTTAATTAGCTTAAAACACATATTCTTATAAAAAAGAAGTTTAACACATAAGTTTGAATAGTTTAATAATTGACAATCTTCCCATGCATTGCACGGGATATATAGCGCAAGTAAATTATTATAAATATTACTATCTAGGCTCTTTTTCATGAGTCGTCCAAATTTCCGATTCATTGAAAAAATTTTGATCGTTAATATCTCAATTTTTATAATTATTAATTATATGAAATTTTTGTTATTAGATTTGTAATAAAAAATTCTATTAAAAAGATATAATATTATATTTTTTTTATAAAATTTATATGAAAAATTATTAATTAAAAATTAACCTCCAAAAGTCAGGAATAACAAATAAACAGACAGAAGGAGCAATGAGTTAGGATTCTCAATTCACTTAAACTTGGCAATATTTATCTAAAATATCCACACTAAATTTATATTTGGGAATATATCATATGAGCATGGATCTTATATGTGCATGTGTGCATCAAAACATTTCAAACGGACATCAAGTATTGTTTTCATAGACATCAAATATCCAACTTAATGTCCACCATTCATATTTGATGTCCATGAAAATAATACTTGATGTCCGCCAGAAATATTTTGATGCTCATAAGCTCATATAAAGTCCATGCTCATATGATCTATTCCCTTTATATTTACGTTGCGCAAGCCTGCAAAAAAAAGGCTCTTAATAGGTTGACATAATTGTTCGGGTACTGGCATAGTGGGATGTGCACAAGATGTTTTTAATGAACAAAAACATACTTCACTGAAGGGTAATAACTAATTAATAATATAAGTTTGTGATAATATTAGTTAAAAATTTAAATGAACATAATATAAACAAATAACTTCTTATATATTTATAAATTGAGATTGTAAATATATAGATTCTTGGTTTTACGTACAAACGGTTTTTTCAAAAGATTTTTAAATGGTTTTGTGTTCAACTTGTAAATTTTCTTTTTAATCTATTAAAATCACCCTCTTTATCCTTATATATGAAGAAGACTGTTTATATCCAAATCTCTTGAAGACTTGTTTTAACTGAACCATGTTGAAATTTGTTATTCTTAATCTTATAATGCAAATATACACACTTAATGCCCCAAGTTCTTTATTTAGAGGTGGACATTGGGAACCAATTATTGTTATAGGTGTATAGGGGGAAAAATATCTGTAGTTAAAGAACCCCACAATATACAATCTAGGAAAACAGAATTTCCAAATATGAGTACAATTAGATCGAATTACGCCTTTACCTTAAATGGATTTTGGAATCATAAATACTAAATTCAATCACAAAATATAGATTATAAAAAAAGAATGTTTAAAACTAACATATCTTTCTATGTCAACCTAACAATCATTTTCAAATTACAATACAATACAATTTATGTAAGATTTATAGAAAAGCTAGTCGGCTACTTTCTGTTTTTGTTCTGAACCCTAACTAAATGAATAGTCATGACTCATGACGCAGACACTCTTGTGCTAATTAGATCACAATATCGAAATCATATAGATTACCATAGTCTCATTAAGTATAAGTTTCATTCAATATTTTTTTGGGTTCAGATTTTAATAGTACTTCACATTTTTTTATTTGTGTTTTTGGGGCATGAGTGCATCATCATAAAAGATAGTGGTTCTTGGCCCTCTAACTTCGACTCACACTTACCCAGTCACCCTTGAGTTAACCTATTAGCTTCAAAATTATGCATAGTACAAAGGGCAACGTACTATCTACTTGGAGAACATAAGATTTGGGGGAGGTGGATACTTAGTCATGAAGGTGGCCATGTGGGCATCTGACACGTGGACGAAGAAGAACCCTTGATAGTGCCTTGTTTGTTTGGCCACTTTGTTTGGACAGTGAAAAAGCCATGAGGGGGGAATTATAGGGCAACAAGATCTCCATGCAATCCCATGAAGCAAACAGATGAATTTGGAAAAAAAAGAGAATCAAAGGGTCACAAGAGAGGAAAGGGTCGGTGGAGATGACTTAGAGAGAGAAACACCTAGAGAGAGAAAGATGGAGAGATGTTTGTCCAATAGAAGGTGAAAGAGAAGAAAGGGAGGAGGGGACTAGACAGTACTAGGGCAAGGTGGGACCCAATGATTGGTAAAGTGAAAAATCAATGTGTAGTTGGCATCATGTGAACCCTCATGGGGTTGCAAACCTTAATTTTGTTAAGAAATGTGATTAGTGAGGGGGTGTCATTAAGAAATTGTACAAAGCTACATCATTCTAGAGACCATACTAGTCAAATAGTTAATCAAAGCCTTGCTTTGTTTTGAAGCTTTCAATTTATCATGTGTTAACTATATTGTTGGTTAGAATCCATTATGCTGTAGCGATGTTACTTAGAGCCATGTATTATGACATATCCTTGGCCATGGAATCTATGTAATCCTGTGCTGCTTTGATTTGATTTGATTGGTCGATGTTGTTGAGAGTTGGAAAATTTAGCTCCACTACCGGTGGTTTGAGAAATTTATGGAATAGCATGTGAAATTAGGATATCTTGGTAAGTCAGGATTAGAGATGATTTTAGTGTTTATATCAAATTAAAAATTTAATTTGATATAAATATTCGACTTAAATGTCTTTTTGAAATTTGAACGAATTTATGTCGAGTAACTGTAATACTCATTTATTTACTTAAGTCTGACTTTAAAAAAAAAATGAAGGAAGAAGAAATGAATTAAGTGAAACACATGTATTTAAGGGTTAATCAACATAGATTTAGTTTGAATTTTTTTTTTTAAAAAATAACTTGCTAAATAATTGTCTTCTGATTAACGCGGAGCATCTTTGATGAATCATGTGTGTATGTATTTTAGAAATAGAAAGTTAAAGTGGTACACTGGAGACTATAAAAAGACAGAAATGAAAGATATTAAGGCCCCATTCTTTTATCCTGTTGGTTGCTGTGTGGTAATGATGTTGTGCGGTGGAATTTGAAAAAATGTGGTGAGTTGTGGTGAATTGTGGTGAAAGTTGTGGTAGGCGAGGTATATTAAGAGAGAATGTGAAAAGTAGAGGAGGAAAGTGCGGAGAAAGAAAAATGAAAAGATATATTGGTAATGATTGTGGTGTGGTGTGGTGAAATGTGGTGGAAAATTAAAGAGTGGTGCGGTGCTGTGCGATGTGGTATCGCACCGCAATCGACTGCATAAAAGAACGGGGCCTAAGGTACACATGAAATATTTTAATCATTGAATAAGAAATAAAATGAAATAGAATTTAACAGATGAAACATTCAAAAGTTCAAAAAATTTCTATATAAAATCATAACTGCCAAAAAAAAAAGACTTATATGATTTATAGACAATAATCTTTTAATATCTCAATTTATGGGAGTAAAATTTTTTACTTTTAAGGAAACTTGAGGGACAATTTAATCCATGCACTAGCTAGAGACAAGTTTCATAATTTACATGTAAACATGTTGTACCAACTAAAAGGAAAATACAATGGCAAGTGACAAATATTTTTCAAATTGGATGACATTTTTTACTTTTTAAGAAAATTGAATTACAACTTTATCCAAACACGCACTCCCTCAAACATATTCAGTTAAATCAGATTTGTGTCCAGACAAGCCAAAGCATCCAAATAGCTAGCGCTGAAAATTCGTTTGTCCAACTCGAATTAAACCTGGCTTGGTCATTAATTTTTTGTCTGAACTTTAAATTCAGACAATTCGGTGTCCGATTCTAAAATCGGGTTTGGGTTTGGGGTAAGGAATTCGGACGTCCGAATTTTGTGTCAAATTCAGGTTTGGATAAATTCGGACAGTATCCGAACACTAAAATTCATTACAAAATATTGGAATTATATATAAATTTAATGTAAATTCGGGTTTGGTAATATTCGGACAAATTTGGGTTCAGACAATTCAGGTTTGAGTTTCGGACATCACAAAATGTCCAAAGTTTAGGTTCGGGAATTTTTTTCGAATGCCTATTATCCAAACCTGATTTTTTTTACCACGGCTACATCCAAAATTCAAATTTGACAGGGTGTGGGCTTGTAAATTTTGTCATCCAAAATTCAAATTTGACAGGGTGTGGGCTTGTAAATTTTCGCTTAATGTCCAAACTAACCGAACCTGAATTGATCTAAGCACGAATTTTTGTCAAGGACAATAAAAAGAAAAAACAGGCGCCCCTTGGTTGCGTTTACTATGCATCCATTGCTGTCTAATACTATTGATTTAAATACGTAAAGAAAATAAAACCGGTAAACTTATAGTAGTTGAAAAACATAATATTATCCAAGTTTCTCGACAAATATTCTTTTCTGATTGTCAGTCAGAAAGAGCTGCTTTCCCTGTCAAACCAGCCGACCAAGATTTCCTTGATCTCAGGCTCAATTTATCATTATATTCCATAATAAATTTTATTATTCTGAGAGGTTGTCTCTAACCCTTCTGTGATTATTAGCTTTGATTAGATTCACCTAATCTAATGAGCATGCCTTCTCAATATATAGATTAATCCATTTATTTATTTTCATATTTAGAAATACATTCTATGGACATGAATTGAAGTACTAGACTGCTACTGCCCATGGCCCTGTTCTTTTATACGGCTGACTGCGGTATGGCGCGGTCTGGTGTGGTGGAATTGTCGCAGGTGTGGTGGAATTGTGATGGATTATGTTGGGTTATTGGTAAGTTGTGGTGAGTTTTGTTTTTATAAATGTAAGTTGTATTGGTAAATATAAAAAAAGTTTATTGTGGTGGGTTGTGATAAATTGTGGTGAATTGGTATGTTATTGTGGGTTGTGGCAAAGTGCGGTGTGTTGCGGCACCGCAGCCAACCAGTTGTATAAAAGAACATGGTCGTAGTTGTGCGTTCATAATAGTGTACTATTCCATCTCAAATTTTCTTTACTCGTTAGAGTTGTATTTTAAATTGTACTCAAATGAAATTAATATTGAAACACTTAAATTTACTTGTTAAAATTTATGACAATTGATGCATATTAAAGTGATAAATATTAAGGAAATGAGGGGGTATATACATATAAGCTCTAATTTTTAAAGGTTCTCTAATGGAGACCTTCTAAAATATTACTAGTAGTTGTTTAACTACCTCCTTAACTAAATTTCAAGCAAGAAAAACTTAAAGGACTTCAAATTTTTTACATGTTCTAAGACAACTGGCCCAATATTGTGTTTAATTTCATTCAAGCTATCAATTTACATTACAATGTCGGGTCATAAAATCTCTCTCTAATAGTGTGCGATTTTTAGAACAATTGCAATGATGAGCCATTTTTTTCCAAATGATGTGAAATTCTTCGATTAGAGTTTCAATTGAGTTACTTAATAAATCTCACACTAATTGAATTACTTGATCAATCACTCAATTGCTTTGTTGTGTCTGTCTCAGTCCTACCTCTTCCGCTGTCTATAGTAGTCTCTCCCTTTCCTTCTCTTGACTTAATCTTTCACCATTGTTCAGTTTACTCTTTCCAATCTAACTTAACTCTTCAACATCCAAGGTAATCTTAATTTCAATTCACTTGTATTTAATTTCAAGCAATTCGCTGTATCTTGAATAAGGTCCATGCGCGCATTTTAATTCTATCGAGTTATATAATTTTCCATAAGTGGAGATGACTATTCTAGGCTGATGCTATATCATCATCTATGGCTTGGTTTGTAATTGTCTGGCTTGGATTCACATGACTTGTCCCTGTTTCTCTTGTATTTCATTTGCTGGCTTTGCTGTCTATAGCCATTTGCTACTGTCATGAACACCCTCTGGTGGGTTTGTTTTGCTGTGTTGCCTCTGTCACTTGTTGACAATTTGTTTGTTGCGTTTATGCGCTTTTGGTTGATTAATAAAAGGGCTCGTTGGCCGCTACTTATAAAAAAAAATATAATAAAAATGTATTCTTAAATTTGGGAATATTCTTTTAATTAAATGTGTAGCTTTTCTAAGTTATATTTATGTGTGTCATCATACGATTTTCTATAACACTGTAGCTACATATAAATTAAAGTATGTATTAGATAGATGAAATTTAAAGCTGGTTAAATTTGAGCCATACTTTTTTTTCATAAATTTCTTCATCAAAGGAAGAATAATTGACCATAGTCTAAGGAATGAAGTAGGTGGTGGGAATTCTGGGGCCCAAGGAGACTCCACTAATTATCCGATCCCATTAGGAAAAAGGAATATTAATAAATAATAATTAAAAGAGATTACCAAATTAAAAATGTATGGGAACTAATTTATCACATGTTTAATTTCGTTTGATTTTTGTCCACTTCATTTACATATGTCTTTATGTTACTTAAATCATAAGCTTTCTTCAAGAGTATAACAACCAACCCACTAATGTTTCCCTCACAAAACTTATGCTTCATTCAACCAAAAACCTTTAAGAAGCTTCAATTCTATTTCCACGATGGTTGATTATTTATCGAGCCTGCTAGTAGCGTTTTCCTAGTGAGCAATATTATAAATAATGACTTTTCTTGTCAACACTTAGACGTACAGTTATTTGCTAATTATAATTGACTATATATAATATAGCAAAATGATAAAATATTTTTTATGTGGTTGAACGATATGCATGCCTAATAGGTGGCTTCTCTTGCTTATGCTTTCTTATAAAGGTGACAAATTTACACATGCATGTATAATATTACAGAATATAAAATATTAAAAAAAAAACACTATAGCTTTGTGATTTTTTACGGTTGTGCTACACATTTATAATTGTAGACAAACAGATGGTAAACACTAAAATGCTTATAATAGTTGATAAACATTGAGGATGTCGAAGAATTTACATCACTACAACTCTCCTGATTCAATAGTAGAAATAGATGATGTGGCGTGAGGGATAAATGAGTTGGGCGGGTGTAAACTCAAATCATTAACTACGGGGCATGGGAAAAACTCACGCCAAAAACTATTATGTAAATTAGAAAAAAGCATGAGATATTGGCGTGAGTTTGGATCTCACGCCAATATATAAATTGGCGTGAAAACCAAACTCACGTTATAAATATCTCACACTTTTTTTTACAGATCCCACAGTCACCCATCAATTAATCGACACCTTATAAAACTCACAGGTAGCGTGAATTTTTAGGTGAAACTCATGCCACCTGATTGAATAATTAATTAATTATTCAAGCAGGTGGCCTGAGTTACACCATAAAAACTCACGCCACCTATGAGTTTTAATTTTATTTTTTTAAAAAAAGGAATTGATCAATTTTAATTAAACCACTCGGTTTATATTGTGTGATTTAATTAAAATTGAGCAATTCAAGTTTTTTCTTAATTATAAAAAAATTAGTTTATTAGAAACATTTTTTGATATATAAATTAAAAAGAAAAATTCTTATAATGTTTTTATTTATATAGGTATCATATAAACCATATGTAATCATATATATATTCAAATAAGTGGATTAAAATTAAGCACTAAAATAACAAAATTAAATAATTAATATACGCAGAAAATATATAATATTAAAAATCTAAAAATCTAAAATATATAATACAACTTTCATGTTAATTTTCGTAATTAGCATCCTAAAATAACTAGCTTTTATATACAATCTTCATCTTGATCAATCTCTACACTTCAATCTTCAATCATCATCTTCATCTTCATCTCCATCTTCGTGATCTTTATCTTCAATTTTAATGGATAGAATTTGGAAGTAGAGAGGGAAATTGTTGAGGGAAAATGTGGGGAGAAGGTGATGAAGAAAAAATGAGGAGGGAAAAAATTGGGAGGGAAACTCGTTCGATGGAACATATATGGAAGTAAAATGTGGCACGAGTTTTTTAAATCTCACGCCAGTTAGCGTGAGAAATAAAAAACTCATGCCACTTCTCAGCCTTTTTTTTCAAATACATAATCAGGTAGCATGAGTTTTCTGTGCAAAACTCACGTCAGTTGACAATTGACGTGGGTTTTTTACAATAAACTCATGCCACCTGATTATATATATTAGAAAAAATAAAAGGCAATTCTGAACTATTTAATGTTATTGTTATTTTTTAGTAGAATTATTATTATTGTTTAAGGTTAATATTTTAATTATTAATATTAATTATTTTATTGTCATTAAACTATTATTATTATTATCATTATTATTATTATTATTATTATTATTATTATTGTTATTGTTGTTGTTGTTGGTATATTTGTATAATAATATTATTATCAGATAATGTTATTATTATTATTATTAATATTATTATCATTGTTACTAGTATTCTTAATTATAATTATTGTTATAATTAACATCTTAATTAATATATATTAATGTTATTATTTTTTTTAATATTATTATTATTAGTTGTAATTATTTAAAACGGAGACTTTGACAATTCTCAACTTGTGGCGTGAGTTTTATGTCAAAAACTTACGCCAGTTGGTGTAAGAATCTAAATCTCACGCCAACTTGCGTGAGTTTTTGACACAAAACCCACGCCACCTGTTCAAAAAATGGAAATAATAAAGGCGAGAATTATATCGGCCTTTTAATTGGTTTATTATTTTTTAAGGAAATTAGAATCTAATAAACCAACCTTTGGGGGTCCTTTGAAATAACGAACCAACCTTGAACATTAATATTGAACGAACTAACCTTGTCATGTTGATTTTTCCAGCGAGCCGCCACCGAGTCTGACTCGTCGGAAAGCTGACTTGGCGGTGGTGGATGCTAACTTGGATTTTTTAAGAGCAAAAAAAAGAAAAAAGAAAAAGAAAAACAAAATGTGGCATGTGCTGGGGATTTTCATCTGCCAAATCACTCCCTTTTTCTGTTTCTTTCTTTTTTCCCAGTCATTCGTCCCCCTCATTCTCTTTCTCCCTCCTTGACTCCTTCTGATTCCCCAAGCCCTCCATTCTCTCTCTCTCTCTCTCTCTCTCTCTCAACCACCATCACTTTCTCTCTCAACCACCATCACCCTTCCTCTCACTTTCTCTCTCAACCACCCCCAACCCCAACCTCTCACTTTCTCTCGCAATCACCATCACCCTTCGTCACCACTGCCACTACCACCTCCACTGCCACCATCTCCACCGCCACAACCTCCACTCACCCCCCATTCTCTCTCTCTCTCTCTCACAATCCCCCCAACCTCTCTCCTCCCACTTTCTCTCTCTATCACCCTCTCTCTCTGCCAATCAACCCCGGCGCATCACCACCCTCACCCTCGCTGCCGCCTCCATTTGGTCGTCGCCGTCGCCTCCGAAGTGGTGGCACGGTGGTGCTGCTGGTTGGGGCAGAAAGAGAAACAGAGGGAGGGTTGGGGGTCGTATTGTGATTCGTCGGGGATGGTGCAGGGTGCTGGTGGTTGTCTGGTGGGGTCGGAAATGGAGGGGAGGGAGGAGGAAGGAGGAAGGTGGAAGAGAGGGTGGTGCTCGGTGGCTGTCGGCGTCGGGTGAGGTGGCTGGAAACAGGGGAACGAAAAAGAGAAAAACAGGGCAGAGGGGGAGGGGTGTGGTGCGTCGTGGGGCAACGAGGTGACGGTGATGGTGGTGCGGCGGTGGTTCGGTGGTGGTCGAAAATGTAGGGGGGAAGGGAGGAGGAGGGTGGTGTATGGTAGGGGTCGGGGTGGTGTTGGGCTGCTGCTCGAAAAAAAGCACAAGAAAAAGGAGGGAGAGAGAGAGAGAGAGAGAGAGAGAGAGAGAGAGAGAGAGAGAGAGAGGTTGAGGTGGAATTTTAAAAAAAGGGAAAAATTTGGATTATTCAATCCAACTCAACAAAACACATGCCCAATTGTTTTTTCCTTTTTTTTTTTCAAAAACACCTCCATGTCAGCTTCCGCCACCGCTACGTCACATTCCGGGGAGTTAGACTCGGTGGCGGTTCGCTAGAAAAATCAACATGACAAGGTTGGTTCGTTCAATATTAATGTTCAAGGTAGGTTCGTTAGATCAAAGCACCTCCAAAGGTCGATTTATTAGATTTCAATTTCCCTTATTTTTAATAGCATTATTGCTGGTGTTGTTTAATTTGTATAACATTAATTATGTTATTATTATTATTATTATTATATATTGTTGTTTTTGTTACTGTTATTTTTATTAAGTTCTTAGCTATCCCTACAATCAAACTTTTTATTTGTTTTCAAAATTACCACCCTACTTTTTCCTTTACCAATTCTACCATCATAGATAAAAAATTTTGTCAAAAATATCACTCACCCCAAAATTTACCTGCAATTACCGGTAAAACCCATACTAAAATTTTTTGAGAAACCCTTTTTCTCATTATGAATGTGACGCTCGTTCTCATCTCCATCTTTCTCCTCTCAAGCTTTCAGCCTCTCTCATTCTCATGCTAAGCTCCCTCCCATAAGGCTCTCACCTCTTTCTCTCTATCCTACTACCATTGTTCAATGGAATCCAGCTTGAATTTTCATCTCGTCACCAGCCCCAAAGCAAACACCGATGGATTTAGATCCCGTCATCAGCCGTCTCAGACACAGTTTCAGTGGGTGTTTTTGATTATGGGATTCCACTGTCGGCTAAATCGAACACTTTCAGATAATTTTTAATTTCTTTATAATTTACTTTGTAAATCGAAGAACTTTCAAGCAATTTCAGTGGGTATTATGAATTTTAGGATTCCATTGTGGGATGTTTTAGGGTTTACTAAAATTGCATTTTGGAGTGTCTCAAAGTCGGGCCTGCACACTTGGTCTGAACTCCCACTCCCTGGCTGATTGAAATTTTGCTCCAGGACCTGTTCTTCTGTCTTTCTTGCATTTTTTTTGGTTGATTTCCTTGGTTATTTTGCTTGCTATTGTTGCGGAATTTTTGGTGCAGATTTTCTAGAGTTAATAATCGACATTTAGTATCAGATTCCCATGCTTGTCGAAATAGAGAGTCTGACATTGCTAAGAAAATGCAAGATTCTTCTGATTATGCAGATGTTGCTTAAGATTCTGAATTGATGAAACTTTGTGAAAATGAAGCTGCATAAATGTTGCAACCTTCTTTGACAGTGATGCCTTCTCTTGTAACTAAGGCTACAAACAATCAACTTGAACACATGGAATCAAGCAGATCCATGAGGGATAAGTCTGAGCAAGAAGGGGACTTATCTAATAATCCACATTTAGTTGAATTCTAATGATGATTAGTCAATATTTGCTTTTTTTTTAGGGGATGGTAGATATAGGGTCTTGTGTGCTGATCATTCAAGCTGCTTTTAGGTAATTTATAATTTGTTGTGTTTCCTTTGTAAATGCCAATGAGTTGTGGTCTTAGATCCATTAAATTATGTGTCTAGTTGCTTGATTTTGTTTTGTGTGTAATGTGAATTGTCTAGGATACATTAGAATTGGTGACTGAACACTAATGATATGCTTTTCAAACATGTCCAAGTCAAACACATCATTCTTGGATTGAATGCTAAATTAAGGTCCATAAATGCCAAACGACTCCCAACTAAAAAATGCAAAATCTGCAATTCCATAAAGGATAGTACATAATTTAGTTTAAAAAAAATTATATTGCAGTTTGAATGTATTGGCCTATGCTTCATATGTATCAAAATTTATGGAGTACAGGTAGGAGAAGCAACAGATTTTCCTAATTTGTCATTACCCTATGTTTGTTGTATGGATGGCATTCCATCTATTTGTGTATAGCCTATTAGCTCAATGGAAGAGCGTTTGTGCTGTTGCACAAAAGATGTAGGTTTGATTCCTACATAGGTTTCTTTTCTTGATTATTAAAGCCTTAAAATTGGTAGAACCAAGTCCAAAACAGAACCAAGCCTTAAACCTATTAGCTCTAAATTACATACCTGATGATATGTGTTGGACGAATTCACGGCTCCAATGATCCAAGAATCTAACAATTCACTTGTGCCTTGCCTCTTTGATACGTAGGAGATAAAATTTCATTGATGAATTCTAGGGTTTTAAAAGCAATTAGCAGGCTGGATGGAGAGGGGAGGGAAAAAGAAGAAGAAGAAGAAGAAATGTCAGTCTGAATCGTTGTGAGTTAGGAGGGATTTTTGAATCAATTTTATTTTATTATTATTAGACAAATTTACAGGCAGTAGCAGGTTACTTTTGGGGTGAGTGGTATTCTTGACAAAAGTTTTTGTTTATAATGGTAAAGTTGATAAAATAAAAAGTAGGGTGGTATTTTTGACAAAAGTTAAAAAGTTTGATGGTATGAGTAGTTAATAATTAATATTGATATTATTGATATTAACCATTATATATGATTAATAATTACTTCTTCCCTTGTAATTAAATGATTCGCCTGGTCTTCCATGAGTTTTTAACGAGTTATTTATAATTAAATTAGAGTCACTCAGGTAGACGACAATCTAAATAATTAAATTGTTATAGGCTTAAGACTTAAGACTTAAATAATATTCGAAAAATTCATATTAAGTCTTTAAATTGCAAAATATACTAAATTATAAGCAAATTCAGTCCAAATTCAAAAATTAACTTTTAAACTAACTTTTTTTTGTTCCAAAATAATTGTCACTTTCCATTTCCCAATACCTAATGTAATTATTTTAACTTTAATAATTATGTTAAGTTTTACTTCCTACTCATATTCTCTCACTACCTACACTTCGGTATCCGAAAAACACCTTGAAAAATAGTACTATTTAATTATATTAGTAGTTTTTTTAGTTAAACCTTGTTATGTGAAAGTTTTTGAAATATGTCAATTAATATGGAACGGACGGAGTAAATAGCAAGTTCAAATAACGAGTTGAAACGTCTAATCAATGTACGTAAACTCTATTGATCATCGTCGTCGTCTTCGTTGTTTTCCTTCTGTTGATCACCGCCATCTTCCTCTTCTTGTTGACAATACTCATTGTCATCGGTCCTTCCAAAAAGAATACATGGGATCCAACAGTTTAAACATTAACAAAATGTATAATATTAACTTTGAGATTTTGATCATTATAACCATCATGCTTAATTATTGCAACATGTAAATTAGTTAATTATATTTATATGAAAAAGTTCATCACCTGGGTAGCGATTCAGTCCTCATAAGGCAAGGTGGGCTGATCTTGGATGGTCTCTTGAGAAGTGGGGGGGGGGGGTCGAGCTAAATGACGTTGCTTGTTGTAGGAAGCCTCTGGAGTATCTTGTGTATGCTCCAGAAGGTTGAGTGGTGGGCACCCCATGTGGAATTGACTCAAATCCTCCGGAAGGACCACTAGGAAGCTGCGAACGGCCCCCTCTTCCGTATCGACCATAGGGCACAAAGGCTCCTCCCCCTTATGGTGGTGGCTTTTGCTCAGGCCTCCACCAATCCCTCATATCCACCTGTAGAGGAAGAGGAAAGGATAAAACGATGTGCCCAATATGGTGGTGGCTGGTACTTCTGTTAGAGTTGTTGTTGTAGTTGACGTTGCATTTTCTCAAATCGTCGTTGAACCCTCTCCTCTATTTATGCCTCTATCTCTGCCTGTAATTGGCATTTGCTTTCCTCGAGGAGTCTTTCAACTTCTTGCTGAAGCTCTCTGTTAATCCTCATAACAGTTGCTTGGACATTGAACAGAACAGAATCATCACAGCATCGTGAGCGTCTCCTAGCTACGATGTGGGGGAACTTCTTCATAGCTTCCCCCACATCCCCCATGCCAAGAACTCTTCCCCGATTAGTCAAATTCTTCTCAAACCTATCCTCCTGCTCATACATAATCGGAGGGTGTGGTTGTCCGTCCTCGCCCTGATTGGCAAGCTTCTCCATCTTGTATTTTTCATAGACACTTTCCATTTTTTCCTGTCGGAAACAAAACAAGAGTAATTGGAATTAGGCGAATGCAAAGTTAACAAAAAAAATTACTCAGAGGTACCCTAATATTTGGGGAAACTATTTTCGGTACCCTAACTTTTCGAAACTCATTTTGAGGTATCCTTAATTTTTGGGTTATTAATTATTTGATGTTTTTCCGGCCATCAATTTCATTAAGTGATCCAAATACCTTTATTCTTCTTCTTCATGGGTATTTATTCAAAAATGAAAGAACAAGGGTATTTCGGTCACTTAATAAAATTAATGACTGGAAAAACACATAATAATTACTAACCAAAAAATTTAGGGTACCTCAAAATGAGTTTTAAAAAATTGGGGTACCGAAAAATAGTTTCCCCAAATATAGGGGTACTTTCGAACAATTTTTTGCAAAGTTAATGTTCGTAAAACAACACTTCTTAAATTATGATTGACAAAGATACCTACCCCAAGCTCCTGGAATTTGGAGTCCACCTACTGGGTGCCATCCTTCTTCGTATGGGTAGCTTTAAATTGCTCGAAGATGGTCAGGTCCCCCTCCCATTTATTCTTCTGTAAGATCATATACAAACGTACGTTAAATTGTCGGGGTATATAAACTAGATAGAACATTAACATATATGAAGTTGTATAAGGAGTTAGAATTATTACCAATTTTTCTCGGACAACACCGAATGGAATTGGACCCATGAAGTGTGAAGGAGGTCGTTTGTCATTGTTCTTCTTCCTCGCCTTGCTCATATTCCCACATTTTTCGGCATATTTGGGGTCTTCCCACCGTTCGATGAAATTTTTTCCAAATTTTATCGTCAATGATCCAATATGGCTTACCTTTCTCTAACTTCCAAAGCTTCTTACCTTTGCTGACTGTGTCGTGGAATTGTTTTTGAGCTCGACGGACCCACCAATCTCTAATCTCCTCTTCATGTTGGTCCTCCCACCAGTACTTTTTCTACATCAAAACCATACAAACAAGTCAAATTTCCCTGAAATAGAAACCATACATCAAAACCATGCAAAGTTTAAAAATTTTTGGCACAGTTTACCATGTAAATAGACAATTTTCCCTCAAATTACATACATAAATCTCAACGGTCACACGCCGGAGAACCATATACAAATATACATCCAGCAATTTGTATTAATAAATCTCAACGGCCACATGCCGGAGAATCATATATAAACATACTCAATATAGAAAGAAGTCATACATATACAAAATCAAATGAACAAGTCATGTAAGGGATTTACCTTGAACTGGTGATCTCACGCCACCTACTTTATTATGTGCTAGCTTGCCGTAGATCTCAAGGGTAATTAATTCGGTACAGTTGGCGTCAGATTTTTCTGTAAACTCACGCCACTTTCCATGAGGCACGAGTTTACAAAAAAAAAACTCAAGCCAATTGTACCGAATTATAAAAAAAAAACTATTTTCTAAGAAAAGCGGCGTGAATTACCCCTTAACTTACACTACATTTCATATATATAAAAAAAATTTCGTTCATTTGCCGATGTGGAGGAGAGAGAATCCCTAATTGACGTGAGTTATCACTTATCTTATGCCAATTTTTACTATCATTTTTACTTTCTTTTTTAAGTCAATTTACATATATTAGCGTGAGAACTTTAAACTCACACCATTTTTCATACGTTAAACAATACAATTTCTAGTAGTAGACTATCTAAGAAGTCTGTGTTGGAGGAAAGGGAGTAAACTGTATATAGAACAATGGAAACTCGCTTGGATAACGCTAAGAGTCGTGGCCTAGTACTCACTTTCTTTAAGAACTATTTACTACACCGTAAATGTTCAAAAGGATAAAATTTAGCTCTTGTAACACTCAAGAAATAGGTTCTCACTTGAATCACTCAAGTATAGCTGCAGTTTAGACAAGAATGAGGATGTGATTAGCTTAGAATGGTGTGTCTCAAATAGCTTGGAATGTCTCCTATTTATAGGAGACTTCCACCCTCTTAGGATACCCTAGTCAAAGGACAATCAAGAGACTTAATGGAGAATCATATCCTTAATATGACCTTGACCAAGTAAAGTCATATAGCTGTTGGAATATCATTATAATTGTGCTTAATTACAATATCAAACACTAATTACACGAAATCATATAGCCGTTAGCATTTAAAACTGTACAAAAACACTTCTGGGTTCCAACACGGTCCGTGTTGGGTGCAACACGACTCGTGTTGAGCCCATGAATGTTTCCTTTGCTCTCTAGAGACTAACACAACTGTGTTTGTCCCAGATTCACTAGTGTTGATCATATTCTTGATGTTTTACTTGTATATGGTCCTTGTACTTGAAATATATGATTTTTTAGGCTATATAATTAACTTATACTCTTGAAATATATTCAACAATCCCCCGCTATTTCAAGAGTATATAAAACCCTTGAAATAACTTTACTTAAGGAGCTTATACCCCCACTATTTGAGATATACCTTAACTTGTAATTACCAGAGAACCCACAAAACATATGCCTAATGAAAAGTAGATTACTCTTTGAACTTTTCAATTAGTGTATATGAACCAAAATTGAATCCAAATCACAAAGTAGACATAGCTTTGAACTTTGGATTTATATTGACCAACTATACTCATAACATACATACATTTTAAATCTTGAGTGTAAATACCTTGACACTATTATCCGGCCTTGTGTCCTTATCCTTCATAAGTGTTTCGGAACTTTAGCTTATAGTTCCTTTATGCGGCTACACATTACACTTATATAGGTAGACTTTGTAATTATACCACCCCTGTAATTAGGCTTTCCACAAAGTCCATTAAAAGTATTACTACTCAACCTCTTATCATTACAGATTTCTAAGCATCACTTGACCTTGGGATAAAAACGATGCTTCCTACTAATTTAAACAACTCCGTACTTATTTGAACTTTAGAAATTGGTGGTATTCCAATTCGTAAAGTTGAGTCTTTGTTGTAATTAGTAGTTCTTTGAGCTACAACTCATCCCTATTGAAGTACTTATTATCAAATCTTTAGTCAATCCTTTGGTTAAAGAATCGGCTGTATTTTCTTTTGATTTGACATAACTTAAAGTCACTACTCCATCCCTTATAAGTTGATGTACATAAGCATGTCTTAAACCAATGTGCCTTGACTTGCCATTGTAGACATGACTATATACAATATCAAGAGTGGACTTACTATCACAATGAATTGAGATAGGAGCCATTGGCTTATACCAAACCGGTATTTCCAATAATAAGTTCCTTAACCATTCCGCTTCCTTACAAGCAGCATATAATGATACTAATTCCGAAGACATAGTGGAATCTGCTATATTAGCTTGTTTCTTAAAACCCCAAGAAACCGCTCCACCTCCTAAAAGGAACACCCATCCACTCGTAGAGGAGAAATCCCCTTGATTTATCCAACTCGCATCTGATTATCCTTCTGATACCGAAGGTTCTCCCTTATAGGTGAGGTGATAATTTTTAGTACCAGCTAAATATCTTAATACTCTCCGAATTGCAAATCAATGCATATTAGTCGGATTACTTGTAAACCTACTTAACATGCCAATTGCATAAGCAATATCTGGCCTTGTACTTTTCATAGCATACACGAGACTTCCTATCAACTTAGCATACTCAAGTTGATTAACCGGAGAACCCAAATTTTTCTCTAGTTTCTTATTTGAATCATAAGGTGTCACTGCCGGATATATTTTATCACCTCCAAACTTATTCAATATTTTCTCAATGTAATGCTCTTGAGATAAACTTATTCTATCATTATTTCTAATGATCTTAATACCAAGAATTACATCCGCTTCACCCATGTCCTTCATAGAGAACTTTGAGGATAGAAATTCTTTGGTCTTATTAACTTGTTCCATGTCAGTCCCAAAGATCAACATGTCATCAACGTATAAGCATATAATCACCCCTTTTCCATTCTCAAACTTAGAGTATATGCACTTATCCGATTCATTGATCTTATATCCACTTAAAAGGACTACCTCATCAAACTTTTGATGTCATTGCTTAGGTGCTGGCTTAAGTCAATATAAGGACCTTATAAGTTTACAAACTTTCTTCTCTTGACCTTCAACAACAAACGTTTCGGGTTGTTCCATATACACCTCCTCTTCTAGTTCTCCATTTAAGAATGTCGTTTTGACATCCATTTGATGGATAACTAGCTTATGGATAGTAGCTAAAGGCAACAATACACGTATTGAGGCTATCCTAGACACCGGTGCATATGTATCAAAGTAGTCAATACCATACTTTTGAGTAAAGCCCTTTACTACCAACCGGGCTTTATACCTCTCAACGGTACCATCTACTTTCCTTTTCCTTTTAAAAATCCACTTAGAGGTAATTGGTTTACTTCCCGGAGGAAGATCAACCAATATCCAAACATTGTTTTCCATAATAGAATCAATCTCATCTTGTACCGCTTCTTTCCACAAAGAAGCATCATGAGATTGCATAGCTTCTTTAAAAGTTTTAGGATCCTTATCTATGTTGTACATACACAGGGTCTCACTTTCAATTGAGTCCCTTGAATCTTCTACTAAATAAACATAGAAGTTCGAACCAAAATCCTTTGGTTTCCTTGATCTTTTACTCCTTCTTAATTCAATACTTTCATTTTCTTCATCATGAGTAACATCATGACTCAAAAGACTATATTGCATGGATATACCCTCATGATTTTCATCTTGAGGCTCAATTAGAAACAATTTCTTGAGTTATATCTTTAGGTCTAGGAATTGAAGAGAACCTAGTCTCATCAAAAATTGCATCTATTGACTCCATAACGGTGTTCACCGAAATGTACTCATTTGGCTCAACCACCAAAAGCCTATAAGCTTTGCTATCTTGAGCATAACCTATAAAGATGCACTCAATTCCTCTTTCACCTAACTTTCTTTTCTTAGGTTCCGGGACCCTTACAATGGCCCTACAACCCCAAATCTTAAAATACTTTAGACTTTGCTTTCTTTTGTTCCATAACTCATACGGGGTACTAGAATTCCCTTTGAATGGAACTCTATTCAAAATATAACAAGCTGTTAGCATGGCTTCACCCCAAAATCCATTACTTAAACCAGAGTTAGACAACATATAGAATTCACCATTTCTTTTAAAGTTCTATTTTTCCTTTTCGCAACCCCATTTTGTTGTGGTGTATACGGGGCGATTGTCTCATGAACAATCCCCGTTTCTTGGAAAAACTTTGGATCATAAAATTCCCCTCCCCTTCGGATCTTAAAGTCTTAATCAAGGTCTCACATTGAAGTTCACTTCTAGTTTTGTAAACTCTAAACTTTTCAAGTGTTTCATCTTTAGAACTCAAAAGATAAACTTGACAATATTTAGAATAATCATCAATGAATGTCACATAATACTTCTTACCACCTATAGAAGGTGTACTATGAAAATCTCCTAAATCACTATGAATTAAATCAAGCAATTTAGATGTTCATTTTATACTTGAGAATGAACTTTTAGTGATTTTATTAAGCATGCATGTCTTACACTTTTCTATGTCATCATTCAACTTAGGAATCAGATCAAGATTAGACATTTCTTTCAACTTTGAAAAGTTCACATGACCTAATCTAGCATGCCATAGAAAAGACTTATTCAAACTAGACACATGCATATAAGCGGAAATCATGCCATCTTTATTACTTTTCGCATTCAATTTAAACATCTCCCCATAAGCATATCCCTTCCCAACAAAAGTCCCACCCTTGGAAAGTACATAATTATCTCCATCATAAACTTGCATAAAACCAAACTTACTAAGGAGATAACCGGATACAAGATTCTTACAAACTTCCAGAGCTAAATACACCTCATTTAAAAGCAAAGATTTATCGGAAGTGAAAACAAGTTCCACTTGCCCAATGCCTTCAACTTTCACCGGATGATTGTTGCCCATGTAGAGTTTCACACCATCATCCGCCGGTTTGAGAATCTTGAATAAACTTTTATCAATGCAAACATGCCTTGACGCACCCGAGTCTATATACCAATCATTACAACCAATGGATACCATGTTAATATGATCCTTAATCATGGCTACAAAGGAATTGGTTTCCTTCTCCTTACTCTTGCCCTTAGATGTATCTTTGTTCAAAAGACCATGCTTCTTTTTCCATTGGTAACACTCTCTCTTTGTGTGCCCCGGTTTGCCACATTCCCAACAAACTTGCTTAGGCTTTTGAATTCCTTTGCTAGATTTATTGTGGCTCTTGTTCTTATTCTTGTTTCCCTTATTCTCTTGCACCATATGGACTTTAGATTATTCTTTGGAACCATCTTTTAAGCGTAACTCCAGTGGCGAAGCCACCTTGGTTCAAGGGGGATCAATTGACCCCCCAGCTTTTTTGAAAAAAAATTAATTTAAAGCTGTTTTAATTGATAAAACTGAATATATACCAAATGGCTACGCAAAACACAAAAAAATGTGAAATAGCTGAATGGTTTAGGCGAAGAAGTAAGGCGCTTGATTGGTGTGCAGAGGTCGCAGGTTTGACGCCTAATTCTTCAGTTTTTCATTTTGTCTCTCTTGTACTTTGATGACTGCTACAGTGCCGCGCCCCACCTTCACCATCCCGTCTCACAAGTAGTTCTTGGGTTTATTCTATTCCAATATTTTCATAATTTAAATTTTTTATTATTTATTTGATTGATTGATTACAAAATAAAAAATTGTTGCTAGATAGTGATTGAGTTATTGTTAATTGTTGATTTCTAATATTCAAATATGAATATGCTTTAGCAAAAGCTTTGAAATTTTAAAATTAATTCTTTTAATTGTTTGTCATTTTCAAATGGAGAATTTTTTAGTAAAAGAGTTAAGATATCACATAGTTCAAGTTCCGTGATACCAAATTCTTCATTACCTCAAGAAAATTTTAAAATGATCTTGTTGATAAGGTGACCAACGAGGAAATCATGTTTTATTATCAAAATATGACTACTCGTCACAGACAACTTTATATTTAAGGTATGTATATATTTTTTTTCAAAACTAGTGTTGTTAAACTTAGGGTTACTTGAATACACTAAATTTTCCGAATTCGTTCCTGTAGAATCTACCTTTTTTTATTAAATTTTATCTTGACCCCCTCTAACTTTAAATCCTGGCTTCACCACTGCGTAACTCCTCTTTAATCCGAAGATGGTTAGCCAAACCTTCAAGAGACATAGCCTCTTTCTGGTGCATGAGAGTTCTTTTAGTCTCATTCCAAGAAGAAGGTAGCTTGTCAATAATAGAGGATACGATTATAGATTCATCCATATTCAAATTGTGTTGCTTGAAGTTACTCAAATTACGTTAAATCTCATGGAATTTATCTAGAATTTTCCTATTATCATGCATCTTAAATTTCATGAATTGACTAACAAGAAAATTCTTACTTGGCGCATCTTCCGACATGTACTTAGCTTCAAGCATCTCCCAAAGCTTCTTTGCCATCTCCACATGTTGATAGACATCGAAGAGGGTGTTGCTCATCCCGTTGAGAATGCATCATCTACAAATGTAGTCGTCATTCTCCATCTTAAGCCTTTGCCGAGTAGCCTCCGCATCTTCCATGGGCATCTTGTCTTTTCCTTGTTCCTTGCCTCCATCACCCGTGGAAATCTTGCCGGTTGCATCCTCTTTTGGAGACTCCTCGGTTGTCACCTTCTCGGCCGAAGGTTCTTGATTCACCTTGGGAGAAATCTCAATGTTAAGCACATACGCCACATTAAGAGTTGTTAGCAAGAAATGCATCTTGCTTCGCCAACGACGGAAATCCACTCCTTCAAAGCGCTTTAGCTTTTGGAAATTGCTAGACATATCACGAAGCGAGGCCATTACTAAATAGGTCTTAAGATTGTTGGAGGAAAGGGAGTAAACGGTATATAGAACAATGGAAACTCGCTCGCTAAGAGTCGTGGCCTAGTACTCACTTTCCTTAGGAACTATTTACTATACGGTAAATGTTCAAAGGGATAAAACTTAGCTCTTGTAACACTCAAAAAATAGGTTCTCACTTGAATCACTCAAGTATAACTGCAGTCTAGACAAGAATGAGGATGTGATTAGCTTAGAATGGTGTGTCTCAAATAGCTTGGAATGTCTCCTATTTATAGAAGACTTCCACCCTCTTAGGATACCCTAGTCAAAGGACAATCAAGAGACTTAATGGAGAATCATATCCTTAATATGACCTTGACCAAGTCAAGTCATATAGCTGTTGAAATATCATTATAATCATGCTTAATTATAATATCAAACACTAATTACACGAAATCATATAGCCGTTAGCATTTAAAACACTTCTGGGTTCCAACATGGTCCGTGTTGGATCAACACGATCCGTGTTGAGTGCAACATGACCCGTGTTGAGTGCAACATGACCCGTGTTGAGCCCATGAATGTTTCCTTTGTTCTCTGGAGACCAACACGACTCGTGTTGGTCCCAGATTCACCCGTGTTGATCATATTCTTGACGTTTTACTTGTATATGATCCTTGTACTTGTAATATATGATTCTTTAGGCTATATAATTAACTAATACTCTTGAAATATATCCAACAGTCTAATCCTACGTCACCCTTTTCTTCAACAGATGATAAGATATTATAAATACTTAAAATTCTCATCAGATCTAAATGCATTGATTTCATGATTTTTTTTCTATTTTGAGATTTTTTCACTTTGAAAATTCAGGTGTTCTTTATTTTATTTCAGCACTTCCCAATATTGTTTTGGTTGCTCTGGGTCTCTACGACTTTAACACAAACTTCTCCAAACATGGTATGGAAGCAAATTTTAACTGGTTCCACTAGTAAAAGTTCTGAAACTCCTAGCAAAGTCATGAGTTCCTATTTCCCAGCTCACCATTTGAGCGACACAACATGAAAAACGTGTTGATCGAGACTACAAGAAGAGCAAACATGTTGACAAGCTTGATGATCGTGACTACCATAATACTGATTTTATCCACAAGAAAGACCAAATTCCTTATGTAGTAGGTGTCACACCCCGAAACAAGGGTATGACAGACACTACATATACCTGTAGGACAAGGTCCCAGAAGCATGCAAAGCTCAAAAGACAGAAACAAACCTAATGCACAAAAGTAGACTTAACTTGGAAAGGAGTGTTTGATTGAACAGTGTCCAACTAGGAAGGATACTTAGTTACACAGCGGATGCTACAATAGAAAATAATGAAATGTTCCTCCAAACTCACAAACAACCAAATCAATAACACAAGCCTTTTTCCACAATACCGCTTGGCTAACTACACTTCACTACTAAACTCTGATACCACAAAGAACCCGAACACTACCAAGAAGTCAACAATCACAACCTAAAAAAAAAATAGGAAGATGAAAGGATGAGCTTGAAAGCCGAACAAATAGCGTAACACTCCTTTAGCTAGGTTAGACATGCAGGTAAAACATAGGCTAGGTCACCACAGTTCACAAATAAATACATAACAAAATAAGACTGGGTTTTACAAATATTTTACTCAACTCAAAACTCCCAAAATAGACAATAATATTGATCGAACGATTTCTATCAAAGTAAGATAGTGTATATCAAAACATAGCAATAAAAAGCGCAAAGGTTAGGGCTAAGGTCAATATTGACCTAGTGACAAGGGCAACGATAAGCCACTAATGACCTAGTGGCGGGGCAACGATGTGCCACTATTGACCCAGTGGCGGGGCAACAAAAAATTGGGACCAACGGAACACATACACATATCAGAATACACAATAGCGCGCATACAAGTCGATAGACAGGTCCAGTGCATACCTTAACTGGTTAAGGTAGAAGACATAGCCCAAAAACAAAGCCAATAACTTGAATATCAAATCATATAAACAATATCCAGCCAAGTAATTTCAGATAGCAATAAATCTAATCCACAAAGTCACTTAAGCGAACGGAAGGTTCAAATAATTTAAATATCAAAACTATTATTTGAAACGGGTAGTTTGAACGGAAGGTTAAACCACTATTAAATCGTAAGTCCCCATAACCTCCCCATCTACGTCAGAATGTAGTAAAAATTCCTCAACCAACTCCAATTAAAAGGTGGTACTCTGCAAAAGTTAAATAAAGTGTAATAGTTTTGTTATCTAATAAAGTCGTGATAAATAGTAAAATACTAAATTAATACCTCCATTTTTATTTATCTGTTGCCTTGGAAATTGTGTTAAAAATTTTGACCGTTAATATCTTAATTTATATAATGATTCATCATACAAAATTGATATCATTAGATTTGTAATAAAAATACTATTTAAAAGTATAATATTTTAATTTTTTATAAAAATTTTATATTAGAAATTATTGATTAAAAATTGGCACTGAAAACCGTAAATAATAGATAAAAAAGAACAGAGGGAGTAATAAACTAAAAACCAACATGTAGATTAATAAGCAAAATTACTGCTAATTAACTAAGTTGTGCGAAAATATAATTATCAAAGGTAATAGTTTTAATGAATTAATCATTATTTCTCAATAAATCAAATCTAACAAATGAACCCAAACTTTAATTTACAAAAGGAATCATTGTTATTTAATTGAGTATGTCAAAGTAGAACTAGTAGAAGTCTTCTGGCTATTAAAATAAGGTAGTTGCAAAGCTAAAATTAAAGAAATCAAGTTAAGTAATTAAAATAATTATGGCATGTTTATCAATAAATTTGTAATGAATTGAATTCTAGCGCAAACTAATTTGCAGTGGGTTATGAAGCTCTGCAATTAAAGAAACTGAAAAATGTAGAGAGAGAATTTGGGAAGATTTTTTGTTCTATATTGATTGATTAGAATACAATATAGAGGAGTATATATATACACAGGCTCAAACTAGTTTGTTACAGCTAACAACTAGGCAACCAGAATAACAAACTAACAAACTAATTATTTACAATGATATACTTTACATCCCCCATCAAGGTAGGATTGGGGGTGAAGCCAACAAACCCAACCTTGAAGCTGAGTGCTGAGTTTGAGCCTCGCCAAGCGGTTTGGTCATCAAATCAGCAGGTTGATCATGAGAGGAGATGTGTCTTGTCTGGATGAAACCTTCCAATACCTTGTCCCGTGAATAATGACAATCAATATTCAAGTGTTTAGTTCGTTCATGAAAAACGGGATTGGCGGCAATATGTATGGGAGCTTGGTAATCACAGTAGAAAGGGATTGGAAGAGATCTTCAAGGATCTGAACAATTCACTGAAGCTCAGAGATGGTGGAGACATGCTTCGATATTCAGCCTCAGCTGAAGATTTGGCCATAGTTTTCTGCTTTTTAGTCTTCCAAGAGATAAGGGATTGGCCTAGGAGGACACAATAGCCTGTTAGGGAACGAGCTGAAAAATTTACAGGCCCCCCAGTCAGCATCATAGTAAACAGTGATGGCCAAATAAGAGGTAGAGGAATAGAAAAGACCCTTGTCTGTAGAGCCCTTGAGGTAACGCAAGATATGTAAAGCAGCCTCATAATGAGGTTTGCGAGGAGTTTGAAGGAACCGGCTCAGATGTTGTACACAGTAGGAGATGTCTGGTCGAGTCAAGGTGAGGTATAAGAGTCGACCAATCAACCTTATGTAGGGTCCTGGATCTTCCAATGGATCTCCAGAATCGATAGATAATTTCAGCCCTCGAGGAAAAGGAAAGAGACTAGGTTTCACATTTGTCATCCCTGCATCATGAAGTATATCATGAATGTACTTCCTTTGATTCAGGAAGGTGCCAGCAGTTGAGCGAGCTATTTCAATTCCTAAGAAGTATCTCGCCAGCCCCAAATCTTTTATGGTAAAGGCAGCATGAAGATCCTTCTTTAAATTGCAAATGCCAACTTCATCATTAACCGAGATGAGTAAATCATCTACATAAACGAGAACATAAGTGAAGAGGCCTTCAACCTCTATAGTAAACAAGGAGCAGTCCCCTTTTGATTGAACAAAGCCTTTACCAACCAAGAACTTGCTGAGCTCTAAATTCCACTGTCTTGAGGCTTGCTTAAGGCCATATAAAGACCATTGAAGTCTACAAACTTGTCCTGGCTGAGCCAAAGCATAACCCTCTGGTAGAAGCATATACACCTCTTCATCGATATAACCATGGAGAAAAGCGTTATTTATATCTAATTGGTGTAGTTGCCATCCCTTGGTAGTAGCTAGGGCAATGAAGATGCACACAGTAGTAAGTTTGGCTACAGGTCAAAAAGTGTGTTTGTAGTCTTTATCCTTCACTTGTTCAAAACCACGAATCACCAATCTAGCCTTGTGTCTCTCCACTATTCCATCAGGTTTTAACTTGGTTTTATAAACCCATTTTGATGACAAGGCCTTCTTCCCAAATCCCAACAGGAAAATTAGTAAGGTACCAAGTGTGATTCTATTCAAGTGCAGTGAGCTCTTTCTGCATAGCCTCCACCCACTCTGGAAGCTCTTTGGCCTGTTCATAACTACAAGGTTCTGGATTCTGTAACACATATACCAAGGAAGCCACAAAGGATGGAGACAAGTGTGCCAGGTTGGCAAAAGAGAATAGGGAAACAGATGGAAAAATGGAAGATGAAAAAACAGGAAAAGGTGTAGGTTCAGGAAGGGTAGAAATAGAAACATGACTTACAATGTCAGATGTAGTGTCTGTTGCATTAAAAACATGATTACATTTGTAGTCAGTCATCCAAGTAGGTGTACTTCTTGGTCGCAAAGACCTTCTGACAATAGGAGTTTGTTGAGATGCTGTCACTTGAGGATGATCAGTAGGAAAAATGTGAGTAGTGGAATGATTAGAAGATGTGGAAGGTGTAGGTGAAGTAGAAGCTGGACTAATATGAGAATTGGGAGCAGTAGGTGAAGTAGAAGCTGAACCAATATGAGAATTGGGAGCAGTAGGAGAGTTGTAGTTGAAAGAGGTGGAATCAGTGAATCGTGAGAAAAAGGAGGAGAGGTAGATATATCATTGTCAAACTGGTTTTGACATGTGGTTAGAATAGAAGGTCCAGGGTCAGAATGCTGCTGTGTAGCATTGGTGCCTTTTTTGAAAGGAAAAATATTTGCATAAAACAAGACATCACGACTATGGAAATTTTTTTTTGAATTTAAATCTAACAGTTTGTACCCTTTAATACCAAAAGTATACCCCAATAAAATGCACTTTTTAGCTCTAGGCTCGAATTTGTCATTTTCATAGAGATTTTTAGCAAAACACAAGCAACCTATGACTCTAAGATTGCTATAATTAGGTGGTTTGCCATAAAGCTTTTCAAAAGGAGATTTCCATTGTAAGTTCTTTGCTGGTAAACAATTGATTAAATGTAAATGTGTGACTGCCAGAATACTTTCTCCCCAAAAAGATTTAGGAAGGTTTGCATGAAATCTGATTGCTCTTGCTGTGTCCAAAAGATGTCTATGTTTTCTTTCAGCAACTCCATTTTGCTGAGGTGTTTTAACATTCGAACGTTGATGAATGATACCTTTTTCAGCAAAAAATTGCTGACAAATGTTGTTTATAAATTATGATCCATTATCATTGCGGATAATTTGAACCTTAGTTTGAAATTGAGTTTCAATCATGTTACAAAATTGAAAAATAGCAAACTTTGTCTGAAATTTGTTTTGTAATAACTATGTCCAAGTTGTTCTAGTAAAATCATCGACTAAAGTAAGAAAATAGTAGGTACCAGTAATATTAGCAGTGTTTTAGGGACCCCAGAGATCTATATGTAGAATTTGAAAGGCATGATTGGTTTTGATGGAACTAACATTGAAAGGAAGTCTATGCATTTTTGCCATTACACAAGAATCACAAGGAAGATATGATGAAACAAGATTTTTACACCAGGATATATGTTGCATCTTAGAAGAGGAAGTATGGCCAAGTCGTGCATATATAATATCATGACTTGGTATATTACATGAGGAAGAATTAAAAGAAGCATTAACATCAGTAAACTCTTTATTCTCAGAAAATTGGATCAACTCAGCTTTGGATGTCAATTTGTATAAGCCTCCATGTTTTTGTGCAACAACCTTCTCATTCTTAGTTATAGGGTCCTGTATCAGACATTGATAAGGAGAAGAAACAACAAGCAAATTTTTCTCAGTTAGCAATTTAGCAACAGATAGAAGGCTAAACTGGAAAACTGGCACAAGCAGAACATTATGGAGGGTCAGATTTGGGGTAACAGAAATATGTCATGCCTGAGTAACTTTCTTAATAGAACCATCATGTAAAGTTATGAGAACAGGATTAGGTAGGTTATACAAATGGCAAAAAGATTAGAATCATGTGTCATGTGGTTTGTGGTTTGTGGCACCTGTGTCAATTATCCAAGCCCCTTTATAGTCATTAGCATAAGCGCAAAAAACTCCAAAATGAGAAAATTTGAATAAGAAGAGTTACCTGCAAAATGAGCAAAACCAAGGTTGTTGTCACTTGGACACTCCACTCGTTTGCCTTTCATGATTCTTGCCACCTCCTGAGCTAGAGCCCTGAGATCAATCTGAGGTGCTCCTCCTGAGTTTGCAGTGGTTGGATCATTGTTCTCTAGAGGCTCATCTTGAATGGATCCCTGAGTTTGTGATTGAGTAATCACATTAGCTTCCAACCTTGTTCTGTTTTTGTTCTTTATTTTCTCATACCAATCAGGGAATCCATGGAGGAGGAAGCACTCATCAATCGTGTGACCATTTTTGCGACAATGAGTGCACACTTCATTATGCTTTTGCTGCCTGTTGTCCTTCTTGCCTTTATAACCAGAATTATTATTTGATCCTCGAGCCATCAAGGCATCAACTCCTTGGACATTGTTCTTCCCAATCACTACAGCAACTATCTCCTTGTTCACCATCAAACTGCCAGAAACTTTCTTCTGTTGTTCATTAATCCTTTCTACCATTTGACAAGCTTTGTTAACAGTAGGAAGTGGATCCATAAGAAGAACTTGCCCCTTAATAGTGTCATAATCATCATCCAAATGCAACAAAAATTGCATCAATTTCTGCCTCTTATCTAACTCAATAGTCTTCAGAATTGCCTTACAAATTGGATGTTTAGGATTGCAATCACACAGAGGTATGCCACTCAAATCAGCTAACTCATCCCATAATCTCTTCCACTTAGTAAAGTACACTGCCACACTATCATTACCTTGATAGAGTTCAGAAATTTCTCCTTGAATTTTGAACAACAAAGGTCCGTTACTTTGTCCAAATCTCTCATTAAGCTCATTCTAGAGACTCTCAGCAGACTCAACATATATGAATGCATCAGACAAGTTAGGATCAATTGAATTCAAGATCCAACTAACAACCATACTATCACAACATTGCCACTACTCAAGTAGAGGATCTGTAATTCCAGGTTTGGGAACCTTACTAGTGATGAATCCTAACTTGACTTTTGTGCGCAAGCAATTTGCAAAGCACGACTCCATTGCTGGAAATTGCTTCCATCCAACTTGACATTGGTCAGTTGCATTCCCGGGTGATCAGAAGGGTGTAAGTAAAGCGGATCAGCATTGTAACTCTCAAGTGTTTTAGTAGGCAATGCTTCAGCCATGGTGAAGAAGGAAGAAATCAAGAAAACATAACATAGATCAAAACTGATCAGAGAAGATCAGTAAATGATCAGGAGCAGGAAAGGACCTTGTCCTCTGATACCATAAAAATGTAGAGAGAGAATTTGGGAAGATTTTGTTATGTATTGATTGATTAGAGTACAATACAGAGGAGTATATATATACACAGGCTCAAGCTAGTTTGTTACAGCTAACAACTAGGCTAGCTAATTCAAGAACCAGAATAACAAACTAACAAACTAATTATTTACAATGATATACTTTACAGAAACATCAAGAGGTGAAATTGAGAGTCCCTAACAATCAGGTATCTTGAACGGACACATCAAATTTACTTGGTCATGGAATTGATTAATACAACAAGAGGAGATTTCGAAATAGTAATTAGAGAATGTACTAATGAAGCCAAAACTGCAATGGGTAAAATAAAGTTTGATGAGCATCCTATTGATTGATGCATGTATGATTGATTGCCAAAATAAATCCAAGGGAGTTCGACAATAACCTTAGGGCTATTCGCTGATGAATTTTGTTTCCCTCTTCTCCTTTGGTCGATAATTGAGGCCGCCTATTGGTTGACTGGAGATATAAATAAATAGGAGATTGTAGGTTTGGGGTTTGACTCTCTTAATAATTATAGATGGACTTAATAAATAGGTAATAATACTAATATGACTTTTTTTTTTTTGAGGGTCGGGGTATTTTAACAGGCAGACGACATTTGTATGTGTTCTGCACTCGACACTCCTACTTAAGGTTACAGTCATTGTAGGTCTAATATACCTACTTTTACCCCTACTCAACATAAAAAGAGGAGGTTCATCTTTAGCTACGTTATTATAGTTAGAAGGAAGATCAGTATGAAATTTTCAGTCACGTTTGGGCATTCCCCTTGGCTTGGGTGGGTTTAGCTTTGAGAAACAAAACTTCAATCTCAACGTTGCTTCTTACGAAAGCCACTATAGTATGATGCTAAAAACCACATCTTTTCCATGTTCTTGAAGCACTAACAATATTTTATCAGCAAAAGGGTGCAGATTCTCAACACTAATAACGATAAAGCAGCATGAAGAACAATATTAACGATTAATTAAGAAAAAGGCGAGGGAAGATGGGCACCCAGAGTACAGATTCTCAATTTGAGAAAAACTGAAGAGAATATCATCAAGTGGTGACCCTGCCAATGCCATACCAAATCTGTTCATTAAATGCACAAACATAAACTTGGTCAGAGATGAAGGTAACAAAAGGTTAATTGCCTTCCATTCAAAGGAAAATGAGTAGGAAAACATATAGGTTATGTTTATGTGTTGGGCGCATGCTCAAGTTGAGAATGGCAGAGCCTCCTGAGGATATTGTGAAGCTGTTCAACCAGTACTCTGACAAGTGCAACGGGGTGATGACAGTCGAAAACCTGCATAAGTTTTTGGTGGAAGTCCAAGGCGACGACAACACTACCATTGACGATGCTCAGGCCATTATGGACAGTCTTAAACATCTCCATGTGTTTCCAAGGAGAGGCTTCTCCCTTGATGACTTCTTTTGATATCTTTTGGGGGACCTAAATCCTCCTCTTCCTCCACTTGGGGTATGACTGCTGTCCTTTTACAATTACACTCTTAATTTCACCTTTGAAAAATGTCATGCTAACTAGTAGGACGATTGGTTTGATATTGCATAGGTGCATCATGACATGAATGCCCCACTGGCTCATTACTTCATCTACACAGGGCACAATTCCTACTTGACTGGGAATCAGATTAGCAGTAGCAGCAGCATACAACCCATTGTTAAGGCGTTAAGTAGAGGTGTTCGGGTGATTGAGTTGGATTTGTGGCCAAGCCCCAAAAAGGACGATGTCCATGTCTTCCATGGAGGGTATATACATATATGACAATCACTTCATTATAATTGATTTTGCGAATGAGTATGGAGCCCCAGTAACTTTACTTTTGAAAATTCACAGAACAATGACTCCTCCAGTGGAACTCATCAAATGCTTGGAGGCAATCAAGGATAACGCATTCTGTGCATCAGAGTACCCAGTCATAATCACTTTTGAAGATCACTTGGACTCTTCCCTTCAGCATAAAGTAGCTGAGGAAAGTATCCTACCTATACTTTCACTACTAATCCGGAAGATAAACTGAAATCATAACTTTTTTGACACCTTTTGTCTTGTTCAGATGGTCACCGCAATATTTGGAGAGATGCTTTATCGAGGTGGGGACTTTGAGGAGTTTCCTTCACCCGAAACTCTGAAGAAACGGATCCTAATATCAACCAAACCACCCACAGAATCTGTCGACTGTTTCAACGAGGAAGAAAGCAGTGAAAACGATAAAAGAAAGAATAAGGGCAAAATGAATGTTCAGGTAGGCTAGAAACTGTTGACAACTTATCACTCGTCATACGTGTCAATCTCAATACTTGTTCTTACCACTTCCGGTAATTCAACTACTTGATCAGAAAAATGAGATGGAGGTGGAGGAGCATGTAGGAGGAGAAGTAGAGGATGGGGAGGAGAGCAGTTTAACTCCCACATATAGCAATTTGATTTCCATTCAAGCCGTGAAGAGGAGAGTTGGGCTCCAAAAATTGCTGAAAGGTGAATCCATGAAGGTTACCCGGTTGAGTTTGAGCGAGCACAAGTTTGAAAATGTTGTACGCACTCGTGGAACTGATATCATCCGGTCAGTAAAAGTTAGCTTTTAGTTTTTGGATCTTCAGAAAAGCTTGCTCATTTTACGCTTTTGCATACCTTCCTCAGATTCACACAGAGTAGCCTGCTAAGAGTTTATCCTAGAGGGTCGCGCATTTTCTCTTCAAATTACAATCCTCTATTAGGCTGGACACACGGGGCTCAAATGGTTGCATTTAATATGCAGGTTTACGCTTTTTCCCCCTTTCTAAAACTCATTTTGGACGTCAAATCTTTAACTATATCCCAAATTCAACATGATTCCAGATACTCAAAATCATTATCACTCGATTTCAAGGAATGCAAATTAGATGAACAAGTCAATGTTGGACTCATTTTACATGCTCTGATGTTATGTTAACAGGGGCACGGGAAATTCCTACGGGTTATGCAGGGGGTCTTTAGAGCCAACGGAGGCTGTGGGTATGTGAAAAAGCCAGAAATTCTTCTCAAATGCAGTCCAAATAATGAGGTCTTCGATCCCAATGCACCAAGAAAGCCTAAGAAAACATTAAAGGTTGTCATTAATCATCAGCCATTGTCAGTTATTAATACAACCATTGAAGATGTAGCTTATGTTTATCTTTAACTGCACAGTTGAAACTATACATGGGGGATGGATGGCATCTGGATTTTCATCAAACACAGTTTGACCGATTGTCACCACCAAATTTCTTCACTAAGGTTAGCTGTTTATTGTGATATTGGCAATGTTTTTTTTATTTCTTTTTTTTCACTAAGTTTTGAGCTCTCTGTGCAATCCATATGCAGTTTCAGATTTTGGGAGTGCCAGGAGACGGGAAAAAGGCAAAGACAACACCTGTTGAGGATCAATGGGTCCCGACATGGAACGAGGAGTTAGCGTTCCCATTGACTGTTCCAGAATTGGCCTTGTTGAGAATTGAAGTTCGCAACTACAACATGATCACCGGAAAACACAACTTTGGAGGCCAGACTTGTTTGCCAGTCTCCGAATTGAGTAGCGGCATTCGGGCAATTCCATTGTATGACAGGAAAGGAGACAAATACAAACATGTTAGGCTTCTTTTACGGATTCAATTTATTGAAGCTGAGTGACTTATACACGCATTTTCCTCGTCAAAATATATTACATGCACCTGCAGCTTGTGCTCTACATATTTGTAAGTAAACAATTATAATAATAATAATAATAATAATAATAATAATAATAATAATAATAGTGAACTATACTAATATAAAAGGGAAGAACTTAGTATCAGTGGATGAACAATCATAATATCTGTAGCACATGCTTTAAAGTACGTCTAATAAATTGTATTTTCCTCATACCTCAAAGACCTCGGGAGCATTATGTTCCCGTGCCCCCATCATTTTTATCCTTTCTTTTTTTGTAATTTTTTGTTCTTTCTTTTTTTCTTCGTGGACATGTTAATTTCCGTTTTTCATGTTTCTGGGTACAATATGTGTATTTATGAGCCACTTTTTTTAAAAAAAAAATTATTTTAACGAGTCCAGACAGCATGGGACAAACCCATGGGTGCAGCTTGTTGATGAATCTCTGCTAATCAAGGAGCAAAATAATGGTTGTTCGCGTTTTATCAGCTCAGTTTTTCCTTCAATTCACCAATTGATCATGTCTGGCACATTAACTAGTCGAAGCCTATTTTGTTTATATCTAGCAGAAAAAAGGGTTGCTGAACACATTGGATTGACGTGGTTAAAACACGATAGCAACGTTTCTTTACATAAATAAAACCCGATAGCAACATTCTTTTATCACAACATAATTTTTTAGTAAAATAATAATAATATAAATACATAAAGTTTGAAACTTTAAAGTTTGAAACTTTAATAAACATAATATGTCCTAAAATTTATAAAACAATAATATAGATTTAAAACACCCGATCTTTAAGTAATCACATCAAAATTTTTAAGTATAAAATCAATGCTTAACATAAGACCCTATTAACTCATAAAATAATATTATAATTGCATAATTTCCTTAATCATGAACATGAAATTATTCGAGATAAAAACAATGAACCTACTATGTTATTCATGCATTAGTACTATAACTCAATCATAATCAGTAAAAGTATAGCAACCTAATCTTAATTCATTTTATTATCTCATGCATACATAGAACCCCAATAAAAGACTAAAAACATGATTAAACATACTAATTCTACAACCATAATCATACCACATAATAATATGTAAGAAATAGAAACATTTACAACAATAATAATCACAATGATAATAATAATGATAATTTTTGCATCAAAAACCGATAATAAGAATTGACATTCCTTGCCCAACGTACTGAAACCTTTACCAATAATAGAAAAATTTCAATTTCTATAATTCTAATATAAAAGAATAAAAAAACATTGAACATTATAATACTAGGGTAACGAATTTACCATTTAGAAGGGTTGTTGGCGCTTCGCAGTGGCGATCTGGCAAGGTCGGGTGGTCGACTAGGTGGAGGAGTTATGTTTTGCATCTTGCTTAAGGGTCACGTGTCTGGGCTCAGCAGCCGCAACAGCAATGGTTGCTGCTTTTCGCGAGCTCGATAGTGATGTCAGAAGGCGAAGGTGTCGGTGGTGCTCACGGCAGCATTCGACAGTGAGGTCGCAGCTGGTGTTATGAAGGTGGTGGCCGGCGCGACGAGAGGGAGCAAAGGTTTGAAAGAGTGAGCGATAGAAAGAGGGGGGGAGGGGAGAGAGAGAGAGAGAGAGGTCGTTGCGGTAGATGACGGTTGTCAGCGGCTGCTACGGCGACGCAACTGGGTGGTGGGCATTTGGACTCTTTCATGGCAGTTTTTGACGTCGATGTTTGTTTTTTTTTTTTTTTTTTTTTGGTAGTGGTGAGAATCTCTTGAGCACTAGTAAAAGAGTGTTAGAAAATATTTTGAAAAAATACATGGTTGAAAAAATGATAGTAATTTTGGAAAGGAGAGAGCAGTTGACAACAAAATATTTGTGACAATCAGTGCTTTTGGAGGCACAATGTAATAGCCATGTTAGAAAACAATAAACATATATGCAAATATAAGTCCCTCAATTAGAAACAAATTAACAAACAACGTCCAGTACAAATTAGAAACATCAATTGCAATATCAAATGACATAAATGGTATGGCCAAGAAAATAATACCTACAACACAAATTATTCCCATTTTTTAAAAATTTAATTTGCGAGGAGCACTTTAATTACTTTCTCAAAGTTGGTATAGGAAGATCCACTTGGAGCTTGGGTGGCCTTTTGCGCTAGCTTTTTCCATTCCATGGCATTTCTCCTCATTTCCTTTCCCTTGTGTCCATGCATCAATTCCTTAACTTGCTTCTCAATCTCATTTCTTTTGACATTGGTATCAATTTCTATCCCAACACCCCATTTTGTGCAACAATACCAACAATTTGTTTGTTGGTCAGCAAAGAAAGGCCAACAAATCACAGGCACTCCATTGTAGATACTCTCCAATGTCGAGTTCCATCCACAATGCGTTAAAAACCCTCCAACTGCCAAATGAGCCAACACCGTCTCTTGATCACACCAATGAGTGATGAAACCCCTTCCCTTTATCTCTTCTAGGAACTCCCCCGATAGAACTGCCGCCTCCCCGGTAACCAAGTCAGGCCTCAATATCCACAAGAAGGGTTGCTTGCTATTCGCCAGCCCCCACGCAAACTCCACCAGTTGTGCGTTAGTCATTACTGTTATGCTTCCAAAGTTGACGTACACCACCGAGCCAGGCTTATGAGAGTCAAGCCATGTTAGGCAATGTGAGTCTTCTTTCCATAAATTTGATCTAATTGACTTGATCTCACTGTCCTTAATGTGATCAAGCATGAGTGGTAAAGGGCCAACTGCATAGAGCGGTGGAAAATCCGAGGGAAGACATTTGAGGGAATCATGCTCTAAGGCTTCAAATGAGTTGAAAATAATCGCTGAAGCCTTTTTCATTTTATTCACCATGCGTAGTACAAAATTAAAAATATGATCGTTCGGATCTGTAATTCTTGTAAAACTTGGAAAATCCCTTAAGCGTATGTCACTTGCACCTAGTACCCACTCCAGGACCATGTCTAATTTATCATTTACTGTAGAACTATCATCTGCATTGGATTTAAACAAGGATGACAACAAATGTTATGAAATTGGCTCAACCAAAGCATTGTACCAACATTGTTCAAAGTTACGTTAAAACTAAACTTTGAAATATAGTACACTAGAAACAATGTCCAGGATAGTTGAAAAAAATTATGTTACGTTATTAAGAGATAACGTAACATAATTTTTTTTCAACGCTAGAGGGGGGTGAATAGGGTTATGAAATTTTCTGCAAATGTAGATTATTAGCAAAGGACGTTAGCTCCTTAATCTGTTCAGATTAAGGTTCAACGTAATTCAACAAGAGGTATCAGAGCAGGTCCACACAAGAAGAGACTAACCGCTCTGTGGAAAAGATCACGGGGGATAGTGAAAACAAAAAGGTAAGTCACGGACGTAGATGCATTCTGCTACAAGGACATTGATAAGGAAAAAAAGGTTAAATCATAATCCTTATGTCCTTCATCCGGCACAAAACTTAAGGTATGTCATTTGTAAACCATTCATTGATCATATTGAATTATGGCATGAATTGAGGGGGAGGACCCTCTCTTAGTACTGACAAGTTTATCAAGCGTTGCAGATTTCTAGACAACCTCTAAAACATACTAGATGTTATATCAAGGAGGAGATTCCCTATTGACCTTGGGACAATCCAAAAAGGGAAAAAAGATTTATTGTTGTTGCATTTTATCTTTCATCAAAAAGGGGGAGATTGTTGAAGACATGGTCAAGGTCCTTCACCGCGCATCCGCGAAAGACCTTCGGTTTTGATGAAAGCGAAAATTCGGAAAAGGGAAGTTGCCTTATATTATATAATCTGATTATATATTCTGAGTATATAATATATATTCTGATTATATACTCAGATTATGTGTATATAATATATATATTTTGATTATATATTATGTATTCTTATTATGGGGATGATTATTGTAGATATAAAAAAGGGAACAAAAGGAAACAAATCAAGGGAAATCAATCATGATTATTGTAGCAACAAAAGGGAAGAAATCAACACATAAGGCAAGTTACCGTTGGAAGGACTCAAGTCCAAGCATCCAAAGACATCTATAAAAAGGACGATAGAAGAATTGAGAAGACAGGCGATTCCACGAAAGTAATCGCGGGGTAAGAAATCCTGAGGGATTTCTGAATGCGTAGCCAATGGTTTGATGGTGAAGGTAGCCAGTAAAGGACCTCTGGTGAAGGGATAGCCAAGGACCTTGGTGAGCACTCGTTGTGTCCACATGTGGTGGTGAGATGATGTGTAGCATAGCCTTGACAGACTAAGGCTGTGTGAGTGTGTGCTTCAATGTAACCCATCATGTGCCAAATCGCCGCTAGGGTTTTTCCTACGACGATCCTTATTTGTAGCTGTCTCAAGGACCTTCGGTCTTGGTCAGTGAATCTATCAGTAACTGCCTTTGGGCTACTACTTCTTGTTTTGTTTAGTAAGTGTAACTTGTTCTTTGATTGACATAAATATAATGAGGTATTTCAGTTACACTGTATTTTGATCCTTGGTTTGAAACCAAGGAAGTTTGTTCTAACATCCTTACCTAGTGTGTAGATCTTAATTGTGAAATTCACCCCCTCAATGGCCTCAACACATCTTTTTGCTCCTGTTCAATCATCGCTTAAAGTTCTTGTAAGCTGAAATTTCCAAGACTCTCCACATCTTCATTCTTATTTTTGGGAGATTCTTCACGTTGACTTCAATTTTGTCAATAGAAGGCTAAAGAAATGAAACTTTATTCTATTAATTTTAGAAAGGATCATTATACTTAAATGTAATACTAGGGTTACTAGATTGTCGGATGTTGCCTAACTTTGTTCAGCTTTGAATGAAAAATAATCATTTTTTTTCTAAGATCTCTTATCTAAATTTTGACCACCTCAAAATCTTTTTGAGTGCAATTTATTAGGTGCTCCCGGAGCACGTGCTCCAGATTTTATAATTATTCATCCATATGTATTAGGTTGTTAACTCTAATTATTATGATTGTTCACTTTGATTCATATGATTGTTCACTCGCAAGTATCTGGAGCACATGCTCCGGGTAGAATAAAATTGACATGATAGTTTAATTGGAGTATGTGGTTGTTTGACAGATGAGGACAATTTATTATATAAGAGTACGTAAGACAAGGACAATTGAGTGTGTTAGGAATGTGTCCTAAAATCACCGAATCTCTTGATCTCACAATTATTTGTTTCCTAATTGTATTAGGATATTATTTAGGTTTCCTTATTATGTTGGGTTTCCTAATTGTATTAGATTCTAAATCTAATTAGAGTAGGAGTCAAGTTAGATTTATATGGAGTTTTTCCTATAAATAGGGTTTGATATTCTCCACTTTATTTTACGGCCCGGCGCATGGTGCGTGGTGCACGGCGCACGGCGCTCGTCGAGTACGGCGAACAATGATCGAGTTATAGATAGTCAGAGAGGGAGAAAATATTGAGAGGGAAAAATGTCTCACCAATATTTTCGATCCCAATTGTATCCCGAGAGAGAAAGATTGAGAGTTGTGAGGGAGAGAGATTTGTGTTGTAATCTCCTCTGTTGTGGATCGCATCACACCCTGTGATAGTGATAGGGTTGTACTTCTCCTTTCTCATAGTGGATTGTTTTCTGGTTGTCGCCGTCCGTGGGTTTTTCTCCGAGTTCTTCGGTTTCCCACGTAAACCTTGTGGTTCTGTTCTTTTATCACTCTTCTTATTTTTGTTCCTGAATTTAGTCGTAATTTCCATCATCTCAATTCGATTTATTTATTTCGCTTCTGCGGTTACCTTGCTACATATTTTCTCTAACAAGTGGTATCAGAGCCTCACAAGGGTATCTGAGCCTTACAAGTGGTATCAGAGCAAGGAGGAGATGTCTTCAATCATGAAGTGTGAAATTCCAAAATTGGAGGGAACAGGAAGACTGCAGTTGAAGGCGGTCCTTGATTCAGCACGGTGAAGGGATGTTGAGTATCCCTATACGGAGACTGATGTAATGATGAACGACGAGAACTTCAAAAAGGGTCTAAGAAAAAGAACTAGGGCAGTCTGAGTTCGAGGTGGAGCAGGTTGCTGCTCAAACAGTTCATGTTGATGAGCCTGATATTCCTCATGTGGAGGAAGAACCGCGCATGGCAAGGGATCGTCCCAGGAGATCAGAGACCAAAGACGGTATACTAAAGATTGGGTGCACAAGAAGAGCCATGTAGAGAGTGACTGTTGGAGAAATCTGAAAGACCAGGAGCAGGGTAGTAAGGATAACCGCACCAAAACTGGTACAACAAACTGTGTTGAGGTTAACGGTTGCAGGTATGAAACAGAAGATGGTATCCCAAAAGCGCGCAGGGGTTCCATGGTTCGTATGAAGAGAGCCAGGAAGGGCAGCCTATACACCTGTGGGTCTACTGATGGCGAAGCTGCAGAGGCCTCAAACAAAGACAGTGGTCTCAAACAGGCATCCAGACAGCGGTATGTGATGTTTACCGCTTGAGTGCCCTGCAGGGCTACGCCCTGTGGGAAGGCGTGTTGATGGCGACAATCAAGATGTTTATCTGGACTGATAATTCGTTGATTTTAGTCCAAGGTGGAGTTTGTTAGGAATGTGTCCTAAATCACCGAATCTCTTGATCTCACAATTATTTATTTCCTAATTGTATTAGGATATTATTTAGGTTTTCTTATTATGTTGGGTTTCCTAATTGTATTAGATTCTAAATCTAATTAGAGTGGGAGTCAAGTTAGGTTTATAGGGAGTTTTTCCTATAAATAGGGTTTGATATTCTCCACTTTATTTTACGGCCTACATGGCGTGACGTGCAGCACGTCATCGTCAATCTGTAACAATGATCGAGTTAAAGAGAGTCAGAGAGGGAGAAAATATTGAGAGGGGAAAAATGTCTCACCAATATTTTCGATCCCAATTGTATCCCGAGAGAGAAAGATTGAGAGTTGTGAGGGAGAGAGATTTGTGTTGTAATCTCCTCTGTTGTGGATCGCATCTCACCCTGTGATAGTGATAGGGTTGTACTTCTCCTTTCTCATAGTGGATTGTTTTCTGGTTGTCGCCGTCCGTGGGTTTTTCTCCGAGTTCTTCGGTTTCCCACGTAAACCTTGTGGTTCTGTTCTTTTATCACTCTTCTTATTTTTGTTCCTGAATTTTGTCGTAATTTCCATCATCTCAATTCGATTTATTTATTTCGCTTCCGCTGTTACCTTGCTACATATTTTCTCTAACAAGTGGTATCAGAGCCTCACAAGGGTATCTGAGCCTTACAGAGTGATATCAATAATTTTAATCAACGTACACTAACTATATCGTTAATTATAACTAGCAAAAATACTATCATCTGTCTCCAATATCAGATGAGAGTAGACATTTAATACTTCTAAAAGCATTAATTAATACATGAAGAAATATTAATTTTTTGAAAGTAAACTTTTATTTACTTAGGATAGAATAGAAAACTTTTAAAATAGTAGTGGGGAAGAATATAAATATTTTAAATTAGAGAGTGTTAGAACCCCTCAAGGACATTGATAGACTCAGGCTCAAGGACCTTGGCGACTGGATCAGTTTTGAATGAAAGTCAAAATTCGAATATCCAGAAAAGATATAATGCGCAAGGAAAGAAATCTCAAGAAGGCAGAAGGACATTCACCCAAGGCATCATAAGGACGTTCACCCAAGGCAGCATAAGGACGTTCACCCAAGGTAGCATAAGGACGTTTACCATATGCGAGGAGTTTTGAAAAGCGCAGTCGAAATAGGGAAGTATCTCTCAATTGATTCTCTGAAATTTTGGCCACCTATTTTCTGATTTAAGATTGACTAATTGATCCCTTTATTTCAGGAAACACCTAATCAAGGAAAGAGAAGAAAAGATTGAAGTAGAGATATTCTGAATCGAGACCAAGAAGGAAACAACAATTAAGGAAGTTATCATTCAACACAAAGAAGGAAGGAATCCAAATTGCAACGGCTCTATTGCGTCTGGAAGCTACATAAATAGAAGACATCTTGCTCAAGGAAAATCAACGATTCCATGGAAGAAATCGGGTGTTCGAAATAGAAATAGCATTTTCTATTTTGTGCGAGATTTGGTGATTGTGAGAAGTTGAGTGTAATCAATCCTTAACGGATTTAGGGTTGATTGATGCTTGTGAAATAGATTCCTAGACGGACTTAGGATCGATTGAGAGTAAACACCAAAGGGTGAATTTGGTGTGTGTTGTTATTCATAAAATAAGAAGTTTGCAAGGCGCTCAGTTCTGTGTACAACCTAAGAACATTCATCTCAGGTTGTATTACTTCATTCTGTTTCAATATAATAAAGGAAGTTGTTCAGTATACGCTTATTGTCCTTTATCTTCTTCCTGTATTATATTGAATCTTAATCTAGTTAGATTAAGAACCTAACGTCCTTTACAAGTGATTATTTGTGCAGAAACTTTCATAACCCTTTCACCCCCCCCCTAGGGTTCTTTCAGAGAGTACTAGGGTTGTGTTTGGCAGTAGCGTTTGAGATAGCATTTAGCGTCTTGACCAAATCAAAACTCTAATTGCATAAATATTAGCGTTCGGTAAACTAGCGTTTTGAGGAGCGTTTAGTGTTTTAAGGAGCGTTTTGCGAAACGTTAACAAAGTTAACGTTTAGCGTTTAGAGTAGCGTTTCATAATTTTTAGTCAAAAAATACCCTTTGAAAATTTTATATTTGGAAATTATTGATATCCTTTTATGTCAATTCACATTAATCTGCTAATTCAACCGCTAAATTTACCGAACACAATTCTCGTTTGGCCATTCATCCGCTATATGCTACTTAAACCGCTATCCGCTACCTAAATCGATATCCGCTACCTAAACCGCTATCCGCTATCTAAAACGCTAATTTTGCCGAACAGGGCCTAAATCAAACCTATGAGGTACAATAATATAATTTAGAAAATTCAAGCAGTATTAATTTAAAATGATATATTACAAAATTAATGTCGCAAACCTTCAGTAATATACATCAATTGTAGTAACAAGACAAAGACATGGTTTACCCTATTGGCGGGAAAGCTAGGATTTTTTGAGTGTTATTGTGGTGCATATTTGAAATTGAGAACTTAATGTTAGGTGGGGTGTTCATGGATCGGTCAATCGGATATATCCGAATAATTGTAATCATGATTGGTACCTGATTCAAAAATTTTGGTTAACTGGACTTGTACACTTTCCTCCAAACCAGAACGAGAAATAAGCCTTGTCGAAATGGATGAAGAAGCAAAAATCCATAACCCGCAAGCCGAATAAGTTTCCTCTCCTAATTAGGATAAGTTATTAGCAATGGGGTATAGAAAGAGGAGGGAAAAGAGAACCCTTTGCATCCATCTACGTAGAAATCCCTCCATCCATTGACAAATATGAATTGAAGAGAATTTTCCAAAAGTTGGGAAGAATACAGGAAGCTAGCCTGCTTTCCTTGGAGATATGGCAGGCAGGCAGGCAAGATAAAGCCTTATCCATTTTTGGAACCATGAAGACATGGAAGCAAGCATTGATTAAGTCATGCATCGCAAAATTATAAGAGGATCCGGAAGCAAAGTCTACATGGCGAAGCATCGGCTGGAGGAAAAGGGGGAAAGTGTTTTTCAGGAACTCAAAAATGAGTATAGTTGGCGAAGAAGACCCTTGAGCAAAGACTGAAAGAACGATTGGTCAAGTGCAATACCTAGAACGATTTTGAATCATCAGGAGGAGGATGAAGGTGTTCAAGAAATTTGGTTCGACCAAGATTTCAACAATCACTCGGCGGGAAGTGTACATACAGCCTCTGAACAGTCTGATCTTAACATGAAGCTAAAGGCAATCGAGAATAGCCAAATATTGGTACCCAAAAAGGCTGAAGCTCTTGAGTTGAAGGATTGCCGGTTGATAAGTATGATCAGGAGCATCTATAAGATCATTTCTACTATCTTAAGCAACAGGCTCAAAAAAGTTTTCGCTAAAATGTAGGTGAGCCCCAAACTGCGTTCATCTCTAGATGACAAATTTTAGACGGGGTGATGGGATTATATTAATCAAGTTAATTTGATAAATTATTAATTAATTAATATGTTATGGGAATTATAAAGTGACAAATATTATAGGAAAAGAAAATTAGTTAAAGTAACAGATTATATTGGAAGGGGGAGTATTATGGATTGAAAATTCTACCATAGTTGATTTTATTTTCAACTATGGTAGTTGAAAATTTTTTACCATTCATTTATAAAAAAATAAATCATATTTTTTAAAAAGATTTATATCCTCTTAAACATGGTTAATTATTGTATCAAGTTACTTTGATCAACCTATATTGATTTTGAATTTTTATGGTAAAATTAATGATATTTTCACTTTTCAACAACGATAGTTGAAAAAAAGTCAATTATGGTAGAATTTCCTTAAAATATTCAATTTTGTAAAAAATTATAACTTAACATATAGATTTACCTATTGTAACAAGTCGGTGAATATATATATTGATTTTAATTTTTAATGGCAAAATTAAAGGTAATTATACATTTCAACAACTATGGTAGAAACTCCCTTATTTACATATTATAAGTAATTTTATCTAAGTTGTTTTCTTTTCTATAATCCTAATGACATATTTTTCCTATATTTATTTATTTATCTACTCAACTATCTTTTTTCCTATTATTACGCTTTTATTGTCCCTCTAACACTAACATCAAACACATCCAAATATCCAATCTATCCAACTGAATCAATTTTATTGATTTTTGAGTTTTTTTTTCCTCAAAGTGACTTGGAATATGAAGGGGGGGGGGGAGTATGTCTATAACTTATAAGCCCAAATCTAACATAGATATGCGCCCAATTATAATTGTTATCTAACTTTATAGATACAAATTTTAATTGTTTATAATATTATAATTATAATTTAGTCATAGCTAGAAATAGAATACGTGAAATTCTCAACAGTAGAAAATCAAGTGTCAACTGCTGCGGAATATAATTACAGTTGAGAAATATAAATTCTTAAGTGGCACATACCTGGTTTGTCAAATCTCTTTACAACATTGAGTGCTATTGGATTGTTACCCAAAACAAATGTTCTAGCTATATAGTGTCATTCCTATTTGTTGATTTGAGTCAAGTGGCACTTAAAAAATTAAACAAAATTAAACAAAATCTATCAAACAGCACTCGACAATCAGAAAAGTTTGAAAGACTTGTTTTGTTTCTCTAGTGCATGTCACTTGATAATCACTCGAATAAATAAATTCTTAAAAAAAACAACAATGATGATAAGGTAGCACTTTGGTGTTTGCTATCATTGTTAGTATTTTTTTTGAAGGACTATTTTTTTAAGGGAAATTATTAGAGGAGATAGACACATGAAGCTAGCTGGAATAAAAAAGGAGTTATTTATTTGGTTTTGTACCAAGAAAATAAAAAACAAATTTGTGAAAAGGGGGTTGTGGACCATCGAGACAATACTATTTCTATCATTTTTAATAATAAACAGAAAAGAATTTGCTGAGAAAGACGGAAAAAATGACAATTAATTTGTATGTCTTAGCAAAATTATTACTTTTTTAATGTATAAAATTATTAATTTTGGAATTACATGTCTCATTTGATAATTTGTATAAGATATAAATGCAACCATTTTCTAATTGTAACAATTTAAGTAGAAAAATCACATAATATATTCAGTTGCCATATAGTATCAATTATCAAAAACTTATTTAAAAATTTATAAGTGATTGTCAATATTCAATAATCATCATAAAGCAAATTTTAACCATCTATTTAGGCCATGTTCTTTTTCTGCGGTTGGCAAACTGTGGTGCCACAGCACACCGCAATTTGACACAACCTACTACACTTTACCACAAATCATTACTTTTCTCTCTCCTCACTTTTCTCCTCTACTTTTTACATTCTCTCTTCTCACCTACCTCACATACCAATAACCTCCCACAATTACACCACAACCCGCCACAATTTCACCACACCATACCGCGCTATACCGCAAAATACCGCAGAAAAGAACAGGGCCTTAAGTCTAAAAATTAATTTGACCTATATATTTTATTATTTTTATTTAATGCCTTGTATGTTCTTATTTGATAAAAAAATATTTAATATAATCAATTTAGTATTATAATTTAGAGTGTATTTGATTTGGAAAAAATCCTCTAGGTCGATAGAAATTAATTTAGTTAATATTTTATTTCAGAAAATGTTAAAAACTAATTAATACTTTAAAAAATAATATAATATGTGGATGAGGTTAACTTGACTATATCCATAGGACCATAGTTGAGATTTGTTTGATTATAGCACGTGGTTATCAGATAGCAACAATCACTGTGAGTGTATCTAAGGCTTATCTCATTATGTTTGTCTGACATAGGAAGATTCAAGTCATGTTCGATACAATCAAGTTAGATAGAACTGAGGGCCTGTTATTTGGATGTGTTACATTAGCATATCTAATCTAATTAAAACTCATTCAAATTTATCTAAATCTTACACAATTCTCTAAAAAGGTATTCTTTCTAAAAACACAATATCCTATAAAAGCATCATAATTTATCCACACCTATCCAAACCAAACCAATCCAATTCATCCAAACCTAGTTTTAACCAATTTAAAGAACAAGGCGTAAGTTATGTAAAGTAAAATTGATAAGAAAAAGAAATGCAATCTCTTTGGAAACATATGATTAAAAAAGAAAAAGGAAAATAAAATAAAATAACATTGGATTGAGTGCTTTTTAGAGATTCAGACAAAATAAGATAAAATAAGAAATAAGGTTTCGTTGTGGGATCATTTGCGGTTCCATACTCTACCGTAAATTTCCGTTTTCTACTACAAGTCATCATAACTTTTCATTTTCCTTTTTAGCGAAAGAGAAAACTTTTTAAATAAAAAATCAAAATTTTCACTTTATTTTCACCTACTATTATATTCAAATTAAAATATATCAACCCACCTTCCATTATTTCCACCACATCGCAGCCAACCGCATGGTAACTACACCGTACGTAAAAATAAAAAAAAAATTACAAGAACAAGAAGAAGAAGAAGAAAAAGAAAAAGAACAGGGCCTAAGGCCACTATCAATGGTAGGGTTTTACAATCATCCAACAGCAGGTGAGTATTTGTAGTGGGTGAGGGATTTTAATCCCACCCGTTATGCGGAGGAGACTTGCCAAGGCTTACTTTTTTTTTTAAAGATTAATATTATATATTCTTATTTTTGGACAAAATGTGCCCAAAAAAAGATAGTTATTGGCCAACTGATAATTTACTGTTGGTCCAATAGTGAGATTATTGACCTTTGTAATGTTTTTCTAATAATTTTTTCTATAAATGTTTATCACATAAATATAATATCTCACACCATTTTTTTATCTTTTTTTTAAATAGTATATTTTCAAAGTAGTCATCTTTTCTAATATTTATACAAGTGTTATTTAATTTTAATTTTAATAAATATTGCTAATTAATAATACACTGAAATCAAAATTGAGTTTAATGATAAAAATAATTCTTCATAAAATATTCTCACAAAATAAGTTTCAAAAAATAAAGGACAACTATTTGAAATCAAAACACAATATCACTATGAAACAAATACATTAACCACAAAAATAAAATCAAAATTGAAAAAAATAGGAGAGTGAGTCAAATTTTACTCACCATTGTAAAAAATATCCCAAATACAAGTGAGTCATGATTTACATTTATAATATTTTGGCATTTTCTTTTTTACGTGGTTGTATTTGTGATCATGCACATTTCATGATTCTTGCCATAACCTACCACAAAATATCATTCTACCACAATTCACCACAACCCACCACAAATTATTTTTTCAAATTACTTTTTCAACTCATTTTTTCCAATACAATCACAATTTCACCATATCGTACTGCGCCATACTGCATAAAAGAACATGGCTTTTATTGGATGGGTCAGTGAAAATTCACCCACCACTAATAATGGCCTAAATATTGGATTGGATAAAATGAAGTTTGGATGGATTGGATTGAATTGGATTGGATACTTTTTTGGGGAATTGTGTTTTCATCGAGAAAAAGTGTTTGGCGAATTGTGTAAAGAGTATATTGGATTGGATTGAATTGAATTGGAAAAAAAGTTACAAATTCAAAGCACAGGCACTTAAAATGATAAGTTGTTTTATCAAAGCACCAAATCTTTTTGACTTACATGCACTACCTTCTCAATTCTTAAAAGTTACTCCTTGATGTAACCATGTAGAACTTTTCGTAAGTAAATTTATACATATTAATATAAAATTCGATGATATATAATTAGTCATTTTCAATGGTTCTCAAAGAACTTTGCAATTTTCAATTAGGCAATGCAAAATTGAGCATTGCAATTACTAAGATCGCCGTCAGGCCCATTAGAATATATGGTTGGTTGATACTCCAAAAATGTTTGATTATCAGTTGATTTGGAATAAGATCTAATTAATCCCCATCATTGCTATACAGTAAGTTAACATTCACCGTTTTCAACTCCTAGCTTTTCTGGTTCTACGATGATGACGACTTTTGAAAGAAACAAAGTACATAAAAGAAAACTCACGGAAAAGCTATATGGATGATTTGGAGGTACCTTTGAATGGAATAATCCCGAGTTGAAGAAGTTTGGGAAGCTGTGTATAACACAGCAGGCTGCAAATACCAGCAGTGAAAATCATGGCATTCGGAATCCCAAACTCCTGGGCAACTTCGAGGGTGAAGTGCATACCAACGTCGGAAACGATGCAACTTACAGGGGGCACCCCAGACGACGCCGTTTCATTAAGTCTACAAAGGAGGTCCCTGAAGGGCAGAGTGCAGTTAGTCTCAATTGATTTGCAGAGTGCCTCAGTGTCCTGGGTGACGTCAGCATCAACCGGGCCAGGGAGCCCGTCGGGTATTGACTCGAACCGGAAAGAGGGGAGGCCGGCGAGTGCATCGGGCCCCCTTGCACGGAGGAGTCTGCGGTGGTTGTAGTGGGTGTTGACGAAGGTGATGTGGAAGCCGCCCAAAGAGTGGAGGAGCTTGGCTAACTTGAGCATAGGGTTAATGTGGCCTTGTGCTGGGTATGGAATGCATACTGCATGCCTTTTTTGCTCCTCCATATTGTCTCTCAATTGCTATGCTCTCTCTCACTTCAGGTTGCTGCTGCTCCGTCTTGTCTACTTTAACAAAAACGGAGAGATTGGTAAGGACACGATTCAAAACGCTCTCTATTTCAATTCAATCGGGTCATGATACGTGTCTTCCTCCAAGTCACTGCTTAAATGTCTTCTTTATATTTTTATAAAACTAATACGTATTATTATTTTTTGTCAGATATTATTAATTATTATCAATTATAAGAAGTTTGGAACGTGTTGGCTATCCCAACAATTAAAATTGACACCCTAATGAATGATGAACCCCGTCTGTTAGGCATATTTTAGACACATTTTTGTAAATTTTAAAAAATATATATATATAACTGTGATTTTATACCATTTATATATAGGGTGATGATTAGTGTCTTGCCCAAGATACTCCTTAAATGTCTTCTCCCTTATAAAATCAACACTTATTATCGTTTTTGACCCCAATTTTTTTGATAGATACTATTAATTATCAATTATAAGAAGCTTGGAATGTGTTGGCTACGCCAACAATTAAAATTGACACCCTAACGAATGAACCCCATCCGTTGGGCATATTTTAGACGCTTTTTTGTAAATTTTTAAAAATATAGATAAAAGTGTGATTTTATACAATTTATATATATTATTATAGTTATAGAAGTCAATCATGTAACTTTTTTCCAATTTAATTCACAAATATATAGGTTTTCTATAATGACAAGACACAAAATATGTGTCTTGCACAAAACTTTTATCATTTCCCTTATATATATTATAATAGTTATAGAAGCCAATTATGTAATTTTTTTTCAATTTAATTTACAAATATACAGGTTTTATATCATGACAAGACACTTAATATGTGTCCTGCACAAGACATTTAGCATTTCCGATTTCATTTAGGACGTACAACGCTATTTATAATTGTTTTCTATCTTTTTTTAGGGGGTAATGGACGTCAATAATACCAATTTTGGGGCATTAGGCACTAATATTACATATTATTTTCTTGTACACTGGCAGTAGCAACTATGAACATATTTTTCAACAACAATACACCCCGATTTGGTATATAGAAAAATGACATGGGTTCATAATGTATGACATGAAAGGCAGGACTTGTGTAGAAAATGTTGACGGAGACACTAATCCGCCTTCCACGTCACACATTATAGAGTAACATCGTCTCTATGATGAGTTAAAACAATAACGATTCAACGGTGTGTTGTTGGAGGAAAATAAATCGATAATTGGTACTACCAGTGTTCAACAAAATAGTTTGTATTATTCGTATTCAATACCCCAAAGTTAATATTATTGATGTCCAAAAATGCTTTTTTATATTATATTTGTTTATGTTTATTTTAAGGAAAAAAGTGATTGTGGAACTTCCAACTGGTTTGGGAAAAAAATTAATATATATTACATACACGCGGAGCATGTGCTCCAAATATTTATGAGTGAACAATTATAATAATGTGAGTGAACAATGTAACATATATATGTGGGTGAACAATCGTAGTATATGAAGCACATGCTCCTGGTGCACCTAATAAATTGCAGAAAGAAATTAATCATTGGTTTGAATTTGTTGGTACATATTTCATTCATAATTAGGCCTTGATCTTTTCTTAAGTTAGATTCATGTTAGGTTAGTTATGTTAGGATAAGTTAGGATATGATTGAAAAGATAAGAAATGATAGGATATGTTTGAGTTAAGTTAGTTGTTGATTGGAAATATTTTATTACTAAAATTTAAATATTTAGGGAAAATAAATGAAAAAATTACAGGTGTTGAAAGGAGTGGATTGACTTGAGACTAAAATAATATTATTTAAATTTCTTTTTTATTTAAAAGGTTGTTTTTTATTTGAATGTTTTTTAGGGGGTTGGGTTTGGTTAGATTAGGCAAGGATAACTTAAGTTAAGTTATAACATATCAGAATTTCTTTTTTATTTAAAAAATTATAGTTGTTTTTTATTTCACTAACCCAATTAAAGAACATGGCCTTAATTTGGGAACTACTCCCTTTGGAGTTTTTTATATATCACTATCAAATTTGTGTAAAAAAGACATTAATTGTTTTTTAATATACACAATAATTCATCAAATTAAATTTATATAATTACAATTGTAATGAAAAATAATATTAAAAAATTATATTTTTTTCAAAAGAAATAACATATCAGAATCAAATAAAAACAGACTTTAAAAAATGTGAAATACAACTACTTTTAGAAAGATGAAGTATTGAAAAAGACTTTAGATTCGATATGATATATAATATACTCCGCTCATTGAGAAAATGCATATGAACATTACAAACTGCTATAAGTTTTTCTGAAGGAATTAGCCCTTACAGAATATTGCTGTTGTTTTTTTTTTAAGAAAAAGCTATCCGTGTGCAAAAGAAGGAAATTACCCAAGCCTCTAGGGAGGTCAAAATGAGATAAGATGTATGAGGTGCACCTTATTTGAATACACAAACACCATTGGATTGGCCATTGGGTGTCTGATAGATTCTCGAGAAAGGTATTTTTTAAAATTTTCCGAATATCTTTTGGATTTATTCCTTCTTTTTCTTTGAGGAACTATTTATGGCTTTTTTTATAAGGGTTTTTGGATGATAATATACCAACCCTTGGGAAAGAGTTGGATTGTAATATGCCAATATTTATTATTGGATAGTAATATCCCTGACCTTTATACATAGGTGACATTATTATATCAACAGTACCTAAAGAGGTGGTGAACCATTTTCCATGCACGCTAAAGGAAAAAAAATTGTCCCAAGCCAATAACCTCATTAATCTCTTAGTTTTTTTCACTAACCCGCATTATAAGACATTGGTTGGTTGTGTTGCACGTCCGTAAGAAGACCGGTTCACCACCTCGTTAGTCACTGTGTTAGGACCCATTTTTTTTTAAACGTGGGTTAGTGAGAAAAACGGAGGGGTAAACGGGGTTATTGGGAAAGAGTCAGTTATTTTCCCTCCGCCTATCACATCTGAATCGAGACCAATTAACCAGTCATCACCCCCTTAGTCACTATTGGTATAATAATCTCACCTATGTATAAAAGTCAGGGATATTGTTGTCCAATAATAAAGGTCGGTATACTACAATCCAATAGCCCCAATGATCAATATATTGTCATCCAATATCCCTTCTTATAACAAGTATAATAGCAATTTAAGTTTTTGAATTTTAAGTGGGGATTTACCCTTCTAATCACCAATCTTTCTTACTCTTTACAACTTCATTCTATTTGTTCAACAATAATAGGAACTCAATCCTACTTTTCTAGTTTATAATATTCATTTAAGAGGTCCACCTAATACTAATTATATATTTATTTATGTTTATACTTTTCAAATTTAATTTTATTATTTTTAGCAATAAATATTTAAAAATTTGTCTGACTCGAAAAAAATGTCATACACGATTGTAACATTGATCAAATAGCGGACATAATATTTCTCTTTTTCATTTGTCCAAACCCAATTTTGAGCCGAATTTAGCTCCATCCGAAGTGTCAACTAGGTCTAACTCGAAAAAAACTGGATCCGAACATCAATTTTACATTTGAATTTTGTCAAAGTCCAAATTTGATCGACCTAAATTTATGTGAACCTACATTTTTGTTAACATTGATACAAGTGTTCTCTTTCTTTTATTTAGGAGTGTCAAATAGAGTCATTTAATATAATAAAAATAATTATAAAATAAATAAAAAGAGTTTGAGTAGTGAAATGCTTTAGCGTTCTGGGAACGATGTTCCCAAAATTTCATTCTTGGTGGCAAGGAAATGCACATTCACATTGTGTGGACATTTTCCATCGACCCACATTCTCTCGCTGTATGTGGTCTTAGGGAGACTTTTAGTGAATTTGAATGTAAAATAACCAACTCTATGCAAAAAAATTCATTTATTAAGTTCAACTAATTAGTATGAAAAGTTTTTTCTATAAAAAAAAAAGTACGAAAAGTTTTGGTCAATTTCAAAAATTGTGATGATACGTATGTTGTTTCTAGACATTTTTAATAGTATGAGAAGTTTTAGATGTATTGACTATGCCAATGGGTACAGGGACGGAGCGTGGGCATGGCAAGAAGGGGCCATTGCCCCCCTGAAGTTTTTATAATTAATACTAAGAAGCTTTCGTTCATGTTTTTTTATTGGCTAAATGGGCAAAGCCTTACTTGGTTGTTGTTGAGGTCTCAAGTTTGATGCCTACTTGGACTGTATTTTTGCCCCCTTCATATTTTTGCCCCCTTGATGTTTTATGCTGGCTTCGTCCCTGAATGCGTACAAATGATGCCCTCATCGAATCAACCATATTCATTAAATATATTTTAGACGTTTTTTGAAGTATAAAAAATAATTGATAAAAGTATAATTTATACACAATTTATATGTAATATTATAGTTATATAATTTTAATCAAGTCATTTTATTTCAATATAATACTATATAATGATATAATTTTAATAATAGGATAACATATTTAAAATATGTTTTATTTTAAAATTTATGCCATCTTCCTTTTAAAAACACTACATCCGTCCCAAAATATTAGTCATTTTAACTAACCTCTTTGTCCCAATTTGTTTGTCACATTTACAATTCCAACAATTGTAATTCATTTTTTACCCCTAATTAATAAATCTATTTATTATTTTTACAATTCCAACAACTATCATTCTCAAGTAATATATGGGTAATTTGAGTAAGTTACAAACTTTTCACTTCATTTCCAATATGCATTGGTTTTCTAAATTTAATTAGAACGACAAAAAAAATGGGACAAAGGTAGTACTCCCTCCATTCCATATTAACTGTCGTCTTTGGAAATTATGCAGTCAAACTCCAAAAATTTTGACCTTAAATTTCTCAATATATACAAAGAATTGCTATATAAAATTACTATCATTAGATTCATAATGAAAAATACTATCATACAAGTATAATATTGCAATTGTTAATAATATATTATGCAAGAAATTATTAATTAAATAATAATATTGGAGATCGTAAAAATTAAAATTATGACAATTAATATGAAATGGAGGGAGTATCTATTTTCCAGGAAAATTTAAGAACCCAAGGCTAATTAAATTGGAAATACAATCACAACAATTGCAGAAAGAAGCGACACATGAAAGACACTATAGGTGTTGCAGGACTGCTTGTCTTCATACGCTAAAGATAGCATTTGCGTGGGCAAAGTTTAAAACACAATATTCTAATATATACTTATTCTAGAGTTCTCTTTACTTGTGTGAGATAGTTGGGTTGTGAACTTGTGGTTCTTTTTAACCCATCAAAAGAGGTTACATTATTTATATATAATAAGATTTTTGGATGCTAATATACTGAATTTTTTAAGGTGTTGGATAATAATACACTGAACTTCAACCTTGGATAATAATATACTGTACTTTGGTGAGTATTTAACAATTCAATAATGCACCTAGAATAATTCCGGCAGTGACTGACTTGGTGATAATCCTACTTAAAAGGTGCACGAGATGAATTTGTCCAAAAATATTTAAATTTATGACATGTTAGCTAATCCCCACATAAGCAAAGGAATCAACATTGAAAAGAGTAAAAAAAAACATAAAATCGCATTTGCTTAAACGTGTTTTCGCTGAGGGATTGTTGTTGTAGTTGTATAAAATCATCTTTGCTTGTGTAGATTAGATGAAATGTCATAAATTTGGATATTATTTAGCCTATTTACCTTCTCGGCCCGCCCATCGAAATCGTTCTGGGTCCATTATCGTCCAACACCCCTCAAAGTTCAATATATTATTGTCCAAGGTCAAAGTTCAGTGCATTATTGTCCAATACCCCAAAAGCTCAGTATATTATCATCTAAAAATCCTACATAATATAAAGAAACTTATTTATGTTGCGGAAGAAAAATTGTTTGAAGGAGTTGCTTGCTTAGCTACTTATTTTGTACATTGTTTGAGAATGATGTTGAGAGAAAGAAGATGATTCTTTTTCTTTCCGTAATAACTACAATAACCATGGAGTCTAACATCAAATAAAATTTTATGTTGAAACCAATCAAGTCGGGAAACGGGTTAAATATGTGTCGGGTGTATATTTAGATAAGGTAAATATGAGCCCGGTATGGTTCGGGCAAACGCGAGTTAGGTGTATTGTGGGTTCAAGTAATATGGGTCAAGTGTAATTCGGATTCAGGTTAATACGGGTCCAGTATATTTGGAATTCGGGTAAATACGAGTTGGATATTATTTGACAATAGAAAACACTAAAAGTTTTAACATGAGTCAATTTTTAAAGTGTTATAACTTTTATCAGTATGCAAATTAAATTAGTGTGCATTGTATTTGAAAAATAAATATAGTATCTGTATTACATATAAAATTATAAATACTTGTATTGTTGTTTGCAGTTTTTCATACTTATTAAAATTATACTTATTTTTTTTTTCTTTCAAATAAATTATGTGAGTTCAATAAAAGAATTTTAATATAAATTACCTAAAGTATGGTCATGTTCTTTCGGATGGTAAGATAAGATAACACAATACAAGGTAAGACAAGGTAAAATTGTACTTACTTTGCAAGAAAGAGTCTAAAATTAGGTAAGAAAACATAAATAAAGTAGTGGAAGTAATTAACTGTCACATCACCTTTTTTTATTTTTAAATAAATTCTGTGAGTTGAATAAATAATTTTAAATATAAATCTATAACCTTATAAAAGCTTAAATCGACACTTCAAAATTTACTGTAGATTGTGAACCGTGTTGGGTTCAGGTTCGAGCTTCCAAAGTCGGGCTTGTGGTTGGTGGCAAGAAGGAAGGCATCCCAACCCGGCCTTTCCACATTAAACCCGCTCACCCGAGCCTTTTCAAGAACCGATATACCTTCTCAAAGGGTGGGCTGATGAGTATCGGGTTTTTCCCCACCAACCCCATAGGCCTCGGGGTCATACCGGCCCGTCTCGGGACAAAAAACATCGAGGAATCGGGGTTCGGGAGTGATCATGGAATCGTTGAAGTCACGGAGGAACTAGCGCTAGCAAACAAATGTCCGTCGCGCCCGAGTCAGCGCCGTCACGCATGCGAGAGTGTTCTGGCCAAATCGTCGCGCCTGTGACTGGCTTTGTAGCGGCTGCGACAGTCGGAAGCAGGGCCTAGGAAGACGTGGGGCAGCAGGTGGTCGCACCCGCGACTCGCTATGTCGCACCCGCGATACTGTTCGGGAACCACAGGGAGGGTTGGGCCATAGGTGGTCGCGCCCGCGACCTACTCTATCGCGCCCGCGACGGTCCATTTTTACGCGTGTTTTGCGGCTAATTAAGTGCTGCGTTTTGTGATCTTTTTTCTTAGTATAAATACTTTGTTTAACACTATTTTTTAGGCAACTTATGTTATTGAATGATTTGCTAATGCAATGTTAGGGTTTTCCCCTAGTTTCTCTCTCAAAAATCTTGTTCTTACTTTGTTCATTTGTTAATGGTGGTGTTAGCAAGTCATTCCTTTAGTGATTTGTAACACCTCCAAGTTACTAACCACAAGATTAAGCTAACTAATCACTTAACCTAATGATTAGCAACGGATAATCACCTGAGAGTATTACCGCCGCCCATGAAAATGGACACCCCACACACAACACACAACGGAACTTCGACAATCTTAATTTAACCCCACAAGACAACAAGAGACTCTTTAGTCATACAATCTTTCAAAATATAAGACTTTAACATACATGACATTCGTATTTTTTTCACACAAAACTACCAAGACTCAAAAGATATCCCCTTCATTTTAACACACTTTCTCCAACATTCAAGCTTTCAAGTCTTCCAAAAAGAACTTCCAAATTTACATGTGGTTCCTTCACGTAGCTTTCGGGTTTTGCCCTTCCAAGATCTTACCCTTGCCCTTTCCTTGTGATCCTAAAGGTGACACAAACTTAAAGGTGAGATTTACTCAGTACGTATACTACCGGAATAAGGAGATAAATTAATAAATAAAATTTATGATTTACTATTACCCGTGGGTACGGCTCCACCAATCAAATAAATAAGAGTAAAACATAAAGAAAGAGACATGGTTAAGGCATACTAACCAGATGTCCAAATTAGTAACAACACCAAGTCATATAATCAATACCTTAAATTCTATGTTGTTAGAACCGGACCGGTCATCGAACTGGTTGACCCAGTGGGTCAATGGTTCAATTGGTCGGACCGGTTTGACCGGATTGAGCCGGTTGGCCCGGGTCACCGGTTGAACCGGTCAAAACTGGCATGAACCGGTCACGAATTAAAAAAATTTTCAGATTAAAAACTATAAACTCTTTTTTTTTTTCTAATTATTCCAAGCAAAGAGCTAAATTACAAAGAGGTTACCCTAAGCCCAAAGCAGGAAAATAATTGAAACAAGACACAAAAGCAAATCCAGCTGGGGTCCATAAAGGCCAAAACTTATCTCACAAAAAACTTTATCTCACAACAAAAGCAAACCCCTTCCCCCGACACTGACCAAGCCCAAACACACGGTCGCTCCAGGCACCACGACCACCAGCGGATCGACTTCCCAGATTCGGCGACAATGTCAGACAGTGACAGCTGGCCGCCGTCGCCGAGCAGTCGAGAACTCCCAGCCAGTAGCAGCAGCGAATTTGATTTCACCAGCACCAACAGCACAAGACGGAGAAGCGAAGAGGTAAAAAAAAAAAAGAAAGAAGACTCACCGTGGCCGGCACCGGGATCGGCAACGGTGAGCAGTGAGAGGCGAGGGAGACGGAGCAGCACAGTGCAGCAGCAGGCGAGGGAGAGGCAGAGAGAGTGAAATCGAAAAGTAACTCAGTTTAGGGTTTCACTTTCAAGTTTCCAGGTTTTGTTTCAAAAAGTGCAACTTTTTTTAAAAAATCTCGGTCTGACCGCGGCTCGGCCGGGTCAACCGGTTTGTCCGGATTAACCGGGTTCGACGACTTTTTGACGGTCAAACCAATTAGGTGGGCTAACCTCAGAGCCGGACCGGTCCAGTTTCCGGTTCCCGGTCGGGCCGGTTGAACCATCCGCAAAGTAATTAAAAGGTAACTTACAACTTAACGGTAGTAAGTAACCTCAAAGTCAGGTGAACATAATCAAGGCCTTTGCAAAGAGTGTAAAAAAACAATTATTGCACTTGAGTAAATAACTATATGGGTAGAACGCTTGACAAAGGAAAGACACAACGTAAAATAAATTCTAACATGTATGCCCCTACTTGCGATCATTGGCTTAGCCTCCGTATGCGCATACCCGGACCAATCGGGAGATCTGGATGGTGGATAATTATCCTACTGGACAAGTTTTCATGGTGTGCTACTAAGGCACCAAACTAGAATTTCCTTGGGTGCACAAAGGCACTTGTTTATTTTCCTTGGGGTGCACAAGGCACGTGAACATGATATGTACTATGACACTAAATCCTTGGTGTGCTTCTAAGCACGATAAACCATTGACGGGGCTTTAATAGCTTTAGAAAACTTTAGAAAATTTCGGAAGTTTTACTCATAAAAACTAACTTTTCTTAACGAACTTAAAATACAATATAAGAACCTTTCTTGAATGATGTTTGCATTTCATAAAAGCTTTTCAAGGAATAACCCTTGGTACTTCACAACTCAAACTTAAAAGTTGGTTCTTTTGTCATGCATTGACATAATATAACAACTTAAATAACTCCTTGATAACAATTAACATTGTACTCTATTATAATATACACAAGAAAATAATTAACTTAAGAAAGAGGTATTATTAAACATAAACCTTGTATAATATTTATAGAATATGCAATGACTACCTTAATACTTGATCGAATTATAAGCAAAAGTAGTTAATTAAATACATGGATTGCTTAAAGGAACAAGTAGTACACGTACCTGAACTCGAGAAAACACCACTGACGCATAGGGACTTGAACAGCGGGAGAACAACGACCACTTAGAGGAATTTGGAAAAAGAAGGAATCTAGAATTGGATTTTTATTTAGCTAGGAGAAGGAAGAAAATATTTTAAATAAACTACCCGGCTTGCACTACGAACCTAATTTCCTAACATTCACTAAAAAGGGCATAATCCTCACTATAGACATCGTATCGTAGCCTAAGAGGACTTTCCGGAAAGCTTAAAACATGCCCTACAGCTTTACAGTTAACCTCAAGGGCCAAAAACATGATTAAAAGGGTCAAAAAAACTCAACCACCTAATCTGCCCAGAACTTGCACATGTCGACTAGTGTTCTTCGGAAGACGATATCTTGAGTTATACTAATCGGTTTTGGGCCTATAATCTGTCTACGGAAAGCTCATGACTCGTACTCAAACTATCATTTTCATCACCCATTAATTTAAGCTTGGGAAGAGGTCGAACTTTAACCTATCACAAGGGCAGCCACTAAAATTTTACTCCTGGAAAAAATTCAGAAACTTTGTCCTTCACTAAAACGCTTATAACTTGCTCATCCGACATCCTATGAATGCATACCATACTATTCTGGAAAGCTTAGAGTCTCTCCTAAAACTTTTATGTTCAGACCTTAAGCCATAGTAATCTCTAACTAGTCGAGAAACATCTATTTTTGTTCTGCCGTCATAAAAATCTCAGATTTGCGCGGGTCTACGATTTTGGCTATAACTCATAGTATACTCATCGAAACGACGAACCGTAAAAACTGGGTGTTAGCTAAAAATTCAATCTACTTAATCATGTAAGAATTTTACTCAAAAATACAGTTATTTATTTCTGGAAATACAAAGAATGAACCAGATTATAACCCTCTTGTAGATTCATGAGCATGCACTATTAAAACTTTATAATTTCAACTAAACACTTCTTAAAACCCATTTAGCTCTCCATACTCATACAACTCAGATTCAAACTACTCAGAAAATCATCTTTCAAACCCATTTTAATAACATGCGATACCACTAACTCATCCATCTTCACAATCCAACACCCACATCAATATGAATTGTTTAAAAAAATCCCTACTTTACTTGTTCTGTAAACCGTCCATACACATGCACCACCATTTGAATAGGTTTTCAATTCTTCTTGACAGATTAACAACTTGAAAGTCACATGCATGTTCATTATTTGTAAAGACTTTACTTAATCCACTCTAAAATAACAAAGACTAGCCAACACTTACCCAAATCCTTCTCTTGAAGTTGAAAATCTCCACTCCTTCTTTGCTAGACACAAGAACTACAACTTTCACCTCTGAAAATAACATAAATTACCACAAAAATCAGATTTGGTTCATAAAATTTTAAAGAAATGAAGAGGAGGATCAAGAGAAGAGAAACTATACTTGGAGAGTGGAAGAACAAGGAAGAAAAGAGAAAAAGGGGGAAATGGTTGTGCCGGCAACAGCCGGAACTGGCTCCGGCGACGGTGATCGGCGGCGGCAGACAGGGGGCATGTGGTGGTGGTGGCCAACTGGTTGGGGAAGGAAGCCAAGGAGTCTCCACACTTAGAGCTAAGAATGTTTGTGAAGAGTTTGACAATAAAAACATCTAATACACCCTCTCATTCCTATATATAATATCAACACATAATAAAGGCCCAAACTCATCTCCCTCTCCCTCCTCTTGGCCGACCAAAAAGGGTCCAAAAAGCCCACCAATTTTATCAATTTAATCTCCATTCTCATTTACACATAACCCCCAACTTAATTTACCTAATATATAATAACCCTAAAAAATACCAATGGTATTCCAAGAATAATCATAAATTATCCCATGACTTCTTATAATTATTCTCCAAAGTACCCTAATTGGAGCATTCTAAAAGAAATAATTTAGGTTCAGTAAAAGAATTTCTAATTGGATTGAATATATCAATGGTTATCGGAAAGAAATTCATAAAAGATTTAAACCTAAAAGGAAAAATTATGCCAATCGTCGCGCTATTCAAGCCCTGCAAAAACGTACACTGGTTAGTAAAATGAAGAACAAGCACTTTAATTAGTTCGTGACTTATCTTTTAATCTTGCTTAATTACATTAATTAACACGCATTAAGGAGAGGTTTTTCTTGGTTTGTTACATCTTACTCCCCTTAAAAGAAGTTTCGTCCTCGAAACTTAAAGATACTACCCTCATATTCTTGTCGCCTTACCTTAGAATAAATGGGGATACTTGTTCCGCATGTCTTCCTCGATTTCCCAGGTAGCCTCCGAGGTGGAATGGTTGGTCCATAGCACTTTCACTAGCGGAATTTCTTTGGAACGCAATCGTTTGACCCTTCGATCTAAGATCTGAGCCGGCACCTCCTCATAAGACAAATTCTCCGTGAGAGCTATTGCTTCGGGTTCAATAACATGTGCCTGTAACACCCAAAAAAAAAAAAAACTTTAATCAAATTTTAGCAAACTTAATACGTGGTTATTTTAGCAAAATGTTTTTAATCATTCTTTACGCTATCAATTAAGAGCCAACGTATTTTAATTATTCATTCATTTATTTATTTATGTTCAAATTTATTTATTTACTGGTCATAAAATTATATCGCAACACTTCCCGAATAAAATTATTATTAAGCTAGAATTAATTTGTGCATTTGTGAATTCCACTTCCTTTTACTAACCTAAAATAGAGTTCAATTGACCTTCCAATCCCACTTCCAACCCCATCACACCTTTCTCAAGTTCCAATCCCACTTCCAACCCCATCATACCTGACCCAAGTTCCAATCCCACCCTGCCTTCCTCAAGTTCCCATGCCACCATGCCACCAGAGCCTTCCACCAACCCACCATTCTCAAGTTCCCATGCCACCATAGCCTTCCACCAACCCACCCCTTCAAGTTCCCATGCCACCATGCCACCATAGCCTTCCACCAACCCACCCTTCTCACTGATGACCCTGGAGAAATTGGACGACAATATGATTTTGTGGTCAGAACATTGTATCACACTTTAGCCAAATACCCAGTGCAATGAGTGGATTTTCAGTGTCAACCTCCTAGGTTATACTTATACAGCAGCAAGTAATACAATTATTGGAGCCAACAGCTGATTCAACTAAGCTCAAATTTAACAATTACCAACCTAGTTCACAATTGAAATTTTGAATACCCAGTTGGTTATAACAAATTTAGAAAGAAAGAGCGAAGTTAGTACCAACCACACCCTCATTCAATCATTCCCCTTCACCTCTTCTCCTCCTCGGCAGCCACCACCAACCACCACCAATCACCACCACCTACCACCACCCAATTAACACCACCATCGACACCACCACTACCGCCTAGAAAATCGCCATCCACCACACCGACGACCACCCCAAATCAAGACCCAATCTGAGTTCACAACCCAAACAAACACTTACCCACCCTTCACTCTCTGAACCGGAACCACCAGCTATTACCACCACCACAAACGTCGCCCACAACCACCCTGAGAACCACCGGAAACCACCCACAAAATAGCCCCATAATGTACCGACATACCTGAGCCCCGCTTTCTCTGTTCCCGATCGCCGCCGCTGTCAGCCGTGAACCCCGACACCGCCGCCCCCTGAGAAGCCCGACCACCGTCACCGATTTCGACCGCCAACCGCCAGTCACCGCTGCTCGTGGTTGCTGGTCGTCGTTCGAACCAAGTGCACCCACCTTGCTCTGTGCCTTTTGTTTCCCCCTGGCGTGCGATTAAAAAAAGGAAGAAGAAGAAGGGGGAGCCCCCCTTTTATTTACTTACTGACACCATTGCAGTTGGAAACCACACTGACTAAAGGGAAATCCCCCTTTTATTTAATCACCTCAAAGCTTGTGGGCCTTTTAACAAACAACCCATTTCTTTTGCGGTAATTTCTAGACACTTAGTTTCCTTCCCATTCCTAATTCTACTAATTATTCTTCCTTCCTAAATTAATTTATTCCATGCCCTATCAAATTCAGATCCAGTTGTCTTATTTCATTGTCCAAATTACGGAGAAATTTACTATTATTTGGGAAGAAAAAGGTATAATTCGATGACTATATCTTTAAAAATTAGTTATTTGATTTTATTCAATTATGCTATTACATACATATTCAATAACCATTTACCTGGTTTCATACTATATTTTTGTCATATTAAATTGTGGACCCTTATCAAAGACACGTATCGGAGCTGAGTTAATGTAGAAGCTGGATATGCGCATAGTTAAAGACAGGATCTTATGGTTGCTTTACAACATATCACATCACATCATATAGATTGGCCTAAAAACCAATCGGGGGTTTCCACTCAGATAATAATAATCGAGCAATCATATTTTCATAATATTTCCTCTCTCCCTCGTTTTCAAAATAAAATGGATTTCAAACCGAGCTCACCTAAATATTATTTTATTTTTACATTATAGTGTCGAATTATATTGAGTTCCATCTCACGTTTTATTTTTTTAAAATATGTTTTGTTTTAGGTACCAAGGGAAAAGGGAAAACGCCAGCTCCAATTTGAAATTATCAGCTAGCAGTACCTAAGTCTATGAAAATCCGCTAGAGTCGGCTCACTAAATTGTCTGCATATTTTGATGTGTTTATGTTTACATTTTATGCGTTATGACTATTTTTAAGTTATAATTAAGTTTAATTTCCGTTGCATGTTAGGTTGAACTTTGAATATATTTATATCAAAGTGTGTTTTATCTCAATGTGATAATTGCTTAATTATAGATTATATGTGCATGTCCTTAATATCTTTTTAAACTTTCAAAACGTTATATATCTATATATATATATGTATATATATATTTATACGTCTAAGTTTATTATTAACGTCTTTTCTCTTTATTAAAAGTTATTATCATCATTATTATTTTCAAGCTTATTATCATTATTATTATTATTATTATTATTATTATTATTATTATCAATTGTTATTGTTGTTGCTTGATTCGTCATATTAGAAAAGCCTTGCTTTTCCTTATTGGAGAAGCGGCGGTAACGCTCTCGGCTTTTTAAGCTTCCGCTAAAATAATACTAATTAAGATAAAATATGGGTAATCCCCTGATTAGTGGTCGGGGCGTTACAGTGCCGGGTCAGGTACATATTTACGCAACTGTGACACATGGAACACATCATGGACATGTTCCAAGTCCGTGGGTAACTCAAGCCTGTAAGCCACTGGGTTAATTCTTTTGATGATTTCATAGGGCCCGATATACCTAGGACTCAGCTTCCCTTTGACATTGAATCTTTGTACACCCTTAGTGGGTGAGACTTTAAGGAATACCTTGTCACCTACTTGGAATTCTAAGGGTTTCCTTCTTTTGTCCGCATAACTTTTCTGTCGGCTTTGAGCCGTTTTGGTATGCTGTTGGATCACCCGTACCTTGTCCGTCATATTCTGTATTAGTTCGGACCCCACTGTCAGAGTTTCATCCACCTCATTCCAGCATAAGGGACCTGCATTTCCGCCCATACAAAGCTTCGAATGGCGCCATTTGGATTGTGGCCTGATAACTATTGTTATAAGAGAACTCTACCAAAGGTAAAAAGTCCTCCCAACTTCCTCGAAAATCCAAAACACAAGCCCACAGCATATCCTCCACAATCTGGTTTACATGTTCCGTCTGGCCGTCTGTCTCTGGGTGATAGGAACTACTAAAGTTCAACTTGGTGTCGAATGCTTCTTGCAGGGCCGCCCAAAACCGAGATTGAAACCTAGTATCCCGATCAAAGATGATATCCTTTGGTATGCCATGTAACCGGACCACTTCTTTCACATAGATGTCTGCTAGTTTATCAACCTTCCAACCCTCATTTACGGAATAAAATGAGCAGACTTGGTCAATCGGTCCACAATGACCCATATGACATTTTTTTTGGTAACTGTTAGGGGTAAACCCATGATAAAATCCATTCACATGGAATCCCACTTCCATGCGGGTATCTCCAAGGGCCTTAACTCCCCTGAGGGTCTTTGATGCTCAATCTTCACCTTTTGACAGGTGAGGCATCTATCCACAAAGTTAGCTATGTCCCTCTTCATATTAGGCCACCAAAACTTTTCCCGTATGTCTCGATACATCTTTGAACCCCCTGGGTGCACTGAGTACGGAGTGTCATGCCCTTCATGCATGATTCACTCCTGAAAATTTTGGACTGCAGGCACACATATTCGATTTTGAAACCTCAAGGTCCCATCCTCGTGAACAAAAAATCCTGGCATCTTCCCCTTTTCTACTCCGGCACATATGTATTGTAGGTGCTCATCATTAACTTGCTCCCTTTTTATTTCTTCAAAATGGACGGCTGCATTTGAAGTTACGCTAGTCGTGCTTGTACATAGCCTAATGGTACCATTTCTATCTCCGCCTTTTGGATTTCTTGTTGGAACTTTGGTTGCTTCCCTATTGCTACCCCATCCTCATGCTGATTCTTCCTACTCAAAGCATCAGCAACTGAATTCGCCTTTCCGGGGTGATATTGGATATCTAAATCATAATCCTTGAGGAGCTCCAACCATCTACGCTACCTCAAATTCAACTCTTTCTGAGTAAAGATGTACTTAAGGCTTTGGTGATCGGTAAATACCTTAGTATGAGCGCCATACAAGTAGTGCCGCCATATCTTTAAGGCGAATACCATCGCTGCCAGTTCCAGGTCATGAGTTGGGTAATTCAATTCATAGGGCTTTAGTTGCCTACAGGCGTAGGCTATAACCTTATCATCCTGCATCAAAACACAGCCTAACCCCCGTTTAGAAGCATCACTATAAATAACATACTCTTTCCCTTCTACCGGTAAGGTCAGGATGGGCGCGATAGTAAGCCTTCTTTTGAGTTCTTGAAATGCTCTCTCACACTTTTATGACCAATCAAATTTTGTCGTCTTCTTTAGTAAGCTGGTGAGGGGTAAGGCGATCTTCGAAAAATCTTATATGAAACGTCGATAATACCCGACCATCCCTAGAAAACTCCTTACCTTAGTGATAGTTGTGGGCCTGTTTCAATTCGTGACCGCTTCAACTTTCTGTGGGTCCACCTTGATCCCGTCTTTGGTTACGATGTGCCCTTAAAAGGCTACTTCTTCAAGCCAAAACTCGCACTTTTTAAATTTGGCATATAAGTGTTGTTCTCTTAAGGTCTACAGTACCATCTTCAGGTGCTGCTCATGCTCTTCTTGGGTTTTTGAATAGATTAATATATCATCAATAAATACCACTACATACTTATCTAGGTACGGCCGAAAAACCCGATTCATAAGATCCATGAAAACTGCCGGAGCATTGGTAAGACCAAACGACATTACTATGAACCCAAAATGCCCATAACGGGTCCTAAAGGTTGTCTTGGGAATGTCCTCGGGCTTGATCCTCAACTGGTGATAACCGGACTTCAAATCGATTTTAGAAAACACCATGGCTCCTTGCAACTGATCGAACAAGTCATCGATCCGTGGTAACGGATACTTGTTCTTGATAGTGACCTTGTTCAGCTCCCGATAATCGATACACAGCCTTATGCTTCCATCTTTCTTTTTAACGAACAAAACCGGGGCCCCCCCATGGCGACACACTCGGTCGTATAAATCCTAACTGGAGCAGCTCGTCCAGTTGGACCCTGAGTTCTTTCAACTCCGCTGGAGCCATGCGATAAGGTGCCTTAGAGATTGACTGTGTCCCTGGGACCAACTCTATCTCAAAATCAATTTCCCTCCTCGGGGGTAATTCGGTTAATTCCTCGGGAAAAACATCCGGAAAATCTCGTACCACCTGGATATCTTCTATCTTCAGCTCCTTCGCTTGACCCTCCGGTACATAGCATAAGTAGGCCTCAGCGCCTTGGCGTATGAGCTTTTTGGATTTCAACAAGGATATAGTTCTACAACTAGGTTTTCCATACCCAGGATTTTCAGAACTACTACCCCCTTTTCTAAAATGAATCTTGCCTCCTAACCGGATTTTCAGAACTACTACCCCCTCGTCACATTTAATCTTAGCCCCGTGCGTAGCTAACCAATCCATACCCAGGATGACATCAAACTCATCTATATTTATAACGATAAGATCGATAGGAAAAAAATTCGTTTGAAATTCTAAGAGGAACCTGTCCGAACGCCTTGTCACAGATCATGACTTGGCCATTCGATAGTCTTATTTTGTATGCTACCGCAGTCTCATGACTTTGCAAGCCTAACTTAGGACTAACATGCATGGAAACAAATGAATGTGAAGCACCAGAATCGAATAAAACATATATATAGGCTCAGAATTGATGGAAAGAGTTCCAGTAACCACTCTACCCGAAGTAGCCGCTTCTTTCCTCCCCATAGTATAGGCCCTTCCAACATTAGCTTGAGTTGGTGGAGGAGGCGCTGGTCGTGGTACCTGTACCGGTCAAGGGTTAGCCATGCTCGGGTTTGCTTAACGCTTCGGGCACGCCACTGCTCGGTGCTCACTACTCCCACACCATAGGCATTTGTTTGTCCCTACCCGACACTGGTTTGTGGAGTGGTTGGTCCTCCCACATTTCTTGCAAGGTTCTGGGGTAGGACGACTTCGAGCTGGGGATGGAATAGGCTTCCTCGAGGGTGTCACTTCGCTCGATGTTCGATTATCACCCCATTTCCGCTGGGGTCTAGCTTGAACCTCCTTCTCCTGATAAGCACTCCGCAACTCCCTTTTCACCCTTTCCACTTTCGCGGCGCGTTCGTACAGTTCTTGCATGGTTGTAGTGGGTGTCGACGAAGGTGATGTGGAAGCCGCCTAAGGAGTGGAGGAGCTTCGCTAACTTAAGCATTGGGTTAATGTGGCCTTGTGCTAGGTATGGGATGCATACTGCATGCCTTTTTTGCTCCTCCATGTTATCTCTCTCCATTGTTATGCCTTCTTTCTCACTTTAGCTTGCTGCTGCTCGGTCTTAGTTGTCTACTTTTAACGAAAACAGAGAGATTGGTAGGGACACGATTCAGACACGATGTATGTGAGCAATCGTATTATCTAGAGTACATATTCCGAATGCACCTAATAAATTGCAGAAAGAAATCATTGATTTGATTTTGTTGGTACAAATTTCTTTCATATTTAGGTCTTTTTTTTTTGGTCAAATTAGGTTCATGTTAAGTTAATTAAGTTAGAATAAGTTAAAATAGGATAGGAAACGATAAAATAGGTTTGAGTTAAGTTAGTTGTTGGTTGAAAATATTTTATTAATAAAATATGAATATTTTGAGTTAAATAAATGAAAAAGTTATAGATATGTTTGAGATTAAAATAATATTATTTGAATTTTTTTTATTTAAAAATTTTTTTTTGGTTTGAAAGTTTTGTTTAGGAATTGTGTTAAGTTAAGTTAGGTTAGGTAAGAATAACTTAAGTTAAGTTAAATTAAATTAAGTTAGGTTAGTTCGGTTTAACCCAACTAAAGAATATGACCTTAATTTGGGTAGTACTCCCTTTGGAGTTTTTTATTTGTCACTATCAAATTTGTGTAAAAAAATATTAATCATTATTTTTTTAATATATACAATAATTCATCATATTAAATTTATATAATTAAAATTGTAATGAAAAATACTATTAAAAATATTATAAAATTATATTTTTTCAAAAAAATATCATGTGAGAAATTATTAAATAAAAATGGACTTTAAAAAATGTGAACAACTATTTTTAGACATGAAGTATTGAAAAATACTTTAGATTCGATATGATATATAATATACTCCACACATCAAGAAAAAGCATATGTAGGCTGCGCCTCGTTCTTTTATATAGCTGGCAAGTTGCGGTCACCGCACCGTAACTTTCTATATTCCACCACAACTCACCTCAATCTATCACAACCCACTACAATCGACTTTTTCTAATTTAATTTATCTTTTTATTAAAAGTTAAACTTTCCATATTCCACCACAACTCACCATAACTTTCCCCAACCCACCACAATCTACCACAACTTTTCACAACCTATCACAATCCACCACATTTCCTCCACACCGTACCGCACCCCACCTCAGCCAGCCGTATAAAAAAATGGGGCCTACAAATTGCGACAAGTTTTTTTTGAAGGAATTAGCCCTTATTGCATATTGCTATTGTTTTAAAAGAAAAATCTATCCGTGTACTCCATCCGTTTCATATTAATTGACATATTTCAAAAAATTTTATACACCAAGGTTTAATTAAAAAAAACTACCACATAATTAATTAGTAATACTTTTCAATGTATTTTTTCGGATACCAAGATGTATATAGTGAGAGAATGTGAGTAGCAATAATTTTATTGATTGAAAAAATAAAAAGTTAACATAATTATTAAAGTTAAAATAATTAAATTAAATATTAAAAAATAGAAAATGACAATTGATAATTATTTTAAAATAAAAAAAATAATTTTAATATCAAGGAGTACAAAAGAAGGATATTATCCAGGCCTGTAAGGAGGCAAAAATGAGATAAGATGTATGAGGTACACCTTATTTGAAGACACAAAAACCATTGCATTTAGACTGCACTTCGATTCGACTTCGACCGACCCGAAATTTCTGGGTTTTGAACACGATTTTTTCAACTAAACCCGAAGTATACCGAACCCGAAAATTAGCGGGTCAAACCCGACCCGCCCGTTTCACCCGAAAATTTAACTTTTTGAGTTAAACTTTATTAAAATTTGTGACTTTGCATTCAGATTTTTAACTATTAAACTATAAGCGCAACTTATTTATTTGTTATTTATCTAATTTGAGTTAAAATAGTTACAATAATCTATCGTTGTTAGAAGATAATCATATTTTATTATGTATATTGTACAAAAAGTAGTATTTAGAGGCCATTTTTTAAAAAGAAAAAGCGAAAAAGGTCGCAATCATAACCCGTTGGGTTGACCCGAAACCGAAATATACTGCCCGTATTTTCCCGAACCCGAAATACACCCGACCCGTATTTACCCGAACCCGATATACGACCGACCCGAAACCGCCCGCCCGACCGAATTGACAGGTCTAATTGTATTGGGTGTCTGATAGATTCTCGGGAATGGAATTTTTTTAAATTTTCCAAATATTTTTTGGATTTATTCCTTCCCTTTTTTTTAGGACGGATTTTATTCCTTCCTTAGAAATACTTTTAGGCCCTTTTTTTTTATGTGATGCGGTTGTGGCGTGCTTGGTTGCGGTGTGGTGTGGTGGAAATTAAAAAAAAGTGTGGTGGGTTGTGGTAAGTTGTGGTGTGAGTTGTAGTAGGTGCGGTGCCTTGTTATTGAATCTCACCACTCGGAGATTGTCTCCTTCCTTGTACCTGTATAGCCTTGTTCAATCCAATTTCGAAATCCATCAGATTCGGATCAATAAATTCATCAGTTATTTTCTGGGTTTTAGGGTTTAGAATTCAAAATTTTGGGTATTCTAATTTGTAGTTTATTGAGGAAAGAACAAATGTTAGAGACTGACTATGTGAACAAGAAATTGACAGAGAAAAACGTAAGGGCTGCTTCGTGTTTTCACATACAACCTCAAGGGCTTTTAAGTCTTTTAAGTCTATCAACTATTCTCTTGATGTTAGGCCTAACTATTCCACCCAAACCTCTAACATTGTGTTAGATAGGTTTAACAAGCTTCCCGCCAACTAAACCCCACAATAGGTTGAGGATAATGGTGAAAAATCATTTTAGAAAGCTTTCAGCGGTAACAATAGTAGTAGCAGTAGTTGTAGCAATAGTAGTGGTAATAACAGTAGTACTAGCAGCAGTAGTAGTAGTAGTAACAACAGCAGCAATAGTTGTAGCAGCAGCAACAACAACAACAACAACAACAACAAAGAAAATGCGGGGAAGAAGTATGAAGAATAGGAGATGGTGGGGAATTAGGTGACATAGATGGAGAGTCTGAAAGAGATGAAGTCTAACTTGGAGGACGATAAAAGTGATGTGTGGGAGTATCAAAAGTTAGAACTAAAGAAGGAATACAAGCAGGAAGAACATGAGATGAAGTGGGGATACCATGAGTGGATAATTGACTAGTGTCTTCTTTAAAAGGAAAAATGTTTTCTGAGAAAAAAGTTAGGACTGTGAAAAATTCTTTTAGTCCGTAGATCATAAATTTTGTAGCCTTGAAAATCAAAAGTATAGCTAACCAAACCGCATTAGTGAGCTAAAGGCTCAAATTTGTCTGTCATAGTCAGGTTTTTAGCGAAACACAAACAACATATCACCCTTAAGTAATCATATGTAGGAGACTTTTCATAGAGCATGTCAAAAGATGTTTTAAAAGCCAAATTTTCAACAAGTAGGTTTATGAAATGGGTAGCTACAAAAATGTATTCACCCCCAAAATATTTAGGTGAATTAGCATGAAATCGGATGGCTCGAGTTGTCTCAAGTAAATATCTATGCTTTCTCTCAGCAATGTCATTTTTTTAAGGTGTTTTTACAATTGATCTTTGATATTGAATCCCTTTATTTGCAAAGAAATCAGAACATGTATCATTGATGAATTTAGTGTCATTATCACTTCTTATAATTTGAATCTTAGTTTGAAATTAAGTTTCAACCATGTTATAAAATTGTATGATGGCAGATTTAGCTTGAGCTTTAGTTGCAAAAGTTTTGTTCATGTGGTTTGATAAACCACATCTTTACGGGTTTTTAACCTTCTATCCATAGCCAAATTTCAAATTTTAAGCTCCTTGTCCCTAAAATATAATTTAGAATCATTCACTTTCTTCATTTACAATTAAAGTGTGTGAATTTTCTTTCATTTAGATGTTCACGCCCTTTATACTGAAGGATTGTTGCTTTCATGATGATAAAGAAGAGAGCTGGGAGCAATGAAAGGTTGAAAAGTGAAGGCAAGCTAGCACAACCTCTAGCACAAGTTGTTCTAAACAAAAGAGAGAGAAAGGGGTTTGTCATTGCATCACTAGCATGGGTTGTGTCGAGGCACTTGAGGTTAGCACGGGGTGTACGGACAGTTAGTACTAGTTGTGCAAGAGAATTAGAGTTCTAAAAAAAGTTGTGGGAATGCACAATTGATGGCACACGCGGTGCTAAGTTACAACATGGGCAATGCCAAGATAACCACTACCACATGTTTCTCTATGGTAATCAGGTATGTTGCAGTTGTATGTTAGCACAAGTTGTGTCAAATTGAGGATTGCACGTGCTTAACAACAATTTTCGAAATTCAACAGTTTTATTTCCTAATTGTCTGGGCTTTGGACATCTTATCTTTGATCAACGTTTTAGCATTAGTTTTTCTTTAAACTTCTAGCACTTTTCATTTGTTAATTACTCAAGATTTTAAGTTTGTTATTGCAATCTAATTTAAGTTCCAGGCTTATCATTCTTACCTTTTCTTTCTCTTTCGTTTATTAATTGTTCTTGTTTCAGGGTTTGCTCATCTCAATTTGCTTTCAATTGCCATCAATATGTGTAGCTAAATTTCAATTTACCTCTATTATGCTAGTTTAATTGTCATTAGTGCTTTATTTACCCTTTTCGCAATTGTATGAATGAATTTTTGTCTTGTCGTTACTTGATTGAATTGATGCAAGGTTCGAGAGAATCTCATCTTCATGTTTATTAAGAATTAGGTTGGCTTCAAGTGAAAGGTTTAATTGTAGTGAAAGGTTTAATTGTAGTGTGACTAGTTTCTTTGAATTCTAGGGTTTTGCAACCCGAAACATTGTAGTTTGATTTAATATTATTAGTTTGTGCATGAATTTTTGATTAAAATCAATAGAAGGTTGTGCCTTACATGTTCATTTGTGTTCTTTGAGCGCTCGAATACTTGAGTTAGAGATTAACCTGAGAAGTACTGAAAGGTGAATTAGGGTAATCTGACTACCAACCTATCTATCTAGGTTTGCGAAAGTTGAGAAAGGAGAAGTGAACTAGGGAATCATTAGATAACTTGACTGTTTGAGACCTTCAATTCTGTTTAACCTAAAAGACACACGAAAGTTTTTGATTAGGTTGTTAGAATAATTCTATTTAGCATCGAAAGGGCGATAGAATTCAGAGCTTGTCGATTCTTGATTCATTCTTGAATATATGATTGTGCAGGCTAGGTTTTAGTAATCGAACTCGTTGTTAGGTTAGCATTTCCCTAGAAGTCTTTCTCTCTTGATAGAACCTTTGATTTATTTTCCCCTACTTTATTAGTTTTAATTAATTGTTAGACCTTTTCAAAACCAAAAACCTGATTAGCTTAACAATCGTGATAGAGATTAGTTTATTGAGCTGCTAGTTGAGTCCCTGTGGGATCGACCTTGACGTGCAACTACGTACACCGTGCGATTGCGGCCATATCATTATACAAGACTGCCACTATTAGATTTGTGATGAAAAATATTTTTACTTGAATACAATATTATTAGTCTTACTAAGATAAAACGTGAAAATTAGCGGTCAAATTATTGCGTCGAAGAATATGAAATAGTAAACTGGCCACAAATTAATTAATTAGGATGAAGGGAGTACGAGTAGCAAATTATTTTTTTTTATAATAAAAAAGTGTAAGTCAATGAATTGGGTAATTGGGTATCAATATAAGTTCAAGATATAAATATCCAGTTAATGTGGACTTTTAATTTATTCGGTGGACATATTTATATGATGATGTGAAATTTTGTCAAGCTTGTGAATATATCGTTTAATATTTATTTTTTTTGTTTTTATTTATTTAAATTGTATTATTTTATTTTTCAAAAACGTTTATATAATAACAAGTATATTGGACACCCCTAAATTGAATGTCTGAATCTGCCACTGCGCTCGAGTTTGGCATTTTCAAATATAATTGTAGCCATAAAATTTTAACCATTATGTCGACTTTGAGTTTTGTTGTATATATATATATATATATATATATATATATATATATATATATATATATATATTTTTGCAGCGCCAAGGAACATACCATTAAACACGTGTGAGTGTATGTATATATATATATATTTATGATGTTTTTCAATTAATAATAGGGAAATTGGATTGTAATAATACGAACTTTTGGCCATATAAGACTTAATAATACGAATTTTCGATTTGGTTCCGAATAATATGAAATTTGACCCCCTGTTGCCCCCAGTAACATGCCACCGAGTTAAGTTCACCGAGTTAAGTTGAACTTAACTCGGTGGCGGATGACGTGGCGGCGGACTTGGGTCTGTTGACTTTGCCACGTTAGATTTGACTTTAAAAATAAGCCCCCCTTTCTCTCTCTCTCTTCCTTCTCTTTAAAAATACTAGATCCCACCCATCTCCTCCTCACCATCGTCATCCTCGTCTTGATTCCTTGAACATCCCACCTCTGCCCACCCAGAAAATTAGATTAAGTTTGCCTTTTACCCCCCAATTTCCTCAATTTCTTCTTCCCCTTTTCATATACTCTGAGTTTTGCCTTCTAGGGCATCCATTCGAGTGGTGACCCCAAATTCCCCAATTTCTGAAACCCTAAAAAAGTGGAGGCCATGGCATCCATCGCAATCCAAGAAATTTGAGAAAATCAGAAAGAAGAAGAAGAAGAAGAAGAAGAAGAAGAAGATTGTTGAATTAGGGAATAATATACCATTCGAAGTTCCCCATTCCAAATCGTGTGGCATTCATCGGAGAAATTGGCCTTGCTGGGGAGCTTCGAATGGTAAGTACGCTTTACATGTCATCAGAAGATGAGTTTGAATTAGGGAATAATATACCATCTCAATAGTCTAGGTTCTGTACAGACTATGTTCTGCTCCTTTGAAAATTGGAGGATCTGCTTCTGTTGGTTTTGTAGGGACTTATTCTAGCTCTGCAATTTGCTCACTCTTTTCAATCCATGTCATCAGAAGATGAGTTTGGAGATTCAGTAATTTGCACAAATTTAAAGCTTTTTTTCTTTAAAAAAAAATTCTCAGGAAGCTGTAAAATGAATTTTGATAGGATGAAATAAGGAATGAAATTGGTGGTCATAGATGGTCCTTGACATTGCAATCTGCTGTGTAGCCAGGCAAAGGTCTCTGTATTTTGTAATTTTGAATAAGAGGGTGGGAAGACGATGAGGGAGAAGGAGAGAGGGAGGAAGAGGACGGAGAGGGCTAAGAAGGAGATGGCATGGGTGAGATCTGATGTGGCAAAGGAAGAGAGAGAGGGGGGCATATTTTTAAAGTCAAATCTGACGTGGCAAAGTCAATAGACTCAAGTCCGCCGCCACATCATCCGCCACCGAGTTAAGTTCAACTTAACTCGGTGGCGTATTACTAGGGGCAACAGGGGGTCAAAGTTCATATTATTCAGAACCAAATCGAAAGTTCGTATTATTAAGTCTTATATGGCCAAAAGTTCGTATTATTAGAATCCAATTTTCCTTAATAATATAATCAAATTTTGTTCCTTTAAAATTGTATGCACAGTTATTGTTTAATTTTTGTTTTTCCATTATAATATAGACTTTATCATACTCCGTGCATTGCATGGGTTGAGGGCTAGTAAATGTAATAGTATTTAGTAGTAGTGGTATTAATATTTAATTCTGAGTCAGTTATTTTTATTTTTATCCGTGACTAAATTAGTTTAAGCTGTCAATTGGATATTAGTAGTTTACTAATTTTGTTGGTTATAGTTTGATAATACTGTATTTTTTGAGAATGACCCGTATTTGTCGGATATAGTTGGACATCATGCAATTACTGTCACTATTTCAAAATCTACAATCATTAGATGGTTTGAGTTTATCTAGATAGGTAGACCCAACATATATAATACTACCTCCGTCCCATTATATTTGTCCATTTACCTAATTTAGGAGGTAATGCATCTTGGGAATTGAGGTAAAAAGTTTTTAATTTACCCAAATTACCCCTAATTTAATTGAAGATAATAGTTGTTGGAATTGTAAAAAATGATAAATGAATTTATTAATTAGAGGTAGGAAAGGAATTATAGTTGTTGGGATTGTAAATAGAATAAATATTTTGAGACCAAGAAGTTAGATAAAAGGAAAAATAATTTGGGACCGAGGTAGTACTTTTTACTCCTATTTTCTTCTTAACTCTCATGTTTCAGTTGAGTGGTCTCGAAAAATATGTATAAGTCTACATACTTGGGTAGATTCAATAGTATATACCCCTTCTGTCCCAATTTAATTGACACTTTAACTAATTTATTTTGTCCCAAAATAATTGTCATTTTCCTTTTCACAATACCTAATTCAATTTTTTTTTTACTTTTTCAAAAATATTAAATACTCCTCATCCATACTCTCACTGATTTCAAAAAATAATTTATGGCTTTTACAATTTCAATTATTCAATGAATTCTTTCTTGTTCGGTCTCGTTTCGAGCCGAATTGATATCATTTATAAGGTGTTTTGCTTGTTTTAATCCCTTGAGTATGTATTAGTTATAATGATTTTGTGTTTTGTTGGATAATAAAGAGTTACAAGGAAAAGAAGGACAAAAAGCAAGAAATAGCCCAAAACTCAGGTGGTCACGGTCGCTACTCCCATAGGTAACGCCCGCGACCTGGACTGCAGCAAAGAATGGCTGTCAGGATCGTCACGCCCGTGGCACCTCATCTAATGCCCGTTACCCCATTCGGCAAATTAACAAATATTTTTCGTCAGTTTCGTCACGTCCGTGACGAACTGTCGTAATGCCCGCGATGAAACTGATGAAGCAGAAATTAAAAGTGACGGCTGCCGTAGGGTTTTGGGGGGTTGTTTTCCTATCCTAATTTTCCTATAAAAATACTATTATACTTCATTAGACTTAGTTTTAGAATTAGTCTAATATTTATCCGCCGGGTAGGGAATAGACTTAGTAGCATTTCTTTTATCTTAGAATTCATTAGTTTTTATCATTAAGCTTTAGTTTATTTCTAAGTTTTCTCTAATTTTCTTTTAATTTGTAATCATCTCTCTTTCAATCAATTTCAAGAAGAAATTTCCAAGTTCTTTGTCTCTCTAGTTTTCATTGTTTTCTTGATTTAATCCTATTAGTGCTAGTTCAACAAAACTTCCAACCTTTTTAGTGAATAGGAGGATTAAGGGTTCACAAATTATCTTCTCAAGTGAGGATTTGAGGATTATTAATAATCCAAATCACAACTTTCTTGTTTGTTCGGGAGAAAGTTTATGATGAAGGATTCAAGATCCGGATTAGAGTGAAGATTTGGGCATTCTAGGTATAATTTCTTGTTCTGAATTTCATTATTCAATTTTGTTTTAGTTTCTCATTTATTGCTTTTAATTACACCCTTAGTTACAGTTTTTTTTCTTGTTGATTTAGGGTTAGTTCATCTTTAATTTCATGCTTTCTTTAAAGTTTGTTGCTTTCAATTTCCTGCTTAGATTAGTTTAATTGCTTTTCATTTATTTACTATTTTCTGCATATTGAAAACTCTACCAAACCAATTTCCTAAATACCCAACACACCATCCCTGAGGATACGACTACACCTATTTGAAAAACCACAAAATACGCAACCAAACATTTCTCTCTCTTTCCAGTTCCCTTTTTGTATTATGTATTCGTGTATCACAACTGTATTCATCAATCCCTTTTGTATCAAAGTTCTGCAACTCTTTTTCACAATCCCTTTTGTATCCATCTCTCACAGGTTCTGCAAATTTATTCCTCTTTCTCAATGCAAGTTCACTCACTCCGTTCCTCAATCCCTTTTCTTCGGATGGTTTTATTCTCTGCGAAAAGAACAGAGTACTAGGTTGTGTTTGCCTGATGAAAAAATAGAGTATTTCCAAAGTGAAAATCTTTAGAAATAAATGAAGGTAAAGGTTTATTCCCTGCCAAAATATTTCACCCTCTTCCCCTTATATGAAATACCTCCCACATCATCAAATCTTAGCAAATATGGCACGAAGTATATGATTTAAATTAGTTGAGCTGTTGGAGAATAATTAATAATTTGGAGAAATTCTAACGATAATGAAAGGATTGGTTAATATCATGCCTTGTTGTGTATCAATTTGTTCAAGAAAAATGGATATATTAATAAATGAAGGAAAGGAAAGACGTACTGGATATATAGATTCTTGAAATCATAGTTACTGATTCCTTTAGTTTTCTTTGTACTGCATGGTAAAAAAAAAAAAAACAGAGTACTAGATTGGTAAAAAAACAGAGTACTAATAAGTGAAAAAAAACAGAGCGGGAGATGAAGAATCGAGCAGTGAAAGAGGCAATCATGAAAATGGTTCAGATGAACCCATTTTTTGGGAGAGGGAAATGGGCATGAAAGAGAAAAGTGGTTAAAATAACTGGAGAGAAAATGGTTCAGATGAAGAATTGCTGGTATTTGCTCTGAAACAGGAAAGAGAAAAGATCTTGCTTTAATTATTGACAGTTTATGTAGCTTGCGTATTGGTAATCGAAAATTGTGGGCGTTCCGTCAATTAATTTTGGATGGAGGGAGTATTAAGTATTCTATTGATATCAGTAGTTATAGACTTGTAGTAGTATTAGTAGGAAGTTAAGCTTTCTATCAAAATAAGAGGGGGTTAAGCTAAATGGGGGGACAAAACCTAATTAAGTTGAAAAAGCTAAGGCTGTGTTCGACAGTAGCGTTTGGGGTAGCATTTACCGTATAGACTAAGTTAAAACTTTAATTGCATAAATATTAGCGTTCGGTAAGCTAGCGTTTTGAGGAGCGTTTAGCGTTCTAAGAAGTGTTTTGTGAAATGCTAATAAAGTTAATGTTTAGCATTTGAAGTAGCGTTTCATATTTTTCTGTCAAAAAAATACCCTTTGAAAAATTTATCTTTGGAAATTATTGATATTCTTTTTTATCAATTCACATTAATCTATTAATTCAACTGCTAAAATTACCGAATACAATTCTCATTTGAACAATTATCCGCTATCCGCTGCCTGCTATCTAAAACACTAATTTTGCCGAACAGGACATAAAAGTTAAAATAATAAATTCAAAAACACATTAAAACTATCAAACCAGAAAAGAAAATTGTGGCTCATCAACATCTTTGATGAATGTCTAACCATAAAAATCTTCGTAATTGATATTATATGTCTCTAATATCCTATTCAGCCAAATTAGTTTAAAAAATATTTTTTAAAATTCTTCATGGCAGATGTTAAGTTTGGTTGCTAAGCAAAATTAATAACCAAACTTTTAGGAGAATCAAGAAAAAGAGAGTTGAGTCTTTAGAGAGAATTGTAGTAGAAACGAAGGCATAGATACTAACAGTAGCACAACATCTCCAATCTTGCTAGTAAAAGGTAATGAAGAAAACGTATGCAAATTACAAAAGATGAATGGGCTAATAAAAAGCGATAGTCCCAACACCTAATAGCAAATGACCTATTTTTTGGAAAGGAGATCTCTGATTGCATTGTTCAAATTAACATAAGAAGACCCAGAAGACACTTGAGTAGCCTTTTGAGCGAGCTTTTTCCACTCGATGGCTTTTTCCCTCATTTTATTTCCCTTCTCTCCTTGTATCAATTCCTTCACTTGTCTCTCAATCTCATCTCTCTTTGCATTTGAGTCGATTTCTGTCCCAATTCTCCATTTTGTACAAGAGTACCAACAATTTGTTTGTTGATCCGCAAAGAAAGGCCAACACATCATAGGAACTCCATTGTAAATGCTTTCCATTGTCGAATTCCACCCACAATGGGTTAAAAATCCTCCGACTGCTGGATGAGCTAAGACCATTTCTTGATGACACCAATCAACTATCAAACCTCTGCCTTTTGTGTCTTCTAGGAACTCAGAGGGAAGAACAGGATTCTCCCCGAGGACCAAATCGGGCCTCATAATCCACAAGAAGGGCTCCTTGCTATTCGCAAGCCCCCATGCAAACTCGACAAGTTGTGTGTTTGTCATGACTGTTATGCTTCCAAAGTTTACATAAAGAACAGACCTGGGCTTGTGGGTGTCGAGCCATGTAAGACAATGCGGGTCTTCTTTCCATAAATTTGACCTTATTGACTCTGTCTCGCTATTGTCAGTCTGATCAAGCATAAGTTGCAAAGGACCGATGGCATATAGAGGAGGGAAATTAGAGGGAAAACATTGGAGGGCATCATGCTCCAATGCTTCAAATGAGTTAAAAAGGATGAATGACGAGCTTCTAACTTTGTCCATCATACGTAGGATGAAATTAAACACATAATCGTTGCGATCTGTAATTCTTATAAAGGAAGGAAAATCCCTTACTCGTATGCCACTTGCTCGTGGTACCCAATTTAGGATTTTGTCTAGGTCTCCATTTGTTGAATAACTACTATCTGCATTCAATTTAAGCAAAATTAACCAGTAGAAAAATTTACATAATAGAAGGTCTGTATTCACATAGTTGAAATATCAAAAGAGACCTTATGATGTGGTAGATATACCATGACTCCAGGAACCCCAAGTAAAAGGTAATAGTCAAAAAGGACAAGAGAGTTATTAGAATCCAAAAGTAAACTAATTACCGAAGCCTAAGGATTGGGTAACTGATCCTTATGTTGTCTTACTGATAAGAAAAATACCTTCAATAATTTGTGAAAGTTCAGTTTTACTTGTAAGTGCTCTGGAGCATGTGTATATACATATATATATATATATTCAGAAGAAGTCCTTTTATTATTTAAGTTAAATTTTTAGATTTATTGCATTGTCCAAAGCAATATTATGTGAAATGCAAATTACATATCATGACCATGGTAAGCCTACTTAAATCCACTATATGTATTAAAATAGCCCAACTTTTTACATGATGAATTTGTGTTAAGATATGATAAATTTTTTAAAAAAAACCATATATCGCTGAATTTTGCAATAACGCTGATAAACTTATGGTAAATTTCATAATAAATATTGATGATTATTTTTTTAAGAATTAATGCCTTGGTAAATTTAGGTAGATACTCCAAGGTGTACTATATAATAATTATACGCGAAGGATGATGATCACTACTAAAATTATGTACATTACCGACCACTTTTTTCCAACTAATTTAAAACGGTTGGAAAAACCAACCAGTTTAGCAACCATTTCATATTCCAACTATTTTTAAAAAATTTATGTGGGAAAAAGGGTTTGAAATTTCAACCACTTTGCTAAAATGATGGGAAACTTTTCCTACCATCCTTTTTCCTACCGTTTGAAAAAGGTTGGAAAAATGGTCGGATTACTAACCGTTCTCCCAACCAATTTCAAAAAGGAAGAAAAAGATTGGTAGGAAAATCTCCCACCATTTTAGTAAAAGTGGTTCGAATTTCCTACCATTTTCCCCGTCTAAAATTTTAAAAAATATTTGGAAAATTAGAATAATATGAAATGGTTGCTAAACGGTTGGTTATGGTCTGATAAAAATTGGACATACCACAAATAAGAACATGGAGGTTGGATAATGATTTGGGGTTAGGTTGAGGCTAACTTTAAATTGGTTTATTTTTAACATAATAGACTTACCTATCGAAAATGAATAACTTTGGTTATTGATTACTTCTAAATAGATCTTACCATTAGGCCGAGGACCTGCCCCTGAACATTTGTAGATATGAGCCAAACCCGACTCAACCCGACCCAAAAACTTCATGGCATTGCCCTAATTATTGTTAGGTCTAGGTCAAAGGTTCCTTGACTCGGCCCGATGACCTAATAAATAAAAAGAATAACATAGTTTTTCATTGAAAAGAAATTAATTGGAAACTTTAATGTTTGTAACAAGTTAGATGTTTGATGTTCAATTTTTTTTTCTTTTGTTTCAAATTTGAAATTTAGAATTTTATTGGTAGATCTACATGTTAAAAAGTTGAATTTTAAATTTTTCCCAATGAAAATGGGTAAAAATGATAAAGATTAAAATCCATATTTTAGGGTTAGTCGACCTGATGACCTTACCAGCGACCCGTATGGTCAGGGTCATGGCCAGAAAATCTATACCCAGGTTAGTAGACTCGATGACCTGACTCACAGCCCATATGGTCAGAGTCATCACCAGGAAATCTAGACCCCGAGCCTGGATTGAGGGTCATGTGACTTCTGATCCGACTAACTTGACCTTAAGCATAACCCGACCCAAACTTTGAACATGTGTACTGTTTAATAAATAACAAATTGTGACATATAAATTTAGTTAGTGTTGAAGTAATTGTAAGATGTAAAACTATCTCTAATGATGAGTTAAATGTGTGGCTTACTGCTGACAGCCTGACAAGACATGGGGTGAGAAATAGAATGAAGAGATTGTAAAGTACATTGTAGTGGTTAGAATGTGACTTGACTCGCGAGACCAACGCTGACTGCTCACGAGATGCATTTAATGGTGAGTTTCTCATGCAATATTTCAATTATATGTTTTCTCTCTCCTCTTCCTTTACCTCACTTTTTATCAGTATAACTAAATTAATTATATTATTAAGTAGGAGTCATTCGTTTTTTAAATTAATATGAGTCGAACTTATACGTAGTTACTCATTGGCAAGCAAACCAGGAAAATAGAGAGAAACTTTAACTTTCTTAATTTGAACTCACATATTCCCATTGTCCAGTAAACCAAATTAACTTAAACTTATGGTCATGGATTTTCATTCAAATTCCAGAAAAAAACCTGATTCAGCATATCTAAACTGTCTTACGGTGATCGCAAGAAGAGGACAACTTATACTCCAGGTAAACCAATACAGTCATACAGAATTCAAGTCAACCAAGCAGACAACCTCGCAATGCAAGCCTCGCGAGGCTATATCCTTGACCACTTCCAGTTAATTATGTTTTCTTTTCATGTGTTCCGTCTCCTTTGAAAAAAAAAAAAAGCATTTCGTACAAAGATAAAGATATAAAAATTTGTTTGATTTGATTAGTGTCACATCAATTATTGAGTACTCGCACTCAACGACAAGTTCGTCGTACACAGATGAAGATATAAAATCGGTTTTGGCTGTCTAGGTTTGTTGTTTAGTAGACGTTAGCAGTTTCCTAATTCAAGAAGCAGAGTATTTATATAATTCTCCGCTGGCCCATTTATACTGGTGAATAAAAAGGCATGACATCACATGTGAAGAAAACAATTGAAATCAAAGTCATTGATCCAGCGACAGTAACCTGCCAACTGATTACTATTTTATAACCCAACTATTGTTAAAGATTCGGTCCTAGGAATTATAGCCTGTTTTGCGGTTAGCATCCTTCATATTTTTGGCATTAGACTTTTGGCTTCATGATCTATACTATCTGATAAGGATAGGATAACTAGAAGCAAATTAGAGATGATCGAGTACTAAAATATATATCTATAAAGCAAAATGATAAACATCTTGATGCTTAACCATCTTGCATTTCATAAAATCATTCATAAAGTTGAATATAAGTATATTTAAATCATTATAAATATATGTTTCATTACTTTAAGAGTTATTATAACCTATAAACAATATAAAAAAATTTATTTATTTATATTTTTCATAAATATAAAACTATACAAAAAATGTGCATTTTTTACTATGATTGATAAAATTAGCTATTATTTATATCTTTTTGACCTAACTAATAAGTATTATACTCTTGTAGTTAATAGATATACATAATTATTAGAGAAGATATTATTAAAAATTAACCAAATGTGAAATATAAACAATTTAAGATAGTTATTAACCATCTTGAGTCAAGATGTGTATCATGGTCCATCTATAAATAAAGAAATTAATATTGTAAACAATGAAGGTAGTAATGGGAACCTTTGAAGGGAATAACGCCATTGTGAAGGAGCTTATCAAACTGTGTGTAGCAAAACAAACAGCAAACACCAGCAGGCCAAAACACGACATTTGGAAGGCCAACGTCCTTGGCAACGTCAAGGGTGAAGTGCATGACAAGGTCAGAGACGATACATGTGACAGGGGGCACACCAGACGACACCGTATCATTGAGCTTATCCAGGAGCTCTCTGAAGGGTTTGGCCATGTAATTTTCGATCGCAAGACAGAGTGCGGTCGTGTCCTGGGAGACATGTGGGTCAACTGGATCGGGCAGCCCGTCTGGTATGGACTCGAACCGGAAAGAGGGAAGCCCGGCGAGGGAGTCGGGCCCCCTTGCTTGGAGGAGGCGGCGGTGGTTGTAGTGGGTGTTGACAAAGGTCACATGGAAACCAGCTTGAGTGTGGAGGAGCTTCGCTAGTTTTAGCATTGGGTTTATGTGGCCTTGTGCTGGGTATGGTATGCACACTACATGCCCTTTTTGCTCTCCCATTTTGTCTTTCTAATTTCTGAACTCTCTCCTTTCCTTTGGTGGGTGTTGAAACTTACCAAAATACAAGCTCATATAATGGAGGTATTGCGTCTTCATGGATTTTAATAAGTAGCGATATAATAAACCAACATGTAGTTTTTAAATTCAGTCATAAGCAGGCCACTTTGTTGAATAGTGTTTCAGGAAGATAAATGGTAGGTATAAATTGTTCATAATAAATATGATTTGATTAATTATACAATTTTATATATAATAACTATTTTTTCTTCGACCATGATGTGAACCTCCAAATATGGGAAGTGTCAACTAGCAAACTAAGTTAATCGCTACAATATTAGTTATGAATAAAAATACATATATCACAATGACTAATGCAAACTACAATCTAGTCACATCTTTTTCTCCATGTAGAGATACAGGAATCTCCGTATGATTGACTCAATTTTATTTTTATTTTTTTTGAAACAAAACATAACCATTTCATTAATAGTAAGTCATACGGCACTTACAATGATGATCGTGATTGAACAATTGTAGATCTAAAACTTATACATGAAATTCAACTTCCAAATAACTAATACTAATCTTACTGACGTTCGACACCGATTTCTTCGATGACTCTTCATCTTTCTCCGATGACTCTGCATCTTTACCATTGATGGAGAACCTCACAATCTGTGCTATAGCGATTTGAAAGTCGATCTTCATCCAACGCATTAAACCACACCAATTGAACAAAAACTCCAGAAAAGAGACTAAAAACCCTAAATAAGGGTACAAAAAACTCTTACAAAACAAGAGACTAATATTTTTTGCATAAACGTAAAACTAAACTAACAATTGGGATAGAAATAAATCAAATTGGGGCTTACCATCAACAAAAGAATCGATTGTTAAATTATATATTTTATTATATATTTTATTACTCTTTTGATCATTTAATTAATTATATCTAATATATTTATTTGAAATTTATATATTTTATTTTGTGTTGATGTCGGCCATGATGTCGGCCATGATCTTTTCCACAAGTGGTTAAACTCTTTGATTTGTGGACCTGTTCTGATATCAATTGAAACAACCCTAGAGGAGGGTGAATAGAGTTATATAAATTTCTGCACTTAATCAACACAAAAGGGTTAATAACACTTTTATAAACTGAATAATACTTCTTTATTAAATGAATTAAAGTGCTAAAGGAGAGGAGGTTACAACTCGGCACTATTGAGAACTGTGAGATCCTCAACAAGCTTACTAGAGCAGAAGACTTCACAAATGACTTCTACACTTGAGGCCTCACAGAAGAGGCGATTAAAGCTGAAGAACACACTTAAAGTGAGAACCCTATCTCACTTCAAAAACACGACCTTAGAGGTCCTCACAAGATACACCCTCTGGTTACAAACTCACCACTTTTCTTAGTGGCTACAACTCATAATATTTTCACTCAAATATTCCAACAACTCAGAATTTTCTTAAACAAAATTTCTACACGGATTTGCTTCCTTGGAAATCCATAAGTTTCTTGAAAGAGGTTGATAGTATTTATGCTTGAGGATCTTCTGTCATCAACGTCTTTTTTCCTTCAGAGGAGATTTGTTTTCTTTCTTGAATTGATCTTCAATCTTCCACATCATTAGTAATGGAAACAATTTTCTTTCCTTTCCTTTAAGTATCTGAGCAAGGAATATGAGCATATTATAATATCAGTTTAGAAATGGAAGGGAAGGAATAAGATTAGGATCTTGAAGATACTTCCCATATTTAATTTTGACCGATCTTTCAAATAAAATCTGCAAGCTTGAACAGGAGGTCCTCACTGTCGGATATAGTGAGGCCCTCAGAGAATTGCTGAGATTCTTCATTTGGCGATTACAACAATTTCTTTCCTTCTTTGTTTGATACTCAATCTTCATTTATTCAACAACTACTTCTTTCCTTTGATTTGGATATTTGCAATAAGATAAAATCAGTTAGGGATCATGTAAGATATATAAATACTAAAGAAGATATGGAATATTCATATTATGGAAACTTCCCTGATTTTATATCTTCAAGGTTTGTCTTTCAATCAAAATCACGTCAGCAGCTGTGGAGATCCTCAAAGCAGTGGAGGTCCTTGGAATGGAGTAGAGGTTTCTTCATTTCCTTTGAAAGCTTCCGGTTTAAGGAGTCTCAAGATGATTCTCGGGAATCCTCCCTAAGAAAGGAAGGACATATTGTGTAGGATACGGTCAACATACTCTTTAACTTCGATTTGATCGGGGTCGAACGGTCTAGTAGTCGTGCCATAAGGTGTTGCATGGACCTTTCATATGGAGGGTTCCTTTTTGGAATCTTCTACTAAGGGTCCCTTTTGAGGATCGGTGCATTCAAGAGCTCAAGGCCGGTCGAGGCTATCATTTTTAGAGATTCGAGGTAATACTAAACCTCTGCTATCTTTTCAAGTATGTTTTTTTGGGTTAGTCTAGTGTGGAGTAGTAGGGAATCCTAATATTTAGGATTTCTTTTCCACCCCTAATCGGGCTTATCCTGATTAGATCGATATGGTCGGAATAGGTCTCGATTAGGTGTCCCTCTTGAAGACCAGCGTTGCTGTTGGTGGTCGAGTTATTGGTGGTGGGTGGCGTTGGTGGTTACGTTAAGGGGGGAAGCCAAGAAGAAGGAGAAATAGAGAATAGGTTGGGGTATTTTGTAGAGAGAGATTGGTGTGGCTATGTAAGTGGTGTTTGAAAGTTTGATTGAGCAGTTTGGTTTATAGATGTATAAAGATGGTTGATGATTGATGAAAAGACTGCTACTGCCGAGCAAAGGGGTTGATAGCCATGGATGAAAAAGTCAACAGCTTGAAGTGGAAAATCGAGGGGAACTAGAAAAAGAGAGGTTATAGGTTTGGAATTGTAGCCAACCATTCTTGGGGGCAGCTTGAAAGAAAAAGAAGTATAAAGAAAAATTCAACTATTATTTAATCTTTTCAATTTTGTTATTTCTTTTTTGGGTTAGTTTATTGTCATTTTTAGAAAAGAATATAGCAATATAGTTAGGATTCACGAAACTATACAACGTCTTCATAGAAAAATGTCGTGACTCTCATCACAAAAAAGCGTCGACAAATCTCTTGACACTCGATTTCTCGACCATTTCTTGTAGCATCAGTAAATCTTCGCCCGATGCTTAATCAGCTTAAAAAGCATCGTGACAAGGCATTGTGTGTCGCAGTGTGTTTATTAGTACATATTAATAATCTTAACAAAAATTGAATTCAAAGTAAACCTAAGCATCTGAATTAGTCATGTGAACTTTTGAATATTTGATCAAAATAATGGTGTTTTGATTGAAGATGGACTCAAACTTTGGTACACAAAACTGATCATTTGATTTTGAAGTTTAATATAAAGAGTAGAACAATAATTTTACTATTATTATCCTAAATACAAAATTCTTAAATATTTGTAAAAAAAGTTTAAAGTTAAATATACTTTAAGCTAAACATATCTAACGTGGAGAGTAGAAAAGACATTAATATCGGGGAACTCAATTCCATGGTAGTATGGCTCTGTTTGGCAACCAGCTAGTAACTGGTAGTTGGTAACTTTTAACCATTAGCTGATAGTTGTTTGGATTAACTATTTAACTTTAACAGTTCTTGTTTAATGATTGCAAGAAAAATATTTGGTAAGATAATTGTTTGTGAAAAGCTACTTCTAAAAGTTTGTTCAAGTTATTTTTTGAAAACAAGCCTATTGGGTCCAAAAAAAAAAAAAAACTAATATGAAAAGCTACCTAGCAAACATCTCAAGGAGCTAACAATGTCCAAAAAGGTGAAAACTACCCCAAAAAGCTTAAAACCAAAGACCCCCTATATACAGGGGCGGAGCCAGAAAATATTTATTGGGGGTGCCAAATTTTAATATTAGTACAAACTTTATCAAATTTATGTTTATTAATTTATGGTATTATACTTTTTTAAATAACTTATTGTTTAGTCTAATTAATAACAATAGTAAATTAAAACTAATTTATTATGATACTAAACTTTTAACTTGGAGATGGATAGAAGTAAAATCTATAAGATTTTCTCTAATTACACTAAGTAAGATATTAATATTGTCATATTCTAAATAAGGAAAGAAACCAAAGAGGAAAGAACAATACGATAGTTAGAAAAATTTAATTTTAGAATGCAATATTGTTTATAGGCACAAGGCAATTAGAAAAGAGAATCTAGAAACTTTAAAATTTATATTTAAAAGAAAATCAATGCATAAACACTGATTATTGTAGCTAGATACTCAACTTCGAACCTCTGACATAAACTATCTGATTGTAGACCTTTACCAATTACACTATCATATGGACAATATATTTGTCCTCTCCAACTACATATATCAGGTTCTTTGAAGCATGGGGGGTGCCAAGGCCCCCACAAATCCCCCCTGGCTCCGCCCATGCCTATATACAACTTCTTACTATCTTCATCCCTAAATGATTGTTAGCACAATTATTGTTCAAAAGCCAATGTGCATAACATAGTTATTGAAACCCCGATCCGGATCTACGATCCTACGATTTTACAATCCCAAAATCCTCGATGCAATTCTACGATCTATATTCTGATCCATGATCCTACGTGAGTTTATTCCGATCCTAACTACCCCATGGATCCTAACTATGATCTTGATTTGAACAACCTTGGTGCATAGCAAAATGAGTAAAAAAAATGAGACATTACCAAACATACCCCTAACACTAACCAATACAAAGGAAGAAAAAAATTAAATAAAACACATTCATTAATGAATGATAAAATAGATATTTCAATTATTAGAACTATAAAATTGACAAATAAAAAGTGAAGAGCAAATTAGGTAATTTGACAATTATTTAGGGTGCGTGTTTGGATTGTGTAGAAATGGAAGGAAAGAAAACAAATTGGAAAATGAAATTCTTTTCTTTGTTCGCTTGTAGAAAGAACTGGTCTTTGAATTGTTCAAATATGTCAATTTTTGAGATGAATTTTTCGTAAAATGGTTAATAAATTTTAAAAATATTGATGAATTTTGCAATAATATTGGTAAATTTACGATGAGTATTATAATAATTATTGATGAATTTATTTTGAAAATTTTAACACTTGGGTGGCCCTAGGTATGTCCTCCATGATGTACCTACCACATAACAGATTCATCTATGACAAGGAGAAGTGCAATCTTACGGAGGTGGCGCAGCTTGCTGTGGCTATGGTTGAAGCATACAGAGATGCCCAGCAGAACTAAGTTGTTAGGCCTCCAAGCTTGAGAACAAGTTGGATACCACTTGATTCGGGCGTAATCAAGGTGAACTTTGACGGGGGTCGAGTTGGAACGGAAGACTACTATTGGGGTTTTGTAGCCCGAAACAGCACTGGGTCAGTGGAATTAGCGGGAGTAGAACAAGGAAGAGGATACAAAAATCCACAACTGGAAGAAATCAGAGCATGTTTGATGGTGGTAGAAGAAGTGAATAAGCATGGATACAAGCGGGTGATTGTGGAAGGGGACTCATTGCCCACTATTCAACGCCTCCGCAATAAAATTGTTGAGTCTTTGTTTCTGAATCAAGTATTAATTAGTTAATTGTAATGGTTTTGAGTTTATTAGCTTTAGCCATGTAAGGCGGGGAGGGAACAAAGTAGCACATGAGATGGCCCATATACATCCTTCGGAAGCGTGAAGGAAAATTTGGGTGGGTATGGTTCCAGGCCTAAACAATGACCTGGCCACTGAGGACATGTGTACTTTTCTAAATGATACAGATCATACAGTAATATAATCCACTTTCTTTGGCTCTCAAAAAAAAATTTAAAAATATTGATGAATTTTGCAATAATATTGATAAATTGACGATGAATATTATAATAATTATTGATGAATTTATTTTGAAAATTTTAACACTTGGGTGGCCCTAGATATGTCCTCCATGATGTACCCCATAACAATCCCCTCCCCCCCCCCCCCCACCCCACCTGACTCTCTTTCTCTCTCTCTCTCTCTCTCACTCGCTTGCACCCATTTTAACATCTTTTTCCATCACTTTCTGCCAAGCACCTATCTTAATATCTCTCTCTTCCCCCCACCCCTCATGCATCTATTTTAGTCTCTCTCGATCTCTCTCCACTACCCTCTCACACACACCTGTTTTAATATCTCTTTCTCAATATGTCCACCACTCTTTCTCACGCATCATTTTAATCTCCTATCTGTATCTCCCAAATGACATTGCGTGATCTAGAAAAAGGAAGCTTGCTTTTATAAGTTTTCATGCAAAATTTATGAGTTAGGGTAAAAATTATCGCGAGGTGTATGAGGTAGGGTAAAAATGCAATTTTCACCCAAAATGTGTTTGGTATTTATTTACGTTCATTGTTGATAATTGAAATAAACTGAGATTAGTTCAAATTAAAGGTAACTACTACTCCATCCGTTCCATATTAATTGACACTTAAACTAACTTTTTTTTGTTCCAAAATAATTGTCACTTTTAATTTTCCAATACCTAACTTAATTATTTTAACTTTAATAATTATTTTAACCTTTTATTTTTCTAATCAATAAAATTATTTCTACTCACATTCTCTCACTATCTACACCTTGATATGCGAAAAACACCTTAGAAAATATTGATATTTAATTACCTAGGTAGTTTGTTTGTTAAACATTGATATATACAAAATTGTGAAATATGACAATTAATTTGGAATGAAGGGAGTAATACATAGTTATCAATTCAAACACCTCATGATCTAAGTGACTTATTATGAAAAGATAAAAAGTACTCCCTCCGTTTCATATTAATTGTCGTATTGGAAATTGTGCAGTCAAACTCCAAAAATTTTGACCACAAATTTCTCAATATATACAATGAATTGCTATATAAAATTACCACTATTAGATTCGTAATGAAAAATACTATCATACAAGTATAATATTGCAATTGTTAAAAACATATTATGCAAGCAATTATCAATCAAAGAGTGATATTGGAGACCGTGAAAGTCAAAATTATGACACTTAATATGGAACGGAGGGAGTAATAAATAATGAATACCGCTACAGGAACACTCACAATAAACCTCAAATAGGGTAAAAATTACTTACCACGTACTATTGTGATCGATGTAGGGTAAAATTAGTTAACAAAGGTAAGGTGTATAAAAATTAATTGTCACAACAAATCTCAGGTAGGCGAAAAAAAAAACACTTACAATTTATGAGGTATGATAACAATTATTTCAAAAAGGTGGAGTATGAAAATTATTACAACAAACATCAGGCAGGGCAAATATAAATAACTCATGTATTTATAGTATCTTCTTCCATTACTAAAAGCTTGCTGCCAAGCCCTTCGAATATTAATCTTATTTCCATCTTAGCCTTGGTGTTATCAAGGTCAATATAGTTTTGCAAAAACTTAATGTTGACAAAGCTACATTGACATTCTTTAAATCACATACATCAACTTTCTTCAATCTTTCTTCGCTTGGTCATCATCTCGAACACCTCAACTATGGATAAACTAAGCCATCTCCATTAGGGCCCATACCTTTAATATTTGGTTCTGTATTGATGGTGTAGAGGACTTTAAAATCTTCATAACCATTTTGAAATGCACGCGTACGCCAAGTTGGACATTTGAGCTAGTAAGAATATCGATGATTGGTCAAAAAAAGATGGTAAATTTTCCAAGCTTGAATCATTTATAATTAAATATCGTTTACCTATCGTAAAAGGCACATTTTTTTTTTTTTTTGGTATACGGCTATGCCTGCCTGTTTATGTGTTTGTGTTTATGTATAAATTTACTAGTTTACTCTTGGATACAATAATTAATCAACTTGTCTTTAGCTCTTATTCACATATAAATTGACTATTTTGCCCTCGAGTACAATAACTAGGTAATATAGGTCGACTATATAACTGGTTAGGTAAACACGAGTAGGGTGTATTTCAACTTCGGGTAAATTTAACTCTAAAAATATGACTCGGGTGTATTTCAAAATCAAGTAAATACGGGTCAAATGTTCTTTGATAGTAAAAATTTCTTTTTAGGGTAAATACGGGTCGGGTGTATTTTAGTTTCGGGTAATTCACTCTAAAAATATGACCCGAGTGTATTTCGGGTTTAGGTAAATACGATGATGTGTATTTCAAATTCAGGTAAGCACGGGTCAGATATTCTTTGACAATAAAAATTTATTTTAGTTTTATGTAAATATATTTATATTTTGATACAATTATAGTACTTACACAAACTTTAAAATTCTTAACATACCACAATCTGTAAAAGATTTTATGTCAGTATGAAAACTAAATTGTTATACATTGTATTTCAAAAATAAATACAATACTATATATAAATTACATAATATTATATTATTGTTTGTAATTTTTAATATTTATTATAATCTAAGGCAATATCTATTTAATATAATAAATTTAATGTACATTATTATATCAAACTTATATTATAAAACTATAATTTCTAGCCCGTGCTCTGCACGAGCATTGATTACTAGTATGACTGATAAGCTAGAGTTACTTTCATGTAGTCATACATTATACATACACAGAGTTTGTTTTTAAGAGAATAATTAGAAAAGGAACGAAAAATGAGATCTAATTCGAATGGAATAAAGAAAAAAAATATTTGTAATATAATAGATACAGAAAAAAAAAATTAATACAGAAAATTGTAACAGAAAGTAAAAGTGAATGTCATGTATATAATTTAAAAGTACAAAATTCCTAAAATAAAAATTTAAGCACAAAAGAAAGGAACAAAATTTAGAATTTGGATAGTTCAATCATATATAGTAGCTAATAAAGTTAGTATATTAGCTCCTTAATCTATGCCTTTAATATATTACTCCTAGCCATTTTATGTATGTGCTCGATCATCAGTGAAGCCAAATATTCAAATTTGAAGGATGTTATTTGCTGCATTTTCATTAATTTCCAATCGTCAACTTGAGTTCATAGGATATACTGTTTTTTAAAAAGAAGAAAAAAATACCATTAAATAGAAGTCAAGTGCGACTGAACCCGTTTCCCCTTGACTCAAACCAAGCTTGATTATGCAACCAACAGGGTTTTATTTCGAAAATTAGAATTTGATAAGCAAATTAAAAGATTAACTTTGAGCTGATTTAATGAAAAAAAAGTCAATTTCTTTTTTGGAAGAATGGAGTATAACTATAATAACTAAAATGCCTTAATTGATGAGTTTTGAACGGGTAAATACAGCTATCTTACGACATGGTTTTGAATCATATCTTAGTCTGGCAATCTAGAAGTTCTAGATTTTAAATACCGTATGCTTTAAGAGTATTTCCCATCTAGAAGAAGATCCTCCTTTCTTTAGAAAAAAAATAAAATAAAACAGATCTTGCTGTTGAAAGTCTAATTGATACATGTACAAGGGCGTAAAGTCTTACTTCTAGAGGACGTCAACGGTCTAGTTTGGATGAGTGAATTAATTAATGGGCAAGAATATTATTCTGACGCAAAATGGTCAAATATGGCCTACTTAGGTTGTGTGCACAACATCCCTACTATATATACGCAATCATACTTGTCCTCCATGTTCTCAATCCATCACATTATTCCTTCCTTATCCCTCTCTTTTTTCAAGCTTTGTTGGTCTATATTTATAATCTCAGTCATCCGAGACTTCATTAACCTCTAACCCTGAGATTAATTTTTTTAAAAAAAAAGATATATTGCAAGATAAACTTGATTGAAAATGGATACGAGTGGAGCAGAGCTGTATAGGGTTGCAAGTGCACGTTTAGGGGGGAGTTCAGCGTGGAGAAACAGTGGTAGAGAAGTTTTCTCGAGTTCGACAAGGGAGGAAGATGATGAAGAGGCACTCAAATGGGCTGCACTTGAGAAATTGCCAACTTACAACCGCATTAGGAAAGGGATTTTGGCTGACATGTCTGGTCCTCCCAGAGAGATTGATGTCAACAAGCTTGGTTTTCAAGATAAAAAGGAGCTCTTAGAGAGGCTCGTCAAGATTGCTGATGAAGATAATGAGAAGTTCCTACTCAGGCTAAGAGAACGTATCGATAGGTATGTATTTTATGTGTTTTCTTTTTTTTTAATATAATTAAAAGTCTGAAAATGATGAAGAGTTTGTAATAGCATCGTCAAAATAACGTAAGTAGCAAAATAATATGATAACAAAAAAGAAACCATCAATGAAACAACACCGCACAATTAGTTGAACAAGAAAATTAGAATTAATTCTTAGCAATACTAGAATTAAATCAAATGTACCTGGATTAGTAGGGAATGTTTTTGTTGTTATTATCGCCAAACAACTCAATTTTTTATTAACCATTGCCTTAAAATTTAGATCAATAATTGGTCCTAATCTTGATATATTATTATAGCCTATCCATCTAAGTGATACTGTTAGATTGGAATCTTAGTACGTACACACCTTCATTATATTGCATTTGTTTCATAAAGATTGTCCCTTTTGAGTTTTCACCGTCTGCAGTATAATATTTTAACTGTTAAATTTTCATGTTTTATCTTAGTCAAATTTGTAATATTACATTAAAGTAAAAATATTTTTCATTTCAAGTTTATTAATGTAATTTTATATAAAAACTTAACATATAAATTAATAAATTAATGGACAAAATTAAAATGTTTCACCTCAGCACTCAAAGAGTTGCATTCTTTTTGGATCCACGGAGGAAGTACATATTTTAAAACTTATGTAGTGTATATATGCAAATGCACTATTGACATTTTAAGCCATGTGGCACTAATTTGTGTTGCGTTTATAGATGTTGTTGGAGTAGATGTATGAATAATTAAATACTAGGCATGCTCTAATATTTATTATATCTTTTTATTTCTATACTCAGAGTTGGCATTGATATCCCAACAATTGAGGTAAGATACGAGAATTTGAATGTGAATGCAGAAGTGTATGTGGGAAATAAGGGTTTACCCTCAGTCATAAACTTCTTCACCCATACAATTGAGGTATGTAATGCTCCCATTCTTTATTAAGTTATAAATCTATAATTCATTATATTTTTATTAGTTCAACTTGATTGTTTTGGCATCATGATCCTGGTGATTTCTTACCTATATGTGTGTGTGCAATTTCTTCCAGGGTCTTCTGACTTTTCTCCACATTCTTCCCAATAGTAAAAAGCCATTCTCAATTCTTCATGATGTCAATGGGGTTATCAAGCCCGGCAGGATGACACTGCTATTAGGTCCTCCTGGCTCAGGAAAGACAACCTTACTATTGGCACTTGCCGGTAAACTTGCCAAAGACCTTAAGGTAAGATTTGAATTTCCACAAGCCCCAGAGCACTAATCAACTGAATCCAATTCAGAGAAATTCTTTGTTATGTATATATGTTTACTAACATAGAAGTATTAATACATATAGTTTTCGGGAAAAGTGACATATAACGGGCACACAATGGATGAGTTTGTTCCTCAACGAAGCTCAGCATATATCAGTCAAAACGATGTCCACATTGGAGAGATGACTGTCAGGGAAACATTAGCCTTCTCAGCAAGAGTTCAAGGGGTTGGAACAAATTATGGTTAGTTCTTATAATACATATGAGAATAGCATGATTGCTTTCAGGATACTTCGAGATAGGGAAAACTTTACAAATTATTCATGTGTTGAAATGCACTCACAATATGCAGATATGCTTGTGGAACTATCAAGAAGAGAAAAGGCCGCCAATATTAAGCCAGATCCTGATATTGATGTCTACATGAAGGTAAGGATATCATGATGGAAAATTATTTAGACTTAGCTTGTTTGTGATTTTGTTATTTTACTAAATTTGGGCAACACCTCGATCTATTTATAGGCAGCAGCAATGGAGGGTGATGAGGCAAATGTAGTTACTGAATATGTTCTCAAGGTGCATACAACTCTTTAGTTTAAATAATAAATTCCAAATGCTTTGTAAAATTAAAAATTTCAAAGCCTAAGCATTGAAACTATTCAACAAATTAACTTGTAACTACCGTTGCAGATATTGGGGCTTGACGTTTGTGCTGACACAATGGTGGGAGATCAAATGATAAGAGGTATTTCTGGAGGGCAGAGAAAGCGGCTCACCACTGGTATGATCAATAAGCATTCCTAGCTTGGCCCTATTTTATATATTTATCAAACAAGCTTAACCCGCATGACTTTTTGCCTTCAAAATTGTGTAGGAGAAATGTTGGTCGGCCCGTCAAAAGCGTTATTCATGGATGAAATATCAACTGGATTGGATAGTTCTACCACATATCAGATTGTCAACTCCCTAAAGCAGTCCATCCACATTCTAAAAGGAACTGCAGTTATTTCTCTTCTACAACCTGCCCCTGAGACTTATGACCTGTTTGATGATATAATACTTCTTGCTGATGGACGAGTTATATATCAAGGTCCTCGGGAACATGTGCTTGAGTTCTTTGAGCTCATGGGCTTTCGGTGCCCTGAGAGAAAAGGGGTTGCTGACTTCTTGCAGGAGGTAATTTGTCATTCTATCTAATAGCCACATATGTCTATTTTACTTGACATAAATTCGATTCAAGTTTCCAGTAAAAAAAAGATTCTTATCTTATTCACTGATCAAATAGATATTTCTAATGAGATTATGCATGCTTTTTCAATATATAGGTAACATCAAGAAAAGATCAAGAGCAATATTGGGCAAACAGAGATGAGCCTTATAGCTTCGTGACTGCCAAGGAATTCGCAGAAGCTTTCCAATCATTTCATGTTGGTAGGAAATTAAGTCAAGAGCTTAATGTTCCGTTTGACAAGTCAAAGGGCCACCCAGCTGCCTTAACAACAAAGAAATATGGACTCAGCAAAATGGAGCTGCTTAAAGCCACCACCGCGAGAGAAGCATTGTTGATGAAGAGGAATTCCTTTGTGTACATTTTCAAGGCCTTTCAAGTAAGTTATCTTATTTAGTCTTTTCCTTGAAAGAATAGAATGTCAATATGTCAAGAGTAACTAATTGGTTTCCCTGCCTTTCATTTCACAGCTCGTCTTTACCGCACTTGTTACCTCGACATTGTTTCTGAGGTCTCATATGCATAAGGACTTGGGACATGCGGGGACTTACATGGGTGCACTCTTCTTTGCTACAACCCAGATCCTTTTCAATGGTTTCTCAGAGTTGGCTCTTACCATAATGAAACTTCCAGTCTTTTATAAGCAGAGGGATTTACGCTTCTTTCCCGCATGGGCATATGCATTACCATCATGGATTCTCAAAATCCCAATTGCTATAATAGAGACAGCCATTTGGGTGGCCATAACTTACTATGTCATAGGCTATGACCCAAATGTTGGGAGGCTTGTCAAGCATTACTTGGTGCTCCTCGCTATTCATCAAATGGCTTCTGCACTATTCAAATTCAATGCTGGATTGGGAAGAACTATGATCTTGGCAAACACATTCGGCACTGGTGCTCTTGTTGCACTTATAGTGTTGGGTGGATTCATCATCCCACGACGTATGTCTTAGTACTTAATAGACCTCTAGGTGCATAATTTGTGTTTACTTCTTTGGGATTCAAGTATGTGAAGAAAATTTATATATTGTCTCTATTTTGTACTTTGACTCAGATTCTGTGAAGAAATGGTGGAAATGGGGCTATTGGATTTCTCCGTTAACTTATGGGCAAAATGCACTTTCTGTGAATGAATTCCTAGGACACAGTTGGAGTCAGGTAAGATCAAGGTTTCCTTTCTACTTTACATTACAATTAAAGCAATATTATAGCTTCATCAAGAATTACTTCTATTTTAATTAACTTACTTACAAATATGCTTTTTTTATATTACTTCTCAGAATATATCATTAGGAAGACAAGCTTTGGAGTTACGTAACTTCTTCACACAGGCCCATTGGTATTGGATTGGATTGGGAGCTCTTGTCGGATATGTTCTTCTATTTAACTTCCTTTACACAGTGGCTTTGACTTATCTCAATGGTTCGAGCCCTTCCAAGGAAATTTTTTCTTGTCAAGTTGTATTAAATTTGTTAATTTGTTCTAATAGCTGAAATTCATATGGTACAGAGCTTGGGAAGCCTCAGGCTATTCTCTCTGAGGAGGATTTAGAAGAGAAAACAATGAATGTTACTGGTCAAGCTATTGAGTTATCATCTAGAGGACGAAGATCATCACGTTCTGGTTAGTCAACCATCCAACATGAAAAATGAAAGACCCAAAAATCTATGTTTCATACTGTGCACTTAATGTATATATGTGCCAAAATTTACAGCAAGAGTTGATCAAGTGGTTCAAGAAGAAGCTAATGAGAATAGATCAAAAGGGATGGTTCTTCCTTTCCAACCTTTGGCTGTTACCTTTGATGAAATCAGATATTCAGTGGATATGCCAGCGGTATATAATTACTTACATACTATGCTATATGTAAATTGTATGGGAATATATCCCCAAAAGTAACCAAAAAAATCTACCTTATTGAAATGGCCTTGGATTTTACTTTTACCAGGAAATGAAGGCTCAAGGAGTCCCTGAGGACCGTCTAGAGCTTTTGAAGGGTGTAAGCGGGGCTTTTAGGCCAGGTGTCTTAACAGCACTTATGGGTGTAAGTGGCGCTGGGAAGACAACACTTATGGATGTGCTTGCAGGGAGGAAAACCGGTGGATATATCGATGGAGATGTGAGAATATCAGGATACCCAAAAAAGCAAGAAACCTTTGCTCGAGTTTCTGGGTATTGTGAGCAGGCAGATATCCACTCTCCTCATGTGACAGTTTACGAGTCTTTGGTCTTTTCTGCTTGGCTTAGATTATCCTCTGAGGTTAATGCTGAAAAAAGAAAGGTAATTAATTGCTTATATTCCTTGTTCCCACATTAAAGGATACATGACTACTTTTAATTATATTATATCAAATTGAAAGCAAGGCAAAGGTAGTGTTTTCAGTTTTTTAGATGTTCAAAATGACGATGTGGGTATTAAATTGCAAGTAAATTGACCTATTATGACAAAATGGATATGGTGCAGATGTTTGTAGAAGAGGTCATGGAGCTTGTGGAGCTAACTAATCTGAGAGATGCACTTGTGGGGCTTCCCGGGGTAAATGGCCTCTCAACTGAGCAGCGCAAGAGGCTAACTATTGCAGTTGAACTCGTTGCAAACCCATCCATCATTTTCATGGACGAGCCTACCTCTGGCCTTGATGCTAGGGCTGCTGCTATTGTCATGAGGACTGTTAGGAACACAGTAAATACAGGAAGGACTGTAGTTTGCACCATTCATCAACCAAGCATTGACATATTTGATGCTTTTGATGAGGTTTGATTGCTTAAAACTTACACAAATACAAGTACGATAAACCTTTGATCGATATTTGAGAAGTGAATTAATTCTTTTCATCCTCTTTTACCAAATTGCAGTTGTTATTGTTAAAAAGAGGTGGGCAACAGATATACTTTGGTCCCATTGGCCGCCATGGCAATCAACTTATAAAATACTTCGAGGTAAGCCAAAGACATATTTTAAAATTTCAGATCTTATATATAATTTGTTCTCATTACATTCAAAGTTTTAACATTGCCTCATCAATATTGTCATAAAGGGCATTAATGGAATCCAAAAAATCAAGGACGGATATAATCCAGCAACTTGGATGTTGGAAGTTAGCTCAATAGCTCAAGAAAATGCTCTTGGGGTTGACTTTTCGGAAATATACAAGAATTCAGACCTACACAGGTAAAATTATATATGAAGAAACAAATCTTGTGACAAACACTTGCAAATCATGAGTTTCCATTTAAATTAATTTCATGCAGTATCTAACTAATTAAATTTGATTCAAAAACTACAGGAGAAATAAAGCATTGATACAGGAGCTTAGTGTTGCTGCACCCGGATCGAGTGATCTATACTTTCCCACACAATATTCACAACCAGCTATTGTCCAATTCATGGCTTGCTTATGGAAGCAACATTGTTCTTATTGGCGGAACACCATGTACACTGCCATGAGGCTCTTCTTTGCAGCCTTTGTTGGGCTTTTGTTTGGTTCCATTTTTTGGAAGGTCGGCAAGGGAAGGTACTTATTGTGATGTTGATTCAATTTAAAGAAAACATGTGCATACTTGTACCTTTCATATGTACGTTCATGACATGATCTAAACACACCTTGAATTTCATTTCTTTTGCTAATATTGTAGGCAAAATACGAGCCAAGTGCTAAGTGCCATGGGTTCTATGTACACGGCAGTCCTCTTCTTGGGTATTCAAAATTCCTCAGGAGTACAGCCCGTAGTATTTGTTGAAAGGACAGTGTTTTATAGAGAAAGAGCTGCAGGGATGTACTCTGCTATGTCCTATGCTTTTGCACAGGTAGACTTCCTACACCATTACTTGCACAATTGATCATACAACTTTTATGTATAGTTTATGCGCTCCATATATAAAGAATAATATTATTTATTAGTCGTTCAACCAATATGTATATTTCCATCTTGTCGCTTGGGATACCCTGCTTCGGTGCTAAAATTATTTACATATTGACCTCAATCTTCAAAAAAGGCTAAAGGGATCACTTATTACATAGATGTATTTGTATTTTTGTCAAATAATGAGGATGATTGTTGTCATGTAGGTTTTGATTGAGCTTCCCTATTGTTTGTGCCAAACAATATTCTATGGAGTAACTGTGTATGCTATGATGGGATTCCAATGGGTAGTAGAGTTTTTCTGGTATTTGTACTTCATGTACTTCACCCTCCTTTACTTCACATACTATGGCATGATGTGCGTCGGGCTTACTCCAAATGCAAGCATTTCAGCTATAGTTTCTGCTGCCTTCTACGGCATTTGGAATCTCTTCTCTGGATTCCTTATCCCTAGACCTGTAAGCTATATCTTATTCTATGCTTTCTACACAACAACAATTGTATCTTTGCCTTAATTTCTTAATGCTAATTCATGAGTGAAATTTTTTTTTCTTCTTTTAATATGCAGAGCATGCCAGTATGGTGGAGATGGTATTATTGGGCAGCACCCACTGCATGGAGTTTGTATGGGCTCCTAGGCTCGCAATTTGGTGACTATGATGACCTCATTAATAATTCTAACATGACAGTGAAAGAGTATTTACGCAGCACTTTTGGAATCAAGCATGACTTTTTAGGAGTAGTTGCTGGTGTAATCCTAGGCATAAATGTCCTTTTTGCTATGATTTTTGCCTACTCTATCAAGACCCTAAACTTTCAAAGGAGGTGATCAGCACTGTTGAAGCTAAAAGATTATTTTTTTTTCCTAAAAAGAAGTACATAGTACTTCTTCTCATACTTGAGTACCGTACATGCATTAAACAAGATATATAATCTTTTTTGGTCCACTTTTAAAGTTTCTTTCTCCCTGTAGTTTCACAATTCTTTATTGATTTTATTAAGAGATATAAGAACTTCGATTTATAGTGAAACTGTAATGTTTCATGTTTGTAATCTTTATAAATGCATCATTTATCCTTTCTCATCAAGACATATTCACACCCCCTCTCCCCCTTTACGCTTTTACCGCTAACAATGATTACTATGTATGAACTAATCTTCACTTATCATGTCTACATTGCTCAATTTTATTGGTTTGGTGATACATGTTCAATTTGGATTGAGGAGTTTGGCCTTTATCTTATAGCGTTCTCTAAATCACACCATGCTTATTTTTCTTTTCATGCTCTTATACACCATGCCCCTTCTCTATATTTTTCGGATGTGAGACTTTAAACTCATGGGTGAATTTCAATGCTACGAAATTAAGCATCTTTACACAAAATAATAACTCATTTAGACCATCAAACTTAAAACCCTAACATCACCAAGTTTTGGGTTGGTTTCTAAAATGTACCTCAATTTTGCAACTTTTGGAAGTTCCTCGCAAAACCTAGATGATCCATCGAACTCCAAAGCAACGATTCTTCAACTCTAACACTTCATGGCAACAATTTCAGTTGGAAGGATGGGAGCTTCGACGGAGTGGATGAAGGAAGAAGGGGTCCGTTTTTTTTTTTTATTTTATTAAATGGAGGGAATGAACTGAGAAATAAGTAAGGGGGGATTAAGTAAACCCTTGTCTTGTCTTAATCCCTTTGCAATTAAGTTGGGAAGGGTATTTAATTGTTTTAATAAATATAAAACAAGGACTAACACGTTAAAGGGACAAATTAGCATAAAGTATTAGATTTAGTGGCAATTCAATCGAACAAGGATTAATAGGTTAATGTCATTTTTCTTACCGAAAAATTTCCAATGGCAATTTTGACAAACTTAGTGGCAATTCAGTCGAAGCACTCTACATTCCATACATACAAAGATAAGAACAATCCTTCTCATCATTAAGAATCCACAAAGGTAGATAGGGGTTCTCAATAGTGAACATTCTTATAGACTTCATGAAGGTGAGTTTTTTTTTTTTTTTTTTTTTTTTTTTTTTTTTTTTTGAGGAGGAACCTAACAAAAGATGTAACTCAATTTTTCCTAGGATCGCTAAATGTAGAAGGATGATATAATATTTGTCAAAGTATGCAGTATAAAAGGTACAACACCAGACAATAGATATAGCACGCAAGTCTGCTAAGTAAGTCACACCGCATGGAGCAAGACCCATCTTCAATTAAACTTTATGCATCTTGTCTTATATTAATAATGTCTTATTGTCTCCAATGGAAAAAGCAACGAGTTGTGGAACGTGGAGCAGTGGGAGAAGAATATAGTAGAATTGCTTGAGAAGAGAAAATATGGATGATAATAACCCTGATGAAGATAATAATCCAGCTATATCTTGAAGAAATCCAATAAAAAAGCACCTTGAACAATATTGTCTAAGATGAAGATGAATCACCACTTAGCCTTGAACATCCCACCATGGCTTGATAAAGATTTAACCACCACAAACCAATAAAGGAGTGACTTAATCCACCACCAAATCGTTAATTTTGGATAAAGAAAAAAGACTTGGAGGGAGACTTTTTGAGTTGGTCTCAAAATACCATTCATTCATCAACTAAGTTAATTCCCTCTCTTTTCCAATTTCCCATTTATAGGTAAGGAAAAGGATTAAAATCCCAAGAAAGATTAACTTTTAAAAGGGCAAATTAATCAGAGTTAATTACTACTTAGAGCCAAAAATAACTCAGACATAAGGTGATTAGAACTTTCTTAAAACATAACTAAAAAGATTACATAGGCAAAGACAAAACTACCCTTAATTGAAACAAGGGGAAATCGGATCAGGCAGGCGGGTTGCGACCATGACCAGAGGAGTTGGGGGCGCAACCAGGTGTCTTGGGCAAAGGGCCAACTCTTTTCTAGGTCCGTCGCGGGCATGACGCCGGGCATCGTGGACGTGACATGGCATAGGTGATCCGCGATCTTCGTGTCTTCATTGGGTCATGGTCGTGACCTTAGGTGTCGTCGTGGTGACTCTTACCCATTGGATTTCGGTCACGAGCATGGAGGGGCAGTCACGATGGTCGATAATCCCAAAAAGCGTCACAATCATGACTGTGGTGTCACGCCCTTGACAAGCGTCTGGCCAAAACCCTCCAAGAAAATGGTTTAAAGCAAGGAGGAAGGAGAGAAGGCGTCACGGTCATGACTAGGGAGGTCGCTCCTGTGACATCGTGACCTCCAGCCAACCATTTCCAGCAAAGAGAATCACCAAACAATTACTCGGAGGTACCCTAACTTTTGGTGAAATGTTTTTCAGGTACCCCCAACTTTTCAAAACTCATTTTGGGGTACCCTAACTTTTGGTGAAATGTTTTTCAGGTACCCCCAACTTTTCAAAACTCATTTTGGGGTACCCTAACTTTTAGAATTAGTAATAAATAGGTGACTTTCCGGCCAATCATTTGAATTCACCGGTGAGTTTTAGGCGGGAAATTGATTAAGGGTTTTTATGGACGAAAATGTCCTTTGTTTCTTCTTCTATTTTGTTCTTCATTTCTTCTTCTCCATAGCTGCTTAAGGGTTTTATAGATATACCTCTATTAAAAAAAATGTCATTTCACCATCTCACCCAATTCAACTCCAGATAGAGAGGGGTAGAGAGAGAAACTCATCTCCATAGCTGCCGCCAACCCCACCTCTCTCTCACCGGAAAAAGCCACCACAGCCCCACTCACCGGCAACGTATCCATGTCGTCGCTCTCACCACCATCATTGGCACAGACCACATCCACCACCACTTCTCCAAATAACTCCTAAATCGCCATACCCATCACTGCCTCTTTCTAGCAAAGCGCCGACCATCCACTATTAAAGCACCGCCGGTCTTCGGCGGTACCCACTGTAATCACCAACACTTCTAACTGCCGCCACAACTCAGCCATCTCATCTCCCAAAACCCACCTCACACATATCAAAATCAAGATGACTTAGAACTGGAAATTTGGAAAAAAAAAAAAAGAAGATGAAGAAGTGCAGTAAATTGGAAGAAAAGGAGAGTAATTTGAGGTTGGAGATTGCCATTGCGGACGACTTAGCGATGATTGAAACACGAATTATCTTATCTTTGAATTTCTTCAATTGCTTGGTACGAATTGGGGGCGGGGGAATTAAAATAGAGAAAAATAAATGAATAATGAAGAAAACAAACTTTCTAGATATTCGAGTAGCTTTCTGTATAAATAATCAATAACTCACCAAACAATATAAATAATGGCTTAAAAGTAGAAAAAAAGTTATTCATAATGGATGAAAATAATAAATTTTATCACAATTATGCAACCTACACTATAAATAATGGCTTAAAAATAAAGTTAGATTTGATTCCATTCAATAGCTCACCAAACAACTTCAATTTTGGTATCTAATTCCATACCCATTCCATTCCTGAAATCTCTCCAAACAGGTGCTTAGTCAAGGTGGGGAACTAAAAGGGCATTATAGTCATTCTCTATCAAAAGTTAAGGGTATTTCGATCAGTTTACATAATCAATCGGACTTTGGCCGAAAATTCACCTGGTAATTTCTAATCCTAAAAGTTAGGGTACCCAAAATGAGTTTTGAAAAGTTGGGGTACCAAAAATTGTTTTTTTAAAAGTTAGGGTACCTCTAAGTAATTTTTTGGAGACACGGTCGTGACTAGGTAGTTCACGCCTATGACAAGGTTGTTGACCTTCAATCCTTTAGCAACTTCACCTCTAACACCACCACCCCAGTCCCCCTTCTCCTTTATTCATGTTGAGAGAAAAGGATACCCATCTGGAGGGCACCCAAGCCCATTCATTAGATGGCAATGATCGTCCTTCCCGGACCCGGGTCAAAGAAAAATAGATCTCCAAAGACCTCTGTGGGCCGATCATATTCGCCCGAGCCATAATGGCGGAGCAAGGACCCCGTGATACTTCAAGTTGCTTCCCACATGAATAAGAGTTTACAAAAAATAACCAAATTGTATCTCCAATGAAATCAAGATTAAAATCTCGATGGTAGAAGTTTTTAACAAAGTAAAGCAACATTAGCGCGCCTGGCCATAAGCATGGAAATCGGTTAAAACATGTGAGTTAGTTTGGAGACCAAATTGAGTTAATATTTTGGGAAGGAAATTACCTAATAGGAGATGAAGAAACAGTGCCACAACAAAGAACCAAAGAAGCAAAGTGAGTGACATGTGAGACGAGAAGACCGTATAGTTGGACACAACCGTGTTAGACCATCAAAAACTCTTGTCACTTAAAATGGTTCGACCATGCTGCACGAAACATTCGTGTTGGCTGGTGTTGAGTGTGCGGTAAGGTTTTTGCTTAAGGTTTCCATGCTATATATGTTTGTTTCTAGCTTTCTTATTTTTGTCCTTGGTTGTTAACGTTGACTGAAAAGGTGAGTATTCATTGTGTATCACGTATAGAGATTGAGTGAATCTTTTAAACACATTGTAATCTTCTGATAGTGCATCACTTTGTGGTTTTTCCCCTCGAGTTTAGGTTTTTCCACATTAAACCCTTGTCTCAATCCCTTACATTGTTATTCCTTGTTTTGTTTAAGTTGCTAGCACTACGAAATTCCCAACAAGTGGTATCAGAATTAGGTTAGTGTTTAACGATAATCTTGCATACTAGGGTACCGGTCATGTTTGATTTAGGGAGCTAGGGCCCTTAAAATGTGACAAGGTTTTAGGTTCAGGTTCGGTTCAAGGTCATAAAAGAAGTGTAGGTTTTTGGACTAAACTACGGAAAATACGGGAAAAACGAAGTTCTAACAAATGATAAAAGCAAGGGCTCGAGGGAACAACTGGGCTGACCTAGTGAAGGAATAAGCATGGTTTTCATGATTTTAGGCGTGATTTGTATTCGGTTGTTAAGTGTGAGGATTGTAAAGATAAAATAGCGTTAAGATAAAATAGCGTTAACTTCCCTCTCTCAAGTGGTAAGTTAAAGCTTACTTCCCAAAGTCCATCATCACTCTCGCATGTAATGGACCTTCATAGTATTCGAATACAATCCAGTCTAAACTTAGTTGTGAAACATTCATCATCGAGTTCACCCACCATAAAGTTATTGATTAGACTCGAAATGTAACGAACATTCTTCAACTTCCTATAACATCCCTGAGAGGTTTTGATGTCCATATTACCTCTGCCTAACGCCTCTAAACTTTGACTGTTTGCAAATTGCAGCTTGCCAAACCTCCCATTCACAACATTACAAATAGACTCTTGATATACGAAGAATGAAAAGAAGCACCTAAATCTATCACAAAATGATTGGATGTTTTGTCAACACCCACAGTCAAGGCATCTAACAAAATCATCAACAAATTTTATACACTTTGCAAGTCTCACCTTATTAAACCTCCTACTTACAAATTTACTAATGTACTCTTTGCTAGATGAAGAATGAAAGAAACACTTGAATCTATCACATAACACTTAGCTGATTCATCAATACTCAAAGTCAAGGCATAAACAAAATTCTCAACAGATTTTATTGACTCGTGGTCATTAGAGAACAATGCTCTTCCCTTAGCTCTAAGGGTTAGGATAATCACTATGAAAATGACCCCTATTACCACAATCCCAACACAACCCATGCTCAAGATTCCTACTTTTGGATTTAAATTAACTCCTATTAGGACTCCCATGACTTCACGGTGCGGTGACGGTTTCACGAAGCGGTGCACCGGTCGAAACGGATTTCCAAAATCGTAAACCGAAACTGTAATTGGAACACCCAGTTTTTTTTTATATCGGTGCACCGGATTTAACGGTGCGGTGTCACCGGTTAACCGGTACCGCCTTTATTTCCATAAAAATTTAAAAAATTATCATTCAATCAACCCAAAAAAAAAAAATCAAGTTTGGTTCTGACTGTGTCTGAGTAAATTTTTTTTTACATGCTAGTTCCCAATGCGTCTGTGTAATTTTTTTAATATATATATATATATATATATATATATATATATATATATATATTAACGGTGCGGTTCCAGTTCCCCGCCGGATTGAAAATTAACAACCGGAACCGCCTCGTTTAACATCCGGTTTATCCGGCTCGGTGCACCGGAAAAATAAAGCGGTTCGGTGCTGCCCGTTTTCGGTTTTTTTTTTTTTTGTCAATTTACAGTTCAGTGAAGCTGTTCCGACTTTTTTGAACAGCCCTACCCATGACTCATTTTGCCCCTTACAAACTGGGTACTCTCAAAAATTTTCCCCGAGTCCTTTCTACGATAATTTCAGTTAAAAATTATATCACGCATCTCATTAAATTTCATAGTACTAACTAACACCCTTAGACATACTAACAAAAGATGCAAAAGTTTCACAAGAATTAGGTAGCAAAAACAATAACATATAAGCGCTAGCCTTATTATCAAAATTCAATCTAACTGAAGGAAGTTTTGAAAAGATCACAAGAATCTCGTTAATATGATCATGCATATCACCAAATTCATACATTTTAGACTCAAACATATAAGGGAGTGTTTGGTAGGAAACCCAGGGAAATTTTTCCCGGGCAAAATTTTCCATGAGAAATATTTTCCTGGTTAGCCCCCGATTTAATTTTTATGTCTGGATTTGGGTGGTAGCGTTTGGACCTAAACCCAAATTTATTTTGCAAAAACTGAACCTGAGTCCCACCTAGACCCACCTGATCTAAAATTTTTGGAGCCACATACTTACAAATGGATTGGGTTTGCCGTTGTAGATCGTGTCCACAGTCCACCCCCCTGTACAGAGTGCTCCGTTTAGCTTCATTAACTATTATTTCACCACACACCATCACACAAACACACAGGCATTGGAGGAGAGTGAGCAGCCATGGCAGTCTGTACTGTTTCAGCATCAGTACCCACACGTTATATAAGCTGTTTCAGCGCTCAAAGCGACTCATTAACGACATCATCTGCTTTCAAGCTTCCCCTTTTCTGGCCATGGCAGAAAACTCGAAAGGTACCTGCTTGTCTTAACTTTCTAGAAACCGCACACCAACTGTTTGTGTAAATATGTGAGAAAGAATCCATTGATTTTCTTCAAGGACAGATCAAGACGGGTCCTCTTAGCATCTCTCCTATGGGATTTGGGACCTGGGCTTGGGGCAACCAGCTTCTATGGGGTTATCAAGAGTCAATGTATAGTGAACTCCAGCAGGTATTCAACCTTGCTGTTGATAATGGCATTAATCTCTTTGACACTGCTGATTCTTATGGAACTGGCAAGCTTAATGGGCAAAGTGAGAAACTTTTGGGCAAATTCATTCGTGAGTATAAAGGTCAGTTGCTTCTTGCATGTGTTTCTCTCCTTTTATTCTTGTTCCCTACTATCTTTATCTATCTGCAATTGTGGATGCTTATACCGTTTGGCATATTAATGTTAGTAAATTTGACTTACAAACCCTCTTGAGCCTAGAATTATCTAATACTGCCTACTCTTACAGGGAAGAAGCGGATTCAAGATGACATTGTAATTGCTACAAAATTTGCCGCGTATCCATGGCGGTTAACTCCAGGACAATTTGTGGATGCTTGCAGGTATGTCATCTGAATTTTCTATACTTCGTGAATGCTGCCCAAAAAAAAAAAGACCTATTTCAAGCTTTATTCTATTTTCTACTATCCTTGTCTGGAATTACTGTGAACTACTAGAATCTGATGAGTAATATGTATCTTGGGATAAGCTTATCTTACCCAGAATTCTATCTCTTATGTTAATGCCAACTTTTTTCCTGTTGTGGAATAAGTTTGAACTAATAGAAGATGTGCACTTTTTTTTTTTTACTTTTATTTTGAGCTTCAATTGATAAGATTTCATTCAGAGTGGCATTCCAGGTCTTCTCTAGAGCGACTGCAACTTGAGCAGATTGGAATAGGGCAGCTGCATTGGTCAACTGCAAACTATGCTCCCCTGCAGGAGAAAGCTCTTTGGGATGGTTTAGTGGCAATGTTTGAGAAGGTTATCTTACTACTAATCGAGATTATTCATTGTCGATTTGAGTACTTTTTATCAATTCACTTAGGATGTACTTTTCGGAGGTATGGGAAGCTTGGGTGGTCCCTTCGGAGACATCCGATAAAAATGGGAAGCTTGGGTAAGGGTTGGTAAGTTCAGATAAAAGTTGAAAAGCTAGGTGTTGGAAATATGTGGAGGATGGGCAAGTTTAGGTTGGGTAATGATGCCCGGCAGCCCCTATAGAACACATCCTGATTGACTTACCAGTTACCACATCATTGAACAACTTCTTCAAGCTCTTCAAACTTGAAACAAACCTGATTTGTTTCATGTGGTTCTCCTCTGCCCTCCCTGCTCTTTCCTTTTTCCCTCACTAGAAGCTACTACCAATCAATATTCTTGATATTTGAACTAAACTTTTTCCCTGTTTGGAACTAGGTGTTGCCACAGATTTTGAAATTAGACATAAAACAAGTTATTCATGGGATGAAAGTTTGCTTGCAGGGATTGGTTCGAGCTGTTGGTGTAAGCAATTATGGTCCGAAACAACTTGTCAAGATACATGATTATCTTAAAGAGAGAGGAGTTCCTTTGTGTACCGCACAGGTGTATACTAGATTGTTTTTACTATAGATGTCCCTCTAAATTTCAAATGTAGTTATATACTTTCAGTCCCTGCTCTTAGAAATGAGGGAACTTATTTTCTTATATTGGTGAATTTCTGTTTTGAGAGTGCTGAAATGGTTCCCGTCTGTAAACAAACTTGCAGGTGCAGTTTTCTTTGTTAAGTTATGGAGATGAGCAGATGGAGATAATGAATGTCTGCAATTCGCTAGGTGTCCAATTAATTGCATATAGTCCTCTTGGACTTGGGATGCTTACAGGAAAATATACATCTTCAAACTTGCCAACAGGGCCTCGGTACATAATTTTCGCCTACCTCAGCTTTTGTTTTAACATATTGGGTTAATCTTGCTAGATGTTCTGCTGATACAGGGGTCTGCTGTTCAGACAAATCCTTCCGGGACTCGAGCCTTTGCTTTCTTGTTTGAGAGACATAGCAAGGAGACGCTAGAAGACGATTAGTCAAGTATGTCACTGATCCTTTCATGATGTTTACAGACATCATGCTGTATTTCTATGGTTGCATGCAACTAGGAGCTTTATTCCAATGGAAAAAATTCTGAAGTTTGTCTTGTTAAACAATTTAGATTTATTGGATTCAGTAAGTAATGAATTTGATCGATGGTACCAATCATCAGGAGATGCATGATAAACTGGGGGGGAGGGGAACTGACAACTTACCCCTTCTGTAAGAATTGTTTAACCATTTGGGGTATTATGATTTATGAGCATGTAACTTGAAATCGGCTCTACCCGCATGCTTTTGTTTCAAGTATTACTTGACTCCAGTTCTGGAATTCAACCATTTTCTCAAAATGCTGTGTTCAGTTACTTCAGTGTACAACAAAGAGCAAATTACCCGGTGCTATAACTTGATGCGGTTAGGATATGGTTAGAAGGTCATGTTTTTGTCATATTATATTTGTTGTCATCCTTTTTCCTGGGCCGTGGATGGTTTTCAGGTTGCTATAAACTGGTGCATCAGTAAGGGCACCATTCCAATACCTGGTGTGAAGACGGTTAAACAGGTAGAAGACAACTTGGGTGCTCTTGGTTGGCGTCTCAGCTCAAAAGAACTGACTGAACTGGAGGATGCAGCACGGGAATCTCCACGAAAGATGATCCAAAACATCTTTCAGACAAGATAAATTCAATGGAAATCTTCTGCACATTTCAGAACTTGGCTTTTTTTTTCATTTTCCCGATTCCTTTGGCCCCCTCTGATGTCATTGTAAGTAAGCATAAGATGAAAGTATTCTTAGAATTGAACAATAGAGGAAGAGAAAGGATTGTGAAGCAAATTTAAATGTTATATGCTTGAAACTGTGTATATTATGTACTGAAAAGAGATAATGTCCAGGGAACTATGGATATCCTATATTTTGGACCTCAGCTTCTACAAGCAAATAATGCTTTGTATTTGTCGTTGGTCCGTAGAAGCTTCATTAAGTGATTACACGTTCAAACAATCAAACTTAACCAACTTTAAAGCCATCAATTCTAGACTTCATCGAGGAGTAATAATGTAACTCTGACGAATCAACCCAGAAAGAACTGAATTTCAATATCCATCGCCAGTTCCTAACACTACTAGAAAATGGTCTTTTAACGACCCCTCTTTTATCTATAAAAATCATTGTTATTGATTACTATATTCATGGTTATTATGTTACAAATCACCGTTATTATGTTTAATCAAAATGGAGGGAGTTGATAATTAGATTTTGAATTTTAGATTTTCAATTTAGGAGGGAGTCTTTCCATTAGAATTTTAATTGTCTCCTAAATTCATGAAATTAGTGAAATTTGCATCAACATACTTTGGTTTTTTTTTTTCTTCCTTATGATTTCCCCAAAAAAAAGGCAAATTGCTCTTTAGTGTTGTTGAGGAAAAAGATGTTTCTGAGAGCGAGAAGTCATTACAGTTTCGTGTTGCAATTTGTCAAATCTAATTTGACTTGTTTTTATTTTGCCCATTTTTAGAAAAAATAAATGTTGACATGTGATGTCTGATTGGAGAGTGAACCTTATTAGATCGGTGCAATTTTGACACACCTAGTGTTTCCCGATGCTCTCAGGGTCTCCCTCCCCTCCCAACAAGTCATACACGGTTGTGGGGATCCATTTCAAGGTGGTTCTAGGTCGTTGGAGGCTTGTTTTGGTCGTAATGAGGTGCGATGTTCACTTTGCAATGGATCGGGGATCATAGGGTGTAGCTTCAATTTCTCATCGGGACCCTTCTATGGTCTTCTAAGAGGCCTCGAGATTCTTGTTACGAATAACGAGGTAGAGTCAAGCTTGACTTCCTTTTGGCGCCAAATGAAGGAAGAGTCAACCCTAGGGTGTTTTGGTCTTTTCTCAACCAGGGAAGATTACTCAAGGGTATTTTAGTCCTTTTGACAACCTAAGGGCACAATGGTCATTCATCATGCAAGCATCGGTTTGGAAGATCATCCAAAGGAACATGAAGAAGGAAAGCCATGAAGTAAGAGGGTCACGATTATGCCCTTGAATGGCACGCTCGTGCACCCTACATAACCAAGAAAACCCAGGCGTGTCTCAAGAGACACAATCGTGTCAAGGCATGACACGGTCATGACCCCCCTCCGGCAAGGGGGTCACGCTTGTGTCATCCCATGAAACGATTGTGTCATTTGCAAAGAAAAATGAGATTTTAGGCTGAAAATGGGATGATACGCTCATGTCATTGTATGATACGCTCAAGTCATTATATGTCACACTCGTGCCATCATCAAGGTTTCAGGTTATGTGCGTTTCTCTTCTCTTTTCGACCTTTCTTTTCTTTTGTAAATTTTCCCCTTTTTACCCTCTTCCTATATATACATGTAAGCTTCATTTTGTAAAGAGAGAATTTAGGTTTTGGACATTGAATCATCCTTAGGAGAGATTTGTATTGAAGGGTATTTGAAATCGTAATCAATGAAAAGCTAATCCTTTTGAGTGGAAGTGGTTGTCAATCCCTTTGTTTGTGAGTGAGTGATTATTTGTACACTCTTTCGTGAGATCTTCTTGGGTTATCAAGGCTATATACTTGGGGAAGATCCTTGTACAAGTTCTTGAGAATCCTAGCTCAACTTGGTGAGTTTTACTCTATATAGTAGTTGTGTTTGTATGAGTTCTATGGGTGGATTTTCATTATCCACGAGATTTATCTGGACCTTAATCCTGATCTTGCACATTTGGTATCAGAGCTAGGCATAGAATTCATAATTTTGTTTGGAGAATATCTTCATTTGCTTGGATTGATATTAGTTGTTTTAGAGTGATTGGTGTCCTTGTTGTTTGGGTGTTGTGGAGATTCTTGATTTGGTATGTGAATGATCGGAGAAGGCCTTTGGTTGTGTGATTGAGTTTTAATTGTTGATTTGTTGGATTTGCTTGGGTTTTGTGGTTTTTCCGTTGGTGGTTGTGAGCTTCATTTAGGTTTGAGAAAAATTTGTGCATTCTCCTTTGCCGGGTTCACCTCATCTTCTCTCCACAAAATTATCCTCTCAAAACTCTTCAAATTTCCTTACACACAACGAACCTAAGCCTCAATCCCATCAAATTATTCACCCTACAACAAACCAAGCTCCACAAATAAGCGATGTGATTAATGTGACTTACCTTACTCGCAATACCTTATTGTATTCATATATTTCAATTATGTTACTTATGCTAGTTACCTTTCTAAATACTATATCTTACACAACTTTATTTTACCTTTTTTAAATTGATCTTTCGTCCAATTATCCTACATTTAAAAAGAACATGGTCGTAGTCAAGATAAACTAAATTAGCTCGGGTTTCAACTAAACCTGACATCCTTTCCTATTGGATATTTACAAGGAAAATTAGATTCTAATGATCTCTACTTTCACCTTTTGTATGCCAATAATTGCTACTTTGTTTTTGTATTCTAGTGGTTCAAAAAAAAAATTGTATTATGTTGGGACACACCGATTATATACCATAAATATCATAGATTTTGACTAGTTTGCATTTGATTCAATACTTAGCACAACTCTTTCCCACAATTTTTAATGAATGTACAATGTTTATCCCAATTTTTTCATTTTTTTCACTTTTATTCCATTATAAAAAAATCATAATAATTACTCAGATTATCAAAATAATAATTTTAAAAATTATTTTACCAACTATATTTCATAATTTTTATGGGGATATGTATGAAAAAAATAAAAACAATATGTGTCATAAATAAAAAAAAAATAAGAAAAATGTAGAGATAGATTTGATATTACTAAAATACAATTTTTTTTGGACAATCAAAATACAAAAATAAAATAAACATTATTAACATACAAAAACTGAAATTAGAGATTATTAAAATTTAATTTTCTTATTTATAATGATCTTTTAAAATCTGTCTCAAGGTCAAGTAACTCCATTTTAAAAAACAACATTTAGCTCCAAGGCGTATTCCACGTGTACATGATGTGGATTGATTTATTAGGAAAAAAGAAAAAGAACAGGAAAAAGATCAGAACTCATAATCTCTCACCGACAGCCTATGTTCGGGCCTAGAATAAAGTGTAACGCAGTGCATCAGATCCCATGCACTCAATCAACCATACGACGACACGTCACTTTGTATGGCTGAATTATTAAATTGCACTCAAAGACATCGGCTGACATGGCAGCACCTGAATCAACAATCAACAGACCGCACCGCATCAGATCAAACAAGCGGTGTGAAAGCGTATCCAACAAAATAGGAAATATATTTCTTTTTCCTTTTTCTTGTAAGAACAAAAGAAATTTCTTGCCAAAGAATTGGCGTAAATAATGGGAATTAGGAGAGAGTATAATACGAGGAAGAATTGACGAGAGACTAAGGTAGAAAGAGAAACAGACAATTGTAGCTGTTCAGCAGTACCCAATTTTGACCCACCAAAATTTCCCTGCTTTTTTTTAATTTGAGGGTTTTTTACTTCTTCATTAGCAAGGAAAGACATTGACAGACAAACCCCAACAGAAACCCCAATTTCAGATCTGGGCAGAAACGGAGAGAATTCTAGATTACCCATATTCTCTTCCAGGAATTGAGGAAGAGTGAAAACCCTTTAGCTTGTACGTTTCTATCTTTCTAATCTAATACTATTTTCATGAACTAGTTTGTTGATATTGTTCAAGTTGTTTGAGAATTTTGTAAATGGGAATGGAGGAAAAAGGAGTAGGAAATGGATTGGAAAGGGTTGCATTGGAATTAGTGGGGAACACCAAGAATAAGTATAGAAGAATGGATTCAGATTTAGAGGAACTGGATGTTGTGGCAGAGTATGAAGCAAGTAGTTTGAGGAAAAGTAACACCAGGAAATATGTACTGGCTTCTGCTGTTTTTGCTTCTCTCAATTCTGTGCTCCTTGGCTATGGTAATTTCAGTTTTCTTCCTTCTTTTATTCTTTCTGCATTTACATTCTGGTTTTCAAGCAGCAAAGTTCCCCATGTGGTGGGTGTGGTTTGTTTCACTGAGAGATGCATTTTTGTGCTATGTGGTTTGTACTTTATGAGATCAATTTGCAATTGTTTGATGTAAAAGAAAGAATAATCTATTGTTTTTGGTGTAGAATATTGCTAGTTGATCAAATGCAGGGTATATTTTAGTCTGTCATTGACTGAAAGTCAAGATCTTTTACTTGGGGTTTTTGTTGTTATGAAGTTCTGCAACATTGACGAAAATGTTACAACTTTAGTTGTTATGATAAACTTCATATTCCCTTCCAGTTGATTAATTTTGTAGATTGGATCTTAATTGAACGTTTAAAACAAAAGGAAGCTAATATTCTTTGTGGTCTTGTAAAGAAAGTACTTATAGTTTGGACATTTTAGTGATCATTGAACTTGATGGTCGGTCATGTGCAGTTGCATGATGCATCTTTTTGAGCTCAGACTTCTAGGAAGTTGCCTACCTCAAACGATTTCCTATCTCACTTCATGGCTGTGTTGCCTGTTTTGGCGAGTTTTACATGTTGCTGTGTTTTTCGTTCGGTCCATTCCCTTGACAGCCTTTTGGCAAACCAGTTCTGTGTATGCATGGATCTTCTTAAACCCTGTTATGAGGGATTCTCAATTCTATAGTGGTTGTTTTCATTTTAGACTGTTATTATGCGCAGAGTAGTACTGAACTTGTACATTCATTGATTTGAGTCTTTTGTTTTGAATCTACAGATGTTGGGGTGATGAGTGGGGCAATTATATTCATTAAAGAGGACTTGAAAATCTCAGATGTTCAAATAGAAGTTCTAGTCGGTATTCTAAGCATCATTTCATTGTTGGGCAGTTTGGCCGGTGGGAAAACATCAGATGCAATAGGTAGAAAATGGACAATGGCATTGGCAGCAGGAGTGTTCCAAACAGGTGCTGCCATAATGGCTTTGGCTCCCAACTTCGGGGTATTGCTCACCGGTAGGCTCTTTGCTGGGGTAGGAATAGGCTTCGGTGTCATGATCGCTCCTGTCTATATTGCTGAAATAGCACCTGCAATTGCCAGAGGGTCCTTGACATCCTTCCCCGAGATCTTCATAAACTTTGGGATTCTTCTGGGTTACATCTCAAACTATGCCTTCTCTGGGCTTCCTGCTCATATAAACTGGAGAATCATGCTTGGCGTTGGCATTCTCCCTTCCATTTTCATTGGTGGTTCCTTGTTCATCATCCCAGAATCCCCCAGATGGTTGGTGATGCAGAACCGAATACATGAAGCAAAGATTGTTCTTTCCAAAACCATTGAAACTGAAGAGGAGGTTCAAGAGAGACTGGCTGAAATACAGCAAGCTGCAGGGCTAGCCAATACTGAAAACCAAGAATCAAAGGCTGTCTGGAAGGATCTCTTGCGTCCCACACCAGCTGTTCGGAAGATGCTAATTGCTGGATGTGGAATTCAGATTTTCCAGCAGATCACTGGCATTGACACGGTCGTATATTATAGCCCTACCATATTCAAAGATGCTGGAATAACTAGCAACACTGAGCTTCTTGCTGCCACAGTAGCAGTTGGGTTCACCAAAACTTTCTCAATCTTGATTGCCATATTCCTTATTGATCATCTGGGAAGAAAACCGTTGCTATATGTGAGCACAATTGGAATGACAGTTTGTTTGCTGGGTCTAAGCCTGAGCTTGTCGTTACTCGGGCATGAAGCAATAGGAATCAGACTAGCCCTGCTGTTTGTTTGTGGAAACGTGGCTTTCTTCTCTGTGGGCATCGGCCCAATATGTTGGGTTTTGTCGTCAGAAATTTTCCCACTTAGGCTTCGAGCTCAGGCATCCGGGCTAGGTGCAGTTGGGAGTAGAGTCAGCAGCGGCTTGATTTCCATGTCTTTCCTGTCTGTCACCCAGGCAATCACTGTTGCAGGAACTTTCTTTGCATTTGCTCTGATATCAGCTCTTTCGATTGTTTTTGTCTACAAATGTGTCCCTGAAACCAAGGGGAAGTCATTGGAGGAGATTGAAGTGATGTTCAATGAGGACTATAAACTGACAGAACCTGAAATGGAGCTTTCTGATACTGCTCGCCTTGCACCAAAAGAGCAGAGGTGAGGCCTAATTGGGTGATGTTGAGTACTTTATTCCAAAAAAACCATAGAAGCTCCTTTGGAGTTATGTGGAGATTCTTTATGCATGTTATACTATTCTTTTGTTAATGGTAAAATGGAGGATGCTTGTTGAAAGGGTCGTACAATGTAAGTTCCATTCATGCCGATTCCCTCCACATTGATGTTTGAGGGAGATAGTATCCTAATAGGCAATAGATAGTATTTAGTACAATATATATATGGGTTGAGATTCTTTAGAATTGTTGTCCAGATTATTCAGCTCGAGACTGCCTCCTGGCATTTTAATGTGTAAGAGACAGTTGAGGGTGCGTAGAGTGATATGATGAATTTTAACAATATTAGTATGAAGCTCAAGATGAGAAATCCAGTTATCCTCTTAGTAAACCATGTGTGATATATGTTTTTATGTATAGAGTTGACTTGAGGGTGTCATTTGTATTAGATGACATAGTCGACGATGCTCACACCATTATATGTTTCAATTGAAATAGAGGAAACCGACTTATAATCTTTTCTTAATCATGCAAAACAGATCAGAGCATAGAGACCCTACACTGATTCTCATTTCACTTTCACTGGCAGGAGCCAATTTATACATTCTTGAGTTCTTGTAGATCCAATTTTTTTTTTTTTAAAAAAAAAAAGATAAGGGAAAACCAATGGATAAACTCATAAACCTTATTTTGGGAGGAGAAGTGCGAATTCAAGTAATATCCAAAACTTAAATATGTAAGTCTTGAGAGTATTAGTTAGATGTTTGATATCTGTTACCCAAACCAACATAGCTTTTAGATATTGATATGTGTTGGACAATGTCCCGATTCTGTTGAGATTCAAGTTTTGGAAATAAATAATTATTTCCTTTTTGTGATTGACAGTACTTGGTCTCCAAGTAGCTAATTTCAGCGAGATGACTATTCTAGATCTACTGTGAGAGCTTTATTATGAGATTTAGTCTCCCCTTATATCTCGTTATCCATCATTTTAAGATATGTCTATTCCATTGTGCTATAATTGTTCGAAAATTTTCCTTCTTGATCTCGTTGCGCTATAATTCATTTAGGATAGTTTTTGTAATCTCTTCCTATTATAATGGATTTTATCTTGCCTCTCGTGGCTTTTTCTTGCATTAGGTTTACATGTAAAATTCTTGTCTTTATCACCCTACATTGTTCTTGTTTATTTTCTCTTACTTACATCCATAAATTATCTTGTTTGCTTCTGCTACAATATTAGATTCATTCAATCTGGATTTAATTCCTAACAATTGGTTTTACATCTAGATTTCGATCCTAACAAGTGATATCAGACCTGGATCTTTATAACCTGATCTTGAACAATGCTAAATTAAACAAAGAAAGGCCAGGAGATGAGAAGCAACATGTGAACTTGAAATACCTGTCTAGTTGCCTGTCTTTATCTCTACCCAATATATTCATAGGTAAGACTCTAAACAGGGACATGCATTACAACAACTTCTTACCCATTTCTCGTTATTTTTCGATGACACTAATAAAAGAAAGAAAAAGAAAAAAAAAAAGAAAAGCCATTTAAGGGCCTCATAGTTATTCTGAGAGTTGAATCAAGAAAACAATGGGAAATCATCAGCTAAGACAATTGAGGCTATCTCTAATAAGGTTTGGAAGGTTGAGTTGTAAGGCCGAATCCGAATGGGAAAAGTGGGTCATAATGTGGGTCACCCACATTCATAGGGAGCTGATCCACATTCTTAAACCAAGTCCTAGATAGTTTACCAGTGAAGCCATAGTCACCAAATAGAACATCAGCAACACCCTGACCTTCAGTTCCTGGGAGCCAGGCAGCCACAAGGGCATCCATGTGAGCCACATATGGCTCGATCACAATCGGACGACCTGAGATTATCACAACCACACACTTGACGGCTCCGCACACATTCTTAATGGTTTGGTACCCTGACTGACTTATGGTCAAGTTCAAGCTGTCACCAAACGTCTCTGCGTATGAGGGCTCCCCTACTACCACTATGGCGTACGAGAACTTGTTGGACTTGACATACTCACTGTCTGGCTTCTCTTGGTAGACCACCTCTGTTTTTGGATCAACTGTCTTTTTTATGGCTGTCAAGATTGTGGTCCCTGAACAATAATGTCAGTGTCTAATGTCAGTCATCTTGGCATGCTATAAAAGAATAGTTAAAGAGTGTTGAGTTGAAGTATATACCTTGAGTGAGGTTGTTTCCACTAAGTCCCTGCCACTGAATAGTCCATCCACCGCATTGGTAACCAAGGTTGTCGGCATGGCTTCCGGCCACAAGAATCTTAGGTGCTTTCTTAGCAAGAGGAAGTACAGGCTTATCACCTGGAGCACCATTTTTCAGCAGAACTAACGATTTTCTCACTGCTTCCCTTGCTAGTTCTCTGTGTTCCTGTTTTATTTGAACAGAAAGAATTGAGCATTGATCATTTGGGTGTAACAAGTGAAAGTAGTTAATTAGATTAAGAAAGTATCAAGAGGAAACCTTGCTTCCGAGCTCATGGACAAAGCTTGTGTCAGCTATGGGGTGCTCGAACAGACCCATCTGAAATTTAACCCGCAAAATCCTTTTCACTGCATCATCGATTCTGCTCATTGGGATGAGTTTGCTATTCACTAGGTAGGTGAGGTCCTTTATGAATTCAGTGTAGTTGTAAGGAACCATGACCTGCAATTTTTCAGTCATATTTAATACTACACATTATACTCCTTAAGTAGTCAGTGAACATCATTTTTGATGAAAAGCAAAAATGATTAGTCTGAATGTGGGAGGAACTAACCATATCAATACCAGCATGAATCCCAAGCTGAATGGAGTGGGAGTAGTTAGCATGAGGAGGTGTAGTAATCCTATCAAGACCTTGCCAATCCGAAATCACAAATCCCTGTCAAGTGTCAAACCATTCATCATCATAGTCACAACATAACTATCTCCGTTGTTCAGACTGAGATACATGACAATTATTTACACTAAGAAAATTCTTACCCTGAATTTCAAAGTATTTTTAAGGAAGCCCGTGATGAGAGTGTAATTTGAATGCATCTTAACACCATTCCAGCTAGAATAGGAGACCATGATAGTGGAGACACCATTGATGACAGCATTGTAATAGCCTGGCATGTGAATGCTCAGTAGTCCATGGTAATCTATCACTGTGTTGTTCTCGTTAATACCTTTGGTTGTGCCACCATCACCAACATAGTGCTTAGCACAGGCAGCCACATTTTTCCTGAATCAAGATATAACAAACATTCCATTAATTAACATTAAGGATCCAAATCAAACGAAAATATTCATCTAATGAAGCAGTTGTATGATTAGAATTTGTATCAACTAATACCACACCTCATAGTGCTCAATCAAAATATTATTTGTGTAAATCTCATATTACATGCATATAGTTTGTGTTCAAGCTAAAACTAGGTTGACTTATTTCTTGTTTAAGGATGAAGAGAAGTAGTTCATGACACAAAGTGTAATACTCATTCATTGCCTTTATGCTTTAGGATCTATTCTTTTCATGTGTGTATGACTAATTGTGTCATCAAACTTTTATTTTTGATCAAAATTGTCATCCATTCACCCCAATTTTTTTCTAGTCAAAATTGTCACTCAACTTTGTAAATTGACCACATTTGTCATGACAAGTCATTATTGTGGGTAGAAGGAGAGCATGTGACCTAGGATTGTCGCATAATGTTTGAATGGAAGAACACGTTATTTCCCTCAAGTGTTGAACTTCTCTTGCTTCTTTCCTCCAATTCTTCTTATTGTGCATGAGTTTTTCACACTTTCTCTAACAATTCCAAATATTTTAGGGTTAAATTTGCTCGAGATCATCTATCGATCAAAACCCATAACTCAATTTTGATGTTCCCAGCTACATTGGATATTTGGATGTGAAACTTGGCAATGAAATTTTAGGATCGTTGAGAAACTCGAAAGAGAAGGAAAAAGAGTATGAATAAAAAGAAGGGGAAGTGTATGGCGGATGTTTGTAGTGAAGATTCCCAATTTCATTTCCATTACCCAGGAAAAATAAAGATAAATTAAAAAAGGAAAAACTTGTAATTGTCGGTTGGTGTCACAATTTTAATTAACTTATGACAATTTTAATTAGTTTAAAAATTTTAATAACAATTTTGACTGAAAAATGTTAGGGTGACAATTTTAACCAAAAATTAAAAAATGGGTAGTACAATCAGTCAAACATTTCTTTTCATTTGTTTCACAATAAGATATATGCTAAACTCCCATAAATAGATTCAGAATAACTTAAGTTTATTGGTGTAAGTTGCTTAAAGAATAAATTCAATCAAAGAAATTAAATAAGATAAGCAATACTATAATTCACTTGTCAAATTTTACATGACACTGCACTGTATAAAACTGTTATGAGGTTATTGGCATGACTTGTATCACGCAAACACTACTTTAATGTTTTGTTTTAATAAAATTAATATTTATTATGATTTTTGATATAAATATTTTTATTAGGTATTATTAATTATAAATTATAAGAAGCTTAGAATGCATTGACTATATACGTCAATAATTACAAATTACACCCATATATTGTAGATATTTTTTTAAAATTTTGAAAAATAGATAAAAATATAAGTTTATACAATTTATATATGATATTATAGTTATAGAAGTCAACCATATATTTTTTTTTTCAATTTAATATGCAGATGTACATATTTTATACCAAAATAAAACACTTTAAAGATGTTTTATCCCACGACTCATATCATATTCAATCAAGCAATACACTAGCTGAAATATTTTATTGTAATGTTTTCAGATCTAGTCCAATATCATGTATATTATTTTAACTAAGGTTGACCATAAGTCATTAATGTTCAACCATATGAATAAAGTTTTGAGATCCAAGATTAATTATTTTTAAGGTTGACCATTAGTCATTGATATCAATCGTATGCTCATGGTTTAATTTCTCAATCTGGATGCTACCATTCTACAATCGTGTGTTTGAAAAATTTTACATTAATCTAAACCCATTACACCCTTAAATTAAACAGAAATCTTAACTTTGTCCCAATATAACATATTAGAATCGTAATACGATTCGACATTTTTATAATCCTAATTGAAACTTACGACATTTTCACATATTATTAGGTTTCAAAAATTTACAAATGCATAGTTTTGTGTCAAAATTATCTAACAAATTATAATTTAGTATATTTCTTCTCTATTATAGAATATAAAAAATAGAATAGTTGAAAAAAAGTTGTTGTTTATAATAATTTTTCAATCTTATTCTATAATATTAATTCAAACCATGCTAGGTAGAATAATGATTTTCACAATCTTGAATTATTATAGCTAGGTGGACACTAAATTACTGCTGAAAATAAGCCGAGCCGACACTATGTGATGGTCTAGATTTTAGATCCAAATATGAATAAATTGGGGAAAAGATATACTCAACTTGCATAGAAAATGGGCCAAACACTCATTTTTTTAAGTAGAGATAAAAGAAAACCCGCTATTGGTGATGTGTTGGTGATGGTCCAGTTGGCAGATCACGTTTTTGGCACCCCCACCTAGACAATAAGAGTGGCTTTCATATGACAACCCAAGTCAATTGTTATTTATTGTTTCTTCTACATTTTAAACGCCACGGTTGTGATTTTATGTCGCAAGCAATACTGACCTTTGTTTCATAGCAAAAACTTATTGGATAGTAGTTAGTAGTGTTTGCAGATCTCTCCAGATTAAGCTCGATCATTACTTGTCGCATTTGATTGGCTCTACTTTTGGCAAAAAAGGTCATACGTATATAGGCCGTGTTCTATACTGTGGTATTTTGCGGTATTTTACGGTGAGGTGTGGTGGAATTGTGGTGGGGTGTGGTGGAATTGTGGTAGGTTATTGGTATGTGGGGTAGGTGAGGAGAGAGAATGTAAAAAGTAGAGGAGAAAAGTGAGGAGAGAGAAAAATGAGGAGAGAAAAAAGTATTGATTTACAGTAAAATGTGGTGGGTTGTGGCAAACTGCGGTACTGTGTGGCACCGCAGTTTGCCAACCGCAATATAAAACGCGGCCATAATTGAGCAAGGTCAGTCCAATTTCGGACTATTCAAATGGTTGCATCACACAATAGCATTCAATTGTTTGCTATTTGGACTGTTCAAACTTGTCATGGAAATGTGATTACTAGTGGTTTGGCTAATTTGGCTTACTCGCTCTAGATTATGTAAACATGAAATTAGATTTATGTACTTTTTGTTATAGTGGGATTTTGTTCCCATTAAATGTTTGACATTTGTTGAGGTCTTTTTGTATTTTTCAGGAGTGTCATCAGTAAAAGTTGTCCTATCTATGGTTAGAAAAAGAAAATGCAAATCATGATAAATTAACTTCTAGACTTAGACCAACTCACTTAAAATTATCATGAGATATTTTATAGAGTGACTTTTTAATATTTACTAAAATTGATAAATTATATAGGAATTGACCTTTTAATATGAACATTACTAATCATTTATCAAGAGATGACTTTTATCAAAGTCACTCCAAATAAATTATTAGTGACCCTGACATTATAAAAAGTCACCTTGCAAGTTGCAATTATATGTCTCAATATAAATTTATGATGTGATATTATACTTATCCTTATCTTTTATCCTATCTTTTAATTAGTAATGAAATAGTTAACTATATGAAATGAACATAATCCCAAAATAGATAATGTTTATGTACACTTACGTGCCAGCAACATAAGGTACACCCTTGCGAGCGTTAGGGGGAACACCTTGTAAACCTGATATGATAGTGGTCATTTGTTGTACCACTTTGGGGTCTTCACTGTAGCTCTCGTAGCACCTCCCCCATCTTGGATCTCTACAAACCTGTTTAAAAAGCAACAAAAAGTTCATTGCATTGAATCTTTAAAACAAAACAAAAGTCTAGTATCTAGGATAGAACATACAGCGATGCAAGGTGCAAATGTGTAAGGAATTCCAGTAGCTCGAACTTCCAAGGCAGTTGCTGCTCCAATCCTTTTGACTAGATCAGGATCCCTGATTCATAGTAATGTCAAAAGTTCAAACAATAAATAATGACTTAAATTGAGCTCACAAAACTTCGGACAGAACACTACTTCGAAGATTGAATTTTGATTTTTTTTTAAATTTAAAATAAAAAGAAACCCATTAGTTTTATAATTCTTCGTTTAGTTGCTGTAAATAGAAATTCTTCATTTTGACCCTATGCGAAAACATGTTTAGGCCCCGTTCTTCTATAGGGCTGGTTGTGGTTGGTTGTGGTGTGGTGGGCAAGAAATGTGATAGATTGTGGTGGGTTGAGAAAAATTGCGGTGGATTGTGGTAGGTTGGGAAAAGTTTTAACTTTTAATAGAAAGTTAAATTAAAATTGAAAAGTAGATTATAGTAGATTATAATAGATTGTGATCTAATATGGACTATTGTGATGCAGTGTGGAACTGCAATTTGCAGCATAAAAGAGCGGGGTCAGTAAAATAGGAAAAATCAGAGATAAGATGAAATGGAGAGAAAAGCAGTGAAAAGATAGTGGTACCTAGTAGCTCCAAGGCCGACATTGTGTGGGAAAATGGTGGCTTTGTAGACATTACCGTGACCATGAACAGCATCAATTCCGTATATCATTGGGATCCCCAAGCGTGTGGAAAGTGCTCCCTTTTGGAATTCATTCACCATTTTTATCCATGTCTCTGGAGAGGCCTTTTCAGCCGGCACACTCCCTCCTCCACTTAGCACGCTCCCTAAATTCAACAAACTCCAAATTAATGGATACAATCTTATCTTTTAGTAATCAGAACAGAGTATTTCTGAAAAAGTGCAAGTTGGAGTTACCAATGAAGTACTTGTTCATAACATCAGCAGATGCAACACTCCTTTCAATCTGAGTCATCTGACCAATCTTTTCCTCAAGGGTCATTCGGCTCATTAGATCCTTAATTCTGACATTCAACGGCTGCTTTGGATCTTTGTACTTGAGGTACTCTGCGTTTGTTACTGCCATTGCCAGTAGCACCGCCACCCAGAAGATGGCATACCTCGCCATCTTGGCTTCCCTCTATATAATCCTCAACATTAGAAAATTTAGTTGAAACATTATAACATCCTAAAATTAGAATAGTACTAGATATAAATTGGAGGATCTAATGATCCTGCGCCACATTGTCAAGCAAAGTGGGTGGAAAACCAATGTATACTCACCCGAAAGAGATTGACATGTAAAACTATTTACTAGGGGTAAATAGTAAATACTACATATCCATAAAGCCTTACTTACAAATGTGCAAATGAAAAGGAAAGATTTGTCAAAAAATAAAAACAGATAAATTGAGATAAATAAAGAAGAAAAGCATAAAGGGGATTGAAGCAAAGAATCACAGGTTGGTTGCTCAAGCATAAGGAGATCATCAGCATCTAACTGGAAGGGCATGGGAACAAGTTATCAGAAACGAAGCTTACCAAGAAGCAATGCGCGGCACACCTTTATCTTTCAGTGGGATGTAGAGAGAGAGAGAGAGAGAGAGAGAGAGAGTGAGTGAGTGATTAGATTGGATTGGATTTGAGTGAACAAGACAGGGAGTATTTATAGAAATATGGTGTACCATGTGCCTGCGTGGAATACTCTACTTCCTCGTGCGTCCTAGACTATGCCTATAAGTGATGGGGTTATTAAGATAAGTGTAGCAAACATATTTTGTAGTCTTAACTTTTTTTTTTTCTTTTAAATTACGGTGGTTAAATTCGAAACTGTTCTTTTGCATAGTAGTATTAGGTTTGGTAAGATAAGGAAATGTAATGATAAAATTTGTGATAGGTAAATTAGTGATGAAGTAAAATTATTTTATTATTAAAATTTTGACTTTGGTTTGAGTGTTTTTTTAAAGAACTGGGTAAGATAGGTAAAGATAAGGTTTGTAAAGAATAAATCTCACTCACCACTCTAAAGAGCATAACTCTAAATTGTAAAGGAAATCATTGGTGCAATGGTTGCTTTCAGAGCAGACACAACAGCTAGGCATGGGAGTTAGAGGGGATGATGTGTCAATCCATGATTGGATGGAGTAATGTGAGAAAATTTTCACAGCCCTTCTCCCACGTTAAGCATGGAACAGGGTCTGTGGGGAGGGAGGAGAGAGATAGGAAGAGGAGGGAAAAGAAGAGAGAGAAAGAGAGAAAAAAGAGGAAAGATAAATTTACACTCACTATTCTTCTACTCTCATGTAAAATTCTTCCAGTATATTCTCACACTTTGTTGCTAATACTCTCATGTAGGGTGTTCAAATCTTACCAAAGTTTCAATTCAAACAGTTAAGTTTGAGTTTTTCTAAAGTTTCAGTTAATTTTAGCGGCAAAAAATTCTGGTATATGTCGTGATAAATGTTATCAGATAAAAATATTTTGAGCTAAAAATTTATATTTGAGTTTTTTTTAATCAATTCTACCGTATTACAAAATTTCAAGCCAAACTGTTGAAGTTGAATTTCACCCTCAAATTTCAGTTAGAGTTAACAGTAAAAATCGACCCAACAATCAAGAGTGGAAAATATTTTTTCTAGGTTGAACAAAGGAAGTCAATTTCTTTCCTTTAGAGAAAAATGATTTTCTTTGAAAATTATTTTCCAAATTATTTTTGTATCAAACACTAAAAAATTGCGAAAACATTTTTCTAGAAAGTGGTTTTCCTCGTACCAAACACATTAATTCCATCCCCTTTGAAGCCTTTGCACCAAGTCTTTAGATAGCCCTTTAGTTAAAGGATCTACGAAATTTTCTTTTGAATTGAGTCACTATTCCATCCTTAACCAAATGATGAACATAGGCATGTCTTACTACTGTAATGGATTGTAACAGGAGCAATTCACCAATACTATAGTAGTATTTCCAATAATAAGTTCCTAAGTCATTTTGTTTCTTTACAAATAGTATATAGTGCTACTAATTTCGAAGCTATAGTGGAGTCCGCTATACAAGCTTGTGTTAAAACCCCTTAAGGACGTTGACAGACCAAGGCTCAAGGACCTTGGCGACTGAATCAGTTTTGGATGAAAGCCAAAATTTGAATAGCCAAAAAAGATATGATGCGCAAGGAAAGAAATCTCAAAGAAGGCAGAAGGACATTCACCTAGGGCAGCATAAGGACGTTCACCCAATGCATCATAAGGACGTTCACCCCAGGCGAAAAGCTTCGTCGTGAAAGACAAAAGAAGCAAAATATCAGGGAAGTTTTCTGGAAACGAAACCATCTATTTTCTCTATCCTTTTCTAACCAGACTAATTGATTGCAACTATATTGAATTGTAGGAAATAATCAATCAAGAATTTGGAAAGAAAATATGATTGCAAATAATGGAAATCCCGCAAAAAGGAAAGAAGATTTCAGCAAAATGGAAGGAAAGGCGAAGCTTAAGGAAGGAAAGAATCTGGCACAATCAAGATCTCCAACGACTCTATTCCACTGCTGTCAAATGCGATTATAAATAGAATAGCTGGAGATGGAAGCAACTCAACGATTCCACGGAAGAAATTGGGTGTGTGAAAAACAGAGAGTGCTCCGTTTTGTGTTCTTTCTTCGAGTAGAAAGAAGTGTTTTTTTTTTTGTGAGGATTGTGTTTGAGTGTAATCAATTCCTTAACAGACTTAGGTTTTGATTTATGTTGTTGTAATCGATTCCTAGACGGACTTAGAATCGATTAGTGTTTGCATCAAATCTGTGTTGGTGCGTACTTTCCAGAAATTTGTTCGACATTCTGTTCGACTGTAACCCTAAGGACGCTCACATTCAGTCTACATTCTGTTCCAAAAGAAATAAATGAGGTTATTCAGTTATCTTTTGTTATCCTTTATTTCAGTTTATTGTGGTTTATCTAAGCTTGAATCTTAATCTGAAAAGATTAAGACCCTAACGTCCTTTATCAGTGAGAAATTGTGCAGAAATTTCTATAACCCCATTCACCCCCCACCCCTCTCTAGGGTTCTATCAGCTTGCTTCTTAGAACCATAAGAAATATATCCACCACATAATAAGAACACCCATCCCATAGTAGAAGAGTAATCTTCCCTTTCACTAATCCAACTTGTATCTGAGTAGACTTCCAGAACAAAAGATTCTACTTTATGATTTGTTAATTCTTTGTCTTAGCTAGATACTTTAATACCCTATAAAGAGCAAACCAATGTGATTTGCTTGGATTACATATGTATCTACTTGATTTTCCAATTGCATAAGTAATGTTTGACCTAGTACTTGTCATAGCATACATGAGACTTCCTATGACCTTAGCATACACAAGTTGATCAATTGGAGAACTTATATTCTTTTTGAAGTTCATACTTGGATCAAAAGACGTACTAACCGGATCAATATTTTTTCCTCTAAACTTGCCTAAATTTTGCTCTACGTAATGCTCTTGAGACAAACTTATTTCACTATTATTTCTAATTATCTTAATATGAAAAATTATATCTCTTCACTCTTGTCCTTTACAGAGAACTTAATTGATAGAACTTCTTTAGTTTTCTTAACTTATTCCATGTCAGTCCAAAGATCAACATGTCATCAACGTAAAAAATGGTCACCCCTATACTATTTTCAAAATTAAAGTATTTGCACTTATCTGCCTCACTAGTCTGGTAACCTCTTGAAACCACTACTTCATCAAACTTTTGATGTCATTTCTTAGGTGCTTGATTAAGTCTACACAAGGACCTTGTAAGTTTACAAACTTTATTTTCTTGACCTTTAACGACAAACCCTTCAAGTTGTTCCATATACACCTCCTCTTCTTATTCACGATTCAAGAATGTTGTCATGACATCTATTTGATGGATCACTAACTTATGAATGCATGGTGGCTAAAGCTATCAATACTCTTATTGAAGTTATCCTAGCCACCATTGCATTTGTATCAAAGTAGTCAATACCTTATTTTTTAGCAAAGTCCCTTACAACCAAACCAACTTTATACCTTTCAACAATACCATCCACTCTCTTTTTCCTCTTAAATATCCACTTAGAAGCAATTGACTTACTACCTAGAGAAAGATCAACCAATACCGAACATTATTTCCCTTTATAGAATCAATCTCAACTTGTACTACTTCCTTCCAGAAAGGAGCATCAAGAGATTGTATATCCTGTTCAAATGTTTTAGAATCCTTATCTATGTTATACATACAAAGGGTCTCCATTTTATGCGAGTCACTACTAAAATATACATAGAAGTCTAAACCAAAATACTTAGGTTTTCTTGCTCTTTTACTCCTCTTAAGTTCAATACTTTCATATTCTTCCTCATGAATGTCCTCATGATTAAAAAGATGATACGTATGGATATATGATATATCCTCATGATTAACATCACAAGGCTGAACTTGAGGAATAATATCTTGAATCATATCCTTAGGTTTAGGAGAAAATTGTCTCATAAAAAATTGCATCTATTGATTCCATAACGGTATTCATTGACATATACTCATTTCATTTGGTTCAATAACCAAAAAGCTATAAGCTTTGGTTTCTTGTTGTTCTATGACGCATATGTTGTACTATAGTTCCCTTGGAATGAAACTCTATTTAGAATGTAACAAGTTGTTAAAATAGCTTCACCATATAAATCCACTACTTAATCTGGAATCAAATAACATAGAATTCACTATTTCTTTAAAAGTTCTACTTTTTCTTCCCGCAACCCCATTTGGTTGTGGTGTATAAGGTGTGATTGTCTCAAGGACAATCCCAGTTTCTTGGAAAAAATTTTGGTCATAGAACTACCTACCCCTATCAGATCTAAAAGTCTTAATCAAGGACTCACATTGTAATCACTTAATGTTTTGTATAAACTTACCTAATGTTTCATCTTTAGAACTTGAAGATAAACTTGGCAAATTCTAGAATAATCATAAATGGAATTTACATAATACTTCTTGCCATATATAGAAGATGTACTATGAAAATCATCTAAATCACATTCGAGAAACTTTTGGCGATCTTATTTAACATTGCTCAATTGAATGTCCTTGTTTCTTGTAATGAGTGCAGTACAAAGTTGTCTTGTTCTTTTTGTTATCAAACTTTCCTATACCAACCCCCTTGGAATAGAAAGTATTTGACGCATCTGCCTCACCAAAGCTAAAACCTTGACTAACTCTAGTGGCATTTGCTGCAAACTCTCTCATGGAATTGATGTTACCAGAAACCTACCTTTGCTTTCAACCCTCTGGATCATAGCATAGGGCTTGTTTATGCTAGGAAAAGGATCCAACAAAAGTAATTGACTTCTGATGGCATCATATTCATCATTTAAATGCACTAACTCATCCGCTGCTCTTGTTGATCTTGGTGGTAGGGCAGTAGGAGTCAAGGCAATAGGATCCGTAGACGGAAATGGCCTAAGTTGGAAGGGCGTACTAATTTCTTCTTTTCTTCAATCTCCCTCATTTCCTTGAGAGCCTCCGACAGGGTCGCAAGCGCACGGTGTACGTAGTAGCACGTCAAGGTCGATCCTACAGGGACTCAATTAGCAGCTCAATAAACTAATCTCTATCGCGATTGCTAAGCTAATCAGGTTTTGAGTTTTTAAAGGTTTTAGAAAACTAATAAAACTAATAAAGCAAGGAAAAATCAATCAAAGGTTATAATCAAGAGAGAAAGACTATTAGGGAGATGCTAATCTAACAACAAGTTCGATTACTACAACCTAGCCTGCACAATCATACATTCAAGAATGAATCAAGAATCGACAACCTCTGAATTATATCGCCCTTTCAATGGTAAATAGAATTATTCTAGACAACCTAATCAACAACTTTCGTGTGCCTTTTAGGTTAAACAGAATTGAAGGTCTCAAAAGGTCAGGTTATCTAATGATTCCCTAGTTCACTACTCCTTTCTCAACTTTCGCAAGCCTAGATAGACAGGTTGGTAGTCAGATTACCCTAATTCACCTTTCATTACTTCTCAGGTTAATCTCAAACTTACAAATATTCAAGGCCTTAAGAATATTCATAAACATGAAAAACACAACTTTCTATGGATTCAAAACAAGAATTCATGCACAAACTAATAACAATCAATCAAACTACATTGTTTCGGGTTGCAAAACCCTAGAATTCAAGAAAGCTACTCACTCATCATCAAAGAAAACATAACACAAGTTCCAAACATCATGATTGATTCTCAAAACAAAGAAAGAAATCAAAGAAGAAAGATAACTACGAAAAATACAACCGTCGAGTCTTTCGATCCTGGTGTGGAGTCTTCCTCGCGAGCATCAATGAATTCCTCTCGAATCTTGATCTTCGTTTCTCCTCGAATCGATCTCAATCTTGAATCTTGATGGAGAGTTGAGGAGTAGATGGGGGTTATTAGGGTTTTTTTCTCTCTTTGCCGGCCAAAGAATGAAGGAAAAATGATAGATAACGACTGAATTCTCAAAAACCGTCGCAGCCTTGCTTTTCCACTCGCGAAAACAAACGATCTCAACACGCAGTCTGCCTCGGTCCGTAATTCTACTCTTGCCTGAAGTTAAGAGAAAGTTGGTGTTTTGGCCTCAAAACCTACAAATTCACATCAAAAACAACAACACCAAGTGTAGTATGGAAATTGGAATAAAAATCAAGGTTCACACTCAAAACTATCCCTAATTCACTATTGAAAACCCCCAAAAAACATAATCATGAAACGCAATTATCAGCCTCACAAGTATTGGTACACCCACATATAGGAATATCAGAATAAGCATTCAATTATTCTCATAACTTCTTTAATTTTGTGTAGCAGACAGTAACATTGTTTGTACCTTGATACAGATTAGTGATTTCTTTGCATATCTGATACAGAAGAGGCCTCTTACTTTCCCCAAACCTTTCTACTAACTCAGAACACTATAAAATGAGCAGAATCATTGTACATGAATGATTTTGATAATTCTGGTACCATTGCTCCCAATAACCAACTCATCACCATATTGTCTACACGAATCCATTGGTTATATGAAGGAGCACTTACTTTAGGTTTAACACACTTGCCATCCAAGAATCCCAACTTGTTTTTCCTCCTTGAAGCCATTTACATAGCTTTGCTCCATTGTTGATAGTTGGCTCCATTAAGCTTGATGTTGATTAGTTGCAAACCAGGATGGTCTGATGCTTACAGAAACAGTGGGTCATCATTGTAGATATTGTCTCCAATTGGCATAGAAAGAAAAATGGAAACTAAAAGAGTTGAGAATGATCAATAGAATGAAGAAGAATCTTTCAGTTATGATACCATGTGAAAGATGAGATGATAAAGATTGAAAAGATATGTATTCAATCATATATTCTAGACATCCCCAATGAGGAATATATATATATATATATATATATATATATATATATGTATATATAGCACACTCAAACAATGCTAATAAGAAAGGAGGGAAAATAACAAATTGTAACTAATCTTGAATCAGCTCTAACTACCTTCTAAATGCCCCCTATACTTCACACAAAAATATCATAAAATCATTTTATACGTAATAATCATGACTTTTTATAAACATTTGGAGGCTATCATAAAATCTTAACCTTGTAGGTTTATTTTATGAATGAGTTTTTTGTTTATAATTTTGTCATATTCCAGCTGATATTTTAAATAAAATTTCTAAAAATAATTGAAATTACTTTAGAATGCTTTTTTTTTTGGATTGAAATTAGATCACAAATGCAATTCAGTTATATAATATCTCTAATGGATTAAGTAGGAATATTTTTAAGATGGAATTTTGGACGTTAATACACTGTACTTTGAGGGTGCTGGACAATAATGTGCTGAACCTTTTTTCTTGGATGTTAATATAGTATACTTTGGAGTATTGGACAATAATACATCTGAAACGATTCTGACGGTGGCTAACTTGGTGATGGTCTTGCGTGGTAGATTGAGTATCAAAAAAATTAAATATTTACTAAATTCCCCGTTCTTTTATGTGTTAACGCACCCAAACGCAACGCAATTTACCGCAACCTACTGCAACATAACGTAAACTACCATTACTTTTTAACTATTTTCACCGCAATTTAACGTAATGTAATCTACCGCAACTAATCATAAAGCAACGCAACGCAACGCACAAAAGAAGGGGGCATGTAAGCAAGTCCAAATAAGCAAAGATGAATTCTATTTTTTCGCAAACAAAAAATATCGTTTGCGATAGCGAAAATGTGGAGTAATGAGGTGTTATTTGAAAAAATAATTAAATTTCATTTGTACTCGCTGACAATGCCGGATATAATATTAATTTAATAAAGATCTTAATTTTTTTTGCTACTCATTCTTACCACACAAGACTGTCACAGAGTTAGCCACCATCAGAATCGTTTCAGGTACATTATTGTCCAATACCCCAAAGTACATTCTATTATTGTCCAAGAAAAAGTTCAATACATTATTATCCAACGCCCCCAAAGTACAGTGTATTAGCATCTAATAATTCTTTTAAGATTTAGGGTCATGAGAATTTAAGGATATATTTATTCTAGATTTTTACTCATATTAACGCGAACTACATTCAACCAAACTGAAATGCACCTTGCAATTGCATGTATTTTTGGATTGATTAAAATCAGGTTTGAATGGATTGGATTGGATTGAATTGGATAAATTATGATACTTTTTTGAAGAATTATATTTTTGAGAGATGATACCTTTTAGAGAATTATGTAAGGTTTGGATTGAATTTGATTGGATTGGATAAGTTAGTGTAACCTATCAAAAAAAAGACGGCTCGTTTGCCCGAATTGAGAGGACTAAAACCTTGTCCACACACGTGGCGTTTCAAACGTAGAAGAAAGTCAGAATAAATTAGTAATGTTTTGGTGGTCAAAGGATAGCAAGTCTACTGTTTAAGTAGGAGAACAAAAACATGATCCGCAAACTGGGCCACCACTGCCGCCATCTCTATTCACATCTCAAATAGAGAAGTCTTATTTTATTTTTTTTTGTTAAAGATGAATCCTCGCCCCATAGATCTTGTTCTTTTGTTTTTTATATTGTTGATAGTGCGGTGCGATCGAATTGTCGTGAATTATAGTGGGTTTTGGTAAGTTGGGGTGGATTTTATTTTTAATAATTATAAATTGTATTAATAAATGTAAAAAAATAATTGGAAAAAGTGAGATGAAATATGATATTATTTTTTAAATAAAATAAATTTGAAAAAAGTTGACTGTGGTGGGTTGTGGTAAATTGTGATGGATTAGTATGTTGTAATGGATTGTGCAAAGTGTGATATTTTGTGGCATCCCAGTCAGTCAACCGCATAAAAGAACATGACCTGATTATGCTAGTTGAATACTCAATCCCATTTAAAATACGTTCCATTTGTTGAATCTTTTTCGTAATATTATAATAAAAGTTAATAATATTATATTTTTATTGATAATTTTTTTATAATAACTTATTAAAAATTATAATATTATATATATAAAAGCTATTTATGATGAATGTAATAATAATAGTTTTATATCATGAATTATTAGGTATGCTTAAAAATCTAATTGACAATTTTAAAATTTTAAATAACACAATGTTTATGCTCCCTTCTTTTCATTTTATCTATTACTTAGATTTAGGCCCCATTCTTTTATTTGAAAATTGTGGAAGGTTGTGGTGGATTTTGGATTGTTGTGTAAATAATTGTAAATTGGTAGATTGCGGTGGAATATGAAAAGTTGTGGTGCGGTGTGGAACCGCAACCAACTAGTTGCATAAAAGAACGGGGTCTTATGCGTCAATCAAATTTCTAAAAATGTGAATCATTAATTTCTCAAAATGTATAATACTCTATCGTATAAAAGTATTATCATTATTTTCATAACGAAAAATATTATCATAAAAATATAACATTTTAAATAAAGTAGTATGAGAAAAATTATCTGTCAAAAATAAATATTAAAAACTATAAAATAATTAGTAGATGACATATAATATGGAAAGGAAGCAACATGTGAGTATGTGACACTTCTTTGGCGATGGATGCACTTATAACGGTAAGTAAAATAAATATTATTCGTACATTATATTTGTTGATAATTTTAGTCATAGTTGACAATTATTATAACTTTTTCCATTGGGCTAACAGGAGGAAGTGTGTCTTTCCCTGGGCTGATTCAACAAATTTGTGATCCAACTGTCACATATTGTCCGCTTATCTAAATTTTATTTCTAACAGTTTTTCGCTACCCACCTGGTTATGATTGTCCAAAGTTGTTAAAATAATCTTCTTAGTCTAATCACATTAGGCATCGTCTCATGCGTTACTGGAATAAGATAATAAGATTCTGATACATTATTGGAATAGAAAAAAGATATTATAACAATAAATATGTTATTTAATACTCTTTTTAATTATTATAACTGTCACGTAAAAATGTGATGAGACTCAAATATTTTTTTTATTGATAATTTCTTTTTGTAATATATTTTATCAAAATATTTCAAAATAATACATTTTTAATAGTGTCTTCCGTTGTGAATATGATGATAGAACTTTTATAAAATAAGATATTTTATTTGTTGAGAAATTAATAGTGAAAGTTTTTAATGTTTAACTGATGTGTACATTAAGGTGACAAATAAAATGAAAATGAGGGAGTATTCTATTGCATAGAAGAAATACATGAAATAATATTTTGGTCGATAATTTTGACACAAAATTATATAATTATAATTAATTCTTTAAGCTAATTATGTGAAAATATTGTCATTTTAATTAGGATATGAGTTTGTATAATATATTACTCCATTTGTTCTTTTTTATCTGTCATTTACGGTTTTAAGTGTCAATTTTTAATTAACAATTTATAATATAAAATTTTATAAAAAATTATAATATTATACTTTTTTAATAGTATTTTCTATTACGAACCTAATGACATCAATTTTTGTATGATTAATCATTATACAAATTAAAATATCAATGGTCAAAGTTTTTAACACAATTTTCTAGATGACAGATAAATAAAAACGAAGGTAGTATGAATCTAACTCTTAGGCACCGTTCTTTTGTGCGTTGTGTTGCGTTGCTGAACTGTATGGGGATCGGTTCACTTTTGGTTCGTCTCTATCGGACCATTTCCGATCCTTCTAAGGGGCTTTGGAAACATCGGCAAGAATAAACACAAGGCGGTGAAGGTGTTGCAAAGGCTAGAAATGCGCGTGCCTTCACGCTTTCGATCATAACTCCTTCAGTGCAACTCCGATAGACTTGAAACTTTGGGAGCTTAAAGTACACACCGAGAGTTTTCCATCGATATCTTACGAGCCTAAAACGGAGTCCGGATGAAAAAGTTATGCGCGTTTGAAGTCGGCAGGGAAAAACTGCCCAGAACACCGTCACGCCCGCGACGTGTTTGTCACGCCCGTGACAGGAGCTTGTCACGCCCGCGACCCACCTCGGCCAGCGACGGATTGTGGCGGACAGATGGTCGTCGCGCCCGTGACCCTCGCTTGCGACATGCGTGTTGTTTCGTTTTTTGCTTAGTTTTGGGTGTAATTTCCTGTTTAGTATAAATACCTCTTTAGCTTGTTTTCCAAGATAGTTTTTGATGATGAATGTTTAGGAGCTAAATTCAAGAAAAATCCTCTCAATTGGCGAGTGTTGAAATTGTGGGTTTTCAAACTCTAATCAATGAAGCTAATCCTTTAGGTGGAAGTTGCTTTGTGATTTTTCTTCTTTGTGAGTGGGTGGTTATCCTACACTCTTTGTGAGATTTCTTGAGTGATTCAAGACTCTTTGCTTGTGGGAGATCCTTGTGCAAGTGTCTGAACATCTAAGTTCAATTTGGTGAGATTTCTCTCTTTAGAATTGCCCATATCCTTTAATTTCATGTTTATCTCTATTAATCCAAAAACCCAAAAAAATTGGTTCATGATGTTTATGAGTTCCATGGGTGGATTTCCATCATCCACATGTTTGTTTAGACCTTAGGCTTCCGCGCGTCCCTCTTCAGTTGCGTTGCGGTTAGTTGCGTTATATTACAGTAAGTTGCGGTAAAAATAATAAAAATATAATGGTAATTTGCGGTAGGTTATGGTAGGTTGTGTTGTGGTTAATTACGTTAACGCATAAAAGAATGCGACCTTAATATTCTTGAAAAAAATTACAATTTTAAAATCAATGAAACTTTTTGAAACATACGATTACAGAATTATAATATCAACACGAGGAGTTTAATAATTGCACCCGTATCATTATTGATCATTAATGACCTCTGGTCAACCTTACTGAAAATAATGTAATTATATTACTCTTGGATCAGCTTTGAAAACTTATTACAGTACTACCTCCGTCCCAAATTATTTATCCATCTACCTAACTTCCTTGTCCCAAAATATTTGTCCATTTTATAATTTCAATGATTATAATTCCTATTATACCCCTAATAAATACTCTTTTGTTTCTTTTTTATTTTTTTCACATGAGAAAAGTAAGAATAATTCTGATATATTATAAATTTTTCACCCCATTTCCAATGATCATTGAACTTTTAAATATAGTTGAATGGAGAAACAATATGACACGGAGGCAGTACAATAAAATATTTAAGCATCTAGAATGCCGCCTTGCTGGTTACAAGTCATTTCAATCATTCCATAAGATTTTTCAGCCCTATCTACTCAGCGCACATAATTCTTATCTCAATATGAACACCAATATCAGTTATGTTGCTTTTCATATTTCACGGATACAACTTGAATTTGATCAAAACGCAAGTTCAATTGAAATTTGTTTGATATTTTTCATCAGTATTTATGGCTACTTTTTTATTGGACTAACTGGCTACTGCCTACTTTTCATTATATTTATCCATTTATTTAATTTAAGAACACCAATGCATATTGGGAATTGAGGTAAAAAATTTGTAATTTATTCAAACTATCTCTACTTTAATTGAAGATCATAGTTGTTGGAATCGTAAAAAGTGATAAGTGGATTTATTAATTAGGGGTAGAAAAAAAATTACAGTTGTTACGATTATGAATGGGACAAATATTTTGGGACAAAAAAGTTAGGTAAAATGATAAATAATTTTTGGACGGAGATAGTACATTCGTGTAGCAACCTCAAAGCCAATTTTGTTTGATTATAAAATTATGGTTAGATCTTTAATTATTACTTATTTAAATTTTTGATTTAAATGGTTCTAGAATTAATTGAGGTTTTACTCTTTTAGTTTTTTTGAAAAATAGGATTTTAGCCACCAGATTTTGAAAATAAGTTTATTCTACTTCAACCTTAAACCAAGTAATGAATAACTCACCTAACCTTTGCATTAAGGATTAAATGCATCCTTTCTAGATGAAGTTAGTGATTAAATTAATGTTAAATGACATAATGCTCTCAATTTAAAAGTTCTATTTAACTACATGACAAACTAAACTCACTCGTATCCAGGGTATAATGTGCATCCCAGAGAGAAGGAATGCTTAAGAGAGAGAAACTCTCGCCTTCTACAACTCTGCTACCTTTCAAAAAAAAATTTACCACAGGGTCTAAGAAGAAGCCTTTATTTTCTAGTCTCTTTTTTTCTATCCTTCTATCGTCCCTTCCTCCCTGTTTAATTAGGATGTGGGAGCAGCTAGGTAGATTTTCTTGAATTTCGCCGGCAGGTTAAGCTCTCGGGAAAGGAAAGGGTACATAGTTCCAGTTTTAATTCGCTAGGAAAGGATTGGTATTCAATATAACCCTACACTAAGAGACTCAAGAATGGAGGAGGTGTAGGTAATGATGGAGTTGACATGTCTGCAAGTTATTGCCAGCGCAAGTAAACCAAGTTAATGCAGCCGGGGTATTTAAGCTGAAGTGACGGCTTGGCTGCTGGGGGACTGCATTGGAAAGATCATCGGGCACTCTCGCTGAAGCTATGAGAGACAATCACCCACATTTATGGTGGATATTCTTGCAGGATTTGCTCAGAAGTCCTTGTCGAAACCGAGGACGTTAGGTTATTGACCTTGATTGACACCTGCGCAGACTCTTCGTTCATTGTGTTTAGTTTTCGGTCTTTTTTTCTATTTAAAGTCAAACATGGTTGTGTCCTCTCCCTATATTCCACCCCATAAGAGAAAAAAACCTCCAGACAAAAGACAACACCCTCCAGCCATGGGCACTTACCTCTCTAATATTCGTTTCCCCTTCACTTCCTCGAATCAAAACCCCCAAAGCCAACCAGAAAAGCCTCAACCTTGAAACCCTGTAGTGGAAGTGCCAGAACCTCCAACGGATTTTTGCAATATCCTCAATCTGTCCTTTTTGGGACGAGTTGTTGGCCGAAAGAAGTGGGAACCCCATCAAATTGAGCTTCTGAGAAACAAACAATGGGGATTAAAAGGGATAGTTAAGGTAGAGAGGGTCGCTTGTGAAGAATATCCGTTCAAGGTCATCGTCTCGGAGGAAGATGATGTTCCTCTTTTGATTAGGGCACAGAATGTTGCTTTGCAGGGCTCATTGCCGGTGCTAAAATATTGTGGGGATTATGGTATTCCGAAGAGAATCAACTTTTGGAGTTCAATGTTTTGGGTACAAGTGGAGGGAATACTGTTTATCTACAGGAGGAAAGAGGTATTGGAAAAGTTAGCACCAATTATCGTGAGTTTGTGGAATTGGCTTTTGAGGATGATAGTAGTGTGTCCCAGGAAAGGATGCGAGTTAGGGTGAAGATTAACCTCAAAAACCCTTTGGTACTAGGTGCGTTTGTGAAGTTCCAGAGAAGTCATCCTTCGTGGGTGAGGTTTAGGTATGAAGGAATCTTTGTTTTTTGCAACAAATGTGGGAAGGCGGGGCACCAAATAGGAGAGTGCAAGGACTCTCACGCTGAAGCAGTGAGGGGAATTGTTCAAATGTTTCAGGAATGGGAAAGAAGGGTTATCCAGTGAGTTCTTGTGATGAACAGATGTATTCCAACCGGACCTTGGTGTTTCGGCCTATTGAGTCGTTCCTCACCACAAGACTCCAGGGAGGTCAGCCCTTATACCCATATGTAGTAGCTGCGGAAAGTCAACATCCGACAGGAAGGATAGAGGACCTTCCCGCTCAAGTGGTTCCAACTAGGGGACCAGCCGTGATGGTTCCGGTGCCAGACATACCAGACCGGAAAAGGAAAGCCGAAGAAGGAGAGACTCAACCAAACAAACGTCCCATGCAAGTTATGCATGAAGGTAGCGGGCTAACACATGATGTCAGGGGAGAAGAAAGTAGGTTTTCGTATTTAAGGATGTGTGGAAAAAGTCAAGTTGGAGTAGCTTTTGATGTCAGAAGCAAAGTTACTGAATCAAGTAAAAGATTTCATATGGTGGCCCCTGGGTCGGAAGAAATCTTGGATCAAGATATGATTGGGAGGAGTGTTTGGAAGGGTGTGCCCAGCTTTGACACGTTTCCTTCACTTGTGCAGAGTAGAGAAAGGTTGGGTTCAAGCAACTAGGGAGCCCAGCCGAAGGAAGTCAATACTTCCGATCCCTTTCCCTAAACTCTCTTTCCTAGCAACCTAGTACAACCGGCCTAGGGTTGTCCCCTGACTGTCCAATAGTCGTCGACTCGCCTCCCGATAATTTGACAAAGCCTGACAGTCTTTGTTTTCTGGAGTTTGAAAGGGACCTCTCAAAGGGGCTTCCGCCTATATATACTCCTGCTGTGGATGGACAAGGCATAAATCTGAATTTGAGACTTGGAACCCCTGAAGAAACCAAGCACAATGCTTCATTTATGGCTGAAAGGAGTGCTACCATGGTAGGGGATCTTCATAAGGGGAAGGCGATTGAGCTTGAAGTTTGTATGGAGCAGCTCACCCAAGAAAGAGGACTGGAAGGGGGACAGAACATGAAAATGCATCTACGATACAATGCGGTGGAAGAACAAGATATGGCAACGGAAGTGGAGCAAAAGGCGGAAGAAGGGCAAGAGGCATGGAAAGGGGGGAGTGCGGCAAAAGATTTGGGGGAAGAGGGGAATAGCAATAGCAAGAAGCGACAAAAATTGAGTATCAAGCGATCTTCGAGCCTCAATATTCTTGCAACCATGACGGAAGGGTTGAAACCCTTTTTGAACCTTAAGCATAAAGCTACCTCATTACTAGAGCTTTATAATGAAGGTGGCAGGGATGAAGATATTGCCAAGGGAGGGAATTATTCAACTATGGCGAAGAGAGCCAAGCAAGCAGAATTGGATAGGCTTTGGATCACTGGGGAGGCATTAAGGATGAAGGTCGAGAAGTAGTCTGGGAACTTCACACACCCAACAGGAGGAGACCAGGGGGAGAAGGGCACCACAGAATCTGAAGCGATGGGGGTCAGCCGTCAAGGACCCCCACCGGATTCATGAATGTCTGTGTGTGGAATTGCAAAGGAGATCCATGAATGTATGTGTGTAGAATCATTCTACTTGGTGATTTCAATCAAGTAGAGTATCTTGATAAAAAAATTGGAGGATCCACACAAATACAGGGTAGGGATATTTTCCAACGTTAGAAAAATGATCTCATGCTTGTTAATATTCCGGCCACTGGGGTGAGCCATACTTGGACGAATTGCAGACATGGATCACATGCAATTTTTGAAATTCTGGATATAGGATATTGTAATCAGGAAGGTAGTCAAGCATTTCAAAATGCTTACATCAAAAACCTGCCAATTCTTTTTTCTGATCATGGGCCAATCCTATTTTCAACTAGAGTGGGACAGCCAAGGAAAAGGTCCAAAGGATATAGGTTGAGGCATGGGCTATTTGTATGCAAGAACTCCTGGATATCCTTGGGTCGGTGTGGGATGAAGGGAATAGGAGATAAGGAAGTGTGTTTGATGCAGTTCGGGATCTGTATATTCTAAGAATGCGCTGCAAACAGTGGATCTTGGACTGGAAGGCCTCAAGATCTGCAACCAGTAATGCTAGCCTTCAGCAAGTGGGCCAGGCCCAAGATGATGCCTGCCAGGCCGGCCTATTCCAATCTCCATCTTCCCCTGAATAGGATATTCTTCATGAGCTGGGCCTGGGTTCCTCGGCCCTTCAGGCTTTCTGCGAAAAGAAAGGCGCAGCGGAAGAAGTTCTTTACTTGGCTGAACTGCACTGGGCCCAAAGATCCAAAGCCTGCTGGTTAGGGCAAGGGGACTCAATTTCGAAGTTATTTTTCAGACAATTCCAGCAAAGGCAAGCTTGTACACGAATTAAAGGGTTGTCTATTAAAGGATCTGGTTGGACTACCGATGAAGGTGTCATGTTGGGAGCGGCTATCTCACACTTTCGGGAAATTTTCAGTAAACCTACTGGAAGTTCTACCATTAGAGACAGAGCCAATAGGAGAGTTTTCGAAGGATTCCATGAAAAGCTTTCTGCTCGGGATATTGAAAACCTCAACAGGCCTTTTGCTACTAGGGAAGTTAAACAAGTTTTGGACCATATGGGTGGTTTGAAAGCTCTTGGGCCGGATGGTTTACCGACTTGTTTTTTCTAGAAAATGTGGTCGTCTATAGGAGAGGAAGTAACTGCGGTTGTTCTGCAAATGCTAAATTATGGGGTTATTCTTAAAGAACTCAACCTCACGTATCTCATGCTCATCCCGAAGCATAACAATCCACAGCTTATCACGGATTTTAGACCCATCAGCCTTTGCAATGTAATGTACAAGTTGTTCTCCGGCTGCCTAGTTAATAGGTTAAGGCCTATTTTGCAAACCCTCATCGATGAAGACCAAAAGGCTTTCATCCAAGGAAGACTCATAGGGGATAGCTGCCTAATTCCCATGAAGTCCTACATACTATCAAGAATCTGAAACAGGGCTCGAAACTGGCAGCCATCAAGGTAGATATGAATAAGGCTTATGATAGAATTCAATGAGATTTTTTGCATGAAGTGCTATCTCGGCTAGGTTTCCCCCACCACTGGATTCGATTGATTATGGAATGTGTCACGACCGTAAGGTACTCAATCCTTATCAATGGTTGCCCATCCCCACCGTTCCAACCGGAAGCTGGACTTAGGCAAGGTGACCCTCTCTCACCTTACCTTTTCATTCTTTGTCTGGATGTTCTGGGGGATTTCCTATACAAGGAACGACAGGGGGCGTATCAAAGGAATCAATGTGGCAAGAGGCAGCCCGGAAATCAATCATATATTCTTTGCGGACGAGTACTCCATTTTCTTCACCAATCTCCACGCTGATCATTGCCTGAACCTTAAATCCAGTATTGATGATTTTTGCATTGTGTTAGGGCAAATTATCAATATCCAGAAGTCCAGAATAATGATCTCCCCAAATTCTAGTAAAGAAGATCGACAAGGGATCTCTATCATTTTTTGCTATGTTATTGAAGAAGTCTTTGACAAGTATTTGGGGTGTGCCGCCTGTGGTAAGTAAAACCAAAACCTCCCAATTTGGATTTCTGGTGGATATAATTGAGAAGAGATTGCAGAATTGGAAGAAAAATCTCTTGTCGCCGGCAGGACGTCTAGTCATAATCAATTATGTGTTTTCTGCCTTACACAGTCATATCCTCGCAATTTATAAAATCCCGGATAAAATTGCAAGGAAGATTGATGCCATTATGACTAGATTCTTCTGGTAGACAAGTGGGGGAGATCAAGGGAAACTCTGGGCTTCTAAAGACAAACTGTTTGCCCCTAAAGGGGTGTGAGGCCTTGGTATGAGGAAAACGGAATGGGTTAACGATGCAATGCTATCAAAACAAGCTTGACGATTGATGAAGAACCCAGATAGTCTTCTAGGAAAAATGTACAAATCCAGAAACAAGGGTCATTCTCCCATCGTTGAGACGTCGGTCTTTAATCCTAGCAGCTCTTGCGGATGGAAAAGCATGTATAAAGCGGTTATGAAGGTCAAATCCCAGTTCCGGATCAGAATTGGCAATGGTCGAAGAACGGGAATCATGGATGATGAATGGACAAGGAGAGGAGAAGTCGTTCTAAAACCTGGCATCCCCAGATTTACCTGGGAAGGAAATAAGGTGAGTGATCTGTTACTAAATAATCCAAGACGCTGGAACGAGGACCTCATCAATGATCAGTTTAGTAGGGATTCGGCAAAAGCAATCCTTGTACAACCTGTTAGAGAAACCGATGGCGATGATGAGATTTATTGGGGACCAACCAGGGATGGTAAGTTTTCTACTAAGTCAGCCTATTATTTTCTTTGGCACTCTAACAGTGAGCTTGCAGCACGCCTTACTCCAGAAGAAGCATAACAACACAAAAAGTTTTAGGGAAAATTTTAGGCTATGAAAAGCCTAGCCAAATGGAAGATGCTCATCTGCAAAATTATTCATAATGCTCTTCCACTAAAGTCAAGGAGGAGGGAATGGGACCCGGGAGTTGATGTTATCTGTTCCTTATGTAAGCAAGATCAGGAGAATAGGGCCCATTTGTTCTGAGACTGCATTTGGTTCAAACATGTGTGGTTTGCCACCACTATGGGCATCTGTAATAATAGCCAGGGGAACATCCAAATCAACCTTTGGATAAAAAAACTGGTTGAAATTTCTCTGGAAACAAAAGGAATTCGAGGTTCCTTTGGTGCAAGAATTCATGGCCACTTGTTGGTTTCTGTGGATCGTAAGGAACCGAACAACCATCAATAATGAATGGATCCAACCAGGAGACATTCTTAAGTGGATCCAAGCAGAACTCAATCTCCTCAAGAAAGGAGGATTGAAGACCATTCAACGGGAGTAGTGCCGGTCAACTCATGCTGAGATGAACAATACCCTAACCACACGAGACTTTGTGTGGGTCTCTGGGCTGGTTCAAACTATTGAAGGCGAATTCTATTGCGACGGTGCTTGGCACTCCTCCTCTCTTAAGGGAGGAGTGGGTTGGGTTCTCAAGAAACGAGGATGGGTTGTGGAGGAAAACGGTCAGCCTATGTTAGGACTCTCTGCACTTCAAATGGAATTAACAGCAGTGGAAAATGCACTGCAACGAGCAAAGAGTTTAAAGCTCCTCCACATCACGATCTACACCGACTCAATGAAAGTTGTGCAACTATTCAAAGGGTTTCTAAATTGTCCCCCGCATTGTGCGAATATCCTCTTGTTTTGAAGGTCTTTATTTACGTGCTTTAACTACTGTAAGATTAGGAAGGTTTCGAGAGCTGTAGTTAAGGAAGCTCATACACTTGCTAAGTTGGTTTGTGGGCAAGCACTTCCTTAACGTTCTTTTATTTACTGTACTCCGTCTCTTTGCTCCAAAAATATATATTTAAAATATTAAAAAAAAAAAAACTAAACTCACCCCACCCTCATCGTCTTTCGTCGCTGAGGTTCCATTCTTCATCCTTCCTCTCAGAACCTAAAATCAAAATGCTCTCTATAAAGTGAAAAGCTCATCGTTCAAATTAGGGTTAGATCAAAAGTGTTTATCGTCCCTCTTTGGCCCTGTTCTTTTATACGGTTGGCTGGCTGCGGTGCCACAACACACCACACTTTGCCAGAACCCACCACAACATACCAATCTACCACAATTTACCACAACCCACCACAATCAACTTTTTCACATTTACCAATACAATTTACATTTATAAAAATCAAAACCCATCACAACTTACCAATATCCACCACAATCCACCACAATTCCACCACACCCGCCACAATTCCACCACACCACACTGCACCATACCGCAGCTAGCCGTATAAAAGAACAAAGCCTAAAAAGCTACTTCATTCAATTGACAACACAAAAGAAAACACGGTAATCAATTAACAACACCATTTAACATTTGTAATATCATATCCAAAAATACAAAAGCAAACAAAGAGATTGGAATGTCTCATAATTCCAAGTTATGCATGCATAGACAGAATAAATGCTCCAAAAAGGTAGAAAACAAACAAAGCATATCACCAATAATATGGAAAGAGGCTAAGTAAAAATTAGTTGTCAGAAGAGTGAAAAGACAGGTACCAAGCTTTAGTGATGGAGTTGAAAGGGTGTTTTTCGAGCAGGGGAAATGGAAACGACAATGGAAGATGGAGGCGACATCGTGTAAAATATTTAATTTTTAGGAGGGCAAATGTGTCTTTTCATTTCTTTAATTAAGTTCATTTTAGACTTTTTACACCCTTCTACATAGTTAATTTTGTCATCAGCCAGAAAAGGGGTAAAATAATTTCCAAAGTGTGGTGACTAAAATCCTATTTTCCCAATAACTCAAGAGGTAAAAACCTAATTAGTTTGTTCCATGTAATATCAGTGTTGATCGTCAACTCCATTTGGCGCTAAAACCATTATGGACATTCAATTATCAACTTAAGCTATTATTGGAGATTGTTCCACACGGTATTAGAGTCAAGTTGAGTAAGAGGTCTCAAGTTCAATTCTCAGCACTCCCTGTAATTATTTGCACAAGGTGAATAGAGCATTTGTCACATCCACGATTCAAGATCAAATGGCATTCACATGAGGGTCTTCGTAAAGTATAAAATGATCATTGGACAATCAACTATCAACTTAAACTTTTGATTTGGATGGTTGTACAAATTTTAGCCAATCACTTCATATTGTTTCCCTTAATTTGTTGTATCCAAATACTAGAGAACAATGTGCAAAAACACAATGTGCGGAGTAGCACGTCAAGGTCGATCCCACAGGGACTCAATTAGCAACGCAATAAACTAGTTCTCTATGAGGTTGCTAAGCCAACTGGGTTTTAGGTTTTGGTAAGGTCTGAAAACTAATCAGGACTAATAAAGCAGGGAAATAAATCAAAGATTGAATCAAGGGAGAAAGACTTCTAGGGAAATGCTAGCCTAGCAACGAGTTCGATTATTAAAACCTGGCTTGCACAATCATACATTCAAGAATGAATCAAGAACAACAACCATAAGAACTCTACTGCTCTTTCGATGCTAATATAATTACCTCAATTAACCTAAATTACAACTTTCGTATGCTTTTCAAGTTAATCAAAGTTGAAGGTCTCAAATATTCTAGTTATCAAAAAAGTTCCCTAGTCTGCTATTCTTTTCTCAAATTTCGCAAAACTAGGTAGAAAGGTTGGTAGTCGGATTATCCTAATTCACCTTTCAGTACTTCTCAGGTTAATCTCAAATTATGAGTATTCGAGCGCTCAAAGAACACACATGAACATGGAAAATACAACCTTTTATAGATTCAAACAAAAATTCATGCGCAAACTAGAAACGTTCAATCAAACTACATTGTTTCGGGTCGCAAAACCCTAGAATTCAAGAGAACTACTCACTCATTGTCACAGAAAACATGAAACAAGTTCCAAACTTCATAATCGAATCTCAAAAAAAAAATCGAAAAGAAAGACAAACTACGAAGAATACAACCATCGAGTCTCTCGATCCCGGGGTGAAACCTTCTTCGCGAGCGTTGATGGTTTCTTCTCGAATTCTTGATCTTCGCTTCTTGAGATTATTTGATCTTGAATCTTGATGGAGAATTGAGGAGTAGAAGGGTGAATTAGGGTTCTCTTTTCTCTCTTGGTGGCTGGGGAAAGGAATGATAATGAATGAAAAAATGAATAACCATCGCTTGCACCTTCTTCTACTCGCGAAAATAACCGATCCATGTGAGCAGCCAGCCCACCACAATCCGTGGTGGCTGCCACGGGCAGACCATGGTGGCTGCTACCTCCCATTTTCTTCTTCTCCTCGCAAAAACAACACGGTGCACAAAACCTGGACCTGCCACGGTCCGTGTCTCCCACCACAGGCAGATCGTGGTGGCTTCTGTCCATGCGTTCCGAGCGTTGTTTCGTCCCAAATTTGTGCCACGGTTTGGGCATGACATGTAGATGCCCGTGGTGTCTTTACTTTTGCCTAAAATGCTCCTAAAACTGGTGTTTGGCTCCCATATCTGCAAGTTCTCATCAAAAACACCAATACCGAGCGTAATAGAGAAGTAGGGGGTTTGTGTATACGCCCTTTTTTTTAGGGGTTGATTATGTTGTTTTTTATTCTGTTGTTTTTTTAGGGGTTGATTCTACTATTTCGAGGCCAGTGGACTTGATCCTGGACCGGGTTTGGCTTATTTTGCTTATTTGACCTAAGTGTATATTTTGTCGGGATGAAACTTGCAAAGGAAACAAAAACGCATAAGATTAACACTTTTATTAAGGGAATGATCACAAAAACTTAAGTAAAAAAGCGATATTTAGGCTCAAAACGAGCCTAAACACCCCCCACCCCATCCCACACTTGAGCTTTTGCTCTTCCCGAGCAAAACACACAAAAAGGAAAACTAAAACACATAAAACAACGAATTCACTGTCACAAAAACTGTGGATGCATTTAGCGCATGGATCAAGCCCTTTAAACCCCCTCCCCCGGTAGCCCGGGTTGACGAGTGTGGTCTTGTGGGAATCTTTTATATAAAATGTGTTGGTCTATTATTTTCAAGTGTATTTTCGCTAACTATTTTCAGCAAATAATTAAGTATATTAAGAAAAGCATATTAGGTTACATAGCCTAGTTTCTTTGTTAGCAATAGTTTGCTAAAACTGTTTTTGAACTAACCCCTATTATTAGCCAAAGTGCATGGTTAATGTTTATTTCAAGAAAGGATCAACAAGATCAAAGTATTTTGAACGGAATCACTCAACAAACTCGGGGGAAAACAAGGAATCCAAAGGAGATGGATCTACACGGCCACGTGCGTCTAGCAAAACACTTGTGTTAGTTGAAACAGTCTACCTGTGTTGGAGCGCACAGCTATATCCAGGCAAAGCAGTGACTACTTTTTAGGAGGCCCTCCCTCTCTCGTCCTCTATAAACAGGAGCATCGAGGCAACTGCAAAATCATTACATTTATCCCTCTTCACATCCGTTTAGCTAAATATCAATCCTCTACTTAGTGTTATAGCTCCCACAAGGAGAAACTCCGCTCAAAAATTCATCCAAAGAAATCTTCTTGAAAAGGAGCGAGATCCAAGAGTTGAAAAAGACCTCCAATGCCTGAGGAAGATGATCAACCTAACCCCCTTGAGTAGTTTGATTCTCTCTTATCTATCTCTTATTTGCTTTCGTAGTATAGATTAGTTTAGTCTATGTTTTTTTGTTTCGTAATTGATATGTGAACTACTTATGCCGAATTTATGTTCAAACTCTATGCTAAGTTAATTCATTATTAATGCATATTGAAGTTGTTCCTTTATGATGTGTGTTAAATCTAAGTTATTTTTTTCTTAAGTGCTTGATGTTTGCATGAACATTTGGTCAGTTATTAGTACATGATCCAAACATTAGATGCAGTAGTGAGAGTAGAATTCTAATGATGCTACTCCCAACTCTAAACTAACTTCATTAACATTTCAATAGGCGCTACTCAAAATGTTAAAAACTACTTAAAACGCTAGCTTACCAAAGATTTACATTTCTCTAATTATGATTTTGATTTGGTCAAAACAGTAAACGCTAACCCAAATGCTTATTAGCTAACGTAGGTCTTGTTCTTTTGTGTGGTTCCACACCGTACCTGCCATATTTTTCCACTTATTATAATCTTTCCCTACCATATCATACAATTCCACACTTTAACACAACAATCATCGCAAATTATTAGAAATTACCGAGTGTACACAAGGAAGGCGTGTACGGGAGAGTAATTCATATGCGCTTTAAAATTAAAAAACACCCTCTCATTTTCACTCTTCATTTTTTAACCCTAACCCCAGCACCCATCCCTTTCACTCTTCAACGGCAAAATGACTGTTGCTGCCCCCGTATCTGCATCAGACAGTTTGTTGTTGCCCCGACTCTACTTCACCGCTGCTCAGAGCTTCATCACGTTGACAATTTCAAGATTTTCACTATTTTGGTGCATTATTACTCAAATATAAGAATTCATTTAATGTTGAAAATATTTCCATTATACAATGCATAATTTCCCTATTTCTATACAGATTTTCCCAATTTTGATGCAATATTTGCTAGTTATGAGTACTGAAATAAACGAAATATGTTTCAATCATAAATTTTCCCGTACATAGTGCATGTTTTCCCAAATCGACTGCATACTTCGGAAACCTCAATACATTATTCAAACACAATAATTCATATCTATTGATAAAATTTCCATTAATCAATGCATACTTTCCCTTATTCAATGCAGATTTGCTCAAATTTGGAACATTATTACCTAGATATGAATTCAGCAAAATAAACTCTTTATGTTTCGGTGATAAACTTTCCATTGCGTAGTGCATTATTTCTATAAATTGAATGCATTCTTGTGAAACATCAATGCAGTATTCAAACTCAAGTATTCATAATTGTTGATAAATTTTCCAATATGTAATGCATACTTTCTTATCTTTAATGCAGTAATCAAGCACTCCAATATGATCGAATAATATACGCGTGATAAGGAATGAAATCTCACATGATGCGTATATAAACCCTACCCATATATATACCGAGTGTACCATGCTATGTACACTCGGTCCTACCATATAATTGCTGCAACAATCATAATTTTCTCTTTCCTTACTTTTCTTTCTCTCCACTTTTCTCATCTACTTTTCACATTTTATCGCCTCACCTACCACATCAATCATTCTTATCACAAATTTTACTGTATCTTGACATACCATACCACACGTTTTACAACATTGTCATACCATATCATTTACCGCACAAAAATACACGCCCGAGTTAGCCAGATAGAAATGAGCATTTCTACACTCATTAGACAAAGTGTTTGGCCAAGTTGGCTCACTCGATTAACTACCACTAGGAGAGATGATGGATCCTCGATTACTCGAGAGAAACAACTTATCATATAGGAGGCTACAGCACAAAGTGAAATGGAATTAATAAGAACTTCTCCGGAATGTCAGTCTCAAGGAATCCCGAACCCTGCAACAGTTTGCCATCAGTCAGACAGCCACAGGATTAATAAAAAAGAATAATAAAAAACAACAAAAACTATTCTCTTACAATGTAGGAGTCTGTGACTGTTCAACAGCTAAACAAGAAATAGAACAGATAACCATAAAGGTAAAACACAAAGGACTAAAAGCCTGAATACTGGTTGTAAAGTTATTACCAAGAATCCTGGAATTTTGGTTGTTTTGGGATTATGAAGGCTGGCCTCACAAGACACAGAAAGAGAATGTATGGTTTTGTGTGGATGAAAATGGATGGTAATGGTACAATCCTTGGGGGAAACTAAGCCCAACCCGAATAAATACAGAGATGTCACAAGAGCCCCCTTCGCCTCTTGTAATCGCTGACTGAGAGAGTAAGGGCATGTCTACGGCCATCATTTTCAGGGACCCGGTACCCAATAGTGGCCTCGATCCTCTGCTTCCTTGCCATGAATCCAGCTAGGACACCCTGCGGCCCACCAAACTTCTGCAGTGATGCAAGCGATATAGGGAGGTCGAAATTATGCAGCAGATTAGACTCGGTTCCCTGGTCCACCGGGGCATTTGTATCCACCAATTTACCAGCCCCAGCAGCCGCCTGCAAGGCTGCCGCTGTGGCTACCTCCCCAGCTTCAGCAGTGGCAGGAGCTGCTCCTGCCTTATTTTCTGCACCCATCGCGTCCTCCCCATTTTCCTTCACTCCTGCTCCTCCTGCTGAATAGTAGTTTCTAGACCTTGTCCACCTCCTTGAGAAGGGGTCGTATCCGGCTTCTCCTGATTTCAGGTTAAAGTTCTTTGGCTTCAATTCTGATGCATTTTTGAAGTTTTCAACTCTGTTTTTACGGTTCATTTCCGCTAACCTATGAGCCTTGGAATCTTTCTTATCTTGTGCTTGTCGGACTGCTTCCAGTTCCTGTAACCTCGCCTTGATTTTCTGCACTCCAGCCTCGTCATTCCTGTATTGTGCAGCATCCATTTCTCTCCTTAGTCTCTCCTTCTCAGCAGCAATGTTCAGTGGCCTTGTGGTAGCTGACTTCTTTTCCTGCAACATTTGCTTAACAGTCTCCGCAGAGTAGACAAAGTTGTAAATCTTTTCAATCTCCCCCTTCTTTTCTGCAATTTCTTGCTTTGTGGGCATTCGGCCCCCTGTTCGCTCCACCTCTTTCTTCCACTGGTTGAACTCCTCCTCGAGAGGGGGAGAGTCTGATATCCTGGCCATCTGCCACCGAGCAGCTGAGCTTTCACTCCCCCACACACAGTTGAGGTACTTGTATGTCATCTTATTGTCCAGCTTGTATTGTTTATTAGGATCTGAGGCATCCACATTCCGGACTACACATAGCCTGTAGATGTTTTGACCAGACTTCGTGCCAATTCCTACTCTAACAAAACAACCCACAATCAAATCCTCAAAGAATGGCTCCATAAACCACTTGGCCAACCTAGTCCTCCTAATGGTAATCCCCTTAATGTCTTCGTACGTGGGGATGTTGGATCGAGGCTTGGACATCTCATCATCACTGTCATCCATCCTCCCAGCCCTCTTCGTTCTCCCATCTTCACTCTGAGAGTCACTGTCGCTGTCACTCTGACTCGAGCTGCTTAATCCAGCAGATGTAAAGGCTTTTCTTTTGATGGGTGAATAACCCCGGGATCCAGAACCACCTCTAGAAGCATCTAAACCCTGCTGCCTCATCCGCTTTGCACGCAGTTCGTTCAATGCGTCTACTTTATTAGCTGCTTTGTCAGCAAACCGAGTGGATGAGCGAACCCCACGAGAGGAAGCAAGAGGAGGAGTAGTCTCCCTTGTGGGCTGAGGCTTCTTTTCATTCTTCCACCTGGACCTCACCCTTTCATGCAACTTCTTGTCATCAATCTTAGTTGCACGATCAGACAAGATCAACTCCCTCTCAAGCTCAGTCAACTGAGCAAGCTGCTGCCTGTCATCCTCGCCCTTGTAGAGATCACTACCCACATCAGAATCATCACCACTTTCATCCTCTCGACCAGAACCCTCCTCGCCATCATCATCGTCATCATCCTGGCTGCCCTCATCAGAATCCCTCTCTTTACCCCGCTTTTTCAATGGGACTTGAGACACAGAAGGCTTTCTGCCACCATAACCACGATTGTCATCCGAATCTTCATCCTTAGAGTCACTCCCGTCGTCAGAATATGCATTCCCATGTCGCCTCCTAGACGAAGGAGCCGAATGCCTGCTCCTTCCTGATCCTCCTGTCCTCCCAGCTGCCTCTAGGAGCAAGTTTTCCAAGTCTGCCATGATCTCTTGTTTATTTCTTTGATTATTTTCCTTCTTCGTCTCGCTTTTGTGATAGCCCTGATAGAAAACAAATTGAACTTAGATTAGGTGATAACACACTTCCAAACAGAGAGGATACATAAGCACCTCCTATTCAAAATTGAACTCCCAGGGGGGTGGGGCAGTTGTAATTCGCAAACATATAATAACTTGAAAAGAATAGACAATTCAAATTTCAGCTCAAACTACTCAATAATTGAAAACTGTCCATTTCTCTATCAACACGAGCTTATGGCAGCTCAAAGAGAAACGTCAGGATCATCAAACTTGGTCAAAAGTTTCAAAACAATAGCGATTTTGCGTCTTGAAGATTTCAGTGTGGTTCAAGCTGATCCCTGATTAGATCACATCCAAATTCAATCAGAAAACCCATTGCCTCACCACAAATCACTGAATTCAAATGCATCATAATCCATATTGTTGACAACAGCAAAAATCAAAGAGCATAATAGCAAAAACGTCAAACTTTTCTTCAAAGTTTGCTAAATTCAAACACATCTCGGATCTTATCTCATTAAGATGGAATCCAATCTGAATTCAAATCCAGAAAACCAATCACTCCTAGGAAAATATGAAGCATCAGCCAATGAGAAAAATCCAGAATTCAGAAAAAACGAGTAGGAAACAATGCAAAAAAATCAAAAGCAAAGAAAAGTGAATCACCAGATAGATAATTAGAAAGATTTGATAGAAGAGCTAGATCTCAGGCGAAGTACTAGGAGAGAGAGAGAGAAGCAGACGAGAACATCTTCGACCTCGGAGATTTTTTTGTTTCTTACCTCCAATCATCCCCCCTCTCTCTCTCTCTCTCTCTAAATTGTTGGTCCGATCTTCGCTCTTTGCGTTTCTCTCTCTTGATCTGAATTTCCTCTCTCTCTCTCTCTCTCTCTCTCTCTCTCTCTTATCTTTTGTTGGAGCAATGGAGCGAGTGTTTAGCACTGTTGCTTGATCTCTTTGTAGTATTGGGGATAGAAATTTGGTTTTATATTTTTTTCGAATAATTGGCCACAAAAATAGGAAAATTAGAAGAGAAGGCCCCACTAGTTTCCAGATTTACGAATAAAGGTCGGTCGGAATCTGAAGTCCGAATGTGTGTGTGACTCGATCGCCGGCTGACATTTACCGGTCCCCAATGGAGGGAAAACTTTTTGCCTTTTTTTATATATTTTTCCTTTTTCCTTGAGCTTCAATTTCTTTCTTCTTAATCACCCTTTGTGCTTCAATTTTCAAAAATATCTTTTCATCAAAACAAAGATTTCACAACTATTTGTTTATCGTCTTTCATTTATTTTGAGGTTTATTTATTCCTTGCACTACTATATTCCCTTCATTGGACTAAACAAGTTCATTTCTTCAAACTTGGAGGTCTATGAAAAGTCTGAGAGGTCTATGAATTCGAGAATTAACAAGTTTCAACCAAGCTTTAATATTGAAGTAAGCTTGGTGGATGCATCATATAAGTTCATCTCTTTTGACCCACATTTGGCAAGCCAAATATAAGACACCATCTCCTCGGAGTCTTCCCAATGAATATTATACAAACCCTGCTAATACCTCTTATACATGGAAAGGTATTATTTGTACAACTACCTTAGTGAAAGACAGGTTGCGATGGCGAATAGGGAATGGAAGATCGATTCAAGTTGGAGACAGTCGATGGTTGGATAACCATGTACCTCGATTAAAATTAGGAGTATCACCGGAGGTGTTGAAAATGTCAGTTAAGGAACTAATCATTAATACTAGGGCAGTTTACATGTGCCATAAACCCTTACTTAATACCACTATGGATACGAAACAGTTAACCGCATACTTAAAACACTTATACCCTGTGAAGAAGTGGAGGATGAATTATGCTGAGGCGATACGCAAATGGGTGAATATAAAGTGAAATCTGGATACAGAATCTTTGGCAAACTCAACGGAACTTTCCCAGAAACTATGCCTGAAGAAAAGGAACGATTATGGCGAAAATTCTGACATAGTAATCTACTACCAAAATGGAAGATGTTTATTTGGAAATGTGTTAATAATGCTCTTCCATTTGGGGAACAATAGACAAGACAGAGGGTTCTTGAAAAATAATAGTTGTTGCCATGATATGAATATTTAGTCCACATCGCATTTATTTCGAAACTGTGATGTGGCGCGACATCTGTGGAAGGCTAGTCCTATTGGTTTACAAGATACAGACACAAACCTGGAATGGAGAACATGGTTGGAAGATTGGCTAAACTATTTAGGCACCGTTCTTTTGTGCGTTAACGCAACTAACCGCAACGCAAATTACCGCAAACTACCGCAACCTACCGCAACTCACCACAAATTACCATTACCTTTTTACTATTTCCACCGCAACTTACCGCACCGCAAATTAACCGCATAAAAGAACGGTGCCTTAATAATATAGACAAAGATGATGGGACAAGATTACTTATGTTTATGGTAGTTGTTTGGACAATTTGAAAAAACAAGAATGCAGCAAAAATCTCAAAAATGACAATTACACATAATATCATGGAACAATATCTAGATGGATCCATTAAAGAAGGGTATCAATGGTTGCAGAGGTACCAGCGGAGAAGACATAAATCAATATAACACCATGAAGCAATGCAAATTATTAAAAATACATCATTAAATATTCACCGTAAAGCAAGTTTTGTTGTTGATGGAGCGTGAAAGCGAGAATCGGGTTGACGACAGCTGCATGGATATCCCTTAAAGGAATTATTGGAAGCAATGGTGATTCAGGTGGAAAAGTTTTCTTTGATATGTCAGCAATACAAGTGGAATTGGAGGCGGTATATTTAGCCCTACAAGCAGCTAAAATTGATATCTATGATGCAGTAGAGATTGCAATATCATCAAATTTTTATAAAAGTCGGATACATGTCATTTTGAAATTACGAGTTGAGTAGCCAATATAATTAGTTGTCTTAGAAATTTCCAAATGTATAAAGTTTGTAAAGTTCCTAGGGATACAGTTAAAAGGGCACATGTACTAGTTAAAGATACATTAAAACACTCCAAAACGTTGCAAGTGTTTTAAGGAAATAAAATGACTATTTAAAAAAAAATTATATCCCTTCCATGCCGAAATAAATGTCCATCTTAACAAATTTTGAAAGACAATTAATTATAAATTATAGTGATTTAGAGTATGAACCCATTAACATTAGAAAGCTATTTTCCTAAATATTGTTATTAGAGATAAAATTTATAAATCTAATTGAAATAAATTAATGAAAGTAAAATATCAAAATTTGATCAAACTAGACATAATTTTGGGACGGACGTACCAACATACCCTTTTCAAATAATTCAAGTTTAAATCAAAATAGTTATTATAATTATAAATATTATTTTTTATAATAAAATTAATAGTTTTAAAATATAAAGATCCTTCAAGTTATAGTAATGTTATAATTTACGAAAATCACAAAAATAAAAAGAAAGTAGTATTATCATCCTCATGGTAAATTGTTTTCAAGCAAACAATATCTCTTTTAATAAAAAAAAATAAATTAAACTATTTGCTAAAACTTTCAAGCTTGATCTATTCCACAATTAATTTATATTTGCATGTTTATTATGGTGAAAAAATAGGAACAACAATGGATGGGTAAACCGGGTATAGCGAGAGAGTCGCAGGCGCACCTACTCTCCTTAGACTTTTGTATCGATCGTACAAAATCTTAGGGATATAACTCTTCTAAGGAAACCCAAAGAACGTAGTTTTAAACTTCCAGTGACAACTCTAGAAATGCTCGAGACCAAAAGTAGATAGACATATTTGGTTAAATGAGAATGAATCAACATGGCTCATTTGTCTTATTCTTGTACAACTATCACCCCTGACATCCTATCTATAGGCCTTGGAGAGACCCCTATAATAGGATCAAGGATGGTTATGATGGATAAGATCAAAAGAAATCCTTTAGAATGGATAGAATCCAATAAAGAATAAGATTTATCAAGTAGGATAATTTGGATGAGTATGATAATCATCATTATTATCCACTAATAATATGTTTAAAAAAATTCAAGAAAAATCTTAAATCAGGAAAAACCTAATACAAAGTATCATTTGACACAAACACGGTCTGTGCTCCCCTTGACACGATATGTGTCAAGACTTGACCTGCCAAACGATGCCTTGGCATGTGACACGATCCGTGTCAGACCAGACACAACACGTGTCACCTTGTTTTCCTCAAAATTCATCATAAATTGGGTCAATTGAGCCTAGAAGGCCCACCAAACTTAAACTTAAGCTCAACATTAACTTCTGAGTGAATTTTGCCTCAAATGTACTTAACATTACACATACACTTGAAATTACCAAACATATTAATCAATTATTAGCTAAAAATGAGCATGTGAGCATAATGAATCTAGACCCTTAATTGTTCAATATATGGTTGTAATTATTTCACCATTTTTTATTTTAATTTTTTTTTCTAGACACATGAAAAGAGTCGAGGAGAGAAAAAACATCAAAATGTATTAATGCTGCCTGGGAATCAGTTAAAATGAATTAATGTTGTCTGGGAATCAAAATGTATTTATCGTTTTCCTAATTCAAGTCTCCTTCCAATACGATGCTCATCCTTCCTCCACCACCCATGCAACCTCCCTTTGCTATTCAATTATGGACTCTAAACATGTTGGAATTAGATGGATGATTCAGGCTATGACTGTTGAGACAAATAGTGCTTGAAGTATAGAATTTGTTGCTTAAACAATTGCAATTGTTAGGTAATTATGGACTGGAATAATAGATATCTTAAACATTGACCTCATGTTGTTTAGAAGATGTAGCAGTTGAATCGAATGGTGTTTGTTTACATCAAACTTAAAGAGTCAATTGATTTTTAGGATAAAGTCCAATAAAATAATTGAAAGAACTGCATGGAGATTTAGAGGATATTCTTGAACTAGGTATTTTTACTCTTGATTTGTATTAGATTCAATTCATTGATATAAATCTAGTAATGATTCAAGGATTTGCATGATACATTTAATTTTTGGGAAGTGTGCAATGCATATTTGAAAGGATATTGGATTCAATAGTAAAGATCTACTAAAGATACAATTCATTTGCACGAATGATACATTAATAAGTTACTTGGAAGGATACATTACATATTTGAAAAGATACAGGCCGGATTCATTAATGAAGATTTACTAAAGACACATTGATTTTCTTGAATGATACATTGAATTATTGGGAAGGATACATTGCATATTTGAAAAGATATTGGATATTGACTACATTGACTACCAATCCAAGAACACAGGTACAAAGTTATATGGCAGTAATAGTAAAGATACAGTGTGTATCAAGAAAGATACATTAAAAAAGTTTTAAAAGATACAATAAAATATTTATTGAGGATAGACTCTATAATTCTAAATTACACTGGTTTTAGAAGTATGACATAGAGTAAAGATACATTGGTTCGTCTTAAAAGATACATCACAAATCGGTAAATGATATAATGAATGATTAGTTGGAGATATATTGGTTCACCGTGCATGATACATTGGCTTGGCGTTAAAGATAAATTGAATTTTCACGAAATATAAAATTGATTTTTCATGAAGATACGTTACTTTGTTATAAAGAATACATTGACTTGTCGTAAAGTTACAACAAAAATATAGAAAAAGATAAAAAGAAGCTCATAATAGTTAGAACTATATAATAGGTTTCTTTAACATGGATAACAATCTACCCTAAACCTAACGACTTCACCCTCGTAAACCCTACCCAAAAAGAATAGGTTTAGGTGATGATATTTTGTAAATAATAGGTAACGTTCGAGTGATATTAAAACTGGCACATGTGAGGTCAGTTAAGTGTACCGGTCTAACCAGCTACCCACCTCGTACCCGATCCAAATAGATAAGAAAACCTAAATATTGTTGTTGTTGTTGTTTGGTATTGATGTTGTTGTTGTTGTCATTGACGTTGTTTGTTATTGTCGTTGTTCTTTTTTGCTTTTATACAACAACGAAGACTACTATTATATTTCTCCAATGGCTTATTCTTGTTGCTATTATCTTTCCATTGGACAAGTTGAAGATTGAATAAAGATGATCACCCAAAAACATTAGCAGCAACAACCTTAAAAAAGTCAATTCACATATGTGGGTATAAAACGGATTGTATAAAAAGCAAGATGGAAGAGTCGGTGATGTAGTGGTGGGAAGGAAAAGAGAAGAATCCAAGGGGATGAAGAGGAAAAGCAAGTCATGTGGCTAATGATCAGAAGCTGTAAGTGAAAAGCGACCAAAAGCTAAATTGTTTTCTCCTTTAGGAAGTACTATACTTTACTATATTGTACCAATTGTTCGCAAGTTGTACTGCAAAGCAAATATGGAAAGCACTTGGGTACTGTGGATTGTTGCTTAGGATAGCGCACCATAGACTTTTAATTTTTGGGTGCAAATTTTTTACTAATTGTTGTAGTGCACTTCTCATTTTGATGGTTGAAGAGTAAAATGGGCTAAAGCCCGCTAATTATCAAAAAAAGTAATATAATCTTCAATTATAACCAAACAATACTCATTACATCTGTAATACCCGATGGGTATGGATATGGGTACTCATATATAGTACCCGTTAAATATGAGTAAGGGTAAGTGTGGTGATTTCGAAAATGGGTATGGGTGAGGGTACGACACCACCCGCCCCAAACCTGACGTATTGTCACCTCTAATCTTTAACCACAGGCAATGTAATTCTTCAAAGAAAAGCAATGTATCTTTCACGACAAATCAATTTATATTGCATAGCAAATCGATGTATCTTTCACTCAAAACATATGTATCTTTCACGGAAAATTAATGTATCTTTAATGACAACAATGTATCAAGCATGCAAACCAAAGTATCTCCATCCAAATATTCATTGTATGTTTGCGGATTTTGAATGTATCTTTTACAGCAAATCGATATACCTTTACTCTTTACGTCATTTTTCTAAAATCATGTCTAATTTAGAATTAGTACACACTCAATCAATTTTAAGTGTATCGTTGCCCCTTTTTTTTATGTATCTTTCTTGATCAATGTTGTATCTTTACTATCATTGTCATTTTATTTGGTAACTACATGTTTTTGGGTTTGTTGTCAACGTATTCAATACCAAGTATACAATGTATCATTCCCAATAAATTAATGTATCTTTATCAAATCTTCATCAATGAAATGCAATGTATCCTTCTCAATTACTTAAAGTATCATTTGTGTAAATGAATGCATCTTTGTATCATTGTATACAATATCTTTTCAAATATGCAATGTATCCTCCTAAGTAATTTAATGTATCATTTATGGAAATCAATGTACCTTTAATAGATTTTTATCAATGAATCCAATACAAAGCAAGGGATGTGTGTGTCACCAGTACCTAGTTCAAGGACACCCTTTAGATTTCCCCGTAGTTCTTCTCCAATATTTTGTTGGACTCCATCCTGAGAATCAATTTACTTTTGAGTTTGATGTAAACCAACACCATTTGATCCGAGTGCTACATTTTCTTAGTAATCTTAGGCTGATGGTTGGGATATTGGTTCTTCCAATGTATAATTACCCTGCATTTGTTATTGTTCGAGCAACAAGTTCTTTGCTTAAAGTATTGTATTATCTCAACATTCATTCGTTGAATCCTTCATCTAATTTCAGCATTTTAAGAGTCCACTATTGAACAACAAAGAAAGGTCATATACGCGACTAAAAAGAAGGAGGGATATATACCATTTGTATCTTACACCTTATAATTTGTATTGTACAAGATTCCACCAAGATAATATATCAAATTGTTGGCATGTATAATTATGCATATATAACCACGAAAAGAATTACTCACTTTCCTTGGAAAAAGAGATACTAATTAAATTTTTACCCTTTGAGTTTTTTGAAAAGTAGGATTTTAGACACTGAATTTTGGAAATAACGTTTACCCTACCTCCAACTTTAAATCAAGTAATAAATACCCCACCAAACCTTTGTATTGAATATTAAATACATCATTTTCAAATGAAGTTAGTGTTTAAATTAATGTGAACTAACAAAATTTTCCTCAATTAATGTGAACTAACAGAAATGTTGTCCATTTAAAAATCTATTTGCATACGTGACGAATTAAACTCACCCTGCCCTTCCTCATCGTTGTTCAATCTCTGAGGTCTCATTCTTCGATTCATCCATCCTAGAAATTAAAAGCTCCATTATTCATCTTCATCGCATGTGTTCAACATCATTCTTAGTCGAATTTTCCACCCTTCCTCGTCGTTGTTCAATCTCTGAGGTTCCATTCTTCGATTCATCCATCCTAGAAATTAAAAGTTTCATTCTTCATTTTCATCGTCTATGTTCATCTTCATTCTCAGTCGAATTTGAGAATTGAAGAAAGTGTATTTCGTTCAATTCTACTCAAATTTGCATAACCCCTTTTCGTACAAATTAGGGATCATAGGTAAGTTCAAACTTTTTACACCATTCTATAAGGGAAATTTTGCCTTTTCATACGACAGTGAGAATTGAAGGAGAGCCAGCAAATGTGTTTTTTTTTGGTGGGGGTGGGGGGATTTGTCTTTTGGTACTTGTAATTAGGGTCATTTAAGACTTTCACACCCTTCTACAGGGGTAATTTTATCTTCTGTCAATAAAGGGGTAAATAATTATGAGTTTAAAGTTGAGGTAGAGTAAACCCAATTTCCAAAATCTAATGGGTAAAATCCTACTTTCTCAAAAACTCAAGGGGCAAAACCCCAATTAGTTCGGAATAGATGCATTCAAAACTTATGCATAGACAATTTAGGAAAAAAGTTGAGAGAATTGGAGAATAATTTGGGTTTAGCTCGTCATTATTGATGAACGAATGTTGCTTTGGCCACTATTAATGAGTACATGTTGTGTTCAATTTAGTTCCTTTGGGGACACTGGGTTTAACTATTATTTTTTTCTTAATTACTCCCTCCTTCCCATATTATCTGTTACTTTAACTAACTTTCTTTTTTCTCATAATATCTGTCATTTTATAATTCCAATAACACATTAATTACTAATTTATCAAATTAACCTTATAACTTACATCTTTTTCTTCAATTTTTTCCTTTTTATTCACCTTTTTCCTTTTTATTTACCATTTTATTCAACATTCTCACATTTCCAATAATGTAAATTAATGTGAAATGAAAGTTTTTTTGGGTTTTTAAATTATGTCCCAAGTGACAAAATAAAATGGGAAGGAGGGAGTAGTAACTAAGCGTGCATTGAAAATAAGAAACTCGGGTTTTGTTTTAAAACCAAGCATGTGGTTTCCACTTCCGAGCATTTGTATGATTCTATTTACACTCACTCCTTTCTAATAGTTTCCGTAATGACATAAATGGTTTAATAGGGAACTAGTGGAGTGAATGATTTTTTTTTTTTTTTGGTTGCCTATCATTTCTCAAATTCAACTAGAAGATAGAAAGCCAATTTTTTTTACCAACAAAAAAAAAAAAAACCATGTAACATATTTTTTCCCTCAAATTCTCTAACAAGTCTCAGTGTAGGTAGTTTTATCCCGAGCAACATCACTACTTGTGGGGAGAGTAAATCCATAAAACTCGTTTAAAAGAATACTTCTCGAGAAAACATTTGTACCAAATAATGTTTTGAACACATAGGAGTAATAAGTATGAATCTACCTCTACAAACGACTTCAACCAATCTCGATAAATCGAAACTTTAGGAACAGTAGGTTGACTTACTTATAATCTATATATAATCTTAACCTCACACATCCATAAACTTTTATCTTGGGTGATGTCCTCTAGTAATCCTAAATATGTTTATTCTTGTCATATCATTTCCTTAAGCTCTTCTTAATTTTGTCTCACTCAATCCCTTCTATAATCCGACAAGTTAATCCTTACGGATCTTCTAAATTCACATGCACTCCTCCTTAATAAATTATCAAGTTATGTAATGTAAGTATAATATATCTCAACTTATTTTCCATCGGTCCCACCCCTACCCCTACTCTATCTCTAATCATCTTGCTCCTTGTTCTTTTTAAAATCTATAAACAATCCTCTATATTTGCAAGATTTTAAATCCAAATAATTTTTAAAAAAATGCTAAACATAACACAACACATATTCTTCCAAACTTTTTTCTTTGATAAAATATTCTTCAAAACTTAAACTAATTAAAGTATAATTGGTTTTTTTTCAACTCAATAAATTTCATCCAAAATAAATTTAACACAATTCAATTCAAAATATTTACACAATAAAACCTTAGGTACATAATAAATTCTTTAATATCAAAGACTATTATGACTCTGTCATCTTATTAAAACTGATATTTTTCTTGACATTGGTTGATTTTTAAAAGAGAAAAAAATCCCTACGTGCCAAACATTTCAACTTGCAAATCAACTTACATTTCAACTTTTAAATCAACTTAGAGAGCATATGGTTGACAGAAAACCCTTGGAAAATCAGCCAATTTTCCCATATTGACCAATTTTCCACATGTTTGGTTGCATTTAGGCTTTGGAAAAAAGTTTATGATGGACCCACAATTTCCCACCATTCCTCTAGGAAAAGTTTATGTAGGGGAGGGTAAGAGAAATTTTACGGAGCTTGTTGAAAATTCTGATGAAGAACAAATTTACAAACTCTAAGCACAAGTTACAATAAATAATAAGAGTAATTTGGATATTGTAACATTTTTTTTCCGAAATAGATACAATTTTAACCAAACATTGTGAAAATTTTCTTAGGAATTTAGGATGTAAACCAAACACTGCAATCTACATTTCATTTTCCCACAAAAAAATTTTCAAGAAAAAACTTCTCAGGGGAAATTTTCCCTTAGAAACGTTTCTATGAAATTCTTACCAAACGCTTTCTTAGTTTAGACTTTAAACAAAGAGAGGTGCAACAATACCTTGTGTAAGATCGTCTTACTATAATTTATAGAGAAATATTTGCTTTTATGAGGAACTTTCTTTATTTCAGATGACTATAATAAGATTCATCACTCGACAGATCATGAGTAACATTCAAACAAAAGAAAATCAATGTAATACGATCATCATGTTAAAACCTTTAAAAAAATCACTCTTAAACATGTTGTATTGAAAAAGGAGTACATGGAGATAGAAAGTAGAGAGAGAAGGATTAGAGGGGAGTGGAGGTTTCCTAGTCTGGCAGTTTATGTAGGAAATCTACCAACCCGTTTATATATATATATGTGCTAAAGGATATTTTTGAAATTAAAGATAGAAATTAAAAGCGTGAACAATGTTTATACCCTGGAGCAAGGAAGGAAATTTTAGATATGGCTTTGTTTACTGCAAGGATGAAGGAGACATGGAGAAAAACATTAGGCAGCTAAATCAGAAATTTATCAGAGGAAGCAGAATCAGTGTTTCGTATACAAAAATAAGGAAGGCAACAACTCTGGAGAAGAAACAAATTTGGGTTAGAAAAGATACGCATATTACCAATCAATAAAAGGGGGAGCTTGCAACTAATCAAAACGGGTAGAATCAAGGGAGTTACAAATCCCTCTTCTACTGAATGGACTAAGTAAAAACGTAATCTATATAGCAAGCCAAGGGGATGACCTAGAGAAAATCACAGAAATGGAGATGGGGAACATGAAGGTAGAAAAGATTACAGTTATTAACAATGCTAAGATTCTATTAACGCTTTAGAAAGAGGATGAAGTGGAAAGTTTGATGAAGGATCTGGATGAATTGCTAGAGTTGTTTGAAGAAGATCGTAGATGGAGCATCTATGAGGCTCACGAGCATAGAGAAGTGTGGATAAGTGTATATGGAGTTCCTTTCCATGGGTGGGTGTTGGAAAACTTTAATAGAATTGTTGAGCCTTGGGGAAGGCTTATCAAAACTCATAAGAATCTTGAGAATCCAACTAACTTTAGAGTGATGCATGTTATGATCAATACGAATATTATGAGAAGAATTGAGGGAGAGTTACTCATGGATTTTGATACTTGTTCCTGTGGTAGTTCTGTGAAAGAGGGGGAGCAATATAATCATCAAAGCCAAACTTTATTGGATCAAGAATGGAGCTCACTAGCAATGAGCCATGTCCAAGATCCTTAAATGGGATTAATTAATCCAGTCCTTGGTCACCGGGGGTTTATCGGCTTTTCGGGAGGTCAGAGCTCCAGTTGACAAGCAGCGCGCCACTCTGTTTTCTCTCTCTCAGCTCTTCTGTTGCCTCTAGTTTTTGTTCGCCTGTCTGTGCTCTTCGGTCTCATCTCCTTTTGCGTTGGGTTCCTGTTCTTTCATTCGGCTGCTTTTTAGTTTGGGTTTTTTGCTGCATATGCTCAAGTCTCCAGGTGCTTTCGTTTTGCTCCTTAGTACCCCTGGTGCAGGGTTTGTTTCAAGGTTTGTTGAGAAGGGTTCGCTTTGTCGTGTCTCCGGCTTTTATTGTTTAGGGATCTGGGTTTGTGGTTGTATACTGGGTTCCCTTCCTCATTGTTTTGGTTATGTAACCATTTGCAACCAAATTCTTGATAGGTTTAAGGTGCTAAAAATTGAACCTGAGAGTGTTGTTTCCTCCCTTTTGTTTGGAGAATAGTACTTCAAAGGTTGTGTGCTTGGTCTCTTTGAATAGGGCTTATGAAATTATTGTTGTGTTGAAAGAGTTGGGTAAGGTTTATAAAAGTTTGTGGAGTCAATCCCCTGATCAAAACCACCTGCTTAATGGTGATGGTGTTGTTGTCGATGAATTGCCCCTTAAGGTTTGTTTTTTTGTGTCTGAGATACATATCAAGTAGGGGTGAGCGGGACCGGGATCCCGGTATTTTTCGGAGGTCCCGGTCCCGGTCCCGGTTGTAACCGGGAGCAAAGTTTTGCTCCCGCTCCCGCTCCCGGTTGTGACCGGGAGCAAAGATTTGCTCCCGCTCCCGATCCCACCGGGACCGGGAAATTTTTATTCCCGGTTTCCTTTTTTCACCAATTATTTTAATTTATTTAAATAAAAAATCAACATAGATTATATAAATTTTCTTTAATTTAGCAAATGTGAGTGTCGATTTGTTTACATAGCCACTTTTTCCCATATTAAAATTAAGCAATATTTAATACATAACATTTTTTTCCGAAAAAATATGCTAAGTTCGAAATAGTGATAAATAAATAAATCTAAAGAGCGAGTACAAATTAAATTAAACAAATTTATCAATCATCATGAAGGCACTTGATTTATTATTATTATTATTAATAATATTAATATTGATATTATTATTATTATTATTAATATTAATATTGATATTATTATTATTATTATTATTATTATTATATATAAACCGGGAATCGGGACCGGGATCGGGAAATGAGGTTAAGTCCCACTCCCGGTCCCGTTGTTGACCGGGATTTTAATTTAAGTCCCGGTCCCGGTCCCGCTCCCACCGGGAACGGGATTTTGGGACCGGGACGAGACCGGGATTCCCGGAATTTTTGCTCACCCCTAATATCAAGGATAACCATTTATACTCCTTATTTATCGATAATTTGTCTATCAATATGGTCAATTCAAGGCTCAAAAGTTTGTTTAGCAAGTTTGGCGGTGTTATTGATGCATATTTCCCCATAAAAATTGGCAAAACTAGTAGAAAATTTGGTTTTATGCGGTATGCAAACATGTATAATGGGAGAAAAGCCAAGGGATGAACCTTAGAACTGTCGATCATAGGAAGCTCTTTGTTTCATTGGCTAAATTCAATTAAAAAAAAAAGTTGTTAGGCAAGAGTGCTGCTACAAAATCTATCCAAAAGCGAGCCCCCGAGAAGAATAATAGCGGTGATCTTCTTATTTCAAATGATTGGACGTCTCCCCCCTAGTAGCGAGGTTAGCAGTGGGTTGAGGAATATTGGAAAAAAATGACACGTGTGTGCCCGACTCTCTTGAAGCATCTACTTGTGACAGACCTAGGGCTGCCTCTAGCAATACCATTACGGATTCTATTGATGTAGTTATGGATAGCAACAAGCATACAAGCAGGGTGACTTACAAGGATGCTCTTTTGAGTATATCCAAAATAAATTAGGTGGACGTTAGGGATTAAGGAGCCAACTACAACAATGACCGCACTCATAGTAACCCGGTTGGATCCTTTGATGGTGTGGTTGAGTGTGACTTAGTTGCTAATCTTAAGGATTCCATCGTTCAGGCTTCGAAGGGTAGGGCCAGGAGTAAAAAAAAACGGAACATGTCGATGAAATTTAAGTGGCAACGTGTTAGAGAAGCATATTATAGAGATGTTCTTGGCCAAAAGGATGGTCAGAAGGTTAGAAAGATCATATTAGGCGTGTAAATATCTTAGAAATGACAGTCTTGATGATATTAATGTTAAGATTGACCGTGGGGCAATGATTATTGTCAATGATATTGGCGCGCGAGTCCTCAATGACCTACCCAACTGAATTGTTGATCTTTTAACATCGTGATTGAGATGTGAAGGTTGCTTTGGTTGTCGTGGGCATGAAAGTCCCGGCTAGTTTGCTTTTTTTTATCATTATTTGGTTATTTGCTAATTTTGTGAACTTTGAGCCTTTTGACTTTCAATAATCAAAAAAATAAAACCATTGTGTATGCAAATCAATGGAAAGCGGACGTTCAGGTTACCAGTCGGATCACGATGTCACAAACATGATCAATTCGAATTAAAAAGAGAGGCTATCAACAACAGTTTGGTGTGCAAGATGGGCATAAGGCGAGAAGTCAGTCTGATTCAATATGTGGGGAAAACCAACATATTGCAATCAATGTAAGCATGATGAGCAGTCAAATATTAGAAGCCAAAGTTCTCAGACAGTTGCTTTGGAGCTAACTCCAACCACATATCAAGAGAAGCTCAAGAAATTAAATGAGCAAGTGAATCAGCAGCTACTTTGGGTTGTGAGGAGTGGAGGGAAGTTGGAAACATCTTGTCAGGAACAAGGAACCAAGCCTTGGTAGATCGAGATACGACTCAAGGACTAAAAGAGCATGAGTCGACTGAGCATGCAGAAAAGAGAAGGAAGGAATTAATTCGAAGAGCAAGGAAAATAATTGCATCAAAAACAGTGGGGCTACCACCCAAAATGGGAACTCAACTCATGGAATGTCAAAGGTTTGGGTTCTTTAACCTGTAGGCTTCAACAGTAAAAGAAACAATAAAAGGCATTTCAAAATGCTCACCATCAGAGCTAGCGTATATTTTTGACAACAGATAATTTTGGAAGGCAGAAAAGGCTGTGATTTTAAGCAAGGAGTGGAGAAGGAACAAGATGAAAGGAAAGAGCAGTATGACTTGTGATATAGAAGATGGAAGAGAAGAGAGTGGAAGTCAGGTTTTGTCTTTGTTAGGACACGTGCAACTTCATTTTCTTTTTAGAAATTGACAGAACAAATGGGAAAGGGACAAGACACGAAAGGTGGTGGATGAGGTCATTAATGTTTCATGCGGCAAATTCCCAGTTGGATAAGATCCAGGAGAACATAAGAGGAGTAGAAATGCATACAAAAAGGGAAGGTGAAGAAGATGGAGTTGGAATCACGTGAATAACGAGGAGGAGAGACGGGTTTTAAAGGGAGTTAATTAGTGATGGAAAATTTTGTTAAAAGCTAATTAAGGCTCATTTCACACATTAATAAAAGTCATTAGTTTATCTTATTTAAATTCAATCAGAAATCTCACACCTCTCTCCTGAAGTACCCTTAAAATAGTTACCACAAAAATAAGGCTACTTTATAATTAAGTTTGCAAATTTGGGGTCATAAAAATAGTTCCCAAAACACAGGAGTACCTCAACGTTGATTAATGAAAGATTTTGAGAAGTTTGGTTTTTTTAAACCTATGAACAAATTTTTTTCAACAAAAATTGATCATATTTTGCTTCCACCAGCATGAAAGTTGAAGGTAATTATCACTTGGTTATTATTCCTTTAATGTAATAGCTGTCAACTTTAAAAGTAACAGAAATCAAAATCATACATACGGGTTATAAATGCTAATACACAATTAAAATAATATCATTAATATTTTACAAATAATATTCATTCATTAGTCTTTCTTACATCAAATTTACTAATCAAATATATCGGTACTACCAATATAAAAAAATATATATTTGAAGTAAAATTTGAAAGATATTAAAATGTAAAACTCCCTAAAAAAATTATTTTATCGAACATAATGAAAGATAAACAAATACTTTAACTTTAATATGTTTTTATTTTGAAAATATAGTTTTAAACTTAACTCTTAATTTACATAATAAAAAAATTTTTTAATTTTTTTTCCTCATATTGGTCATTATAAAATAAAAAGGTAACAAACTGTGGATTTTTATATTTAAAATCATATAATTCAAAAAGTTAGTATTAACGAAATATTTACATTAAGAAAACATATCATATTATGATAGTATAATATTTTTTTAAAGATAGTAATTCTAAAATTATAATTTACTCCTAAAATAAATTATCTAAATTAATAAAAAAAAAAATTACCATACACCGCATGGTGCATCCTATAAATCCGATCACAGATCACCATCTAATAAATAGATCAAACAGTACTCTCATGAGAAGAGACACTAACAGTCTCATACAATCATATATATATATCATATATTTCTAGGTACAAAGGGTGAGAATCGAAATATGTTAATTTTAATGAGGGTATTTTGGGAAACTTATAATTGATTCTATTTTAAATTAAAAAAAATCATGTAATATTAATGAGTGCATTAATGTGTATGTTTGCGTTTATAACTCTTTTTTTCTTTTCCTTTTTTTTAATGTACTATTCTTTTTTTCTTTATTCTTTTAAAATGTAACATCGGTAATATTTTCAACAATACGTATGGTTTATTTGCGTCCCGTAGGTTGCACGGGTCTAAGTACTAGTATAAATATAAATAGAACGTCCACATTAATAACAAGCACTATTTGTTGTGAAATAAAGGGAGTCGCTTACTTGTGAAAACAATTGAAACTAAAGTAGCCATTGTCATCCAAAATACAGTTTAGTATTAACAAGATGAATCAGTGAGTACATCCAAGTAGCTAAAAGTTGGGAAGTTTGAAAGGGGGAACTGTCCATGTTCTTCAGCAAACATGTCATCGTAAGACCCCATGTATTTTGGCATGTGGCCTTTCGTGCCCATACTCCTTTGGACAACTCTACTATTTTGTCATGAATGTGGTCTCGTCAAGCTTCTTTTTAGTCAAAAATATTTTACCAACACAAAGCACTCGTTTTCTCTACGTCTGAAAAAGGCCCAACTACAGGCAAACTATGCTGTCCAGTCAATGGGCATATATAGAGTGGCTGGCAGGAGTTCGTTGCCAATCATTTGATTGTTCACCAAAAAGATATTGTCCCACCACGTCGTGCTCCATAGCAAGTAAAATTCGAACTAAAAATTAACAATTTACAAGTGAAAGATATTGTTTGACATCAACATGTGCCAGAGAGATTGGCAAAGACCTGTTATGCTAATCAGCACCACAGTAGCTAGTGGCTACAGCGAAGATACAAATTACCAAGTGAGAGCATGTTTGCTACTTTACCCTAAACTATCAGTATAAGCTGGCTGTCCTTCCCCCTTCACGATCAAGTGGAACTATAGAACGTCTCAATCAAACATGGAAAAGAATTACCTGCATCCCCCAAAGAACAACACAAAAAGAATATATGAAAGTGAGGCTAACTACAACTGTAATATTATAAGCTCAGAATCCTCCCGACTATGTTGCAGTCCCAAACACAAAACACAACGAGAAAGAGAGTGCCAGCTAGGTCTCAACCTCAGTTGAGAATCCTTACAAAAGCCACTGCTCATTCCCTTAACAGAGGCACAAAGTGATGGACCGGGGCATGAAATGTTGACCCACAAAAAAGAAAGCAGGCGGATTTGATCTGTACATGTCCTGCCTTTCTTTTTCAGCAGGATCAAGGCAGCCTGCATGATTCAATTACTTCACTCACTGTTTTATGCGTCTCTGGCGAGATCATGTTCAAGGTCAAGTGAAATGTCTGGCACACAAATAAATATAGAAAGTGAGATTCGTGTCAATGTCAACCAAGTGGAAAATATGAGACGATGCATTTGTCACTGGAAAATGATTATAACAGATTCAGTTTACAATTCTAACATGTTCAGTGGAACATAGACCACCCTGAAAACATCATTTGGTACTGTAACAGAAAATTAACTTCCTCCAGAGAGAGATACGACAACATACACACCCCATCATAGTCCCGCTGACGCGAGGTTTGGGGGGATCATCCACATGTAGTAAGTCTTTCCCCCATGCACCGAGGTGCATGAAGAAGCTGAAAAGGGCAAATTATTATGTTGTCCCGGATAAACACACATGAATCTTGTTTCACCTTTTTTTTTTCGAACTCTCCCATTTTATTTTTGTGGCTTCAAAAAGGAATGTTTACGTCTGCCTAGGTAGACCTAGGACTATCCAATTTATTAATGGAAAGCTGATTTTTCTTGTAATACTTAAGATAATAATTGCCACTGGCACCTATCCTAGAGAACACCAACTATCCAACAATTGCTTTGTTTCAATAGAAATTCACTTTCAATAAATAATACTTAAGATAATAATTTGCTTGAAAGTTATTTCCTCACTGCCCAACAGCTAAACAGTCATAAACACCGAGAGCGATCAGCACAAGCTTTGATGTGGACGACATATGCAGGCCTATATGATATGTTAACTACAAGAACAATCAACAGTACTACAATAAATAGAAAATAGGAAGGCTTGAACATGGAGGCAAATATCTCAAAAACTGTCCAGCAAGCAATAATCAGGACTGCAAAATCAAACAATGAACTTACCACAAATCTTTCCAGAACAGGGACAAGGACTTTCAAGCTTCGGTCTGGAAGATAATTGGCAATGGAATCACGTATAGTTTTACTGGAAAGAGAACGGAGATACTCTCAATTAGCAAAGGGAAACAGTATTGTGACAAAACAAAGAAAACCCAAGAAGGGAATAGGACAAACCTCTCAGTTGAAAGAAATGCCAGCAGCAAGGCAGCATATGCTTCCACAATCATCTTCTCAGCTTCTTTCTCCCCTTGCAAGACCATCTCCTCAGCATCCTGCAAAAAGTAGAAAAGGCACACATTGCTCATGACAACTCCTCATAGCTTTTACAAATTCTTACAGCTACAAATCATAAAAGCTCTTACAATCATACACCTAGCTATTAAAAGATCAAGGCCCCATGATGAGATGTCAAATTTTACCCCCCCCCCCCCGGCAGCTCTCTTCCGGCCCAAAAAAGAATAAAAGGGAAAAAAATCAACGCAGTTACACGTACAGAAGCTGCATAAGAAAGAACACAGGACATGGGCATGTAAGTGCGAACATACAGCTCATCACATGATCATCATCCAACACTGAAGTCAACCACATTAAAAAAATACTAATTTAACACGTTCTTTTGTTGGTTATTTGTTCGCCAATACCAAATAAAGTCCAGCTTGCCACATTCCAGGATCCAGAACAGTGCATTCTTATCCTTTCTAGAAACATAAATCTATCATTTCAACAACCTCTTCATCCAGAAAACCAGAATATACAAGGAACAAAACATAAAGGACCAATGTCTGTGTCTATAACAAAATGGAGAAAGAGAAGTGCAATTTGGTGGGTGAAGGAGGGTCTTTATCAAAGAGAGCATTACTCACCCAAGTCTGTTCGTCTTCAGAGGTCTCAGGAGCTCCTCTGTTGGTCAAAAAGATGGAACATAGCAATGGTATCATGCCTGTCTTAACTTCACTCAACCCACCAGAGCGAGATAATGAAACTTTAGCACCAGCAAGCCGTGATCTACAGAAAAATCCACAATCGGGTGTAATTACAAAGGTAATCAATTACTGCAAAAAATCAACTTTGGAAGTAGATAGACTAACCCTATGCAAGTACAGATGGTTTCACAGAAAACTTTCAAATAAGGTTCAGGGAGTTCAAAAGAACTTTGGAAGCAAACAAGATTTCCTAACATAATGGTGCGCAGATTTAACAATTGTCCATACTAGAAACATGTTTGATTATCCTTCTCAGATTGAATATGAACCATTAACAGGGCAGACATAAACCGAAACAGGAAACTGTACTTCTGGAAGGAAAAGGTGGGGTTTCCTGTCAAATTCATGGGTAAAAAACAGTAGGGTAAAAGTTAATATTTGGTAACTTTTGGTAATTTTTGGTAACTTTTGGTAAATTCTAGTAACTTTTGGCAAATTTACGCCAATATATCAAAATTAATTTTTTTTTTGTTTTTTTAAGTTTGGTATATTTGGTAAGTTTTGGTAAATTTTGGTAAATTTAGGCAAAAACTGGTAAGTTTTGGTAAATTGGAGTTACCCATGAATTTTGGTAAATTTTGGCATTGTTCAGAAAAAAACAATGAGAACACACAGGATCACATTACAAGCACAAATCTAAGGAAAGAGGAAACAGAATATGCACGAACAAAGACAATCTAAAAGACAATTCATAATTCTTCGACAAACCTGTTGTTTCCGTCATTCTCTACCATATTCACGAGCAAACCTAAAATCGTTACAAGAAAATCCATTTCTTGATCGCTGAGGTGTATGTCGGTCTGGCTTCCAAGTTCAGGAACTGCACTAGCAGACAATGTATTCTCCTTAATCCCACCACAGGAAGAAAACCCGAAAGAAGGGAAGTGTCTGGCTATCAACGAAGATAGAGCTTCAAGTCCCCCGCTGGCAGCAATTTGTTGACAGCCAGCAGCATTGTCATTTGTAAGATTCATGAGCACCTGTCAAAGAATTAAGATGGTTGATGTTGGTTACGAAAAACACAATAGCAGCAACCAAACAACTAGATTTTTTAAGCATTCTATGGCACAGTAGGACAACATCATCTTTTCTATTCTATTCTTTTGATTATTCAAGCAAGATCCAAGACATCCAGCAGGGGTTTATAGTGCCCAAATCAGTCCCTATGAAACAGCATATCTATTTTCAAAAAAAAAAATGTTAAAAATAAAAACAATAACACAGAACATTCAGGATTGAAGAAAACTTTCCATAGAGAATACGTTCATTTAAGAAACAGATCAAGCTAATCCAAAACCAATTCAAAACAGAGAAAATACTTGAAGAAAGGAAAACTGAGCGCCTGTATCGTTCATGTGCAACCAAGCAAAAAAATGAACTTGTATTGCAGAAAGATACATCAAATAAACAAGCCTGCCACTAAATCAAGTTGCAAATTATGACAGCCTCATGGGAATGCATAGAGAGCGGAATCTACCTTAATAGCAGTCAAAAGGCAATCGGCTACAAGGTTCGAATTTTCTTCATCAAGATAAGTTGTGCATGAGGTGTCGCTTGAGTGATGATTTCCAAAATCTTCTTGGTTCAACAATGGCTGAGATAGACACTCATCCTGGTTCAGCACCGGAAGAGATACACATCCTTTTTCAGAAACTCCAACGGTCAGTTTGCTTTTTTGTTTCCTCCGCCTTTTTGGTCTCCCAGATGCAGCATCCCATTTAGAAGGCCCAAACTCATCTTCATCAAATGCAAAGGGATCTTCACTATCTTCAAGATCCATAAGTAAATCGTCACCATCGTCCAAAGGCCTCTTACCAAAACCTAATTTTGGTTTTGAAGGCCCTCCACCATCGGAACTTTCAGACATCAGGCTGCATGAACCTAATGTAGATCCAGCCCCTGACCTTGTCGTAGCCCCACAATTTGAAGGCAATATTCGAGCTTGGAAATTAGACAACCGTTGACTTCTGTTGGATGTACTCAAACTGAACTCTGCAGAGTACCTCCCTGTGCTACTGCACTCTTGGGAAGAGCGAAAGGAGAAAGCCTCATTGACGTCCACTAAGATGATTAAGAAGGATGTAAGCCACTTTTAGAATTTTACAACAGTTCATACAAAAATCAAAATTCCATAGCCAATGAATAGTAACTATTAAGTATATAAACACATCCTGTTTCTTAATTACAAAAACAACACCCATGTTTCATAAAACAGTCACCTCAACTAAGTAACCAATCAGAACCTTCAGTCACTGCTATCCAAAATCTATCATTAAGTTGGAGACAGAACATAAATAAACCAGAAATCTGTGCATAACTACCTTTCTGTCCTGCATTCAAGAACTCAGAAAAGCAATCTGTCCCACTCTTATCATCCGTACGCATCTCAGGACTGGAAGTCGCAGATGCATTTCTGGCAACTGATAGATCTGTTAAGGGGTGGTCAAAGAAAAAGTTCGAACAGGTCAAACAGTGATGAGATGATCTAACTGGAGCAAAACGTAAAACCAGAAGTGTCCTATGTACCTGAGAGAATCTTGATAAAATTGATCATTAGTTTTACGAAGGATAAGGAAGACCCTCGGCCCGCTATATTGCCTTTCAGTCTAAGCAAATGACTCTGTAATGTTAAAAATTCAAAAATTAATCACAAAGCACTACAAACAAACAAGAATGAGTAGTCAAAAGCAATGACAGCTATCAAATAAAAACAAGAAGGGGAAAAAAACTCAAAAAAGGCTCCATAAGCATATAGTTCTGCATACCTGATTTTCCTTGCTCAAGAAAGTGGCATTCTCCATTATTTTTAAACACCTCAAAAGCAAGGGCAGACATTGTGAATTGTCATCTTTTGAATCCCTAATCGAGGATGCAGCACGTTCTGTCAAGCCCTATGGAAGCAGAACGCCCATGTTATTCCAGAAATTATGAAAAAAGAATACGAACATATTCAAGGGGAAACAATATGTAGGCAACCCTTCCTCACAAGCAATAAGGCGCACTTTCTGAAGTACCCACTAGAAACATTAAAATTTGATCTAACAATTAAATAATTCCACACATTGCAAAAAGGCTGGAAAACAATAGGGCTACGGACATATAGAAAGATTTAATTAAATGAAAGTGGATATAAAGCCTACCCCCTATAAAACAAAGGGTCCAATGGACATGACCTTTATGCGTTCAGGGTAAGACCTACCCCCTAAAAAACAGACTAAGAAACCTGGGCTCTCTCAATCGTCCAATACTTCATTCTTTTTTTCTATGTTCTGACAGCATGTCTATAATACACTGTATTGCACATTCACAACTGCAGACCCTTCCTAGATGCGGTTTGTCCATTTAAGTATAGCTCAGTTCAACAACTTTAAACTCTTTCTTTCCCCTTTATAGCTAACAAGAAACAGGAACTCAAAGTTGCAGTCTTTTTAAAGGGGGAAAAAAAAAGTTATGCGGAAGAAACATGACACTAGAGATGAGAAGTGAAGCCAACAATACAGGGAAACCCAAGTATCTCCATAAACCCCTGCATGTCTAAAACCCTAATGATCAGTTTTTTGATTTGATTAACTTATTGATAAAAATACACTTACACACTTTTCATACAGTACGCCAGCAAAATATTATTGTATGGGTTTTTTTTTTCCTTTTTGACAGACATAGTAATTACACAGACAATGCTGTAAACCAAACATACAAGCTCACACCTCCAAAGTGGGAAGAAATTTTACTGCACGTTGAAAAACTGCATCAAGTCCTCCCAGCTCTCTTAGCTTATCCTTAAAGTTGCCCCCAGCTTTTCTTACTGTGCCACTGGTATCTGGAGAGAAACAGAAAACAAAATTGAGCATTTAGAAGACACCAGAATACAAAAAGAAGAAAATCCAGAAACAATCATCCCCAGGGTCAGTAGACAGCCGAACACTAACGAGCAGGTCAGAAACAATAGTGAAGCCACTGGAGATGATTAATCCAAGAATGGCACCAAATCATACACAAGTGCGACAATATTACGCACTAAAGCTGGCGGACCCAGAACATCTCAATCATTATCAGAATACACCTCTAAGTAAACTTTTTTACTTGTGCTGGTGTAATTCCACTGTCATCCTAATCAATATTTCACTATCTTTCCCCCTTTTTCCCTTTGGGAATAAGGATATGAAGAAGAATGAAGAAAATTCAAAATTGTTCCATTCAATATCTGTATACTTTGAAAGAGATTAACTTTTGAACTCAAGTAACACATCCCCCCCCCCCCCTCCAGCAACTCCCACCCAAAAAAATAGTGTCAGAGAGTCGCAAATGGTGTAGTTAAAAATGTCAAGACAACGATGGAAAATTCAAATGTATCACCTATCACAAATCAGTGTCATGATATCCATATAAATGAAATGAAGACGCTTTCCCTTCATAAAAAAGTGACTATTACCAAAGGGCCCCCGCCACAACAGGAAAACATTGGTCAACATAAATGCAACAAGTACAACAGATCAATAACAGGTAAGAAACAAGTACAATAGATCAATAACAACAGCTAAGAAAATTGAAGTTAACAATGGGAAAAGTGTGGAGATGACTTAGTTCAATCCAAATAACCGGAAAGTTCTTATTCTCTTGTAAACAGACGGAGAGAAAGAAAGGAGGGGACCTAACAAGGCACCTGTTATGCGACGATTGCAATCAGCTCTAGTCGCTTTTTTTACAGATTTGGGAGCTTGAAGACCAACAGATGAGATCTTTCTCTTTGCAGTTATTTTCATGATAGGTCTAGCTTTCATAAACTATTCAATCTTCTAAACTTAAGGAATGCAGATATGATATGCACCTATGCCAGAGTCCACATTACCTTCAATAGACATTGTTGACAAACAAGCCTTTTCAATGGTCAATAAAGAAACCCAATCTGGATTCAACTCTGCCCTAGATGTTTCATCTGCATCCACATTGCTTGCTTTCAAGTCTTTGCAACTAACGAGAGTCTCCAAAACCTTTTGAGTTATGGCTGCAGAGCTTGAATCTGACCATTTTGCCAAACCCTGTGAAATATCTAGATTCCTTCGCACCCCAAGAAGCTTCCGGCTGATGCTTGGTGCTTTGTCAACACCAGCATTAGCAACCATTGGTTTCAACAGCTTTAGCAGAAACCTGATGGCAGAATATGACTCCAATAGGTAATTATCCTGGCCCTGAAATAACAAATTTGAAATCAAACATTTGAGAAGAGGTCATGAATAATCTAACCTACCAATTAAGGTGAAACATACACCACATGCAGTGGATGACATATAATGTCAAAATAAACTTTATGGTTGCAAAGGCTAAAAAGAAAAGAGAAATGTGCTCACTATCAATTCATTATTCAGCTACGCTCTCTATACAGTGCCAAATGCTTGACTGCTTTGAACAATTTCAATTGTATAGGGGAGAAATAGATACATGGGCATACTTGCATCAGATAAAATGTTCACAATAGCCATGGAAAACCATGAGAAACACACCACCACCAGCGAAAGGTGGAAGAAAAAAATGGATAGCTCACTTTCTTAAGCAGAATAATTTTGATGAAAAAGGTCTTGGTTTCTTCTGGCTGGGTTGAAGAATATCCAAGATCCAACATACATCAAAGGAGTCTAAACTGATGATTCTTGGAGCGAAACAGGTATTTTTGTGCTTCCAGGTCTGATACATTTCAACACCTAGTTAGCCTTCTAGACATTGAGCAGCTTGTCCAACCTCCCCCCCCCCCCCCCCCACATCATGCACGCGCACGTGCACACACACACACACACACACACACAAAAAAAAAGATTCATCCTGCTCCCAAAAGTTTATGAGATAAGAGAGGGATGAAGGGATGTTAAACGCTTCAAGGAGATTATGTTAATGCTATTGTGCTTTTCAATCCTGTCTATTTATAGCAACCTAACAGGCCATCTAGCAAGATGTGCTCTTCTTCTCTTATCTACATCAAACATGGTAACAAGGCTAGAGTCATTGGGACTAAAATTGGCAGCCATATGGAGTGATGGATTATCCCAAGCATGCACGTGCACCCACACAAGAGTTTGAGTTTGTTCTTTCTTGGGAAGGAGATATAAACAAAAAGCTAGCCAGAAGCTAGTGTCACACATGACACACATAATAGAGAATAGCTGTAGACACCCTTATTTTCAGCAAGAACATTTAGTCCAGAAACATTGGAGAAGCGTGCCTACATGAGAGCATAGAGAACATGCTTACTGTAGCAAATACTTACATCAATTGTCAGAATATAGAAGAGTGTAGCAGCAGCTAAGTTGCTGGGTGAATCATCAAGACTGAGCTCCAAAATGGCATCAATAATGGTCCTCGCCAAGCTGAAAGCAAGACAATCACAAAATAAAATGTTCACTTCAACGAAATATTGAGCAGTGTCTACGACAGAAAACCCTAGGGGAAAAGTGAAGTATTAGTGAATAATGAACACAAAATTTTAGGAACTGCAAACATGGAAGGAACTGCCAGGAGAACATCAGCAAATAATCAGTACAAATAGTCTACAATATCACTGAAACAGAGAAACCATGAAGGGGGACTTGTCGATGCAAATTGTATTCTAGTTAGATTCTAATGAATCAGACACTAAAAGTAAATTGCCTTGGCTAGCTTCTCGTACATCACATCAGGTAGTCATATTGAAACCAAAGCACTCGCATCCAGACTGAGAAATAGAGGGAGAATGCGAAAAGTGTGTGAGTAGTAATAATGTGTTATAAAGCATTGAGGGGCAACGAAAGTATACAAGACCGTTCGAGATACAGTTTACAGAGACACTAGATCATAAAAGGATTAAATGAGTCATCTCCAAAATTCCAGATAAACATGACAGCAAACAGCCACTGGACCAGAACAAAAAGCTCGTGCTCCGGGTGTATTAGATAAATTTTCGAAAGGAACTGAGTAGATAACTCCCAACAGTAACAGACACCAAAGCCCCTAGCTCCTTAACTTCCAACATACATTTAAAAGAGTTCCCTGAGGCACCTGGCTTCAATATGAACTGGATTTAAGGCCCAAAGTAAGTCTTCTATTTTCAACACATTGTCCTCCCTATCCCTAGTCAAGCAAAAGCGCTAAACTTGTGTTCTTTACCACATCACTCAGCCAATGGTCCCTTAATTTTTGGATCAAGGTTTTTCCAGATTTAAACCCTAAATTTAACTAAAATCTCAATTAAGTGATTCTAGGAAGAAGGTTGGCCAACACTCCATGTACAATGGCTATTCTCATATCCTTCTCAACGGATAATCTTTTTAGAACTGAGATGGCCCGCTTTGTGCCTCCTGCTTACGGATACCTTAACTTCACTTTTTTAAATCCAAGTTTTGTACAATAAGCCAATCACAGAATCTATCATATGAAAAAGCTGTTCTCTAGCACTTGACATTTGCTATGCCTAACAGACAATAGCCAGCAACAATACCCAATCCTCACACAGCTGCTGAGATGTGTTACATATCATGGCATGAATTGCATAAGCTATTATTACCCTAACTAGAGGTTACAACTCATACCCACAATTTATCCTGTGGAAACATAATGAACAACAAAAAGAAAAGAAAAGAAAAGTTTACCCATGGGCTGTAAGAACGCGACGTTGCTGGGAAGTGGCAGAAACATTCAACAAAGCCAACAAACTCGCCCTACGAATCCTGACAGTCTGACGCTTCCTCAAGCCATCCAAAGCAAACTCGACCTCATCCACACACTCCATCATCTCTCCATACTCCTGAGTTTCCATTAACGTTGCAGTCGCTGGAAGCCCCTTTTGCTTCTCTCGCCTCTCAATCCCATCATTCGCCTTCGACTTCGCCTTCTCCACTGGGGCCAGCAACTGCACCGAATCCGACCCATACGGATCCGAATCAAATGTCCACCGGGTCGAATCTTGAGACGAGAATGTGAAATTGCATGCTCTTTGAGGGCTTTCTTGGAATTGGAATTGATCTTGAGAGGCAGAAAACAAGGGTTCCGGGTCTTCGTTCCTGAAAGCAAAGGGGTCATCTGAGTCGTCGTTGTCGGATGAACTTCGGCCCATACCTCTGCTCCGTCGACCGTACGTTCTAACCATCATCGTTTATTTGCCAACCTCCTCCCCTCCCAACGCCCGGCAACGGCGATTTTCAAAATGAATTTGAAATTTTGAATTCGATACCTCAAGAATCAGAAAGCTCGATATGCAGGAAGCCAGGAAGAAGAGTTTGCAACCTTGTGAGCTCAACGGTAGTGAATTTCGAAGGTGAGGAGAGAGGAATCGATGAAGATCTTCTTCAGCTGAGAGGAGAGAGAAAGAAAGGTTTAGCTTTGAATTGGGGATTTCGAGTGGAGTCGTATATGTGGGTAGTAATTTGGTATTTTCCCCAGCGAAGACACGGGTGAATTTTGAAAATGGCTGCGTTTATGTTAGATTTCCTGTTTTGTCCTTGCTTCATAGGCATAATTACCACTTTGAAAGGTTGGTTTTTGTTTGGTATGGGGATAGTTTCGTAAATTGAGTGAAGAGTCGGATGTTAAATCTGTTAACGTTGGGGGGATAAGTTCAATCCTAACCGTACGATTTAGGGCCACAGTCTCCTGATTTCAGTGATTTGGGGAATTTTGATATCATACTTTGATTTTTTGCATGATGGTATTGATGAACAAAAGTAATATTACTCCCTCGGTCCCAAATTAATTGACGGAATTGGAATTTTCACACATATCAATATCTAACTATAATAACTACCAAACATCAATTATATTTGATTTTTCTCTCTCTAATAAATAGTGTAAAATAATTGAATTAGGTATTGGGAATAGGAAAGTGACAATTATTTTGGGACGGAGGGAGTAGCATTTTTCCAGATCAGCATTAAACATATGGAAATTTCTTTAATGAATTCATCTACAGCAATAATTTATTTTTTTGGTGTAGTTAATGTAAAACTTGTATGATAATTGTACTATTAGCATTTTTTTTTCCTTTGTGCAAATTATTCTTAAAATTAATTTGAATATAATCTTGTAATAGAAGTATACCCAATTCCATTAAAAAGTATATTGAAAGTCCATATTCTTGAAAAATATTTATTTTATAATAATTAATATCATAAAAAAATTAAGACTTTAGTTGGTTCATAAATTAAGAAACATACTGAACCTTTTTTTACGAAATTAACTCATTTTAAATCTTTGTTTATCTATTTATAAAACGCATATAATATAAATTAGTAATGCAATATGTCAATTCTTAAATTATCATTAAATAATTTACTTTATTTTTCTCTGTAAAACAGATCATTTTTATTAGAGAAAAAAGTTAGAGACAATGATAATTCTCTATCCTTTTTTTATTTTAGTAAAGTGCAACATAGCAATAACTTGAAGTGAATAATTTTGAGTCAACTTGAAGAGATTTTATTAGAACCTAATTATTATTAAACTTTAATAACAAAAAGGATGAACAATGCATTTAATAATTAGGTATAATTATAATAATTGTAATAAGATTATTAATTTTATTTTAAAGAATATCATTTATGAGAATAGTAAATTGTTTTGGTTCGGAGGTATATTAGGAGTGCCCAAATGTCTTAGTTTTTGCCATATAACTAGATTTATATTATATAGATTTATTTTAATATCTTACTCATGCATGTGTCAATTTTATTTTATTTTATTTTATTTTATAAAAAAGATAAGTACAAACTATCTAGGTAGCCCTTCTCTCAATGGATTTACCAAGAATATCATCACTAATAATAGAAGACAACGAAAGTGATGGACTAGAGTCCAAAAAAGAAGTTGACTGAAGAGAAAGATCATATTTAGCGAACCAGTCAGCCGCCCTATTACATTCCCTAAAATAATGGAAAATATAAACAACATTACAAAGAGATAGCAAACCTTGAATATCTTGAATCAACGTAGCAATTTCCCAAGGAGTATGGTATTCTCCCCTCAACACTTTAATGATAACCAAATTGTCTCCTTCAATTTGAAGGGAAGAAAAACCAAGATTGACAACATGAATGAAGCTATTTCGTAGGGCAATTGTTTCCGCCATAAGAATTGAAGAATTCCCTAGGGGAAAGGATGAAGTTGCCACCATATCCCAGCCGCATTCTGAATGATAAGACGACCAGCACTACGCCCCGTAACCTTTGAACCATCAAAGTTGAGCATGAAAGATCCCAGCGGCGGTTTACTCCAAGAAACTCATATTGGAGTAATTGACTTAGTCTTGGAAGAAGACATCGAAGGAGACAGAAAAGAGTTATCCAACCGATGTCGCGTCATCCACTCCGCCAAAGCCTTTTTGCCCGCAACAAGGAAACACTTGCAGGAGGAGCCTCGCGTTTAAAAACAATCGAGTTATGCGATTTCCAAATACTCCAAAGAAGAGAGGTAACACGGCCTATAACAGACGACCCAAATAATTCCTTGGTCGCAATAAAAAATCAAGCAAAGTCTCTAAAGAAGCATGAATACAACTCATGCGCAGCCAATTATGTGCCATAGCCAAAATCTAAATTTCTATAGCCATGGAGGAATTAAAGAATAGATGTTCTAAATCCTCAAGACCATTAGAACAACAAGGATAAGAATAGCATGGCAGAGGAATACATCTATAAGTTAGGCCAGATATGGAGGGGTAAAGCATCCCATAAAGACTGTCAAAGGAACAATTTTAACTTTTGTTGGATATCCAACTTCCAAATCCAATTAAACTTCCAGGGTTGAATTTGAGGTGAGAGATTGTGTGCCATCTAGGTAGCAAATTTTATAGAGAATTCTCCACTGCTAGCTAAACCCCAACAAAGGTCATCCTCCATATTATCATAAGGGATAGGAACATTAAGAATCAAATTAGTAGAAGCCGAATCTACTAAAAATTGTGACAAGGGGATAATTCCTAGTTTTATTAGGGAGAATGACATTAGAAACTTTTAAGTTTAGATCCACTAAATTATCCTCCCTTATATTATTAATTGAAAGTAAATTATTAGAATGACACCAATTATCTTTCCAGAAATTTATATTAACCCCATTACCCACCTTCCATCTAGACCTTTAGAGAAAATAGGTCTAGCTTTGGGAATAGATTTCCAAGCCTAAGAATCGATTTGTTTTGAGTTGACATCAAAAAGTGAATCCTTATGTGAATACTTGACCCTCATTTGTTCAACCCATAAACCATTTCCAAAGAGCAATTTCCAAAGGAGCTTACACATGAATGCAGTTGAATGGCTTAGTCTTTCGAATACCCAAATCGCCCAACTTCTTGGGTCTATAAATATTATCCCAAGAGATCATAAGCAACCTTTATTCGAAGTCAGATCTTTCCAAATAAATAAAAAATATGACTAATGTTATCATGGGCGGATTTAGGAGGGGGGCTAGGGGGGCCATGGCCTAGTCTATGGTTTTTATACTAAACGCCGCAAAAGAGAACATTGAAATGTTTTTAGCTCAATGACAATTGTTGCCTATTCTACACTAGCCTCTCTTGACCCTTTGTTTGATGTTCGATTCCCATTAGCAACATGTAACTTTAGTATTTGTGCAGAGCCATGCCCCTCTCTATGTGTTTTTTAATTTTCTTTTTGTTTCTATATTTTTTTTATCAAAAGTAATTATGTTTTTCTTATTCATTCGGTACTTTTATTTCTATTATGTATATGTTTCTCTATATTTTTTTAAAAATATTCGACAACAATGTTCTTTAGATTTTAATTAGTTATAGAAAAGGTTTTATATTTTCTCACATGTTTTATAAAGCAATCGAATTTAATTATAAACATTATTTTATCTATTAATAAATGAATAAATGTTCTCTTAAGAATAATTTCAATTATACGAACTAGTTTCATAATATTATATTAATAAGAGTAATTTGTTTGTTTTGTCGCCCCATTGATAAATTATTATTTCACTTTTATTTTGTAATTTTGTGGCCCACCCTAATAAATTCATCTGGCTTCGCCCCCTGAATGTTATCAATTTGACGGGTTGTTTTCTTAGGTAATTGAAAAACATTGAAGAGTATGAACGGATATTGCCTCCAAATGAGATTGAATTAAGGTAGTATGACCAACTTTGGAGACAAATTTAGTTTTTCAAGGTTGTAGTTTAACAGATGTGCGAAAGACAATCTCTGCAAAAGTTTATTTAGAAGGTCGACATGTGAACACATGATACCGAAGGTATTTGCCAAAACCTAAGATTAAAGAAATACTAAAAACCCTTAAACTAGTTGCTAATCATGAAAAGTGGCGTTATTAGAAAAAAATCATAGCATACTTATGGAAATTAACAAGCTGACCAGACCAACCACAAAACCTTTAAAGGATTGATTGAAGTTCTAGGCAAGAATTAAGATTAGTTTTACAGAAAAGAAGACTATTATCAGCAAAAAATAAGCAAGGGATACGAGGAGCCCTTGGACAAATTTTAACTCCAATTCCAATTTTATCTTTAATAGCTTCTTGGCGAATTTGTCTAGTGAGGACTTCCGTACAAAGAAGGAAAAGATAAGGGGACACAGGATCAGTGATCACCTTGTCGATGCCCCCTAGAAGGTTTAAAGAAACCACATGACTCTCCATTCAACAACACTGAATAATAATACGATATAGAAGTAATACATTCCATAATCCAATTAATCCAAGTTGCATGAAACCCAAACTGGGTAAGCACATTTCTAAGAAAGTCACATTCAATTCTATCATAAGATTTTTTCATATCTAATTTAAAAGCAACCCAACTCTTTTATCCTTTCATTTGCCAAAATTTATAAACAAATTCATGAATCAGAAGAATATTGTCATGAATAGAATGACCTAGTACAAAAGCACTCTGGACCGGGTCCATAAGTTTGTCAAGAATTTCACGCATCCTATTAACCAAAAGCTTAGAAATAATTTTATATAAGCTATTACAAAGACTAATATGACGAAAGTGACCATAATACTAGGATTTCTACTTTTGGAATTAAAGATATTAAGGTATTTACTTGTTTAAGTCAAGATTCTTCATGAGAAAACACATGTATAACAGCACACACATCATTACCAACTACCTGCCAATGATTTTGAAAAAAAAAAATATACCAAAACCATCAAGTCCAGGAGCTTTGAATTTATCTTGTTCAAAGACCATTTTTTAATCTCATCATTAGAAGAAAAAAAAACTTGAATAAGACGATCATTCTCATCAAGCTGAGTAATATTAGTAAGAAATTCAGGAAAAGACCTCTTAGAATTTATAGAAGATATAAATCTGATGCCGAAAATGTTGAATAAGCGTAGATATGATTATTTCAGGGTGATCATGCAACATCATCTTTAATTCTCGTAATAGTAGTCCTAGCTTTACGGGCACGCATATTCATTGAAAAAAAGGCGAATTCTAGACACCATCAGTTAACCAGCTTTTCCTAGCGAAAGTAGCCCAATATTTCTAATTATACAAATGCATCTGCTCTCTTTGCCTTAGCAATCAGGTGAACCAATTATTAAGGCGGAAGCTAGTTGGGTTAGCTAGCAGTTTTTGTTAAACATATTGAAGTCTATCTTTATTTCTCTGAAGTTTAGAAGAAAATTTTCCAAAAGTAGTCTTATTCCATAATTTCAACCTACGTTTTATGCATGGAGTTTAGAAATCTATAACCTTTAAAAAGCCTAAATAAATTACTGTAGCAATCTACAGTGTGCCTGGGGTCAATTGTTATTTTGTAAATATCACAGGGGCTTCTTCGTCATTAATGGTTTGTAAATACATGACTTCAGCAACCATTCTTCTTCAGTCGGTGCATTGACTGTAACCCATTACCTTTTCCTGTACTTCTTTCTTCGCCTCTTTCTCACTCCATTTCCATTCATCATCTTCTCTCCAAGTCTGTAAATATCCCAAACCCTCATCCCAAACTCACTGCTTCTCTAACAATCATAGAACAATTGCGGAAGAATGCAGACATTTTACAACAAACTCAGGAAATTTTCAGGTTCAGATCTATCTCTCTCTCTAAAATTTGAGTTTTTGGAAAAGTTATTCTTCATGGATTGTTCATTGACGATCAAAGTAGGAGATGTGGATTAAACTAGGTGCTGAATTAAATTGATGGTTATGGTTGCTATTTTCTCTCACTGCCATTTTTATTTTGGTGCTTTGGGCACATACTGTAACCACCGACTGCCATTTTTCTCCATTTTAATTATTTTTTATTGGTAATGACAATAAAATCTGGGTGAATTATGGGGAAAGGTTTAGATTTTGATTTGTTGTATTGATATGGATTTCAAATTCAAGGGGAAAGATGATCTGTAAAACCCATTTAATTGTGTTTGTGAATTTGTCACTTTTTTTTGAGAAGGTTTGAGGTTGTTGTATGATGATGATGAAATCTTTGTGCTATCTTGTCCTAAAATTGAATGTGAAGAGGAATTTGTGGCACATTCAGCAAATGTGAATTGTCTTCGAATTGGAAAGAAGGCATGTCGGTTGCTCCTTACTGGTGGGGATGACCACAAAGTGAACTTGTGGGCAATTAGCAAACCTACTTCTTTGATGGTCATTATCAGATAGTTTTCTTGCCTTCTTCGTCGCCATCGTCGCCGTGTCCCTACTTGTCTATCACCATGCTTGACACTCTTCTTCTACTCTTCCCTACGTACACTGGCGGGGCCTTGTCAACACCAATGTCGATTTCCAGGAGATCATCACTGTAATATTCCGTCTCTTAATCATTGTTCTGTAGCGGTTTTTTCTTGATAATTTCTTCTCATTTGTGGTTGATTTCGCCAATTTGAAGTGTTTGAGCAATGTAGGAGAATTCTAGGGTTTCGGAAAATGGAACTCTGCGGCAGTTTTCCAACCCCGTGCTTGCTTACATTACACTTGGGTATGTGCTCCTTCAGTTCCATATTAGTTGTCATAATTTTGAGTTTCGCGGTCTCAAATGTCATTGATTTGATAATTTCTTTCATATTATGTTATTAACAATTGCAATATTATACTTTTATGATAGTATTTTTTGTTACGAATCTAATGATGGTAATTTTATATATCAACTCTTTGTATATATTGAGAAATTTGTGGTCAAAATTTCTTAATTTTCACTATACGATTTCAGAAGACGACAATTAATATGGAACGGATGGAGTAACAAGTAGTCCACATTTGGTTTTCTCATTTGTTTTTGAGTGCAATGTATTTTTCGTTACGAATCTAATGATGATAATTTTATATATCAACTCATTGTATATATTGAGAAATTTGTGGTCAAAATTTCTTAATTTTCACTGTACGATTTCGAAAGACGACAATTAATATGGAACGGATGGAGTAACAAGTAGTCCACATTTGATTTTCTCATTTGTTTTTGAGTGCAATGTAGTTTCTCCTTCTGTTATGCATATATGTATTATGGATCAAGTAATTTGCAGTTGTTTCTTTTGGGTGCATTTTCTATACAATATGGTAGTCCATGTAATCAATAGTCAATGGTAGCTTACAGTACCTTGCATTCTATCAAGTATAGAATTGTTCATTTTAAGTAGGGATTACCTTGTAGAGAGTACGAAATGCACTAATAAAATTGCATCCTATCATTGATTTGATGTATTTATAATAGTTGCCGAAATGTTGAATTGAAGGTTGAGGTGAACTTGAGTGAGGATTGTTGGGATCCATCCTTTTGTATTAGTATATTTCTGCTTGAGAAATTGGTGTTATTAGAGGCTCGGTCTGTTGGCAGTGTGTTGAAATTGTGGTGATGATGGATCCATGGGTAGGTCTTGGTGGCGAGGACTGCATGTGGGCTTTCGTGGCTTTGCCAGAAGTAGGGATCGATTGGTGATGATCAGTATGGTAGAGCTAGGGGATGTTTTGGATTTTGTTGGTTTCCTGGTGAACTTGGTCTATTAATGTGTTACACGATGCTTAGAAAAGTAGAGGGTCGTATATTATCTTTAGGAAGCCTGTGCATTAATAGAAAGGTCTTGTTATGTGTTACATGGAGGTTAGTTAATTTTCCTTGTTTTCCGTCATAGCTATGAAGCATAGGTGGAGAGCATCAATGGAGGTTCTGCCTGGACATGTGGTACCTTCCCCCTGTTTAGTAAAATAGGTTGGGGTTCAAATCCTACCCAAAAAATGTTGCTCCTTTTCCTTGTTGTATTGTTAGTTTCTTACCTCCTTGCCATAGGCACCTCACCTTCCTAAGTCTATGAGGTGGCCTAGACTAACTTAGCCACCCCCTACCCCCCCCCCCCCCCCAAAAAAAAAAGGGTGTAACAATCTGTCTGCACTTTCAATGTGGTTTAGAATTGGGTAAGAGATTGTCTTTCCCTTGAACAAGCACCGTTGTCATTGATGATTTATTTCTGCTTCGTTCTTGTTGTTGGGAACTCAATAGGATAGCAAGGTCTATAGCTCTAAGTCTTGGTTCTATTCTTTGATTGATGAACTGCTGTCTGCCTATTTTCTATCATTTTGGACCTATGTTACTTGGACTCGGGTACCCACACAATATATGTGCAAAATGTAAGACTCAAACAATTTTCTGGAAAATTTGCACCTTCTTGTTGTAATTTGAAGTGTTTAAGTGTCATACCATTGTCAAAGTATCGAGGGTTTATACTCTTGTACGGTAGGGGTAAAATAAAGATTTAGAATAACATAGATGCATACAATGATCAGATGTTGAAATATTGAACTTAAGTGTTGAGCATTTTGTTATTTAGCGTTTTTCAGTTCGGCTTTGGTTGCTTTTTGGTGAGAAGAATGTTTGAAATGCTGCTTTACTACATGAATGCTATTTCCCATTTTATTCAAGGATAAAAATTCAAAAAACAATATTTCTTTTTCTCTATCTGGTTGTGCTCAGTGGTACATGAAAAAAAAAATCTTTTGGAAGCCACAACATGGTGTAGGAGTCAAAAACTGGAAACTCAATCAAACTTGTAGAGTAAATAATCCTCAGTTTATGTTCCATTAGGTTTTTTACAGAACACAATTTTTTTTTTCTTTATTTATCCCCCCCCCCCCACATTGTGATTCATTTGGTGACATGTTCCTTTATTCCCTGGTATTTCTGATATTATGAAATTGAACAAATGATGTAGGAATTCAACTGGATATGATTTAGCAAAAAGGTTCAACTCCAAGTTTACCCATTTATCACCTGTTTGGTACAATCTCATGAGGTATGCCTGTTTTTTTTTTTTTTTTTTTTTTTTAAGATAAAGTGATTCTAATCATTTCCCAATAGTATTAAATAAAAGAAAGAACCATTTAAAGGCTTGGTTGTGGAAGAGTCTATTGACTTTATTCTAAGGCATAATCTGTTGGACGACTAATATTGCAGTATCTCTATTACTGTTAATTTCACCCCCTGATGTTCATTCTTTTTCTTGTGCATGTTGGCAGTTAAGGCTCAAAATTAGTTCTAAAGGGTAGACATGATGCCGATAGAGGATGGATGTTGGAGCTGAAACAGAAAGGAAACGCTTTGAGTTAGATTTTATTTAGGAGTTGAGCACTTGAGTTGTACCAAGAAGCTCTCTATGTTCTGAGTGATGAATGGGCAGGTTTTTTTTCCCCCTGGGAATTCCATCCCAGTTTCTTTATTGGTTTTTGAGTCAATTCTCGCTGGCTAATATTTAATCACTATAAGCAGGTGAAGTATTGGTCTCTTTGTATGTCCTCGTTATGGTAGGGTTTGGGTTTGATTTCTCAAGAGGGTTGATTAATCTTGAATTTGGGCAATTTATTATTTGTTTGTGAATATTTGAATTCTCCAGATTCCACTGATGTTGGCTGCAATGCGAGGGAATATCACACATTTGGAGAAGCTCCTTAATGAAGGTGCAAATGTAAGTCATTTTCCAACTTTCACTATATCATTGTCACCTCCACTGAGGTCCAGTACTCTGCTAGGGAACATTGTCCGCATGAGTGATTAAGTTAAATTTAAGTTTTGAGTTAGATTTAGTTGTACATGTGATCTAAAGATTTAAAGGAGTAGGAGTTGAAAGTTCCATGAAGGAATTTCGATGGCGGATTCCTATTGTCGGATTTGGCTGGATCTACTCCAAAATTTAAAGATCAAACTGCATATTTGGGGGGTTTGGATTGTTTCGATTCAAAACATAATTACAACTGTTGTGAATTGACAAAATTGACGCCCCACATATGTGGATCATGGACACAGTTTGCAACACTGTAACTGACTAATTTTTTAATTCAAACTCAAATTCATGATCATTGGATCAAAACTTCTGACAAGTCATTGATGTTACAAGGGTGAGTATACTTTCAAGCTATTCTTTTATGACTTTCTGAAGAATTATAAGAATTCTTAAAATTTTTTGTAGGAAAATTAAAATGATTTAACTGTAATTTGCCTTAATTTATACATCTGCATTTATTTTATTGGTTCAAAATATCAGGTTGTATTGTATATGCTGAATGTATGTGAAGCATTATAGTAAGTTACAAATGTCTACGTTGGTCAGCCATAATTGAAAGAATTTTGAATGTATTTTTGGCACAAGAAGTTGTGAAATTGTCTTGTCCCAACTACAACTTCCATCTTTTCCGTTCGTCGATGTCGTTGATGGTTTAATAGTGATCATGTAATGGTTTGTTATCTAATGTTGATATAGTTTTCTTGATAACATCGTTGTTGGATATTTAAAACCTTTCATTGATTCCATGATATGAGGGCATTTAGCTTTTTGTGGGTGTGATATACTAACGTGGCATTTAACCATGTATAGGTGAGATAAAAAAAGTAATTTGTGGTGATAGACAGTCACAAGAGGAGTTGATGCGCCATATACAGCTCACATATACAATTTGAATGGCCTAAAAGCGCAGTACATTACTTGCATAGAGCAGGAAGAACAGGTAGGAAACCATTCTCAAATGACAATCAGGGAAGATGCATAAGAAAAAGGCTGAAAGACATATGAAGAAGGAAGAATGAATTATCAACTATGGAGTCAAGAAAGTGAATTAAAACAGAAGGACAAAGCAGCAGTAGAGCCACAAAACAAAACAAAAAATGGCCCATTGGTCAATTGACCATATTGCCCGACTGTTTCTTTGGAATTTCAATTGATAGATTAGGTATGTTTCTTTTGTTGATATTACTAGACAGGTCAGGCTAATTATGGTTAACGATTTTTGTGATTAACATCTTGACCATTTTAGGGTATATTGTGTTTATGAAGTCTGCAAGTCCACTGCGCGCGTCGTGCGCAACATTTATGCTAGTGATTTAAAACATTGGAAGCCCCTTTGTATGTAGCCCAAATTGTTTTTACAATAGAGTGAACATGAGCATGAGAGGCCCAAGCATTTTGATATCGGAATAAACTCCCTTTGAAATTAGAAGAAGTAGGTTGTATGTCTAGTAGGATATACGAATGGTTTGAACATGTAAAAGGCCCAAAAGAAATTATGTAATTTAGAAATAAAGCATCTCAGGAAGGGGAGATAATAAATCGATCAAGCTTTTAATAAATTCGATTTACATTAATAGATTTTTTTCCAAGTGAAATTCCTATCAGTCATATTTACATCGAAGCAACCAGATTGAGAAAGAAAATTAGAGTATTATGGATATATTAACGTGGAACGGAGTCTCACCAATTTTATCCGAGGATTATAAAGTTCATTAAAATCTCCTACTAAACACCAACGGTTAGCTATTGTTGACAAATAGGATTACACATTCCAAAAGAGATTTTTATCCTGTTCATGTGGAGGACCATAGCAGGTCGTCATTATAAACCTTTTATTCAAAGACTTATCCAGAATAACACAATGAAAAAATCGAGGATTCTTGATTAAGATGTCAAGATCCACAACATTTGAATTTCAAAGGCACCACAACTCACCAGAATGATTAATTGGTGAGATAAATTGAAAACAATCAAAACCAAGCTTTCTAATAATACGATTGGCATTATCATCATTAACCATAGTTTCCTCAAGAAACATAATAGTAGGTTTTATACAGCAGTTTATATACAATATTTCATCTAAAACGGTGCGTTTTCTAGCACCTTAGACATTCTAGAATAGGATCTTCATAGTACAAATGTAAGATATAATAACTTTCACAGTAGAAACAAAAATGGGTTCTTCACCCAAAACCAAAGTCGACCCAATGCAATTATAGTCACCAAATCACATAAGAATTGGACATTTTTGTAATTACAACCAAATTCTTTACAACTCATCATAAGCCATTTGAAAACCAAGGACAAACGAGAGACTAAAGGAGAAAAGGTCGAAATCCACCAAAAAAAGAAGATGAGTGAGAAAGAGAAACCAAAATGGACAAAAAAGAGAAAAGCCAGAAAGACACAAAGAAGATCTCAGGAGCCACAAGTAGTATATGCAAATTGGCCACAAACCAAACCGGCTCATCATATATCCATAAAAAACTAACGATACAAGGTGGGGGTAAAAACCAAATAACGTCCAAGCTTATGAGAGTGTCAAGGACTAAGCAATCCCAACAACTGTCCTACGTGTGCCACCATCTGATCAAGCCAACCCACCTTAACACCAGGCAACAAATATGTTGAAGTCAGAAGGAACCACCCATGATTTCCAACTAGCCACCAAGTATAAGACAAAATATGGAAGTGAAAAGGCAGAAAGAAATGAGCCCAACGACAAACATCCTTCACCAAAAAAAATCATCAAACCTACACCTAAAACACAAACCCAGAAAAGAGAGAGGGTAGAAGGAAAGAAACTGAAAAAAGATAACCTACACATCCCAGGAAGACAAATACAGCACGAAACCAGAGAAAGAAAAAATTGTTGACAGAAAACGCCAAAGAGGCAGCACCCAACCTTCAGCACAGTAAAACACAAGTACTTCCCGAAACACCCAACCCCCGAAAAGAACAAAGAGAATAAACAACCAACACAACCTCAAACTAGGCTGGAGAAACCACAAGGAAACAACAACCAGAAACTATAAACAAGGCAAAAAAACCAACCACAAAAGTTGAACGACACCAAAATAGCAAACAAAAAGAAAGCAAAAGTGTGGACATTCTTCCTCGTCGTTCGGGCTTCCGAACGTCCACGTTAGGATTTTGGGGTGCGATTCGGTGATTTGTGCTGAGGTTTAACCTTTGAAAACTCTTTAAGGAAGTCAACCTTACATTTCATGAATAATATTTTGTAAAATCACTTTCCCTTTACTTATGCATTTTATGAGTCATTGAATTAAACCTTTAAGAGTGAACATCCACTTGTTCCAATTTCTTCTAAATTTAACCCAATTTGCTCATTTAAATGTTAGGCTCGGAAGAGAGTGATTTATGCAAATATTATTTAGGAATATAAGAAAGAATAGCCTAAAATTGCATCGATACATTGTAAAACCATATTAACCATAGATTATGCAATCTCCGGTGTGTTTTGGTTTGAAATGGGAGTCGCCACCCGACTTTTTAAGGGAAAAGCCAAGACAAAACCAAAAGAAAAGAAAGAAAGACTCTGCCTGCGAAACCCAAGAATGGATTCGGGGGTAATGCTACGAACTCGAAAAATAAACTTTAAGAGTTCGCCTCTCACAAAGGAAAGACTCTACTAAAAGTTTAAAATGCACTTTTGATAAAGTTTGGAAGGGAAATGAATGAATACTTTATAAAATTAATTCATTGAATCATGCAACAAGAATGGAATATATAAGATAAAAAAGTACAAATATACACTTATTTACAAGAAAAGAAGAATACTTAAGAGCTTACATTTCTACTTTGTGGAAAAAAGACCTTGCCTAGCCTTTGAATGCTTGATAATCTTCCTTGATGCCTTTAGAAACCTCCTCTCCAAGTGCCAAGATAATGATAGAAAAAGGTGGTGAAAATATGATAAGAAAAGGGGTGATAAACGGGGAATAATAAGGCTCTTTTTGTAGTTTTTAGAATGTGTTTAAGCTAGGGTTTTTTGTGGAGTTTTGGATGGATAGAATAGGATATGTGTTTAGGATTTTTTGTGATCGAAGAATGAGGAAGATAATGGTGATAAGAAAGATGATAGAATAGGATGAAAGTATAAGAAGTGGAGATTAGAGAGATGGATGATAAGAGAATTGAGAGTGAATTGGTGAGTGAATGAGAATGAGATGAAGTGAGAATTGAGTAAAGAGGGAGAAAGGATGATTTGATGAGTGAGTTTAGCTTCAAGAGAGGAGGTATTTATAGTAGAATGAGAGAGTAGAGATACATATGCATGCATGCACACACATAGTAATCTCCGACTAGGCACAACACTAAGGTAGTAGGGGGTGAACTTGGAGTAGACGGCAGCACGTGGTCAATTGACCACGTGTGGTTGGTGTGTGTAGGCCGGTCGGCCACTATGCCATGGGGGAGGCACCAGCTTCGTCCATGCATGCATGGACGGTGGAGTGTGAAGTCAACCAACCTAGGGAATAGGAGGTTCACACTGGACGGAGATGGCATGTGCTATTTAGCTTTTGAGAGTTGTTTTGAGTGTTTTTGTGAGGATTCGATCTCGGGACCTCTGGCACTTGCTCTTATAGCTTGCATGGCTTGGCTTCCCTTATTTTCTAATTCCTTATTTCCTAACTTAAAATACATAAAAAAATTACATTAAAAGTGTATAAAATCTATGCTAAAATCCGATGTCTGAACCAGCTTGTCGGCCGACTTTTTCTTCTTTATTTCTGCTTCGTTTATATAGATATGCTATATATTTATTTGCCAAAATCCGGTGTCTACAGATATCCCCCACTTTGATTGAGTCCGAGGATAGGATGAAAATCAAAGTAGACTTGATTTGATGGACACCGGTTGGGATATGACTTTGGAATGCAAAGCCTAGAGATATGACTTTGGAGTGCAAAGCCTGTGGTGATGCTTGGAAGCTGAGTCCTGCATCACGGTTGTGGGCGGCATGCGCCTTTGTCGGGGATGATTTCGAGCAAGTATGATGCTCTACTTGACCGTTGATGAGTTTTGCGTATCGTGTGCTGCTCTCAGGCGAGAATGACGCCTTACTTGAAGTGATCTCAAGCGTCTGATGACGTCCTACTCGAAATGATCTCAGGCACTGAAACATCCTACTTAAAGGTGTGGGATGACACCTGGAAGCTAAGTCATGTGTCTCGGTTGGCGAAGTTGCATCGATAGGTGATCTCAGGCGAGAATGACGCCTTACTTGTTGGAGAGATTTCATCGGACGCGATGCCGATGGCTCTTGGGGTTTGATGTTGATTTTCTAGTCTTTCCCAGTGTTGTATCCAATCTTTCTCGATGTCAATGTTGATGATTATTGGCATGTTCAATGCCGAGGGACTTCACCGATCGCGATGTCGATGGCCCTGGGGGTTGAGACTTCACCCTGCCGGTGGCTCAGGATTGGGACTGCATCGAAACTCTACCGATGGCCCTGGTTGTTGAGACTTCACCGAAACTATGCCGGTGGCTCTGATGCTGACGGGGAATTATGCCGATTGGTGACCCTGTTTTTGGTCTTTTTGATGATGATGATGATGATAGTGGTGACAAACTGGACGCGAGGCCAGATGCCGAGACTAACCAGACGCGAGGCTGGAAGCCGTTAACGATGATGATGATGATGGTGATGATGATGATGATGATGACAAACTGGACGTGAGGCCAGATGCCAGACTAACCAGACGCAACGCTGGAGGCCAAAGGGACTACACCGAAATTCTACGGATGGCCCTGATATTGAGATTTCACCGTTCTCAATGTCGGTGGCTCTCTTGCCGATGGGGACTTACGCCGATTTGCTACCCTGTTTTTGGATTTTCTGATGATGATAATGGCATTTTTGATGCCGATGAGACTTCACTGGACGCGATGCTAGTGAGATTTCATCGAACTCGACGTCGACGACTCTTATTGCTGAGACTGCACCGAACTCTGCCGGTGGCTTATGATTTTGGTTTTCAGTGGTTATTCAATGCATGGAGACTTCATCGGACGTGATGCCAATGACTCTTATTTTCCTCAAATTATGTCAGTATGATCATTGAGAAAATGCTTTGACGCTCCAGTCTTGAGAAGACCACTCCTCCTTATTGGGCACACTTAGTCGTGCTCCTCCTTGAAAATGTGCAAGTTTGAGCCCTTCGAAACAAGCATGGAGGAAAGGCAACGACTCCTTCTTTCCCTAGGCTGGTCGGACACTAGAGAAAAGAGAGGAATCTCTGCATTCACTCGAGCCCTTGGAAATAAGCATGGAGAAAAGACAAATGCTCCTTCTTTCGCTAGGCCGGCTGGACACTAGAGAGAAGATAGGAATCTTTGCATTCACTCCGGCTTTTGCAGGCCATGAAAGAGACAAATCTTATCACATTTATTGTAAAGTTGATCAGGCTTGAGCTTGGGCAAATGAAGGCCTGACATGTGGCTGTGTGAACCGAGCTCTCGTGCTTATCAATTCGAGCTTCTTCTTGTTCTTGGCCTTCTTCTTGTTTCGTGGACTTTCTTCTTTTTTGTATTCTTGGCTTTTATTGAGAAGTGATGGCTTCTTCCGCTCTTATTCCTCGGTATGCTTTATTTCTTCTACAAGATTATTTTTATAGCATGTTGTTGAAACGACTTGCATGCTACTGCTTGTTTTAACACTTTAAGTTGAATTTAAAGTAGGTGATACTTCAAATTTTGCTTTAAGCGCATAGACGCCAACATCTTCTTTGCTCATGGTTGAATGAGTTTGGAATTCCACTGGGGGAACATGGATTCTTGAATTTCGCCCGGTCGCCGATTCATATCAGTCGTGTGAAGAATTTGTCCTTCGTGTTGGACAGGTGCCATTCGTGATTGGCTGAAGAGGATGTTGTCCTTCGGTCGGACAATTGTCATTCATGTCTGGCTGAAAAAGATTTTGTCCTTCGTGTTGGACAATCGCCATTCGTGTCTGGCGGATGATGAAGATTCTGTCCTTCGTGTCGGACAGTCGTCATTCGTGTCTGGCTGAGGAAGATTTTGTCCTTCGTGTCGGACAATCGATTTATGACTTGATTGGATGCTAGCTTGACTTGTTAGAGTTGGATTAGAGGTTGCTCCAATCTTGCTCTTAGTGATAAGAAATCATGTTGACCGGTCTGGATGAAATGGCCTACGGGCTTAACCAGCCCCTAGTGTTGCGTTCTGGAGCAGTGATGTGGCACTTCTTTGCCTTTTTTTTTTTTATATGCAGGTATGTATGCAACTAGTCTACTAGACTCTTACACAAACAATGCATTTTTTTTAACACAAGTATTTATGCACTTATGCATGACTATGGACTTTATGCATGACAAACTGACTCTATGCATGATAAATTTAACTCAATGTGACTCTGACACAACTGATGGATGCAATGCAAATATATTATGCTTAGACACAACACACACATGACGCTTTATGATTCTAAACATGCAATTCTATATGCAGGTAACCCCCCGACTCTTTATTTAGACAATGACTTTCTAGGAAAATGCTTTCCTAAGACAATATTTTTCTAGGACAATGATCTTCTAAGACAATGACTCTTTTTTTTTTTTTTAAGGCAATGCTTTCCTAAGAGAATGACTTCCTAAGGATCAAGGCCACTTGTGGGGAATTTCAGGAAAATTCAGGATGAGGAACATTTCAGTCTAAGGGACGAGGAGTAATGGCAGAGGTGCTAGGCCTGAAGGACGTGCTTCTTGGATGTTCACGTAGATGACCTCTATTGCTCGCAGATCTATGCTGACGTACGACAAGCCCCCGGTTTGGCGTAGACCCTTGATGATAATGTTCTGCTCCAGGAGGACATATTAGGGGTTTGCAAGCCCCCAGGTTAATGTAGACTCTAGATGACTTTGTCCTGATTTGGAGAGTACCTTAGAGATTTGCAAGCCCCCAGTTTCGTGAAGACTGATGATATGATGCACGGAGACCATGGAATAGAAGGAGGCATTGCTTCCTGTGTTGTAGTGATGAAAGTCGGTATGTCCTTAGTCATGAGTCTCGATCTCTCCTTTTGCGTAACTTGCCCAAAAGGTTTTCAAGTTAGCCTCTCTTCTTTCTTTTTTTTTCTTTTTTCTTTTCTTTTTTTCTCCTTTTTTCTTTCTTTTTTTTTCTCTTTTTTTCTTTTTTCTTTTTCTTTTTTTCTTTCGAGACCACTATTAGGACACTAATGAGAATGAAGACCCAGGACCTTGTAGAATAGGGAGTAGGTGTCCCTCTTAGAAGTTATCTCCGCAAAATGTCTTGAACGATGGTCACAAAGGTAGCGCGAGCCCCCCAGTTTAGAGTAGCTTATCTCCGAGTCTGTTCATGATTGCATATGTCACCAGTTAGCCACTGATCTGATGTGGATGGCTTTTGCTCTTGTTGAGAAGTTAGCCGCACTCAGGTATGATGAGAGTGGGCATTAAGAACAGAACCTCATACTTGCAATAATGACTGAGTTGAAAAGTTCTCAACGGGTAAGGTGAGATGAAAAGGCTAAAAAGGTTGATTAGAAAGTGTTAGGTGAAAGAGATTATGGGAGAGGTATTATTAATGAATGAGATGTGGATCCACTTGAGAATGAACGTGCCTTAAAAAGGAAGGAGAGATGGTCAAATGGGATAAACATCATCTCTTGGGAAAAGGTTGGAATATGGGGATAAAGAGACACTTAAGCATGATGGTGTCTTGAAAGGGTGAAGAGATGGTCAAATGGGGTAGACATCATTTCTTGGGAAAAGGATTGGAACATGGGGATAGAATGATGTCCAAGTCTGACGAAAGAAAAGAAAAAAGTGATAGAATCCAGGGTTTCCTCTCATTTTGCCTAGCCCGCCCTAGTGGGTTTTCGGACTAGCATTTTATTCTCTCTTTTTTATTCTCTCAAGGACCAGTTTATTCAACGATGACACTCTCTAAAGTGAAAAGGTATTGGGTCGGGCCTCGAAGAGGTTTTCTTACGTATCCATCGTGGAATCAGGCCAGTCGTAGTTCTTTAAGCGCAACTTTGAAAGGTTAGTGCCTCGAGGAAGGCTTAATGGTTCGGAAAGATGGTTATGAAGGCTTGTAGGTTATGGATGGTTGTGAAGGCGTATGAAGGTTATTGAGGATGATATGCATAATGAGGTGTATGGATGATGAGGTGAAGGTTTGAGATCAATGGGATTATTCTGGTGTGCATGACTCTTATTTCTGCCTTCTAATTCTTATACTTCCCTCTCTTTTTTTTGCCTTTCTTTTGCTATCCCTCTCAACCTTTTTTTGTTTCTCCTTTTTTTCACTTTTTCCTTTGTTTTCTTTTTTTGAACTCCTTTCTTTCGAGCCTCCTTTTTTCAAACTCCTTCACGGGTTGCCTCCTGCTCTCCATTGGTCATAACACACCTTTTGGATCGGGTTAATGAATAAAAGGGTTTTGAAAAGGTTGAGGTTTGATGGAAAAGGCTGGAAATGTAAATGATAGGTAGTAAGTGGTAGGTCGAGATTAGACGAAAAGACGAGGGTAATGTGGTTGGTGAAATGAAGGCTGGGCGGAAGACCCCTGTCCTCGACACATTTGGTTAAGCTGCGAGATTTCTAATGAGGAACAATCACTTAAGAGAGATTATTGGACTTGGTCTTTCTTGATAACACTATCTCCTTTTGTTCAGCCTACTGGATGGGAATGCAGGCTGACTTCTCTCATCAATTTTATTCTCACCTTTTGCCCGATTTGCCTTAATGAGGTTTTCAAACCGGCCACTCTATAGTTTTTCACTCTTTTTTTAAAATTTTATTTTTTTAAATCTCTCTCTTTATCTCTCTAACTCTAGATTTAAGAAAATAAAGGACGGGAACGAAGTGTAAGAAAAACTGGAAGGATAAGAGAAGGTGAGTTTGCCAGACTTGGTTTGTAAGGATGGTGAATGGACGAAAGAACTTTTCAACTCAAATAAGAAGCACAAGCACAAAATTCTATTTGAACAAATAGCAACAAGAGCAATTGAATTCAAGGAATGAATTAAGAACTGACTTTCAACTTCTAACAGACTCCAGAAGTGAATGCTGGACAACCAAGAATGTAGCTAACTCTAAAGCTCCCTTGATGATGTGCTCTCCCTGTCTCCGTGTGGGGAATCCATGCTCTATCTGGCCCTTTGTGCTGCTTTTGGTAGAAGCAGTTTGTAACAACCCGCCTCAAATCAGTATTAATTAACTCGCTAATTAATTTTAATTAGTTAAATTTCGTTATTAAATTTTCATTTTACTGTTTATTTAACGGTGACAGGTCTCGAGCAAGGAGATGGCTATATGGGTCGACCGTATCGGTTTTAGAATCATAGATTTTATTTACCGAGCTTCTTTTTGAACTTTCTAACTCCCCTAAAATATTTAATTGAGTTTGTTAGTTCGTTATAATGTTATAGCCGAAAGAATTCTAATCGGTATTCTTGTCAATTTATATTTTACCACTTAACCTTTACAAATTTATTTACCTTACCATTATTTTAGTAACTTCCTTTATCATTTAACTTTCTAATATTTCATTATTATTATTATTATTATTATTATTATTATTACTATTATTTTTATAAGTGTTTAAATAAGTGGAGTGAGTATTAGTTTATATATGTGGGTTAGAGGGGGACTTTATTAGTTTTAATCCCCAAATTCATCCAACTCTCAAACTCCCTCAACTCTTCCTCTTCCACAACCATTCTCACGCCAGACCACAGCCACCTCTGCCTAGCTACTGCCGCCACCCCCCAGCCACCGCCGGAGCATTTTCCGGCCATTTTCCGGCCACCATGCCACACATCCATCATCATCTTCTCTCATTCCTTCCTCTTTATCAAAAGTAAAGTATTTCCTCTTCTCTCCTCTTGATTTCTTCATGAGAATCATGGTATACTTTAATTATTTGAGGTTTTTATGCCATTTTCAGAAGTGGAATTCAAGGTTCTAGTGTTTAACAAGGGAAGTGTAAAGAACTCAAACTTCAAAGGAAGGAATTGGGTAAGTAAGTTCAAGTTCTTGTGGTCTTAGTGCTTTTCTAGTGAATTCATTGCAAATAATGGCCATGCATGTGAATTTTATGGACATAGATGAGTAAATTCTGGGTATTTAATTCTGGAAAATAAGGGCTTATGCTTAAGATGTATTTTCGGGATGGAATTAGGGTGAGATTACTTCATATAAATTGCATGCAAGGCTAAATTAGGATCATGTGTGAATCTGGATGCAATCTGGAAATTCCAGAAGATGTAAAGTGTGAGTTCGACTCAATTTATGGCATGAGTGTGTAGCCTAAGATGTTAGCTAACCCCCGGCTTTTGAATTTCGGGATTTCGATGTGTATATTGAGAGTTATGGCCAATTTTTTAAAACCGTGCAAATTAATACGTTTTCTGTTGTCAGTTTAAAGATGGCTGATTTTTGAATTTTTAGAGATTTCTTTTGATTAAGAGTTGAACATAAAAGTTTTAGAGGACATCCTGAGCTTTCTGGAAAGGTATAATATGCGTCCATACGATATCGGGAGAGAGAGATATGAGGTTTTCATTGAAGGGATGAAATCTGGGTTCTGCCCAGAACTTTAATCATGTGTTCTAACTTAATGGCTATAATTCGACCTTTTAGGATGCTCTAACAAATTTGTGGTCAACATAAGACTTGAAGGACATTCTGTAAGCTTTCCGAATTGGGGTTTTGGGCCTTCACTGGATATCGGGAGAGTGAGATATGAGGTCGTGTTTTGGAGGCTATAATCTGAAATATGTTTCCCTATTTTACTACTTCTAGTTTGACATCTTAAAGTGATTAATCCAACTTGTGGCTTGCTTTTGGAGTTAGGATGAGCAAGGATAACTTCTAGGCTGGAAGTTCTAAATTAGATAACCACAAGAGTTCGTTTCGAAACCTTCGGAGTCTTAAAACTCATTTTATGACTTTTTATTCGTTTGTCGGCAATTTTACATGATCTTAGGGAACTTTAGTACTTTTATAATATTAGTTTCCAAACTTTTGGATTTCCTTTGCAAGTAAACTGATTATCTATCTTACCTATTAATCTTTACAAGTTTTCCATTGTTTTAATTGGGCCTTTATTCGAGTTTCATAACGAAAGTTCCAACCCGCATCAATTGTTTTTTGGGATAGAAATTCTGCTTCTGTCCGGGTCACTTTCCGAGCCCTTCCTTTCACTTTTAGATCTTGGCCGAATCAGCAAAGTTGTAGAGCATGTTTTTCCCTTTCCGAAAAGTACTCGCCCATCGAAGTCCGAGTTTTCTAGCTCAAGTTATGGCAAAAATACGAATCGGTGAAAAACTGAAAATTTCTTTTATTAATTTCAACTCTAGTTCTTTTCTCAAGGGTTGCTAACTCCCTAAAATCTCCTAAAATCCTAATGATTATTCTCTTTATTCTAGTTCCAAATTCTCAAACTACCCGAGCCATCCCGAGCCCGAGACACACACCGAATTTCACTTCGTTTCAAGGTACGCAAATTGTCCAATCTTTTATTTATCCATCAACGTCTATTATTTATGTTTCAAGTCATGTTCTAATAATTTTTATTTCATGTTTAAGTGGTCCCGCCTCTTTTATTTTAGCTAGTCTTGAGAATACTAGCATTACTTTTTAGATGCTTTTGATCAGAGTGTCATAGACCTGGCCAGTGTCGACTGCTTAGCAGTCACCCAATCCAAACTCCAGATCGGTTTGGGCATGCGCGTGCGTGAGATGCTTAGCATCGATCGTAAGGGATACCGCTCTTTTATATATCGCAAGTTTTATAAATATATACATATTTATATATCATTCATTTATCATTTACTTGTTTACCCCTTTCCCGTTTTCGAAATGTTTTAAGAGCCGGCACTAAAAATCGTTTACGAACGGTTTGACGTGTTGGAGGTTTGTGTACTGAGTGTTTCCCCCACTCATTTGCGACTAGTTTTTAATGTTTTGTTTTTAGGCGGTTCGAGTTCTCAAGTGAAGGATAAAGGTAAACAAAAGCGATTTCGCCTCCAAGCTTGTAAGGTAGTCCCTCCGTAAGAGAATTGCCGGAACTTCAAGGGTGTTGAGACCTAATGATTGATTTACTTGGGAAAAAGTATGTTTTGGTGTTTGTATCTAAGGTTTTTCCAATATTTGGGTATGTGTAATTTTCTTTGATATCGGGTTGTTGGAGTCCTAGTGTCCAATCTATTTGATGGTTATGTTTTGATGTCGTCATTGATTATTTGGGATTGTCGTTGCTTTGGGTGATGACGTGTGCCTTGTCCCTAGTTGGACGGCGGTAATACCTCAATCCTCTTTTCCGCTGTGCTAATCACAGGATTACTAGCAATGTTAGGGTAATTGTGTGATTATGGGTTTTGGGGTGTTACACAGTTTTCCCTGAATGGATCATGTTCTCAATCTTATTCTTCAAAGTCCAACAATTCTCTATATCATGTCCCCGGATCTATTGTAATTGCAGAATGTCATCCCAAAATTCCCTTTATTGTTGACTCAGACCTTAACCTTGACTTGACACTAGGCAAATGAAGAAAAACCAATCATAAGGCATGTATGACCTAAATGACCTATATGGGATTTCCTAAAAATGAAAGATGCTTATATGCTGACTCGAGATAGACTCACCCAGGACATGGGTTTGACTATGCTAATTGACCTACATGGGACTTCCCAGGATGCAACACTCATATATGCAAGACTTCTATATGTCGACTCAAGAAAAAGACTTAGCATGACATGGGTATACATGTCCTAGAATCTAAATGAGACTTCCTAAAGTGCAAATGCCTACATGCTGACTCTTAAGACTAACCTATGACATGGACCTACATTTGACTTCCTAAAGAATGAGAGACACTCACATAATATGCCAACATGAGAAAAGACTCACCCATGACATGGGTTTAAACTGGACTTCTAAAGAATGAAAGGTATTTACATGCTGGCCGACTGACTCTAGACAAAGACCTGCCTATGAGAATTCCTAAAGAATGAGAGACAATTACATACGGACTCGAGAAAAGGACCCACCTGTAACATGGGTTTACAATTGACAACCTAAAAATGAGAGACACGTTGACTCAAGAAAAGACTCCCACACACATGTTGACTCAAATAGAGACTCACCCATGATCTGGGTTTACATCAGACTTCTTAAAAGTAAAAGACACGCATTTGCTGACTCCAAACGATGACTCTGAAATAAAGACACTTACATGCAGACTCTAAAACAAAGACTCACCCATGACTTGGGTTTGTATGCCCTACAAAACTTCATGAGACCTCCTAAGGAATGTAAAACACTTACATGCAGATGCTAACACAAAGACTCATCCTAGACCTTATATGGAACTTTCTAAAGAAAGCAGCTCATATCCTGACTCTTTAAACAAAAACTCACCTGTGACCTAGACTCTATATGAAACATTCTAAAGATACCGAAAGACATTTACATCTTGACTCTAAACAAAAACTCACCCATGACTTGGGTTTACATTGAACTTCCTGAAACTGACAGATACATGTTGAATCAAGAAAAGACTCACCTACGACTCGGGCCTACTAGACCATATATGATACCTCCTAACGTGTAAGACACCTATACACTGACTCAGGAAACGACTCAACTATGACACAGGTTTATGCGTTCTAACTTCTATATGACTCTAAACAACAACACTTTTTACAACAAGAGCATTATAAAGGGTCGGATAAAGGCAAACATAGCGAGTTGACATAAGTTGGAAAGGGCAAGTGGGTGTTTCTCAATTCGGCTCGGCTTAAACCACAAGCCGACCGTTTTAAGGAGAATCCGTCACTTGAACTAACAAACTTGTGTTAACTCAAGCTAACTTGGCTATTATGCGGACTAGAATAATGCTCGACACACTGACAGGCAGACTTCTATTTGCCCACTTTTTTATTTAAGACTCGACATATTTATTTATTTGCACTCATGGAAAGTGGATGTTGTAAAGGACCGAATAAAGCCATCAAAAGGTGAGTTAAAACATATTTATAAACTCAATCATTAAATCCAACATGGATGGGCTTACCAACGGGCCGACCATGATTTTGTTTTAGACTTAACAATCGAATCTATAAATTTATTTTCTCTAACCTTGAGACTATTACGCGGGCTAGAACAACACACACTGACTTTGTTTTATTATTAGTCATTTTCTTGGGACCCAAAATAAAAGAATATTGAGAAGGGCCGAATAAAACCATCAAAGGTGAGTTAAAATGAATCGATAATCAATGCCAATTAACCTTTAAAACGGATGGGCCTCACAACCAGCCGCCCATAAAATTTAAGGTTAATTAATCGACTTTATAAATTCATTTCTTTTTGAACCCCATGATTATCATGCGGACTAAAACAATATCTCAAAATTAGTTCCGACTCTTACGAAGAAACAACAAAACACATATTTACACTTAACAAAGACTCAAAACACGTGTTTAACAAAAACCTAAGAAAGACTCAAACACGTATTTACACCTAACGAAGACTCAACAAAATCAAAACACCTAGCACCTAATAAAGACTCAACAAACTCAAAACTCTTGTTTACACAAACACCTACACATATACACATGCACAAACATATAGACATGCGCATACACAGCCACACACATATGCACAAACACATGCACAGACGCATACACATGCACACACACATACACATGCACAGACGCATACACATGCACACAGACGCATATACATGCACACACACATGCACAGACGCATACACATACACACACATACACATGCACACAAACGCATACACATGCGCACACATTCACAAACACATGCACAGACACATACACATGCACATGCACATACACATGCACAAACACATACACATGCATAGACGCATACACATGCACACACACATGCACAGGTACGAACTCTTAGACTACAACACACTTTATCTCCTTTACGGACCTAACTCTATATGGACCCTAAGGACAACTGATCATTATAAAGGGCCGAAAAAAGCCAAGCATGGCGAATCAGGACTGAATAAGGAATCATGAGTCAGTGTTTCTCAATTCGGATGGGCCCCATCCACAGGCTGACCATTTTAAGGAAAATCTATAACTTGGAAAATTTATCAGTCCAACTCAAGCCATACTGACTATTACGCGGGCTAGAATAATGATCAACAGGACTGACAGTCTACTCTTTCTATATTTTTTTTAAAATCCTTTTTGTTTAGGAAAGTGGATATCGTAAAGAACTGGATAAAACCAACAACAGGCGAGTTGTAATTAGTTTATGGGCTTAATTGTCAAATCCAATATGGTTTGGTCTAACCACGGGCTGGCCATAAATATGATGGATTCAATAATTAATTCGATAAATTAATTTACTCGAGGCCGGTGATTGTTATGCAGTCTAAAACTTAATCCACTAACTTTGTTTGATTTATTAGTTAGATTTTTTTAGACCTAAGGACCACCAATCATTACAATAGGCCGAATAAAGTCAAGCATGACGAATCAAGCCTAAGTTAAGGAGCACAAATCAGTGTTTCTCAATTTGGATGGGCCCCATCCACAGGCCGACTGTTTTAAGGAGAATCCGTAATTTGGGCTACCGACTCAAACTTAATTCGAGCCATGTTGACTGTCATGCGGACTAAAATAATGATTAACAGGACCGACGACCCTTCTTTCTATTTCGTTTTTTTAATTTAATTACCGGAAAGCAGGTATCATAAAGGACTGAATAAAACCAACAACGAGCGAGTTATAATTGATTTATGGACTTAATTACCAAATCCGATATGGTTGGGCCTAACCACGGACCGACCATAAGTGTGACAGATTCGATAATTAACTCGATTAATTAATTTACTCTAGCCCCGACGATTATTATGCAGTCTAAGACTTTACCCACTAACTTTGTTTTTACTTTTAATCGGGTTTATTAGACCTTCGTTCAGAAGATGTCGCAAAGGGCCATATAGAATCATCAAAAGCGAGTTGAGTTTACTTTATGAACCAAGAAAATTAACCCTTATAAGTAAATGGGCCCAACTACTGGGTTAACCATAATTTTTGAGGTTAATTAACTTAGTTGGTAAACAACTCTTCTCAGCCCAGTCGCTACTATATGGACTAAAACAACACTCCTAAACTTGGGTCGACTCTTTACAACGAATTTAAACACATAGCACATACCATACATATGAACAAGAGGTATCCTAAACCAAAGCTCTATGTACAAAAGGGTTTATTGGTTGGATAAGGCTTAGCGGCTTATGTACTCGCCCCGGTGCATTCTTGTTGTAAAGGCAACTTGAATGTGTGGGGTGTTGCTCTTGGAGGCTCGAGTGGAGACTCGTAGAGTGATGCATGAGTGGATGTGGTAACCAATGCTCTTACTAACCATTTTTCCAACCAATTTCAAATAGTGGGAAAAAGGATGGTAGGAAAATTTTCCAACCATTTTAGCAAAATTGGTTAGAATTTCGAACCATTTTTCCACAAAATTTTTTGAAAAATAGTTGGAATATCAAATGGTTGGTTTTTCCAATCATTTTAAATTGGTTGAAAAAAAATGGTTGGTAATACATATATTTTTAGTAGTGTAGGCTTGGCTAAAGCTAGGCTTGGATGTCTATGGAGCCGAGCCTGAGCTTACTTGATCTCAACACAATTTTCTATAATGCAGTTTGAAATTAACTTTCCTTATACCTAATTATCCACCAATAAAAAAGAAATCCCCAAACTCTCCTAGAAAACGTTTATGCTTATCTTTCTTTAATATCAAACTTAAATGATATTCATGCTACTCAATTTGGAAAGACATAACGAAAAAGGTGAGCTGGATGAGAGAGAAATATGAGAATGAACTTGAACTTGCCTCAGAAATTACAACAGGGGCATGATTGTGATTATTGATCAAATCATCTTGTGAGATAAGACACCAATTATTGAGCCTCATCGAGTCAGACACCAAGCAATCCAAATTTTGTCATCCATAAACGCATTTCATTAAACCAAACTCTAGACAGTCTTGAACTCTAAATATAATTTATTTCGTTTAAACAACCTCAACAAGAACAAAAAAACCACAATAACAACAAAATATTATACTCGGATTCTGAATCATGAATTTTCTGAGCCAGAATGGCATGATTAAACTAAAGCATAGCAGAAAGAATCACCCTGTAGTAAAATGAACTTTGGAGGAAATGAGAGACCACAATAAAAAGTACAGTAAATACATAGATTTATAACGACACCAAGTCCCCTGTTCATAGACCTTGGAAGCTTTTATCTTACCTTTACAAATAGATATGAGCTTATTAATGGCTCCAATCCATCGCAATTGCTTCAGTATTTTCCACAGTAGTTCCTATTTGGTGAAACATAACCCCATTAGCAATTTTTTACAGAAAATATAAATTGCCCCCACAAGACCAAATTTACCTCGTGATCATCCATGATCCTAAGAGAGGTATTATCCGAGCTGAGAAGGTTTGTAACATTTTCATTTTGGATCTCCATGGCAGAAAACTCCATGACAAACTCTCTTTCCTCGTACACAGAGAACCGAGGCTAAGTTCAGAAAGAACCAGCTAGAATTAATAACTCAAAATAACAAGAACCAATGCTTTTTTGTTACTCTTTGTATGCAATTGTAAAAAATTGCTAAGGAGAAATAAGCATTTCAAATAGCAACAGCTTGTGGCAAGAAATGACATTAGCAGTATCACATTCAGACCCCGAGAAGAAGAAACTATATTACATATCTAGCTCAAAAACAATAAATAAACTGATAACACACTTCAAGTATTGATGATAAAGAAAACTTGTCAATCGGCTGATTTTGTCTGGTCACACAATCAGGACAGATGAATTGTAAGAGAATTATTCTACTTACCAATGATCTTTGTTGATTCTGGCCACTGTCATTAGTGTGAACAATAAAATAACTGTTGTTCCTTAAGCCTCTAAAATTAAAGATAAAATGGAAACCAAATAGTTAGGACTTAGGAAATCTTGAAGGTCAAAAAGAAAAGAAAAGAAAAATAATATTCCATCTCCTTACTCACTTTCTGACATGCAAATTACATATTTTGAGCTAAGAAAACATTTTTCTAATCTAAAAGTCATATACTATAATAAGAATTTGTATTTACTGATATAAAAGTGTTTTAGATTTGAAATTATATTTTGGTAAAAAAAATGCATTTTCTAATTTCAAATTGTATTTTTAATTAATAATTGATTTTTTTTTAATATGGAGATTCTCATTTTATGATCTGAAAATGCTCAATTCTCTGATCTAAAAAATTACATTTTCCGGTCAAAGAACGAGCTTTTTTTCATATGGAATTTTCTTTTTTGATATGAAAATGCTCGTTTTGTGATATGAAAATTGCATATGTAATCAAGTAAGAAAAGACATTATATAGCACTATTATGCTCATATTATGATTCTTTTTCTTACCAATGTCATATGCATTTATGGGACAGTTGGTTTACCTATCCCTCTCTTTACCACCTTTAGCACAATTTTCTTAACGAAACATACATCCTCCCATCTCATAGATATTCACTAATTTTACTTATTCTAGTTAGTCATTCTACCATCTTCCTGTCTTCGCTTTTGCTCGTTTTCTCAGTCTTTTAGCATTATAAGTGGTTTGTCATTCTTTTATGTCCTTGCCTCTATTTCAACCTTCATCCTCTTCTATAGCTCTCTCTCTCTCACACACACACACATGAGAACTCTTCCTCCCTTCTTTTCTAAATTTTTTGCTCCGCCCAGTTCAACAGGAATCCGCATTAGAGTAACAGGATGCTACATAATCATTGTTCATTATATCTCCTTGATGTTGTAAAATATGCAGTGGTTAGTAATCAAATCACAGCTCAAGCATAATGAGCTATATTTGCTACACCTAAGACCCTTCAATGACATGGTAATCAACCTCAACTTCAAGCAGGTATCTAGTAGGGCTCTATATTACTGTAATGTTTTCTTTTACATAAGCAAATACAACTCTCTGAGATGTTGGCAACAGTTAGGTTGCTTTAAAATTATCCTTGCAAATCAATGAGTGTATGATTTCAACTACGACACCAATGTCCTTGCCTTCCCAAATTACTGTATCCCGACCCCTCTCCCCGCACTTTTGCAAACCCTAACAAGTGAAAATAAAGGGAGGATGGACTATAAACACAATGAAGAGCTGAGGACCATAGAGACCATGAGCATTAAAATGTCTCGAACAACATCCAGAAATGCCCACTTGGCATTCCATGAACAAGTTGAAGACATCACTATCTCGAACACCCAGGCTATAAATACATCCCAGCTATGAAGAGCAAACAATATAGACCACTCAATACTCTATAATTTGCTCATCAATCTGTTCCAACTCCATTGAACTATGACAGAGATTTTGCTGTCTGAAAAAACAATTGGAAAATTACACACATACCAGATTGACATGAGACACATCAAAATGTTGATCCATGCACCCTTCCTAATGATGTTCTTAACATATGCCATTCAACTTAGGTAATATCAGGCTGCTGCTCTAGGTGGCATTAATTCTTGCAAAAAGAGAGAAAACAAGCATGATAGTGTTTCCAGTAAATTCCACCTGGTGTAAGCAAGGTAAGCTACATATTAGCTCTCCCACATTTACTTGATCCAAACACAAACTACAAGTCAGTTCAGCTTTAGAGGTTCCCTTTGAGTTTCCCACATCAGCAGAAACATCCTGCTGTTTTAATGAATGGTAAAGCTATTGATCAGCATCATATGAACAATAATTCAATCTTACTTCATACTTAACTAACCCCAGAAAAGATTGTTCTCCATTCAAAGACAAATGTACTGTTCAGTAATAACTCTCGCTCATCAAGAAAATCTTATTCTCCGTGACAACAATATCCCATTCAGATATAATATATTGTTCAGTAATAACTCTCGTTTACATTTCAAATGCCCAAGAATATGAAAATTGTCGTCGTCCATACTCTATAAACAAGGTATCTATCGAAAATATATATATATATATATATATATATATATATATAATAAAACAAGGTACAAAATGGAAACACCACCAAGTGGACAAGGTGCAAAACAGAAACTTCACCAATTAAACACAGTGCTCAGCAATACTCACAACATTAACAACATTAATATACCCCCAAGATTTGACATGCATGAACAAAATTAGCAATGAACACCATAAATCATACCTGGATTAGGAATTATCATTGTTCACCTGATGCTTAAGCATGTTGCCAATTGGCTTTGGTCCCTCTGAACATTTAAACCCCAAATTCATTAAAGTAAATCCTAGACTTGCTTCAATTCGAAATTTTTATAATTTGATTCATCAAATTAGGCAAAGTATCATACCTGGAGGCCATAATACGAATTCTAATCTGTTTAGGTTGATGCTTATGTAAACCTGGATGGTTGTAATTATTTGAGAGACAATCTCCCATGGACAATAGCACTTGACGGGTGATTGAGACTGAGAGAAAAGGAGAACGATAGAAGGAACAACTGAACAAGAGCGTAGGGTTTAATGGGGGGCATTGGGCATAAATTGCAAACATTTAACATGATGGTGACAGAAAAGAGAAAGAAGGGCAGAGGAAGAAGATAATAGTTAATGAGAGGGGTATAAACGGAAATCAATATTTGTGACAATGCCTCCCTTACCTTCTTTTATAAGGATGGTGGATTTGGCCCCCAGCAGCTTGTATACTAGTGAAGATTGATTCTGAGTTAATCTCCAAAGCGCTTGGCGAGTAAGGCGTTGTTGAATGTCTCCAAGTCTCGAAAGCCCAAACCCCAACATCTTCAAAGTCACATAACTTGTCTTTCGCCTAGAATCTTTTTCTTCCCAAATCATGAATCCATCGAATCTATTAATAATATCATAAATGTCCGAACAAATGTTATTGTGCAATTTAAAGATACTAATCACATAGGTCGGGATTACCACGCTACAATTTTTATCAACACCTCCCTTGTCTGCCCAAGAAGCTAGTCTATTCATCCAACTTGCTAGCCTTTTTCCTACCCGATCCTTGATATAAAGGAACTCCTTCTTTTTGCTCCTCCCAACCTAATCTGGAAACCCTAAGTATTTCTCCTGAGCTAAAACCTCTTGATATCCATCGTCATCATGATTAGATATCTTCACTCCTGAGGCACCCCTTTTAGTAAACACGATGTTTGACTTTGCTAAACTAACTTTTTTCCCTGAGGCCATTTCATAACAACAAAGTATTTTAGAAGACCCCTACCTTAAGCCTCATTAGCTTTGCAAAAAACAACGGAGTCGTTCGCAAAGAGGAGAAGAGAGTTACTAGGAACATCCGAACAAATTTTGTGTCCACCCTTAGCTCTCCGCCTTCTATAGCAAACCAATAAGATTCTCAACCACAAACAAGAACAAATACAGGGAGATGGAGGTGCCCCTGTCTTAGTCCCTCTGTTGATACAATAAAACGTTTAGGACTACCATTCGCCAAAATTGAAAAAGTCACAAACTAAACGCACATTACGACTCTCTCCCAAGAAGACTCAAACCCATATTCACCAACATTTCTCAAGAAAATCACACTCTACTTTGTCGTAGGCTTTTATCATGTCTACTAGGATAGCCATCGAGCCAGTAGACCCACAATTGTTAGCCAAAGAGTGGAAAAGTTCATAAGCAATTAAAATGTTATATGTGATGAGTCTACCTGGCGCAAAGGCGCTTTGGGCCTGCAAGACAATCTAGTTCACAAGGTTTCACACTTTTTTTGCCAATTTGTGTATCACATTACAAAGGCTAATTGGTTTGAAATCTACTCTTCTATCAATCAACGTGGTATTGGTAGGATTTGTCCTATCTAGGTCAGGTGCCTTGTACGAGTGCATTGCTTTTAGCGCCTATGAAATTTCTTCGTTGTTGTAAGAAGCACATAACACCTAGTTCACTTCCATCATGACCCGCGTGTATGATTCTATTCACTTTTGATGTCTACAACTCTAACTATAGCATCACAAGTGGTCTTGTGGGGGATTTAAATCTAACCTATTTATTTTCTTCTTAAAGCGTATCGGGATGTGACTTGCCAAGCCTAAATTTTGAGAGACCCATCTCCCCAAGGCCTCAAAGGAATAGACAGGTCCTTTCCTTTCAAGAATGGGTGCGAGAAGCACTTCAAGGAGGATCTTAGACCAAGGGATCAAGCTTGGGGTCCTCGACGGGACCATTTCCGAGCCTCCTAACTCCAAGGCTCTTGGGGCTTCATCGACACAAATAAGGCAACTAAGTCAAACTTGACATCTTTTTGGGCTCTAAGCATTCAAGAACCAATCAAGAGGGTAATTTGGGTATTTTTATACCATAGCGGGACCACCTGGGTATTTTGGGTCCTCATTGCAACCAAGGGCATGACAGTCAACTGCTACAAGCATGGGATGGGTCGAAGACTCGACATGAGAATGAAAGAAGCAAGGAGCTTCCGAGCTCAGGGTCATGCCCGTGACCACATGTGTCACGACGTGAGCCCTCCCTAGCTCAAGTTTGATTCCTAGAAAAGTCCCCGGGTCATGACTGTGACCCTAAAGGGTCACGCCCATGACCACATGGGTCACGTCCGTGACCCTTGGTTAGCACATGGGTTTTCAGCCGCAGAAGAACAAATCACGCCCTTGACCCTTATGGTCATGCCCATGACCCTTATGGGTCATGCTCGTGACCATTTCTAGGTCGGGGTTTTTATTGACAAAATCCTTTTCTCTTTTCCCCTTCTTTTGTAATTTACCCCTTTTGCCCCTCCTTTATTTGTTGTAAATCCTTCCAAGAGGCATTTAATGTATTGTTAAGGGACCCTTTTGTAATTGTAACCCTCAAGCTCCTCTTCCAACTCAATGCCTTGTATATGTAAGGCATTTGGAAGGAAGATAAAAGAGGGACTATTGATGAATGAAAAGAATAAACTTTTGACTTTCTCTCTGTCTTTCTTTCAAATCTTGTTTACTTTATCCATAATTGTTTAAGGTGGTATTGCAAATCTTCCGTTTATAGGAGTTGTGGGGCGTGACCATTATCCCAAGTCCACATCCTTGTTCGTGTTGTTTTCTGGGTTCGAATCAATCACCTCCATCGTGTCCAACTCAAATAACATCGAATGCCACCGCACCACGCTCCCCTTCCTTTTCAAACTTCACATTGCATATTACACCAATCCAAATATGTTAACAAGTATATGAAATTTGCATTAGCTTGATTAGGTATAATTAGGTGAAAAAGGTACCATGAAACAAGCAGATTTAAATTATAAATGAGAAAAACGAGAATGAATCAACTTTAATGCATATACGTGTGCTTTTGGTTTTACTCTTTATTTGTGTAAAAATATATTTTCCCCTTATGTTATATGCTTCTTAAATACCCTTGATCATTTGAAACTGAAATATATGTTTACTTAATTAACCTCATTGTAGTGAATCTATTTGCATAGTTTTTCTTTAAAGATTTATGTTGGGAACCAATCCATTCTAATTTAATAAGTAAGCCTAAATTATTAGCCGCCTAAATAATCAGCCAAATAAAGAATAATTGTTTATATTTTCCAATTTGTATGTGGCCAGAAAACTCTATTCCATTAACATTGATTTTTTTGCATATAATTACTTAAATTAGGAATCATAAATAACGGAAATGAACTCCTTAAATATAGAAAATTCAAACCTCTCCTGTTTAATATAAATTAAACATTTAACAACATTCACGTGGAAAGACATGCAACATATGATAATCTTGTGTCAAACTTTAAACTCGTGAAGAAGAAAAGCGAGCATTTCCATTTTGATTTGTCAAAATTTATGAGATCAAATCTCTACTTATTATCAACTAAATGAACTCTTGGAGAGGGAAGAAAACCCTCACCAAAACAAAACAAAACAAAAGACTGTTGGTGTACTAAAAAGTGATTTTCTTTGTAAATTGGCAAAGCACACAGAAAACACAAGATTTTGTTTGATAAGATTGAAGAAGATAAACGGGAATTTCTGATGAGATATATATATATAATATATAGCTGTGAAAATATTAAATCAGAAAATTTCTTTTTATCGTAATATCCACCACAGCACTGCTAGCAGAGCCTTTTTTTACCGTCTCCTGCCGAGTGCCGATAAAAAAATGCCACTCGATTTTCTAATATAGGCAAAAATGACATTAGTTTTTTCAAACGGTCAAAACTGCCATTGAGATGTCCAATTTAATTCAAAAATGCCACCCATTTCATTTTTGACCTGCTACAGCAGGTTATTATTTCAAAAACTTTTAAAATTATATATTCTTCCCAAAATCCTTCCCCACCTAATTATAAAAAAAAACCCTACCTTTGTCCCTCTAGTTTATTTAAGTCAATCATCTTCCTCCTCTCCTTTTCTTCAGCTTCTGATCCCCCCAAAAAGAAAACCATCTGCATTTCGTTCATCCTCTGTCACTTGGGCTGTTCATCTTCTTCGCTTTCGTTCATCCTCCTCACAGTCTTCACCATCTGCATCGACATCTTCTCCTCTTCCTTTTCATCGTTTCGTTTTTTTTTTGTTCTTCACTGTCCGTTCCTTCATCTGCCTGGGAATTGTTCATCATCGTTGGTTCCACTTTCTTCTTCTTTTGGATTGAAATCATCAATGGCTTACCACGGTTCCAGATCTTGTAGCTACAGTGACAACATCAATAACCATGTTCAAAGCTGTCATCGTTGCTACCGTTGGCCAAAAGAAGTGGAATTGTGCAAATGTGGTTTGAGGCCACTGACTTTCACTTCGAAGACCACGGCAAATCCACTTCGGCGATTCTTCAAATGCGTGAGGGGGACTGTCCGCAGAAGGAGGTTGTGGTTTACAGCAAATCCATGGGGTTCAATTTATATTCGTTTGTCCCAGAATCCCAATCCATGGTGTTAGATTTTGTGCACTAACCAAATTGACAGCAACTTTTGATTTCAGAAATGGTATTGGATTGATTATGTGCACTAGCCAAATTAACCAAATTGATGCACAAAATGACAATGGATTTGATTGATTCTGTTGGTTATGATGCACAAAATGCACAAACAAAATTACAATTTAGTGCACAAAATTAGTGCCAGCAGGTGTGGTTTACAATTGGTTGATTGATTGATTCTGTTGGTTAAGAAATTTTCAGAGAAATGAGAGGTTTTTGTTGGTTGATGCACAAAATTTTGATGCATTCATCAAATTAGTGCCAGCAGGTATGTTCAATTACTCACTTTTTGATCACAGCAGTTGATAGCCAACTTCAGCAACTTCTTCTTCCTCGCCGCTTCGTTCCGACCAACACTGCACTTGCAGTTTCAACAGCCGCTGCCTACTTCACCATCTCCATATTTTAGGGTTAGGGTTCAACAAGCTTTTCTAGGTTATGGTGTGAGGAAGAAGGAATAAGTGGAGAGGCTAGGCTGAGTATGGAGGGAAATGAAGCAATGACCTTCCCCTTCCAGTTTTTTATTTCAAAATTTTTCAAAAAAAATTAATTTCTGTGCAAATACCGGCTGTTACCGGCAATTCTAGGTGAGAGTGGCATTTTTGGGTCAAATTGGATACCTCAATGGTAGTTTTGACAGTTTGGAAAAATTAATGACATTTTTTGACTATATTGGAAAATCCAGTAGCATTTTTATCCCAGCACTCGTCTCCTGCCCTTTGACGTTTTCTGGGACGAAAATTAGGGTTTCTTTCTCTCTCTCTCTCTCCTCCCTCTTTCTCCCTCCTCGAACTTTCCTCCCTCGTTGCTGAAGATTCCACACATCATCACCCACCACCATCAAAGAAATCATCAAAAACCCTAACAAATCGTATGACATGTTTGCTGGACACTAAAAAATCTATCGAATTTGATTGTCTGGCTTGATGACGATTTACCATTGTTCCACCTCGCAGATCTGATAAGAATTTGCCCTGTTCATTCTTGCTTCAAACCCTAATTTTTTTTGGGGTTTTGGATTGTGGATTACTTTCTCCTTCATTCATCACATCAAATAAAAGAATTTGATAGATCTGTGATATGTGAATCGAATCGACGGAAGAAGTAGAAGAAGAAGAAAATTGAATTCAGAAACCCTAGCCAGATCGATTCGAACCAAGAATTTCAAGCAGGACTACCATGACCGTTTATTATTGTTAAAAAAGAACTTCAAATATTTGAGTGACTTTCCAATTGTTTGTCAAACAAGAACAGATTCAAAGAGACAGACAATCTGACAACAATGATGAAATCGATAGTGTACCAAGGGGAAAATCCACTGGGAGAGGTAGAGATTTTTCTCTCTCCTCAAAACAACATTAACAACGATGTTTTGAAGAAGGGGATGATGAGGATAAGCCATTATTCTCAGGCAAGTGAGAGATGTCCACCACTTGCTGTTCTTCACACCATCACATCATCAGCTGGCGGCGTTTGGTTCAAAATGATCGAGTCTTCTTCCTACAACAACAACAACAAGCTCTACTTCCAACAACAACAAGACTCGCAGCTCCTCGCCTTGCACTCCACATGTATCAGAGAAAACAAGGTAACCAACCCAAATCCAAACCTCGTATTGGAAGACATAGAAAATTCAATATACCGGAAGTCGGGATTGAGAAACAGCTCAGTAGAGCTTTCAAATATTCATAGTTTCTAGCTCAAACTCAATACAGAACTTGACTTTTGCTCTCTGAGTTTAGTTTGCAGCAAATTATGAATATAGTAGTTGGTTGTGCCACTTCTAGTTCACCGGAGTGTAATTGCCATTGCATTAACATGAAAGATTTGCAATAACTCTCAGCGCATGAATGAACAAATCAATCTTACTTAATTGGCCAATGCTACTGTCAAATTGATGGATAGCTGTTTTGAACCAGAAAAGCTTACCTAGAAAATTGGAGCTTGTTCAGACTAACTGGGAGGTTGACTCATTCCCCCTCTGGGTTTGTTGTGTTTTCTTATAATACTGGAAGAAATCCTAACGGATGTGGAGTGTGGATATTAGCATTATAACATTAAGGTAAGCTGAATACATTGTACTTGTGCATTTTGCAGACTGCTGTGGTGCCCCTTGGTGGCCAGCAGGAGATCCATTTGGTCGCAATGCATCCTAGAAGGATGGACAGTAGAACCCCTTGCTTCTGGGGGTTTTGTGTTGCTTCAGGTTTATATGATTCTTGTCTTGGGATGCTGAACCTCAGATGTCTTGGAATTGTCTTTGATCTTGATGAGACCCTAATTGTTGCCAATACAATGCGCTCTTTCGAGGATAGAATTGAGGCTTTGCAGAGAAAAATAAACATTGAAATTGATCACCAACGGTTAGCTGGCATGATGGCTGAAGTCAAACGTTATCAGGATGACAAGGCTATACTGAAGCAATATACTGAAACTGATCAGGTGGTAGACAACGGGAAAATTCACAAAATTCAAGCAGAAGTGGTTCCAGCGTTGTCTGACAATCATCAAACAATTGTTCGGCCTCTTATTCGGTTACCAGATAAAAACATCGTCCTCACTCGGATAAATCCACAGGTATTTTCCCTGTTTAGGTTGCTGTGTAAATTGTCCCATAGTTTAACTTAAATGTGAAGATGTGACTATGGTTCCATATCATAAAAATGACTAAATGCTCACTAATATTTATTTGCCATATGTGCTTATGGTGTCAATAGACATGATTTTTCTTGTAAACATAATGAAATTGAGGGGGTTATTGGTGCATGGTGGTGTTTCTGATTCACTGAATTTGATTCATTTGAATCAGATCATCATTTGTTGTATGTCAACTGTTGAGTAATAAGTGAGTGTGATTGTTGTATTTTCCTAGATTCGCGATACTAGTGTTCTTGTGCGGCTGAGACCTGCATGGGAGGACCTGCGGAGCTATTTGACTGCCAGAGGTCGTAAGCGATTTGAGGTTTATGTCTGTACAATGGCTGAAAGGGATTATGCTTTGGAAATGTGGCGACTCCTTGATCCTGACTCAAATTTGATAAGTATGGGAGAGCTTTTGGATCGCATTGTGTGTGTCAAGTCTGGTGAGATTTGAAGAGCATTAATTTTCCACTCATTATTTTGAATATTGCCCATGACTTCCAATGCTCTCACCCATTTTTGTTCTTGAGGTGTTAGGCTCATTTGTATGTTTATATGATACAGTGGTAAGGTGATCTCTGGGATCTGCATTTTAACCTTTGCCTTTGATTCCTAGGATTGAAGAAGTCGCTCTTTAATGTCTTCCACGATGGCAGTTGTCACCCTAAGATGGCATTGGTGATTGATGATCGTTTAAAAGTATGGGATGAGAAAGATCAGGCACGAGTACATGTTGTTCCTGCATTTGCTCCATATTATGCTCCCCAAGCTGAGGTATGTGTGGAGTGTACTATCCGTCTAGAATATCACAAGAAGCCTTAGATATGTTGACTTTGTGTTTTTCCTGGTTTGGCTTCATTTTAACTTCTTTTGGTTCTGTTTGGTAGGCGAATAACGCCATCCCAGTTCTCTGCGTGGCAAGAAATGTAGCATGCAATGTTCGAGGTGGTTTTTTCAAGTAAGGGTTCAAGCTTTTTCACAGTTATGGTTTTAAATATTTACTTCGTAGGCAAGAGTATATGCTTGAAAAGGATATGCATATGCTTTATTTATTCTTCAGCCTATATTAGTCTTTGTCTCCTTGATTATGGATATGGAAACTGTATTAGGTTTTTATCCTTTATAATTTGATTTTATGACAGAGATTTTGATGAGGGTCTCTTGCAACAAATTCAAGAAATTTCTTATGAAGATGATCTTAAAGATATCCCCTGTCCTGATGTAAGCAACTATTTGGTATCAGAGGTATGACTGCGACCATTCCTGCACCCCCCCCCCCCAAGCACACACACACATGTAGATTACAAACTGGCTGTCTTGTTGCTTTATGACTGAATGAGTTAATATAATGCTTTGGTGCACAGGACGATGGGTCTGGATCCAATGGAAACAAGGAACCACTTAGTTTTGATGGGATGGCAGATGCTGAGGTTGAAAGAAGGCTTAAGGTGATCTTATGGCTTCTGTTCCCTTTCCCTATATCTTGGTCTAACTGTGCTGAGTCGTCTGATTAAAATTTCAGATTGCTTCCATGCCTGTTATTGATATTACTGTGTGTGATTGTCCTCTGTGGTTTCAATTACATATATGGTTTTACATGCTATGCTGGAGGAGTGATAAGTTCTTTTGGATTGTCTCAATTCGTGTACAGGAAGCAGTTTTAGCATCCTCTGCAACTCTTTCTGTTCCCTCTACAACTTCATCAGCGACTATTAATCTTGATTCGAGGCTGGCATCTTCTCTACCATTCATGGTTGCTACTCCTCCCATTACAGTTCCGCAGCCTGCACCTCAAGCATCAATTACACCTTTTCATAGTAACCTACTTTCTCAAGCAGCTTCTTTAGTTAGAGCATTGGGTAATATTGCCCCTCAGGATTTGGTTGTGCACAATTCGCCAGCCAGAGAGGAAGGTGAAGTACCTGAGTCCGAGTTAGATCCTGACACGAGGAGGCGGCTTCTCATACTACAGCATGGACAAGATACGAGAGATAACTTGCCTAATGAGCCTCCATTTCCAATAAGATCTCCAGTGCAAGCTCCTGTTGCAGGTCCTGGTCCAGTTCCTGGTCCAGCTCCTGGTCCGGCTTCAGTTCCAGTTCCTATTCCTGGTCCTGTCCCTGGTCCCGTGCCTCGGGTACAATCACGTGGGAGCTGGTTCCCAGTTGAGGATCATGCAAGTCCAGGGCCTCTTAGTCGACCAGTAGCTAAAGAGTATCCTATAGCTCCTGATACTGCACCTTTTGAGAAGCAACGCCCTCCACCTCATCCCTTCCCACGCAAACTGGAGAGTTCTGTTCGGTCAGAGAGACCGTTCATGGAAAGACCTAGACACCCAAGGGAGGTAATTCTCATTTGGCTTCTAACCTAATAACCCAGCATGTGGTTGCAGACCAGATTATATTCTTAGGCAGTTTTACTCTGATAAACCTCACATTCCATGCTAACATTTATCATATGCAGGCCCCTCGTAGAGATGAAAGATTGCGATCAAGTCATTCTTCACCTAGTCGTCAGTCTTTCCATGGTAAACAGTCTGACTTCATATTGACTGCTCAATGTTCGACGTCAGCTGAGATTTTATTGTCCCATTAATAAGTTTTGCACCACTTTCCTGTGCTTAAAACATAATTTTTTCCGTGAATATTGTTTTGGCAATAAAATGTTTGTTTAATGAATTGCGATATATTCTGGGAAAAACTTTTCGTCTGATTTTAAATTTTATTTTATTAAACCTCTTTCTAAATTTTTTTTTTTTTTTTTTTTTTTTTTTTTTTTTTTTGTTTTGGAATCAACATCTTCATGCATTCCCGTGCATGAGGGTAGACTGCCTACGTCTTTTATGGATCTCCTCATACCTCCCATTAGCGGGATTATATTGGGGCTTCTTCTTGTTGAATTGCGATATGTTTGTTCACTGGACAGAGTGGCAGAGTTTCTATTTGTTATATTGGTTAACCTGGTGGTTACAAATGGGCATCAGTGTTAATTAGACTTGAACAACCTATGTTCAAATGCTGAAAGTTATAGAATCAAATGTGTGACAGATAAGGGTACATATTGTAAACAAGGAGTTCTGAATAACCTAGATGCTGATACTTATTCAAATATGCCCATTCGCCTTGGAATTGTATCCATTGTGTAGGCAAGATTGTGATTTGTTATTGTGTTTACCAATGTGGATATTCTGTCAATTTTAATATGGGATTATTTTTCATATGAATCATTTTTGTTACACAAATTAAAGACAGTGTAGCAGTAAATAAATCCTAGCATAGTGTATTGTGCTTACTATTTAAAATTATGATTCATTGCACAAGTCGAGGGAGATTCTGAATACTGATAGAGAATAATGTTTCGTGTGTTTTGTAACTGATGATTTACGTGTAACCAAGCACTAGGCTTTTGTTTAGTATTCCATTTATGGTCCATATGATCATATGTAGTTTTATTAACTGAAGGCCTCCGGCCTGCCCAACAAGGGAGAACGTGACCTAAAATGATGTAATATGTCAAGTTTTGGACAAGTCAACAATTCTTGTATATTTATAACCCAAGGATTGCATAGCAAAACAATACTAATGCCATAATGCATGGGAGCTCAAACACTAGCTTTCATTTTATTATGGTAAGTATTCAAAATATGTATTAAAGGACACCAAGGGGATGTTACTCATGATACAAAAGAAGGCTTAAACAAAGATCAAATGGTCTTGAACCGTACGCCCTCTATAGGAATCTTACTCACAAAATCGACATGGTGACCTCTGTACCATGATGAAGACCTTGACTCCAACTACACAAGGTTGTCAAAAATAAAGTGTGATGTCATTTAGCGTTGTTATAGCCTTGTCCTCAAAAATTTGCAAATTTCTTTCCTTTCAAGTGCACCACCAATAGTCAAAGGAATCAAATTCACACTGAGATTCCAACTCTTCTTCAATCTTCTTGTCCATGCCAGTAAGACATCCCCTAAACCTAGAGGTCGCACCCAAATAACCCCCATCAAATCCAAAATTAAATGTCATGCAGAGTGTAATTAATCTTCAGGTTGTATTCCGTACGTTAAACATTGAATAACCTGTTTGTATGCTGCATAACTCAGCTTCGCATGTGTGTTATTTGCTTTTTGATTGCCAATAGCACTAGTTAGAGGTTTTGTTTGAATACTGTTGGTTTTCATTGTTTCATCTTTTGAAAACTTAAGATGTCTTTGGTGGCTCTTGGTGACATTTTCAGCAATAATATTCAGCAAAGGATACCGTTATGTGTTTTTATTGAGTCATAATATTGAATTCCTGTCTCCATATATGTTTCTTTGTTAAATACACAAATGACAAACTGTCATGTCAATTGTCCGGTTGTCCCCCCCCCCCTACTTTTTAAATAAGTGATTTAGTACTCCCTCTGTCCTAAGTGTCTAATTACCTAATAGTTGTAGAATCAAGGTGTATCGATGTTGAGCAAAAATTAAGTAGACTGACAAAAATGCCCAATAGCATTATTATTAGATTTTGGAAATAGTTGAAAAAAAACTAAAAGTAGGAGTATTCACTAAGGGTAAAATAGGTATATTAGTTATTGGAATTGTACAATTGACAAATTAAAGGGACAAAGAAAGCAGAGTAGGTATTTTGACACTTAAAAAGGGATGGGGTAATTTGTATTGAGAGACCATGGACTCATTCGTGCTGAAACTTTTGGTGTCTTCTAGCTGAAAGTTTTTAATACAAGGTGCGCAAGTAAATTAGTGTTGTAATTTTGTGGAAATTTGATACAAATATTTGAGTTATTTTGTTTTATTTTATTTAAGTCTTCAATAAACTAAGGTACATGGTTTATGATGTCTGGAATCTCTATTCTGTCTAAGTGATGAGCTTTCCTCCTGACTAATGCTCCTCTTTTTGAAGGTGATGACTTCTCCCTGGCTCGGTCAGCTTCAAGCAATAGGGATTTTGAACTTCAACCGGAGCGAGGTGCTCCATTGTCGGAAAGTCCTGTTGGTGCATTACATGACATTGCAACAAGGTGTGGGACCAAGGTGCGTACATGGGGTGCCCTTGTGTAAAGTACTGAGATAGATGTTAGAACTCCTATTTGTGTCTCAAATTAGTGTTGCATTTCTGTTCTTTTGCAGGTTGAGTTTAAGGCTGCTTTGGCTTCTACAGTAGATTTGAAGTTCTCCATGGAGGTTGTCTTTCTTTATATCTTTTTACAAGTTTACTCAAAGGAAATTGGAAGGCCGTTCTGATGTGTCATTTTTTTAAAATTTTTTTAAATATAGGTTTCATTGTGATAATCTCTTTCTACTCTATGGTTCAATTCTTTCTGTTGCCTTTTGTGTTTAGAAAGCACTTGAGCGAAGTGCTCAGGTTGCTTGGGCATTTGCCCCTGGGTTCATAGGTAGAACAATAATTAGGGTTTAAAAAGATTGGGGGTATAGAATCTCTACTTACCGGTAGGAGTACTTTGCATCATTACATGAAGTCAAAAAACTTATGCTGTGATATTGTTGTAGTCTCTCCATTTCTGAACTATTTATTCCTTTCTTTTTGGTTTGTCTCATATTGACCGCCCTGTGTCCGATTTAGTTATTACATTTTGATATGGCTATCCGTTCTATTTACAACTTAAATGTGGAAGGTTAGCAAAATTACTCATAAACGACAATGATTAGTTTGGGAAAGTAGCAAATATCTTATACCATAGCTGCCTTATTTCATGCCAAAAGTAGAAGAGAATCATATTTCAGAGACAGAAGGACTGTAATCATGCATGATTTGTCGGGTTGTGGGACTTGTGACAGAATTGTTTGCATTTGGAAGAAGTTGTAGCTTTCTGCGTAACTGTTGCTGTATATGCTGCAGATAGTTGCTCTTGAAAGTCTTTCATTTCTAGTTATCCAAGTATTTCCGGAGGCTATTTATGCAGATGGGTAGCTGTATCTGAATTGCTGTCTTTCTTTTGATTGTATTAAGAAACTAGAAGTATTATTGACTTTTGATTGGCTTGGTACCCAGCAGTACTGCTATAATTGCCTCAGAATTAAACCTGGCTTGTACTTGGACTTGCAAATATCATATGGCACCATGGCTACTGTATTAAGTTGTCACTTTAACATTTGTCACTATAGGAGTGTAGATTAACTGACTTGGGGTTGGATTTTACTTGTCTTTTGTTATACTTTTGGTTGAACTATCAGAATGGATTTTCTTTTCGTATTTAATTTATGTAGGATATTGTGCCTCTTAATTCTTGTCTCTCTTACCTATTCTCTTTAATTCTTTTGTAGGCTTATTTTGCTGGAGAGAAGGTTGGTGAAGGGACTGGTGTGACAAAAAGAGAAGCCCAACATCGAGCCGCAGAGTCTTCTTTGATGAGTCTGGCTGGTAAGATTGTTGGAAACTTCCCTCAGATCTTGTGTAGCTCGTTCTGTCATGGGGCTGCTTGCTGTTTGAAGGTTTGGATGTGTGTTTTGAGCTTTGTGGTGGATATTCATTCATTCATCTATTTTTAATGATGATTTCTATTGGTGGGCATCAATTGGATATTTACAGCTACAACTAGCAGTCTTAGCTGGAAAGATTTTTCTGCGTGCAATGCTCCCTTGAGACCTGAACCCTTTTATTCTCCAATATGCTAATTCATCTATGCTAGCTTTAGTAGTCTTGGGTTTTCTTCTAAAACGACTCGAAGGGGTTACTAGGGGAACTCATGGCTGTTTCATTCATGGAATTTTTAAAACGAAGCACAGAAAAGATTAGTGAAGGGTGTATAGAAGTGTCCTATCATTACGCCATGCAGCACCTTGCCTTTTGCTGAACCATTATTAGTCAGGCTTTATTTTGCCAGTGGTTGTGCTTAAATATTGACTTGCAGTATGCATTGCTTGGAGCTTATTCATTTGTCAAACAAATGTGGTTTGCTCCCCCAAAAGAAAAGAGGGGGGGGGGGGTTCAATGGTGGTTCTCTGGGTTTTTCGTTAATGTGACTGACTATTTGTTAATGAAGGAAAGGTCAATTGCATATTTGATTAGAGTCATATTCTCCGTTTGATGGTTCCCCTTCCGAGTGTAGAACAACAATTCTGCAAATATCACATTTTCACATTTCAATTGTCCTGGAACATTGAAAAGTTTCCTCTATTAGATATCCATGGATGCAGTAAGAGGAACTTGGCCTTAATCTTGTGTTGAGGATACAGGAGGGCAAGTTACTTCTTAAGCTATTGGTTTTCGTTATGGTGATGGATTTTGCAGTCCATTCTTGTCATAATGACATGGTTCAATGTGCTTCTAAGATCTTCTGAGTTGTGTTATTTGTTATTCTGAGACAATTAATCATTACACAGATCGATATTTAGCTCATGTAAAGTCAGATACAAGCACTCTACAAAATGACACAAGTAGGAGCCATAGCCCGAATGACATTGGCTTCACAAGTGATGTGAATTCACATGGTGATCATGTCTCGGTAAAGGATGATATGGCACCATCATCTGAGCTCATCGGGCAGGATGGCCCTGATGTCGATAGCTCTAAGAGGTCCATGGGTTCAGTCACCGCTCTTAAAGAATTGGTATGTACTAGCAGCTTGTCTCCTTCCAAGCTACAATGTTTCAACTTGGTTGTTTTGTAAAATTGATGGGTTGGTCCTTCCATTGTTTTTGTACTTCCCAGTGCATTAGGGAGGGCCTTGATATCTATTTTAGAGCTGAGCCCTCAGCTTCAACTGTTCAAGAGCAGAGAGATGAACTATATGCGGAGGTACTGGGTCTAATGTCAAATTCCTTGCATCTTTGTATCCTGTTTAGATTTATTTGTCTTTGTGGCTTCAACAGCAGATTATCAATGTTGGGAATTGGCCATTTCTCCTGCCCCAAAATGTTGTAGTTTTTAATTAGTTGGAAATTATTTTTGAGTGAATTTCAACTGTTCACTGTCATGCAATACAATTTGCCGAATTATTTCCATGTATCAGAAGTGGGGTGGAGGTATGAATTATGAAACTTTAACTTCTGATACTGCATCAGAATGAGGCATCCAGTTGACAAATTTTCCCTTTCTTGGTGCAAACTTTTACACGAACATTAAAGGGTGCCTTGGTTTCTTCTTGCTGCCATGCCTTCCATTCTGAAAAGCTTCCAGAGTGTTATTGTCCGAAATTAAAACCCTATTGCTACAATTCCAGTTGGCATCAATAGGGAATCACGCTTCAACTTTTTTGCCATATTATTTGTGCCGTGAGTTGTATAAACTCAAGGGTGCCTGTTATGTCCCCACTACCAACTTTTGTGGCTCTTTTGTTGATAATGTCTTTCTGATTTACAATCTAATATATAGGTTGAAATAGATGGGCAAGTGCTTGGCAAGGGCACAGGATTGACATGGGAGGAGGCAAAGATGCAGGTATAGTCTCTCTTGCTTTCCTTCTATCTAACACATACCATTCTGATAGGGGACAGAGCATAAATTGAGACTTGAGAGGAATACTATGATACCTAGTTTGACTGTTGATTTTTGTTGGTTGTGGTACACTTCCATCCTAATTATCTTACAGGCTGCAGCAAGGGCTCTTGCAAACGTCAAATCCATGCTTGGTCAATTTTCTCAAAAACGTCCTGATTCTCCACGGTTAGTAATTTCTGATGTTGCTTCACAAATTTGTGATGTTCAGACGAACTCTTGTGGAATTTGCCCTTTCTCTTGTTCCTTTTATGGTTATTTTCAGTGTCCCCCATATCTGGTTCTGGTGTATTTTGATGTGGGAGATTGTGACACTTTCTCCTGTACTTTTTGATTTATGCGACTTACAGGTCATTTCAGGGAATGCCCAGTAAACGCTTAAAACCGGAGTACCCTCGTAGTTTTCAGCGCATGCCTTCTTCTAGATATGCCCAAAATGCATCACCCGTTCCTTGAAGGAAATATACTAGTGTGTCGTTTGCCTTTCTCAATCATGAGGTGAAGCAGTTGTACAGGAGTACCACAGCCAGGGGTTTCACGGGCTCGGATATTTTTCTTTTTCACTCGGTCCATGTTGTCTCTGGAAGCCCAGTCTTGAACATGGCCTCTCCTCGGAAGAGGCTTCATCTTTGAGGGTGTACAACTGTGGTGCAGAAACAGCCTCCTCACAAGTCGCAAACACCCGGGAATCTTCCGAGCCCATAGTGTGAAAAATCAATATTATCAACCCCCTTGCTTGGAGTGGAAATGTACGAATACATACATACAAGCTGTGATCCCTCTGAGGGCATTTGGGGAGGAACAGCCTTGTGAATAATATGCAGGGAGAAATATATGACCTCAAAGGATGTCATGTATAGTTGAAGACGAGTCATTGTTGTAGAAGATTATATACCATTGTCTTTGCGAACGGTTTGACGTGTTGGAGGTTTGTGTACTGAGTGTTTCCCCCACTTATTTGCGACTTGTTTTTAATGTTTTGTGTTTAGGCGGTTCGAGTTCTCAAGTGAAGGATAAAGGTAAACAAAAGCGATTTCGCCTCCAAGCTTGTAAGGTAGTCCCTCCGTAAGAGAATTGCCGGAACTTCAAGGATGTTGAGACCTAATGATTGATTTACTTGGGAAAAAGTATGTTTTGGTGTTTGTATCTAAGGTTTTTCCAATATTTGGGTATGTGTAATTTTCTTTGATATCGGGTTGTTGGAGTCCTAGTGTCCAATCTATTTGATGGTTATGTTTTGATGTCGTCATTGATTATTTGGGATTGTCGTTGCTTTGGGTGATGACGTGTGCCTTGTCCCTAGTTGGACGACGGTAATACCTCAATCCTCTTTTCCGCTGTGCTAATCACAGGATTACTAGCAGTGTTAGGGTAATTGTGTGATTATGGGTTTTGGGGTGTTACACAGTTTTCCCTGAATGGATCATGTTCTCAATCTTATTCTTCAAAGTCCAACAATTCTCTATGTCATGTCCCCGGATCTATTGTAATTGCAGAATGTCATCCCAAAATTCCCTTTATTGTTGACTCAGACCTTGACCTTGACTTGACACTAGGCAAATGAAGAAAAACCAATCATAAGGCATGTATAACCTAAATGACCTATATGGGATTTCCTAAAAATGAAAGATGCTTATATGCTGACTCGAGATAGACTCACCCAGGACATGGGTTTGACTATGCTAATTGACCTACATCGGACTTCCCAGGATGCAACACTCATATATGCAAGACTTCTATATGTCGACTCAAGAAAAAGACTTAGCATGACATGGGTATACATGTCCTAGAATCTAAATGAGACTTCCTAAAGTGCAAATGCCTACATGCTGACTCTTAAGACTAACCTATGACATGGACCTACATTTGACTTCCTAAAGAATGAGAGACACTCACATAATATGCCAACATGAGAAAAGACTCACCCATGACATGGGTTTAAACTGGACTTCTAAAGAATGAAAGGTATTTACATGCTGGCCGACTGACTCTAGACAAAGACCTGCCTATGAGAATTCCTAAAGAATGAGAGACAATTACATACGGACTCGAGAAAACGACCCACCTGTGACATGGGTTTACAATTGACAACCTAAAAATGAGAGACACGTTGACTCAAGAAAAGACTCCCACACACATGTTGACTCAAATAGAGACTCACCCATGATCTGGGTTTACATCAGACTTCTTAAAAGTAAAAGACACGCATTTGCTGACTCCAAACGATGACTCTGAAATAAAGACACTTACATGCAGACTCTAAAACAAAGACTCACCCATGACTTGGGTTTGTATGCCCTACAAAACTTCATGAGACCTCCTAAGGAATGTAAAACACTTACATGCAGATGCTAACACAAAGACTCATCCTAGACCTTATATGGAACTTTCTAAAGAAAACGACGCTCATATCCTGACTCTTTAAACAAAAACTCACCTGTGACCTAGACTCTATATGAAACATTCTAAAGATACCGAAAGACATTTACATCTTGACTCTAAACAAAAACTCACCCATGACTTGGGTTTACATTGAACTTCCTGAAACTGACAGATACATGTTGAATCAAGAAAAGACTCACCTACGACTCGGGCCTACTAGACCATATATGATACCTCCTAACGTGTAAGACACCTATACACTGACTTAGGAAACGACTCAACTATGACACAGGTTTATGCGTTCTAACTTCGATATGACTCTAAACAACAACACTTTTTACAACAAGAGCATTATAAAGGGTCAGATAAAGGCAAACATAGCGAGTTGACATAAGTTGGAAAGGGCAAGTGGGTGTTTCTCAATTCGGCTCGGCTTAAACCACAAGCCGACCGTTTTAAGGAGAATCCGTCACTTGAACTAACAAACTTGTGTTAACTCAAGCTAACTTGGCTATTATGCGGACTAGAATAATGCTCGACACACTGACAGGCAGACTTCTATTTGCCCACTTTTTTATTTAAGACTCGACATATTTATTTATTTGCACTCATGGAAAGTGGATGTTGTAAAGGACCGAATAAAGCCATCAAAAGGTGAGTTAAAACATATTTATAAACTCAATCATTAAATCCAACATGGATGGGCTTACCAACGGGCCGACCATGATTTTGTTTTAGACTTAACAATCGAATCTATAAATTTATTTTCTCTAACCTTGAGACTATTACGCGGGCTAGAACAACACACACTGACTTTGTTTTATTATTAGTCATTTTCTTGGGACCCAAAATAAAAGAATATTGAGAAGGGCCGAATAAAACCATCAAAGGTGAGTTAAAATGAATCGATAATCAATGCCAATTAACCTTTAAAACGGATGGGCCTCACAACCAGCCGCCCATAAAATTTAAGGTTAATTAATCGAGTTTATAAATTCATTTCTTTTTGAACCCCATGATTATCATGCGGACTAAAACAATATCTCAAAATTAGTTCCGACTCTTACGAAGAAACAACAAAACACATATTTACACTTAACAAAGACTCAAAACACGTGTTTAACAAAAACCTAAGAAAGACTCAAACACGTATTTACACCTAACGAAGACTCAACAAAATCAAAACACCTAGCACCTAATAAAGACTCAACAAACTCAAAACTCTTGTTTACACAAACACCTACACATATACACATGCACAAACATATAGACGTGCACATACACAGCCACACACATATGCACAAACACATGCACAGACGCATACACATGCACACACACATACACATGCACAGGCGCATACACATGCACACAGACGCATATACATGCACACACACATGCACAGACGCATACACATACACACACATACACATGCACACAAACACATACACATGCGCACACATTCACAAACACATGCACAGACACATACACATGCACATGCACATACACATGCACAAACACATACACATGCATAGACGCATACACATGCACACACACATGCACAGGTACGAACTCTTAGACTATAACACACTTTATCTCCTTTACGGACCTAACTCTATATGGACCCTAAGGACAACTGATCATTATAAATGGCCGAATAAAGCCAAGCATGGCGAATCAAGACTGAATAAGGAATCACGAGTCAGTGTTTCTCAATTCGGATGGGCCCCATCCACAGGCTGACCATTTTAAGGAAAATCCATAACTTGGAAAATTTATCAGTCCAACTCAAACCATACTGACTATTACGCGGGCTAGAATAATGATCAACAAGACTGACAGTCTACTGTTTCTATATTTTTTTAAAATCCTTTTTGTTTAGGAAAGTGGATATCGTAAAGAACTGGATAAAACCAACAACAGGCGAGTTGTAATTAGTTTATGGGCTTAATTGTCAAATCCAATATGGTTTGGTCTAACCACGGGCTGGCCATAAATATGATGGATTCAATAATTAATTCGATAAATTAATTTACTCGAGGCCGGTGATTGTTATGCAGTCTAAAACTTAATCCACTAACTTTGTTTGATTTATTAGTTAGATTTTTTTAGACCTAAGGACCACCAATCATTACAATAGGCCGAATAAAGTCAAGCATGACGAATCAAGCCTAAGTTAAGGAGCACAAATCAGTGTTTCTCAATTTGGATGGGCCCCATCCACAGGCCGACTGTTTTAAGGAGAATCCGTAATTTGGGCTACCGACTCAAACTTAATTTGAGCCATGTTGACTGTCATGCGGACTAAAATAATGATTAACAGGACCGACGACCCTTCTTTCTATTTCGTTTTTTTAATTTAATTACCGGAAAGCAGGTATCATAAAGGACTGAATAAAACCAACAACGAGCGAGTTATAATTGATTTATGGACTTAATTACCAAATCCGATATGGTTGGGCCTAACCACGGACCGACCATAAGTGTGATAGATTCGATAATTAACTCGATAAATTAATTTACTCTAGCCCCGGTGATTATTATGCAGTCTAAGACTTTACCCACTAACTTTGTTTTTACTTTTAATCGGGTTTATTAGACCTTCGTTCAGAAGATGTCGCAAAGGGCCATATAGAATCATCAAAAGCGAGTTGAGTTTACTTTATGAACCAAGAAAATTAACCCTTATAAGTAAATGGGCCTAACTACTGGGTTAACCATAATTTTTGAGGTTAATTAACTTAGTTGGTAAACAAGACTCTTCTCAGCCCAATCGCTACTATATGGACTAGAACAACACTCCTAAACTTGGGTCGACTCTTTACAACGAATTTAAACACATAGCACATACCATACATATGAACAAGAGGTATCCTAAACCAAAGCTCTATGTACAAAAGGGTTTATTGGTTGGATAAGGCTTAGCGGCTTATGTACTCGCCCCGGTGCATTCTTGTTGTAAAGGCAACTTGAATGTGTGGGGTGTTGCTCTTGGAGGCTCGAGTGGAGACTCGTAGAGTGATGCATGAGTGGATGTGGTAACCAATGCTCTTACTAACCATTTTTCCAACCAATTTCAAATAGTGGGAAAAAGGATGGTAGGAAAATTTTCCAACCATTTTAGCAAAATTGGTTAGAATTTCGAACCATTTTTCCACAAAATTTTTTGAAAAATAGTTGGAATATCAAATGGTTGCTAAAATGGTTGGTTTTTCCAATCATTTTTAAATTGGTTGAAAAAAAATGGTTGGTAATACATATATTTTTAGTAGTGTAGGCTTGGCTAAAGCTAGGCTTGGATGTCTATGGAGCCGAGCCTGAGCTTACTTGATCTCAACACAATTTTCTATAATGCAGTTTGAAATTAACTTTCCTTATACCTAATTATCCACCAATAAAAAAGAAATCCCCAAACTCTCCTAGAAAACGTTTATGCTTATCTTTCGTTAATATCAAACTTAAATGATATTCATGCTACTCAATTTGGAAAGACATAACGAAAAAGGTGAGCTGGATGAGAGAGAAATATGAGAATGAACTTGAACTTGCCTCAGAAATTACAACAGGGGCATGATTGTGATTATTGATCAAATCTGTACTGACGAGATAAGACACCAATTATTGAGCCTCTGCTGGAGCTGTACACCAAGCAATCCAAATTTTGTCATCCATAAACCGCAGTTTCATTAAACCAAACTCTAGACAGTCTTGAACTCTAAATATAATTTATTTCGTTTAAACAACCTCAACAAGAACAAAAAAACCACAATAACAACAAAATATTATACTCGGATTCTGAATCATGAATTTTCTGAGCCAGAATGGCATGATTAAACTAAAGCATAGCAGAAAGAATCACCCTGTAGTAAAATGAACTTTGGAGGAAATGAGAGACCACAATAAAAAATACAGTAAATACATAGATTTATAACGACACCAAGTCCCCTGTTCATAGACCTTGGAAGCTTTTATCTTACCTTTACAAATAGATATGAGCTTATTAATGGCTCCAATCCATCGCAATTGCTTCAGTATTTTCCACAGTAGTTCCTATTTGGTGAAACATAAACCCATTAGCAATTTTTTACAGAAAATATAAATTGCCCCCACAAGACCAAATTTACATCGTGATCATCCATGATCCTAAGAGAGGTATTATCCGAGCTGAGAAGGTTTGTAACATTTTCATTTTGGATCTCCATGGCAGAAAACTCCATGACAAACTCTCTTTCCTCGTGCTACAGGAGAACCGAGGCTAAGTTCAGAAAGAACCAGCTAGAATTAATAACTCAAAATAACAAGAACCAATGCTTTTTTGTTACTCTTTGTATGCAATTGTAAAAAATTGCTAAGGAGAAATAAGCATTTCAAATAGCAACAGCTTGTGGCAAGAAATGACATTAGTAGTATCACATTCAGACCCCGAGAAGAAGAAACTATATTACATATCTAGCTCAAAAACAATAAATAAACTGATAACACACTTCAAGTATTGATGATAAAGAAAACTTTAGTCAATCGGTTGATTTTGTCTGGTCACACAATCAGGACAGATGAATTGTAAGAGAATTATTCTACTTACCAATGATCTTTGTTGATTCTGGCCACTGTCATTAGTGTGAACAATAAAATAACCGTTGTTCCTTAAGCCTCTAAAATTAAAGATAAAATGGAAACCAAATAGTTAGGACTTAGGAAATCTTGAAGGTCAAAAAGAAAAGAAAAGAAAAATAATATTCCATCTCCTTACTCACTTTCTGACATGCAAATTACATATTTTGAGCTAAGAAAACATTTTTCTAATCTAAAAGTCATATACTATAATAAGAATTTGTATTTACTGATATAAAAGTGTTTTAGATTTGAAATTATATTTTGGTAAAAAAAATGCATTTTCTAATTTCAAATTGTATTTTTAATTAATAATTGATTTTTTTTTAATATGGAGATTCTCATTTTATGATCTGAAAATGCTCAATTCTCTGATCTAAAAAATTACATTTTCCGGTCAAAGAACGAGCTTTTTTTCATATGGAATTTTCTTTTTTGATATGAAAATGTTCGTTTTGTGATATGAAAATTGCATATGTAATCAAGTAAGAAAAGACATTATATAGCACTATTATGCTCATATTATGATTCTTTTTCTTACCAATGTCATATGCATTTATGGGACAGTTGGTTTACCTATCCCTCTCTTTACCACCTTTAGCACAATTTTCTTAACGAAATATACATCCTCCCATCTCATAGATATTCACTAATTTTACTTATTCTAGTTAGTCATTCTACCATCTTCCTGTCTTCGCTTTTGCTCGTTTTCTCAGTCTTTTAGCATTATAAGTGGTTTGTCATTCTTTTATGTCCTTGCCTCTATTTCAACCTTCATCCTCTTCTATAGTTCTCTCTCTCACACACACACACATGAGAACTCTTCCTCCCTTCTTTTCTAAATTTTGCTCACTTGATTCAGAACTGCATTAGAGTAACAGGATGCTACATAATCATTGTTCATTATATCTCCTTGATGTTGTAAAATATGCAGTGGTTAGTAATCAAATCACAGCTCAAGCATAATGAGCTATATTTGCTACACCTAAGACCCTTCAATGACATGGTAATCAACCTCAACTTCAAGCAAGTATCTAGTAGGGCTCTATATTACTGTAATGTTTTCTTTTACATAAGCAAATACAACTCTCTGAGATGTTGGCAACAGTTAGGTTGCTTTAAAATTATCCTTGCAAATCAATGAGTGTATGATTTCAACTACGACACCAATGTCCTTGCCTTCCCAAATTACTGTATCCCGACCCCTCTCCCCGCACTTTTGCAAACCCTAACAAGAGGACTACAAACACAATGAAGAGCTGAGGACCATAGAGACCATGAGCATTAAAATGTCTCGAACAACATCCAGAAATGCCCACTTGGCATTCCATGAACAAGTTGAAGACATCACTATCTCGAACACCCAGGCTATAAATACATCCCAGCTATGAAGAGCAAACAATATAGACCACTCAATACTCTATAATTTGCTCATCAATCTGTTCCAACTCCATTGAGCTATGACAGAGATTTTGCTGTCTGAAAAAACAATTGGAAAATTACACACATACCAGATTGACATGAGACACATCAAAATGTTGATCCATGCACCCTTCCTAATGATGTTCTTAACATATGCCATTCAACTTAGGTAATATCAGGCTGCTGCTCAAGGTGGCATTAATTCTTGCAAAAAGAGAGAAAACAAGCATGATAGTGTTTCCAGTAAATTCCACCTGGTGTAAGCAAGGTAAGCTACATATTAGCTCTCCCACATTTACTTGATCCAAACACAAACTACAAGTCAGTTCAGCTTTAGAGGTTCCCTTTGAGTTTCCCACATCAGCAGAAACATCCTGCTGTTTTAATGAATGGTAAAGCTATTGATCAGCATCATATGAACAATAATTCAATCTTACTTCATACTTAACTAACCCCAGAAAAGATTGTTCTCCATTCAAAGACAAATGTACTGTTCAGTAATAACTCTCGCTCATCAAGAAAATCTTATTCTCCGTGACAACAATATCCCATTCAGATAAAATATATTGTTCAGTAATAACTCTCGTTTACATTTCAAATGCCCAAGAATATGAAAATTGTCGTCGTCCATACTCTATAAACAAGGTATCTATCGAATATATATATATATATATATATATATATATATATATATATATATATAATAAAACAAGGTACAAAATGGAAACACCACCAAGTGGACAAGGTGCAAAACAGAAACTTCACCAATTAAACACAGTGCTCAGCAATACTCACAACATTAACAACATTAATATACCCCCAAGATTTGACATGCATGAACAAAATTAGCAATGAACACCATAAATCATACCTGGATTAGGAATTATCATTGTTCACCTGATGCTTAAGCATGTTGCCAATTGGCTTTGGTCCCTCTGAACATTTAAACCCCAAATTCATTAAAGTAAATCCTAGACTTGCTTCAATTCGAAATTTTTATAATTTGATTCATCAAATTAGGCAAAGTATCATACCTGGAGGCCATAATACGAATTCTAATCTGTTTAGGTTGATGCTTATGTAAACCTGGATGGTTGTAATTATTTGAGAGAGACAATCTCCCATGGACAATAGCAGCCCAGCGGGTGATTGAGACTGAGAGAAAAGGAGAACGATAGAAGGAACAACTGAACAAGAGCGTAGGGTTTAATGGGGGGCATTGGGCATAAATTGCAAACATTTAACATGATGGTGATAGAAAAGAGAAAGAAGGGCAGAGGAAGAAGATAATAGTTAATGAGAGGGGTATAAACGGAAATCAATATTTGTGACAATGCCTCCCTTACCTTCTTTTATAAGGATGGTGGATTTGGCCCCCAGCAGCTTGTATACTAGTGAAGATTGATTCTGAGTTAATCTCCAAAACTGCTTGGCGAGTAAGGCGTTGTTGAATGTCTCCAAGTCTCGAAAGCCCAAAACCCCCCAACATCTTCAGGTCACATAACTTGTCTTTCCCCGCCTAGAATCTTTTTCTTCCCCAAATCATGAATCCATCAGAATCTATTAATAATATCATAAATGTCTGAACAAATGTTATTGTGCAATTTAAAGATACTAATCACATAGGTCGGGATTACCCACGTCACAATTTTTATCAACACCTCCCTTGTCTGCCCAAGAAGCTAGTCTATTCATCCAACTTGCTAGCCTTTTCCCTACCCGATCCTTGATATAAAGGAACTCCTTCTTTTTGCTCCTCCCAACCTAATCTGGAAACCCTAAGTATTTCTCCTGAGCTAAAACCTCTTGATATCCATCGTCATCATGATTAGATATCTTCACTCCTGAGGCACCCCCTTTAGTAAACACGATGTTTGACTTTGCTAAACTAACTTTTTTCCCTGAGGCCATTTCATAACAACAAAGTATTTTTAGAAGACCCCTACCTTAAGCCTCATTAGCTTTGCAAAAAACAACGGAGTCGTTCGCAAAGAGGAGAAGAGAGTTACTAGGAACATCCGAACAAATTTTGTGTCCACCCTTAGCTCTCCGCCTTCTATAGCAAACCAATAAGATTCTCAACCATAAACAAGAACAAATATAGGGAGATGGAGATGCCCCTGTCTTAGTCCCTCTGTTGATACAATAAAAAGTTTAGGACTACCATTCGCCAAAATTGAAAAAGTCACAAACTAAACGCACATTACGACTCTCTCCCAAGAAGACTCAAACCCATATTCACCAACATTTCTCAAGAAAATCACACTCTACTTTGTCGTAGGCTTTTATCATGTCTACTAGGATAGCCATCGAGCCAGTAGACCCACAATTGTTAGCCAAAGAGTGGAAAAGTTCATAAGCAATTAAAATGTTATATGTGATGAGTCTACCTGGCGCAAAGGCGCTTTGGGCCTGCAAGACAATCTAGTTCACAAGGTTTCACACTTTTTTTGCCAATCTGTGTATCACATTACAAAGGCTAATTGGTTTGAAATCTACTCTTCTATCAATCAACGTGGTATTGGTAGGATTTGTCCTATCTAGGTCAGGTGCCTTGTACGAGTGCATTGCTTTTAACGCCTATGAAATTCTTCGTTGTTGTAAGAAGCACATAACACCTAGTTCACTTCCATCATGACCCGCGTGTATGATTCTATTCACTTTTGATGTCTACAACTCTAACTATAGCATCACAAGTGGTCTTGTGGGGGATTTAAATCTAACCTATTTATTTTCTTCTTAAAGCGTATCGGGATGTGACTTGCCAAGCCTAAATTTTGAGAGACCCATCTCCCCAAGGCCTCAAAGGAATAGACAGGTCCTTTCCTTTCAAGAATGGGTGCGAGAAGCACTTCAAGGAGGATCTTAGACCGACGGGACCATTTCCGAGCCTCCTAACTCCAAGGCTCTTGGGGCTTCATCGACACAAATAAGGCAACTAAGTCAAACTTGACATCTTTTTGGGCTCTAAGCATTCAAGAACCAATCAAGAGGGTAATTTGGGTATTTTTATACCATAGCGGGACCACCTGGGTATTTTGGGTCCTCATTGCAACCAAGGGCATGACAGTCAACTGCTACAAGCATGGGACGGGTCGAAGACTCGACATGAGAATGAAAGAAGCAAGGAGCTTCCGAGCTCAGGGTCATGCCCGTGACCACATGTGTCACGACGTGAGCCCTCCCTAGCTCAAGTTTGGTTCCTAGAAAAGTCCCCGGGTCATGACTGTGACCCTAAAGGGTCACGCCCATGACCACATGGGTCACGTCCGTGACCCTTGGTTAGCACATGGGTTTTCAGCCGCAGAAGAACAAATCACGCCCTTGACCCTTATGGTCATGCCCATGACCCTTATGGGTCATGCTCGTGACCATTTCTAGGTCGGGGTTTTTATTGACAAAATCCTTTTCTCTTTTCCCCTTCTTTTGTAATTTACCCCTTTTGCCCCTCCTTTATTTGTTGTAAATCCTTCCAAGAGGCATTTAATGTATTGTTAAGGGACCCTTTTGTAATTGTAACCCTCAAGCTCCTCTTCCAACTCAATGCCTTGTATATGTAAGGCATTTGGAAGGAAGATAAAAGAGGGACTATTGATGAATGAAAAGAATAAACTTTTGACTTTCTCTCTGTCTTTCTTTCAAATCTTGTTTACTTTATCCATAATTGTTTAAGGTGGTATTGCAAATCTTCCGTTTATAGGAGTTGTGGGGGGCGTGACCATTATCCCAAGTCCACATCCTTGTTCGTGTTGTTTTCTGGGTTCGAATCAATCACCTCCATCGTGTCCAACTCAAATAACATCGAATGCCACCGCACCACGCTCCCCTTCCTTTTCAAACTTCACATTGCATATTACACCAATCCAAATATGTTAACAAGTATATGAAATTTGCATTAGCTTGATTAGGTATAATTAGGTGAAAAAGGTACCATGAAACAAGCAGATTTAAATTATAAATGAGAAAAACGAGAATGAATCAACTTTAATGCATATACGTGTGCTTTTGGTTTTACTCTTTATTTGTGTAAAAATATATTTTCCCCTTATGTTATATGCTTCTTAAATACCCTTGATCATTTGAAACTAAAATATATGTTTACTTAATTAACCTCATTGTAGTGAATCTATTTGCATAGTTTTTCTTTAAAGATTTATGTTGGGAACCAATCCATTCTAATTTAATAAGTAAGCCTAAATAATTAGCCGCCTAAATAATCAGCCAAATAAAGAATAATTGTTTATATTTTCCAATTTGTATGTGGCCAGAAAACTCTATTCCATTAACATTAATTTTTTTGCATATAGTTACTTAAATTAGGAATCATAAATAACAGAGATGAACTCCTTAAATATAGAAAATTCAAACCTCTCCTGTTTAATATAAATTAAACATTTAACAACATTCACATGGAAAGACATGCAACATATGATAATCTTGTGTCAAACTTTAAACTCGTGAAGAAGAAAAGCGAGCATTTCCATTTTGATTTGTCAAAATTTATGAGATCAAATCTCTACTTATTATCAACTAAATGCTGAAACCCCCGGGGAGAGGGAAGAAAACCCTCACCAAAACAAAACAAAACAAAAGACTGTTGGTGTACTAAAAAGTGATTGTTCTTTGTAAATTGGCAAAGCACACAGAAAACACAAGATTTTGTTTGATAAGATTGAAGAAGATAAACGGGAATTTCTGATGAGATATATATATATAATATATAGCTGCGAAAATATTAAATCAGAAAATTTCTTTTTATCGTAATATCCACCACAGCACTGCTAGCAGAGCCTTTTTTGACCGTCTCCTGCCCTTTGACGTTTTCTGGGACGAAAATTAGGGTTTCTTTCTCTCTCTCTCTCTCCTCCCTCTTTCTCCCTCCTCGAACTTTCCTCCCTCGTTGCTGAAGATTCCACACATCGTCACCCACCATCAAAGAAATCATCAAAAACCCTAACAAATCGTATGACATGTTTGCTGGACACTAAAAAATCTATCGAATTTGATTGTCTGGCTTGATGACGATTTACCATTGTTCCACCTCGCAGATCTGATAAGAATTTGTCCTGTTCATTCTTGCTTCAAACCTTAATTTTTTGGGGTTTTGGATTGTGGATTACTTTCTCCTTCATTCATCACATCAAATAAAAGAATTTGATAGATCTGTGATATGTGAATCGAATCGACGGAAGAAGTAGAAGAAGAAGAAAATTGAATTCAGAAACCCTAGCCAGATCGATTCGAACCAAGAATTTCAAGCAGGACTACCATGACCGTTTATTATTGTTAAAAAAGAACTTCAAATATTTGAGTGACTTTCCAATTGTTTGTCAAACAAGAACAGATTCAAAGAGACAGACAATCTGACAACAATGATGAAATCGATAGTGTACCAAGGGGAAAATCCACTGGGAGAGGTAGAGATTTTTCTCTCTCCTCAAAACAACATTAACAACGATGTTTTGAAGAAGGGGATGATGAGGATAAGCCATTATTCTCAGGCAAGTGAGAGATGTCCACCACTTGCTGTTCTTCACACCATCACATCATCAGCTGGCGGCGTTTGGTTCAAAATGATCGAGTCTTCTTCCTACAACAACAACAACAAGCTCTACTTCCAACAACAACAAGACTCGCAGCTCCTCGCCTTGCACTCCACATGTATCAGAGAAAACAAGGTAACCAACCCAAATCCAAACCTCGTATTGGAAGACATAGAAAATTCAATATACCGGAAGTCGGGATTGAGAAACAGCTCAGTAGAGCTTTCAAATATTCATAGTTTCTAGCTCAAACTCAATACAGAACTTGACTTTTGCTCTCTGAGTTTAGTTTGCAGCAAATTATGAATATAGTAGTTGGTTGTGCCACTTCTAGTTCACCGGAGTGTAATTGCCATTGCATTAACATGAAAGATTTGCAATAACTCTCAGCGCATGAATGAACAAATCAATCTTACTTAATTGGCCAATGCTACTGTCAAATTGATGGATAGCTGTTTTGAACCAGAAAAGCTTACCTAGAAAATTGGAGCTTGTTCAGACTAACTGGGAGGTTGACTCATTCCCCCTCTGGGTTTGTTGTGTTTTCTTATAATACTGGAAGAAATCCTAACGGATGTGGAGTGTGGATATTAGCATTATAACATTAAGGTAAGCTGAATACATTGTACTTGTGCATTTTGCAGACTGCTGTGGTGCCCCTTGGTGGCCAGCAGGAGATCCATTTGGTCGCAATGCATCCTAGAAGGATGGACAGTAGAACCCCTTGCTTCTGGGGGTTTTGTGTTGCTTCAGGTTTATATGATTCTTGTCTTGGGATGCTGAACCTCAGATGTCTTGGAATTGTCTTTGATCTTGATGAGACCCTAATTGTTGCCAATACAATGCGCTCTTTCGAGGATAGAATTGAGGCTTTGCAGAGAAAAATAAACATTGAAATTGATCACCAACGGTTAGCTGGCATGATGGCTGAAGTCAAACGTTATCAGGATGACAAGGCTATACTGAAGCAATATACTGAAACTGATCAGGTGGTAGACAACGGGAAAATTCACAAAATTCAAGCAGAAGTGGTTCCAGCGTTGTCTGACAATCATCAAACAATTGTTCGGCCTCTTATTCGGTTACCAGATAAAAACATCGTCCTCACTCGGATAAATCCACAGGTATTTTCCCTGTTTAGGTTGCTGTGTAAATTGTCCCATAGTTTAACTTAAATGTGAAGATGTGACTATGGTTCCATATCATAAAAATGACTAAATGCTCACTAATATTTATTTGCCATATGTGCTTATGGTGTCAATAGACATGATTTTTCTTGTAAACATAATGAAATTGAGGGGATTATTGGTGCATGGTGGTGTTTCTGATTCACTGAATTTGATTCATTTGAATCAGATCATCATTTGTTGTATGTCAACTGTTGAGTAATAAGTGAGTGTGATTGTTGTATTTTCCTAGATTCGCGATACTAGTGTTCTTGTGCGGCTGAGACCTGCATGGGAGGACCTGCGAGCTATTTGACTGCCAGAGGTCGTAAGCGATTTGAGGTTTATGTCTGTACAATGGCTGAAAGGGATTATGCTTTGGAAATGTGGCGACTCCTTGATCCTGACTCAAATTTGATAAGTATGGGAGAGCTTTTGGATCGCATTGTGTGTGTCAAGTCTGGTGAGATTTGAAGAGCATTAATTTTCCACTCATTATTTTGAATATTGCCCATGACTTCCAATGCTCTCACCCATTTTTGTTCTTGAGGTGTTAGGCTCATTTGTATGTTTATATGATACAGTGGTAAGGTGATCTCTGGGATCTGCATTTTAACCTTTGCCTTTGATTCCTAGGATTGAAGAAGTCGCTCTTTAATGTCTTCCACGATGGCAGTTGTCACCCTAAGATGGCATTGGTGATTGATGATCGTTTAAAAGTATGGGATGAGAAAGATCAGGCACGAGTACATGTTGTTCCTGCATTTGCTCCATATTATGCTCCCAAGCTGAGGTATGTGTGGAGTGTACTATCCGTCTAGAATATCACAAGAAGCCTTAGATATGTTGACTTTGTGTTTTTCCTGGTTTGGCTTCATTTTAACTTCTTTTGGTTCTGTTTGGTAGGCGAATAACGCCATCCCAGTTCTCTGCGTGGCAAGAAATGTAGCATGCAATGTTCGAGGTGGTTTTTTCAAGTAAGGGTTCAAGCTTTTTCACAGTTATGGTTTTAAATATTTACTTCGTAGGCAAGAGTATATGCTTGAAAAGGATATGCATATGCTTTATTTATTCTTCAGCCTATATTAGTCTTTGTCTCCTTGATTATGGATATGGAAACTGTATTAGGTTTTTATCCTTTATAATTTGATTTTATGACAGAGATTTTGATGAGGGTCTCTTGCAACAAATTCAAGAAATTTCTTATGAAGATGATCTTAAAGATATCCCCTGTCCTGATGTAAGCAACTATTTGGTATCAGAGGTATGACTGCGACCATTCCTGCACCCCCCCCCCCCCAAGCACACACACACATGTAGATTACAAACTGGCTGTCTTGTTGCTTTATGACTGAATGAGTTAATATAATGCTTTGGTGCACAGGACGATGGGTCTGGATCCAATGGAAACAAGGAACCACTTAGTTTTGATGGGATGGCAGATGCTGAGGTTGAAAGAAGGCTTAAGGTGATCTTATGGCTTCTGTTCCCTTTCCTTATATCTTGGTCTAACTGTGCTGATTCGTCTGATTAAAATTTCAGATTGCTTCCATGCCTGTTATTGATATTACTGTGTGTGATTGTCCTCTGTGGTTTCAATTACATATATGGTTTTACATGCTATGCTGGAGGAGTGATAAGTTCTTTTGGATTGTCTCAATTCGTGTACAGGAAGCAGTTTTAGCATCCTCTGCAACTCTTTCTGTTCCCTCTACAACTTCATCAGCGACTATTAATCTTGATTCGAGGCTGGCATCTTCTCTACCATTCATGGTTGCTACTCCTCCCATTACAGTTCCGCAGCCTGCACCTCAAGCATCAATTACACCTTTTCATAGTAACCTACTTTCTCAAGCAGCTTCTTTAGTTAGAGCATTGGGTAATATTGCCCCTCAGGATTTGGTTGTGCACAATTCGCCAGCCAGAGAGGAAGGTGAAGTACCTGAGTCCGAGTTAGATCCTGACACGAGGAGGCGGCTTCTCATACTACAGCATGGACAAGATACGAGAGATAACTTGCCTAATGAGCCTCCATTTCCAATAAGATCTCCAGTGCAAGCTCCTGTTGCAGGTCCTGGTCCAGTTCCTGGTCCAGCTCCTGGTCCGGCTTCAGTTCCAGTTCCTATTCCTGGTCCTGTCCCTGGTCCCGTGCCTCGGGTACAATCACGTGGGAGCTGGTTCCCAGTTGAGGATCATGCAAGTCCAGGGCCTCTTAGTCGACCAGTAGCTAAAGAGTATCCTATAGCTCCTGATACTGCACCTTTTGAGAAGCAACGCCCTCCACCTCATCCCTTCCCACGCAAACTGGAGAGTTCTGTTCGGTCAGAGAGACCGTTCATGGAAAGACCTAGACACCCAAGGGAGGTAATTCTCATTTGGCTTCTAACCTAATAACCCAGCATGTGGTTGCAGACCAGATTATATTCTTAGGCAGTTTTACTCTGATAAACCTCACATTCCATGCTAACATTTATCATATGCAGGCCCCTCGTAGAGATGAAAGATTGCGATCAAGTCATTCTTCACCTAGTCGTCAGTCTTTCCATGGTAAACAGTCTGACTTCATATTGACTGCTCAATGTTCGACGTCAGCTGAGATTTTATTGTCCCATTAATAAGTTTTGCACCACTTTCCTGTGCTTAAAACATAATTTTTTCCGTGAATATTGTTTTGGCAATAAAATGTTTGTTTAATGAATTGCGATATATTCTGGTAAAAAATTTTGTTCTTTTTTTAAATTTTATTTTATTAAACCTCTTTATAAATTTTTTTTTTTTTTTTTTTTTTTTTTTTTTTTTTTGTTTTGGAATCAACATCTTCATGCATTCCCGTGCATGAGGGTAGACTGCCTACGTCTTTTATGGATCTCCTCATACCTCCCATTAGCGGGATTATATTGGGGCTTCTTCTTGTTGAATTGCGATATGTTTGTTCACTGGACAGAGTGGCAGAGTTTCTATTTGTTATATTGGTTAACCTGGTGGTTACAAATGGGCATCAGTGTTAATTAGACTTGAACAACCTATGTTCAAATGCTGAAAGTTATAGAATCAAATGTGTGACAGATAAGGGTACATATTGTAAACAAGGAGTTCTGAATAACCTAGATGCTGATACTTATTCAAATATGCCCATTCGCCTTGGAATTGTATCCATTGTGTAGGCAAGATTGTGATTTGTTATTGTGTTTACCAATGTGGATATTCTGTCAATTTTAATATGGGATTATTTTTCATATGAATCATTTTTGTTACACAAATTAAAGACAGTGTAGCAGTAAATAAATCCTAGCATAGTGTATTGTGCTTACTATTTAAAATTATGATTCATTGCACAAGTCGAGGGAGATTCTGAATACTGATAGAGAATAATGTTTCGTGTGTTTTGTAACTGATGATTTACGTGTAACCAAGCACTAGGCTTTTGTTTAGTATTCCATTTATGGTCCATATGATCATATGTAGTTTTATTAACTGAAGGCCTCCGGCCTGCCCAACAAGGAGAACGTGACCTAAAATGATGTAATATGTCAAGTTTTGGACAAGTCAACAATTCTTGTATATTTATAACCCAAGGATTGCATAGCAAAACAATACTAATGCCATAATGCATGGGAGCTCAAACACTAGCTTTCATTTTATTATGGTAAGTATTCAAAATATGTATTAAAGGACACCAAGGGGATGTTACTCATGATACAAAAGAAGGCTTAAACAAAGATCAAATGGTCTTGAACCGTACGCCCTCTATAGGAATCTTACTCACAAAATCGACATGGTGACCTCTGTACCATGATGAAGACCTTGACTCCAACTACACAAGGTTGTCAAAAATAAAGTGTGATGTCATTTAGCGTTGTTATAGCCTTGTCCTCAAAAATTTGCAAATTTCTTTCCTTTCAAGTGCACCACCAATAGTCAAAGGAATCAAATTCACACTGAGATTCCAACTCTTCTTCAATCTTCTTGTCCATGCCAGTAAGACATCCCCTAAACCTAGAGGTCGCACCCAAATAACCCCCATCAAATCCAAAATTAAATGTCATGCAGAGTGTAATTAATCTTCAGGTTGTATTCCGTACGTTAAACATTGAATAACCTGTTTGTATGCTGCATAACTCAGCTTCGCATGTGTGTTATTTGCTTTTTGATTGCCAATAGCACTAGTTAGAGGTTTTGTTTGAATACTGTTGGTTTTCATTGTTTCATCTTTTGAAAACTTAAGATGTCTTTGGTGGCTCTTGGTGACATTTTCAGCAATAATATTCAGCAAAGGATACCGTTATGTGTTTTTATTGAGTCATAATATTGAATTCCTGTCTCCATATATGTTTCTTTGTTAAATACACAAATGACAAACTGTCATGTCAATTGTCCGGTTGTCCCCCCCCCCCCTACTTTTTAAATAAGTGATTTAGTACTCCCTCTGTCCTAAGTGTCTAATTACCTAATAGTTGTAGAATCAAGGTGTATCGATGTTGAGCAAAAATTAAGTAGACTGACAAAAATGCCCAATAGCATTATTATTAGATTTTGGAAATAGTTGAAAAAAAACTAAAAGTAGGAGTATTCACTAAGGGTAAAATAGGTATATTAGTTATTGGAATTGTACAATTGACAAATTAAAAGGGACAAAGAAAGCAGAGTAGGTATTTTGACACTTAAAAAGGGATGGGGTAATTTGTATTGAGAGACCATGGACTCATTCGTGCTGAAACTTTTGGTGTCTTCTAGCTGAAAGTTTTTAATACAAGGTGCGCAAGTAAATTAGTGTTGTAATTTTGTGGAAATTTGATACAAATATTTGAGTTATTTTGTTTTATTTTATTTAAGTCTTCAATAAACTAAGGTACATGGTTTATGATGTCTGGAATCTCTATTCTGTCTAAGTGATGAGCTTTCCTCCTGACTAATGCTCCTCTTTTTGAAGGTGATGACTTCTCCCTGGCTCGGTCAGCTTCAAGCAATAGGGATTTTGAACTTCAACCGGAGCGAGGTGCTCCATTGTCGGAAAGTCCTGTTGGTGCATTACATGACATTGCAACAAGGTGTGGGACCAAGGTGCGTACATGGGGTGCCCTTGTGTAAAGTACTGAGATAGATGTTAGAACTCCTATTTGTGTCTCAAATTAGTGTTGCATTTCTGTTCTTTTGCAGGTTGAGTTTAAGGCTGCTTTGGCTTCTACAGTAGATTTGAAGTTCTCCATGGAGGTTGTCTTTCTTTATATCTTTTTACAAGTTTACTCAAAGGAAATTGGAAGGCCGTTCTGATGTGTCATTTTTTTAAAATTTTTTTAAATATAGGTTTCATTGTGATAATCTCTTTCTACTCTATGGTTCAATTCTTTCTGTTGCCTTTTGTGTTTAGAAAGCACTTGAGCGAAGTGCTCAGGTTGCTTGGGCATTTGCCCCTGGGTTCATAGGTAGAACAATAATTAGGGTTTAAAAAGATTGAGGGTATAGAATCTCTACTTACCGGTAGGAGTACTTTGCATCATTACATGAAGTCAAAAAACTTATGCTGTGATATTGTTGTAGTCTCTCCATTTCTGAACTATTTATTCCTTTCTTTTTGGTTTGTCTCATATTGACCGCCCTGTGTCCGATTTAGTTATTACATTTTGATATGGCTATCCGTTCTATTTACAACTTAAATGTGGAAGGTTAGCAAAATTACTCATAAACGACAATGATTAGTTTGGGAAAGTAGCAAATATCTTATACCATAGCTGCCTTATTTCATGCCAAAAGTAGAAGAGAATCATATTTCAGAGACAGAAGGACTGTAATCATGCATGATTTGTCGGGTTGTGGGACTTGTGACAGAATTGTTTGCATTTGGAAGAAGTTGTAGCTTTCTGCGTAACTGTTGCTGTATATGCTGCAGATAGTTGCTCTTGAAAGTCTTTCATTTCTAGTTATCCAAGTATTTCCGGAGGCTATTTATGCAGATGGGTAGCTGTATCTGAATTGCTGTCTTTCTTTTGATTGTATTAAGAAACTAGAAGTATTATTGACTTTTGATTGGCTTGGTACCCAGCAGTACTGCTATAATTGCCTCAGAATTAAACCTGGCTTGTACTTGGACTTGCAAATATCATATGGCACCATGGCTACTGTATTAAGTTGTCACTTTAACATTTGTCACTATAGGAGTGTAGATTAACTGACTTGGGGTTGGATTTTACTTGTCTTTTGTTATACTTTTGGTTGAACTATCAGAATGGATTTTCTTTTCGTATTTAATTTATGTAGGATATTGTGCCTCTTAATTCTTGTTTCTCTTACCTATTCTCTTTAATTCTTTTGTAGGCTTATTTTGCTGGAGAGAAGGTTGGTGAAGGGACTGGTGTGACAAAAAGAGAAGCCCAACATCGAGCCACAGAGTCTTCTTTGATGAGTCTGGCTGGTAAGATTGTTGGAAACTTCCCTCAGATCTTGTGTAGCTCGTTCTGTCATGGGGCTGCTTGCTGTTTGAAGGTTTGGATGTGTGTTTTGAGCTTTGTGGTGGATATTCATTCATTCATCTATTTTTAATGATGATTTCTATTGGTGGGCATCAATTGGATATTTACAGCTACAACTAGCAGTCTTAGCTGGAAAGATTTTTCTGCGTGCAATGCTCCCTTGAGACCTGAACCCTTTTATTCTCCAATATGCTAATTCATCTATGCTAGCTTTAGTAGTCTTGGGTTTTCTTCTAAAACGACTTGAAGGGGTTACTAGGGGAACTCATGGCTGTTTCATTCATGGAATTTTTAAAACGAAGCACAGAAAAGATTAGTGAAGGGTGTATAGAAGTGTCCTATCATTACGCCATGCAGCACCTTGCCTTTTGCTGAACCATTATTAGTCAGGCTTTATTTTGCCAGTGGTTGTGCTTAAATATTGACTTGCAGTATGCATTGCTTGGAGCTTATTCATTTGTCAAACAAATGTGGTTTGCTCCCCCAAAAGAAAAGAGGGGGGGGGGGGTTCAATGGTGGTTCTCTGGGTTTTTCGTTAATGTGACTGACTATTTGTTAATGAAGGAAAGGTCAATTGCATATTTGATTAGAGTCATATTCTCCGTTTGATGGTTCCCCTTCCGAGTGTAGAACAACAATTCTGCAAATATCACATTTTCACATTTCAATTGTCCTGGAACATTGAAAAGTTTCCTCTATTAGATATCCATGGATGCAGTAAGAGGAACTTGGCCTTAATCTTGTGTTGAGGATACAGGAGGGCAAGTTACTTCTTAAGCTATTGGTTTTCGTTATGGTGATGGATTTTGCAGTCCATTCTTGTCATAATGACATGGTTCAATGTGCTTCTAAGATCTTCTGAGTTGTGTTATTTGTTATTCTGAGACAATTAATCATTACACAGATCGATATTTAGCTCATGTAAAGTCAGATACAAGCACTCTACAAAATGACACAAGTAGGAGCCATAGCCCGAATGACATTGGCTTCACAAGTGATGTGAATTCACATGGTGATCATGTCTCGGTAAAGGATGATATGGCACCATCATCTGAGCTCATCGGGCAGGATGGCCCTGATGTCGATAGCTCTAAGAGGTCCATGGGTTCAGTCACCGCTCTTAAAGAATTGGTATGTACTAGCAGCTTGTCTCCTTCCAAGCTACAATGTTTCAACTTGGTTGTTTTGTAAAATTGATGGGTTGGTCCTTCCATTGTTTTTGTACTTCCCAGTGCATTAGGGAGGGCCTTGATATCTATTTTAGAGCTGAGCCCTCAGCTTCAACTGTTCAAGAGCAGAGAGATGAACTATATGCGGAGGTACTGGGTCTAATGTCAAATTCCTTGCATCTTTGTATCCTGTTTAGATTTATTTGTCTTTGTGGCTTCAACAGCAGATTATCAATGTTGGGAATTGGCCATTTCTCCTGCCCCAAAATGTTGTAGTTTTTAATTAGTTGGAAATTATTTTGAGTGAATTTCAACTGTTCACTGTCATGCAATACAATTTGCCGAATTATTTCCATGTATCAGAAGTGGGGTGGAGGTATGAATTATGAAACTTTAACTTCTGATACTGCATCAGAATGAGGCATCCAGTTGACAAATTTTCCCTTTCTTGGTGCAAACTTTTACACGAACATTAAAGGGTGCCTTGGTTTCTTCTTGCTGCCATGCCTTCCATTCTGAAAAGCTTCCAGAGTGTTATTGTCCGAAATTAAAACCCTATTGCTACAATTCCAGTTGGCATCAATAGGGAATCACGCTTCAACTTTTTTGCCATATTATTTGTGCCGTGAGTTGTATAAACTCAAGGGTGCCTGTTATGTCCCCACTACCAACTTTTGTGGCTCTTTTGTTGATAATGTCTTTCTGATTTACAATCTAATATATAGGTTGAAATAGATGGGCAAGTGCTTGGCAAGGGCACAGGATTGACATGGGAGGAGGCAAAGATGCAGGTATAGTCTCTCTTGCTTTCCTTCTATCTAACACATACCATTCTGATAGGGGACAGAGCATAAATTGAGACTTGAGAGGAATACTATGATACCTAGTTTGACTGTTGATTTTTGTTGGTTGTGGTACACTTCCATCCTAATTATCTTACAGGCTGCAGCAAGGGCTCTTGCAAACGTCAAATCCATGCTTGGTCAATTTTCTCAAAAACGTCCTGATTCTCCACGGTTAGTAATTTCTGATGTTGCTTCACAAATTTGTGATGTTCAGACGAACTCTTGTGGAATTTGCCCTTTCTCTTGTTCCTTTTATGGTTATTTTCAGTGTCCCCCATATCTGGTTCTGGTGTATTTTGATGTGGGAGATTGTGACACTTTCTCCTGTACTTTTTGATTTATGCGACTTACAGGTCATTTCAGGGAATGCCCAGTAAACGCTTAAAACCGGAGTACCCTCGTAGTTTTCAGCGCATGCCTTCTTCTAGATATGCCCAAAATGCATCACCCGTTCCTTGAAGGAAATATACTAGTGTGTCGTTTGCCTTTCTCAATCATGAGGTGAAGCAGTTGTACAGGAGTACCACAGCCAGGGGTTTCACGGGCTCGGATATTTTTCTTTTTCACTCGGTCCATGTTGTCTCTGGAAGCCCAGTCTTGAACATGGCCTCTCCTCGGAAGAGGCTTCATCTTTGAGGGTGTACAACTGTGGTGCAGAAACAGCCTCCTCACAAGTCGCAAACACCCGGGAATTTTCCGAGCCCATAGTGTGAAAAATCAATATTATCAACCCCCTTGCTTGGAGTGGAAATGTACGAATACATACATACAAGATGTGATCCCTCTGAGGGCATTTGGGGAGGAAAAGCCTTGTGAATAATATGCAGGGAGAAATATATGACCTCAAAGGATGTCATGTATAGTTGAAGACGAGTCATTGTTGTAGAAGATTATATACCAATGTCTTTGCGATTCTTTCTCCCATTTTCAGTGCAGAAGCTTGAGAAGGATGTATCTTGTTCACTGACCCCGTAGAAATCTCAAATGATCTCCAACTTTGGCCCTGGCTGGATTTTGAAAGTAGCCAGTTTACGTGCCAATGTCTTCACAGTAGTGTTTTTGGCCTGATAGTCATAGCTGTTGTAGAATTTACAGGTTTGAGTGAAATATCTTTTGAGGGTTTTATGTTGTGTTTTATAGTGTTTCCCCCCATCCTCATCTTGCCATCTTGGTAGAATTGGCAGCATTGGTTTCTACATTATCAATGAGGTCTATGCGGATTTGAGGTATGCAGTACGATGAATTGATTCTAACATGCATTTGAGATCGAGTGGCCTAAATTGAATGCACGAGCTTGACTGGCAAAAATTGAATCAGTGTTCCTCAAGATTGTGCAGTGTACAGTTTACCATTTACCAAGGGAGGTATAACTTGCTGGTTGACTGCACTGGGTCAATTGGTTGTTATTTGGGTCATGTTTTTTTCTGCAGTATTTTGCGGTATGGTGTGGTGAGGTGTGGTAGAATTGTGGTGGGTGTGGTGGAATTGTGGTAGGTTATTGGTATGTGGGGTAGGTGAGGAGAGAGAATGTAAAAAGTAGAGGAGATAGAAAAGTAAGGAGAGAGAAAAGTACTGATTTGTGGTAAAGTATGGCCAACCGCAGAAAAGAACAGGGCCGGTCTTTATTTTTTTCGTAACATGTTTATTTTTTTTCCTGTACTCTCAGCGGTGAGGGCCATCTCTGGAAGTAAAATAAAATTATAATCCTTTGTACCATTATTATTTAAGATAAGATATTAGTATTATTGTTTTTTTTTTTCGTGGTGGGGGATTGAATTTTGCCCTTAATAATTGGTATTCGCAAAGTTTCAGTGTTACCTGCTAGGGTTAAGACGATATTTATAGAGAAGTATCTTTAAGAAAGTTTAGTACTTCCAATTATAATTAACTAAAATATATTTAAATCAATGCTTTATAAATTTGATATCTAAAAATCATGTACGGCGTAATTATATGAAAGGACCTTGGAAAACTTATGAAAGGATTATTCGAACTTTCTTATTGGTATGGCGTAATTATATATCATTAGTTTTTAAAGTAGTGGTTACTAAGATATTCACATAGTTAACCTTGGAAAACTTTATCTGTTAATTTTTCGCCACTTCACAAACGTGTAAGCATTGACTTTCGCTTAACTAGCGAGGTAGAGTTACCATGTTACCGCAAATCTGTGAATTTTCCGCCAACACTTACCAAGTTGAAGCCTTTCGATTCGGGCAGACGGTAGTTTTGAGTCGGGTGTCTATTGGATTCAGGTAAATACAGGTCAAATGGATATTGGTTTTGGATAAATATGTGTTGGGTATATTACCGGTTTGATCAGTTTTACAGGCCATAACCACCCTTTTCCTCAGTTCCTTATAGGTTATAGCTAATAAAATTGATTATAATTAGTTGTAGATGCCTATGTAATGTACATTTCATTCCAGGTTCCACAACCAAAATATATCAACAAGACTTATATATTGGTAATGTTGATGATCCCATAAGATAGACCATTGGTTTTTAAACTTTGAATAGTTTCACTGAACGACCTCCAACTATCTGACTAACACCTTATCTACCACATCTCCTCGAAATCCCATTTTCATGAGTAGATACTAGATATACTCATAACCATCCCAATACTCAGTGGCGAATCTAGATATTCAATTTAGGGGTGTCCAATATACTTGTCATTACATAAGTGCTTTCAAAAAATTTTTAAAAAATAAAATTCAAATATATAAATATAAAAATAAAAAGAAAAGTTTAATGACATATTCACATGCTTAACAAATTCACAAATTTGAATATGAGACCGTCTCACATAAACTTATCATGAGACGTGTTCCTTACAAGGTAACATTTTTAATATTTCACCATGACTAATAAGTGACAATGACTTTAATACGATTGTGACTAATAATCTATCAATGGATGACCTATATCTGAGTCAGTGGAAACATATTATTAGACACCTTTATTCATAAAAATTCAACATAAAGTTATATGTGTCACGATAAATTCATAGTGAGACGGTCTCATATATGAATTATTGAATAAACTTTCACTTTTTTTTTTTGAATGGTAAGATATAAGGGGACTAGGGATCCTTCTCTTGAGGGGTAGTCCTGACCCTTCTTACAACGGGACGACTGAGCAAATCTTCATAGATAATGTTTTTGAGGTCTCTAAACTCCGCATGGTTCCCGTAGACTGCGTCCGAGTGATTAAGGCCTTATTTAGCCAGCCAGTCCGCCGCACGATTTGCTTCTTGAAACGTGTGTTTGACAATCGATGCTGAGAATAAACGTAAAATTATGTCTTCTACAATTTTCTTGATGGTCCAAGAGGCCTCACAATCTTCTTTTACCGCATCAATAACCACTCTATTTTCTCCTCCTTAAATAATAATATTATTGTATACCAAGGAAAGAGCTTCTAGGATTCCGTTGCGCATCGCTGTGGCTTCCGCGACAAGAATAGAGGAGTTGCCAAGGTTAAATGATTTTGTGGGACCCGGGAAAATCCCCGTGGTATCCCTCACGGTAAACGGCGAGTCGAAAGAGGTATCTTTTCTTTGAGAAGATTTGCTTGAATTTCCGTTTAAATAAATCAAACTCATGTAAATCTTTTTTTGATTTTATTAAAGTTTAAGGATTTTAATTATCCAGAAAGGGAATGAAAAACAGAGAGAAAAAAAAAAGAAAAGAAACGAAAATAACAAATAGAGAGTCTCGGGACTGGGCTCAGGATGATTTACTGTAGCAATACCTGCAGGTATTGTGAGCCAGTGGCCCCAAAAAAGGGTCCCGGACCTGGAAGTCAGATCCGAGGCACGGGAGTGGCCAGAATACCGCCAGGTATTCTGTCTGTCCCGGCCTAAGGATCTGCTTCCGAAACAAAAAATAAAAAAAACTGAAAATAAAATCATTTTTTTAAATTAGCTTTCCGAAACAGAAAATAAAATACGAAAAGAAAAGGAATAAAAGAGAAAAGAAAGGGGAAAAAAAGAAAAAGAAAGAAGAGTCGCCAATTAATTTTCGAACGAGAATAAATAAACTCAAAAGAAAAAAAAGAGACTCGACAAACCACGAACCACGAGATTCGGATCCGGGGGTAAGGTTACGGATTCGGGAATAAAAATTCCCGAATCCACCCGTTCAACGAACGGACTTTAGTAAACCGGTTAAATAAAAAGAAAGAAGAAGAGGAGGAGAAAAAGAGAGTAGAACGGAGTATTAATTAGTGTGATTAGTGTTATTTAGTCACATACAAATGCAATAATAAAACAAGAAATAAATACAATTAGCATAAACGTACCTTTATTCACAAGCAATTCATATTATTTAGGTCGAGTTTGGAATTAACTCAAGTTACAAGATAATATGAATAAAGAAAGGATAGAAGAAAGAAAATAAAATGCCAATTAAGTGTATGCAAGATAAAGAGGGAGAAGAGAAGATAAAATCACCAAGTATCAATACGCCAGGGTGATTTCGGTGTAAAAATAAAGTGGAGATAGGTGGGGTTTTTATAGGAGAAATGGTGGTAGGAAATTAGGTTAAAATGAGGGGGAAAAGATGGCAGGAATATCGCCAAGCATTTAGGCCCAGCTGCGCGTTTCCCAAGGTCACAATACCTGCAGGCATTTCGAGGTTAGGGCACGCATTTCGAGGCGAGAAATGGTGATTGGTTGTGATGCGACCCTCTTGTTGCCGACCTCTCTCTCACGTCGGTGGTCGACAACAAGGCAGCGCCGCCGCCACCACTTCCTCTCCTCTCTTTGGGCCAGGTAAAAGAAGAAGACTAAAGGGCCTAAAAACTCCCGATCTTTTTCCTTTTTTCTATTTTCTCCTTCCCACTATTAAACACGAAACTAATTCTAACATAATAGGTATAGGTCAATTAATATGGTGAGCGTTCCAATTAAAATTCAATTTAATTATAATAACTAAATAGATATGCATATAATCATATAAAAAAGAAAATTAAATCACTAACTCCATAATAAAATAACTAATAAAATATAGGCTTTTAATCAGAGTAATTACTATAAATAAATTACCTAAATACTATATACACTCTTGTTAGGCATCTCACGCATTGTTCCTGTCATCCATTATAATACTACTTTATCTGAACAATCAATTAAAGACAGTTCATTGAGGTTTTTGACATTTTCATTCTAATTTAATCACCAAGGCAGAGTTGCAAGAATGGCATAGAGAAATCTAACCTAAAATATCCTGACTGCAAAGATCACAAATCATCTGATTTTGTTAGAATGTCACAGACTAATCAAAGGTTACGTTTTCTAGTTGAATTGCTTAACATTTAAGAGACTCTAATTGGATAGACAAATGAGGTTTTGGTAAAAAGATTTTGTTTGGAAAGATTAGAATTTGCCCAAATTAATAGGGCATATGCCGGTGTGATGTTTTGCAAAATGTTCATCCATTGCGCCTGCTTTTCGATTTTCCAATAAGATGCTCTTTTCTTATTTGAAGATTTGTTTTTGTTTTAAAAGATTTGTTAGAGAAAATTGAATGGATCATTTATCATTAAACTACTCATATTTAAAAAAAAATATTAATAGTATATTAAGAGTTTTTTTAAAGTAAAAAACTACCTCATTTATATGTATATTTATTGTCTTGCTATTCTTAGTTTGCAAGGTCATAGTTTGTAAAGTCACAGTTGGTAGTACAAAATTACACGCACTATTAGCCTTCATTTAAATATACTAAATCCGTCCCAAAATATTTGTCATTTTACATAATTTCCTTTTCCTAAAATATGTCACTTCTACAATTTCAATAACTGTGATTTCTTTTTTACCCCTAATTAATATATTTATTTATCACTTTTCGCAACTTCAACAACTATTATCTTCAATTAATGTATGGGTAATTCGGGTAAATTAAAAGGTTTTCACACTAATTAGCAATATACATTAGTCTTCTCAAATTAGGTAGATGGAAAAATGCAGTACATTGTTAAACATGTGCGGAAGCATGACCCTTTTCTGTATTGATTATATAATTAATTATTGAATTTTTTATAGTTGAATATGTTTATCTAAGTGAAATATCTTTACCTTATTACACACACAGTGTGTGTGTGTGTGTGTGTATATATATATATATATATATATATATATATATATATATATTAGTAACCACTTTTAAAAGTTCAATGTACATTGAAAATTTGGATAAAAAATTTGTGACTTGCCAATATTGTCCCTACATTAATTGAGAATGATAGTTGTTAAAATTATAGAATGTGATAAATAAAGTTATTTATTAGAGGTAAAAAGGGAATGACAGTTGTTGGAATTGTAAAAGAAACAAAGAAATTGGGATAACGAAGTTAGTTACAGTGACAAACATTTTGGGACGGAGATAGTATATAGTTTGTCAACTATTCACTGGCAAAATAGTTATTTTATTTTTGTAAAAATAGGTAGAAAATTGGTCAAATAAGTAAAACATAAATTGATATTGTAGGAGGCAAAAATTTGTCGACCAATTAAAAAATGACACGTGGACAATAAATTAAATTTATTTGGCCAATTATTATTTGCCGCATGTTAAATTAATTACGACGGTCCATTTAATTGAATTTTAAATGGAAATGCATCCTAACCAATAATATCATGACACGTGTCAAAGATGATGCAAAAAATATTAATTATTTCTTTATTTAAAGTTAAAGGAATAATTAATTAACTTAGACCCAAGCCCAAAGCCGACTCAAACCCTAGGCAACCTTAAACCTCCAGAGCTTATAAATAGGGGTCATATCCCTCATTTTCAAGACACTGTAGTCTACCCCCGACGACATTCGGCACTCTGCACTCTAGAGGCTTCAGAAGATCAAACTATCAGCAGTCTCCAGCTACCAAGCGCCAAAGATCGAAGTCTGCAAAAGCTCAAGATCGAGTCTTCAAGCCTCTATCGCGTCAAGATCAAGAACTACTTCAGAGTTATTCAGCAAGACCTGTAAAGCGCGCCTTCAGAAGATCGAACTACAGACGCTCTCCAGCTACAGACGTCTTCCTGCATCCAAGAACTTGAAGAACTGCAACCGACAGTCAACCTGCAGACGGTTAGACTTCGAGCAACATCCGGCTACCAAGCATCAAGGGGATCAACGCTCAAGACCTTCAGCTCAAGATCTACTACAAGAGTTCTTCAACTCAACCTGCATCCGAGATCGAGATCAAGCGTCCACGCCCTCGACTCATCCAAGATTCCAGGAGATTGAATCAGAGGATCATCATTATTGTATTTAATACAGAGATTGTACCTACATACATTCGAATATTAATACAAATTATATTTGTTTCTCAATTTCTTGTCTTTATTTATTTCAGGCTCGAAATTTGTGTTTATAAATTTGGCACGCTCGGTGGGACCTCTCTGCCTCTCATCTCTTTCTCCAAGAAGTCAAATTCGACCTTCGATCCAAGTGACGTGATGGCTGTCAACATGGAAGCAAAGGTAGCTGAACTTGAGGCTATGTGTAACACCCCAACCTTTAACCACAAGATTAAGTCACTAATGATGATCCCAAACCTGTGATTAGCGCAGCGGAACACTTTAGATTGGAGTATTACCGCCGTCCCCACTCGGGACAAGACATACACACGTCACCAAACATAACAAAACCCACAATTAGACATATACTTAACTCCATACACAACACCAAACTTGAAATAAAATGCATTATACAACCCTTAGATACACACACACACACACACACACACACACACACACACACATATATATATATATATATATATATGGAGATTTCCCCACATAAACGGTCTTCAAACCTATGAGGATCCTTGATAACCGGCCATCAAACGCCTTAAAAGACTACCTTGCACCGTTAGATTTACTCTGCTTACCCTTGCCTTTGCCTTGGGAGCTCGGACCCCTAAAAACAAAACATTGAAAGCGATACAAAATGAGTGGGGAAACACTCAGTACACAAACCTCCAACACGTCAAACCGTTCGAAAACGGTTTTCGGTGCCGGCATTTAAATTCATTTTGAAAACGGGAAAGGGGATAAACATAAATAAATTGAATTGTTCCATATATATAAATATAAATAACTGGTATATGTATAAGATATGAATATAAATAATTGAAATGAACTTGTGATAATTAGAAATGAGCGGTATCCCTTACGATCGATGCCGAAGCACCTCACACACGCGCATGCCCAAACCGATCTAGATTTGGATTGGGTGACTGCTAGGCAGTCGACACTGGCCAGGTCATTAGGACACTCTGATCAGGAGCATCTAAAAGTATAGGCTAGCACTTCACGTAACTAGCTAGAATATGATGGGGCGGGACCGCTTGAAAATAATTCAATATAAGATATTAGTTCATGACTTGATAAGATAATAATAACCATTGGATAATAAGTAAATATGAGATATTAGTTCATGATGTAGATATAATATCACAATGATAATTGTGTTGAAGGATAATTAAGGAGTTAAAAGTTGGACAATTTGCGTACCTTGAAACGCATAGAAGCTTGGTGGCTTGTCTCGGCCTCGGGGTGGCTTGTCTTTATAAAGTGGAGAACCGAATAAGGTTCTTAATTAGCTTCAAATGTTTAGTAACTTAAGAAATTATGAATGAAGTAAGCTTAGAAAGAAAATTTCAGGTTTTTATGAAATAGAGTTTTTAGCATAACTCGGGTTAGAAAACTCGGAATTAAACAAACGAGTACTTTCCGGAATAGGGAAAATTAAATTCTACAACTTTGTCAACTGGACTGAAGTCTAAAAATGAAAGGAAGGGCTCGAAAAGTAGCCCGGACAGAAGCTGATTTTTGAAAGTAAAGCTAAGCGGTTTGGACTTTTAAAGTGAAACTTAGATAGGGTTTTTGCAAATCATCGATGGAGAGTTTATAAAGAGTAAAGTAACTTAGACAATCAGATTAATGAAGTATGGGATCCGAACCTTTGTAGGCTAATAAAAGATTTAATAAACTTGGTAAATTTTGTAATGAAAATGTAAATGCTCGACGAGGAAAACTATAGGAATGAATATCGACTCTCAAGATCTCGAAAAGAAATACCATAATTGAGTACGCAGACGATGATTACTTCTTAGGACTAATTGAAGATCAAAAAGACCCTAAACTTGAAAAACACTCCTGTTCTATAACTCAATCAACATTGAATACTAATAGAACTTACACTTCACGAATTCTAATCCAGGATTTGCTATTAGTACTAAACCTTTAGGAGGTAATCTCAGTCATCAAATGGACATACTTCAACTTAGAATACATATCCAAATCATCATAATATTGACACAAAGGCCCCCATATGATTAGAACTCCTTAAGTGACCGAATTATAACCACAAAGTCAGATTTTTGTAATTAGCTTCTGGGCAAACTTTTAGATTACAGCCCTTTAGTCTAAGGCTTATATCTCTCTCACCCGATATCCAGTGATGGCCCAAAACCCCAATTCGGAAAGCCTACAGAATGTTCTTCAAGTCTTATGTTGACCACAAATTGGTTAGAGCATCCTAAAAGGTCGAATTATAGCCATAAAGTCAGAATTCATACTTAAAATTCTGGACAGAACCCCGATTTCAGCTCCTCAATGAAAACCTTGTATCTTCTATTCCCGACATCGTATGGACGCATACTATACATTTCCGGAAAGCTTAAAATGTCACCTAAAACTTTTATGTTTATCATTAAAACCAACAAAGTCTCCAAATGGACGAAAAATTGACATTTAGCTACTGACTCAGAAAACGTATATAATTGCACACCTATACAGTTTTGGCCATATCCCGGGCTATACATATCGGATTCTCGAAATTCCAAAGCCCATAGTTATATAATGACTTAAGCTATCTTTTTAAGTAAAAATCTGGGCTAAACTCCCACTTTTAATTCTCTGTAAAAATCAGATTCGTACCCAGAAACTTATAATGGCCTCCAAAACAACATGCATGTGTCCTCTTGCCCCTAATTTGCAATAAAACTCAATTAAACTTCAAATTAGCTATCATCCATCAATTTTCCAGAAGTTAAACACTTAATCTTGCTCAATCAAGACCTTAAAACTTACATGCAAGAACTAATTTAACCATTCAACAACAATACAACCCTTAAACACTTAAAATCAACCCAAATTCACAAGTATCAAACTCAAATTCAAACCCTAATTTAACAACAATATAAATTCATACTTTAGAACTTTAAAAGAAATGAAAAACAACATGAATACTCAGATTAAAAACGAAATTCAGATTAAGAACATAAAAGAGTTGAGTTAGGGTTTGAGAATATACCACTTGGGAGAGAAATTGAGGGAGAAAACAAGAGAAGAGGTGAGAGAGTTGTGTGGGGTCGCCGGAAAACTCGCCGCCACCACTTTGGCCGGAAAACGGAGAGGGCTGGTGGGGCTGGTTCTTGGTGCAGCGGTGAGAGAGAAAGTGAGGAAGAGAGTGGGTTTGGGGTTTGTTTAAATTGAAATGAAATAAAATGAAACTTAGACCCCCTCATCCCTCATATAAAAAGACTCCCTTTTAATTAATTTACTCATCTAATTAGTAATTAGACTAAATAAATAGTAATTAAAATTAGCTAGGTAAAATAAATGGTAGTAACTAGATAAAATTTGATTGATATAAAACTTGATAAAATGGTTTAGCATAAACCGAAATAAAATTACTTGGAATTAAAGTGGGTAAAATTAATTAGTATTGAACCTCATAAAAATAAATTGGTAGGTTAGCAATAGTAGGTTAAATTGAACGATCACAAGTAATTAAGAAGGTCGGATAATATAAATCGTAACCGAGACGGAAATTAAAATTAATATAACCTTCCTCGGTTAAAAACGTAAAATTGGGAGTAATGAAATAAATTGTATAACTTATCTTAAAAATATTCATAAACTCATAATATTAATAATACTTCAATTCTGAGGTAGTATATATATATATATATATATATATATATATATATATATATATATATATATATATATATATATATACATATAACCGACCCATTTAGCCATCGCCTTGCTCGAGACCTGTCACACATAAATAAATAACAACAATAAAGTAAAATAGAAAGAAAAATTTAATAACGTGCTTTGGATAATTACGATAATTAGGACTCTAATTAATATGGTTTTAGGGCGGGTTGTTACACTATGTTAAACAAGCTCGCCATGGAAAGTGAAGAGAAAGACAAGAAGATCAGCAAACAAAGTGAGCAGATCGCAAAACTGATGAAGAAGATAGAGAAGCGCCCGTATCAAGACTCCGATGAAGATTCTGACAAAGAGGAATCTGACAAAGAGTCTTCCAAAGGTGATGGCGATGAGGAAGACAAGAAGAGTAACTCATCTTCAAGATCACTAACTGTGGAGCAGATTCAAAACTTGGTGGCATATGCAGTACATGCTCAACTCGGAAAGGGATCAACCAAGAGTCACTTGTATACAAAGCCCTACACGAAGAGGATCGATGCTCTTCGGATGCCACTTGGTTATCAACCCCCGAAGTTCAATTAATTTGATGGAAAGGGTAATCCCAAACAACACATCGCTCACTTCATCGAAATTTGTAGCAATGCTGGCACAAAAGGAGATCGACTAGTGAAGCGATTTGTCTGATCTCTGAAGGGGATCGCATTCGACTAGTATACAGATCTAGAGCCTTAATCTATCAATAGTTGGGAACAAATGGAGAATGAGTTTCTCAACAGGTTCTACTGTGCTTAACGGGTCGTCAGCATGACAGAGTTGACAAACACCAAGTAGTGGGAGGGCGAGCCAGTACTTGACTATATCCATCGTTGGAGGGCTCTTAGTCTTGAATGCAAGGATCGCCTCACCGAGGCGTCAGTTGTCGATATATGTGCTCAAGGTATGCACTGAGATTTACTCTACGTCCTCAAGATGGTCAAGCCTAAAACCTTTCAGGAGTTGGCGACCAAGGCACATGATATGGAGATCACCATAGCAAGTCGACGGGGAAGGAATTCATCTTCATCCGAATCAAGGAATGGTGCTAGTGGGTACAAGAAGAATGACAAGTAGCCGAAGACTTCAACAGAGGAGTCCATGGCTATCTCAATGTGTGAACCAGTGAGAATCTCTGCTAAACCTAAACCTAAAAGGGAGAAATTCATTTCCTCGAAAGATACTGAAAGGAAGCGCCCTACACTGAAGGAGCTTCAAGAAAAGAAGTACCCATTTCCAGACTCAGATTTGTCAGGAATGCTCGACAACCTGTTAGAGACAGGAGTTATCGAACTTCCACAACCAAAGAGGCCGGAAAAAGTGGGAAGAACTACCGATCCAAGATACTGTTGTTATCACAGGGTATTTAGTCACCCTCTTGAGAAGTGCATTACGCTCAAGGAGCAGATCATGAAGCTAGCTGAAGAAGGAAAGATAATATTGGACTTGGATGATAATGTCGAAGCCAATTACGTCTCAGCACGACCAATTCCATCCAAGGGAAGTGAATGCTTAATGATTCAGTTTGGATGCCAGAAACCAGTCCCTCTTGCTGTGCTAGTGCAGGTACCTCGAGATGAATATGAGAAAGTACCAAAAGCTTTTGGTGAAGATGAAGGATGGAGCTCGGTGGCTCGGAAGAAGACTAGGGGGCAAAGGGAACTCCAAACATCACCACCCCAAACACCCCAAAAGAGAAGAAACAACCCGCAACCTTCAACGGAGAGGAAGAAACTTGGAGTCATCGAGAAACAAGAAGCCCGTTCAGCTGAGTTGCTTGAGCAAGGCCCTCGTGTTCCTGTCATGCTGGAGGAATACTTTCCAAAGTACTTCTTTGGAGAAGTTAACAATGTTGCAGCTGTGAACATGTTCTCTTGCTTCGAGATCGAAGAAGATGATAGCGAAGGAATGGAGCATCAACCTAAGTCAAAGCTCTCCGTGTTTGATAGGTTGGGACGGTCTGCTTCCCATGGACAAACTTCTGTCTTTGAGCGGATAGGGTGTCGAGGAGAGCGCAAAACCTCGGTCTTCAGGATCAAGGGTGGTTCGAGATCAAAGTCTTCTGTATCGTCAAAGATCAAACAAGCTGAAGAGGTGGTAAACTCACAAGCCGACCAGGAAAAGAGCTCCGCATTCAGCCGCTTTGGAGTCATCAACGAAGTTCAAAGCACCATCCCATCTCGCAAGAAACGTTTTTCGACGCTAGAGGTAAAAACTGAAGGATCCCTTAGAGTAAAGAGACACACTGTGGTTCACACTAGTCATCGAAGCAAAACCAACACTGACAAGGAGCTCGAACGAGAGGAGACAATTTCTTCCCACGTCAAAATCTAGGAAAGTGAAGATGTAGCTCCCGAACAAGAGCCTAAACTATTCACACAAAAAAAAAAGTTTCCTTTTAGTTTTTTTTTAGTTTCTTTCATTTTCATCATTGTAATACTCCTGGCCCGCAAGAGTATAAACTGTGTACGACTAAATTAATAAATAAAATTTCCATTGCTCCATCTTTTAATTTGAACTATGTTTGGCTTGATCCTTATGGATATTCTATCCCTTAAGGTACGTAGGCAATTTGGGTCTAGACCCAAATACAATCATACCCAAAGGAAAAAAAATTAATCTCAGGTCATCAAACTTTGAAGACTTTCCTGGTCAACAAACTCCAAGAGTTTCAAGTCAACAAACTTTAAGGACTTACAAGTTAGCAAATTCAAGACTCACAAGTCAAAGTTCAAGACCTTCAAGTCAAAGACTCTGAAGTTGTACAAATAGAGCTCTCAAGTCCAAACCCAAAGCTTTCAAGTCGGACTCTCAAGTCACCAAAGTTAAAGACTCCCAAGTCGAAATTGAAGACTTTCAAGTCAAGGACTCCCAAGCCAATCAAATAAAAGACTCTGAAGTTACCAAATTCACCGACTTCCAAGTCAATAAAACTTAGACTTCTAAGTTAGCAAAAATTCAAGACTTTCAAATCAATAAATTTCAAGACTCTTAAGTCACCAGGTCCCTTGACTGCCAAGTCAACAACAAGACAAAGACTTCCAAGTCAGTCAAATCTCGCATCAACAAGTCTCCTGACTCCCAAGTCGATAAAATGAAAGACTTACAAGTCAACCAAATTCAAATCAACAGAACATAAGGACTCACAAGTCAAGGAAAAAAATCACGACTCCCAAGTCAATAAAGTTCGAGATTTCCATGTCAACAATGCATACGACTCCCAAGTTAGCAAATCCAAAGACTTTTAAGTCAACAAACTTCAAGACTCTTAAGTCATCAAACCCACCGACTTCCAAGTCATCAAAAATTGAAGGCTTCAAGTCAGCCAAATTCAAGACTATCAAGTCATTAAAATCAAATTCTGAAGGCGAAAAGAATTAGTTACTGCTAGGTGACCAAAGAAAAGACTCCCAAGTCATTCCCTGCAGAAAATTTATGAGTTCACGACTCCCAAGTCAGAACGAATGATAAATACGACAACAATGACTCACAGGTCAACAGGATGCAAGACTCCCAAGTCGAGATACGTAAAGACTCGTAAGTCAGTTAGAGAGACTCTTAAGTCAGAAAATTCAATTGCTCGCCCGTGCAAGACTTTAAAGTCGACAAGGTTAAAGACTTATACATTATCATAATGAAGACTCTCAAGTCAAAAGTACAAGAAATGGACTGACTGCCAAGTCATTAAGATTGTTGGCTTTCAAGCCGCACTCTAGCATTCCAACATCTTCATGTTGGTGGCTTGCTTCAAGTCAACACCACCAACGGAATACTCAATATGGTTGACAATTCCTTCAAGCAGCCAACGTGGGGGCATCTTAGTCGTGTTGGTTGAATTCTGCTCCAATACGACGCCATCGTCCTTCAAATCAGCGACGCACTCCTTTGGCTAAGGGGTAGACTCTTTCAAGCTGGCGACATCGACGTCCCGCTCGGGTCAATACTGGGGGTAAGCTAGCTGGCGGTGTCCTTCTATCAATCATAGTCGAGAACATGTTAGGCTGGCCTATCGTGGATCTTTAGAAGAAAATCTTGCTGACTCATCACAGCTCAGTAGAGAATTCAAGTCCGCTCTTCATAGCTCATAGATGGCAGAAAGTCCAGGAGTAGTAAACCAGGTGACGACTCTGTCGACCCAGTTAGTTATGAAAAGAGACATCTCAAGTTGTCTAATACATCATAACGTCCCTGAGGAGTGTTCCACTTGTGGCGGCCTTGCAACGACTCGAGCGATCTGAAGAAATGCTGTGACCACTCTACGTCAGTAAACTGAGGAGTGTTCCACTTGCGACAAGGCATTAACTCTGTCAACCCAGACTGCACTGACATTTTTGAGAGAATTGTTTATGACAACTCGATGGCGAGGAGTATTAAACTTGCGGAGTCGACTCCATCGACCAGTTATCGACATTTTTGAGAGAGTTGTCTATGAAAAATCTATGTCAGTAAACTAAGGAATATTCCACTTGCGGCGAAGCGTTGACTTTGTCGACCCAGGTCAGTTCTGAAAAGAGACACCTCAAAGATGTCTAATACATCAGAACGTCCCTGAGGAGTAAACACGATGACAACTTTGTCGACCCAGGTCAGTTCTGAAAAGAGACACCTCAGAGATGTCTAATACATCAAAACGTCCCTGAGGAGTAAACGCGATGGCGGCTATGTCGACTGATTCGATTACGAAAAGAGACACATCAGATATGTCTAATACATCATAACGTCCCCGAGGAGTAAACACAATGACGGCTCTGTCGACCCATGTCAGTTCTGAAAAGAGACACTTCAAGATGTTTAATATATCAGAACGTCACTGAGGAGTAGTCCACCTGCTATTAAGCCATGACTCCGTCGACCCAGACTGTACTGTCGTTTTTGAGAGAGTTGTTTAAGACAACTCTACGCCAGTAAGTTAGGGAGTATTCCACTTGAAGCCAAGGCGATAACATTGTCAACACAGATAGTCCTGAAGAGAGTAGTCTAGGACTACTCTACGTCAGTACGTGGAGGAGTAGTCCACGAAAGCAGAGATGGCGATACTTTCGACGCAGACAGTCCTGAAGAGAGTAGTATAGGACTACTCTATGTCAGTACGCTGAGGAGTAGTCCATAAAAGCATAGATGGCGACACTGTCGACCTAGACAGTCCTGAAGAGAGTAGTTTATGACTACTCTATGTCAGTGCGCTGAGGAGTAGCCCACGGAAGCGAGATGGTGACATTGTCAACCGAGACAGTCCTGAAGAGAATAGTCTAGGACTATTCTACGTCAGCACGTTGAGGAGTAAGCAAGACTCTGACGGTAACGAAGGATAACTTCAAGCACACGATGACAATTAATCTCAGCTCCCTGTACCGAAAAGATGGCAAAAAAAATTGAACAAGAAAAAGAAAATGTCAAATTATATGAAAAAAACTAAAAAAAAAGAAGAAAGAAAGAAAGAAAGAAAGAAAAAGAAGATACTGTAAAACCTATGAGTTTGCAGATTCAGGGAGAAGACGAGGAACAACAGATGAATGGAAGAGGCGAGGATGATGCGTTTATATAGTATCTGATTGGCCAAGTTTCAAGATACTACTAGAATTCTCAGTCAAATCTCCAACTCTAACTCCAACTCCAACTCCAACTCCATCACCATCTCCAACTCAAACTCAAACTCAAACTCCAACTCCAACTCCAACTCTATCTCCATCTCCTTCTCCTTCTCCAACTCCAACTAGACCTGCCAAAAATTTTATCCGATTAAATTTCTGATGAAATTTTATCCAAACTGAAAAGTTGTGATAAAAAATATTGTCCTTAAATATTCGAGATTCAACCGCTTAAAACATCCAAAATTCGTGTTCGCGGCTGACTCTCGAAGGGGGCATCTGTAGGAGGCAAAAATTTGTCGATCAATTAAAAAATGACACGGGGACAATAAATTAAATTTATTCGGCCAATTATTATTCGCCGCATGTTAAATTAATTACGGCGGTCCATTTAATTGAATTTTAAATGGTAATGCATCCTGACCAATAATATCATGACACGTGTCAAAGATGATGCAGAAAATATTAATTATTTCTTTATTTAAAGTTAAAGGAATAATTAATTAACTTGGGCCCAAGCCCAAAGCTGACTCAAACCCTAGGCAACCTTAGGCTCCAGAGCCTATAAATAGGGGTCCTCTCCCTCATTTTCAAGACACTGCAGTCTACCCCCGACGGCATTCGGCATTCTGCACTCCAGAGGCTTCAGAAGATCAAACTGCCAGCAGTCTCCAGCTACCAAGCGCCAAGGATCGAAGTCTGCAAAAGCTCAAGATCGAGTCTTCAAGCCTCTATCGCGTCAAGATCAAGAACTGCTTCAGAGTTCTTCAGCAAGACCTGCAAAGCCTTCAGAAGATCGAACTACAGACGCTCTCCAGCTACAAGCGACAAGGACTAACGTCGGCTAGTTCAACAACTTCTGTTCTTCGCATCAAAGACTGCAGTCGTCTTCCTCGTCTAGTTCATCGATCGAGATCAAGCACTCAAGCCCTCGCATCCAAGAACTTGAAGAACTGCAACCGACAGTCAACCTGTAGACGGTTAGACTTCGAGCAACCTCCGGCTACCAAGCATCAAGGGGATCAACGCTCAAGACCTTCAGCTCAAGATCTACTACAAGAGTTCTTCAGCTCAACCTGCATCCGAGATCGAGATCAAGCGTCCACGCCCTCGACTCATCCAAGACTCAAGGAGATTGAATCAGAGGATCATCATTATTGTATTTAATACAAAGATTGTATCTACATACATTCGAATATTAATACAAATTATATTTGTTTCTCAATTTCTTGTCTTTATTTATTTCAGCCTCGAAATTTGTGTTTACAATATATATATCAAACTAATCCAACAAAAAACAATATAGATTTCCGACTTAGCTATGATACATCCATTATGGATCATATAATGAGAAAAAAACAAATAGCATCGTGGGCTTCTTAACTCTACTGAAGGTCACATAAGTGATTATTCTCAATATTCTTAAATAGACTTAATTTAAATTTGGGATTATGTGAGTTTGAACAAGGAGAATCAACTTGGCCTCATTAAAATTTAATTAGCATCAAAGTTTTGGTCCAAATCATTTGATTTCCTTTTTTAAAATCATCACTTTGAAAATATCATTTGTAACTTACTTGAGTTAACAAACTTGTTTATGTCTAAACCAAAAAATTAACAATAAATAGGTAATTAGTTTGAGTTTGTGTTTTATAATTAATACATTAACCATTTGCCACGGTAATTTACACTTGTGGCATCTATTGCCACGAACAATTTTTTTTTTCCTTATGTGGAATTAGTCATGTTTGTTACAATAATTATTACCACGAGTGACATTTTCTCGTGGCACTAGTACCCTTTTGCCAAGAAAGTTGAAGTTTGTGACATATTATTAAACACCACATGCAGGCAAACATTCCCTCGTGGTAAGACCAAGAAATTGTCATGATTTTAGATTTTTCATGACATAATTTGTGCACAATGATGATGTTTTGTGCTGAAAACAAATCATCTTGAGGTGTTTGTATTAAATCTTCCAAATTATTCTTCCTAAATTTTCATAATAGTGGCTTTATAAGATCCACATGACACAGAGCCTAGTAATTGTCATCTTTCCATTTTCTTCGTGGTTGTATCCAATCTAAAAAACATGCACAATCCTGAATCTTATTGTTTGGAGTAGAAATTTTTTGTTGAAATATTCAATGCTTTGTCTAGGGATGCAACCTCACGTCGTTAGTTTATCCAATCTCAAAACATGCACAATCCTGAAGCTTAATTTTTGGAGTAGAAAAATTTTGCTGAAATATTCAATGCTCTGCCTAGGGATGCAACCTCACGCCATTAGTGTGTGATTTTGTCATTTTTCATAACAAAATTAAGAGACCCATTCCCGTACGATAAGATAGTTGTCTCGAATCATCCACGAACTCCGAAAAAAAGACATGTTCGATCCTAGTCATCATCGCAAGCAAACTGTGTTGTGTAATAATTTGTGCGCAAGTCAATCAGGGCATAGTCACCTCTGAGTACCATTTTAGTTCAAGTTTATTCATCAGATGCGTATAGTAGATGCCCTTACCAAATTTCTTTTTCACTAAAGACTTTTTCCAATGTGCCTCAAACATTTTCTTCTGCTGAGAAGATAATAAAATAGTTGCGCAAGTAGAGTCATCTTTTGATGGGCTTCATCAACATCCATGGAATAGATCCCCAATGTTGGGTATTCATATGAAGCATAGTACATGTTTCGATTATTTTGTTGAAGAGTATCTCTATATGAATGAGTATTCTCTTATGGCACAAATTTATAACTTACAGTAGGGTTTCCGATTGCTTATGCCACAAATTCAATTTGCAGATTGGTATCTCGCTTATTTTCAATCATCACGGCTTCAACAATGAGTTTTTCAGACGGTAAAGCCTTGCCCATTCGCTTAATCTTCTTGGTATGTAATCTAGTTAATCGTCTTCCATTCAATTTCTAGGGTTTTCGACGCCTTGGGGAGCCTTAGTCGTCATTTAATATACTTGCAATATACAGTTATGCATGACTTTAATAATTCAATTTGTTATATTCATTTATAGAATAAAGGAGAAGTGGAAAAAGTTATTGTTTTCATGTAAAAAAAGGAAAACATAACTATTATACTTGTGAATTAATATGCATGTAGATATTAGAAATTCAATTCTTAAACAATGAAAGTTTAACCATTCATAGAAAAAAAGCCCTCGACATCAATAATTACCTCTGAACAGTGTCCTTGAACCCCACCACATGCCATTAGCTTCACACCCAAGGCTATAATCTTGATACTCTCTTAACGACTGTTCATTCACATGCGTCTTTCTTTTCTTTTGCTTTTCTTGTAAAATATCTCATCGTTTTCTATTGGTTGTCAGTTTTTATAGAACCCAAAACACCAACAATCTCCATGGCTTTACATACTATATAATTTAGGCTGGTCAAAACATTTTATAATTTTTACAGGTAAAATACTTTTAAACATATGATCAATCTGATTAGAGATCTCATTTACTTTCATTGGCAGTATTATAGTTTGGCGTAATTAATCAATTCTTTTAGATCTTTTGCTCCTTATTATTAACTATTAATTATAATTTTTAAAAAATTAATAATATTCTTTTAAAATACTTTTTTTTTAATGGTAGACACATAGTATTATTGTTATTACCTTTTATTTTTCTCATGCTGTTGTCTGGTAAAAAAAGTCGAGTGCTTTTTGTTTTTAGACTCGTATAAAATGAACCATCAAGTTTCCAATCATCTACCTCCATTTTCGTAGTTCCACCCCATCTAGAGAGGGAAAGCTTTAGAGAGAGAAGCAGAGTGAGATCCGCCATTGTTACACTCTGCAAGCTTAACCACAACGTGCACCTCCAACGCTAGAAGAGGAGAAAGAGAAGATGTCTTCTTTTGACGCGTTTAGCACTGAAGGCGGGGACGAGCTTCGCACCTCTGATCAGCCCTTCGACGAAGGCTACATGGCCTACGATTCTCAGCACTTCGATTCTTCCAATTTTTCAAACTTCCAGTCCGAATCTTATTCTGCTCCCGCCGACGGAGCTCCGGCGTACGGCGCCGGTGAGGAGGAGGTGACTGTGGAGCCGGCGGAGGATTCTCCGATGGCTTATGGCGGAAATCCTAGCTTTTCCTCGCCGTTTGGTGAAGCGATCCCTGTGTCCAATGGTAATGGGAAGCCCTACGACTTGGGAGCTGATGACGATGGGGTTTTCTCCTCCGATGGTCCGGTTCTTCCTCCTCCCGATCAGATGCAGGAGGAAGGATCCGCTCTTCGTGAGTGGCGCCGGTGAGTTTCCCAATTGTTGATTTCATTGTTTTTTCGTTTTGATCTGGTTGAGTTTAGGGTTTAGTTGAGCTTAATTGCTCTGATCTGATGCAAAAGGATTTGGATTCTTTTCGTTTACCACTTGATTTTACTTACTTATTATGCTGAGTAAATGTTTGTGTTGAGTCTGCAGCGATAACGAGGGCAATTTCATAGATATGAATATAATGTAGTAGGTTGCTCTGCTTTCTATAATCAAATTGGATCTAAATAGGAGATCCAGGTGGGAGGGCGAAATTTAATGCTAAGTCTAGGTGATCTTCAGCTTCTCCCATTTTCAGATGCATAATTATGAATGGAATAGGATAGGGTTCTTTAGATCCACCTTGGCCCTGGAGCTCAATCTCCTTTGTACTCGTCTTCTTCCCGCTGTCAATTGCTGATCTGGATCTTGTGTTGATGAATTCTGGGGTGCAGTTTATTGCCGCTAATGTAACTTGATGCTGTGTTCTCTTTAGCTTGCCAAACATGCATTTGTGTTTACACAACTTCAGAAATAGCCTTTTGTGCTAATTTTCTTCTAACAAGTGCCTAATATAACGGTAGGATATGATTAGAACCCTTCATATTTTTTCCAAGGAATTGTGATCCTTCATACTAAATTACCAATGAATGATTTCACTGTTCTTCCACATCATAATTTGGAGGAAAAAACATGGATTCCTACTAGATCACTTTCCAATATGATCCACCCTTCTATTTGCCCACACCATTTCTCCTTAATATAAAAGAAGTTGTAAGTTGTAAACTAGTTAGTCCCTCGTCCAAGTCAGCTGATCAGCCTCTTTTTCGAAAATTCCTTGATCAGACATGCCAGAGACTTGCTTACTGCTATCGTTCCCATTTTATCTAATGTACTCTGCCCTAGCCTTATCCCTGCTTTCGTTCCATGATTCAGCTTCTCTATTGCTTTCCAGAACAACATTTTTACCAGTAGATCTGATATTCTTGACATTGGATCTTATGATTTGTTAGATTTAGTTCCATCTTGCGACAATTAGGTAAGCGGGGTACAGCTGTCAGGTGTTTTTCAAGCACAAAAGGTGAGATCTAGGATGGAAGAATGCCAAAAACATATGAAAAGCTGCACTGCTGTTGTTAATGCTGGTGGAAATTGAGATTAGGAAGGACAACTGTGGGGAGACATTTCCAGATTTGTAATGTAGTAGGAAGATGTTGTTTTACAACTTGACGATGTAATGGCAAGGCAACTCTACCTTGTTTGATGGTTCTAGGAGGTCTCTATTGGTGACGCCGATGCTGACTGTCTCAAGAAGGAGCAATGCCTTGTTATTGTCTCGATATGCCTCCTGTCTCTTAAAAGCATTTATACATTGACCAATCATGGCCTAGTCCGGATGGTGGTAACGCATGGTTGACTGTAATGTGCTATGAAGCATGGACACTTCTTTAGCCTCGCGTATCCGTGTTGGACTCATATCTGACACCGACACTCTCGGACACTCCTTGGATACGTGTCGGACACGCCGAAAAACGTGTCCTCTAAAAAATTATCAAAATAAACATCTGACACTTGGAGGACACATGGTGTACACGCGAATCTTAGCCTTCGGACATTTCTAAATCATTGATGGGCATCACATTCCTACATCTAGAGATATTCTCAACTATGATATCCTTTTTTCAATACATCAGTGTTCTTGCCTATTGCTTTACCATCTTGCACCTACCTTTCCCCCTCTTTCACATAACTTTGTCTCTCTTCCATTATTTTATTAAATTTTGTGCTTTATGTATATTGTTACAATTCATAAACTATTAGAGAAAAAGTATTTATTAACAAACATTTCTAAAATACAATTTGATAATTTATGAAGTGCTATATAATAAAATTACGGTAAGTGTCCACGTGTCGTGTCATTTTTTCAAAAATTGCGTGTCCCCATGTCCGTGTCGTGTCATATCCATGTCTGGTGTCCGAGTCCGTTGTTCTTAGGTAATGTGAACGCCGAAAAGACAGAAAACAGCCAACGTCCTTGAGGCAGGATCAAAATTGACATTTCAACTGAGTATTGCCATCTGTGCTGTATGATGTTACTGCTTCTTTCCTTCTATGTTACTTATTACCATTACTAGGAAGTAGACAAGTGCCTGCAAAACAGAACATTAGAATTTGTACCTAGCAACTGTTATAGTATTCTTCAATAACATGAATATTAATGTTCACCTGCAGCAATCTTAATTTTCATTAGTGCTTATCAATGTTAATATCTGCTTTTGCCATAAGGAAATAGGAAGTATATTGTCATCAGAAGAATTAGGGAATAGGAAACAGATACTATGCAGAATACAAGTAGATGTTGTAAATTGTAATGTAGGGGAAGGTCTTGTGTTCCTTTGAGGGGTAGATTTAGGTTAGATAATTTTTGGTAAATATTGGTTGGTAAAGTATTGGGAAAATGTGAAATTTTGAAAAGTTGGGTAATTTAGGTCATGTGTAATATTTTGTGAAAATTTCAAAATTTTACTCATTCTCCTAATACTTTGCCAAAATATTAACTAAAAGTTACCCATCCTAAAATCTACCCTTCAAAGGGACAACCCATGTCCATTGAAGATCACAATAAGTCTTTCACCTTTAAGAAATGAATTTATTTAATTTATTTATCCTTAATGAGTAAGAATGAAGGACATATTAGTTTACTAGGTTAGAATGGGTCTGCATGATTATACTTTTGGGAAGGTTTAGACTGTCGGGGTTGCTTTTCCTTTCAGATATTTTGAATGACTTTTTTTCTTTTTACTTTTATTTATTTATTTATTTATTTTTTATTGGGCTTATAAGGTCATCGCGAAAGTCAGCATCTCATTACTTTTAGGTGCTTGTTCTGAAGTGAAACAACTGGTCTCTGAAATATTACAAATTTTGATGGACTTCCCCATATACTTCATGTTTGAGGATTTCCTCGTCAAAATACAGCCCCCAGGAAAAAGAGGCAATGAAAACACAAAAAGGAATAAAAAAAACCTATCTTCATGTGTTCAGGATAAGGTACCATCAAACTCAATCAACCCAAAGATTCATCCTTTTCAATTTTAAGATATTTTTCAAAATTCAAAAACCTTAACTCTTACCTTTACAAATTGATGACTGGTCGTCTTCTATTTTGGCTTTCATCTTCAGTGAAGGACTAAATTCTTAGTTTTCTTCGCCATGGTTCTTCAAATAGACAGTAAAATAGGAGCAATAGATAGGAGTTCAATGTTTGAATGAGAGGAAGTAATTGGGGTTATTCTTTCCTTCATTTTTTATTTTTTTTATTTTTTCTAGTCCCAAGGAATTTAACCTGCAAAACATTCATATTTGTCTGATTTACCTGCATCAGTCAGTTTAATGGCATTCTTGAAGCAAAATTTTATGGTATTTTTGACATTTTAAGATGGTTTAGTGGCAATTTTGTCGTACCCTAACACTCTAATTTAGTTATATTGTACTGCCACTGCTTTCCCTATTGTGGTTTACGGGCTATTCCTAATATTATGGTTATGCATGATTGTCTGGTAATATTATGGTTATTTGTATCTTTAGATATGGATGTTGTATATTTGATTCAAGATGATCATGCTGTGTTTCTTTCTTCTAGTGAAAATGCATGGATATCCTGCATGCTCTTCTGTGTTTCTATGCATCTGGCTCTTTTCATTTGTGCTCTTTGAGAAGAAATTGTTGGCAAGAGAGAAAATTTACCATGCTATGCAAATTATTGTGGGATGAATGCAGTATATTTACGAGTTATGAAATCGAGTTTTTTGATGGTGATGATGCAGTCAAAATGCCATTATGCTTGAGGAGAAGGAAAAGAAGGAAAAGGAAATGAGAATGCAGATCATTGAGGAGGCTGAGGAGTACAAACGTGCATTTTTTGAGAAGAGAAAACTGAACATCGAGACCAACAAAACTACCAATAGGGACAAGGAGAAGGTATATATATTCCTTCTTCTAATGTGGCTGCATATCTATCTATCTATCTATCTATCTATCTCAGTGTCACTGTTTGTATGTGGTTGCTTGTGTTTGTAACTGGTAGCATTGGGGCATTGCAGATCTGTCTGGCGAATCAAGAGAAGTTCCATAAAGAAGCAGATAAACAGTACTGGAAAGCTATAGCAGAACTGATCCCTCATGAGGTACCCAACATTGAGAAGAGGAGAGGAAAGAAAGAACAAGAGAAGAAGCCATCAATCACAGTGGTGCAAGGTCCCAAACCTGGAAAGCCAACTGACATGTCAAGAATGAGACAGGTCCTCGTCAAACTGAAACACACACCCCCACCCCACATGATCCCCAAAAAGCCTGAACCTGCTAAGGATGCAAAGGATGGTAAGGACGCAAAGGATGCCAAAGCTGGAAAAGATGCACCCAAGGCCGACGCTGCAGCTGCTGCCAATGGTGCTGCACCTGCACCCAAAACCCCTGAAAACCCTGACAAAAATGAGGCTGCTGCTGAGCAGCCAGCCGCAGAAGCTGAGCCCATAACAAATGCTTGACTCAAAATTGTCCAACCAACCCCTCCCTTTTTTGGTGATTCTCTTCCTTTGGAGATCCTAATTTCCTGTTGTTAGGGTGTTTGATCATCGCTTGTATTATGCAGATTAAGAACTGACGTAGGCCCCCGTGACTCTGTTTCTGGTATCCCTTCTGAGGATGTCAGACAAGTCGGGGATGTGGATCATCTTCTATTTCTTTGCCTTCTCTTGAGTATTTCCATATTCTTTTGTTGTCAACTTGTCATACACAACATTTATAAAGCTTGTACTCAGCTTTTGGGTTTCATTTTCCTGTTTATTTTTTTTTTATTTTTTTTTTTACTGTAACTGAAGCATATTGCTTTTTATTTTTTTTTCAAATTGAGAATATTTTGATTGAGGTTTTATTTATTATTATTGGTAATTGAACCAAATTAGAGTACATGCAGCAGACTTTATAGTTTATGCGTGTTGAGCATTAGAGCAGGTACAACTTAGAATGAAAATTATAGAATTTTGGAATTGTGCTTGTGGTTCAAGGCAATGTAGAGTGCAATTTTATCAGTGCTTGTGAAAGACGTGCAACATGCAAGATATATGTGGTTAAGTGTGACTTAAGATGATTGAAATGATTATTTATATCATTAAGGTGCACCTTCTTTTAAAAAGTTCATTCATTGAGAAGTCCCCAGTTAACATGTGAACGAGGACAAAGCAAGTTAAAAAGAACTTATGGTGATTTGTGGGGCCAGTCGTTCATCTTTGAGGTTGTTATCAACAATGTCCATCGTCGATCTTTGAAGCAGTTATCAGTAATGTCCGTAATCCGAGAGGGGTTGAGACGTTACAAGAACTCACCAAGTTCGTAGAATTTGGCTTGATTTATTGATACTTCAATCCATTATATATTAAAAGAAAGGTGAAATACTAATTTTAATATTAGATGAATATATGGCAACCTATTAGTCAACTAGCTACAGTGAAATCTACTTAGAGATGGGCCCCCTAAAAGGGGCACGATGGAGTGCAAATTGAGAATGTCGCGTCAACTAGTGTGGATAAGGGTTCGGCTGTTGGTGACTCACTCGAGGTTTTGGCTGGTGATAGTTCATACTCAAGCAAAACCGTTATAGTTTCAACTAGCATCCGTAGGGGTTAGGGCTTGTCCTATGATTACAAGCTCGTTGTCTTATAAAGAGATTCTTATTAAAGGTTCCCAATCCAGTGGTGAGAAGGATAACAAGATGGTGGTTTCAGATAGTGATCATACTATTAGTTCCACTTGGACCATTTGCTACTGATTTAGGCTCAAACTTGCCTCTTGTTATTCTATGTTGTCAAAACCAGACTGGTCGCCAAATCGGTTGACTCAGTAGGTCAATGGTTCAATTGGTTGGACGGGTTTGGCCGGATTAGACCGGTTGACGGTTGAACCGATCACGAGTTAAAAAATTTTCATATCCTTAAAAAATAATTAAGCTACCAACATAATTAACCAACATGAACATGGCATGAACCGGTCAAAATTGGATTGAACTGATCAAAAATCGGATTGGACCGATCAAAGACCGAAATTTTTTAAATTAAATTACCAAAATCCCGGTCTGACTGTGAACTACCCAGTTGAACCGATTCACCCGGTTGAACCGGTTTGGGCGTTTTTTTCCCGGTTGAACCAGTCAGCCGAGCTAAACCTGGACGGATTGGTCAACTTGCTAGTTCACTGTTGAACCGGTCGGACCGACCGATCCGGTCCGGTTTTTACAACATAGTTGTTATTGAGGATTGTGTTCACAATCCTTCCAAATTTTTTCTTTTGGATCTGCGGAATCAACTTTTCCATGAACTTCAGTTCATTTGGGTAAGGATGTCTGCATATAGATCTCCAAACCGCTTTCAAACGTGTTTACCTAGGAGTTGTTCACGAGCCTCCAAAAGCCAAAGCTAGACATAAGAGTAATCAAAAATTATTGTGGAAATCTAAGTGACTTTTAGTCAAATAAGCAACTTGCAAGGTTGGTTCTTCGATGAGTTCGAGTCACAATAAAGTAAAGAAAAAGCGCACTGAAAAACGCAAGTCCAACAGTGAAGGTAGAGTAGGGATTAATAGACACAATTTGGAGGAAATCGTAGAAAGCTCTCTCGATAGATTGGATCAGGAGGCGGGTAGAGGGGCAATGATTGTGTGTGATGTGGACTTTATTCGTGATGATGAAGAGGCAACGATGAAGATTTTGGACTAATGCTAGAAGAAAGGAAAGCAAAAAAGAAAAATTGTCTATTAATAGTTTTTTTTTTTTTTGGTGTACTTGTCCTGTAATTATCTTTGATACATTTACTGTAGCTGTTGAGTTGCTGTTTGTGCAATTTTTGCAACTTATTTGCAGACTCTTTAGCTCATTTTGGGCTTTGAATAATCGGAGAAAATTGTCTCACAATTGAATATTATAAAAATAAGAGGGTGAAATGAATTTCAAATAGTTGCAAAAAAGATAAAATAAAGTTTCAAAAAGTGAGAATTATATATAATGTGAAAGGATAGACCCCACTAAATTTCAAAAATTAGGAACAAAATTGCACATGTTCCTAGGGCGATCCACCCAAAATTCTCTGCCCTCCTTTATTTGTCTCCTTACCCTTAAAAGTTGCATCATTCCTAATTCCTACAATGCTATACACAACGCATTTATATTTAAGGATAACTGGATTCTAATAATCCATACTTTGAATGATTGAACTCTGAACTTAAAAAACGTACGCCAATAGTCCCAAAAAAATAATAATGTATTTTTTGGACCACCAACTAGTGTATACACTAAATATCGTGGATTTTAACTTAACAATACTTCACCATTATGATTTTTAGTGAATTTCCAAACTTTGTTCCAATTTTTTTTAGATTTTTTCCCCCTAATTTTGATGATTTCCCCCTACAATTCCTTAAAAGCATCATAATAACTATTCGGATTCTCAAAAACAAAATCTAAAATTCTTCTAGTAATTATACTTTATAATCTTACTGGGGGCATGAAGAAAGATTTGATACTGAGAAATACAATTTTGTTATATTGCAGGCGTGCATTTTTAAAGTTCAAATTATTATTGCCTAATGGTTCAAAGCATGGATTATTAAAATCCAATTTTCCTTTCCGGTACTTCGTTCATCCTTTTCATTTCTCCCTTATGGAAAAAGGCATGCGGGTCCTGCAATGCAGAAACGTGTACAAGTATATGAGAGCATGTGCACTGTAGTTTTAAGTTTTCAGAATTGAAGTGGGGATATACCCTTCTATATTATATACAATTCTTTTTTTTAGGAACTTTACTCTCATTTTCCATTCCACCTTTTTATTTTAAAATATTAAATATGGGCCCTCTTTTTCTTATAATTAATTGATTTATTTATGTTAACATTTTGTAAAGTTTAATAAAATTATTATTTAGCATGGTTATTTTAGAAATTAAAAAATAATCAAGTTTTTAAAAAATCAACAAAAAAAAAAGATTTGTTATTTTTTAAAAAATTTGAACATTAAAATGGACACTCCAAAATTAAGAGGACAACATGGTCAACTTAAAAAAAAAAGAAACAATGCAAAACATACGCGGTATACAATATTTGACAATTAAAAATTAAACTTACAACATAGTATACTATATTTGACAATTATATATTTAAATATAACACTCCAAGTATCGACATATACAAGTACAAAGAAAATTGTTAACAATTATATACAATGTCACATAAAATTAATTTTATAATATTATAAAAATTTCAACTACTTACAAGTTTTATAATAGAAGAAGATGAGATGTGAAATGGTGTTCTCTGTAAAAATTATAAAATGACAGCCTTCTATATTTATAGACTAAATTTTTTTTCCTAAAAAAAGACAAAATTATAGGAAAAATATGGGCAAAAACTACCTTTGACAATAGTTATAATCATCTAAAATATATTCTCTTTTCTTTCATTTTTTACTATTTTAAATATTAATAGTTAAGCCAACGAGAATTGCCACCAGATTTCATTCATAAGTGCATAACATCCAATCAATAATCCTTATATTTATTCAAATTTATTTAACATTCATGTATTTTTATTATTGAATTTTACTTTATTCACCTTATCTAACTTTGCCAACAGATACATATCAATATTTATACTAAACTCAGTATTTAATGAACAAACTTTTCATACACAAATCACTTTATATATGTTGAGAAATTTGGAAGCAAGTGGTACACTAGAAAATACACTTCTCATTACTCAACAATATGGCAAGACACTTGCACAATACTTAGATACATACACTCACTCAATTTTGTGGAAGATCTCTCAAACTCTCTCTTAGACACTTCTCCTACTCTCTTCAATGTAGGATGCCTCACCACTCATACTCTTACCACTCATGTGCCTTACTATGACACATAACTCCTATTTATACTAACTCCACCTCCACTTCCATTATTAGTATACCTGGATATTCGGGATTCCACTTGTGTGCCCACTCCGTCCTTCTTTGCTGCTTCTGAATTTCTTCTTTATCTTCTTCTCCTTCTATGTTTTCAACTTGATGTGCTTTCTCTTGACTAAAGTCTTGCTCGCCATCTGATGTTGGTTGTTCAAATCCTTGCTTTATGTCTTCTCCGATCTCCTTAGATTTTGGAAGAACCACTACTTGGTGATTGGTGTATATGTCACTCGTCATGGAGGGAATGTATTATTGTTTGGACTCATCCACACATGACATAGCTAGTTCTTCCTTCGATGCTTGAATAGTCTCCTCGGCCTTGAATGCTTGGATAGACTCTTCCATTGCCAATGATGCTTTAAGGTCCCATTCTTCATCACTATCATAACCTTTGAAGGTTGCTATGTTACCTTCCAATGGACATGATCTACAATCTCGAGCAAAGTGACCTTTCCTGCCACATTTGTAGCATCGACCGTCTCGTCCATATTTTATTTCTTCTTGTTCATCTTCATCTTCATCATCATCATCGTCACATGGTTGAAGTGCTCCCCCTTGATATGGACAACTTCTACGTTGTCCTTGTTTCCGCCTTGGTGATCTCCCTTGTAATGGTTCTCCATCACCATTATATCTCCATGTGACTCTACCTTGGCTCTTAGGTGCTCTCCTTCTAGTAAAGAGAGCTTGGTCGTTCTCCTCTACCGAGACCTTAGACATCTGTTTGTCTAGGTCTTCTTGATTCACCAAGAGACTCTCTAATTCTGTTAAGGACGGTTGTGTAGCCCAACCCCTAGTTGCCGCTACAAGACCGCTATATTTGGGGCTTAAGCCATGAATGATTATCCTCCTCATCCTTGATTCACTTATTGCACTTTCTGGGTCAACTTTTACAATCTCAACACATAAAGATTTAACTTTAGTAAAGTATTGACTCACCGTCATATTTCCTTGCTTGATAGACATAAGCTCGTTTTCCAACTGCTGCAACTTGGCTTCATTCTTCTTGGTGAACAACGTAGCCAAGGTATTCCATGCTTCCTCGGGTGTCTCGCAATCTTTAATCCGGTATAGATACTCGTCTTCCATTGTAACGGAAAGGACAAACATTGTCTTTCCTGCCTTGATCTCCCATTTCTTCTTCTCGTTCGGATCAGTTGGTGATGTCTTCTCTTCTCCACCAACAATCTCCCATAAGCCTTGCCCCTTCAAGTGGTACTTCATGCGTGTACACCAAGTGTTGTAGTTGCTCCCATTGAGCTTCTCAAGCGAGCTAGCCGATCCCGAAAAATCTGCCATGACAACTTGGTAAGTGCCCTGCACTTCACCAACACTCTTGTGGTCCCAGACCAACAACTCCAACAACTATCACAGTCCCAAACTGTGCCGGCAGAATCTCCCCTGTGCTTCGGTCCCCAACCGTGCACACACAATGCGCGCTAGCTCAACAAGGACCTTCGAACCTTGCTCTGATACCACTTGTTGAGAAATTTGGGAGCAAGTGGTACACTAGAAAATACACTTCTCTTATTACTCAACAATATGGCAAGACACTTGCACAATACTTAGATACATACACTCACTCAATTTTGTGGGAGATCTCTCAAACTCTCTCTTAGACACCTCTCCTACTCTCTTCAATGTAGGATGCCTCACCACTCATGTTCTTACCACTCATGTGCCTTACTATGACACATAACTCCTATTTATACTAACTCCACCTCCTTAATGTGTGGTTGATATTAAACCACATGTCATCATCCTAATGATGATCTAGATACTTCTACTAATATCTTAGATATTCTATATAACTATATTAATCTAGCTAAATATCCTAGATATTATAGTAGCTAGATTAATCTAGACAATTCTCTAGATTTTTCTCTCAACCATAATTATCTTTCTCTAGAATTTTCTTAGATATTTATCTTATAAAGTGGGTGATGATATTTTATATCTAACAATATACGCAACCCTTTACTAATTCACTTTCAAGCGTCATAGACTGATGAAGGTAATATAGACAAAATAAAAATAACGACAGTAATGTCTCGTAATTTAATCGGCGTGCTTTGAAGGAACCATACATCATCGATATCCCACAGCAGGCAGTGGGTCCAATGGATTTGGTAAGAATGCATTGAGTGCCTTCCTAAAACTCTTTCTTAGAAGATGGACAAAGATTTCATCTTAAAAAAAGCTCCAACATATACATGACAGGCCAACTAACCACAATGTGGGGCCTTAGTAGTTAGTAGTTGAAATTCCTCAAACCCTCTTCATTTTTTGTCTGCTTCAATCTGCATAAATCCAATCTTTATTTTAAAACTCTATCTATATACGTTACTACTACTAGTCTAATATACCTAATACAGTAATCCATCTATCTCCAAGAGTGTAGTCAAATTTTGATATTGTTTGAACACAATTCATCTTCAAATACAATAAAAAAAGTTTCTTTTTTTCTTTAATATATACAATCCAGAGAATAATTTTTTTTTTTTTGAGAGAACAGTCGAAAAAGCCCACAATGTTAATAATGGAGTATGTATAGTATTCAATGAATCTACATGATGAAATACGTATATAAAAGAGCCCTTTCTAAAATTATGCAGGACACTATGAGCGTATGACACTCAAAACCTTTGCGCGTACGAAATAATTACACCCCCTCTCCCTTTCTCTATATTTCTGATATACCAAGCCTACATACATGAAAGGAGGAAAATGAAAAAAAAAGGGGTAAATAGACATAGATTTAATAACACAAGTCCCTCATTCAAAGAATGGAATATTGATTTTGCTGCGTGAAGTAATACTAATGAAACTAAGTTTCTACAGAGGGCTAATTTGGAAGAATAAATGAAAGAATTCTAAATGAGTAGAGTAGTAGTTGATGTCCAAACTCTATCTGGCAGTCACCTGAGTAATAGAGATGGGGGAAGAAATGCAAAGTTGGGAACTCGACACTGTGGCCTTTGAGCTGCCGGTGTCGGGGAAGAAACCCGGTGCTGTCAACTGCTTTTCGTTCAGGCGTGTGGTTGTCGACAGCATTTGGATGACCTGGCTCATCGATGGCCTTCTGTTTGCCACTGCTTGTGTGCAGAAGAATGCCACTATTATGTACCTCATCAACTCCTCTTCGGGATACTCCTTCATTTCTGAGTCCACTAGCTCTAGCAATCTTCCTTCCTCGTACAGCTCCCACGCCTGTTCAATTCAACCGAATTCGGTATTACCACTTGATTTGACCCTAACCCACAATGAGTTTCATATCGTCCCATTTTCACTTTCATATTATAAATAACGACACTTTTCTACTGTCTAAAAACGGAATGAAAGCTGAATGCTCCACCCCAACTTGATTTTGAACTGTTTTATTTTCCTTGCTTATAGAAAGAAGATTATAACAAAGGTGAGTACGATAACTGAGATGGAATGATAATTTCATACCCATTCGAGCAGATACTTGAATGCTCCACCCCAACTTGATTTCGAACTGCTTTGCCCACTAATTACTTCAAGTATCAGCACACCGAAGCTGTATACATCTGCCTTCTTTGTCAGGTGACCACCCAGAGCATATTCTGGCGCTAGGTAACCACTGCACCCACAACATAAGGAATAGTTAATCATATGTTGTCTTGGTCACAAGTTTAACCCATTTTGGAGGATGTCACGGGGCTGAAAGAACAAGAACATTAAACTAAAAATGAAAATCTACGCATAAAGTTAAGATAAAAATCCACAAAGGCCTCAACCTCAACCATAACTGCGATCTTAAACTCCTTGTAAACATACAAGTCAGCTTGAGAAAAAGCTCACCTTAGATCACTCAGTGAGAAGAGATTCAACTCATCCAAGATTGATTCAAGAGCTACATCATGATGCCTTTTACAAAATAACAAAATAACCCATTCAAGAAAGAATTTTGAACCCCATACATCCTAAAACCAAAAAGTAGTCTTTATCCAATCAAATCGTAATTATTATCCACCAAAGATAACATAAGATTATGAGATAAAATTAATCTATGATTGTAACCTCTCTCATTTCTTTGGCTACGTTTCGGAGGTAAGCAAGGAAGCATATAGGGTAGTACTAGCCTTGTTCCTGTTCCCTATTTTAGGGATTTCCTTATTTTTGGGTGTAAGATTTAACATCATTGATTACCAAGTCAACCCCCCCCCCCCCCAAAAAAAAGGAAAGAAAAAGCCTGAATTCACCCCTCCTTTGACTTCCTTACAATCCAATAAATATAAAATTAAACGTTATGGGATTTAACCTGTCTTGTTGATATCACTAACAGTTTATACCCTGTATATGTCCCCTTAATTCTTTCAGGCCACTAGCAAGCAGCAAGTCTTGTTCAAACTAACTATTTTCCATGCAACCCATCAATCTGGGTTGCATAAGAAGTCACTTGAAGGAAACATATAACAAACAGAAACAACACTTAAATGTGAAAAGGTAAGAAAGACACAAGTTTTAGAGAGGTTTCCAGCAAAATAAGTATTACATACGTTGTGCCTGCTATTCTTGTGCTGATGTGCGTGATATCATCGGGAAATAGTTTAGCCAGCCCAAAATCTCCAATTTTGGGTAAGTAGTCTTTGTCAAGGAGTATGTTACTCGCTTTGATATCTCTATGCACGATAGGGGGTTTGAGTTCTTCATGAAGGAATACAAGCGCTCTAGCAGTACCCAATAGTATAGCAGACCTTCTTTCCCAGTTCAGTATACTACGATCACTAGTATATCCTACAAGAACAACAGTGACACATATTCTTTAAGTCTCCAATGTACAAGAATCCGTTATAAGCAACTCAGTCTCTCATAAGCATTTGAGACCTTACCTAGTAGTGCGCGGTCGAGACTGTTATTTACTACATACTCGTAGACTAAGATGCGGTTAGTTTCTTCAACACAGCATCCTATCAATGTAACCAAGTTCGGATGCCTTACGTTTGAAATAGTATTAATTTCAGTCAAAAATTCTCGCAGTCCTTGCTTTGACTCAGCAGACAGTGTCTTCACAGCAACTTCAACACCATCCTTGAGGGTTCCCTGAAAACATAGCATAGTTGTCTGTAAGTAATACAGAAAACGGACTCACAAATTCTTCTATGGAAACCAAAGTTTGCTACTAAAGCACACTTAAATCATATGAGAGTTGAACAGAATGGATCATAGGAAACACCAGGGACCCTCACACATGGAAATAAATCAATAACTCTACTTAGAGAAGTTCAGCAGTTAGTCAAGCACAACACAATAACATACAAACAATTTACAATCAGTACCTTGTAGACTATTCCAAATCCACCTCGTCCTATCTTATTGTTAATGTTAAAATTATCTGTCGCTGCTCTTATTTGATTGTAGGAGAAAGTTCCAATGTTCTGAAGCAGTTGCCCTGCACAGAAGAACATACGACAGTTAAAAGACATAGAATAATAAGTGTAACAATAGGTTGGCACTATGCCGACTGTGCTGACCAGGAAATACATTTATGGCCATCCTGATTTATGCACTTTATCAGTTCAACATTAAGGCCTCTTCTTAATGAAGGTTAAGGCCAGGGATTCCATATCTTTTTGCCTGCATCGAAACAGGAACAGACAACTACACTGCTAAACCGCTAAATCAGTATCTAAGTACCATCATATCACCATACTTCTGTCATCAGTACTCACCACAATGGTAGAAACCAATACCCCTTAATAGGAGTTGTGAATCCATTCACATGAGAGCCTCCTGACTCCTAAAAAGTCACGACATTATCTTCATGTGAGAATGTGATCCCCTATACAACGAAAGAAAAAGAAAACTCCAAAAGATCCATCTGCCTTTACCCATATCAAGGCATACGACAATAAATATCGGGATTCACAAATGCTTTTTACAGCCAAATCACCTTCTAATTTCCTCCGCAACTCCCCAGGATTAACCTCTAGAAACATATCCACCAGAATAATGGTTTTGACTAGGGCACAAAACTAGCCATTGGTGAGAAAGGAAAGGAAAGAGGAGCAAAAGGGAATTTCCATACTATTACCAAAAACATAGATAATGCAGTTTGTTTCTCCAATTATGGCATCATACAAAATCAAACAAAAGGCTAAGCATATGTACCCTCCACTTCTCCAGGAACCTGAGCAGGAGTCTTCTTCTTCTTCAAATCACGCCTCCCAAAGCAGCACCACCCCATATCTGTTTGCATATAATATGCCATCCAAAAAATAAAATAAAATAAAAAGCCATATTAGACAACCGACAGAGAAGATAATAGATAATCAACATAAAGGACTTCTGACAGCAACGACCACATGACCACTAGCAGATGTCAGTTCCTTCTGACAATTGAGCAGAAATACAATACAAGTACAAAATAAAAATCCACTTCATAATTAAGCCACCTGAAACCAACATACACAAAATTCATATGACAGTGCCTAGAAATACAAGTTTCAGCAAATACCCAGTTCAATTTATAGAAAAGTCAACGCACAGAATTTCATAAATCAAGCCACCTCCAACAGAAATTGAATCAAATACACATACCCAATTGATCAAACAACTTAACGGTTACCCTCAAATTCGACGACACACCAAAAGATTCAGGAGAATCGCAGCAACCCATTAGATTTGAACCCCAAAAAAGATGGGTAAGAAGAGTACTCGTAAAACAAACATGGAAAGATCTAATTCCAAACTTATAAAGGCAGAAGTGGGGATGCTAACTTTAATTGCAATTTGCAAAATGGTGTAAACTCAATAATTACCTTTTGATTACGATGCTGACAGAGGTCATTTAAGGGTTTCAAAGTCTGGGGCTTGAAACAACCAACCAATGAATAGGACAGTGTTATGTGTATAATATAACACCAACTTTTCTTCTTTTCCTGTTACCTAATAATATCCCAAGCCCAAAGAGGGCACAACTGCAGAAAGTTAGGCAACTGGAGAAGGAAGAGTCTACGAAACTCAACTTTTTAAAGGGGAAAGGAGAAAGCAGGTTGTATATTTTTCTCAAAGGGTCATTTTCTGACCTTTTTTTTTTCCCTGAGCTGGAAGTAACATACAATTGTTAGAGATAGAAAGAGAAACACAGGGGAACTGGGTTGTGTTGGATGAATAAGGTATTCACCATGCATTACAATCTTGCAACAAAGTATTTATTTTGTTCTTTACCTTTATTTTATTAGTTGAATTCAAAGTGTCCCCACCTCCCTCCCACCTACACTGTTTTTCTTTTCTTTGGGTTGTACTGTATTCTCGTTTCATACCTGCATTTTGATTTATCATCCATTTGACTTTTCTTCATTCAATTTTCGTTGCTGCCATTTCATCAGCAAAGTATTGAAGCACTTAAGTTAAAACAGAATCTTTGCAATTCAACCAACTTTCACACCTGACCTGACACAGAAGACGAGGTCTTGGTATGTCCAACGTATAGCCACTACATTAGAATGACGATGGTGCGCCCGGAGCATGATGCTCGGTACGACCATCATCCCACTTCTTCCCATTTGTTTCTTCCTTTTTTTTTTAATTTCTGCACATAGACATATTAATCTTTTGTTTGTTTTGTTTCCGGGGTATAATATGTATATTTTTTACTCAATTTTTAAAAAAATTTTAATGAGTGCAATCGGTACCTTTAGTTTACAATATCCATTTTAAAAATCATGAGCATGTGATATATTTTTTCTGAACATCTATATTAAAAATTATAAACATCATTATTTAGTAAGATTTTTTATTAGACATTATGAACATCCATCGTAAAATTTATGAACATTATATTGTATCATTCTGAACATCCATATTAGAAATTATGAACATCATTACTTAGTGAGTTCTCATAATAGACATTATAAACATCCACCTTAAAAATTATCAACATTATAATGTATCTTTCTGAACATTCATATCATAAATTATTAACATAATTATTTAGTGAGTATTCTTATTAGACATTATGAACATTCATCTTAAAAATTATGAACATTATAGTGTATCTTTCTGAATATTCATATTAAATATTATGAATATTATAGTATAACTTTATAAACATTCATATCAAAAACTATATAATACTTTTTTTTATAATGGTTAAATTATAAAAAAATATAAAACACTAAACCAGAAAAATAAATTAAAAATACCAAATAAAAAAAATGGAGAAGAGAGCGATGATGGGTGCACCGGAGCATCATGCTCCCGGGTGCACCATCCTATTTTCAGTGTACTTGTATACTAGGGTAGAAATGTTACTCCCTCTATTGTTTTAATATCCATAATGTTTATTTTTATGACTTTGATAGAGTATTTAATTTGAGTAAATTACATTTACTTTACCTAAGGTCTAGTGTAATAATTTTTACACACCTCACCTTTGTAAAATAATTTTTACCTACGTCACATAACCGGTAAGTATGTTTTACCCTACTTGAGGTTAACTATTATAATTAGTACACACGTCACATTTGTGAAATAATTTTTACCCTACCTCACAATAATTGTATGTGATTTTTACTTAACTTGTGGTTAGCAGTAAGTGTTACTGAAGATCTACATCTTCAAATTTCGCCATTACTATTGAAGATCCAGAATCTAAGATGACATTTGAAGGCCATGAAATGTCATCCTAGGAAGAAAACAAGAAGCAATCTACAATGAAATGTCAGTCTCCGTCATCTACACTCCATTAAACTTTCCATAACCTTTCAATCCTCTCTTACTACCCTCTCCACTACCAATCACGTAGATAAATCCTAAACCCTTTCGCGACCATCGATTTTCCACTTAAATGTGAATCTACCCATACCACCATTAAATGCCATTAAATACAAGCAACTACTGAAGATATTCCCCCAAAATCCGCTCGATATTTAGGTGTTTCTATTCATTATTGATACATGTATTAATTAAAGACCAAATGAATTTCTGAAATCAATATAAAAAAAGTTATTCCTTTTCGCGACGAACGAAGCAAATAAACAAACCAATTTCAATTAGATCAAATCGGTACATAGTTAGTTATTGATCCATACACTTCATGATCTAAGTTATTCATTGTAAAAAGAGAGTGATCAATAAAGAATACCCATACTATAAGCTAAACACTTAATTATCTAAGCTATCGGTCACGCGAAAAAATTCTGCGACCAATATGATGTTGAACGGTCTGTTAAGTCGTTGTAGCCTTGTTATGTTGTAGTGTTGCACTAACACTTACAACAAACCTCGGGTACAGTAAAAATCACTTGTAACTTATGTGAGGTAAGGCAAAATTATATCACAAAGGTTATATGTGTGATAATTATTACGACAAACCTCGGGTATGATAAAAAATACTTAAAGCTTATATGAGGTAAGGTAAAAATTATTTCACAAAGGTAAGGTATTACACCGAACCTCATGTAGGGTAAAAATTATTTCACAAAGTTCAACTTAGACAAATATACCCTTCCACTTAGTAGGAACAAAAAAAGAATATTTTAAAAAGTAAAATAAATCTCATTCATTAATTAAGGGTACATGGGTATCTGATGACTAGTCACAGCTTGAACTGAGTCTGGTAGGGCATCTGATGACCAGTCACAGTTTCAATTAGAGGGTTATGCGAACAGTTAAAAACATATGGAAGCCTTTAAAAGGCGTGGTGATTAGTCAGTTAGATAATAATATGTTCCGTTTTCAATTTTTTCCGCAAAAGATATGGAGTATATGTTGAATGAAGGGCCATGGTCCTTTGACGAGAAGTTATTGTTGCTGAAGGAATGGGATGGAACCGAACAATTTGCCGAAATCGAGTTCAAAACGGCTAGATTTTGGGTTAAGGCATATGAAGTACATGCATTACGACAAACCCAATTTTTTGTAGGGTGTGAGGAGGACTCGATGTGTGGTGGAGATAAATCTCTATGCTTCCAAGTGGATGTCGATGTTACTCAGCCGTTGCCGAGAGGCCTCATGGTGAAGGTACATGGGAAATCCATATGGATTTATTTCAAATACTTAAGACTCCCGGACTTTTGTCATAGTTGTGGGAAATTGGGTTACATACTCAAGGACTGTGACACGGTGAATCCAGAGACATCAAAAGAGGAGCTACAATATGGGGGTTGGATGAAGGCCTCACCCATGAAGTCACGTAAGAGAAATGCCAAAAAGAAGATCCTTGAGGAGAAGTTGTACTTGACATTGAAAGGGCATAAAACTCAACCGAGAGCAAGGCAATGCTTAGCGTTCTCAGAACCCAAAGGGAACACATCAGTGGGAGCTGGTGGTACAGACTTGGAAATGGGAAGGAGGTTGCGATGGTTGTTGACGGAGAAGGGGTGGATACGGGAAATGAAATTTTCAAGCGAAAATTTTTACTGAACCCGAGGTGTCAGGAAGGGAAAAAATTCATGTAGTTGGGGGACATAAGTTTTCTCGCCTACAAACCGATCAAGAGGTGGAGGTTGTCTTACGACCCCACCTAGGATAATGAATATCTTATATATAAACTCCCGTGGGCTTGGAAATCCTCAGGCAGTCAAGGACCTCCACCGAATAGTGGGGGTCTACAAGCCAAGTTTAGTTTTCCTATCGGAAACTAAGCTGAGGTGGGAGGAGTTTGGGTTGCTGTTGAGGAGGCTAGAGGGGTTTGCTTGTTTTGCTGTTAATTGTGTGGGTCGGATGGGTGGCCCGAGTGTGCTATGGAGGAAGGAACTTGACATATAAATCTTTTGTCACTCTCTTCATCACATTGGCACTTCTCTTAGATGGAGAAATGGTGAAGACACATGGAGATTCATGGGGATCTATGGGTACCTAGAGAATACGGAGAAACGTCGAACATGTGACTTGATCATTGACCTTAAGTCACACTCTGATCTGTCGTGGCTCATAGGAGGAAACCTCAACGAGTTCTTCTTTAATTTTGAGAATCTTGGTGGGCCAACGAAACCACAAGCTATCCTAGAAGCTTTCCAAGACTTGGTAGACCAATGCAACCCATCCGAATTGGGGTTTGAAGGAAAGGAGTTTAGTTGGTAGAATGGTAGGAAGGGGATGACTTAGTTGAGGAGTGAATGAATAGGTACTTAGCCTTTCATGAATGGAGAACACGTTTCCCCGAGGCTAGAGTCAAGCATATCAATGAGGATATCAGTGATCACTTTCCCATCATGTTGCACTACTTTGAAAGGCATGAAAATAGGAAGAAAAGGAAAAGGAAACCGTTTGAGATGATGTAGGCTTTAGATGAGGGATGTAAAGATGTTATTGAAAGGGCATGGATGGAAGCGAGTAGTGTTGAACCTACTATAAATTGCATGTGAAAGTTGGAAGTTTGTATGAAGCGACTGGATAGCTTGTAATAGGAACACTTTTGGAAATATCTAGAGATCAATCAATAAACTGCAAGATGAATTGCTCAAGGTCTCGGATATCCATCGAAGACGCGCTATTTTTTATTAAGTTAGGGAGTTATGAAAAAGGGGGGAGGTTTTATGGTGGCAACACTCACGAGTAGACTTCATGAAGTAAGACTCTTGCATTTTTATGAATATGTGAAAAATTAAATTTTAAGAAATACAAAGATATATTAAAAAAAAAATAAGAAAAAGACATATCAATGTTATAAATGTCTGATTATATAAAAATTTAAAGTATTTAGTTTTTTTTTAAAAAAAACTATTTAATTTTATGTGTAGTTAATCATGCATAATTGTGTCAATTATATATTGGCATATATATTAATAGTATATAACATTATTAATTAATGATTAGAGTAGTTCTTAAAAATAATTATATTTTAATCTATATTTATGGTCATAATTATTTATCACTTTAACTAACTTTATTTTTTTTTTACAATATCTATTAGAGTAATATTTTATATTCGTCCTCATAAATTACTACCTTTATCCATTTTAGTTAGTTTTTGCTAATGAGAGTAGGGCCTCTTATATATGTTCTTTCCCTCTAAAGTGACAATTGTTGTATAAAGGAGAGATTTATTTTCGTTTTATTTTAATGAAAAATGAGAGGATCATTACGTGATCCGGTCCCCTCCGAGCTCTCCTCTACCTTGATGTGAGCTTCCAGGTTCCCTTGGATGAACATTGGGTGAAGACTTGGATGGGTGACATCCACACCATTTGCAAGTTCTTTCGGGTCTTCGATAAGGGTTCCTTCCAGACTTTCGTGGTGTCTCGGGCCATCCCTAAGGGCACTTGAAGGCCTCGGGTCGGGTCGACATTGGCACAAATAGTCCCCGGCTCGAGCTCGAGTCCATTTTCAGTTAAAGGGCTCAGTATTGGGCATGGAAAAAGGCTAGGAGAGACATGGAAGAAGGATAGGAGGAGAAGACCGAAGGAAGGGTGAAAATGGGGGAGGCGATGGCTGTTGCGTCCCCTTTAGCGCTCGTCGCGCTAGGGAGACGCCAGTCGCACGTCCTAATTTTCTCGTCGTAGGATATCTCTGGGTTAGACGCTAGCTATGCCTAACCTTGTTTTCGCAGCTGGTCGCGTTTTTCAACCGTTTATCTTCTCCCCACCCCTTATATTTGTATTGGTTCTCAATAGAACGAGAACTTAGACATTTTGAATGAAAAACTTTGGGTATTTGCAATCCTATTCCTCAAATCTCTCTCTCTTTATCCTTGAATGTTCTTGGCGGTGGGTTAGAGTATCCCCTTTAGAGCTTGCAAGTGTGGAATACCTTCTTCAAGCTTGGTGAGGGTTGTCATGGAGTCTCAATGGGTGTTGGTGGCCTAGCTTTTATGAATCTCTTGAACTCTTAGTTCAATCTTGGTGAGTATTCTTTATATATTGTTCATATCTTGTTAAGCTTTTGTTGATTTGGGTGTGTGAGATCTAGATCTACTCTATTGTAAGGGTTCGGGTTGTGTTGTGAGTTCTACTTGTGGCCATGGTTGATGTTGGTACTTGGTGTGCCTTAAGTTGATTTTTCTTGCAATTATTGAGTTCCCAATCTCTCATGGATTAGAGCTAGTTAGCTAGGTGTAGAACTCACTTGTTGTGTTTGATTTGGGAACCCCCTTTCATACCCATTTGTGTTGTTATGTTGGGTGTGTTTTAGTGTTCAAGTTTGGTATTTTGAGTTGAAATTGGTCTATTGTAGTCATATATTGTTGTGTTTGAAGTTTGTTGTGATTAAGAATCATTTGGGGTGATCCGTCATTAAGCATTTATGTTTTTTGGTGAAATTTCTGGGAAGCCATGAAAACTTACTTCTGAGGTTGATTTGTTGGGTTTTGGAGTGGGGAAGCTTGTGGAAGTATTGGTATCGTTTGTGCCTTGATTGGGTTTTAGTTTGTTGCATTCCCTCTTACCGGTAACACCCCATTTTCCCCCACAAAATTAGCCTCTCTAAACCCCACAAATTTCCATAGCTACAAAGAACTCGAAACCTCATCTGTTCATCTCTTCCTTAGCCCATTATAACCCTTTAGCTCCACAAAATGGCCGAGCCATCTAATAAAAGAGACGGACTCCACTCTCCCCATTCTGACCCTATGCCCCCACCCGAGCTTACAATGACTCAACTCATGCAACGATTTCTTGATATGCAAAATTGGTTTGATTATACGTAACAATTAATGGTGAATAGTCAAGGGGCAATCCAATGCCAATTGCAAAGTTTGGAAGGGACTCTTGGCGACGTTCAACTTTTACCTTGTAGAGAGGATAAAAAGGATCATTAATGGCTCCTTAGGTTGGAAGTGGATCTCTCACCCCTACATCAAGAAGTCAACATCAGTCCTCAAAGGTGTGGCAATGTTCCTTCCCCAAGGGCTCTTCAACAAAAACCCCTTCGAGTCACTGATCCTCCTTCTACCATCCAACCCTGCAGTCGTCATGAACCTGAAGAGGAAGAGTTGAGTGAGGAGTCGGATGATGCTTCCTGCCATGATGGTCCTTGTATTCGTAGACCCCGAGACGATTTGGGCGACCTCTAAGTAGATCCTGCTACCTTTGATGGCAGCTCCAACCCCGATAAGTTCCTTGATTGGGTGAATGCTATGGAGAAAATATTTGAACTCAAGGAGTATGATGGGAGGAATCAATACAAGGTGACTACCCTCCAACTTACTAAGTATGCCTCCCTTTGGCTAGAGAACTTGAAGAAACAAGGGGCGAAGGAGCAAAAATCAAAAATCTAAACTTAGCCAAAACTCAAGAAGTACTTGATGAAGAGGTTTGTACCCACCAACTATAAGCAAGATCTATATAACAAGTTCTCCATGAAGCAAGGCCCCAAGAGTGTTGGAGAGTATATACGTGAGTTTGAGTTGGTTATGATACATTGTGATGTGAATGAGACAACGGAGCAAATGATGGCAAGGTTCCTCAACGGCCTCGATTACAAAATTGCATCAAAGGTGAAACTCTATGAATATGCCTCCATCGATGATCTCTATAAGCTTGCTACCCTCATTGAGGAGAAGAGGAGTGTTGTATAACATTTGAGAAGAGTGGATCTTATGCCAAAGGCAACTCATCCTTGGCTAAGAACCCTCATCCACCTCTGAAATTCCCTAGGCCTCCCCTACCAACATTGACGACTCCAAAAGAGCCCTCTAAGAGGCTTGAAGGGAGGAAATTCATTAAGTTCCATGGTTATGGGAAATTTCAATCGGATCTCTCTACCAAGAGGGTTATGGTCATACAAGAAATTGAGGAAATTGAAGAGATTGAGAAGAAGTAGATGTGGTGCAAGAAGATGAAGAAATCCGGGTTGAAAACGAGGAAGAGGAAGTGAATTCCGGCCTGGATATGGAACATCTTCTTGTTGTCAGGCGGACCCTACACCTTGAAGAGGTGCCCTAAGAGAGAACCAACGGGAGTTGATCTTCCAAACCTAGTGCACAACCCAAGATCGGGTGTGTAGCATGATTGTTGATAGCGGGATTTGCACCAATGTGGCTTCCACCGCTATAATTGAGAAGCTTCACCTTTCTAGGATTGCCCATCCTCGTTCCTATACTTTCAAATGGTTGAATTATTCCGGCAAGATAAAGGTAATCCAACAAGTTAATATTTCATTTTCTATTGGTACTTACCATGATGTTGTTTTATGTGATGTGGTACCAATGGATGTTTGTTACCTTTTATTGGGCTGCCCATGGCAATAGGATCGAAAATTGGTTCATGATAGGACCAAGACCACTTACTCTTTTCTTGTTAACAAGAAGCGGATTGTGCTCAAACCCCTTTCCCATACCCAACTCCATAAAAGAAAATAAAAATACACCAGCGAGAAGTAAGAAGAGAAACCACTCGTGAGTGAAACACAGGATGAGTGGGCTTTCAGCAAGGGCAAGCAAGTTCTAGCTTTTCTCTTGCCTTAAGGTAATGAAGGTGAGGTAGTGACACGCACAACTCCACAAATTAAACCCCTCTTCTCTCAATAACCCGTTGTCTTTCCCGAGGATCTTCCTCCCGACATTCCACCAATTTGGGGCATCGGGCACCAAAAAGACTTGAGACTGGGTTTGGTTCTTCCCAACAAGCCGACATATCGTTGCAACCTCGAGGGAAAAAAGGAGATACAACGACAAGTTGAGAAGTTAGTGGCCCGTGGTTATGTGCGTGAGAGCATGAGCCCGTGCTCCATACCGACCGTATTCATCCCCAAGAAAGATGAGACATACTGCATGTGTATTAATAGCTCGGCCATAAACAATATCTCCATCAAATACCGCTATCCCATTCTTCGGCTTGTGATCTCATGGATGAGCTCAACGACTCTTTGATGTTCTCCAAGATCAATCTTCGAAGCTAGCGGTTATCACCAAATCCAGATGAAGGAAGGGATGAATGGAAGACGGATTTCAAGACCAAGGGAGGGCTCTATGAATGGCTCGTGATGCCATTTGGGCTTTCTAATGCCCCAAGTACTTCATGCGATGGATGAATGAAATACTCCGACCCTTCACTGAAAAATTTGTGGTTGTGTATATTGATGACATATTGGTGTACTTAAAGAATGTGGATCATGTTCAACATCTTAGTGAAGTGTCAAGGCGCTTCGAGAACAAAAGCTTTATAGGAAATTGGAGAAGTGTGAGTTTTTCACCTTGAGGGTCACTTTCCTTGAGTATGTTGTTTCCAAGGACGACATGTCCATGTATGAAGCAAAGGTAGAGGTGGAGCGTGGCGCGGTGGCAGAAATTGATGACTTTAGCTTGAGTTATTGTTGTAGAAGAGAGGAGAAAAATCCATGAACAATAATAAGGGGAGAAAGATGAACATCTCAATCACCCATGCTTGAACTTCTCATCCATAGCCTTGAACTTGAATAATAACAAGAATAATAACCAAAATCAACCAATATCAATAACCTTGAACACCAAATGGGATTGGATATGACCTTGGATAAAGGTAGTCCACCACCAAAGCCTAACACCCCACCATGACCATCATAAAGGAAACATCCACCAAATGATCAATAAAGGAATGACTAGAAACACCACTAAAAGATTGGATAAAGTAATCTAGATTTTGGGAGAAAACTTAGGGAAACCCTAACCAATGCAATAACATGTTCATAATCATCAAAAGCTGCTTAGAAAAGTTTGTTAAACAAGCTATTTATACTAAACAAGAATTTAGGTTAAAAACATAACAAAATTTACGAAATAACACGCACGTCGCAGGGGGTGACTCGGGCGAGTCGCTGAGCGTCGCGGGCGTGACAGCCCACTTTCCGCCATGATGCGTTGCTGGCCAATAGCGGTCGCGGGCGCGACATCCATCTGTCACGGGCGTGACAGGCCGTGACTCGGGCGTGACCATAAACTGCTCCACTTCCTAACTGGGCCAAATCGATGGTCGCGGGCGCGATGTTTCGGGTGGCGGGCTTTCTCGGGCGTGTCCTGGCTAACTCGGTCGAGCCATGCTGCTGTTTGCCGGCACAGCTTCGTCCGTGAGTTTTAATGAGCTGGGGCATTTTCGAACCTCAACAATCTTTACCCCCGGGCAGCCAGCCCGATCACTTGGTTCCCAGAGTTGGTGGAACAAACCCGAGCCTTCCCATGATCCGCCAACGGATGGCTCGTCTCAACCACACTAGCCCGATACTCATCAACCCACCCCTTGAAAAGGTGTAACGGTTCTTGAAAATGCAAGGGTGATCGGTTTTAGTGTGGAAATGCCAGGTCGGGATTTCTTCCTTCTTGCCATCATCCACGAGCTCGGTTTTGGTGGGTCGGACCCGAACCCGACACGGTTCATGCTTCCCTTCTTGAAAAAGAGTTTCCTTCAACTCTTGGGGGTTAAAACTAGGACACTTCCCTTCAGTTGACTCCGGTAAACTTCGATCATCCCAAATTCCACGAGCAATCAAACTAAATATCCCACAATCTTCAAATCCCACAATGTACCTATCGTCCATATGCAAGAAAGTAGAAGGAGGCTTTTTTTGTGGAGGTGAGGGGTCAAGGGGCAGTAGGGGAAATATATGTGGTGCTTGGGAACTCTCAACCTCGTTAGGCTTGCTACAAGGCAAAGACAAAGCAAGTGGTAGCTCGTCCTGGCAAAGAGCAAACTCATCCCGTGTTTCGCTCATCATGAGAAGGTTCCTCAACTCACTACCCATCCCGGCTTTTGAAGTTTTGGGTTCTTGGAAAGAGATAGGAAGCAGTTTGATCTTCTTTCCTTTATGGGTGAATGTGTAAGTATTGTCCAACCCATTGTGCACCGTTTTCTTGTCGTATTGCCATGGTCGACCCAATAAAATGTGACAAGTGCTCATAGGGACAACATCACAAACAAGGGAATCATCGTAGTTAAATCCGAAAGAAAATTTCACTAAGACTTGCTTAGTTACCTTGATGCCGTTGTGATCGTTGAGCCAATGGAGTGAATAGGGTCGAGGGTGCGGTAGTAGAGGCAAGCCAAGCTTCTCGACCATAGTGGTAGACGCGACATTCGTGCAACTCCCTCCCTCAATGACAAGAGTGCACACTTTTCCACGTACGAAGCACCGCGTCTGGAACAACATTTCCTTTTGGGCCTTGCCGAGAAGAGTCTCATGGGTATGCAAAGCTCTCCTCACAACAAGTGCGCCTCCACGCATGGGGGGTATGGCGGTGGCATCCTCCTCATCACTAGTTTCCGCATCTTCAACCAATACTCTGGGTTCTTCTTGAGCCTTTCGAAGCTCAACATTTATGTCATGGACCTCTTGGAGTGTCAAAGTCCGGCGATTTGGACAATCGACTTGAAAATGGCCATAACCAAGACACTTAAAGCACTTCCGGCCTTCCATCCGTCAAGGAGGTTCTGTTGAAGTCACCGTAGCAAGTCCCTTTCCTTTGTCATGTCTTGGTACCGATGTGGACTTGGGTGTCTCGCTAGACTTCGGAGTGTTTGAATTCGGAGGAGGTCGACTAGATGGTGAGTAGACGGGTCTAGACAAGGGTTTGGTGTTGGACCTTTCCATTCTTCTTTGCTCAACTCGGAGATCCAAACTGCACAAATCGTCCATCGAATAGTAGGGTTGAACCTCAACATTCTTGGCAACCGAAGGATCTAACCCATTCAAAAATCGCATCATCGTTTGCTCTTCCGGTTCTTGAAGGCCACTTTTAATGAGAAGTTGCTCGAATTCCGAGATGTAATCACCGACGGATCGTTTGCCTTGGGTAAGAGCATATAGCCTTCGTAGAACGTCTTGCTTGTAAGTTTGGGGCAAGAAACGGTGATTCATCACTTGTTTGAGCCGTGTGCAAGTAGAAATCCTTGCCTTTCCTTCACGAATCCGTTGTACCTTCATATTCTCAAACCAAAGCGAGGCGGCCTTGATGAGTTTCAAGCTCGTGACTTTATAAGCTTTCTCATCATCATACTCCTTGGTCTCGAAGATCCTATCCATTAATTGAACCCATTCGACGTATTCATCCGGATCATTGGCACCATTGAATTCGGGGATATCAATCTTGACATCTTGGAAATCGTCACGAGGGGGTTGATCATGCACGTTCCGACGAATTCGACGTCGAGGAGAGCCTTTAGCATCGTCACTCGACTCTAAGTTGGGAGGAGGATGGATAGGGCTTGGTGCACGCCTCGGACGTTCAACCCGGGGTGGAGCTTAATGCTCTAGAGCGAGGTTGTCAAAGCGCGCCATAAGTGCTTCCATGTTGCGCTCGAGGGTGGAGAACCAATTGTTGAAAGCGGTGGTGAGTCGATTCTCGAGAGCCCGAATGTGAGAGCTACTCCGAGGGCTTGATTCCTCTTGTTCGGAGTTAATTTCTCCATCCATAACGAGGGAAAAGGTGAAGGACGGTATGTGTTTGGGGATGTTTTGTGGAGTTTGGGGGTTTTCTTGTAGTTGGCTTGTGTTTGGCTAAGGGTTCTTTGTGTTTTTCTCTCTTGGGCATTTTATCGAACACCTTGCGGGCACAAATTTTCCAACTCTTCCTCAAAGCTCCAATATGCATCAAAATCAATAAACACAATAACAATAACAATTTCTCCAACACATTGGAGGCACAAGGGATGGGGAACACCAATATTCAATCAAAATACCAAAATCCAATAATAGAGAACAAACTAGCAAGAACAATGGAAAAACTCAAGCTAGATGAATAACCTTGAGCTCTGATACCAACTGGAGCGTGGCGCAGTGGGAGAAATTGATGACTTTAGCTTGAGTTATTGTTGTAGAAGAGAGGAGAGAAATCCATGAACAATAGAATAAGGGGAGAAAGATGAACATCTCAATCACCCATGCTTGAACTTCTCATCCATAACCTTGAACTTGAATAATAACAAGAATAATAACCAAAATCAACCAATATCAATAATCTTGAACACCAAATGGGATTGAATATGACCTTGGATAAAGGTAGTCCACCACCAAAGCCTAACACCCCCCCATGGCCATCATAAAGGAAACATCCACCAAATGATCAATAAAGGAATGACTAGGAACACCACCAAAAGATTGGATAAAGTAATCTAGATTTTGGGACAAAACTTAGGGAAACCCTAACCAATGCAATAGCATGTTCATAATCATTAAAAGTTGCCTAGAAAAGTGTGCTAAACAAGCTATTTATACTAAACAGGAATTTAGGTTAAAAACAGAACAAAATTAACGAAATAACACGCGCATTGTAGGGGGTGACTCGGGCGAGTCGCTAAGCGGGCGTGACAGCCCACTGTCCGCCATGATCTGTCGCTGGCCAACAGGGGTCGCGGGCGCGACATCCATCTGTCACGGGCGTGACAGGCCGTGACTCGGGCGTGACCATAAGCTACTCCACTTCCTGGCTGGGCCAAATCGGAGGTCGCGGGTGCGATGTTTCGAGTGGCGGGCGTGACGCCCTGGACAGCACGCTTTCTCGGGCGTGTCCTAGCTGACTCGGTCGAGCCATGCTACTGTTTGCCGGCGTAGCTTCTTCCGTGAGTTTTAATGAGCTGGGGCAATTCCGAACCTTGACAATCTTTACCCCCGGGCGGCCAGCCCGATCCCTTGGTTCCCGGAGTTGGTGGAACAAATCCGAGCCTTCCCATGATCCGCCAACGGATGGCTCGTCTCAACCACACTAGCTCGATACTCATCAACCCACCCCTTGAAAAGGTGTAACGGTTCTTAAAAATGCAAGGGTGATCGGTTTTAGTGTGGAAATGCCGGGTCGGGATTTCTTCCTTCTTGCCATCATCCACGAGCCCGGTTTTGGTGGGTCGGACCCGAACCCCACACGGTTCAAGAGGCAATTTGGTCACGGCCATCACCAACTACACTTACCGAGGTTCGAAGCTTTCATGGGCTTTCCTCTTTCTACCGTCGCTTCATTCGGAACTTCTCCACCTTGACGGCCCCCATCACGGAATGCATGAAGAAGGGAGTCTTCGGTTGGAATCCCAAGGGTCAAGTGGCCTTTTAGGCCCTCAAGGAGAAGCTATCTATCACTCCGGTATTGCCCCCCCTCGCCCCTAACTTTGATCAACTTTTTTGAGGTTAAATGCGATGCTAGCAACATTGGCATCAGGGTGGTGTTAATGCAAGACATGAGACTGATTTCTTACTTTATCGAGAAACTTAATGGGTCCTGACTCAACTATAGTACTTATGACAAGGAGTTCTATGCTATGGTGTACACCCTTGATCATTGGTCTCACTATTTGAGACCCAAGGAGTTTGTAGTACACTCGGACCACGAGGCATTGAAGTACATGAGTGAGCAACACAAGTTGAGTGCAAGACATGGAAAGTGGGTAGAGTTCCTCCAATCCTTCAACTTCGTGGCAAAATATAAGAAGGGGAGCTCTGATGTGGTGGCTGATGCCTTACCTAGGAGACATGCCTTGTTATCGTTGATCTAGGCTAGAGTTTTGGGTATTTTTTGCCTCCGGGAGTACTACAAAGAAGGTTGGGACTTTGCTTCTTTTTTTGGTGAGATTCCTCCTAAATCCACTTATATTATGCATGAAGGTTTCTTTTTGATGGAAACAAATTGTGTGTGCCCAAGAGTTCTATAAGGAAATTTCTTGTGAAAGAAGTGCACGACGGTGGTTTGGTGGGTCATTTTGGCATGAACAAGGCGGTGGACATCTTTAAAGAGCATTTTTATTGGCTCGTATGGCCGGGGATGTTCATGATGTGGTGCCCCGGTGTGCGGCGTGTCATCAAGCCAAAATTTAATTCCATCGAGGCTTGTATACTCCCCCCCCCCCCGAAGCATTGTCTTTAGCACCGATCATGTTGCTCATGATGTTCACGATGTCGATCATGTTACTCACCTCTATTTTCGGGAGGTTGTGCGCCATCATGGCATCCTCCGAAGCATTGTCTTAGATCGAATCTCAAAGTTTGTGGGTCATGGCGGGTTTTATGGAAGCTTATGGGCACGAAGCTACTCTTTAGCACCGCTTACCACCCCCAAACGGATGGCCAAACCGAGGTGGTCAACGGATGGTAGGGAACTTGTTGAGGAGTGTCATCGAATCTAATGTTCGAGAGTTGGACTTGAGGCTCCCGTTGGTCAAGTTTGCTGACAACAAGGCTCCACCCCATGCCACCGGGGTGTCTCCCTTTGAAGCCTTGTATGGGGTGAACCTTATTGCTCCCATTGACCTCGTCCAACTCCCCATTGAGGCATATGTGAGTGTCGAAGCAGAAGTTAATGGAAGAAAGATGAGGAAGCTCCACCAGATGATGAAGGCACGCATTGAGAAGGTAAAAGAGCTCTACAAGGCTCGTTTCAACAGGCATCGCAAGGCTTTCTCCTTCAAACCGGGGGGATCTTGTGTGGCTCCACATCCAAAAAGAAAGGTTCCCTTCGAAGAGGAGAAACAAGCTAATGTCAAGGAGTGAGGGTCCCTTCAAGGTCGTGGCCAAGATTAATGAGATCGCCTACAAACTTGAATTACCGGATGATATGGGTGGTATCTCCTCTACCTTCAATGTAGGAGACCTTACACCTGGAGGAAGAGGATGTTGCTGACTTGAGGGCAAGTACCTTCTCAAGAAGGAGAGAATGATCTGGTCCCCTCCCAAGCTCTCCTCAACATTGATGTGGGCTTCCTGGTCCCCTTGGAAGAACATTGGGTGAAGACTTGGATGGGTACCCTCTACAGCATTTGCAAGTTTGTTCGAGTCTTCGATCGGGAGAGATGGTCTAATCATACTCAAACAAAATTATAGATGGGCCTTTTCATTTTCCTCCTTTAGGTGAGGCTTTTCAGTATTTATATGGCGCCGTATCTCTCCCGACCAAGCTTATCTACCCACAACACTCTTGCTAATGTTCATAGAGGACGTCGAGGACCGAATAGTTGTGCGATGTATAAATAGAATCTAGCGCACTTGTTCCAAATTGATTTGAACCCTCTTCTGGCCACAGTTTCTCCTACAATGACGTACATCACCACTCTATCCTAGCTTCCAAATATAATCTATAGTTTTATAGGAAAAGCCGAACTAATTAGCAATATCCTTTTTCATTGTCATGGTTACTCATCCAATCGAAGGCATTGACAACATTGTCTGGAACATAGCAATACGTTCTTCTTTGGTCAAGTTTCTGTTTTCCCTCAAATCTAATCAACAAAAAATGTAACACATTATAGTACAAAGACATAAGTTAACCAACACATACATGAATTATGGGACACATTTAATCGTGCATTTTGGCAGTAAAGGCAAAGAATTTCTACTTTTTTATTTTGACAGTAAGGGCGAAGATAAGTTCTGCTTGGTTAATATCATATCATGCCTTAAGCCACAACTAGAAGCTATAGAGTGATTAATACTCAACCAATACCCACAACAAAGCAAATTACACTCATAATTTCCAATTCAGGGGAGATGAATATATTAGACAGCAAGGAGCACTTGATTAAACCACAACAAGCAAGCTCATTGAAACAATAATATTTTCCAATTCAGGGGAGATGAATATAATAGACTCAAACTTGATTAGCAGAACAATATGTCACTAACCTGGGTTCAAGTCTTCTTCTTGGTGCTCGTCCACCACTTTGTCTTCTCGCAGCGTAAAATCAACATCTTGCTCCCCGTCAGTACCTTGAACATTAGATGGCTCATAGTTCAAATCTGGAAGAATAAAATTAGCATCTTGCTCCTCATCTACTTCTTGCCCCTCATCAACTGCCATATTCAAGTATGGTTCAACCGGCAAATTCAACACCTCGTTCAAGTCTGGCAACTCAGTTACATTTGTTTTTATGTTCAAATCAAACTCCCTTAAATGGTTGGCCATACCTGACCTATGCAAGTTTTGTTCTTTGCTCCAATGGAGATTGATGCTCTATTAATGTCCATTTTATACTAAAAAAGATGGTGGGAAAATCTCATAATTTTGGCACACTCAAATCCCAGTGAAATTTTAAATTTTTCTCGGTACTTGTCTTCAATATTGGCGGGAGAATGAATAGAGTACCATGGAAGAAGAAGTCATTAATGTTGCTGGATTCTAAGAGACGACTTCGGGCTGCTTGCCGACGTTGCCGATTCTTTTGCAAAAACTAGACCTAAAGCTTGCCCCCTTTAGTTTCCTTTTGTCTTTTATTCACAAGATAAATGTAAGGGTAATGTCGGTATATCATGTATCTTTCACAACATTTCCAATGGGCCATTGGTCTTTTAAATTCAGTTAATTAGACAATTAATCTGGGATATAGGCAGTGTGTGTGTATGTGCGCGCGCACACACACTTTAAGTAAATGTTTTTATTGAAAATAATAAAAAAATAGGATAAATTTAGTAAAACAGTAATTAATATAGCATTAAAATTGTATGAAAAATAAAAAAATTAGTTAAAATGACAAGTATTGAAAATAATATACGTAATTTTATGCTTATTAGTAGGTTTTTTTTTTCCAGAATAGTCATTTTTTTTAATAAGATAAGACATTAGAATTCAGTTCCTTCTTAAATCTTTTTAGCTAAGGTATGTGTCCTATATGCTACATTTCTAGGTACTTTATAAATTCGATACATTGTGAAATTCCTAAGTAACTATAATAAATAGCTACTAAGGTCGTACATTGATAATAACTTTCCTCTGGTTTTTTCAAAAACTTTATTACCAATTCGAATCCGTTGCTACTTCTACTGCCTCGTACTTCTGATCCCTTGCAACTTGTAATGCTAATTGAAATGCTACCAATTCCGTTTGAACTGCAGAAAAAGCATAGAAAGCCTGTTTGCCAGCATATTTCATTTCTTCCATTGTCTGGTTCCATTAAAATCCATGAGGTTGCCCCCTACCTGATTGCGATCTCCAAGCACCATTAACAATAAATCTAGCTTTGCGTTCATATGAGTATAATAAATTATGAGTAAATTCTACTTGCTCGTCATGATGGTCTATTTTCTGTCGTCAATTTGACCGTCACTTGTACCATTGATTTCCTTCCTTGAGGGATTTTGCAAGATAAGTTTCCATAAAATCATGTGTAATCTGCAGCTTTGAAATTTTTGCGAGATTTCTTATCTTCCATAGTGTCCATAATATTGCTGTAAAAAGCAAAAGTCTTGTCCCACCATTCTTATCTGTTTTCATTAGATATGCTAACCAATCCTGAAGCCATGTTCTCCACTCCAATTCAGTGTTAACGTCCTTTAATCCAAGAGGGCTAGCTTGTCATATATGTCTTGCAATAACGTAGTCTATGAAGATATGTGCTACGGATTCGATATCTATATCATGCCAACAATTATTGTTCTCTAATAGTCCTGTTACTTCTCTATTAGCTCCCAGTGGTAAGGCATTATTAGCACATTTCCAAATAAATATCTTCCATTTGGGCGGTAGATTACTCTTCCAAAATCTTCACCGTAGTCTTTCCTTTTCCTCATGTAGATTATTTGCAAATACTCCATTAACTTGTCAAAATGCTCTTTATCCAGACTTAACGGTGTGTGTGTGTGTGTATATATATATATATATATATATATATATATATATATATATATATATATATATATATATATATATATATATGTGTGTGTGTGTGTGTGTGTGTGTGTGTGTGTGTGTGTGTGTGTGTGTGTGTATATATATATAAATATATGTATATATATATAAATATATGTATATATATATATAAATATATTTGTGTGTGTGTGTGTCTTTTGATCACCCTAAACGAATTTATCTGTCTCTTCTTCACATGGAACTGGTTGTTGAAGTATACGTTTAACCGTTTTTGTATCGAATATTACATGGATATACATCATATGCCAAGTTTGTACTCATCCTGTATCTCTAACTAGCTCTGCAACTGGTTTGTTAAAAATCGCTATTGATACTCCCTGTTTTGAACTAGGTACGTCGCCCCCAACCAACGGTTATCTCTAATTTTGATTTATCTCCCATTCCCAATACGCCACTGTATTCTATCCTTGATCGAATTTGTCGCTCTAGCAACAGTTTTCCAAGCATTTGAAGCAATATGAGGGATTTTATAATTGTTTGGTGCTTGTAGTGAGGAAGACATTTTATGCCACATGTGTGCCAGTAATGATGAGTCCATTTGTACGGTTCTCCAGGATTTTCAGTAGTAATGCTTGATTAAAGCTAGTTAATTCTCTAATACACAGTCCTCCCATGCCTTTTAGCTGGAATAATTGTCTTTTTTTACTCCATAGATTTCTGGCTTTTTGAGTTCCACCAGAAAAAGCTGAACCATTAAAGTATTTAATTTTTCCACAATATTCTTTGGTATTAGTCTATTAGATACATCGAGAACACAGGCTGATGAAATGGCAAAAACCTACATTGATTAGAATTAACCGACCTGCTGTCGATAGTAGGTTGGCAGGGCATGCCTGCCAACCTTACAGTCTCTTCATGAAAGCATCCACCAAAATTTAAATTTTATTTATTTATTTCTCAATACTATAGGTGGCATCCCCAAGTATCTATCTATATATAAAGAGGCTTAATGGGGGGTGGAGGACGAAAAATTGTTTGAAAGGGCGGCTCGAATTTACTCTTTTGCCCTAAAATATATGTATAATAAGCGGGTTAAATACGTGTTAGGTATATGTTTGGATAGGATAAATACGGGTCCGACATATTTCGGGTTCGGGTAAATACGAGTTAGGTGTATTTCGGGTTCAAGTAAATATGGATTTAAGTGTATTTCAAGTTCGGGTCAATACGGGTCATGTATATTTTTGGAACTGAGTAAATGAGGGTTTGATATTATAGCGCTGGCAAAAATTCGGGTCGGACAAATTTAGATAATGTCAAAACTCGGACGAGAAATTCATATCCGCACTCGGTTTTATTTCGGGTAGAATCGGGTCTGACAATTTGGATGAAGCTACAATCAGGTTCGGACAATAGAAAAAAGATAAATTTTATGTCCAAATATTCGGTCAATTTGGTTAATATCAAAATTCGGACGAAAAATCTATGTCTTGACCCGGTTTTTTCCAAGTCGGACAATCGGGTAATTCGGATCAGAAAACAAATTTGCTAGCTCTAGGATATTATTAAATTGACAATAGAAAACACCAAAGTCGTAACATATGACCATTTTAAAATCATTATAACTTTTATGAGTATGCAAACTAAATTAATGTGCATTAATATTTTTGAAAAATGAACATAGTATTACATATAAAATTATAAACACTTATATTGTTGTTTGTAATTTTTCATACTTATCAAAATCTAAGGTAAACTAAAATGTGTTTAATATAATATATTTTTATGTGCATTAGTAAACCAAATATATATAAGAAAACTATAAGATAGTTGGCGGGTTGGAAATGTGGAATAGTACATGTATGGATAGGATAATGATTGAGAATCTAAATCAGATCAGTCACATCATTTAAGTATATAAATTTTTCAACATATAGTTTATAATTTTTAATAAGGTATAGAGAGTAAGGCAAATCACATCAGTGACATTATTTATTAAATATATGAATTTTTAAATAGATATTATGTAAAATAGGTAAGAAAGAATTGGTAATATGAAAAAGGTTGAATAACGCAATTAAGAATATGATAGATAAAATAAATTTATCACACATTACAAAAGAACAGCGCATAACCCGTCCGTAGGATGGGCATAGATCTAGTTTGTTAAAATAAGGATATTCTATATATCCAAGGATTGATTTAAAATTCCACCTTTTCATTCTGTTGTACTCTAGTAGAGAACATTACCGATGACTTTTCCACATTTATCATTTGACCAAATATATAATTAATTTTGACCGAAATATTTTTTACCTTCGCATGATGCTCCACATCCATATCTAAAAAGAATATAGAGTCATCCGCAAAAAAAAATATGGGTAACCTCCGGTGCTTACTTAGCCATTGTGATTAATTCCTCTAATTTCATTTTTCTAGTGGGTCGCTTGCAAACATTGCGATAAAATATTCATAGATAAAATAAATAGATAAGGGGATAAATGATCACCTTGTCGTAGCCCTACCTATGGATAAATCCATTTTGTTGCGTCCGCATTAACTATGACGGAATATCGCGCCGTAGTAACACATTTCGTTATTAACATTATCCAATGTGCTGGAAACTGATACCTTCGTAACACCGCTTCTAAGAAATCTCGTCTAATTCTATCATAAGCCTTACTCATATCAACCTTAATTCCTGCATATTGTTTATATTGTTTTTTTTTTAACCGCATAACATGAAAGAGTTCGTGGACAACCAAACAATGATCCACTCCCAATTTGGGATGGCAATGGGTCCTGGACCGGACCCAGACACATCCGGATCCTCTCCATTTAGGCGGATCTGGGTCCAAAAAAATTAGACCCATTGGATCCGGGTCGAGTCTGGGTCCACTAAATATTTGGCGGGTCCGGGTCTAGGCAGGGACCCGTGAACTCGACAAATGTATATATATATATATATATATATATATATATATATAGATATATATATATATATATATAGATATATATATATATATATATATATATATAATGAAAATCCTAGTGTATTTGTATTCTTAGAGTTGTATAGTGCGATAATCATGAAGTTTGTATTTTTTTTTTTTTTTTTACATTTTAAGTTGTATAGTTGCATCCTTAGAGTTGATGTATAGATGATTTTTGTAATGTTTTTATGTTGAATTTTGTTCATAGTCTCGTACGTTGAACTAGATGTTTTTATTGTGTTGAAAATATGTGTATTTAAATAGAATAGTTATTATTATACAATTGCTCATTATAAAATTAACCCGAAAAATTAATAAATCTAGTAAAAAAAATACATAAGAGTGTTGGACCCAATAAGGACCCGCTATGAACCCATGGACCCGCGAACCCGCGAGCCTAGGTCTGGGTCCAAGTTTTTGGGACCCACCTGGTCTCAGGGGGAGTCTAGGTCCAAAAAAATTTGGCGGAGCCAGGTCCAACTCCAGCTGGACCGTGCCCAAACCCTGCCCATTGCCATACCCACTACCAATCTTCCTTGTATAAATGTTGCTTGATTATCACTAATAATGCTATGCAATACTGGACACAAGCGATTAACCATACATTTACTTATAAATCTATATAACACGTTGCATAAATTTATCGGTCTGAAATCGCCAATAAATTGAGGCGTGTCTACTTTTATAATGTTGAAAGAATAATTTGGTACACTGGTCTCGGTCCGTTAGCCACATTAACCTACTTCGCTCCTTCCAAAATAATTGTAATTGATGTAGAATGTGCTTGAGATCGTCCATTTTGCACAACATTTTTTGCAAAAGTCGAGGATGTCATCTGACATGAAGCTAATTGCCGCTGCATTTCTTGCACCTCAAAGATGGGAGGGCTTATGGGTTTGGTGATATCTGACTTTAATTGCAAACATAGTTGTTTGCCAAGCTTACGAATTTTTGCCAACTTCTTCACCAACCAATATAATTTCGACCCACTTAAGTGAGATCCAAAATCTGTTCAAAACTGTGACAAAAGGCTTCCAGTTGAGTGATCCATGTAGCTAACCGAAATAATCTTCTTTTCGTAGGAATATACCATTGCACATATAAAACCAGCAACTAATGATCAAGCAACAAAATAGGATGATTATAGACATAGCTGTAAGAAAACGCATCCATCCACACTGTAGATGCATAAACTCTATCCAAGCGCTCGCATATTAGTCCAAGGGAAAGGAACCCCTTGAAAGGAACCTCTTGTAGTCCTAAAGAATTCAACCATACAATAAATTCATCTTGTACACGTACGTGATTACTTCCTCTTAATTTCTTGTCAAAATAAGCCACCTGATTGAAATCACCCAATATAACATACGGACCAAGCAACTTTTGCAATATAACAGTGAGCTATTCCCCTACCTTATTTGTAGTTCTTGAGCTCTTTTATTCCTGTCGATGATGGGGCAATTTACTTCTTTAATTAACTTAAAATTTGAATGGTATGGAATTATTAAAATGAAAAGGATGGAATATTCGAAGAAAGATCATCATAGTTATTATAATTAAAAATCATTGCATTAATTGATGCGACATGGATGTAGGAATCTAATTATTTATCCCTAAAACTACTTTCACAAAATCAAGAAATATTAGGATTTGAGTAAAATATTTATATTGTGAAAAGTGTCCTTGAAAATACCCATGGAAAAGGGTAAAAAGTTCATTTATAAGGGATAAAATAGGTATTATAGTTATTGAAATAGTAAAAATTAGATAATTTGATAAATAAAAAGGGGTGAAAATATCATGTAATTTGACAAATAAAAAAGAGAGAATATAGTAATAATAACTGGATAATCTATATTTTTTTTCGAACATACTACCCCACATGTCCCCACACCCTAATTATTTGTCCACTTAACTAAATTTTTTTCCCTGGTTATTTATCAATTTTACATTTTCAATAAGAATTTTACTAGTCTTACCTGTTAGTGAAAATATGGAGAGTGGAAAAAGTAGACAAATGTAGAGGAGTGAAAGCTCATATCATCTTGATGCAATATGTTGCATGTATATATACATGGTAGAGAACTCCTCAATATGGAAGGAAATAAGTATGATACTAAAGTACAAGAATCAATCCTAAAATCAAGGAGGGAATATACCTAAAATCAAGGGAAAATAAATCTCTGATTTATGTACAAATTAATTTGTGCTAACATTACCCTTAACAAATAGCTTTGGAATCAATAATTCGACAGTAACTGACGGTATTTTTGTCATTATGATATATTTCTACCTAAGAAAGGCTACTTAACAGTTTCTTGCTTACCTTTGTTAAAATAAAATAAAAAAATTTAGTTAAAATTTTGTTTTATATTAATTTCTCTATTTTTTTAAAAAAAAAAAGTCAAATGAAAAGGAATATGTTATATTCGAAAGTAGTGTAATATAACATGAAGTCACTTATATTAAATATTATTAAATGAAGGTAATACTTTGAATGATGGCTTGACTTTGAATTGAATTGTAAGATATTTGCCATAGGGCATGGGGTACTCACAATTACACCGAGGCATTTGTACGTTGACTACTGTAGAAGCTACCAAATTCTATTTTATATTATATCATATCAAATAAAAAGGTTGTTGGGGACTGCCAATTCAATAACGCATGACAAACACTAGCTTCCTTCTATTTTATTTTATTTGTACTGTTTGTCTTTGGTTTGACCGTGTGAATTGTTGTTGGTTGTTGTTCTGTAGCTGTACTTTCCTCTGCATTTTCCCAGTACTGATGTTGTCTCTTTAGTCTCTTTTAACTTTCAATAATTAAAAAAAAATTCACAATTAAACATAAAGGTTTGAGTATTCTCATACAACAACTCTTCCTCTTCAATTAATAATAAATAGAGTCCAAGAATCATTATGTTTTTATGTTTGTTTGACAAGTAGTCCAAAATGGTTAAATTCAGTTAAACATATATCCTCATGATCTTTATTCAAGAGACATATTCCCATCTTCATAGCAAAATGAAGCCAAAATTCCAATCACCTTACTGTTCCCAAATATGTCATCCTAATATCTACAATATTCTAACTCTTATGATCTTATAATTGTGGGCTCTTTCTATGACCGCACTTAACCTTGTATAACTTAATTAACTCATGTGTGGAAGCATCGATCCAAAGTTACTTTCACGCATGAAGCCACACTAATAGTAGAGCACCATCAACATATGTACACTCAATATGACGTCTTTGTACTTAACAATGAACATAATTGGAGCATAGCTTTATGAAACATACATATCGTGAATGCAAGGATATTAATCTTTAAAAACAAAATAAAATAATTTGAAAGCGAAAAAATAGTATCTAAATTTATACTTAACCTTACATGAACTTGTTTTCCTTACATCTACTTCACATAGGGCCATAATGAATTGACTTATGCTTTCATTATTTTTCTTGGTGGAAGCCTGAACAACAAAAACCAATTAACTATAACTAAACCACACAATAAACTTACAACAATAGCATTAAAAAAAAAAAAAAGTCATTGCAACTTATGATGTGTCAATTCCCACAAATTATATTATACACCATGGTATATTTATCTATGTACACTAAATATATTGAAATACATCAATTTTTCACGGGATGAATATTTGTGAAAATTTATTAATTTTAAAAAATATAAATAAATTTTGTAAAAAATTTCATACATACGATATATTTAGATAGGTACTGTACACTACAGTCTCCCATATAACCATTGATTCCCCTCCAACGTCAAGATTGGTGACTTGACATTTGACTTTCAACATCATATATAACTTGCTTTGTCAATTTTCATTAAGTCTTAAAACCAAGTTCCTATCAAAGTTACCTCCTTAGGCCCTATTATTTTCTGCAGTATTTTGTGGTATGGTGTGGTATGGTGTGGTGGAATTGTTGTAGGTTATTGATATGTGGGGTAGGTGATGAGAGAGAATGTAAAAAGTAGAGGAGAAAAGCGAGGAGAGAGAAAAGTAATGATTTGTGGTAAAGTGTGGTGAGTTGTGGCAAACTGTCGTATGTTGTGGTACCGCAGTTTGCCAACCGCAGAAAAGAACAGGGCCTAAATAAGCACCCAATTATGATCAAGCTTCTGCCACCAAAAAAAGAAAAAAAATGGTGTAAGAGACACTAGCCTTCAAAGATAACTTGCTGACCTTTGTTAATCCTAGATCTTGAGTATGGCGAGTAAGGTGGGAAAGGTTACGTAAATGTTGGTGGAGAGGTAAGTCACATTAACCACATCATTCAGAGATATGAATTTTTAATAGTTTATAATTTCTATTAAAATATTGTGACTAACGATAATATGAATTTTACTTTTTCTACTATATCCCACTCACCCACCATCTATCACATTCTCATACTATCGGCCTTACATAATATATATTTAAAAATGGATTATTGAATAACGATAATATGAATTTTAGGGGTACTGGATAATAATAATAATAATACCAACAATTTTATTGGTCAACACTAGCAGTATCAACTATAGAACTATTTTCGGCCATAGTACAACACCGAGTTGGTAGGTGTTTGACTTGACGAAAAGACGATGTGTCACTTAATTGTATAAGTTGGAGGCTGGAGTAAGGGGAAAACGGTTGGTTGTCACATTTCTTTTTTTTTTTTTTTTTGCCAACTAAGCAGTGTTAATCAATTTCACCAAAACACAATTAAAGTTTTATTTTTACATTATTATTTAGCTAAATTGGTTAATTCTACTTGGCCTAAAAATGTGGCCGTTTACATTTTCTCAACTTGTTCTAGTCTCTAGCTCAGACAATCAGGCACATCTTTCTGCTAAGTCAAAGACCTACCAACTAGGTGATGTACTATTGCTTGAAAATATGTCTATGGTTGATACTATCTAATGTCCAACAATTGTTGGTATTATTATTGACCAATACCCCCAAAATCCATATTATTGATATCCAATAATCCTTTAAAAATTTATAAATTTAATAACTGGTATGATTGATATGAATTTTTTTTCAAAACAATATCCCAAGTATTCCACTTTATCCACCCTTCCCACTTTATTTCAATATATTGCACCATAGAAAGGACCAACACGAGTAGATGATTGAAAAGGGTCATCAAGGCATAAACCCAATACTATTGGATAACTACATTGCAGTAGTTTTAGAAGAAGCAAAATGTCGCTATAACAAAGCAATGATGTGCATTAAGAGGAAAAGAGGGGGAAAAAAAAAGGAGGCGAACCAGGGAAGAAAGAGAAATGGTGGATGAGCAATACTGGACTAATTAGTTAATAGGAGTCCAAGGGTTTTAGATTGAGTAGGTCTAAGACAGAATACATGAGGTGTAGTTTTAGGGGACAAGATTCTGACACTCAAGTACAAGAAGTAGCTATAGGAGGGGTGCCCATACCCAGAGTTGAGAAGTTCAAGTACTTAGGTTCTATCATACGGAGTGACGGAGAAGTCGATGATGATGTTACACACCGATTCAAAATTGGTTGGCAGAAGTGGAAATCAGTGTCAGGTGTCCTTTTTGATAAGAAAATCCCGTTTAAGCTTAAAGGTCAAGTGTACCATACGGTGGTTAGGCCAGCGATATTGTATGGCGCTGAATGTTGGGCAGTCAAGAAGATGCACTGTCAAAGGCTAAATGTTGCAGAGATGCGGATGGTTCGGTGGATTTGCGGTTATAATAGGTTAGATAGGATTAGGAATGATGTTTGTCGTTCCAAACTAGAGGTAACACCCTTTGACGAAAAATTGCGAGAGACTAGACTAAGATGGTTTGGGCATGTCCGTAGGCGAAGCGAGGATGACCCTGTAAGGAGGTGCGAAGGGATTGGGTTATCCCAGGGCCATCGTCGGTGTGGGAGACCTAAAAAGTCTATGAGAGAGGTGATAAGAGAATATCTAAGACTCCTAGGTTTAGTGGAGGACATGGCTCTAGACAGGGGGGCTTGGCAGGCTAGTATTAAGGTCGTAGGGTGAGGAAGGGTGTTTGTGTTTCGAGTTAGTTTTTGGTCTTTTGGCTTGTATTTTGTTTTCTTGTGCAGGTACTTGTTTGCTCGACCAAAAGCATTCACAACACTCTAGTATGTAGTTTTTTCCCTTAACAAGCTTCCACTCTGTTTTTCCTACGGATCCGTCGGAATCAGTCTCTCCATGAACTTTTGTTCATGGATGTAAGGCTGCCTACATTAGGATCCCCCAGACCGCACTCAAACGTGTCATCTGGGAGGTTGTTGTAAGAAGAACTTGTAAATTTATACTATCGGATCAAAAAATACCCTCTCTCTCTTAGGGTGAGCGTCGTTCTCTCTCTAGGGTTAGGGTATAGGGTTTACTTTCGTCTGTCTTCGGACGAGAACACACTATAGAATCCGATTAGTGATTCTACCGGAATAATCCGACATGGATTCCCCTTTACAAAATAGATAGAAGGAATTAAGGCTTACAGAGGATGAAGAGAAGATTGTGGATTATGCAAACATAGAAACAGCGGACTTTGCGAGTAGGGCAGCGATGGCGTTGGTGGGGAAGGTGATGACTGATAAACCCTATCGGGTTTCCGGCCTGTTCGCCTTTCTTAGACAGGCATGGAAAGTTTAAAAAAGTTTTGGAAACAAGGAGATAGGTGACAACTTATATATTTTCCAATTCTTTACAATGGAGGATAAAATTAGGGTTCAGCAGGGAGGGCCTTGGATTTTTGATAAGCAACTAATACTTTTGACGGAGGTGGAGGAAAACTTGACACCGTCGGAAGTACAATTCAGATATGCGAATTTCTGGGTTCGTGGCTATGACATACCGTTTAGAAAAATATCGAAGGACACGGCGGCTGCCCTAGCGGATAATTTTGGAGGACTGATTGAATATAGGGAGGAGGACGATCTGGGCTGGAGCAGGTACGTGACATTCAAAGTCAAGGTGACCATTGAAGACCCGCTACCTAGAGGAGCCATTACGAGTTTTGGAGCGGTGGGAACTAGATGGGTCCCTTTCAAATATGAAACGTTACCCAATTTTTGCTATCGGTGTGGACGACTGGGACATGTAGGAGATGATTGTGATCGACAGAAAGATGAGGAGGTAAAAGGGCAATATAAGGATTGGCTTCGGGTATCACCGGTCAAGTTCTCCAAGAACCAAAGGATGGGGGAAGGCGGAGGACGAGACGAGAGGAACTGGATGCAGTCGGAAGGAATAGGGGAATCGAAAGTGGCTCACCAAGAGGGAGACAAAACGAGTAAACCCTCGGCGTCCAGGAGATCACTAAAAGAGGTGTTGTAAGCAGCCAACCGTCGGAGCAGAGGGGAGTCTAATGGGTCTAAAGCGGAGCCTGAAAGAGGCGATAAGGAGGTGACTTCTCACAGAGGGGAAGGGGGGAAGGCAGCGGGAAACAGTGGGAGGAACAAGGAGGTAGTCGATCGTTTGGAAGAATCACATACTACACGGATTCATAAACCGTATGCAAATGAGGAACGGAAGAAATAGTGAGATACTATCAAGAAGTAGGGGATCATGGAAGAGGATAAAAAGCACGATGGCCCAAAAAGCGACGAGTAACAATGGCATTCGGATGAGCGGAAGGGGGAAACGGAAGAGTGATGTAATTCCCAATATGGAGGACATGCAACTGATGGACGTAGAGATTAGGGAGAAGAGGGGGCGCATCCAAGATGTGGAGATGATTGAAGAAACACGATCGACCGGGGGGGAGGGGGGAGGGACTGAGCGTCTCCCTTGCCGGACACCATGAAAATCCTAAGATGCAACTATCGCGGGCTGGGGAGTCCCGAGGCAGTTGCATCCCTCCGTCGACTGGTGCGGAAAAACTCCCCGGAGGTGATTTTTTTGATGGAAACCAAGAGATCTACAAAGAAGATAATGGCGCGACATAGGTGCGGTATGGATGGTTGTTTTGTTGTCCCTCCGAGGGGACGAGCAGGTGGTTTGGCGATGTTATGGAGCAGTGAAGTAGAATTCTCCCTTTGATCTTTCTCAGATCACCATATCGATTGTGTGTTGGAGGTGGATGATGAGTTATGTAGAATAACTGGGTTCTATAGATGGCATGAAGAAAAATTCATGGGAACTTCTTGACCATCTGGGTGGGAATTTGATTGCTTGGACTTGTTTCGGAGATTTTAACGAGGTTTTGTTCCCGGGCGAGAAGCAGGGAGGTCAAGAATTTGATTATAATGAAGCAAGAGCGTTCATAGGTGTAAGGGAACGCCAGGCGCCTGAACGATTTAGGGGCAATGGGATATCCGTTTACATGGAGCAACCGGAGATGGAATGAAAATCATGTAGAAGAAAGGCTTGATCGGTTTTTGGGTAATGACAAGTGGATTGAGAAATGGCCCAATGCAAAGGCCTGCAATATAATCTGGGAAAGATCGGATCACTTACCGATCCTCTTAGATACGTCTCCAAGAAAGCCCAGAAACGCGAGTGGGCCTCGAGTCCATATATTTGAGTCCATATGGACGACGGAGACGGATTTTGAGGAAGTTGTGGAAAAGAAATGAGTTGAAACGGATGGGGCTTTTATTTCCATCTCAAAAAGGCTGGTGAATTGTGGGAGGCATTTGCTGAATGGGGGAAGGCTAAGTTTGGTGGGCTGGCGAGCAAGGCCCAGCAGTTGCGTAGGAAATTTCAGGCTCTCTGTAAGGCTCCCGCTTCGGCTCAAAATTTAGAGCAGTTGCGGGACGTAGAACAACAGCTCATGCATACGGAGGAGCTAAATGAGAAATTTTGGGCGCAGAGGGCACACCATCAGGCGATTAAGGAAGGTGATCGAAACACAACATTTTTTCATGCACGGGTTAAACAACGGCGGAGGAAGAATGCGATCAAACAGCTGATGGACTCGGATGGGGTGGTTCATACAGACGAGGTTGTCATTCAAGGAGTTATTTTCAGTTTTATATGAATCTATTTTCATCAACAAATCCAGACTTGAACAACATCACCTTCCCGGAATTACAAGGGCGCATTACGGATATAATGAAAAGGTCTCTCTCTTGCCTTTTTCCATGGGTGAGGTGGAGACGGCTCTATCACAAATGGGTCCGTTGAAGGCCCCGGGACCCGATGGTTTCTGTGCGTTATTTTTTCAAAAATACTGGGGGTGTGTAAAGGATGGAGTATGTGACGTGGTTTTGAGAGTTCTCAATGGGGAGGAAATGTCGAAGGGGCTAAATGACACGATGATTACACTCATCCCCAAGGTGAAGCGACCAGAGTCTCTAAAAGACTACCATCCTATTTCTCTCAGTAATGTGGTTTATAAACTGATTGCGAAAGTGGCAGCAAACTGACTCAAGACGATCTTGTCGAATATCATAGATGAAAGATAATCAGTGTTTGTGTTGGGCCGCCTCATCTCGGATAACACCATTGTAGCTTTTGAAGCTTTCTATAACGCCCTGGAAATTCGATTTTAAAAAAACTAACGGTCAAACCTAACGTTAACCAACGATTAACAGCGGAAGTAAAAAAGAAGACGGGCGTCACTGTCGTACCTCCGAAGAAGTACAAGGCAAGAATAGAGATCAACTAAACAAAGCAAACTTCGAATTAAAACTTAGCAACATTATGATTTCAAACTATAACGAAAACTACTGAAAGATTTCAAGTCTAAACAACACAACTAAACTCTTTATTCAAGACAATAAACTCTAACAAACGTCCTTACTTGGTAATTCCCATTCCCAGCATAGAATTTTTCACCTGAAAACAAAACATTTAAAACATGAGGAGGACTCAATAATGTCTACCCCTAACCGTTAAAGCAATTTAAAAACCATTTCAATTCATTTTTGGGGGAGAAGTGAACAAGTCAAATCTTTTCAAAATCAACTTTCTTTCCCAACCAACGATAACCATCTTTCCGATTCATTCACCGGGTGGACCTTGCTTATTTGGCCCTCGAAATCCAAGACTTCACAATAATCATATCACAATCCAATCAAAATCCCAATCTCAATATCAATCTCAATCATCACAATCTCAACCATACGGATGGCCATTAGTTTCACACACGTGCATAAAACTAACCCCGAGGAAGTAGCACCTATCAGGCATCCTTGATCTCTTGACAAACCCCCTACAGGATCTCGAGAACCTAGTCTTTGGGGGTGTTGCCCGAACTCGCATTTACGTCACGTTTAATTTATTAATCAGGTTTAATATCACACCAATCCGAACTCAAACAATTCAATCCAAACCAATCCCAAATTTCAAAAACCATTTCCAAATCACACATAAACGACTGTCCACATTTTACCAACTCAAAGGAACATAAACGACATCCAAAATAGACAGCCAATTTCACAATAAAATCCCCTTTCGGGATGCAATTTCCAAAATGCATTTAAAATCATAAAACACAATAAGCGCACCCACATGGGGTTTAGGACATAGACATTACCTGAAAATTCTTCTTCTTACTTTCCAATTACACTTGAGCTCACTAGATCGAACAGTTTAGAACACGCCTAAAATAACGAAATTTCTAAAATCAAAATGTGTCGTACGGAGTTAACGCAATCTATTTTCCCCCTAACCCACCCCTAGGAGCACTATAAGGTTCTCATCATTCATAAATTAACATTTTAAACATATCTCTCATAATCTAAACTATCACATATCACAAACACTTCCATACTACAATAAATAAATAATTAACACGCATGACAACACATTTATTCAAAAATGCAAACTGGACAGAATTCAACACTCCAATAAAATGATCCATAACTTGACCTCCTGACATTCGATGGGTCTGGTTTTGGACTTTCTGGAAACCTCGGGATGTCTACTAAAACTCTTATGTTGACTCCGATACCTAAAACAAACCCTAAAGTCCTCATAAGCAGCCAACTATAAAACATATCCAGTTCTGACCTAGGTGCGCTATTTGGGTCGTAACTCAGAATATACATCTCGAAATCCCGATCCGCAAAATTCCTATGAAAGCTAACACACTAAGGTACTTCCCGGTCAAACGGTAGGGCTAACTACTAAATATACATTATTATGATGACCGATATAGTACGACTTATGAAATCTGTCCAAACTGACCGATTTTTATTTCAGGATTTTCGATCCTAGTTCTAACCACACTATCCTGGGACTCCAATTTGAGATTCTAAACAGCCTACTAGGGTCCATTACTTCCCCTTTCACCCCCATAGCATAACTAAGGTCGACTTACACATATACTAACATAAATTGCCACAATAACATTTTAACTCTCGATTAAACATATAATTCTAAAAATTCACACTAATAATCGAAATAAAAGAAACGAAACATGGACCCCTAAACTTCAAAATACATAAGGAACCATCAAGGTACTATTTTATAAAAATATAAACAAATTAAATCTTTTTAATAAATAAGGAATTCGACCTCTTAACAACGATATAACACACGATAACAATTCCAAATAATACGATTACTATTTCAAAATCAAACCTTTATTTATCATAGCATAATTTAATTTACAAAAACAACCAAGACGATTTAGAAGACACCCTTTGTAAAAGTATAATTTAATAATAATTATAAACTAATGTTTTTAACTTCGAACTCTCAAAATTTACTCACACTTTGCAAAATAAGTTTGAGAAATACAACCCTAATAACTTTATAACCAGAATTAATACTCATATTATAAGCAAGCATAACAAATTTATTCTCATGAAATAACTCTAATCAAACCCTAAACATAATTTACATGTAATCACAATATTTGTCATATATATTGGCTAAAAGTAATAGGGTTTTTTGACATCAATAATACCAACTTTGGGGATATTGGATATTAATAATACAAACTATTTTATTGGATACTAGCATTACGAACTATTGACTTATTTTCCTCTAACAGTACACCGTCGAATTATTATGGTTTTAACTCATCGAAAAGATGATGTGGCTCCATAATATGTGACATGGAAGGCATGTTAGTGTCCACGTCAACATTTTCTACCCAACCTCCGCCTTCCACATCACACATCATGGAGCCACGTCTTCTTTACGATGAGTTAAAACTATAACAACTCGGTCGTGTGCTGTTGGAGGAAAATAGATCGATATTTGGTACTACTAGTGTCCAAGAAAATAGTTTGTATTATTAGTCTCCAATACCCCCAAAGTTGATATTATTGGCGTCCAATAATCCAAAGTAATAATTTAAACTACACATTTATACACTTAATATAACCAAATTATAACAAGAATATACATGTAAATAACATGAATAAAATCAACTTAAAATCAGATGATAATAATAATAATAATAATAATAATAATAATAATAATAATAATAATAGTAAAAAGAATCAGATTTAAAAAAAAAACCAAAAATATAGGTTTAGGGTTTACGCACAGGGCTACAGTGGCAGAACGGTGGACGTCAGGAGGGACTTCGCGACGTCGCCGGCGGCGAAGTGCGTCTGGGTGGTCGCCGGACGATGGGGTCACGGTGGTCGGGAGTCGCATTGGTCGTCGTTGGACTGGGTCGAATCTATAGCAGAAACAACACCTTCATCCCTCGCGTTCTAGGCAGCGACGGCGACTCCGACGGGCGGCGACGGCAGTGCGACGATCGAGGGTGCACCGGGAATCGACGGTGGTTGTCGGCGATGGCTGGACAGTGGCGGCGATGGCGCACGGCGTGGAAACATAGAAGAACGAGGGAGGAGGAATAGAGAGAGAAAGAGTGTGGTGGTTGCAGCGATGGTTGGGGGCGGTTGTTGGGGAAGGTTTCCAGCGAGGCTGTGGCGGCGGCGGTTTCAGGCGGTGACGCGGTGGTTGGTTGCGGTGGGGCGGTTACACAGAGAGAGAAAAGAGAGAGGAGAGCTTAGGGTCTTAGGGTTGTATTGTTTTAGCTAATTAAGAATAATTAGGGGAATTATACTACTTAATTTAGCAAAGAATAACTTGGAGCACAAGCCCTCTAACCGGCCACTAACAAAAAAAAATATAGTTCTAAAATTCCTAAAAACAATAATAATAATAATAGTAGTAATAATAATAATAATAATAATAACATAATTAACTAGATAACTTGACACGTAATCATCAATTATTAACATGTAATTTACCAAAATACCCATATTCTCATGCATAACCATGCACGTAGAAAAGACTATATTACCCTTAATAATCCCTTGACGGTCCTACGAGCTCAAGTGTTAACAATTTAAACACAGAAATAATTAACGGACGTAAAATAATACTAACGACGTAACGGTAATTATAATCGGATTTTCCAGGGTTTTATATCATTTCCCTCTTAAAAGAAGTTTCGTCCTCGAAACTTGACTCAAGACTCGACTAACAACTAACGATTTTACTCGCACTAGCTTAACGGTCCAACTACTTCTAAACTTCCGGTTTTCACATCATTCCCCTCTTAAAAGGAGTTTCGTCCTCGAAACTCGACGTACCTTAAGCGTTGAGCAGATGTGGATATTTCAATCTCATCTCCTCTTCATCTTCCCAGGTGGCTTATATTGTAGCATGATTCGCCCATCGCACCTTTACGAGTAGGATGGTCTTCCTTCGAAGCTGCTTGTCTCGGCATTCTAGGATTTCCACAGGCTGCTCCTCGTAAGTTAGGTCATCTCTTAGCTGCAAGGGCTCAGGTTCGATCACATACGTGGGGTCGGATACATATTTCCTTAGCTGGGATACATGGAACACATTATGCACCCTTGGAAGATCCCCAGGTAGTTGCAACCTGTAAGCAACTTCCCCTATGCGTTCCAATATCAAATACGGTCCGATGTACCTTGGGGTCAATTTTCCTGACTGCCCAAACCTAATGACTCCTTTTGTTGGTGAGACCTTTACGAATACGTGCTCACCCACCTCAAACTCCAAGGGACTACGCTTTTTGTCTGCGCAGCTCTTTTTACGACTCTACGCTGCTTTCATCTTGTCTTGGATTATTCGAACCTTTTGTATCGTAGCTTCCACCAGGTCAGGTCCTATTGTGAGGGATTCATCAAGATCTTGCCAACATAAGGGAGTTCTACACCTTCTCCCATATAAAGCTTCAAAAGGTGTCATTTCGATGTCGACATGGAAGCTGTTATTATAGAAGAACTCAACCAATGTCAACTCGTCATCCCAAGAATCTTGAAAATCCAAAGCGTAGAGACAATAAGAGTAGGACGTATAGTAACCCTTAAGTTTTGACTTCAGGATTACCCAAGGAGACAACGGTAGACCCAACGAGCCTTTTGGCATGCCCACCCCAACACCCAATGAGCTGAGACAGCGGTTTGCCAACCTGCAAGACACAACATCTACATGAGCAGCTCAGGCCGTGCTTAGCGCCACCAATGGAGGAGGGGACCCCCATCCTGCAGTCCCCGACCTAACACAACTGATGATCCTAGAGATAATGGCTCGATAGACCGAGCACTTCCAACGGATGTCAGAACAACGGGTTGAACCAAGGAAGGACAACGAAGCCTCCTTATTCAAGGAGTTTAACAGTCTCAACCCTCCCACCTACTCCGGGGTAGCTGACCCGAAAGGTGTTTGAAGAATGGATACGAGACATCGAGAAGAAATTCGACGCTCTCCCCTGCCCTGAGGAACAAAAAGTTGGCTTTGCAGCCTACCACCTAACGGGAGAGGCTGAAATTTGGTGGATGAGTGTGAAGGAACAACAAAATGAACCAGGGTTCAACTGGAACCGGTTCAAGGAAATGCTGAAGAATCATTTCTATCCTATGGCACTCCAGAAAGCTAAGGAGAAAGAGTTCTTGGAGTTGGAATAAGGAAATAGAACAGTGCTGCAATACTCCGTCAAGTTTGCGGAGTTGTCTCGTTTTACGCCGGCTTTTGTCGCCAACGAAGTTATGAAGATGAACCGCTTTGAGAGCGGCTTGAGCTTCGATATTCAGGACCGTATGACTGCACGGTCCTTCTCGTCATATGAAGAGATGCTGGACGTGGCCCTCAACATTGAAAGAGTGGCCATTGCTCGGGAGGCACATCAGAACAAGTAAGGTCTCAAGAGGAAGGGCCCTCCCCGCTTCAACCCTCCCCCATCGTACCAGGACAAGCGACCTCGTCCCAACAATTGGGTAGGAAACCAGGGACGTGGGCCCTCTAACTTACCAACATGCAAGGCTTGCGGAAGGCCGGGACACTTAGCCCGAGATTGTAGGTCACCTGTAGCAAAGGGATGCTTCAAATGCGGTAACCTGTGACACCTGGCGCGAGACTGCCCCCGTGGGGCACAAGGAGGTTTCAATAATGGAAATGGGGGAAGCAGAGGACCGCCATAATATGCAAACCAAAACCGCGGAGGATATAACGGGAATTATGGTCAGCAGAACTGTGGGGGGTATAAGGGAAACTCGGGCCAGCAACAACAGAACCGAGGCGGATACCGAGGGAACTCGGGACAGCGCTATCAGAACCAGGGTGGCTCTGGAGGGAATCAAGCTAACCAGGGGCGAGCACCCAACCCACCCCCACCCCGTCGGCAATAACAACCACCTCAGAACTAGGGTGGAAGAGTGTATGTGATGAGGAAAGACGAAGCAAAGAACGAGGTCGACGTTGTGACGGGTACTTTCTCTCTCTACTCCTATGATGTTTATGCGTTATTTGATTCGGGAGCTAGTCATTCTTTTATTGCCTCGAGAATTGTGGAGAAAGCTAAAATGAAACCTTCGAGAGATAGTATACCTATGTTTGTAGCTCTACCCAAAGGAAATTCTGTTAACTGCGGAGAGTTGTATAAGGAGTGTCCGATAGTTATAGCGGGTCAAGAGTTTGACGCTGACCTATATTAGTTCGACCTGATGGAGTTCGATATCATTCTAGGGATGGACTAGTTATCGAAGTACCAGGCCCAAATAGATTGTTTCAAGCAGAAGGTAACGCTAACCAGACCATATGGAAGAAGTGTGGAGGATCGAAGTGACCGGTATCGTCATAGGCTGAGGATCATCTCTGCCCTCAAGGCTCAGAAGCTATTAGGCCGAGGGTGTGAAGGGTTTTTGTGCAATGTGCTGAACATCGAAGGGGAGGAGCCAACCACTGAAAGCATCCCAGTGGTACGAGATTTTCCGAATGTGTTTCCTTACGAGATTCCAGGAATGCCTCCGCCAAGAGAGGTGGACTTTTGCATTGACCTGGAGCCCGGAGTTGCCTCTATCTCGAAGGCACCATATCAAATGGCGCCTGCTGAACTTAAGGAGTTACAAAAACAGCTAGAAGATCTGTTGGAAAAGGGTTACATTCGCCCCAGCACATCACCTTGGGGGGCACCGGTGTTGTTTGTGAAGAAGAAAGACGATAAAATGAGGCTGTACATAGACTACCGAGAGCTGAACAAGATAACGATCAAGAGCCGTTACACCTTACCTCGGATCGACGACTTGTTTGACCAATTGAGGGGTGCAACGATGTTCTCTAAGATTGACTTGAGATCAGGTTATCACCAGATGAGGATCCGGAATGAGGATATCACCAAGACAGCCTTCCGAACTCGATACGGTCACTACGAGTTTGTAGTGATGCCGTTTGGGCTTACAAACGCCCCAGCTGCCTTCATGGATTTAATGAACCGGGTATTCAAACCCTTCTTAGACAAGTTTGTAGTGGTATTCATCGACGATATTCTAATCTACTCAGGGTCCCGGGATGAGCATGCAACCCATCTGAAGAAAGTGTTGAAGACTTTGAGAGCCAATGAACTATATGCCAAGTTCAAGAAGTGTGAGTTTTGGCTGGAAAAGGTTGTATTCCTAGGACATGTGGTGCCTAAGGAGGGAGTAGCAGTAGACCCTCAAAAGGTGGAAGCCATCACCAAGTGGCCAACCCCGAAGAATGCCATCGAGGTGAGAAGCTTCTTAGGATTAGCAGGCTACTACCGGAAGTCCGTTCAAGATTTCTCCAAGATCGCAAATTCGTTGACCAACCTGACTAGGAAGTCAGTGAAGTTTGCCTGGTCAGACAAGTGCGAGCAAGCCTTTCAGGCGCTGAAGGAGAGGCTAACCCCGGCCCCTATCCTTGCATTACCTTAAGGGAATGAAGGTTTCGTAATATACAGCGATGCCTTGTACAATGGGTTGGGATGCGTGCTAATGTAGAATGGCAAGGTGACCGCTTATGCGTCCCGACAGTTGAAGACTCACAAGAAGAATTACCCTACGCACGATCTGGAGTTAGCAGTAGTGGTTTTTGCCCTCAAGATCTGGAGGCATTACCTCTATGGGGTGCACTGTAAGGTGTTTACCGATCACCAGAGTCTGAAGTACCTTTTCAGGCAGAAAGAGTTGAATCTTCATCAAACTAGGTGGTTGGAATTCTTGAAAGATTATGATGTGAATTTCCAATATCACCCGGGAAAGGCTAACGTGGTGGCAGATGCCCTGAGCCAAAGACCTTATCCCGTCTCGAACCACCTGATGACATTACCACACGAGCTGTGTGAGGAGTTTCGAAGGCTGGAGATTAATGTGGTTATTCCAGGGAGTGAAGTGGTGTTGAACGCAATAGAGGTACAACCCACTCTCTTAGAGGAGATTAAGAATGCACAAGAGCTGGATCTCCAACTGTTCAAGATCAAGGAAGAGGTCTCACAAGGAAAGGCGCCGCGATTCGTAGTGCATGAGGATGGAACTCTTAGGTTCTACAACCGAGTGTGTATGCCAAACATGGAGGAACTAAAGAGGAAGATCTTGGATGAAGGGCATAACACACCATACTCGGTGCATCCAGGCGGAAACAAGCTCTACAAGGATTTGAAGCAGACATTTTGGTGGAGTAATATGAAACAAGAGGTAGCTGGTTATGTGGCCAGATGTCTCACCTGCCAACGGGTCAAGGCTGAACATCAACAACCCGCTGGATTGTTACAACCGTTGGTGTAATAACACAGCGTTATCGGACCCTAATATCGTTTAATTAAGCTAATTAATCAAGTAATTAACCAAAGTCGCGCATTTAAATTCTTCTAACTGTTTGTTGTGCATGGCTTGAATAGCGTAACGACCACCAACTCTCCATCACAGTAATTTTTAATAGATGACTCTTCAATAATATTACTGACAGACCTAAAAGTATATGGTGTCTGTGTACCGCAAGTGTACGGGTCTGTGTAGTAATAAATATCATTCTCTCTCATGGATTTGCGTTCAACCACGCACTGAACTAGTTCGCTACAAAGAATGATAGGTCGATCCAAGGGATTGTGGTAAAATTTTCTAAATTAAACTAAGAAAGCGGGAATTTTTAGGGTTTTAACCAATTAATTAAAGGCGTTCAGGGGAGTCTACTCTAGTCAATTAGTCAAATTATCAACAATCCCGGTGCAGGTAACAAGATAATTCGGGGTCTGTAATCTTTCTCAGCCCTTTCACAACAATCTTTCGATCCGAAGTGAGCTACAGTGATTAAATTAAACATTATTTCTAACTATTTAATCCAATCAAAGATAAAGAACTGATTACAAATTGACCCTAGGGAAGAATCATTATTTCTAAATATTTTCTAAACCTATTCAATCTACGCTTTTCCAATTCAAGACTTAAACTTTCGTCATGTCGTCAAAAATCTAATACCAAGTAAAAGGCGGTTAGCCAGATTTTACCATGACATACAATATACGCAGATTAAACGAATAAAAGGATAACCTAACACCGAGACTGTATTCAAATTCAACAAAGAGTCATCGAGTTTATCCCCCAAACAAAGGAAATTAGCTACTCATATTACTGAAATTAAACATCGTAAAAACTAGATAATAACAAGAAAACATGAAAGTAAATAGAAATAACCGTGTTCGAATTTGCGGAATCGATCTCTTCGTGTCACCCGAATCGATCTCTTTCTTGTTCTTCGATCACAAGCAACAATCTAAACTAATAACAATGTTTGAGAATTAACTGGAAAGAAACTATCTAAAATCTACCCTAAAAAGCTCTCTAAACTTTCGTCTAAAACTACCGCAAAACTAATTAATTTTCGACTCTCGAAAACGGCAGACTTCAACCCTTTATATAGTACCGGATTAGGGCACAAAACGCTGGCAGCGTTTCTAGAACGCTGGCCGCGTTTAGTACAAAGTTGGGATTTCTCCGTGTCTTAGCGCTGGCAGCGCCCAAAAAGCACCGGTAGCGTTTTGTAATATCTCGGTTTCTGAAGTCTTTGGACGAAGCGGTGGCCGTGCCTTGTTACTCCGTTCCAGGCTGGGTTGGGCCGTGGCTGCTTGGGCCGCTTCCTTTTCTTTCCTTTCTTCTTCTTCAACTCTCTTTTTTTATTTTCTTTGATTTTTCCCATTTTTCCTTTAACTTTGCATGCTTTTTGATATCATTCCATTGATTTCTGCAAAACACACCAATCTCGCGAACAAGTGTATAAATCCCAGAAATTGACATAAAAATACGGGATTTCGGATATAAAAAGTATGAAATTGACATGTTTTGAGCCCTAAAAACTCTATATAAAAACGACTTATCAATTACCGATCATTCCTAGTAAACCAAAGTATTTAGGTCTTTTTATCTGAAACTTCTCGTTCGAAGTTATTACTATCGGAAGATTAAAGCACTCATGAAATTTCTATTCATAGAATGTCTTGTGTGCGGTTTTGTAGAATTTTATTCGAGAACCCAATTTAATGGTATCGAGTTATAAAGGAGGAATTAGTAGGTGTTTGGGGCATGTTTATTTTCTTTCTCCCTATCATCCCAATAAATGGAGTAATTAGGCCAACATAATAAAAAGGGAGATAAGTATACACTCCCTCATTTTATTTCAAACCGGAATTAAATCTCTCAAGGCCTCACTCTCTTTCTCTCATTCACGTCTGATTTCTTTCCCCCTGCTCTGCCTGGCCTGCCGTCGGTTACCCCCCTCTCTGCCTTGCCCGTCGACGACTACTGCCGACGCCAGGACGCTGGCAACGTCACCGACGGTAGCTAACCGACGTCGTAAGCCTTGTCTCTCTCTCTTTTCTCCTCTTAATTCCTCTTCTCTCCAAAGGTAAACCTTAAACCCTAAGTTCTTAAATTAATTTTCTTAGGTTGATTGGTGAAAGATTATGAATTTCTTGTTGTAATTAGTTATTTTGAAACATTATCAAGTGAGTATAGTGTTTTTAGGGTTTTATTGATGATTAGTAAGTAAAGATGGTTGAGATTGGTGTGAATCAAGTAAGAAACAATGGAAGTATGTTTATTGACGGAATTGATTGACGTATGTTATTTTCAAGGACATTATGAGATTAAAAAATGCTTGCATGTTAATTAAATAGAAGTAAAGAGAGTTTAAGTGGCCTATTGAGTGGAGAAATGTTAGGAGTTTAGTTAGAATTGTGCTAATTTGTGCAAATTGGTGAATGCATGTACTTAGAATGGGATTTGGTAAACAAGAAAAGGAATTTATGAATGTTGATGTTGAATTTATGAAGAGTTTCTTTAGGAGCTTGAGATATAGTAAGAATTGGCCTTGCATGTATAAAACAAGACTTAGAAGGAGGATTTTTTTAATTATGTTTAATTCTGGAAATTTCAGGGAATGTAGAATATGAATTTAGCCTATTTTATGACATGAATGGGTAGCCTAAGATGTTAGCTAAACCCCAGTTTTTGAATCGTGGAATTTCGTTAAGTATATCAAAAGTTATGCCCAAAACCGTGAGGCCTCATATCTTAATACGAATTCTAGAGGCAGTCTGGAATTTCATGTTTTTCATCTGTTTAGAGACCTTTTTGGGTGAAGTGTTGACATGAAAGATCTATAGAATTCATTGAGCTTTCCGGAAAGGTAAATTGCATAGTTATACAATGTCAGGAGTGAGAGTTATGAGTCCCCGATTATGAGGCAGTAATCTGAGATTACCCAGAAACTTATTTTGACTGCTCTGTATTCTTAGCCAAAATCCGACCATTTCCCATGCTCAAATCAATTCATGATTAAAGTAACAATTGTAGTATATTCTGCTAGCTTTCCGAAATGGGGTTATATGGCTTCATTGGACATCGGGAGAGAAAGTTATGGTCCATTTTGTACGGCTATGGAAATCTGTCTTGTCCAGCAACTAGTAATGTCCATGGCTGGTTCTTGACCCTTTTAAGACTCTTCTAGGATTTATATGAGCTTGAGATCAACATGAAAGTTGTAGTTGCAATTTAAGCTTTCCATAGACTACTCATGTGCACTCAACCGATATCTAGAGCTTGAGTTATAGCTTCCCAAAGTGTCGTTCCCGACTAATTTACTTAACAAAACAGCCTTGCTTTATCAATGAATTTCTCCCTTTAACAAGTTTTTTTGGATTGAACTCTTAATTAGAAGTTGTAGGACTTAATTTGAGCTGTCCAAAGAGTCCGCTTGCAAGGTTTTTCAAGACATATAGGAAAAGTTATGCCTTCAGAGTGTCATGAAAATTCCCGAAGTCTTCCAAGTTCATTGAGTACTTGCTTTATTGTTTTATTCAAGGAAATCTTCCCTTCTAGGAACTCAACCTAAATCGTTTCTTTGTTCTTATTTCAAGTAAACTCCAAGGGGTCGTTACCGCTACCTGTTCAAGTCCGCTCAAATGCAAGTGGGCCTACAATTAATGGGTCACCGTCTTGTTTTCCGTCATCAAGTTTGTTTTCAATACAGGATGAATCATGTTCCCGGCTGAGGGGAGACACTCATGGGCCACTTTCTTGTCTTCCAATTAGCAAATTGTCTTCAAGGCAGGCCTAACATAAGTCTGCGTCTTATGTTCAAGACGAGCCTAATATAGGTAAGCGTCCTTCTGATCATCAAATTTCTCTTTGAGGCAAGCCTAACATAGGTCAACGTTTTGTGTTCAAGGCGGACCTAATATAGGTCATTGTCCTTCCAAGTCAGCAGGTTGTCTTCCAAGATGGGCCTAACATAGGTCAACATTTTATGTTTAAGACGAGCTTAATATAGGTCAGCGTTCAAATTGTTTTAGAGAAGAGCCTAACATAGGTCATCGTCTTGTGTTCAAGATGGGCCTAATATAGGCCAACTTCATTCCAAGTCCCTAAATTATGCATTCAAAATTGTTCATGACTTTCAAGTATGCAAAATTATTGTCAACTTGATCCAAGTGCTCAAGCGTCATTCAATAATAGATGAACCTACAGGGAAAAAATGAGTGTTAAAAAAGACAAAAATAAATTGTAAAAGAAAAGGAGAGAGGGGAAGAAAACCAGTAGAAGAAAACAGAGATGGAGAGTTTAAAACTTGAAACTCAAGGTCTCGAACAGATGAATGAAGAAAGAATGGAAGATTCATTTATATAGCGGTCGATCAGCCAAGTTTCAGAATGTTAGGATTAGTAAATCTTGTATTTCCAATTTGTTCACAATTTTATTTCTTTGTTTTCTTTTATCTTGTTTCTTGGTTAGTTAGGGAGGTTGGTTATAAATAACCTACCTCTCCCCCTTGTATCTTTGAGTTGAGATTCATCAATAATAACATTTCTCAAATCTCTCTCCCTTTTCTCTCTTTAGTTTCCCCAAATTGGGTGAAACTTAACATGGTATCAGAGCGGGTTTAGTTTCTGCATTATGTTCCTTTTTTATCTCTCTCTTTCTCTCTCTCTCTCTCTCTCATCTGTTTGGGTGTGTGAGGTGAACCTCCCCCGGATCCCATTTCTGTGCTCTTCCAGATTTGCATCAATGGAGCAAGAATCCCTAGCATCGGTCCAATGACGGTTTAACAAGACGATGTCGCATCGTGCCTTCCTGCAGGAGGTGCTTGAGCATGTGTTGTCCTTCATCGAGTCCCACTCGGACCTGAACTCGGTGTCCCTGGTTTGCAAGGCATGGTATGAGATTGAACGCTGGTGTCGTCGTCGGATCTTCATAGGAAACTGCTACGCTGTGAGGCCTCCGATCAGATCAAACCCATTTCTTCATCACTTTCTGTGCGGCATTTCGTCGAACACCTTGTGTGCAGCAAGTACTAACAATGGCGGACGACGACGGAGGAGTAGTGGTGCTCTACGACGGCAACATTGTCACCACCGACAATTCCAAGAAGAACCCAACAACCCAGACCTCCTTCTCCATCTAAGTCGGCCTTGCCCAGATGCTCCGCGGCGGCGTGATCTTCGTAGTTTCCGACCCCCGGTAGGCCAAGATCGCTGAGTCCGCCGGCGCTTGCTGTGTCATCGTTGTCGTTGCCGGAGACGGCGGGAGGATAACAGACCTTTCTTGATTTTTATGCAAAGCAAGGATGTGATGCAATCAATGAATCTCATGATCAAGATACAACAGATCTTCACAGGTGTATCTCACACATCAATAACTTGACTCCTGATGTTGAGAAGTCAAATCTGTGTGTTTTTGTTACTGGAGGACTTGGTGGCCGCTTTGATCATGAAGCAGGGAACATTAATGTCCTTTGTCACTTTTTGGCATGCGTATAATCCTTCTTTCTGATGACTGCCTCATCCAAGTTCTTCCTAATACGCAACGTCACGAGATTCATGTCCAATCGACTGTTGTTGGTCCTCATTGTGGACTGATACCAATTGGGATGGCAGATTATTGTGAGAGTGAGATTTGGGCTGTTTCTATAGCAAATGTTACTTACTATCTGATGGCTTTCAATTGTATGTTTTTCCTCTCTTCTTTATCTTGTCTGATCAACCAGGAAAGTCTCTATTAGGCCAATGTATTTGCCGGAGACAATTTCAATACCTGGAAAAGTTCGGCAATCTATCTCTCTTTCTTTCGTCATTTGACTCCACGAAGTTCTTCCGTGTTTGCGTCCATTTCACCCGTTATTACGAGTTGTGGTGATGGCGAGGAAGCTATTGGAGTTAAAGTTCAAGATTTCCATTGTGGCAAATTGGAGTTTTGACACCCTCCAATTTGAGGGGTGGTGTTAGGATTAGTAAATCTTGTATTTCCAATTTGTTCACAATTTTATTTCTTTGTTTTCTTTTATCTTGTTTCTTGGTTAGTTAGGGAGGTTGGTTATAAATAACCTACCTCTCCCCCTTGTATCTTTGAGTTGAGATTCATCAATAATAACATTTCTCAAATCTCTCTCCCTTTTCTCTCTTTAGTTTCCCCAAATTGGGTGAAACTTAACACAGAATCCTACTATGATTTCTAGTCAGGTCTCATAATTCTACTACAACTCCAACATTAGTATTTTAATATTATCCAATCAAATTTTGGATAGATGTTTATCCAAGTTATTGGAGTTTATGAACGGATGAACTTTTCAGAAAGATGAATGTTTTATCCAATTAAAAAAAAGGTCCACTCCTCACGATTCGATCAGGAAGAAATTGTTTTTGAAGGCCAAGATACCCAAGATATTTTTGAGAAGTTTATGCATGCTTTAGGTTGTCTCCAAGGGTGTAGTAGATTATAGTAGCTAGTAGTAATTCAAAGAATTATACTGTTGGCTATATATTTAACTATTCAAGACCTACCTGCTATAAACACTTAAGATTTGTGTCCACGATTGACTCTCGAAGGGGCATATGTAGAAAGCAAAAAATGTGTCAGCAAATAAGAAAATGACATGTGGAAAATAAATTAATTTTTATTTGTCCAATCACAAACAACCATGTGTCAAGTTGACTTCGGAGGGCCCATTTGGTCAAAATTAAATTTCGACCAGCCACAAGACGACAAGTGCCATATGATGATGTAGAAAGTATTAATTATTTTTTTTATTTAAAGTTAAAAGAATAATTAATTAAGTTGGACTAAAGCCCAAAGCCTAACTCAAACCCTAGGCTTCCAGAGCCTATAAACAGGGATCTTTCACCTCATTTTCAAGGCCCCCGGGTATTCTGGCATTGAAGACTAGCTGGACTCTAAAGGCATTCTCAAGAATTTCTGAAGACTCTCTAACAAGCCACTCAAGACTCTTTGAAGACTCTAAAAAGAGACAAAAATATTTTTCAAGAGAAGATATCAAACATAGAAAAGCTTGTGTCGCCGACTCGTGAGAGATCAACTTATCCTAATTGAGATCAAGTCATCAAAACCCTCTTTCAAGATCAAATTCATCCAAGTTCGCTCAAGGAGATTGAATCGGAGGATTAGTTACATTTTTTTCTTGTAACTATCAACTAGAGAATTGTACCATCAAATTCAGAAATTAATAAAAATTAGATTTTTGGACGTCAATATACTGAACTTTTGGATTATTGGACAATAATACACTGAACTTTAACATTGGACAATAATATACTGTACTTTGAAGTGTGTTGGACAATAATACACCCTGAATGATTCCAGTGGTGGCTAATTTCGTGGCGAATCTACATGACAAGCAATCTACATGGCAAGCGGATGAGATGAATTGGCTTAAAAATATTTAAAATTTTGACACGTCAACTAATTCAAATAAGCAAATGTGATTTTATACAACAACAATAACAATCTCCTAGGAAAAACACGTTTAAACAAATGTGATTTTATGTTTTTCTTCACTCTTTTCCAACTTGACCCCCTTTGCTTATGTGGATTAGTTGACATGCCATAAATTCAATATTTTTTGGTCAATTCATCTCCTTTGCCTGCTATATAAGAATGTCACCGAGTCAGCCACCATCATAATCACTTTGGGTGTATTATTGTCCAACACCCCCCAAAGCATAGTATATTATTGTCCAATATCCCAAAAGTTTAGTATATTAACATCCAAAAATCCATACAATTTTTATTTTGTTACCAAATTTTCTGTCTTATTTAATCTCGACTAGAAATTTGTGTTTACACTCGCTTATCAAATATAATTTTGAGCAAAGCTTATCGAACTTTCCACAAAACTAACTCATAAAGATTTGCGAGCCGGCTTGACTGATTACCCATCCTACACATAATCAACTATTAAGATAAGAAGAAAATGGTGAAGGCAAGTGAAGTTATGAAAAATAAATATTCCCTCTATTCCATATTACTTGTCGTATTTAGAAATTGAGTCGTCAAACATTAAAAATTTTGACCAAAAATTTTTCAATATGTATATTGACTTGTTATATAAAATTACTATTATTAGATTTGTAACAAAAAATAATATTCTAAAAATATAATATTGTAAATGCTATACATTATTCAAAAAACGACTAAAGAGTCCTCATATTTCGATGTAATTATTTTAGGGGCTCTGTATTTTCATAAATAATTGTAGGGTAACATTATTTTTGTTGTAATTATTTATGGGGACATTCCGATTTATTTTCAGGCGAACAAAGCATTAATTGTAGTATTTATTATTGATTAGAGTTATGTATCTTTGACCAACCCTAAATATTAAGGTCTAAAATGATAGTTGACTTCAATTAAAACAACTTTAAATACAAAAATCATTGTTTGGTGCATTTTTAAACCGGAAAATTGGTCGGAATGTCCCCAATAAATAATTACCGCAAAGATAATGTCACCTCATAATAATTTATCAAAATATAGGGCCCTTAAAATAATTATAACAAAATACAGGAACCTGTTAGTTGTTTTTTTGTAAATTATTATATAAAAAATTATCAATCAAAAGATGATATTGGAGCCTTTGAACGAATGAGAATATGATAATAATACTAAGTAGAACGAGGAGAAAGACAGGGATGAGACAAGATTTGCGTTTCCTGAGTTTGAGTGGTCGCTTGAAAGAAAAAGAAAGAGAGGGTAGAGGCTTGTTTCCAACAAAGTTCCAACACCTGGAATCTCATTCTCTCAGTTGTCTCCTTCGCTCGTAGTCCCCGATTCAGAGAACCCTAATTTTAGAGGAAGCAAGCAAGCAAAGCATTAACACAAGCAAGCAGCTCCTGCTGATCTCATTTCAAAAATTCTTCTTCCCCTCCCAACACACTTACCCCACTATCTCTCTCTCTCTCTTCAGTCTTCACATCTACAGTCGTTGCTGTCGCCTTCAATCGCGACTTTCGACTACAACCCACTCAGCAAATCGAACCCAACCTTTTTCCAATCCCCTTTCTTTTTTGCCTCCCCCCACCCACTTTCTCTCTCTATAAATTAGGGCTTTATTTTAGTGTTCCAAGGGATGACTAATTCCTCTTCTTCTGCTGCTTCTTCCAAGGACTCTCAAGAACACCCTTCTTCTGCTTCTCCTGCTTCTGAACCACCTCCTCCTCCTACTGATCCTGACCCTGCTGACCCTCAAGAACACCCCATCGATATGGACAAATCAAATGATGATTCCATGCTTATTGATGATGATTCTACCCCCAATCAACCTTCTACTGTTTTCTGTATTCGCTTGAAGCAGCCTCGCTCCAATTTGCTTCATAAAATGAGCCTTCCTGAGCTCTGTCGTAACTATAGGTATTCATTCCATTTACCCATTTCGCTCCTTTTTTTCTTTTTGCTTATTGGTGTCAGGATTAGGTTGGTTTTTTATTTCATTTGTGTTAAGGTGCTTGATTTCTACATCACAGTCTGATGTATTGAAATTATGATTGAGATCCAAAATTATGCAAATCTGGGCGGCTGCAAGTGCAATGAGCTATCAATTCGAGCTCTAACGATTGAATGTGATCCCATGTTACATGTCTCCTTGTATAATTCAGTATGGCTTTGAATGTGGAATTTAAACTTGAAAGCTTATGCATCTGTTTGGATGCAATTTTTTTTTTGTTGCTCGTCTTTGAGTTGCACTGCCCCGCATCTAGGCTTCAATTCGTAGGAGTTTAACCTTCAAAGCTTATGCAAATAGAATTATAAGATGGAGATATGTATGAACCTATGCCTTATAGGCTTCAATTGGTAGTAGTTTAACCTCTCTGATGAGGTCTCTGCGACAGTGGGTCCAAACTAAGCTTCAAATATGTCAAGACTTCTGGATTGTGATTGAATTAGAAGTGTTTCTGTTTGGACACTTACAAATGTTATTTGTGGTATAGACAGAATCAAATGGTGGTGGAATTGAGTTGATATCTACTTCCACTGCTTGCACCTTTCTAAATCATTACCAGCTGACCTTTCTAATTTTTATTCAATTTGCTTAGACCCTCATGAATAAGAGAGAAAATCAGAGAATGGAGTAGAAAGGGATTTAAAGTTCACTTAGACAGAACCTGCATGGAGATCAGTGAGGATCATGGATTCAAATGTGGCCCATCCTCTCCAAAATGGCCATATCAGTAAGGTTTTGGCACTTGGAAAACTGCGAACAAATCCACATTTTGCATCTTTGGTGAGGATGCAATTGAAAAAGATGGGGGCATAGCATAAGGTCACGTGTCATCTTGTGTGGCCACTGAGTGTCTTAGCCAGCTGTGTGTCTTTCAAGCTGGACCATGAGATGCAGATCAGCCGAAGGAGGCTATGAATGGTAGTCCCTCAGCAATAGAGAGTGTTTTGCTACATTGGAGGGAAAAAAAGGGGATGGGGATTTTTATGTTACATATATTACCTTACCATGCACTGATAGTAGGAGTTGCAAGGAAAGATTCCATCCCTGTTCAAATTTAGGATAAATGGAAGCTTTTACTAATTTCAGTGACTGAGAAAACGGAGCAAAAAGATACACAAATTCTAGGGTGAGGCCGTCTCACATAAGAATTAGGGTGAGACATGGCTCCATTAGTGGGACTTTTTGAATGTTTTTCTATGACAAATAAGTCATGCTGGAATTGAGTTTTTTTACACGAATGTCACTAACAATTTATTGAGGGGAGCTGCCTTTATAAAAGTCATCATAAATGTGTATGTGTTAGTGTCTCACGATAAATTTACGTCGAGACGGGCTCAGACAAGATGTACTGAAAAGATATCGGAAGGGCCCAAACAACATTTTAACCATTCTAAGTGGTTAATTCTCTTGAAAAGTTGAATGGATCATTTTGTACACAGTAAATGAGTGTGATATGTTTGCTTTGGTTTTCTGGGTCATTTCAGTTCTTGGTCATTCCGTTTCTTAAATGTTCTTCGGTAACTGGGTGAGGAGTATGGTTGCTTCATGGCGCAATCTCAGTTACATCAGCACTTACTATGTTTATTTGCTGAGTATTTTCTTGCATTATTGTTAATAATGAGGACTTGCAATTAATCGCCTATTGACTCTTTCGTCCTATTCTCATTTACTTTTTATGTTTTTTCGTCTTTTTCCTTTGTGTTCCCCCCTTTCAAGTGCTGTTGCTTGGTGCGGGAAGCTGAATGCTATAGCATGTGCTTCAGAAACCTGTACTAGGATTCCAAGGTTAGTTTATTTTCTTGGCTCTTTATCTTTGTTGATTGTTGCATAGGAGATCCCAACTTTGTTAAAACTCATACAATCCATGTTATTGCAATAATTTCCCATTATATTGATTGAATTTGTAAATTTCTTGGCATAAATATTAATATTAACAGGGTGGCATTCATAGCTGTTCAGCACAAGTGTCGTGTTGATCTCTGTCAATGTTTAAGTTAAATTGTGAAATTGAAAACCAACTGTTTCTGCAAAAGTACTTTCAATTCGGCCGTTCTTATGTCATCACATAGATTGAGAAGATGTCTACGTTGTCAATGTAAATTGGAAGTATGAAATATAAGAAAAACAATTGTTTCCGCAAAAGTTCTTTCAATTTGGTTATTCTTATCGTGATTGTCATTATGTAGATTGAGAAGATGCCTATGTTTTGTGGAGTTGGTTATTCTAGATTTTAGAAGTTTCTCTTTATTCCTTACAAGAAAATTAGATTTTTTCGTGTCATCTTGCTAAGCTTTATGAGTCTACTAAATATTGAAATGAAGCATTGGTGACAACTGCGAAGGAAGGCTATGATTTTTGCTATCTAAAAAATTAGACCACTATGCTTTGAATTCATTGTGATTAGCATTAGTTGCTCCAACACTTGTAGGTCTTAAATGGGACTCATTTAACATTATGGTTGCCTTTCTATGTTTTTTTAATGATAGAAGAGGTAAAAGGATCCCAAGGTAAATTTGGTTCGACATTCCTAATATGTTGCCCATCTTGTGGGAATTTGGTTGGACATTTGTTACACCCGAGTATTTTTTGGGTAACTTGCAAGTTTGGTGTGCGTGTGGAACTTAAGTGGCTAGTAGTTTATGTCTTAATGAAATTGATGTCCTATTGATTTAGTTTCCCATCTGTTTGTACTTCAAAAAACTTTTTAGGGTTTCTTTTCAGTGTTGGGGACACTCCTTAGACCTTTTGAAGGACTTTCTACACTCTCATAGATGTAAAATTTGCTGGTGTTATTTTCTGAATGTAAAGTTTGTGTTGCACACTTCTATGAAGATTTTTACTATAGCATAGAATTTTAGATTCATTATATCCTTTGAGGAAGCAAAATATAATGTATTTGAACTTGGGAGTTAATGGTGTGGTGTAGTCTCTTTAATAAAGGTATTTGGTGAACATGCTTTAATTTAGTTCTTATGGAGGAGACTGTGCTCTAAAGCTGTTGTGATCTTCCACATGTGTAGCTCTACTGCCAATCCACCATTTTGGATTCCTATACACATAGTCATTCCAGAGCGACCAACAGAAAGTGCTGTATTTAATGTAATAGCAGGTATCCGTTACAGTGTTTATTGAATTGCTTATTATCTGATTATAACTTCTGATACCATATTTCTTCTGCTTAGATAATATCTCTTAATTGTTTATATCTCTATCTGTCACGGGTCATAACTTAAGAAGGCATTTGAGTCAATGATTCAGCCTATACATTATTATTGGTACGCATAAACGATAACAAGAAGGAGGTAAGCCACTGATGCGACAAAGAGGGAGCTGATGAAATGTGGAGTGATCATTGTTCAAAGACCGAAGAAATTCTATTGTGCAGAAATAACAATTTGGTTTTGTACAACGGACATTATATGGCTTTGCCCTTAGATGATTCCAAGCTAAGCTTTTTGAGGATGTTGTATAGTTGGAGTTTGGTACCTGAGGGTGATAGAGATTTGATTTTATTTGACATTGTTGATGATGTTATTGATGAGAAGTTGAGGGCATAGTGTTTTTGTATCTTGCCCCTTTTGTAAATGGGTGACACCCCCTTGGTGTCTTTGCAATATATCTTTTGATTACTTATCAAAAAAAAAAAAAAAAGAGAAGAATTTTATGTAGCTTAAACCATTAGAGCTTGCTTGGAAGGAGTAGATGAGGAGACTTAACTAGATTGTTTTTTGTATAAGTACTCTGTTATGTTTGAAAATCTGTCATCAAGGGCTTTGGAAGAAGACTAGAAGACTAAAATGATGGAGTATGAATTGGTAAGTGTACAGAGGCTTATATTGTAGGGCAGGCTAGAGTAAGATTCTTGGGTAAATAATTTCATTTTGAATTTTCTTTTTTCAGGGCTATGGAGTTTTTTTTTTTTTTTTTTTTTTTTTTTGGGGGTGTTTGCTTCATAGGCGAGACTCGGACTAATGTTAGTTCATTGGAGGTTTTCTGGGTTCAGCTTGATCTCGGGTCTTTAGTAGCTTTCACTGTTTCGTTCACCTGCCGTGGGTGGTTTTCTCTCTTGTTTCCTTTTCAGTTTCCAAGTCTTTCTTCAGCACTTACTCTTTCATTATGGAGGAAGTACTGATTTTTTTGGGTCCTGTGGACATTTGGCCACTTGAGTGTCATCAGACTTGTTTGTGGTTGGCATGCTTTTTTCTCATCAGAGGCTAGACTACATTTGAAACATCATGTTTGCTTGTTTAGTATTCTGGCAGTGTTAGCTCTTGCTTCTCTCTTGGTTTAAATGTTTCCTTTTTGGAGTTGCTTTGGCTTGAATTATGAGAGGAGGGTGTGAGAGGGTTCAAGCAAGCCGTTTGATGTAGATATTGTCGGACCGGAGAAGATATCTTGAAATTGACAGACTTTCAAGGACAAAACTTTGTCCCTTGATAACTTCAAGCTCTACCTTTTGATGATGTTCTATAATTGGAGTGTTGGACCATGGTGCTTAAGGGTGTTAGAAACTCGAAGTTTTTGGATTTTATCGATAAAATTATTGATGAAAGCTTTAGGGCTTGAGTGTTTTTGTTTGGTCCCTTTTGTGGATGGGAGACATCCCCTTGGTTTCGTTGCAATATGTCTTTCAGTTACTCATAAAAAAATAAGTCTTCAAAATTTCAGAGGTTCGAAGAAGAAGATGTTCTGGGGTTTCGTGTTTGATTAGGCTTCTATGTGGGTAATCGTGATGAGTGCCTCATGTAGGTTTCCCAAGTTAAGATTTCGTGTCTGATTAAGTTTCTATTATTGGAGTGTTGGACGGTGGTTTGGGAAAGTTTCTAGTGGGCAAGGGTAGGTTGGGTAAATTTCGGTAAAGTTTGGTTGGGAAAGTTTTGGGAGAACGTGAAAAATTTTGGAAAAAGTTGGATAATTTGGGTAATGTGTAATATGAGTGTTTGTTTTATGTTTTGTAATGTTTTTTAAAATATTTGACGCTCTCCCAAGTCCCAAAACATTCCCATCCAAACTTTATCCAAATTTATCCAATGTATCCTTACCCTCTAAAAGAACACACCCGGGTGGATTATGTCAACAAAGCTTTTAGTACAATCTCTCCCTATGATTAGTTTTGAATGTTCAATTTTGTTTTGAATAACCAACTTGGAGGTTTTGATTGACCAACTGAATGAGTTTCAATGATTGAGGGTAAGCTATGGATGGATGGATGGATGGATGTTCATTTTTTAATGGAATAACCACCTAAAAGCTCTATGTATTTTGGGAAATCTGAGGATAGAGTTCAGCACTATCTAAGCTAGTGGCAAGTTGCAAAATGTGCTTCATAAGCTTATTTCGGATTTAGTAATTTGCCTAGAAGTACCCATTTATGGAATTCTTATGTTTAGGACTCATTCTAATGTGCCTAATTTATGGTCCAGTGAATAATTGTGCTCTTGATGCCTGTGGGGAAGGAGAATTATGGCCAAGTAATATTGGAACTATTTCTAAAGTTGCAGAATTTTGTAATGTGAGTTGTGGCTCCAAATGGGAGGCATGCAACTAATTCCTCTTATTTTTCCATTTTCGCCACATGGAGGGTTAATAAAAATTGTGATGAGTTTCCTCCTAGTGGAAGCGCCATAAAGCTAGTTTGTAGAAGCTTTAGGAAAGAAGGCTGAATGAATTGGGAGCTTAAAGCTCATACTTCATGATTATTCTGTAATTTTGATTTGATTAACACTAGATATTTGTTGTTTTCTCGTTGGTTATCATTCCCCCACTTGAATTAGTACTGTTTAAGCATTCAAAAATAAAATTATGATTTTGATGAATCGTGCTTGAAACTTTGCTATTATTGCCATGCTCTGCATAAATTGTCTATAATCTTTATCCCGAACTACTTGAGCGGTGATTGTAAGTCTCCCAGTTTGGACCTACTTGTTGGCTTTGAACCTTTAGAGTAGTCATTTGATGATGAGCGTTTATCTTCCCCCTTTATGTTTGTCGTGTTGAATTTGAGTCTCCAATGCATTGCTGTTTATATTGATTCCAAGAGAACAGCAACAACAAAGTTCTGGAGTAAACACATTTGAGTGCGGTCTGGGGATCCAGATGTAGGCAAACTCCCCCCATGAATTGCAGTTCATGAAGAGGCTAATTTCTGCGGACCCACTAAAAAATCTTTCAAAAAGTCTTTGATTCAAAGAGACTGATCATAAATTCACAATTACGTTGTTTAAGTCAGTTTTATCCCAAGTAAATCAGGAGTCAAATACTAATATTTTTTTTCATTGCTTTTAAATTCTTTTTTTGATTGCCTTTTCTTCTTCGTCTTTGCCCTTAACAAAATATCTGAGCATGGGAAGGGAGGTGACTATCATATAGGTTATATTCTACATTAATCTTACCTTCTCATGGTCATGTTTACTTTACCTTTTACCGGGTTAAATACATCCTGTGACTATCCAAACATCGTGTTGTGAGTGTCAATTTTCCCCCCAGAGGTAAGAATAGGGAAAAGAAAAAAAGAAATGTATATCTACGGAGCTCAATGGTTATTTTTTGGAGCATGAATATTTTTAATTTATTTTTTGTGAAGGTTGCATGATTGTCGAAATATATTTAATGTTATTTGGGAAGAAATGTATGTTTTGGTTCTGGATGGTGTGAATTTGTATAATGATAGTCTGCTGATGAAATATGAATGTTCTGTCACTGTGTTGATTTAGTTTATTGCTTTTGTTTGTACTTGGCTTGATAATGCTCTCTTCTCTGATACCTATATTCTGTTTAATCGGCAGATTGCCCTCGCGATTCAGTTCAGTTTATTGAGTGGTCTCCACCTTCCTGTCCACGTGCATTATTGATTGCAAACTTCCATGGGAGAGTAACTATTTGGACCCAGCCGTCTCAGGTAAAATGACCCTTTACAAAGTTCTTAGGATAATCTTTGCTTTGTTTGATTTTATGCTGATTTTGATTAATAGCTTTCAACTCTGTGTTCAGTCATATTCAATATTTTGATGTGTGCTCCATGGAAGGGCATTTGTTCTGGCACCTAAATAGACCTTTCTGCAACTTTTGTATAGGGACCACCTAATCTTGTACGTGATGCTAGTTGCTGGCAGCATGAGCATGAATGGCGACAAGATATTGCAGTGGCTACGAAGTGGCTTTCAGGAATTTCTCCGGTATTGATTCTTTGTATCTTTTTTCTCACATGGTAGAGTACTTGCAGCTAGAATGTTCCTGAATAGTGATTCCCTTATGATTAGCCACATTAAATGATTTTATGATTCGATCTCGCTAGTGGTTTGTAGATCATATAGGAGAACAGATTGTGTGGCTTTTGTGAGTACTGAGTAACCGTGAAAACTTTGTTGCATTGTTGAGTTGTCTTATGAACAGGTGTGGCATAAAGTTGACAATTTGTTAGATTAAATGGTCATTCTTCTTGTGGCAAGCCCAGGTGTTACTTGGGTTGCTGTTTGCTTCTGCACTCGCTTGAACGGGTAGCTTTTGAGGTGTTCGCCAAACTGTCACCTACTTTCCCAAAATCCAGAAATCTAGCCCTTCCTAGGCCATATCTGACCTTGTCCTCCTCACTTTGCCCCAGCCTATTGATCAAATCATTCTGTCCCAATCATCTTGTCTGCTCAATCACATCAAGCTTTCTTTGTCTCTACCTCCCTGAACCATCTAAGCAAATTGTAATGAAGCCAAGATTGTCACTGGATTAAAGTCTGGTCCACCTAAGTGAAAAGTTTCAAAGTGTTTTTTTCTTTTTTTATTGGTTTATTTATTTATTTATTTTTTTTGGGGGGGGGGGGGGGAGATAGTTTCAATTTCACCTTTTATACATTTTCGGTTGTTAGTCCAGACCTGTGCTATTTTCTGATGGTGAATGAATGTTTGAACCAGTGGTCCTTTGTTTTTTGATACGGGAAAAACAATATATTAAAGAAAAGGATTAAGGGTTGAAGGATAGACAACGTCCTGCAAAGGACTGTGTACATACAATATGCAAGCTACATACAAAGTCACCCACATCACTGGTCCCTTTTCTATACCTTCTCTTTTGCTTTCTCTGTAAGATGCCAATTTTTTCGGCTCCTTGTCCTTGCTTTCCAAGCCATCTTTGGGCTGTGTGCTTCAAGCTTTAAGACAGTAAACTTTTCTGAATTATGCTTTGCTGCTTTACTAGTGACGGTTAAGGCAGTGCATGGCCAGAAGTCATAATACCTGCTCACTTCTGTTCTTAATGGTGTGATTGTTGTTGGTAGCGATTTTAGTGTGAAACCTGAATATAAGGATATTGCACCTCGTTCGCTTCCAAGCACTCTCACATCACATTCCTAAAGACCTTATCATATGGTTTCTCTAAATCAATAAACACCATATGCAGGTCCTTCCTCCCTTCTCGACATTGCTCCATAAGACAGTGTACAAAGATGGATAGCTTCTATTGTCGATCTTTCAGGCATAAAACCAAATTGATTCTCAGACACGTACACAACCTCTCTCAACCTTTTCTCTATGACTCATTCCTAGAGCTTCGTGGTGTGACTCAGGAGCTTTGTTCCTCTGTCATTGTTGCAACATTGAACATCCTGTTCTTGTATAAAGGGATGCTGCTCCTCCACTCATCCAACATTCTAGCCGTTCTAAGAATATCGTTAAAAAGGTTCATTAACCTAATAACACCCTCCTCCCCTAAACACTTCCATGACTTCACAGCAATCCCATCAGGGTCTATCGCTTTGCCCCTCTACATTTTCTCAAAGCTCCTCTTACCTCTTCTAGCAATATTTGGGGGGGGGGGGGGAGGGGGGGTAGGTCGTACAAAACAGGCTTTGTCCGTTATGACATGAGCTTCCCAAGCTCAAATTCACAATCCCCTCATGAAACGCGTTGAACTAGCTTCTCCACCTCTATTTTATTTACGTCTCCTACTGTAAGGCTGCCTCCTCAGCGTCTTTAATACACATCTCATTCACAAAATCTCGTCTTTCTCTCCTGACTTCTTGCCCACTTAAAAATCTCTTCCTCCTTTAGTGGTCAATTTTTCATACAACTTTCTAAGGCAATCACTTCCGCCAACACATCACTTTTCTTTGCCTCTTGCTTTGCCAACTTATACCTGTCCTTATCAACTTGTCTCCCTATCTCCTTGGTATAATGCACGACACGAGTCTTGCTTATCCTTAACCTAGGTTTTCACTACATTGTTCCGCCAAGCCCCTCTCAAACGCACTCCACCTCCACATGAGACTCCAAGTATATCCTTATCCGCTCCCCTAATATAGTCATCCATCTTGTCCTAGTAACTCCATCTTCTCTTGATGCCAATAGCCCCTCTTCTTTGATGCGTTCCTTCAAAAAGACTCAACACTCTCCTTATCCAATCTCCATCACTTAATGCTACACACGCTCACACCTCTAGTATTCCGTTTAAAACTATATACCTCCACGTCTACAACCAGGAGTTTATGCGGCATTGCCAATTCTTCATTAGGCAACACTTTACAATACTTAGTTCCTTAAGAGCTGCTTATCACCGGCCCCAGTGAGAAAATAGTAAATACCCATCTTGGATGACCCACTTGAAAACGTCACCAAATGACTCTCCTTCTTAAACCAAGAGCTTACAACCGTGAGGTGACAGGCGACTGCAAAATCCAAAGACTCCCTGCCACTATTATGGTTCCTGAACCCGAACCATGCACACTCTCATATCCCACACTTAAGCCCCAATATGCCCATTGAGATACAACCATGAGCTTCCAATGAGTGACATCTAACTCGTCTCAAAATTCCCTTTTGACCTCGTCAGGAGGATCTATACGAGGAGCATAAACATTTTCTATGTTAAAGACATCTACCCCTAATATGACTTTAATAAGCACTATGCAATCACTCACCTGGTTGATCTCGACCACTTTGTCTACTTAATCCTTTCTGACCAAAATCCCGAGTCCATTGCGACTCCTACACACACCCTAATACCAAAGTTTGCACCCATCAATCTCCTTAGCTTTCCCACCCACCTATTTGGTCTCCTGCACACAAGCAACATGTATTCTCCGTCTATCTTAAGCTCTAACTAGTTCTATTGGTTTTACTTGTAAGCATGCCAATGATCCAAGAAGCAAAGACACCCCCCTTGGTGTCTTATTAATAAACTGTTTTGAGTACTCATGAAAAAAAAATGTTGCCATTAGTGGGTGTTTTGCCGTTTAACTATGGTGAGGAAGAGCCATATTAGGTCCCTCGACACTCCATTATTTGCTAAAATAAGAGTCTTGTTCATGGATACTCATCATGATTTGTTTTACCCTATGTTCCTGTGCAGCTGTGCTTGATTGTTTTATATATGTAGCTTTGTTTTCAAATTTACTTCATCTGAGGGGGATTTCCCCCTTTAGTTTTGCTTCTGTTTGATCTTTGCTTAACTATTTATTTTATATTCATAAAGCCTCTATGCTGGATCCTACCATTATCTTCTACTTGTAATTTAATCAGTATAGGTGGCTTTCTGCAAAATCTAGTACATCGACAAGCTTGAAGTCAACTTTTGAGGAGAAATTTCTTCCCCAGCAGCCTCAAACATCAGGTTTGTTGAATATTAATTTATTCATTACTGAAGTTTTTCTTCTTTTTTTTTTTGGTGGCAATTCTTTTTACTTTTGTCAGGTGGGAATATATTCTTGGCTGAGCTTAACTACATTTGTGTGTTGTAGTCATTGACATCTTTCCTCTATGCAGAATGCAAGTGCTTGATTTGTATAGTCATGCTAATTTGTTTGTTCATTCTATCTTTGCCTCACTCTCCCAAGGGGATTGTTAAGCACTGGGTTGGATTATATGTTGTCTTTCTGGAGGCCTTTAACTTCATTTACTATCACATAATTGATTCTTTAATCTCTGGAGTATTGTCTCTTTGAGCAAAGTGGTATGGAATTTTGCCAGACAAGATGTCATCCTGCTGATATTATGGAGATTATTGCAATTTTTGCCTTTCCTATCTGAAATTTACAGGACAGTTAGCTTTAGAAATCATGTTCTTGTCATAATGTGGGTTTTAGTTGATACTGCTAACTGCTACTTGATTACCAACAGATATCTGTCTATCTAAAGCTCTAACTAGTTCTTAGATGCATAACATAACCTGTAGATAGTTATTACTGACCTTTGCGCTTGTGTTACCTGTTTGTATGTGTTGTTGGCTTTGTGTAATTTGGATTTTCCTTTTGAATATTTGGTGAATTTCAGGTTCTGCACTATTTTTACTGATTATTTGTATATAAATGTCTCCTAGTTGCTAGTTGTACTGTTTGCTACTTACTACTACTATAGCTTATGACTTTTCGTAGCTTGGATATTTTTGATAAAAGGTCTTCTACAAATTTTGTGGGTCTTTTTGGGATTGACCTCCTTTTGTGTAATGGTTAGGGTACCTACATATGGATCTCCTCAGTGTGGGAGCAGGATTATGGTGGATGTTTATAGCTGAATATGCATCTTTGGTCATGAATACCTACAATAACAGCATGTTCTTACTAGTGGGCAAGTGCTTTGTTACTGCAACCGTTAGCCAGTTGCCGTTCACGTTGTGATTTAGTGAACTTTATACATGCAGACTGCAGTTATGTTTCTTGCTTGTAGTCTCGCAAAGACTGATGTTACAGCCCTGTACTTATATAAGTTTTGAGTATTTGAAGCTTTCTCAAGAGGGTATCCTTGTAGCATATTATCACGAATGCAAACTAAACTGCCAGTTTGCGAATTCAGGCTGGATCATTTATCCATGAGTATTCATTATTGAAATTGTGCTCTCTTCTGTTTTATCTATGTAACTTTCTGTACCATATATTGCCATGTTTTCTGATGAGTTTCCTTGATTTCTTTCTCTTTCAGCTAGGTGGCCCAATATGCTTTGTGTTTGTTCTGTCTTCTCATCAGGCTCTGTCCAACTTCACTGGTCACAGTGGCCACCACCAGATAATGGAACACCAAAATGGTTCTGCACGAGCAAAGGGCTCCTTGGTGCTGGGCCCAGCGGGATTATGGCAGCTGATGCCATAGTGACTGACTCTGGGGCAATGCATGTAGCAGGTGTTCCTATTGTGAATCCTTCCACAGTTGTTGTGTGGGAGGTTACTCCAGGCCCTGGGAATGGGTTCCAAGCAACCCCACGGAATGTAGTGAGCAATATGGTCCCTCCATCCATTAATCTCCCTAATTGGTCAGGCATTGCACCTCTAGCAGCCTATTTGTGTGCCTGGCAAGAGTACTTCCTTTTAGAGGCAAAGCAAGGCAAGAAGCACACAGATCAAGATTATATTGACAATGTATTACTGTATTGTTCGCCGGTGTCAAATTTTTCAGCTTATGTGAATCCTGAGGCCGCAGCTCAATCTGCTGCAACTACTACATGGGGCTCTGGTGTGACAGCTGTTTCTTTTGATCCAACCCGTGGGGGTTCTGTTATTGCTGTTGTGATAGTTGAGGGTAATGCAAACAAAGTGTTATTTGTGTTCACTTTATTTCCCTTTTTTTTTGGGTGGGTGGGGGGGGGGGGGGGGCGCTTGATTTGTGCTGGAGAAGCGAATAAGTCATGTGATTAAGGGTTTTTTACTGGCTTGAAGTTTTATTTGCTGCTTTTGAATCTGCATTTGCAGTCATTTACATATTTGCTTCTCATGTGGTTAAGGATCAATTTGTCTTTTGTTTCTATTTTACAGGGCAATATATGTCGCCATATGATCCTGACGAGGGACCATCAGTTACGGGATGGAGAGTGCAGCGTTGGGAATCATGTCTTAAACCCGTTGTCCTTCATCCGATATTTGGGAATCCAACCAATTTCGGTGGCCAACCACCCATGCAAACTGTTTGGGAGACAAAGGTGAACAAAAGTATTCCACCTACCGATGATTTCAAGCTTCAGCGAGTGTCATCCGGAGCTCCTACATTGGATGCGCAGTCCAAGTCTGATCCTTCCGTTGACAAAGCAAAACTCACCTTTGACCACTTTGACATGCCCAGTGACATTAGAACTCTTGCTCGTATTACATATTCCGCTCATGGTGGTGAAATTGCTGTTGCATTTTTACGTGGTGCTGTCCATATTTTTTCTGGACCGAACTTTGCTCCTGTGGATACCTACCAAATCAATGTTGGTTCGGCTGTTGCTGCACCTGCTTTCTCTTCAACAAGCTGTTGCTCAGCTTCTGTATGGCATGACACTGACAAAGATTGCACTATGCTCAAGATAATCCGTGTTCTTCCCCCTGCGGTTCCCAGTAGTCAAGTTAAAGCTAATTCATCGACGTGGGAACGTGCAATTGCAGAGAGGTATAGCTGATGTGTTTTGCTTATAATTTTTTTTTGGGGGGGTGGGGGAGTCTTAGTAGGTTAGGATGAAAGAAAAATAAAACCGACGGGGAGGGGGTTGGGGGGGGGGGGGTGATTCCTTCTCAAGCCTCGAGCATACTTGACTTGAGTAAATTCGAAGTCTTTAATTCTATATAAAGCCTGTCTCTTCGTAGTTGGCCTTGTTTTTAGACTGCATTTTATTGAAATTTTGTTCCTAGAGCTAGAGTAGGCCTTCAACCCCATGTACTGGCTATATATTTTTTTTTCCTGCTTTGAGTGTGATGATGTTGATCTTGCACATTTCCTCTAGTAGATGAGGCATATCCTGGTATCCTACCTGTTGGTTTGATTGGGTGCGCCCTCCCTTCGTGTCATGCCCCATCCTCTTATTAGCCAACAGTGGTTGCATGAGTCGAACCTGTGTCTTTCTGTTGGTTGTCTGTAACATGATGCCACTGGCTCACTTCTGCCTTAAACGTGTTTGTGCATGCGCGCGTGTGCATGCGAGTGTGCTTGTAACATGTGTGTGTGATCAAAAGATGAGATGATATCCAAAAGAGAAACTATCCACAAATTCTACCACGTTAAGAGAGGAAGAACATAGGGGTTTTAGGTTTTGTGAGTTTTTTGAATTCCCCTTTCGTAAATAGGTGACATCCTCTTGGTGTTTGTTGTATCTTTCTATTACTTATGAAAAATTAGGTATGAAATGAATAACCAACAATCTGAATAGAACAAGTTGGAGAAGCATAAGGATGCTCTGGAGCCTAGCAGTTAGATTGGGCCGGTTGATGCAGTTCAGTTTGATCCATTCTATTTGTTAGCAGAAGTATTTTCTTGACTGAGGCCATGTCTGGTTAGATAGGGTAAGAACTTTAAAAGGGGATTCATGATGCAAATTATGCAACTTTATTGTATGTTGTATCTAGTTCCTACAGTTATCCATAAATTCAGACAACTCCGGGAGAGGTTTTTGTTGGAAACCTTTAAACCTATGGCTGCTCTAAAGGTTTCTTTTTGTACATAGAAGGCCTCACGTGGTAATATTTTGACTTGCAAAAATTGCCCTTGGCAAATTGATGCTTTATATGCAAATGGGACTTGAAATTAGCATATCACTTGCCCCATTTTCAGCTGGCTAAAGCACTTTGGGACCTTGCTTTCAATTGCTTTGGCTTTTTGAGGTTTCTTTCAATTCCTTAGGTAAGTATATAATAAGGACAGTAGAAAACTAATAGGTAAGAGCTCAATTTATTTAGCATTTGGAGAGAGAAACTTTAAAAAAAAAGTCATGTGTTTGCAGATGGCTCTTCAGTGTATGAACAGCAAGTCACCAAGATCCTGTTTTGGATAGTTAGAACTATTTGGAATTTTGGATTGTCCATTCTTTGAAGTTTATATGTATGTAGTTCTTTTGTAGAATTGTTAGCTGCACTTCCGTTCTATATGTCACACACACACACACACACACACACACACACACACACACACAGAGACACACACTAGTGGGAAGTTCCCATGCATGGCACGTGCTACATGCTATAGATGAAGATTATGAAGAATGAGTACAAGCATTTCTTTTACATGGGTTTATGGGCCCTTTTGCGAAAGCATGGCTTCACCCTTTGGGACAATTTAGGGACGGGATCTTCTGAGTGGATTACATGTTCCACGAGAATTCATTTGGTAATTTTGGATGGACTGGTATTCATTGTATTATTCTGGACTTTGCTATGCCCACAGTGGAACAGTTGTATTTTCTTCCCTATCAGCTGTTGGTTGCAATATTGACTTTTAGAGATTCGCTTCCCTTCCTTGCTCCATAGTCAAATCCAATAAGTACTGATTGATCCTGCAAGAATCAAATATTCCCTCTGTCCCATATCTAAAGTCCATCTTCGATTGAAGAGCCATATTTATGTCTCACAAAAACACGACTCTTACTTTCATGGTGGACTTTAGATATGGGACAGAGGGAGTATTAAGAAGGAAATGGAAGCTTACGAATTGGATTATTGATGAATTTAGTGATTCCATAACATATTGATTGAAATTGGAAGATTTGAAATGAACATGGAACAAGGGCCGAAACTAGATAATATAATCAATAGCAACTGCAATGTGTTCAGAACTAACAATGATTACTGAAAGCATCGAATAAAAATTTCCAAATAAGAAATATCAAGTCAGGTTTTTCAGGTAAAAGAAAAATCATACTTCATCAATCCCCTTTGGATGGTTGAGCATAAGAGCTAGATAACAGTCAGGTTGGATTCCACTTTTGTAAATGCCACTAAGTTAAAAATTTTATGCTCCTTCGGTATGCTTCTACAAATGCTGCAAAAGGGGTATAAAAAGACTAAAGGTGAACATACTGTCAAACATTTGTTTGACCTTTTATGAAGTTGGGGTTTTCTCATGTGTTACAAGGTATCAAGAAAATTCCAATACAACTCACCTAACAATGCCCCATGCTGTCCACCCCTTTATGATCTTGTATGGTTGTAGATATAGGGTGCTTGGGGCATGGCTCTACACAAAAATTGAAAGCCTTGCCTCAAGAATTTGTTTCACTACTCATTTACCTAAGCTGTCTATTTCCCTAGATGCATGATTGTGCTCTGTGTATGGTTGTCTAAGTTTTTGGATGCATGACACTTTAAGTTAAACATATTTGGATGAGATTAGCTCACACTGACCTTCAAGTGAAAATTCCAAAAGAGCAGTCTCAATAATTCATATTTGCCTTTCCACAACCTTCTTATCAGTGTTGGTGAATATGGACTGGGGTAAAAGCTTCAGAGTAGATTAAGACACTGGTCTTAGTATGTAAGTAGTGAAAGTTCCCATGGTCAGAGTATTTGAACTCTGTCTCTTGTAACCAGGATCTCCTAATGCAGCAGATAAATGTCCTCCGTTAAATTATTTCTCCCCCATGGCACAACCATCATCCACCACAGCTATGTCTCTTGTACAAATCCTAAATTTCTCTTCCAAAATTTATGCCCTGGAGTACCTAAACAACCCTTCTCATGATAATGATTTGAGATTATTAGTCTTGGTTATGGTGTTAACCCTCACAATAGTTGCCTCTAAGCCTGCTATTCGTCTATGATATTGACTCAGTAATTTGATATGTTTCAGTAGTGGCTTTAAACGTCACCCTAAATCAATGCAGGTGCAATCTGTGTTTTGTAAACCTTCAATACCTTATATATATATGCCCTATTGTTGACTAAGATTAGCACCAAACCTTGATTAATAGTCATACTGTGATCAATAATGATACCTTGATTGATATTCGACCCTTGGATGAAAAGAGTTGAGTGACTTGAGGCACCATCATATATGACATTCTGGTTTCCACAGGAAAAGAATGAGGAATAAGGTATTAGATTTTAGCGATGACTTGAGTACTACAGGAGCTGACATGAGGAATACAAGATGGTGTATATGGTGGCATATGTGATAGTGTTTTAGACTTTCCTTTCTTAAACTTGTAGATACAATTCTTGTGGGTTCACATTGGGCTCTCAAGATATCATCAGGACTTGTTGTGCTAAGATTCTCACTTCATTTTGTAAGCAATCTGAGACTTGCAAATACTCTTAGGAAGCTGTTCTGTGTTTTTCTCCAGCTTTAAATTTCCATGGCTGAATTATATTTTAAGAACCTGCAAGCTATCTAGTTGCTGTCACTGCAAGATGCAAATGGTTCGAAAATTGGTATGACAGAATTTGAAATTGGGTTAATCTGCATAAATCATAAATGGCAAAGATCAGGCAACATTTTGAATGATAGAAATGCCTATGGGGGTAGATGAGCCTCTAGTTCTGTCTGTGCTTAAGGGTTTGTTTCCTTGTTGCTGCAAAATCAGTAGGCAGCAAATTTGAGGTTCTGGAGCACAAGAGAGAAATTTAATTTGGAGAATGAATGTAATGATTTCTCAGACAATTAGTTGATAGAGTTTGATTGAGAGTAGTCCATTTGGGGTTCAAAGAATGTTGTGTCTTGGGCTTTGAATTGGTAATTTTTGGAGACTTTTGTTTAGTGAATCAGGCATCAGTTTGCAGGAATCTTTTTCATATTGAGGATTGGTTTGATTTTGTGTTCGAGTTACTGGGTTGCTAAGAGTCCATGAAAGGTTTCAAAATCTGATCACATGACATAGATTTTGGTATATGTAAACGAGCAATTAAGGTTCAGATGGTGGTTGGCGACAACCCACTCAGAGTGGGTGAGTTGATGTAAGGTCTGGGTGAACTGTGTTCTAGTAATGACCTTGAGCTCCTGTCAGAGTAGACAGAATGTTGTACTTGTACAGTGCAGCTCACAATTCAGCTTAAATTTGGACAGGACATTAGAAAATTGCAGGTAAGTGGCCTAGTGCCCTGACTGTTATCCACTGCCTCTAGATTTGGATATGATCGTTTACCTAACCTGTTCTCTCTGTGATGTCTTCTTCCATTTCCCTTTTCTCCAAGTTAACATATTTGAGCAAAGGATTTGTCTCGCTCAATTGTTCATCAGGGGTGTTCATTGGTCTGGGGTAAATAGGAGTCGGGTGGCAGGATTTACCGCTATAACCCATGGTAGTGATGGTTGGCCTTTGGGTGCCTTTTTGTGCTTATCATTGGAAAGAGCGGTTGCTTGCCTTACCAGACCAGCGATCTTACTGCTGCAAATTCCAGCGATGAGCAGCTAGGGAAAGGATAGCTAATTAGCTAATTAATATTCATTAGAAAATAGATTGTAGATCGTTTTGTAGCTCGTGCAATCTATAAATAGTCGCCCGGACAAGGGGTTTAAATGAGCAAAGGTTGGTGTGGGTTAGAAAAAGGTTCTGTTTGGGTTCGTCTTGGAGCTCGTTGAGCTTGTAAAGTCCGGGTTTGGTTCAAAAAGCTCAGGCTCCAGCTCGTGCCTTTTAATTAAAATTTTTCTAAATTCAAAGCAAAAATAAAGTAAAATTCTAGATATTTATACAACTTAACTAGAAAATGACAATTTTTTGATAATAAGGGTGTAATAGAGCAGAACTCAAACATTAACACATGAATTATCCGCAAGGTAAACTATGAAATGTAAAAGAATATCAAATATATGCTCTAATGTTAATTTTAAACATTCAAATGAATCTAAAAGGTCATTTACGTCCATTGAATATAGCCTGCATCCTTCCTAAAATACTTAAACGTGCCTAATCGAGCCGAGGGCTCGGCTTGGCTTGACAGACGTTCAAGCTGAGCTGAGCTGAGCTTTGACTGAGTCAAGCGCGAGCCACTTGGGAGCTGGCTCTGCTCAGTTAGTTTGGACCAACCCAGACAGACCTGATTGGGATGACGACCAAACAACCCTCCCCCCCCCCCCCCTCCCCCTCCCCCCCCAAAAGAAAACAAAAAAACTGAAGCTTTTGAATGATGGAGTGCCAGTCTGTACTTTGGCCTTGGCTGCTGTTGGTTCTGAAGAGCACATAAGTTGATGAAGAGCTAACACTGGTGCTTTCCCTTCCACCATTATTTGGAAGTCTTTGGCCCCTTTGAAGGTTGTGTTCTTTGTTGGGGAAGCAATGCATGCGAGCATTTTCACTTGTGATAATTTACCGAAAAGGAGGAGAATTTTGGTGAATAGGTGTTTTATGTGCAGGGGGGATCTTGAATCGCTAGATCATCTATTGCTACATTGCACCTTTGCTAGGTTTCTTTAGTATTTAGCCTTTGGGTGCCTAGGTGTTCCTTGGGTCGGTTTTCATTATGTTAGAAGTCATCTTCTTGCTTGGGAGGTTGCCTTTGTTAGGAAACTGAAGAAGAAGAGAGCCACGGTTATTCCTCATGTGATTTTTTGGACTATTTGGGAGAAAGGAACCAAAGAGTTTTTGAGGGAGTTAGAAACTTCTGTTCAGTGCTTGAAAGATGGTTTTATGAAGGTTATTGGGAAGTTAGCTCTTCGCCTTTTGATGTAGAGTTGGCAAAATTTTGTCCGACCCGGAAAAAACCGGGTCTGGACATAGATTTTTCGTCCGAATTTTGATGCTGACCGAATATTAGGACATAAAATTTCTCTTTTTCTATTGTCCAAACCCGATTTCAACCAACCCGAAGCCAATTGTCTGACCCGAAATAAAACCTGGTCCGGACATGAATTTCTTGTCCGAGTTTTGACATTGTCCGAATTTGTGCGTCTCGAATTTACCCAGACCCGAATTTTTGCCAGTGCTAGATGTAGTGGATTTGGTGGATAGCTTTTATTTTGGTTTTACATAACTTTGTAGGATGCTTCATAAGCATCTGATCGTTTCATCCTATTATTGATATATCTTATTTTCCTATAAAAAAAAGGAAATAGAAGCACAATGCCATGGCGTGATCCATGATCCCAAATTAAAATATGTTGCTTTTTTTTAAAAAATATTTCCCTTATTCTGCGTTTTCGTCATCAATAATATCTTTGTTCCTTGCTTTTCATAGATTTGGCTGCTTAATTATTTCCTTTTTTCTTTGTTTTATGAAAGCAGGTTTTGGTGGAGTCTTTTGGTTGGAGTTGATTGGTGGGATGCTGTTGGCTGTACACAAAGTGCTGCTGAAGACGGAATTGGTAAGTATGGCCATTTAGCATTAGAGCAGCTGCATAGCATCCCTCAATTTCCTTTTAATGATTAGATATAATGATTTACGCATAAGGGAGGGTAAACCCTCAACATACAATTGCTAATTTGTCACTATATTTGTCTTGTGGTACACATAATTCTTTTGTAATGCTTCTCTTGATTGTTTGTCTGAGTTGTTTCTTTGTTTTCAGTTTCACTTAACAGTGTCATTGCTGTTTTGGATGCTGACTTCCATTCTCTGCCCTCAACCCAGCACAGGCAACAATATGGACCGGTATGTTTGTATCCCCTTCCTCTGCTCTCATCTTTTTCATTGTTATTTTAATTTGTGTTGAGTACTCCAGCTTGTCCAGTCTCTGTACCAATAAGCTGCAATGCAGCTGCTTGTCGATACTGTTCAATATTTCTGTTTATCATGCAACTTATTCTGTTTGGTTCTCTGCTTCAATAAGACTCTACTTCTTTTCCATGGGGTAGTAGGTAGCAAACGATTCTAAATCTTGGATCAATGGGAACCAGTCTTTCTAACTGCAAAATTTAGGGGTAATGCTGCTGCATCTGACCCCTCCAACCCTCGCCTGGGCGGGATTTTGGAGTATTGGTTTTGGTTTTTGCTTTTTAATTTTAATTTTTTTAATGTTTTTTATTCTGTTCGGTTGTCTCTGCTATTCAAATCTTGCATATTACAATTACCACTAGATATTTTCATTGATTCATTCAGTGGAACTATGTGCAATGTTAGATTCATGTCAAACATCAGGTTTGGCTAGCAATTCCAAATGCTGGCCATCTTCTACTCTAGGCCTATGCCTTTATTCTTCTTATATGATAGGATATATTCACAAATGCAATTGTTTGCAGAGTCTGGACAGAATCAAGTGTAGGCTTTTGGAAGGTACAAATGCTCAAGAGGTCAGAGCTATGGTTCTAGATATGCAAGCAAGGTTGCTGCTAGATATGCTTGGGAAAGGCATTGAATCTGCTCTTATTAATCCTTCGGCTCTTGTCCCTGAGCCATGGCAGGCATCCACTGAGACGCTAACTCAGATAGACCCTGAATCTATGGCAGTTGAACCTCCACTGGTCTTAACTGTTCAGGTTATCACCTCTAAATAATCATAAATACATACACCTATGGATTGTTTTTACCTTCTTTTTTTAGTTTTCTATTCTGGATACAAAGCCATGTTGGAATCATTTATAACTCAAACATAACAGGTCATGTCCTTTTTCTTTGCACAAATATGATAAGTTCTTTGTTTTTTGGAGGTACTAAATTGTCTCTTTTTTCCTTGTTTTTGTGTCTGTTTGTCTTTTGTCTGTCATCAATGTACTTGGATTAGTGCAGTTACTCAATTACCATGTCATGCAAAGGTTATTTTCTGTTATTTGTTTATATGTGTTTATTTTTATCTTGTACGCATTGTTTGCTGTTTATCCTCCTTGTTTTATGTTGTGGATCTTGTTTGTGTGTCAAGTTGCTTCTTTGGGGCTGCCGCTGAATTGTTTATGGGAGCTTTTGTGGGTTATTTTTTTTTTTTTGTTTGTTTTGGCTGGTTAAAACTAGGCACAAATTTTATCTGAGTTTGAAAGTTAGTTATTTTGGTGTCTACATCTTGCTGCATGTTTTCTTATACCTGTCACTGCCGTGGGTGTTAAACGCCTATTTTCTCTTTCCTAATGTAAAATCTTGAACTTTCTTGTCTCTCTCTCCACCCTTCTTTTTCTCATCCTAAATGTTGTAGCATGCGAGATGGTGAGGTGATGCTGTTTAATAAGTTAATTACTAAGAGGAGTGGTACTTTGTAAACAACACTATTATCTTCTTTCTTTTAGGAATTTTGGGTCTAGTGATAGCATTTTCTTTGAACTGTCTGCTTACTGTTATATGCTCCATCAATGGCTTCTTAGGTGGCATGATTGCTGTTTATTTAATTTTATCATCTTTCTGTCAAATATTTTTATTGGTTGCTCATAAATAGGAATGGTGCCTTGGACTTAGAAGTGAGCGTTCAACTCCCGCTGTATTATTTTCTAATTCTTCCTGCTTTAGCTTGCTTGTGAGGTACTTTTGAGTAAATCTCTGATGTGGCATAGCTTTTGCTTTAATAGCTGGAAGTTTGAACGCATTGCGTGAGTTTTTTTTGCTCTTTTTTTTTTTTGGGGGGGGGGGGGGGAGAGGATCATAAGAACATGCTTCTTTTTTGCATGAAAAAAGAACTTTTAACCGGCCTAGAACTCTAGTAGGTGTCCTATGTGCGTTAAGGAGAAAAGTGCACAGAGCACCTCTTTATCATAGTCTGTGAGCTATTAGCATTTTCTCTGGATAGGTGTTGGTTGGGTTCAACTTTGTCTGTTAAAGATTTTGTTGTTGGCCTGGAGAAAGAATAAAAGAATAATTGGGGTTTGTTCATTTGGAAGATGATTCTCTTTGCCATTTGGTAGTGTATTTAGAAGGAAAGAATAATTCGATTTTTGAGGACAAGCGCTGTCCTATCAAAATTTCTGTATCTACTTTTTGAGAATTTCATATAGTTGGAGTCTTGTGCTTTATTGCGAAAATAACTTAAGCTTGTTTGGATTTTTTGGATTGATGACATGATGTTTAGTCATTAAAGAAGAAAGTGCTTTGTTTGTATTGGTAGAACCAAGTGTTGGTTGAACCTGTGGCAAAGTAGACCAGTGATTGGCCTAGTGCTGTAAGAGCTAAAATATTGTATTTCAGTTTGATGATGAGATCCATTCTATAATGCTTCCTCAATAAAGTTTTTTGCTGGTGGATTGGAGGGATTCAGCGAGGCTTCTTCACTTTGAATTTTATGCAGCTAGCTCCCACCGTGGATCCCTATGTGCAGGTTCTGGGGAGATGATGACTTACGCAGTCTTACCTTAGCAAACATTCTTGCATGTGGAGGGGCTCCACTATGAATTTATACGTGTAGCCAAACTGATGTCCAATGTGGCATTTCTTGTCCACTAGTATAGCGTGTTGATCGATGTTTCATTTTGCTTTTGTTTAACCTGTGGCTCAGTGTAGTATTCCCCAATGCAATACCATTTTGTTGGAAGCCCTCGAGTCTCACTTTTGCTCTCAATACAGGCCTATGTTGATGCTATTCTTGATCTGGCTTCACATTTTATCACCCGTTTGCGCCGCTATGCAAGCTTTTGCCGGACACTTGCAAATCATGCTGTGCAATCAGGAACTGGTGGCAACCGTGTGATGGTAGCTAGTCCTACCCAAAGTTCTGCAACTCTTCCCCCTAGTCAGGGTTCGTATCACAATCTTTTGTGTAGCTAGCATGTATTTATGTATATATGTACATACATATATGCTTATCTCTCATGTTTGAAAACAAAGCTTGATAAGGAAAACTTTGCAGTATTAAGATTCTTTATATATAAAGAATTGGATTTTAATAATCCCTACTACCAATTTGGATTCTGGTGGTCCAAAAACAACAAAAAAATTGGATTGTAGTGGGACATCATCGAGAGTATACCCTAAATATCGTAGATTTTGTGTTATGTTTGATTCAAAACTTAGTATAACACTTTACCGTGATTTTAAATGAATTTACGACATTTTTTTCAGTTTCTTTCAATTTTTTTTACAATTTTTAATGATTTTTTCACTTTTATTCCTTTTAAAAAATCATATTAATTTCTCAGAGTCTCAAAAAAATAAAGTAAAAATTGTTTTAGTGACTACACTTCATTACCTTTCTGGGGGAAGGAACGAAAAAACAAAACAATGTTGGGTCGGAATGAAAAAAATAAAAAGAATTTGGAGGTGGATTTGGTACCACTAGAATCCAATTTTATATTTTTTTTTGGACCGCCAGAATCCAAAATGAAAGTAGAGATTATTGCTATACAATTGATGAAAATAGGAATTATTAGAATTCAATTTTCCTATATATATATATATATATATATATATATATATATATATATGTATATATATATATATGTATGTATTTATATATGTATATGCATATATATAAACAAAGAATAATTTGCATTATCTCAGCATATCTAGTACTTTTTTCCCCCACAAAAGATTATGGTAGATTTCAGTGCCCTTTGGTTAGACATTATTTGTTTCCCAGATTGGTTGCTGGTTTCTGTGTCTTCTAGTTTGTTGGCTTCATTACAAGATTGCACAATCTGCTTGTTATATTCCTCTTAGATGCATCATTATGTGGAAACAAACAATAAATACTTAATGAAATATAGTGGTAGAAGTTTGACCAATGCATGTACTTGTTTTGATCATTCATCCGTAGAAAATTCTCAATCTTCTCCATTTTCGGCTCCTTGCGAGTGGAAGATGGTGACAGAAGAGTTGTTCCACACTTCCACCTATTTATTGGTCAAAATAAACAATTTTAGTTAGATCTGAGGTTGCATGTCCTTCCCTACACCTGGTGATTGTGATTTGGAATGGAACTTGCTTCCCTTGGCCATGGGCTTACATTGGGGATTGTTCACTTTCCTCTTTCCCTTCAGAGTGATGCGCATGCTTGGCAGTTTCTATTTATGACTACTGAACATATGTTGGTACTGCTTTTCAGGAGGTCAAAGTGGTGCTACGAGTTCAACAGGAAGCACACAAATGCAAGCCTGGGTACAGGGTGCTATTGCTAAGATTAGTGGTACAACTGATGGGGTTGCCAGTTCATCTCCTAACCCTTTGAGTGGGCCAACACCATTTATGCCAATCAGCATAAACACTGGAACTTTTCCTGGTACACCTGCTGTTAGGCTTATTGGTGACTGCCATTTTCTACATAGATTGTGCCAGCTTTTGCTGTTCTGCTTTTACTTTAGGCGAACACAACTGCCCCGCTACATTCAAAATGCCCAGAGAAATAGTGATTTGAGTACACAAAAGCTTCAGGTGGGTGCTGCGACCAAGGTTGAAGAAAATCATTCTGGCCAGACAAAACCAACACCTGATGTTCAGGGTGCTCGTGGTAATCAATTAGTTGGTGGAGTCAAAGTTGAAGATGGTCCTACAAACCGTGCAAGATTGGGCACTGGTAATGCTGGTCAAGGATACACGTCTGAGGAGGTAATTTTGAACAGTTACTCTTACTCTGCGCACATTGTGCTGATTTCAGAATTGGCATTTTCGAGTTGGAGTTGATTTCCTGCCATAACATTCTGACTACTTTCAACTTCAGTTGAGTTTGATGAATAGATCTTTTTGTCAAGATTTTAACTCACATCTGAAGCTAATATACCTGTGCCTGCAGGTCAAAGTACTGTTTCTCATTCTGATGGATCTCTGTAGGCGGACAGCAGGGCTGGCCCATCCATTGCCTGTTTCTCAGGTTGGAAGTTCTAATATCCAGGTTCGGCTGCATTACATTGACGGAAACTATACTGTATTGCCTGAGGTGGTTGAAGCATCTCTTGGCCCTCATATGCAGGTAAACAGAAAAATTAGTGCCCCCACTTCTCTTTTTCCGATACATTGGTGATAAATTTTGCAATTTGCCATAGCACAGTGAGTCAATGAGACATTCGGTTGCTTTTTTTTTATTCACTGATTCGGAACAATTGAATAATAATTGAGGACTTTATCTGCCTTCTTTCAACCGCATATACTTGTTTTTCTCATATTGATTGCTGGTGGCATACAGGTCTTCAAGTCCATTCCTTAAGTTGGCATCCTTAGTTATGCAATATTCTGTAAATGGCAAACACTTTTCAAGTTGAAGTAATTGAGCTGATGTTCAACATTAGATTCTGCTAGTGGATGATGTGGGATCTTCTGACCTGTTCTGGCATTTCAGTGTCTCATTCATAGGTTTTCTGCTTTAGTGGCCCTGATAAATACTGCTGTCTGTTATTCTTTTGTCACATTTATTTGTCTTTCATTTTGGCTCCAAGGGATGCCTCAGAAGCTTCAAGGTTATGAGGGGGTCTTTCTTGTTTGCTGCTAGCAGGGAGGTGGGGAGTTCATTTAGTGTGCTTTGCCTTTGGCACATGGTGTCATGACTATGTGTTCTGGTACAATGGTCTTCATAAGTTGAACAGACTGTCTTAATTTTGTAAAGTGCAACTGATGGACTAATGAAAAGACCCTCCCCCCCCCCCCCAGTTGTGTGAGAAGGTATTGGTTAAGTCCACAGGGGAGGAATGGAATTGCATTTCTATGATCTATTGAGCATCTTAGGCTGAATGCGTTGGTTTGCGAAAAGACTGCCGCCCGCCGGGGGGGGGGGGGGGTTGTGTGGTATCTAGTTATACAGGGTTTAAGGTCCTTCTGGAAGAGGACTATTCATCTGGTTTATTGTAGCCTTGTAGGATAGGACCTTTCTTGTCCCCATTAGTTATATCAGTGTTTTTGGAGCTATCTTTGACTTTGTGGAAAAGGTGTTGTTTGCCCTTAATCTGTGCCATTGTTCGAGTGCTGTGTATCCAGCTCATATTTTAGGTGATGGATCAACTACATTCCCTGAAGAGTGTACTTGAAGTTGAAATGAGGAGTTGGATTGGGTAGCAGACTGCAACCAGCTTGCATTTGTTCATATGTCTTCTCTGATGATGGGTGTTAGGCCCTTCTAAGATGTGCCATAGGATAGTCAAGCTATCATGTACCAGTTTCTATCATGTTAGTGGCTATTACTGGTGTCAATGAACAAAGGGGGTTGGCTTGCTTACATTGCGGTTATTACCCGAGTTTGTAGTATTTTTAGAAGGATACAATGCCCTTCTCCTTTAGAATCACGTGATGTGTTCATGTTAACTTTTGGCTGTTGTTGTGGTGGATCTGAAGATAATGATCTAGGATATAGGGCCTTGGCCTGATGTGTGCAGTGCTAAATGGTTTGAAACAGTTTCATTGGGCAGTTGAGGTCCATCTGTGTCCTTTAAATCCTGCCTTGGCTTGTAACTTATTGAAAAAAAAAGATCCTATCTTGGCTTGTGAAGACCTGGCATAATTCGATCTGACCCAAAAATCGACCTGAACACGCGCGAAGGTTTGGGGTTTAGAACACAATTTCCAAACCCAAAACCTAAATAAACTCTAAATTCACCTATATCGAAAACCGACCCGCCCGCCCGAATTGACAGGTTTGCTTGTGATGATTTGCGCTTTGTGCAATATGTTGTGCTATTGCAGCTTTTCCATGCCTTCTCGTGCAGATGAATTATCTGATCTCCTTGCATAATGCTTCATGTGCAGAACATGCCAAGGCCTAGAGGTGCAGATGCTGCAGGTTTACTGCTTCGTGAGTTGGAACTCCACCCTCCAGCAGAAGAATGGCACCGTCGGAACATGTTTGGAGGGCTGTGGTCTGATTTTGATGATGTGGGTCCTGGAGATGATAGTTCTAGGCTCAGTACCAGTATGTCGTTGGACTCACTTGATTCAAGCTCATTGGATAGCTGTGATGTTTCTTATGGAGTGCAGAGCCTATGGCCAAGAAAACGTAGGCTGTCTGAAAGGGATGCTGCCTTTGGCCTGAACACTTCGGTTGGACTTGGAGCATATCTTGGTATTATGGGATCTAGACGGGATGTGGTCACTGCTATTTGGAAGACTGGCTTGGAAGGTGTTTGGTACAAGGTACTTCTCTCTATTTTGTTTCCTCCAAGGCTTCAAGATGATAAAAGAATCATGTTGCTAAGAGATCATCAGTAATCTGTGGATTCTTTTCCTTCCCAATACTCCACCTTAAGGCCAATGGTGTGTACCATTAGAGCCAAAACTTGATTCTACTTCATCACTCTTTTTCATACCCGTCAAACAATTTTTTTTAATTTATTTTCCTTGATTGGACTCGAGCAAATCCCATTGTGACAATGAACTAGCATGTATTTGGTTGGTATCAAGTGAGAGGAAGGCGTAGCCTGTCCATGGGAGGAAGGCTGCCTAATTCTGGATCCGCCAAGCCGTGCTTAAACGTGTCTACCTTGGGAGTTTGTTGTTGTTGTTGTTGTTGTTGTTGTAGAAGGCGTAGCCTATAACTTTTCTCAAAAGCCAAGAAAAAAAAAGTGTTTTACTGTTTCACTAGAAAAGCTGACTGAAAGCAGGTTTTACCTGGCAAGTAGGCACCTTTTGGAATTTAATGTATAACAATCCACTGTGAGAAATTGGTACTTGGTCTTCTGACATGATCAGCCACTCCAAGAAATAACTCAATTTTTGCCACATTATCCTAAAAAGATGTGGGAATTGGACCCTGAGTGGTTTATCCCTTTGCCACCTATCTTGCCAAAATAATCTCCTAGTCCCACTCTCATCTTCAAAACTTTAGCATGCAAAATTTTGAATCCTAGGCCTGCTGAGGCCTGTCTCCAATATTCCAGCCCATGAGCATTGTAACTCTTGTCATTCAACCTACTTATGAGCTCATCAGTAAGGTTTTTTTTTACCTTTTTGAGCACTTATGGAATATCTGCACAGTTGGTTACCAAATGAATATGGACGTATAAAGTGGAATTAGAAGTCCATCTTATTGTGGAAGTGCCTTGGATCCGCTCTTCTTTTAGCATGAACATTAATTAGATTCCGACTAGGCTGGGATTGAAGCAAAAATTTGTCAACTTCAATGAGCAATGGGGTAGAAAAGGTGGAAATTTGGGTATCCCAGCACCCAGCTGAAGGTTGTTGGGAGAATGGAGAACCTTTCTTTGGTTATAAAAGCAGACGAGCTGCGATGAGAAATCTGACTGATCCAATTTCTCTATAATTTATCCTCCACATCCCGGAAGATTCCCAATTGACACAACAATAAGGCTTCTCAATGTCTGGTATACTGAAAATGACGAGCAAATAAATATGGGGGCTGTTGAGACTCAAACATCAGTCCTCTGATTTCACTCAGTCTGTCTCTGATGGAACCATCTCAACCAAAAGCTTAAACTGATAATTGAAGATCCAATGATGGTGTTGTATTCTTAGCACATACCCTTCAAACTGTAAATCAAAACCTTCTTAAAGCATCTTGTACTTGACTCCACTAGGTTACTTAGTTCGATTGATAATCTCTGATATTCTAGGCTCCTCGTTTTTTTTTAATAATGAAGCCTACTGATGTTGCTGTTGCCCACATGCACACACCCACACCCCTATTTTACTTGGTAATTAATAGCTTCTTTTGTCCATCTGCAGTGTATAAGGTGTTTGCGACAAACCTCAGCTTTTTCACCTCCTGGTTCTGCAAGTACATCTAATCAGTATGATCGAGAGACATGGTGGATCAGCCGTTGGGTTCATGGTTGTCCAATGTGTGGTGGAACATGGGTCCGAGTTGTGTAAATATTAGATGTTATTATTTAGGTATGTCTCATTTCTACTTTTCATTGACACACCTTCCAAATACTTAAATGGTCCTTTTCTCATATACGTAAATGGCTTACCACTTAGGCTGTTAGAAGCATGTTTTGATTTCACTTCACATTTTGATTGTATAGCTATATCCAATAATGCCCCCACACCCAAAACACATACACGCAAACAAGGAAAAACTATTTTCTAAATAAGGAAAATAAAAAAGACTAGATTGCATAGCCTGGTTTTACCTTGTTTGGGAGATTTTAAACAGTTTTTTGAACAAGAGTGAGCAGTAGTAGTTACCTAATCTTGTTTGGATGTTGGCTAGTGGCAACTCGGATATGTTCATTTAGGTGTTTGGCAGGTTAGAGTAAGGGGGTGTAAACAGAGTTGTATGAGCGTGGACCTATGTTAGAAAAGAGCTCAGCTCGAGGAGTTTCAAAAGTTTAGTATCGGACTCATTGGCTGAGCTCGGCTACTTTTATTCATGCCTCTTTGAGAATTTCCAAACAAAGATAAAATTGAAGCTTTATCCTGAATTAAAGAAATGGGGATTGGAATAGCATTTGCTGATGCTAGGGATGTAACCAAGCCAAGTCCAAGCTAAACGCATGTTTTGATGCCAGGCTTTCTGTAATAATTTCTACTGATTTACACAAGTTAACTTGAAAAGTATTAAAAAATTTAACGTTGAATATGACACCAAACCTAAGAGAAATATATTAAGTATATGCTGTAATATTGAATATTGGATGTCAAAATTAATATAAAATGTATGTAAAGCTATGAAACATAATCCACTTTCCATCCAAGATCCTTGAACGAGTGGAAGTGTGTGAATCCTTGGTAGGCTGCCTGCTGAATCTCCCTAGGTTTGGGCTCAGCTCAATAGACATGTGAACAGAGCATGAGCTCGGCCAAACCGAAGTTTAGTTAGCTTTGACCGACTCCAGCCTGAGTTCAGCTCAGCCATGGTGAGAATATTGTATGGAGAAGTTTGGTGTAATATTTATTCTGCTGCTATGTGGCACAGCCTTGGTGTGAGATCTCGAAGTTGACAAGTCCTGGTAATTTGCCTTTTTCTCTCCACATGTACTGTACTGCCCTTCTGATTCCTGGACATTACAAGGATATTCATAGGTTTTTTTTGGATTGTTTGGTCTGAAATGTCTAAATTCTAAATCTGTCTACCCTCATATTTTCTTTCAGGCTGTACATTTTGTGTAGATGGCTTTATTGGAAAGCTTTGTGTATCAATCTAAGGACAGAGATAGTGGCCTGTCCCATGGCTGGCAATGACTAGTTTGACATAGGCCCAACGGCGATGCTTTCTGGTTACGCTACTGATGAACAATAGCACACTGGCTTCGACTTGGACGATCTGTTGATGAGATTGAATATTTCAGAGGCATCATATCATTGCTCAACTTTTCAAGGACTCTCGTCTTGTTGAAAGGGGGAAAAATTGAAAAAATAAACAGGAGGCAAGTCTTTGAGACCACGGGAACCACGCACAAAAAATGCAGTTGGAATTCCATATGCTATTATGTGCATTAAATAATGCGACATGGTACTTGAAAAACCTCGAACAAATTTTGGTTTCAGTAAAATTTATGGGCAGTGTTGTAAACAGGTTTTGAAATGGGTGCGGGTGAATGATATTTGTTAACGTCGGCCCTTGTAGTCGTGACTAACATTTGATGATGAATTTGTAAGATTTTTGACATAGGAAATTCATGCAAATCATAGATTGTATGATGTATAGTGTGTTTATTTCAGACTTGTAGCGTTTTTTTTTTTTTTTTTTCAAATGAACCTTGTTTATTGCAATTTGCAAGTCTTTCTGGATGGATGTATGCAACGAAAAATCGAGCTCATGCACTTGAAATGTTTACTGGTTTTTCTTTTCCGTTTAGGTTGTTCTGATTGAGTTTATGACTTGTTGACAGGTTCCTTTTTTTTTTTTTGTTGGTTTACTAGGCCCTGGCTCTTCAGAGAGATAAGTAAAATGTAGTATAAAGTAGTTTCAGTTAGTAAGGTTAGATAAGTATTGGTATGTAAGCTAATGTAAGTAAGATAAGTTATATTAGTCACATTTTTCATATATGAGTTTTTAAACATATATTTATTTTATAATTTTTAATAATTGAAATTCTAAAACCATTCATGAAAATCAATTACATCATTAACATAACTCATTAAATATATCAACTTTTAAATATATGTTGTGATGTATTTTAGGCAATGTAACTAAGAAAAGTAAACATTAGGTAAAGTAATTTAGGTAAGGTATGTAAGTAGTTAACTTCATTAAAGAACACGGATGTGACTGACCCAATAAAGTAATTTAGTCTTCAATGCAATATTTGACCATTAATGTTTTGTGTTTTTACCTTATCAAGAATTGTAATGTTACATTTTGGTACAAGAATTCTCTATCTCTTATCTAATAATGATAGTCTTATATGAAAAATTATCATGTAATTTGATAAATTAATAGTTTAAATGTGTAACATTTGAACTCAGTCAAATAGGGACTAGGGACTATTGTTTTTGGGGTCAAGGGAGTACTATTGAGCTGAATTTGCAAAAGGAGTCCAAACAACACTTACAACACCAACACCAACAACAACAACAATAAACAATCCCCAGAATGTTCCTGTTAAAGTAAGGTTTGAGAGATTCTAGATGTAGACGACTTTCCTCCCACACAGTAGAATGTGTAAAGAGATTGATACCAGCTGACCTAAAAAAATTACACGGACAACATAGTTTACTTTTGGTATTGAAGAAGTTATTGCCTAAATTGGTGTTAACTAATCAATTGCCTAAATTGGTATTGAAGAAGTTATTGCCTTTGATTTGATCATGTTCTATCCCTGAACCTTCATATTTTTATTCTTACGGATTCCCCAAATTCAATTTTATTTTGTATTAGATTTGGGTTACGTTTCAATTACTGAGCCCACGAAAAAATATCTTGCTTATCATTTTTGCATCGTCTGATTCTATCAATTTAATTCTGTCCCATTTTAACTTCCTAGTTTACCACTTTGTATGATAAGAGCAAAGTGTATGGATTACATAAATTAATTGGCAGCTCCATATGATATGAAAGTGTGATAATATTTGCTGTTATCAAAAGAATTATTTTGTTCTGCATGAATACTCATAATATGCCCTTGGATCAGAGCCCATGACTCAAAAGTAGACCATATACATACATACAGAAAAGTTGCAAAAAATGTGACCAAAATATAAGAAATGAAGTCCCTGAGAAAGCAGTGACTGAAGGGTGGGGTTTACAAATGATGATCTGAATTTAGAAGAAACAGATTCAAGTTTGGGATTGAGAGAAAGACCAATTAGCTTGACTCCCAACTCTAGGCATGGTTGTCTTCTTGGAGGCAACATCCACTTTGAAATTGGCACCACACATTGCCCCTTCACTGTCTATTCTTGGCATTGCCTTGAGTTTGTTCTTTGGGTGTTCAATGCTCATTAGCCCCCCTTCACTGTGGAACATACACCCTGCATTTGCATTTGCAATCATACTTCATTAGCAAGCAAGCATACACTAAAACACTTATTCATTTGATTTGATCAACAAAGGGTGGTGACTGTGACTGGTGAAGTTACCAGAAGGGAAAGGTACAAATGATTTAGCACAACTTGTTTTCATGACATCCAAATTGTCAGAAATAACCACAGATCCATCACCAGAAATCCCCCAGTAAAGCTCAACTCTTTCATCTTCTCCCTGTTAACCATCATAAAACTCAATCACCATGCAATATTAGGTGACTGATGACAAATTTGTTGATGAATGTACATAAACAGAAAAAGCTTACAAGGGCAAGAAACAGGGTGGAAGCAGTTTGATCAAAGATGAGAAAGGCAAAGGAGCCATCAAGGTCTTTGAGAACTTGATCAGCAGGGTATGGCCCACGGTCTCTTAGGGTGCGGTATGCTTCGATCACAAGCATGGCTTCGTTGGTGTTCTTCCCCATCCCGTATTGCTTTATCAACGTGCTTAAGTTGCTCAACTGCCCCTTGAATATGCAATACATGTTGTCCACCCCACACAACATCCTGAAACCATTTTTACACATCACAACACTACATATATAATTGTCTTCAAGTGTATGTAATTAAGTGTAAGATTAAGGATGAGTAGTACAAGTGAGAATACCTTTGGTTGTGAAGCTGATCATGGCCATTTGAGGGAGAAGAAGCAAGGAAAGCAGAGTTGCCAAAGCAAAGAGAAAGAGGGGTATTATGGGAATAAGCTTGCTGGAATACCCTCACAATCTCTTCATGGGATTTGGCCTTCACCACTTCTGAATTACCTGGACTGTTTAGCTCCTTTGGTGGATCCACCAATGCCTTGTTGAATATTCCCAACATTTTTTTGTTTTTGATTAATTGGTTGGGGATCTAAAAGGCTAAAATGGATGAAAATTTACAAATTGGAATTTGTGGGTTTTGATGATATAGAGACAGGAATAGGAGGGCTGAAATGTGTATAGTTGGGTGGGTATATATAGGAGAGAAGATATGATAAAGTGATCCAATCCCATAAGCTAAGTGTCGTATAAGAAAGGCATTTTGTTCTATTATCTAATCTAATCTAAGATAAGAAATTAATAACTTAATGGGAATCCTATGTGTATTTAGGTGGGAAGCACAAAATGAAAACTCTTACCGTTGACTCAGGGCGGGTCCTTTTTTTCTTGTTTTTCCTTTGAATTTTGCTGAATTATTCTACTAAAATTAAAGGAAAATTAGATTGTAAAATTCCTATTTTCAACTTTTGAATACCAATCATCTATATTTTATTTTGGCATTCAGGTGGTCCTAAAAAAATAAAATTATATTTTAGTGGGACGTCACCTAGTCAAGTGGTGGTGACTCGGTGGAAAGCTGATGTGTACTGACAGGGTTTACCGCCACTTGACTATGTGGTATCCCACCAAAATACAATTTATTTTTTTTTTAAAAAACCATCAGAATCCAAAAATAAAGTAGTAATTATAGGTATATAAAAGCTGAAAGTAAGGATTATTAAAATCCATTTTTCTAAATTAAATTTAGGCTTATTTTACCGGAATTTAATTCAACCTGTTCATCTTGAATGGTAACTTGTTTTCACTAAGCTAAAGAAAAATTGGATCAAAGTGCACTATATTTTAGTCATTAGGATTGTAGCAAACCAAATTTTAAAATTTTGTCACAATAAGCCAAATTGTAAAACTATTAGATTATAGTGCACTGTCACTGAGTTGGGTGAAATCAAAATATGACACATTAGACTCTAGTAGGTATAACATTTCATGACATGGAGTTTAGTATATCATAGTCTAACAAATCTGATTGCAATAGTCCAAACATTTCAACAATTAGATTATGGTACATCAAACTAGCTATAACGTCCACCGAGTTGATTTGACTCAACCAACTCACTAGCAATGCGCTATGGTCCAACAATTTCACTATTTGGTTTATTATGATACAAGTTTCAAGTTCATCTTACCACAATTCGATGCGTAAAATACAGTGTACTGTCATTCAATTTTCCTAACCCAAATTTAGTTTTTACGTTGAACCAAATCCACGTTATGTTTGAAAGAATAGTTTTAAAAAGTGGGTAGTTTAAATTTATTTTGAATTCAAAATGTTTTGCTCTACAATCCAGTTCTCCTAACCATGTTAGAATCACGATCCTAGTTAGGATCGATGGAGGTAGTTAGAATCGAAACTATAGAATCGAATTGAGGATCGTAAGATTCCAACACATTAAGCACATAGAAAAAAAAGTTTATTATAGTTAAAACCGTAACAAATATTCACTAAAAATGAAGCAATACGTTAAATTGTATTTCAGTCGATAAGTATAATAAAAAATTTATATTATTATGAAAAATTTTAAAGCTGATAATGTGCGCAAATATTATCAAATTTATGTAGGATAATGGATCGGATCATAGTATCGTACAATCATATAGCGATTCTAATATATAATATTTATAATAAACCAGAATCATGATATTCAAAGTAATTTTATAAGATTGTAATAAGAGTTGGATCGATGAAGGCGTTTTGGATTATAGAATGGTAGGTTGATAGACTCAGATTGGGATTTTAATTAATAACTATGTTCCTCACCCGAATTTAGTTTTTATGTTGAACCAAATCTATGTGATGTTTGAAAGAACATTTTTTTTTTAAAAAAAAAACGGGTGTTTAAATTTATTTTGAAATCAAAATGTTTGGAATTGTGTTTGTGCGTGTGCATGAGAAACGCTTTATTGTGAGAAGGTGAGAAACACATATTTGAATTGTAGATCTTTAGTCCAATGGCTAATATTAAAATTATGTGGGCATGCATATAGACTTTGTGGTCATGTACGGACACATTGTGTACATATATGTAGATAGTTTGTGGACAAGAGTTAGACAACGTGGACACAAAAATCCACTATTTGGACATATATATAAACAATGTAAACATGGTTCAAAAGAGTGGTTTTCATCTTCTCACAATAAACCGCTTCTCGTATGATTTATATATATATATATATATATATATATATATATATATATATATATACACACACACACATATGTATGTATGTATGTATGTATCTTCTTGATTGGGTGCTATGTCTTATTATAAAGAAAGACAACTCTTGTCAATTATCTAATATAGATAAGCAGAAGCACCTTTTTTCCATATCAGATTAGTAACGGTACTCTCTTTGTTCGTATTTATTAATTATTTATTTATCAATTTGAGGAGTGGGAAGAGATAATACGATAATTTATCAAGTTATGAAAAAATAATAAAATTATTTAAATTGATAAAAATTAATTATAAGGAGTGAAGAATATAAATATAAAATTAGTAAAATTTACATTAAAACTAAAAAAAATGACAAATATTTACCAATAGATAAATTAATTAAATAGATAAATAAGTAGAGACGGTACCTAATATAGAGTCCTAATAATTTAATTGCAGCCGGCAAGAAAGTGCGAAGGAAGGAGCAAACTAAAATTAGGTATAAACTCCGTTGCCCATAACTTAATCTAAATGATTAATTTGCAGAGAAAAATGTTAAAATTTATGCTACGTCTTCCTCAAATATATTCGTTAAATATTGAAATAAAATTAAAAATAATAGACAAATAATAACTCCAGTTAATTATTAAAATTGATGAAATGTGAAGGATGAGATGTTAAATTAAAATATACAAATTAATTCATTAAGGATAAATTAATAAAGTAGTCACTAAAAATATTAAAATACAATTAAAAAGAGCAATAATATCAGTTTATTTGATAAATATTAAGAAATGTGGTAATATTATTTTTTTAAAGGTAATTTAAGGTCTCTAAAATTTTTAACTAGTAGTGATCGAAAACTTAACTAGCTATGGTACATTGTGGGTGGTGAATTCATAGTATATTGTAGTAGCTAATTTAAATAATCCTTCCGTCACAAATTATTTGTCTACTATTTCATTTTAAAATGTTCCTAAATTATTTCAAATTTTACAATGGAAAATTTTTATTTTATTAAAATTATTAAAATATCTTTAATTTGAATTTCATAAGTATTCAAATACCAAAGAGAAAAGTATAAATAGTATTTATTAATTTAAAAATCATAGTATGAATTGAGACTATTTGTTAATTTTTTTAAAAAGCATGTCAAATTAAAATGGACAAATATTTTAGAACGGAGGGTATATATAATTTTTTTTTTCAATATATATTTACAAAAAAAAAGTTGAAAATAATACAGATATTGAGCAACATTCATGCCTCATGGTGACGTGGAAATATTGAATGGTAAGTTAGTACCATTATTAATGATTATGACGATTATGAAGAAGATTAACAAATTAGGTTTAGATTGGCTGCGGAAGGATGCAATATATTCATATAATATTCTTTTGTCCACACGACTTGTGATAGATGTGACACTGATATGAGTCAGCAACCCTAAATTATTGTTTACGAATGGATAACAAGTACTACCTACGTTTCTTAAATAATAATAATAGTCACTTCAATTATTTTTAGAAGTTTACGTATATAAAAATGCGAGTGATCGAAAAAGTTAAATGTTATCAAATATATCCCTTTTACTATTTAATGTAACAATATATTATATTACATATGAACAATTATAATAATTAGAATGAATAATATGAATAATTAGAGTGAACAGTCTACTATATGTGAGTGAACAAAAGCAAAATTTAAAGTACATGCTCTGAGTGCACTTAATAAATTACACCAATATAAAAGGAAATATGGAAGATACTGCTTCTATCAAATATATTTTTTAATAAACAATAACTTAAATATTTTAAGTCCATAAAAAAAAACATAGACATTTTAATGATTGAGATTGTAGAGCTGACTAATAAAAAAGAACTAGATAGTTAGGTAAATTAATACTATCTCGGTCCCTTATTATTGTCACCAAAATTAATTTTAAAAGTGTAATATACCTAGAAAATCGGGTAAAAAAATTGAACTGGTGCGAATATACCATCTTATTTAGTAGTAGGACTAAAGGGAAATATTTTCAAAGGTAAAATAAAGTATCTCATTTATTAATTAAAGATAATATGAATATTTAAATATTAAAATTATAAAATTAATAATAAAAGGAAAAGATAGTTAAGAAATTTAAAAGTAGTACTCCTTTAATGAAAATTCTAACATAGTAAACGGAGACAATAAATAATTAGATATGAGGCCAGTAGAAAAGAAAAATAAAATGGAAAAAAGGAGGGTCCAGTTTTAACTCAGTCATTCACAATTTTGGTCAATGACACCCATGTTCCAATGACGAGGATCTCACGTGTGCTCGGCTTATACAATCAAACAAAGTGTCCATTTTTCAAAGCAACCTCCCCCTACCGAAATTTAGGATCCTTTTCCTTTTTCAATTTTGTTGTTTTTTCTGTATGTTTTATAATTTGTGTTTATTTAAGGGTTTACACTTTTATTTTCGAATATAATAGAATAATAAATAGCTTGTCAAAAAATTTATGTTCACACTCAAATTTATTATTTTGTCATTTAATAAAATATAATAATAAGCATATAGCTTTGTAACTTATATTTATACTTGAATTTACTGTTTTGTCCGCGAATACAATAAGTAAACATCATAACATCAATTGAAAATTAATTATTAGACCTATTAATTCAGATGAATGAGTTGAATACAAGTTGTGTGTACATCATTTAAATATATAAAATTTTAAATATATAGTTTATAATTTTCTATAAGGTATTGTAACTAAGGCAAGTAAGATCGGTCGCATCATGTATTAAATATATGAATTTTTAAATACATATTGATATTATATAAGATATGTAAGGAAGTGTGAGTAGTGTGAAAAAAGATGGCATAAAGTAAAGTAAGAGGGACATGTAGGATAAATTTATCCTACGTCACAAAAGAGCATGGCCTACTCGTTCGTAGGACGACTGGACGAGCTAGATAACTAGAGTTAAGGGAAAAAAATAATTAAGTCCTTATTTATGAGTTCAATTTAATTTTTTACATGCGTAGAGTCAAGGAGGGGCTTTTCTCAAAGCTCTGGTTGTAAGGATATGTGCTTCCTTCATATTAGACATGCTGACATTCCTAATTAAACATTAAACAAAGGATATAAGGGATTTCCTACGGGACTCAAAGATATCCTGGCATTCCATTGGGATATGTGGAATACTCTCTCTCATGTGTTTAAAATAAATTTGGTGTTCACTCAATACCTTCAACCAGTGCATGCAAACTATCATAGGCTTGACAATACTTTCAATTCTCTACCGCTATAGACAAAATGTAGGTTTGAGGGCAATGAGAGAAATCATTTCGAAAATGTGGAGCTAAATAACCAAGAACCGATAGAGCAACAACACTTCTATAACATGAACTGCAACACCTCTTCCACCACACTTCAATTAAGCACAAAACATATCCCCATTCAAAGAAAAGTAGGAAACAGTTAAAATAAACAAAAGTTCATCACGCTAATTACCTATTATTCAAAGCATTTTTTTTCTTTCTTCTTTTTTTCTTTTTTCTTCATTTTTTTTTTCTAAGTGAATAGCATTGATATTCAAAGAACAACTCTAATCCCGACAATGACAAGTTACGATTTGAGGATAAAGGGGTGTAAGAATATTGAACAATACATTCCCCTTGTAGTAATCAACCATCGAAACAACACTCAATACATCACCACACAACTGAACTGTTGCTCATTCTATCTTAGCTAAGGGTAAGAAATTATAAATAGACCAAGATGTACACTGATAGGGTAAACAACAAGACAGTGAAAAGGGTTAGCAAAGGGCTAGTGAAAAGAGGTTATATTATTAGGTGGCTTTTTGGGTATGTAGCTACAAATGGTGTCTCAATCATATCAACACAATGCATAAGTTAGATGCAGTTTTGAAAAGAGTTAAGCCATGTTCTAGAGATGCATACATGATAAGGTCACACTCAAAACAAGATGAGACTTATAAAAATGTCTTTTAAGCTCAAAAGAGGACCTCACGGGTTTAACCCTACCACAATCACAACAACTAGTTCCTTTGATGAACCAAACACAAGAATTCATTATCGTACACGAGAGACTTTCAAGAGTAAATGAGTCACACACAAGACAATGACTTCCTCAAAACAACATACAACAAGTTCCTCACATCATTCAAGCTAAACCAAACTTCTTGTCATACACAAGTACGTTCAATCAAGAGATTACTCCTTGAACATCAGGAGGGTTTTTGAAACCAACAACCAAGCTAAGCTAGGATTTTCCACTTTTATTTATTGAAAACAATTAAACTAAACTATCTAAGAAAGCAATAAATTACCTAAGAAAGTGATAAAAACGAAAACTAAACCAATAAATACCTGAGAAATGCCAATTTTGCCTCTAATATTCTGGCACAGTCGTGCTGGCTGGCACGGCTGCCAATGCCGACTTCCTTAGTTCCTTTGGCTTCTTTTGCTCCTTATTTCCAATCTTTTTCCTCTATTGTCATCATCATTTGCAGTCGAATTACCTAACAATAAGACAATTAAATAAATTAGTCTTAATTAGTAAAGATGGACAAAATATTATCAAACTTATACTAAAATGACTTAGATAAATTCGATAAGACCATAGAAACCGAGGTAAAAAGTGGTAAAATCAAGGTTTAACAGAATACCTTCGAGCAAGCTTTTTTTTTAAAAAAAAAAAACTTTCCTTCATTTCTAAATGTTAGAAATATAGTCCATATAAATTTCACATTACGTGGATTTGGGTTAAACTTTGTAAAAGTATTAGGATTATAAAAATTTTGAAAATTTCATTCCAATGCAATACAATGTATGGGGAAAACGCTGCTAAAGTAGTAACTTTGTAAAAGTATTAGGATTATGCATAAGATTTAATAAAATAGGTAAAAACAAGATAAGATTGAATGAAGTTGGGTGGATGATAAAAATAGAGTAGTTTTATGATTTACACAAAGCAATACAATGTATGGGGAAAACGCTGCTAAAGTAGTAACTTTGCAACTTTATTAAATTGAATACATAAGAACTAGCCTCTTCATTTTCATTTTCAATTCATGGAGGAAAACAACTTGCATCTAATTTCCCCAAATCTTGATTATGTGCTTCCCCTGAAAACTGGTTGTTGTTAGACATACGATGCAAGATGCAGGATTGGAATTAGATCATGTGGAATTCCAACTAGGTTTTACACAAAAAAGTGAAAAACAAAGTCTAAACTCTGCACTAGACAATTACAAACTGAGCGGCATTCTAACAATCAAAGATGCTCATAGGAAACATTTTTGACCAAAAAATTGCTAGAGGGTGCCCCATATCTTTTTTAACTGACTCGCGGGTCACAATTTTTTTTTAATGCATTCCCGAGTGACATTAAACTTACTTCAGTGGCTGGGGGTGACATTCCGGCTACTTTGGCTGAAATCCGACGAATTATGTTGAAAAAGACGAAAATGCCCTTATTGTTCTATCTAATTTAATTTTGTCTACCCTTCATCCCTCTTCCTCTCTTTCCCCCACCCTCTTCCCCTGTAATTCTCCTCTTCATAATCTGCGTCGTCCCTGGGAAGCTCAAATAGGCATACTGGGCAAGAATTTCGAGCAGATAACCACGACACAATGCAATCCCCATGGTATCCATGTCCATAGGGCATCTCCTTCAAAAATTCCCCCACGTTGACCCCATCTTCATATATGGCGCAAACGTACTTTCTTCCTCTGATTTGATTTCCACCATTCGTAGATTCTCAACTGCCGATTTTGATGTCGATGGAGCCCCTCTTCTTCCCTCCGCCTCGGCCGAATTCTGCAGCAAATCCTCATTCTCCGCCGCGTCGACATAATCGTCGAGATTTCCGATGAACCGATCGGTCTCCGGCATCTCAAATCGGAATTTGACATAAGGTGATTTAAGTTACATGCCCAGGTTAGAATGAATAGACGGAAAAAAGGCGAGAGCGGTGGGACGCGGAGGTGGGAGTGGGGGGAGTGGGAAGGAGAGAGAAACTGAGGAGGCGAGGCAAAGGCGTGTTTTCGTGGAAGGGTAAAAAGGGCATTTCACTCAATTTTTCAAAGGCAAATAAGACTTTTCCTTTATTCCGGCCAAAACAAGTCGGAATATCACCCCCCAGCCATTAAAGTAAGTTTAATGTCACCCGAAAATACATTTAAAAAAAGTTGTGACCCGCGAGTCAGTTAAAAAAGATGTATGGCAACTCCCAACAACTTTTTGCATTTTTGACATGCCACATTTTGTTGTACATATACGATTCACAATACATTTGTTTTTTTTTTCCCTGATAATTGGAAGCCAATAATGACAAAATTCACTTAAAAAATGCTACAAAGGTTAAACAACAAAATAAACTACAATCTTAAAAAGATACCACTAAAAAACCAAAAAACACAACATAATACAACAGCTAAGAGATACAAAGATCAAAAATCCAATCTGCTCCAAAATGCCTTCAACTCTTCTTAGAAGATATAACCTTCATACCACGGTACATCTGTTATATAAGAGGTTTTAGTTGCACATTTACTTCTCTGGCAGGCCTCCAAAAGCTACAAGCTCCAACAGCATTTTCAAACATGAAGCTCGGATTTGTTTACACTAGAATTTACAACATTTCTGCAACTTCAACATCGACAAGATCCCATAGCCACTGTCCACAGGCAATGTTTCATCACTCTACCTACCCCACATCAAGTGTCTACAACTCAAGAAGCAAAACTATCACAAGAGCAGCAAAAACTGTACACAAATGTTACAAGAAGCAGCAGCTTAATGGAGACATTATTTTATCCACTGTAATCAGCATTGTAGTACTTGTCTTCTGGATAATAGTCAGCTGTGACAGTGTTGCCTCCAAATTTCCTACCTCCTAGCATGCTCTTCGCCTTGGCACACGACGTAGAATCCACATACTCCAAGAACACCTGCAGAAGTTAAAAGTAGATTGGAAACTTAAGTATATGCCTAATGAAGCACACTTTTCAAACACCTGGACAAATTTCTTTCATTCTTCAACCTTTCAAAAGTTATTCCTTTTGCCAGTTGTCTGAAAACCCTCTACAACTACATTGGGTTCCCTAAATCTTGTATCTGTAAGACACGCACCTGACTGGTGGTGAGGAATTGCAAGGCGATCCAGAATATGGAGTCCAGATCTGATCTGGATCAACTCAATTCCCAGAACCCTCAGAATGGGGTTATATATCATGCTTGTGTGATCATCTCACATTTGGTTAAAATTCAGGTTGATTGTATTTCACATGATTAGGTGGACTGTATCAAGGATGGAAATATACAAGATCTACCTTGTGCATGCACTTTGGATAAAAGTCTAATCATCTTTACTGATTCATTAGCAAGTCCCAAAAATATCTAAAAGAGACCATAAAAGTGTTGTCATACCACCCAATTTTATTCAAAGTCGCAATTAAGATTCATCTCCTCACCAAACCTCGAGATATTATCAAGCTGAGCATATTGTCCAGGTATGTTGGGTCTAGTTTTGGACAAGATTTGGTTCTTTAGCATGTGTAAGTCCACAAATGTCTAATTCAGGTACAGGAATATTGTATTACTTAAGAAGGTACAAGTACAAAAGTTTAAGTGCCAGAGATTTTTTAGGTGTTATTTTGGTCTTGTCATTGATTGCTATTTTGTTTTTATCTAAGGTTAACCATGCAGAGCACTTATACTTACATTTTCAGTTTTTTGGTGCTGATCACTCTTGCTATCTTTTTCTATTGTTACTCTTGTTTTCGAAAGGATTTTCAACTTCAAAATGTTCTCCAAAAATATTTTGATCTTTACACATGCACGCGCTGTTTACTGCACTAGCATTTCCGGTTATTTGCTGTTGATTATTATTGATATCTGTTTTGTATCACTACACCCTATTCCAAAAGTATTTTCAACTTCAAAATGATTTCAACTTCAAATGATTTCACAATTTTTGTGTGGTCCTCTTGGATCCAGTCTCTTACGCATAAATGATTGTTGAGTAAGGCTGACGGACTCCCAGCCCAGCAAAAATGGGACCCACACTAGGCAGAGTAGAAGTTGCGAAAGAGGAAGTCGTATGTTTATATACGGTTTATTTATTTCCAGCGCAGTTGTCAATAAAAGAAGATTGATACCTTTCCAACACCAGGAATCAACTCCCCCTCCATATTTGGCCTGGGAATGATGATATTCACCAATACTCCTGGGGAAAGTAACAACTTTAGTAAGCTTTAACATTCTACAGCAAGGCACATGAACCAGAAACAAAATCACTATTTCATAATTTCACAATACTTAACCTGTTCACTCTTTGATGTTAGTTCCAACTTCCAAAGAGCACAAAGCACACTCAGGAGAAAAGGGTCACAAGGCACAAGCCTCAAGGCAAAGGCATACACCAAAAGAACACGAGGCACACAAAAATGCTAATAGATTTGTTTGATAAAGAATAGAGAGAAACCTAGGTGGAACACAGAAGATTATTTCTCATGCAATAGCCCGTCAGATGCAACCCTAAATACAATCAATTAAACTATTAATTTAGAGACCTGGGGCTTCCAATAAGACCCTTAAACCTCAAAATATGAGCAATTGGTTGCTTATGTGAGGCGATTAGCACTGCACTCCAGCAGGATGATTACTAGTATATACAAATAAGTAGCTACATTTGAGTTCATAATTTTGAGTCTAGTTCCATGAAGCACATGAGGCACGCTTACATCCAAGGGGCACAGAGGCACACGCTTCAGTGGGGTTTTGGCATTTGCCTCGCGTCACCCCATTTCAGGCACTAAGGTGCTCGCCTCTTGCCTAGTCAACCGAGATGCTTTCTTTTTCAAAGTAAGCTTTTGATCACAGTACGGACAATCTAAATATATATAAATATTTCTGGGAAAAAAAAACATTCATGAGACATTGAGACTAAGTGAGAAAACCAGAGATTCTCTATTAGTGAGCAAAGACCTCAGGTTAAGTCCTTAGGTTTAAGAATAGGACAGCCTTTGTTTGGGTTATTACTCCTCTTGGCCCTGGCCTTATTCCAGTCTTTTCTCACATCAACAATTGATACCATGGTTTCCATTATACATAGCCTATTGTAATGCAACCAACAATTACATTGACACGATCTAGGGTTGAGTGCACCTGAGCATACGCCATGGGACATGCAGACATTGATTATCTTACTTACCCCTTAAATCAGAGACATAGATTCCAAGACAACCAAATTATTTCTGTACTTTTTGGCAGACAAACAAAAATATTGTAAGACACAAAGGAGTACCAGGAGAGAACAATAATAAGCAACCAGCAACAGTAGATTTCTACAAATCACAAAAAGTCAAACATCAACCAATGGTTTTGAAACATTGCTATTCTGGAGTATAAGCCACCTTAACACATCAAAGCAACATAGAGCTTCAAATGTAATTTATATTGCAACAGAGGGAAATGGGAATCAATCACGTAACACACAAGCTTAGAAGACAAGACACCTCAGGCCAGGACAATGAACACAGGGGTTAGAACCACCCAGTCAACACTGCTCATGTGAATAGTGGGGGCATTTAAACTACTTTGTATCATTTATTTCAGTACAAATTATTTTCTTCCAATACAGCATTGCTGGATGAAACCATTCAGTCACCCCCCCCCCCCCCTCAAACAAACAAAAACAAAAAAAAAACACACACACTACTAGACTTGACAATTTTCTGACCTGACGCGAACCCGCCTGAATTTTCTAGGTTTTGAACACGATTTTCTCAAGTAAACCCGAAATACACCGAACCCGAAAATTAGCGGGTAAAACACGACCCGCCTGTTTGACCCGAAAAATTATTTTTTAAAGTTCAACTTTATTTTTGTGACTTTTCATTGGAATTTTTAACTATTAAACTATAAGAGCAACTCATTTATTTGTTATTTTTCTAATTTAAGTTAGAATAATTACAATAATCTATCGTTACAAGAAGATAATCATATTCTATTATGTACAGTGGTGAATCCAGAAATAAAATTAAGCGGCTTCAAAGTCAAACATAAAAATTCAAAAAACTTGCAATATTATTTTCTTTTGGGTAGTTGTCTCGACGAGGCACCGTGATTGGAAAGTATCATTTGGAACTTACAGTATTATGATCTCGGGGTTGGTAAGGGCCTTTTTAAATATAAGTTCATCTTACCAAATCTTGTTCATATAGATGATATTCACAAATAGGTTTTCTATTAGCTGGATCTTATTCAATGGTGCTTAAATCAAGTCGATTTGCTTCATCGATATTTGCATCGACTAGTTGATGTGGTCCAGGACTACACTCCCTACTTTCTTCATCCAAAGGAATATTGGTAGAGCTTGAAGGAAATTGTGATTGAGTAGGTAAGTTTTATGAAATCTCTTTCCATTTGAAATGAAAAAAGGGATTACAATAAATATTCAAGCAAGTGTTATTCAAACTAATTACATTTAAACCAATTTAAATTAAATAAAATTAGAAGAGAGTTCAACATAATAAAAACTAAAAAAAAAATTATAAGGATTAATTTTCAAGTTTGATAGACGAATTCCACTAAATCAACAAACATATAGCAAATATAGTATATTTTTAAGAATTATACTATATAATCACATTCAAATCAATCTAAATTGAAAATAGAATATGTTACTCTAAAATTGAACTAAAATTTGAAGAGAATTTCAATTGGTCATAATATAATGTTAAAACCGTTGGGCTTGCGAAACCTGAGGGGGAAAAAAAATTGAGCTAGATCGTCCACAAGCTCGAACACGCGACCTCTATTATGAGTGACAGATCAAACACGCCACTCAGCTGCAAGCGCTTGTTTGAGTGTATTGTCATATGTTATATAGTAATTATCCAGGTTTAGTTTTTAAACAGAATACTTAATTGTTTTTAAGCGGGGTCATGTGACCCCACGTGAACCCATGTTGGATCCGCCCCTGATTATGTATATTGTACAAAAGGTAGTTTTTAGACACCATTTTTTTAAAAGAAAAAAACGGAAAAAGGTCGCAATCATAACTCGTTGGATTGACCAAAACCGAAATACACCGCCCGTATTTACACGAACCCGAATTACACCTAACCCATATTTACCCGTAACCGATATATGCCCGACCTGAAACCCGCCCGACCAACCGAATTGACAAGGCTTAATATTCCACCCTATATTGTTCTTGAATGAACATTTGGAAGGAATAAAAATTGCTTTTTAAAAGAGGCATATCACTGTGTAGCATTGGCAGCACTCACCAAATTTTCCACATTCATCCCGCATATCTTCCACAATTTCATCATACTCATTATCATCCCTCAACTCATCAACAGTCACCACCTTGGCAAGGAGAAAGAATAGTGTCAGCCGTAAAACACGCAGAGAACTGGAAAAGATATACAAAGCAGAATTTTATGGACAGCATCATTACCTGATCTAAGCAAAGAATTTTAGTTGGATTACCAGTGTTTCCCAAAGAGGATATACCAAGAAGGTTGAAGCCACCAGCCTGTAAAGCCATTTTCTGTGATAAGATTACACCAAAAGATTAAACAACCTGGTATATGTATAAGAAATATAATAACAAATATAGTAGGATACAGAATCGTATTGCTCAACCTGCATGGCTACGTGTTGCTGTGCCTGTGCCAAGAGATTTTCATGCTCTAACTTTGCCTGTCCATTACTGCATAGTGTAGAAGGATTCAAAATATGTACATTGCAGAACGGCCATTAAAAAATGACTAATTCCAACATAGTAATAAAATTCGCATCAAATCCTTCCATATGCTAATGCTCATGCTCACACTCACAGCCACAATATCAAATACCATAATAGCTAATGACTTATGGTAGATGTTCTATCTAGTAATCCTACTCAGCTCCTATATACACATGACAGTTTGGTTGCAAATTCATGCTAACAGAGACAAGCATAACACATTAAAGCTGATCTGACAAATATAAAGTTCATTACAGACAGACAAAACATGGTTGGAAAGACCAAAAAAAAAAAAAAAAAAGGCAAGATAACAGTTCACTACAACCATAAGATCAACATTTAGTGATATAGAGAAACAGGTTATCATCAACATAGCTGCCACTTGTAAAATTGTGGAAGTGAATTAGAGAGAAAGGACAGGAAAACTAACTCAATGCTAACAGGAACCTAATTAACTGCCCTGCTTTTCAACATTATTTCACATCAACCTTGAAAACAAATACAAACTAAAGCACATACTATGTTGAATAAAGAAATCTAATTCAAACATCAATTCAAATTATAAATCATATGTAAAGGCTTCAGTGCCTCTATATCTACTTTATATTATTACGGGTATCCAGCATAAAATGCCCTTAGTTTTGTGAACTTTCCAATTAGCACCCTATTGGCAAAACCAACTCATTTCCTGTACAGTATCCTTAAAATTTACTTTACAATATGTCTCATTCATAGTTTTATCAGATACTCCGCAAACTAATGCCAACTGGGAACTTTCATGGATCTGAAACATATTTTTATTTTTTCAAAAAGGGACACTGCTTTGAAATAAATCAACACTGTACACCATCTAATTACCACCTAAATAAGAGGGCAAAAAAAAGAACATATATAATGGAATCGTGTATCCTATACAGATATCATATAACTAATGACATTGTCATATACTTATATGTAATAATGGATCTTTATGTCTCCTATTCCTGCTAAAATTCATTCCGTAAGCTTCCATGATGCATCAAATGTCCGTTTAACCAAAGAATGATATGGTAAAATTTAAACGTTGCCCTCTCAATAGTAAAGCATTAATATAGCAAGGTTTGAGTGAAAGTGACAAACTTGACTGCAGCTCGGCGTACGGTTAAAGTTTTATCTCCCATTTTCAAGCCATTGAGTGCATCGCAGGCAATGTCAGTTGCTGCTGGATCCTACAATTTCAGCACAAAGAACTATAAGACTACAAAGTATGATTCGCAAATCTATGCATGAGCTTCTGGGCATATGTTGGAAAACCATACAATCTAAATTTTTGGTGTTAATAAAAGGAGATCTAAACTTCAGTATCTGGAGCTCCCAACAGAATGATTTTTGGGACATCGACTTCAATAATAATTATGTAGACAAAAAACCAGAGGGGGGGGGGGGAGCTGACCTGATAGACACAAAAACCATAACCCTTGGAGTTCCCGGTGTCTCTATCCTTGACAAGGTCAAATGCTTTCAAAGGCCTGCAGAAATCAAGTTGCACAGTTGAACCCACAAGCAGAGACCTCATAGACAAAGAAAAAGAGATATGATACTACACCAAAGGTACACATAAACCTGGGTTACACCATTGTGTAGTGACAACAAATCCATAATGCACTAAGAAAGCCAAAACAAGCTAAATTTTAAAAAAAATGACAAAAATAACAAGAAGCTTAATGGATGGGTATATACCCAAAGGATTCCAACAATTCTCTCATCTGTAATTCATTGAAATAGTATGGTATTCCACCAACAAAAACACGATCAGGTCCCTCTGTCCCAGCAACAGCGCTAAAAAATAATCAGACATTACGTCAGCACAAGGCAACAACAAAATAAATAGAAAACATTAGACAACATCTCTCACAATGTCAGACCAGGATATGCAAAGCCTTCAGGGAACAAGGACAAGCAAATACTATTAGGTTTAAACGGATTGCCCAAATATTGCACCATGTGACCTTTTTACTCATACACTCAACAGGAATAAAATAGTGACATTTGAATAACCAAGGTCATTCTTTTTCTAGCGCATACGTCGAAGAATAATAGAAAAGATAACAATTTGAAACACTATATATTCAGCATCCAGAAGAACTACTTTGGACACTGTCACTGCTCGTCAGCACAACAGAAGCCTACATCTGGACTGTCTTCTGCGTTGGCAGGAAATACACTAAGAGAGACCGACTCAGATGTTGTCTTGTAAATAGAGGACTTCAGGAGTTCATTTAAGAAGATTAAACAACCCTCACAACAGCCATGCTGTGCTTCAGGCGTATGTGTCCTATAAATTGAAAACATTAGACATCCCTCACAACATCAGACCAGGATATGCAAAGCCTTCAGGAAACGCAGATAAGCAAATACTATAAGGTTTGAAAGGATTGCCCAAATATTGCACCTTGTGACCTAGTTCATATACTCTACAAGAATAAAATAGTGATGTTTGAACAACATTCTTTTTTTTTTTTTTTCTATCACATACGTCGAAGGATGATAGAAAAGCTAACAATTTGAAACACTATATCTTCAGCATCTAGAAGAACTACTTTGGACACAGTCTGCTTGTCAGCACAACCAACAGAAACCTACATCTAGGCCACCTTCTACATTGGCAGGAAACACGCTAAGAAGACACACCGACTCAGATGATGTCTTGTAAATAGAGGACTTCAGGAGTTCATCTAAAAAGACTAAACAACCCTCACAACAGCCATGTATTGCTTCAGGCGGGGCGTCCTACTGAAAAATTATCAAATACAATTCTTTTTAGTTTTTTCTTATACAAAAGATCTAGATTATTATCAGAAGCAAGTACAAAATCTGTCTTTCTTGCTTGTGTCCCAAAAAGGTTAACTGCAATCAGTTAACCAATATCATAGCTCATGAATCCTGATCCAAACCTAAACTGAACTTTTTTTTGATAAGAAAACCAGACTGAGCTTTCTTTCGATAGCTGATTTTAGTTCAATGTCAGATCGACCACAACAAGAACTGTAACCAACTAATGGTTAAACGGATTTTTCGTTTGGATACTACTTTAGAGTATAAGCTTCTTAAAATAAGCAAACCTAGACTCATTAGCACTTTGCTAACTTCTGCAGAATTAACTGTTTCCTCAGTATTGCCATCTCCAATAAATCATATTATTGTTTACTGAGTATACACAATTCGTGCAGAAGCAGTTTTTTTTTTTTTCTGATTTATATCCTCGTCACAAGCCAAATCCTTGATGGTGGAATTAAATCATATCCAACAACAAACTGCTATATAAGTCAACAGTAACACAGAACAAACACACCAGTTCACGTGACAACATCAAAGTTATTGATCTCGTAACATGCTACGTACCCTTTTCTCACACCAGGCCTCATACCGGGTATTTCAAAAGCATGATTTTATTTTTAAACCTTATTTATTTCTATTTCTGACAAAAGAAATGTCAAGGATCATTTAAATAACACACAGCCCAAATTTATGAATGATCTACTCCCATATCATGTAATAAATATAAATAATTAAATGTGAATAAACAAGACCATATAATTTCACTTTCACCAGATCCCCCTCTTGCCTCTTGCTGTAGCCAAGCTCCCCTCCTCCAACAATCAAACAAAGCATCCCTTTCATGCTTGAACTTTCTCCAAGATTCTGCAAATAACCCCCCCCCCCCCAAAAAAAAAAAGGGGAAAAAACAATCAAGGCTTCAAAGATTCTGCAAAGACCCCCCCCCCCTTCTTTCTCTCTTCTCTTTCATGATTCATGACTAAACAAAATACGAAAAAGTGAGGAATGAATAAAAAGGGAAAGAAGAGAAGTCTCATTCAATTGAAGGTAGAAGGTAAAAAGGAAAGAAAAGCCAGGGTTTCTAAGTTGTAATGTCTGAAAGACTGAAGCACAAAAGAAATTGAGGGTTTTGTTTTATTTTAACTGAAATTCTGATGTCCAGCGCAACTTATGCTGGGTTTTGATTCTCAAATGAGCGACATGGAGCCCAGCAGGTCAGTTTAATATTTTCAAATCCAAGAAACAAGCTAAAGCTACTGTGTATTACTGGGCAAAATGCTTGCCTTGGCCATACCCAACCCAGTACTGTCCAGTACCCGCTGATATCTCGGCGGCACATTTTGGCCAGCTTGCTGGTACCCAGTTTCAGGGCAGTACAAGGTGAGATTTACAGTGTTGCTCAGCAGACAATACAGCTATTTACCATACTTCCAAAAATTTTGCATAAGCTATGCATAGAAGGCCAGAACACATCACTTACCCAGGCACAAGCCCAACAGCAGCCAGATTCAGGTGGGGACTTGGGAGACTAGGTCCAAGAGCAGCAGCCAATGCAGGATTGTAATCAGTAGGCCTCTTCACCCTCACAGAAACACCCTAGTAGATCAGAAAGAACAAATAAGCAATTGAAAAATAAACTGCAGTTGTTGCCCGTGACTAGACCAAACATTGTATCATAGATCAAAGAACAATTTATAAAATCTTTGGAAAGACTGACCACCTCAAATAACTCTTTTACCTCCTATCTGTCCAGCATAAACAAAGAAATGTCTTTGCTAGCATTTAATAATTGAAATGATAAGGAAGTTTACAGCTTGCCAGATGTTGGATATGATACATACATGAAGGACAAAAATTACGCTAGTCCTAACTAGGGCTGGAAAAGCTAACCTCACACGAGTAGTCGAGTACCAACATGAAGTTAAATGGGTTTGGATATGAATTTGCAAACCGTCAATTAAATAGGTTGACGGTGAATGCGTTTAAATAATTGTATTTGGCTTGGGTTGAGAATCTCAACACGAAAAGTGGTCACAATTAACCCATTTAAAGTTGGGTTAAATGGATAACATGTATACCAATTATCGTTTACCACTTTAAGGTAGAACTAAATAAAATAAAATTTTGTGTTTGGACCTTTTGGAGGGAATTCAGAGGTAACTAATAAATAAATATTAAATGGTGCAAACCTAGATGCATTTTGTCTTCTCAAGTTGAATCCTTGTTATATTAATATAAGTGGATAAAATGGTCGACACGTTTCCCAAGCCGATCCCGCTAAACCCATTTAGTTAAATGGGTTAGGTTCAGGTCAACCCGTTCGTTTGGTAAACGGTTCAGGCCAAGAAATTTCAACGCGTTTATCAAATAGGTAGGTTTGAGGTCTAGGCTTCTAAAAACCCATTTAACTCAACACGAACACAAACATGACCCGACATGACTTGACCTATCACCCAACTCTACCAACGACGATACTTTTGACAAGCAAAGAGGCAAATGCAATAAAGATTTATCATCAAATTCATAAAAGATGAGAACAGACAACTATTGTAACAGGTTTAGCATAATGGAGTTACAACCTACTAAAACTCTTGATAGCAATTCTGTCATTCTGGGTATATGTGCTTGCATGTATGTGATGTTCTTAATACTCAGAAATGAATCTTCATATTTAACAGTATTAGAAGAGAGGTAAGACTATTTATTTATTTATTGGGAAAGGTGGGGACAGCCTGACAGGGGTTCGGGAAGAGTTGAAGAAGATTGCCTCAAAAGATATCCCATCCAATGCCATTGCATTACTAGCTTCCTCAACAGACCTCATCTCCACAAAAGCAAACTTTTTTTCATGGTTAATATATACATTGACAACAGCATCTCCTGTAACGCAAGAAACACATTCAATTCAGATTTTAAATTCGATGCATAGGCATCAAGAAACTTAGCACCTAAATCCAGCCTACTGACCAGGCCCTGCTGTATTTCCCCCAATGGCACTCATAACTTGGCTGAAGAAGGTTGCAATAGTCTGTGCAAAATGATGGGAAAACCCCTATTAGAATCAACATATATATATATATATATATATATATATATATATATATATATATATATATATATATATATAGTCATAACTGAAACTGCTAAAATTCAGACACAATTGCTTTACAGTATGCATTCATGTTACAAAATGGTCATCCATCAAATTACAGAACTAGTTAAGATGTCTTACCAATAGATGAGATGAATACTTGGAAGTAAATGACTATTGACTACAAAAGATGTCTGATGTAGGTTTACTACAAGTCAGAACTCAGAAGCTCTATAAATTCAGCCTAAGAAAGGCACAAAAACAGTTCATTCACAGAATGATGCTGTTATTTAAATCTTAGTTCATAAATTAAAACCATCAGAGAAAGAACCCATATGTGTGAATGCAAATTAAATAATTCAAATGTAAGTGACAACGAACTAAATGTACACTGACCATGTTCAAGAAAAACAAAAGCAACCACGGAACAGACCTTTGTCCAGAGTGCAGATGAGAAGAAATACAGAACAATATGTGCAAATGCAAGCATTATGCAAGGACCCACTACACACTTACAAAAAATAATAAAAGAAAATGTATACAAAAAAGGAAGTAAAAGTGTTTACCAGTAAGAAACAGAGATTTAGTAAGTGACAACAGACTAAAATATCAGAAAGAAACATGACTACGAGCTCAAAAAGAATTTCAAAATACAAAAGTGACCCATCAACAGAACTAAAATCAACAAGTTCCTTTCTAAGTGAACAATATCTGAGGAAATTAAACTAGAGTGTGTAGCAAAGTTCCATAAGTAGTTGACAGTGTAGGTAAGAAAGAAACGAGTAATGGTACTAGAGAGAACAACAATAATATTTGTTCTACTTACATACAAAACAAACCTCACAATTTTATTCATAGAAATTACACAAACAGAAGCAACAAATGGGAACATGCAACCTGCTCGTTAGCTGAAGGCGGAAGTCCACCAACATACACTCGACGAGCATGCCTAGTAGCCTGCAAAATAAATAAAATGAAAAAAGGGACATAAAATCATCAAATAAGATTAGGACAGAGCAGCAGACTAGCCTGCTCAGTCTAGCTTGTGCTGGCATCAAAGAGAGAGATCATACTCTCTTTTATCGCGGGGGGGTGGGGGTGGGGGTGGTGGGGGCAGAAGAAACAACACACCTGTGCTGGCACCCCAGGAAACATAGTTTGCATTAGTCCTTGTATTGGCTGAGGCACACCAGGAAGTTGATCTACACAATCAGGTAGAAGGAATTTCAAAAAAACTAGATCAATATACTATCATAATGTGACAAATAGCAGCCTGAAACATTAAAATACTAAATCAGAACACCGGATACTTTACCAACATTTAATGCATCAAGAGCAACCTACTTCATACCTACGTATTCAGATCATTTGCATAATAAATAAGAGATAACCTCCATCACGGAGGGAGCTGTTGATTTATCATAAGCTACCAAAAGGACAGCAGTTTTTGCTTGGAGCACAAGATCCGGCTAATCCTTGCGAGCAGTAGTTCCCGAAGAGCACGATATCCACAGTGCTCATGGCCATGGGCAGCACAGTTGGACAAGAACCCAAAATTGCCTTCTTACCCAAACCATAAGCACAATACAGACAAAAACAGCACACAAACAGCCAACAACACAAGAACAATTCTCAGTTTTGTGAAGAAATTGATTATATGTATCCAGAAATAAGCAAATAATAACACGGCTTTCCAATTCCAGAATGAATCTAGCTTCTGGTCTAAAACTAACTGATGGCTACAAGTATAAGTATTAGAAAAACAATAGCAAACCTGGTACAGAAGCATTAGGAAACAAAGTTGCTGCAGGTGGTGCCATGTCAAAACCACTGGTCCGCTTGCTGAATCGAAGGCAACATACAGTATGTTAGAATTGACAAATCACTCAAGAACAACAATAGCAAACACCAAAGAACAATTTAAAATGCCCCCCCCCCCCCAAAAAAACCAAAAAAAAAAAAGAACTAACAAAAACAACCCCAGCAGATACTAAGGCAAATGACAACCAGAATACCATAAAGGTAAGTGACATTCAATTGCAAAACAGCATCCATTACACCTTCCTGATCACATCAAAAAAGATGCATCCCTTGCCAAGGCAGATAATCAGACGCAACCAGTCAAATTTTAAGCTTTAAAAGTGCCAAACTCCAACTCGAGCAAGTTTGTGCAACAATTTTAAATTTCCCTTGAATATTCAGTAAAAGCTCTTTCTTCAGTATAGGTATATTAAGGAAAGCAAAATATACATAACTAGACAAAACCATCAAGCACACACAAAAACGGCAAATTAATTAGCCAAAATTGAAAACTCTTCCATTAGCGGTGAATGTAGTAATAGGGAGTCATCTTTTATTGTACGGACTTCTACAAAAGTTAATAGATACTGTAAATTTCATTAGCCAAAAGTGTAAAAAATGTGGTGCATAGGTCAATATAGGCAGAGCACCAACCAAACATAAGAAATGAAGTTAAACATAACCCTAGGGGTGCCTTTGGTAGTTTCTTGGGAAAACTTTCCTTGGAAAGTTGAGAAAAAAGTTCACTGAGCTTGAGAATGAAATAATGCACCCAACAAAAAAATTTTCCCAACCACCAAGTACAACCAAGCATGGGAATATTTATCAACTTGGGAAGGTTGAATAACATTCCTAGGAAAGTTCTCCAACCAAACGCACCATAATTCTATTCTTGACAGTTTCAAATCCAAATTTTTGTGATATGGTATTTTCCAAACGATTCAAAACCTAACTAAATATAATAAGCACTATCCTACCATAATATTCTAAGGAGATATTTAGAAGTAACAAAAACTATGATTTCCTAAAAGTGCTTTGCCTGCCTACTCCATTTTCAGTTCCACTATATGTATCAATCGCAAATGTCCATTGTTCTAAAGCCCGTAGATGCAACAATAGTTGGCCTTAAGAGACTTGTGAGAGACGTCACTTGGAGTTCATTACAATATGATCATTATCGAGGATTTTGGACTGTCCTCAGCACACCCTCTTCCATGAGTCATTCATCTGAGTAATACAGAATAGAACTGAGAGCTTATGCAAAATCATTACTGCTGATCCAAGTGAAGACAAATCCCATGACTCACAAAAGTTTTCAATTTTCTAGGTAGCTTCACCAGCTAATACATACATAGTGATCAATCGTTGAGCCATGTGTGAGAAGTTTCCTACACACCAAGATAAATCTCCATGTCTTGCTTAAAGAAGAAAGCAGAAACTTGTAGGAGAAAGAGTGAAAGGAAGGGTCATTTTGAATGCATGAGAGGATATAAATGGGAACAAGGACTTGTGAGAGGGCCTTGGTTATGGCCACATTCCTTCCACATAGGCCCTGACCATGAAATCAATCAATGGAGATTCTAAGTCAATATCCAAACCAAAACCAATCATGGAAAAACCCATCCCTAGGCGGGCCTGTGCATTGCTTGTCCAAAACCAAACCATACTAAAGAACAGTAGAGCCATAACTGCCAGCTCAATGGAATTCAGGCCAGAGGTTTAGATATATGGAGTCTTCATATACCTCCGCCCATACCTGCAATGGGCGAAGCGTGGCTCATGGACCAATTAAAAGAATCATTAAAAAGCACTTGCAAGTTTGAGATTTTGCTGCAGTCTACCACTTCACTGTTCACAAACTCAAAACCCTTTCCTTTACAAAGGCATTGTTTGCTTGAGCATATGACCAACTGCTTAGTGTTATGCTCAATCATGCATTCAACCACTCAACTGCTTTCAAGAGCTCTCAACTGCTCATGCTTCCAATTATTTTCTGTAATATGGAAAAAGAACCATAGGAGCTCCTAACCGCTCCCATCTGCTAAACATTTCACTAAACAACTGTCATAATCCTAGCTGCTAAGAGCACCCAAATGCCCGCTTAACATGCATAGCCGAAGATCTAGATAGCTTTCAAAAAATGGCACTCCTCAACTATTTCAAGTAAAATGTTTTCCACAACTAGATCACTTGTGGGTCTACCTAGATATTTGAATAGAATTATCAAGGAACGGTAGATTATTTTATTTTTTTCCCCCAAAGAAAAGCTTGTCAGATTGCAAGTGAAGCTACAAGGGATAGTTAAGTTTAGCTTAGTAAATTATATATGTGCCAAATTATACACGAACCAAATCCAAGAGTGCTCAATATGAGCAACTAAGGTCCTTTTTCTTTTGTAAACATCAGTGGAAGAATCGTTCATACAAGTATAAGTTTTCTGTACTTTGTCCAATTCAATCAGATTGATGGACTAAAGCAAAATACCTCTCTAAAAGTGTTCTACTTCATTTCATGGTGAAGTACGTGGCAAACAATTTCAAAATCTTGGGTCAATCAGAACTAGCCTCTTTGAATTTTTAATTCAAGAATAAAACTATGGGACTTTTGGGTATTAGGTTTGGATTTGGTCTAGTTCAATCAGATACTGGCCGAGTCCAGACTACTTCACTGTTGTCCCAAGCCCAACAATTCTGAGTCCGTCTTTCCCCTTCTTTAGCCTTCATTCTAGCTGATCTACAAAGGCCTCGGACGGACGAACAACCATAGTCAAAAGTCATATGAATAAAACATTTTTTTAATAAAGAAAATATAACATATTTAATAAGGTACAGACCCTAGAACATACAGCCAGCTAGAATCCCAGTAAAAACTATATACATCCAATATACCAACTATCCACATAGTCAGCCACGTGAATAGAGGAAGAGCCAAATTTCTATTGTCCCAAAAACAGAGTTCAATCATATTACCCTTTAAGTGCTAAAGAGAAGTTTCAACATCTTCAAACAAGATTTGATATATTCCTCTCTGAATGCTCCAAAAGATCATACAAAGCATGCAGCCTTGGACAGCTATGCTATACTGGGGAGATGAGTTTCCAAGGACTACACAAGCTTCCACTTAGCCATCCCAGTCGTTATGCTTCACCTTGTGCCATTGAGTATTTTTCCAAGCAAAACCATGACAACCACTACTAATTTCCCAACTAGGATTATGTTTCTAATAATCACACTATTAAGAGTGTGGGGGCAGAGCACCTAATGATTACACTCTAGTTCAACAAGGAAGTCGACACGTTATATTACTATTTCCCACAATGACTGCTATGAAAAAGGAAAGCTAATGTAAAGAATTACAACATTCTACTACTGGTTCATGCTTTGGTACCTTTTTGCATGAGACGGTGACTGAGAACGTGATCTAATTCTATGCCTCCTTTCCCTATCATGAGGCCTGCAAAAAATAATATACAGATTTATGCACATATACAGAAGTAATCCCTACAAATCCTTTAGATATGCAAGCAGTTAACCTACAGAACATAAAAGAGTTTTACTAGAATATTAATTGAAAGCATTTCTATTTCTTCTTTTTTGGATATGATAAATATAGATATTAATAATAGAAAAGATCATATGCTCAGGAAGCATCTTCAAAAATTATGTACAACCAAAATAATATACAAATTTATCCACAAAACCTACTACATCCAAAGAGGAAGAGTTGAACTTCCCATAAACCAAAAAAAAAAAAAAAGGAGACGTGATAAAATTGTCTTTCAAATGCTGAAGAGTTTCAAATCCCTCAAAAACCCTTTGGTTCATTTCTCTCCAAATACTCCAAAATATCATAATGTGGAATAACTATGGCAATCTTCTTCTTCAGTTTCCTACCAAAGACACCCTCCCAAGCAGGAAGATGACTTCTAACTGAATAGGAAACGACCCAAGCAACACCTAAGCACCCAAAACCTAAACCCGCAGGAGACCTAACAAAGTCACAATGTAGCAATAAATGATCTGATGATCCAAGATCCCTCTTGCAAATAAAACATCTATTAACCAAAATCCTCCCCCTTTTCCGTAAATCATCACAAGTGAGGATGCTCCCACGTATCACTTCCCAAACAAATAACGCAACCTTTAAAGGTGCTAAAGACTTCCAAATAATGGCGGAAGGGAAAGCGCCACCCTTCAAAAGAAACAATGACGAAGATTACGTATTAAGAAGTTTCAAATAATCGGAGCTAACTGAAAAGACCCCTTTCTTGCTCGAATCTCATCTCACCATGCCTTATGAAAAGACTCCTGAAGTGGCCTCACTAAGCATGTTGAAAAAAGTAATCAAAGATACTTCATCAGCGAAACCATCTCGAATAAAATTCAAAGAACACTAGAGCCTGAAAGTTGCTCCCTATAATCGGCAAAGCAAGGATATTATCCACTGCAAGAACATAAATACTTGGGAAAAGATCTATCAAAGAAGCCTCATTCCACCAATGGTCATGCCAAAATGCAAGTGTACAACCATCATCCACAACCAAATTAATATGAGGGAAGAAACGCTCCAACCCATTAGCAATGGACTTCCAAAGACTACACCCATAACAGCTACTCGGTACTATAGGATAGGAGCCCACCTGAAACCCACTCCACCAAATTCAATTGTAATCACCCTTCATAGATTGTCCTTTTCATTCATAAATCTTCATCGCCACTTATCCAAAAGAGCCAAATTGCATTATCTTAAATCCCTCACACCAAGACCCCCCCCCCCCCCCATTTATCATAATTGAAAGCATTTCTTTTCAATGTAGGCAGCAATGACTAAGGACATGTTAATAAATCATTCTTTAAACAGTTCCAAAGAAAAACACAGCATGAATGTCGGCACTATAGTTGGCTAACTGCCGTAGAGAGCATCAACAAACTGAAAATTATATGACAACCTGTCATAGTCACGGCCTCCATAATCTCTTCTCTTTTCATCTCGATCATTTCTGTCTCTATAATCCCTGTGGTGATGGTCTCGATCCTTCCTCCTGTCATACTCGCGGTGATGTTCCTTATCTCTTGACCTTGACATCTCATTGTCCAACTCCCTTGACTTCTGCAAGACATAACAGGATACTAAATGATGAGCATGCAGTTTGAAGCAGAATGAAAATAGGGGATTGATGACAAAGGCAATAGGGTTAGCTCAACAGACTCAGATGGTGGCTCAAAAGATATTGACCATGTGACAAATCTTCAAGATATAGCACCCATGTATCTAAAGAGCATATAAGTTTGTTAAATGATTGCTTTCAGATCGAGATATTTCTGTTTTGAGTTTGGTATTTTAGGAGTCCTAGTCTGTAGCAAAGTGGTTTAGTGGTTTCTTGAATTTGTTTCTAGGCATGGTTATGTGGTTGCTGCAAATTAGGTTCATCTTTTTCTCTGTTTGCTTAGCTATTTAAGAATCAGTTGCTGAATGAAGAAAATCAATTTCCTTTGTTTGCATTCATAGCCTTCACTTTTAGCCATCTCATTTTCTATTTTCCATATTCATTCTTAAGTCTAACAAATCCATTCTGACATCCCAATGAATGAACGTCAACGACAATTCGATCATAGTTGGCATTTAGAAAAGTAATATATCATTGAAATTTTACTATTTCATTTTATGTTTGTCAGTTCTATTTTTTTGATTGGTTTCTTAAATTTGAGGTTTTTACATGGATTAAATTTTTAGCTTTATATGGAATCCTCTTTTGTCCAAGGAATTGGGCTTTTTGCTATGTGTCATTCTAAAAAAATTAAACTTTAAAACTTGCAAACAACTTTACTCTGTATGAAATGAAAGGGCCTTTCTTTTCCAAATTCCATATGCTACTGACTTCAATACAGCATAAACAGACGATGGACTTACTTTAGCATTCATATCTCCTCTTTCCATCCATTAATAATGCTTATGGATAATATGGGGTTTTACCCCTACTTTACAAGCAAATAGTAACATCAAATCACTTAAAACTTACATAAATGGGCTACAAACTTTAGGATAGCTCGTGTGACAGCAAATATAGCATCCCTTCTACATAGAAACGTGATGTAAGAATGAAGGGGTGGGAGCAATGGGGTGTTTAGATTCGTCAAGGACTTGCCAAGGACAGGCAGGCAGACTTGCTGTCAAGGTGGCACAGTTTGGACAGAAAATCAACTAAGTGACAAAGGGACAGGACTAATTACTCTCAAATATACAGCTAATGCACCACTTAGAGAGAAAATTAGGACTATTCCAAAGCTAATTAGGACACAACAAGCACCACCTAATGGATAAGGAAACCTAAAAGATCACCACCTAATTAAGTCACAATTAGGATAAGCATTTAGGGATTTCTTGAGAGAGAAAATACTCACTCCAAATTCTCATTTGTATATTCAAAAACTGATTTTGTACAATGCTAAGGGGTAAATATTATATAGGAAGCTAGCTTAGGGAAAGGGTAAGGAAAAGGAGGTTCTAGATCCTAACATTTAGGGGGAAATAAAAAGGAATAAAATCAGCTAATAAGAATTACACAATCAGCTGGATTTCATCCTTGGCAGCCCCAAATGTCATCCAACCACCAAGTCGTACTATTTTCCACTACAAAACAAAATATAGTAATATTCCAAGGATCAACTTTGTGAGGGCATAACTCTTCATTCCAAAACCAATTTGGGACCATATGGACATTCTAGAAACCTTGGGAATCAAGGTTCTAATCTATGAACACTGCTGGATCATGACCCTACTAGAAATGACGAAAATACCCCCTCAAGGCTGATTGGGTAGCTTTTAACCAAATAAGCTATTGTCCTTGGTAGGACCAACTAGGATGGTTTCATTCTTAGTGTGTGTTTGGTTGGAAGGAAAATTATTTCCAAGGAAATGGTTTTCCTAGGGAAATAGTTTTCAAAGAAAGTAATGTTCTATGTCAAATTTTCCCTTGTTGGTACGAGAGAAATCATTTTCAAAAAATGACACTATATATACTAATGAAATAATCTGAAGCTCCAAATTCATATTTAAACTTTTTTTTAATTTACCCTATCGTACTATAAAGTTATGATCAAAACTGTTGAAATTGAAATTTATTACTAAATTTAGTGCATTAAATCAATTTTGGGCCCTGCAAGTATCAATTTTCTTTAGTTTTGCCATCAAACTTTTAAATTTATCATATATATGCCAGTTATGTTTGAAAAGTTATCAAAAATGCCAATAAATAATATTTTAACCTACTATGAGAAGTAAAACTTCTTAGATTTTTAATTTTCTTTTATTTTCTATAACAGGTTATCATTAATAATTATTTTAAAAAAAAAAAAAAAAACTTCCTCCGTGATACCTGCATAACCTGCCTTCAAGACTTCTCTTTTGTCATCAAATTACAAATGCACCGAAGATCGTTGGAGCCATCCAGAAACCAGATTAATTTTCCTTCAAAGCTTCACTTTTGTCATCAAAAGATTAATTTTCCTCTATTTTCTATAATGTATATCACCTTTCTTTATTTTACTTCATAATTCTCCAGCACTAAATCACTAATTACTAACCCATCCACATTTCCATTTCATTCCCAGTTTCTTGTATTAATTAAAAGCTTCTTCAATTCTCATTTCCCAAGTGTAGCTTGAAAATGGACATTAAGTTTCTAGCTTTGAAATTTACAGCTAGGAGTGTTTTGAGCACTCATCGGAGCTTAGAGGCAAACACACTCTGCCACCTTTTCATTCCTCACATAGTCACACATCGCCACTGCTACCTCGTGCCTGCTAGGCACTGCTGCTTATTGGCCGTCATTTCAGTTCTGGCACCTTCTTATAACCTTCTAAAAGTTCTACAAAGTGAGGAAATAGATGGACAAGAAATAAGATTTCTGGAAAGATGTCATATTTTGCTGTCAATGATTGGGAAATTAAGCCAAGATTTGTCCAGCATATGTTTGGAATATGGGTAGAATGGGATCGATGGGAAATAAGAAACTATGAATATGTATCAGTATACATGCGATTGCCTGAAAGTTCATTCTCCATCCATTGAATAATTGGCCTCACTTTCTGGGTTAGAGTAAAAACATAAGAATTTTTTTCTGAAATGAAGGTTGTAGGAAGGAGAAAGAGACTGATGAAGGAAGGAGAGGGAGCAATTCAGGGAGGACTTGACGACTATGGCCTATGGTAGATTGCTGAAGGGGAGGAAGAATATAAGTGGGTTTAGTTGAATTTAGATCAATAAATTAAGGATTTTTCCGGTATTTCTTATCATCAAAATTAAAAAAATAAAGAAAAATTAAAAATAAAAGAGGGTTACCTACTATAGCAGGTCAAGACTCCATTTGGTGCCTTTTCTAACAATTTTTCAGACTTAAGTGGCATATTTGACAAAGTTAAAAGTTCAGTGGCAAAATTAATAAAAAATTCAGACTTATATGGCACAAAAATGATTTAACTCTAAGTTCAGTTAATTTTAGTGGCGAAAAATGTTGACATATGTGGCAGTATATGTTATCAAATACTCAATTGAAAAATATTAGAGCTCAAAATTCATATTTGAACTTTTTAATCCATCCTACCATATTAAAAAGTTTCGATCCAAAACTCTGAAATTAAATTTTGCTCTTAAACTTCAGTTAAAATTAGTTTAGTAGTGAAAAATGTTGGTACATGTGGCGACATATGTTATCACATAGAAATATTTAGAGTGCAAAATGCATATTTGAGCTTTTTTTAGTCCACCCTATCATATCACAAAGTTTTGATTGCAACCATTGAAATTGGATTTTGCTTTAATGTTTCAGTTCGGCAATCGGCAAAAGATGTTGGTATATGTGGCGATATATGTTATCAAATAAAAATATTTAGAGCTCAAATTCATGTTCAAGCTTTTTTTAGTCCACCTCATCATATCATAAAGTTCCGATTCAAACAACTGAAATTGAATTTTGCATTAAAGTTTCAGTTAGTTTTAGCAGTAGAAAATTTTAGTATATGCGGCGATATCTATTATTAGATAAAACTATTTGGAGCTCAAAATTCATATTTGAGCTTTTTCTATTTATATATCATATAACAAAGTTTCGAGCCTAGACATCGAAGTTGAATTTCACCCACTAAATTTCAGTTAGCTCGCGAAAAATGTCAACAAGTTACCCTATATGGTGTAAAACAAAAGAATTCAGAGTTCAAAATTCTTATGTATACTTATATAATCGATCTTATCATATTATAAGCTTTCTTTGGAAGATCGATTGAACAACCAAAGATGGAAAATACTTTTCTTTTGTTAATCAAAGGAAGTTGATTTCCTTCATTTGGGGGAGGAAATTATTTTCTCAAGGTTTTTGGTACACAGCACTAGAAAATTGGGAGCATTTTCCTAGAAAATATTTTCTGCTCTACCAATCACTCTCTTAATATGCCCATGGATTGTCTCTCTACTAAATGCCCTTGACATATCCAAGGTCCTAAGAACTAAGAAGCAACTTGAAAGATTCCCAAAGGTAACCAACTTGAAGATCCAAGCTCTCAGAACTGCCCTTGGGCAGGTCAAGGTCCTTAATGTCCAATTGCAGCTGCCTTGGTTGGCCTTTTAGGTGAGAGCCAACTTATACCATGGATAAAAATCATAAAAAGATCTTGTTTGTCAACAACATTGATGATAAAGAGATATCCATCAAGGGATTGCTCCCCTCCATCAATATTCATGGTCAGTATGAAAGCTTTATTTATTAATTTTACAAAACCAGTCTAGTCATATTTACAGTCACTAACATACGATTGCCAATAATCTTAGCAGTCAATTTATTGTTACATTACTCTCAATTGTCACCTCATTGCAAAATTATACCAAACTAACCAAATTACCACCCTACTGAACTCAACCCACCTGATTTCAAAGCTAGCAATCAGGAAAAAGGTACATAAGTATGTAAGTAAGCAAGTTCCATTTCAAGAAATGTTTTTTTTTAAAAAAAAAGGGGAACTCCGTTTTTCCCGAGAACAACGTAAAGAATTCAGAAGCGGAGCACATACTATTACACAGGTGTGAGAATTTAAAACTGACATAAATCCCTGTACTGAACAGTTGACTTAGGTCTTCCAAACTAATTTTGAGGCCTTGAAGAGCTTTGTGGTGAGTGGTGACTATCCATATCCAAGTTTAGACTTTAGTGTGTCCAAGACACAATGACACATACATCAGAGGTTTCTCCCTCACCATTGCCAAGCAGAAAGGTTGTTGACACAGGAGCCTCAAGTACATGCTCTCTAATCCCAAGGACTTATGGTATCCAAATCGTATTAACCAAAACAGTAAGATGTTCGATTTCGTAACTCCCATGGTTGAAGAAACACAAACTGAGTCACATCCCCCAAAGACAACAACGCTTGAAACAAACAGAACCCCAAAATGTGAAAAGAACAAAACCCTAATTTGAAAGATAATATGGCAAAGTATAATAATATACAAGTTAAATAAACATCAAAATTAGGGAGGAAAAAACCTTGTGGCGCGAGCTGCGATCATCAGTGGATCTTCGAGGAGAGGATTCAGCTCGATCACGGTCACGTCCCATACCCTCGGATCGATAATCGCGATCAGACATCTAACTCCAATTTGAAATAGTTCGAAAATACTATCTCAATTATCTGATTCAACAAATTTTTTGTGTGTATGTGTGTGTTTTGAATTGAAGACTGAAGGAATATTTGTAAGACTTGGAATGGAATTTGGTGTTAATCTTCTTTTTCAATTTCAACTTTGTGGACGATTGAAAGCAATTATGAATATGCTTGTTGCCTACGAGCTTTATTTGGCAAACAGACAACGAGCTTGAAAATGGGCCTGGGCTTATTGATTTTATTTTGTGGTTATTGTCCATGAAGGATGGCCTAAAATGCAAATTGATTATGGAAGATATTAGGATCATGAAGTTCCAAATTATAAGAGAGAATGGAATTTAATAGTGCTGATGTGGCATGTTAAATGGACACTCAATTTTTTTGTTTCAATTGATCTACTCCTCTCTCTTTGATTCACGTATGATTCATCTTATAAGACATACTGAAAGACATCTTCTACTCACTATATCTCTCTCTTCGAACCCCCAACTCTCACCTCATACTCTCTCTTCCCAAACTACCACCAACACCACCATCCAATTACAAAAGCTTTCCAACCACAACTTTTCCTAGAGTCACACCACTATCTCTGCCCACCTCAAAATCATTGATAAATAGAGTCAAATGAAACGGAGACTGTTTTCCTAGAGAGAGAGTTCGAAATGGGGAATAATATGGCTCTAGGGAGCAATAGAGCAACGAAAGTAATAAAAATCAACAACGAATTTCTTCAAGCTACATCTCCCAACCAAGTGTCTGACGTAATCCAAGAGTACCCAAACCATGTCCTCTTAGGGTATGTTTGGTGAGCAAAAAAGGAATGGAATAGGTCAAGAATGGAATAGGTCAGAAATGGGTTCTAATTCCTGTTTTTACTGTTTGGAGAACTCTTTCTGGAATGAAATAACAAATCCCTGAGGATTTGCTATCCCTCCCAAAGAGGTAGATTAGAAACCTCCCAAATGTGGGGGGAATAGGCTATCCTTTTTTCTTCAATAATAATAATAATAATAATAATAATAATAATAAAATACAAATATTAATATTAGTAATTATTTAATAATTGTCACATTTAATCAATAATAATTGATAATAATTAATAATTTAATAACTATAATTAATAAAAAATAAAAAAAAGTTCATTAATAAAAATATTAATAATTAATAATTAACAATAATAATTAATATTAATTAATATTAATAAAATTTAATAATAAATAATAATAAATAATAATAATTAATAATCAATAATCAATAATCAATATTAATAATTAATAATTAATAATTAAATATTAATTACTAATTATTATAATTACTTAATAATAATTAATAAAAATTAATAATAAATATAATAAATAATATATAGCAAAAAATAATATTAAATAATTTATGATTAATACTAATTAATAATAGTAACAATATTATTAATAATTAAAAAAATATAAATATTAAAATTATTTATTAACTAATAATTATTTAAATTAGTTAGTAATAATTGATAATAATTATAAATTAATGAAAAATAAATAATAAATCACAATAAATAAATTATTATAAAAAAATTATTCATAATTTATAATTATTAAAAAATAAATAATAAACAATAATGAATATGATAGCTAATAATTGATAAATATTAATTTTTAATTTTTAAATTATTAATTATTAAATTATAATTAATTATTAATAGTAATTATTATCATTATATTCGTAATAATAATAATAATAACTATTATTATTATTATTATTATTATAATAACTATTGTTTTGATTCCATTCCTGTGCTCACCAAACACGTTTAACTTAGGGTTCTAATTCCATACCCAACCCCTAGGATTATAATTCCATACCCAATTCATTCCACTTTTCTCTCCAAACATGCCCTTAGACTTTGAAGAGTTCCTTCGATTCAATCTCCTTTAAGAGAATCAGTAGGGGATTTGGTGGTGTGATGGTGGTGTTGGTGGTGGTTTCGGAAGTGAGAGAGTGGGAACTAGGGTTTGAAGAGAGAGAGTGTGTAAGCAATGAGCGTCTTTTCCGGATATCTTCTAAGGTGAACCATAGCTCGCCTTTATAGATATTCACGGATATCGTCAAAGGTGAATCATGGTTCGCTTAGTAAAGATCCTATGCGTCTCCAAACATGACGTTTTGGTTTTTCTACAGTTAGCGAAGTGCGAAGTTTCTTAGGGATGACAGGATATTATAGGAGATTCGTACCGAATTTCTCTAAGTTAGCTCTACCATTGACCAACCTTCTCAAGAACTCGACTCGTTTCGAATGGTCTGACGAGTGTGAAGAAGCCTTCCAAGTGCTCAAGGAAAAGTTAACGACCGCACCGGTGTTATCCCTTCCCGAGGAAGGAAGAGAATATGTGGTATATAGTGATGCGTCCCATCAAGGATTAGGATGTGTGCTGATGCAGGATGATAAGGTGATCGCATATGCGTCACTCGATTAAAGCCTTACGAGAAAAATTACCCCACTCATGACCTAGAGCTCGCAGCAGTGGTGTTTGCCTTGAAGATTTGGAGGCATTACCTATATGGAGTTCATACCACTATCTTTACGGATCATAAAAGTCTCAAGTACGTATTCACTCAGAAGGAGTTAAATTTAAGGCAGCGAAGATGGCTAGAACTTATCAAGGATTATGATTTAGATATCCAATATCATCCTGGCAAAGCAAATGTAGTGGCCGATGCCCTGAGTAGGAAAACTCGGCATGGGAAGTTGACCTGTCTAGAGGTTCACCCAAAGCTGCAACAGGAGCTATGGAAAGAAAACATTGAGCTAGTTAAGCAGGGAGACGTGACAAGGAGGTTAGCCGCCTTATCTCTACAGCCATCTATTATTGAGGAAATCAAGACAGAACAGGTGAATGATCCTGAACTCAAGAGAATCATGGATAATCTTGTCATAAAAGGGATGCCGGGATTCCTAATTCAAGATGATGGAACCTTAAGATTTCAGAATAGGTTGTGTGTGCCTAACGGAGGAGATTTAAGGCTGAAGCTTATGGAAGAAAGCCACAACTCATTATATTCTGTGCACCCTGGAGGTACCAAAATGTATAGGGATTTAAAGGAAAATTTCTGGTGGCCAAACATGAAAAAGGACATAGCCAGTTATGTGAATAGGTGCCTAACCTGTCAAAGGATCAAGGTCGAACATCAACGACCATCAGGAGAACTCCGACCTTTGGAAATTCCCACGTGGAAATGGGAATCAATTTCTATGGATTTCATCATGGGTTTACCCCTCACCATGTCCAGGAAGAATGCCATATGGGTGATTGTGGACCGCTTGACCAAGTCGGCACATTTTGTCCCTATCCACGAAGGGTGGAAGGTAGATAAGCTAGCTAATATATACATTCAAGAGGTTGTCCGTTTGCACGGAATTCCAAGAGAAATAGTGTCCGACCGGGATACGAGTTCCAATGAGATTTTGAGCGCAGTAAAGCTTTCGGTACACGACTCAATTTTAGTAGCTCATACCATCCGGAGAGCGATGGTCAAACCGAAAGGGTTAATCAGATTGTGGAAGATATGTTGCGTGCTTGTGTTCTGGATTTTCAAGGGAATTGGGATGAATTCCTCCCACTCGTAGAATTTTCATATAATAATAGCTACCAGGCCACTATTAAAATGGCCCCGTGAAGCACTCTATGGCAGAGATGTCGTACTTATTATGGGGAGAATTAGATGAAGCGGCGTTAGTCATAGGTCCTAACTAATCCAAGACACGACCGATAAGATCCGAGTCATCCAAAGAAGACATCAAGATCGCCAAAGTCGGCAAAAGAGTTATGCAGACAGGAGGCGAAAACCTCTCGAATTTCAAGTGGGTGATCAAGTTTTTCTTAAGATTTCTCCAACGAAAGGGGTTCGAAGATTTAACATCAAAGGGAAATTAGGCCCACGTTTTATTGGGCCATATCCGGTGATAGAAAAGATCAACCCGGTAGCATACCGAATAGAGTTACCTTCTAGTCTAGGAAGGGTCCACGACGTTTTTCACGTATCGCAACTCCGAAAGTATGTGCCGGACCCAAAGCATGTTCTAGTAGAAGAGCCGCCGCTTTTGGCCGAAGATCTAACCTTCGAGCAGTAACCGATTCGAATTTTGGATCGACGAATCAAGCAGCTACGCACGAAAGAAGTCCCATTAGTCAAAGTGCTGTGGGCAAATCAAGATACCTCGGAAGCCGCTTGGGAAACCGAGGAAAACATGAAAGAACGATACCCTCATCTCTTTTGAGGTAACCAATCACGTTTTTAACCACCATCAAGTTTCGGGGACGAAACTTCTTTTTAGAGGGGGAGGATGTAATAACCCACCCCAAAATCATGTTTAATTATCTATAAATCACAATAATTATCCAAATCGCGTTATAAATTTTTCGCGTTTACCTTTATTTATGTACTTATTTATTTATTGATATCGGTGTCAAGTCTCGTGCAGGAGATGGCTAAGGTGCTGAACTATCGGCTTAAAAAAATTTTACTTTACATATTCATTCAATGAGTTAAAGTATTTCAGGTTATACGATTTATGCTATAAATTTATTTACCGAGAATCGGCTAATAGTTATACGTCTCGGGTTCTATATATATTTTACCGTCCCAATTTTAATTTATTTGGTTTCATTTCCTTTACATAATTTTAAAGAGGTAATTTTTCCACTTTATTTTTCTTAATCCAAATTCCATTGTATTTTATTTTTATGTTACCAAATTATTATCAATATATTTAATTTCCTACAAAAACCCAATACTTCAATTTATTACAATAATTACAATATATTTATCCTATTGTTATCATCCTACTATTATTTAATTAAGGTTTTATTTTAGTTATTATTAGTATTAGTTTTAATTAGATGATAGCTATATATGTTTTAGTGAGGAGGGGCTTAAGTCATTTTTACTCCCACTCAAATTAGACAACTCTCAAGAGCTCTCCTTCCTCCTTCTCTCTCTCCAACCGGCCGACCACTCCCACCACCACTCTTTTCCGGCCAGCCGTGCCGGAAACCGCCGCCACGATGGTCGCCGCCCTCCTCTTCCTCCCTCTTGTGTTTTTCTCCAAATTCATCTTCAAGGGTAACCTCTCAAAACCCCCAATTTCAATTTCTCTAAACCCTAATATGAAAATCTATGTTTTACATATGTTTCTTTTGTAATTTCTATCTCTTTTACTCTCTTTTATCTTGAATTCAAGTATACAATTGTATTGGTTAAGTTAGGGTTAAGTTTTGAGTACATGCATGTGTGTTTCTAAGTGTTTATGAGGTTTTGTGGATGAATTCATGGTGGATGATGATTATATGTTAATGCATGTGAAATTCTTGAGAGATTCTTAGCATATAAGGGCTGTGTTTATGTTTTGAGATTATGAATTAAGTGTTATTATGTTTAATTTGGGTGAATTAGTGAGGTTTTGGTGCAAGAGTTCAAGAACAAGTCATTTATGTTGAGTTTATGTTTAATTCATGGTTGCATGTGGTTTTTAAGGTCCTTGATGAGTAAATTTTCAAGGTTTATATTCTGGAAATACAGTGGATTGAAGTTAGGAGAGGTTTGGTTATGTTTAATATGATTAAGAGTGGGAAAAACTCAATTAAAAACTGAGATGTTGGTGTTTAAAGCCCCTGTTTCGATTCTGGAAATTTACAGTAGTATAAAAGTGGGATTTTTGCCCAAATTTCTACTCCATTTGATAGCTTAAGGTGTTAGCAAACCATAGGCTTTGGAATTTCAAGTTTCAAGCAGGTATAGCCCGAGTTACGACCAAACCGTGAAGGTACAATTTTATACACGAATTCAGTCACTGTATTGAGGGCTGTTTTTCGTGCCTTTGGAGATCTCTTTAGTTTTTGTGGTAAACATGAAAGTTTTAGGCCACGTTGCAAGCTTTCAAGAAAGGTATGATTCGTAGGCATCCGATATCGGGAGTATGAGTTACGAGCCCGGGAAGCGGGCTGTCGAACAACGTTTCTGCCCAAGTTAGCTTATGTAAATTAATATCTTGCATTGTACTTTATGTATGGTATAGATGGATAACGACGGTAACCCCCTCCCAAATCCGTTCGCGATGTTCATGGACCCCGCCACCAATGTTCAAGCCCATCCTAAGGATTTACAGGATGTCCTCGACGCACATTGCGCTGCAAATCCCAAGTCCGAATATCACGACGACGTTTGTCGAGCACGATGCCTTTTAGCGACTCTTCCCCACGAGAGCCCGTGGGATGATATCCGGGATAGGTACCGTCAACTGCTTATACGTGGAGAACCTGGACGCCACGCATGGTGCTCAACTATGTAGGGGCTTGGAACCAGATCGTGATGGAGATAATGATCACTCAAGCTGCACAATCTTTAGGTCTTCACGTCAGTAAGTTAGGACCCTATCTTCATGAGGTGCTAGGTTTCTGGCGCGCCAACGCGGAAAAGCAGGCTCACGTGTTCGCACCCCGGGATGAAGTCCGTCTATACTTCTCACTGTACCTCGCGGGGCGTTGATTGTCGAATCTACCGTCTCATGGGGAGACTACGCCTACCGCCCAAATAGCCGGAAAAAAGGAAGAAGATCCTAGCATGGATCTAGATCAAGACGAGGTGCGCCTCGAACCAAAACAGATCAAAGACTACGAAGCAGGAACATCTACACTTGCCCGGTGAAACGACTTTGATTGACCGGCTTTGGGGCCTGAGTTGACACCAAACGCAAGAGCATTCGTCCTCGACTTGCGTGTAGAAGAGGATAGGGATCAAGAACAAGAAGGGTCTAACTCTCATGTTTAGTGGTAGCCATCGGTATTTGGTATTGTGCGGGATTGGCAGTGACCATAGGTGTAGGCTAGATATTTGTAAGTACATTATGGGTGACTAGGTTTTGCTTTTGAGTCATCAATGTAATTAGCGACTATGCTTATTTTGTAATCTCCCTACGATTATTTTGTGGAAGGGAGTGTGGGTTTGTAATTCAAGGGGGAATGGAGAACATGACGTTTTGGTTTTTCTACAGTTAGCGAAGTGCGAAGTTTCTTAGGGATGGCAGGATATTATAGGAGATTCGTACCGAATTTCTCTAAGTTAGCTCTACCATTGACCAACCTTCTCAAGAACTCGACTCGTTTCGAATGGTCTGACGAGTGTGAAGAAGCCTTCCAAGTGCTCAAGGAAAAGTTAACGACCGCACCGGTGTTATCCCTTCCCGAGGAAGGAAGAGAATATGTGGTATATAGTAATGCGTCCCATCAAGGATTAGGATGTGTGCTGATGCAGGATGATAAGGTGATCGCATATGCGTCACGGCAGTTAAAGTCTTACGAGAAAAATTACCCCACTCATGACCTAGAGCTCGCAGCAGTGGTGTTTGCCTTGAAGATTTGGAGGCATTACCTATATGGAGTTCATACCACTATCTTTACGGATCATAAAAGTCTCAAGTACGTATTCACTCAGAAGGAGTTAAATTTAAGCGTGAAGATGGCTAGAACTTATCAAGGATTATGATTTAGATATCCAATATCATCCTGGCAAAGCAAATGTAGTGGCCGATGCCCTGAGTAGGAAAACTCGGCATGGGAAGTTGACCTGTCTAGAGGTTCACCCAAAGCTGCAACAGGAGCTATGGAAAGAAAACATTGAGCTAGTTAAGCAGGGAGACGTGACAAGGAGGTTAGCCGCCTTATCTCTACAGCCATCTATTATTGAGGAAATCAAGACAGAACAGGTGAGTGATCCTGAACTCAAGAGAATCATGGATAATCTTGTCATAAAAGGGATGCCGGGATTCCTAATTCAAGATGATGGAACCTTAAGATTTCAGAATAGGTTGTGTGTGCCTAACGGAGGAGATTTAAGGCTGAAGCTTATGGAAGAAAGCCACAACTCATTATATTCTGTGCACCCTGGAGGTACCAAAATGTATAGGGATTTAAAGGAAAATTTCTGGTGGCCAAACATGAAAAAGGACATAGCCAGTTATGTGAATAGGTGCCTAACCTGTCAAAGGATCAAGGTCGAACATCAACGACCATCAGGAGAACTCCGACCTTTGGAAATTCCCACGTGGAAATGGGAATCAATTTCTATGGATTTCATCATGGGTTTACCCCTCACCATGTCCAGGAAGAATGCCATCTGGGTGATTGTGGACCGCTTGACCAAGTCGGCACATTTTGTCCCTATCCACGAAGGGTGGAAGGTAGATAAGCTAGCTGATATATACATTCAAGAGGTTGTCAGTTTGCACGGAATTCCAAGAGAAATAGTGTCACCAGGATACCGAGTTCGATCGAGATTTTGGAGCGCTGCGAAAGCTTTGATACACGACTCAATTTAGTAGCTCATACCATCCGAGAGCGATGGTCAAACCGAAAGGGTTAATCAGTTGTGGAAGATATGTTGCGTGCTTGTGTTACGGATTTTCAAGGAATTGGGATGAATTCCTCCCACTCGTAGAATTTTCATAATAATAGCTAGCTACCAGCCACTATTAAAATGGCCGTTTGAAGCACTCTATGGCGGGAGATGTCGTACCCCATTATCTTTGGGAGAATTAGATGAAGCGGCGTTAGTCATAGGTCGGAACTAATCCAAGACACGACCGATAAGATCCGAGTCATCCAAAGACACATCAAGATCGCTCAAAGTCGGAAAGAGTTATGCAGGGAGGCGAAAACCTCTCAATTTCAAGTGGGTGATCAAGTTTTTCTTAAGATTTCTCCAACGAAAGGGGTTCAAGATTTAACATCAAAGGAAATTAGGCCACGTTTTATTGGGCCATATCCGGTGATAGAAAAGATCAACGTAGCATACCGAATAGAGTTACCTTCTAGTCTAGGAAGGGTCCACGGCGTTTTCACGTATCGCAACTCAAAGTATGTGCGGACCCAAGCATGTTCTAGTAGAAGAGCGCGCTTTTGGCGAAGATCTAACCTTGAGCGATGCGATTCGAATTTTGGATCGGCCGAATCAAGCGACTACGCACGAAAGAAGTCCCATTAGTCAAAGTCTTTGTGGGCAAATCAAGATACCTCGAGCCGCAGGAAACCGAGGAAAACATGAAAGAACGATACCCTCATCTCTTTTGAGGTAACCAATCACGTTTTTAACCACCATCAAGTTTCGGGGACGAAACTTCTTTTTAGAGGGGGAGGATGTAATAACCCACCCCAAAATCATGTTTAATTATCTATAAATCACAATAATTATCCAAATCGCGTTATAAATTTTTCGCGTTTACCTTTATTTATGTACTTATTTATTTATTGATATCGGTGTCAAGTCTCGTGCAGGAGATGGCTAAGGTGCTGAACTATCGGCTTAAAAAAATTTTACTTTACATATTCATTCAATGAGTTAAAGTATTTCAGGTTATACGATTTATGCTATAAATTTATTTACCGAGAATCGGCTAATAGTTATACGTCTCGGGTTCTATATATATTTTACCGTCCCAATTTTAATTTATTTGGTTTCATTTCCTTTACATAATTTTAAAGAGGTAATTTTTCCACTTTATTTTTCTTAATCCAAATTCCATTGTATTTTATTTTTATGTTACCAAATTATTATCAATATATTTAATTTCCTACAAAAACCCAATACTTCAATTTATTACAATAATTACAATATATTTATCCTATTGTTATCATCCTACTATTATTTAATTAAGGTTTTATTTTAGTTATTATTAGTATTAGTTTTAATTAGATGATAGCTATATATGTTTTAATGAGGAGGGGCTTAAGTCATTTTTACTCCCACTCAAATTAGACAACTCTCAAGAGCTCTCCCTTCCTCCTTCTCTCTCCAACCGACCACTCCCAGCCACCACCACTCTTTTCCGGCCAGCCGGCCTTGAAAACCGCCACCGCCATGGTGGTCGCCTCCTCTTCCTCCCTCTTGTGTTTTTCTCCAAATTCATCTTCAAGGGTAACCTCTCAAAACCCCCAATTTCAATTTCTCTAAACCCTAATATGAAAATCTATGTTTTACATATGTTTCTTTTGTAATTTCTATCTCTTTTACTCTCTTTTATCTTGAATTCAAGTATACAATTGTATTGGTTAAGTTAGGGTTAAGTTTTGAGTACATGCATGTGTGTTTCTAAGTGTTTATGAGGTTTTGTGGATGAATTCATGGTGGATGATGATTATATGTTAATGCATGTGAAATTCTTGAGAGATTCTTAGCATATAAGGGCTGTGTTTATGTTTTGAGATTATGAATTAAGTGTTATTATGTTTAATTTGGGTGAATTAGTGAGGTTTTGGTGCAAGAGTTCAAGAACAAGTCCTTTATGTTGAGTTTATGTTTAATCCATGGTTGCATGTGGTTTTTAAGGTCCTTGATGAGTAAATTTTCAAGGTTTATATTCTGGAAATACAGTGGATTGAAGTTAGGAGAGGTTTGGTTATGTTTAATATGATTAAGAGTGGGAAAAACTCAATTAAAAACTGAGATGTTGGTGTTTAAAGCCCCTGTTTCGATTCTGGAAATTTACAGTAGTATAAAATTGGGATTTTTGCCCAAATTTCTACTCCATTTGATAGCTTAAGGTGTTAGCAAACCATAGGCTTTGGAATTTCAAGTTTCAGGTATAGCGAGTTACGACCAAAACCGTGAAGGTACAATTTTATACACGAATTCTGAGTCACTGTATTGAGGGCTATTTTTCGTGCCTTTGGAGATCTCTTTAGTTTTTGTGGTAAACATGAAAGTTTTAGGCCACGTTGCAAGCTTTCCAGAAAGGTATGATTCGTAGGCATCCGATATCGCGAGTATGAGTTACGAGCCCGGGAAGCGGTAGGGCTGTCGAACAACGCGTTTCTGCCAAGTTAGCTTATGTAAATTAATATCTTGCATTGTACTTTATGTATGGTATAGATGGATAACGACGGTAACCCCTCCCAAATCCGTTCGCGATGTTCATGGACCCGCCACCAATGTTCAAGCCCATCTTAAGGATTTCTGGGATGTCCTCGGCGCATTGCGCTGCAAATCCCAAGTCCGAATATCACGACGACGTTTGTCGTGCACGATGCCTTTTAGCGACTCTTCCCCACGAGAGCCCGTGGGATGATATCCGGGATAGGTACCGTCAACTGCTTATACGTGGAGAACCTGGACGCCACGCATGGTGCCTCAACTATGTAGGGTCTTGGAACCAGATCGTGATGGAGATAATGATCACTCAAGCCGCGATCTTTAGGTCTTCGTCGATGAGTTAGGACCCTATCTTCATGAGGTGCTAGGTTTCTGGCGCTGCCAGCCAGAGAAAAGCACCGCTCACGTGTTCGCACTTCGGCGGATGAAGTCGTCTATACTTCTCCGTACCTCACGGGGCGTTGATTGTCCCGAATCTACCGTCTCGTGGGAGACTACGCCTCCGCCCAAATAGCGGAAAGAGGAAGAAGATCCTAGCATGGATCTAGATCAAGGCAGTGCGCCGAACCAAAAGCAGATCAAAGAATGCGGCAGAACATCTACACTTGCGCCGGTGAGAACGACTTTGATTGGGACGCTTTGGGGCCCGAGTTGGCACACCAAACGCAGAGCATTCGTCCTCTACGACTTGACGTGTGAAGAGGATAGGGATCAAGAACAAGAAGGGTCTAACTCTCATGTTTAGTGGTAGCCATCGGTATTTAAGCACATGCGGGATTGGCGGTGACGAAGGTGTAGGCTAGATGATCGTAAGTACATTATGGGTGACTAGGTTTTGCTTTTGAGTCATCAATGTAATTAGCGGACTATGCTTATTTTTGTAATCTCCCTACGATTATTTTGTGGAAGGAGTGTGGGTTTGTAATTCAAGGGGAATGGAGAACATGGCGTTTTGGTTTTCTCTGATTAGCGAAGTGCGAAGTTTCTTAGGGATGGCAGGATATTATAGGAGATTCGTACCGAATTTCTCTAAGTTAGCTCTACCATTGACCAACCTTCTCAAGAACTCGACTCGTTTCGAATGGTCTGACGAGTGTGAAGAAGCCTTCCAGTGCTCGAGGAAAAGTTAACGGCCGCGGTGTTATCCCTTCAGGAAGGAAGAGAATATGTGGTATATAGTGATGCGTCCCATCAAGGATTAGGATGTGTGCTGATGCAGGATGATAAGGTGATCGCATATGCGTCACGGCAGTTAAAGCCTTACGAGAAAAATTACCCCACTCATGACCTAGAGCTCGGCGATGGTGTTTGCCTTGAAGATTTGGAGGCATTACCTATATGGAGTTCATACCACTATCTTTACGGATCATAAAAGTCTCAAGTGCGTATTCACTCGAAGGAGTTAAATTTAAAGCGGCGAAGATGGCTAGAACTTATCAAGGATTATGATTTAGATATCGATATCATCTGGCAAAGCAAATGTAGTGGCCGATGCCCCGAGTAGGAAAACTCGGCATGGGAAGTTGACTGCCTAGAGGTTCACCCAAAGGCAGCAGGAGCTATGGAAAGAAAACATTGAGCTAGTTAAGCAGGGAGACGTGACAAGGAGGTTAGCCGCCTTATCTCTACAGCCATCTATTATTGAGGAAATCAAAACAGAACAGGTGAATGATCCTGAACTCAAGAGAATCATGGATAATCTTGTCATAAAAGGGATGCCGGGATTCCTAATTCAAGATGATGGAACCTTAAGATTTCAGAATAGGTTGTGTGTGCCTAACGGAAGAGATTTAAGGCTGAAGCTTATGGAAGAAAGCCACAACTCATTATATTCTGTGCACCCTGGAGGTACAAAAATGTATAGGGATTTAAAGGAAAATTTCTAGTGGCCAAACATGAAAAAGGACATAGCCAATTATGTGAATAGGTGCCTAACCTGTCAAAGGATCAAGGTCGAACATCAACGACCATCAGGAGAACTCCGACCTTTGGAAATTCCCACGTGGAAATGGGAATCAATTTCTATGGATTTCATCATGGGTTTACCCCTCACCATGTCCAGGAAGAATGCCATCTGGGTGATTGTGGACCACTTGACCAAGTCGGCACATTTTGTCCCTATCCACGAAGGGTGGAAGGTAGATAAGCTAGCTGATATATACATTCAAGAGGTTGTCCGTTTGCACGGAATTCCAAGAGAAATAGTGTCCGACCGGGATACCAGGTTCCAGTCGTGATTTTGGAGCGCTACGCGAAAGCTTTCGGTACACGACTCAATTTTAGTAGCTCATACCATCCGGAGAGCGATGGTCAAACCGAAAGGGTTAATCAGATTGTGGAAGATATGTTGCGTGCTTGTGTTCTGGATTTTCAAGGGAGTTGGGATGAAATCCTCCCACTCCTAGAATTTTCATATAATAATAGCTACCAGGACACTATTAAAATGGCCCCGTTTGAAGCACTCTATGGCAGGAGATGTTGTACCCCATTATGCTGGGGAGAATTAGATGAAGCGAAGCGTTAGTCATAGGTCCGGAAGTAATCCAAGACACGACCGATAAGATCCGACTCATCCAGCAGCACATCAAGACTGCTCAAAGTCGGCAAAAGAGTTATGCAGACAGGAGGCGAAAACCTCTCGAATTTCAAGTGGGTGATCAAGTTTTTCTTAAGATTTCTCCAACGAAAGGGGTTCGAAGATTTAACATCAAAGGGAAATTAAGCCCACGTTTTATTGGGCCATATCCGGTGATAGAAAAGATCAACCCGGTAGCATACCGAATAGAGTTACCTTCTAGTCTAGGAAGGATCCACGACGTTTTTCACGTATCGCAACTCCGAAAGTATGTGCCGGACCCAATGCATGTTCTAGTGGAAGAGCCGCCGCTTTTGGCCGAAGATCTAACCTTCGAGCAGCAACCGATTCGAATTTTGGATCGACGAATCAAGCAGCTACGCACGAAAGAAGTCCCATTAGTCAAAGTGCTGTGGGCAAATCAAGATACCTCGGAAGCCACTTGGGAAACCGAGGAAAACATGAAAGAACGATACCCTCATCTCTTTTGAGGTAACCAATCACGTTTTTAACCACCATCAAGTTTCGGGGACGAAACTTCTTTTTAGAGGGGTAGGATGTAATAACCCACCCCAAAATCATGTTTAATTATCTATAAATCACAATAATTATCCAAATCGCGTTATAAATTTTTCGCGTTTACCTTTATTTATGTACTTATTTATTTATTGATATCGGTGTCAAGTCTCGTGCAGGAGATGGCTAAGGTGCCGAACTATCGGCTTAAAAAAATTTTACTTTACATATTCATTCAATGAGTTAAAGTATTTCAGGTTATACGATTTATGCTATAAATTTATTTACCGAGAATCGGCTAATAGTTATACGTCTCGGGTTCTATATATATTTTACCGTCCCAATTTTAATTTATTTGGTTTCATTTCCTTTACATAATTTTAAAGAGGTAATTTTTCCACTTTATTTTTCTTAATCCAAATTCCATTGTATTTTATTTTTATGTTACCAAATTATTATCAATATATTTAATTTCCTACAAAAACCCAATACTTCAATTTATTACAATAATTACAATATATTTATCCTATTGTTATCATCCTACTATTATTTAATTAAGGTTTTATTTTAGTTATTATTAGTATTAGTTTTAATTAGATGATAGCTATATATGTTTTAGTGAGGAGGGGCTTAAGTCATTTTTACTCCCACTCAAATTAGACAACTCTCAAGAGCTCTCCCTTCCTCCTTCTCTCTCCAACCGGCCGACCACTCCCAGCCACCACCACTCTTTTTCCGGCCAGCCGGCGCCGGAAACCGCCAGCCGCCAGTGGTCGCCGCCCTCCTCTTCCTCCCTCTTGTGTTTTTCTCCAAATTCATCTTCAAGGGTAACCTCTCAAAACCCCCAATTTCAATTTCTCTAAACCCTAATATGAAAATCTATGTTTTACATATGTTTCTTTTGTAATTTCTATCTCTTTTACTCTCTTTTATCTTGAATTCAAGTATACAATTGTATTGGTTAAGTTAGGGTTAAGTTTTGAGTACATGCATGTGTGTTTCTAAGTGTTTATGAGGTTTTGTGGATGAATTCATGGTGGATGATGATTATATGTTAATGCATGTGAAATTCTTGAGAGATTCTTAGCATATAAGGGCTGTGTTTATGTTTTGAGATTATGAATTAAGTGTTATTATGTTTAATTTGGGTGAATTAGTGAGGTTTTGGTGCAAGAGTTCAAGAACAAGTCCTTTATGTTGAGTTTATGTTTAATCCATGGTTGCATGTGGTTTTTAAGGTCCTTGATGAGTAAATTTTCAAGGTTTATATTCTGGAAATACAGTGGATTGAAGTTAGGAGAGGTTTGGTTATGTTTAATATGATTAAGAGTGGGAAAAACTCAATTAAAAACTGAGATGTTGGTGTTTAAAGCCCCTGTTTCGATTCTGGAAATTTACAGTAGTATAAAAGTGGGATTTTTGCCCAAATTTCTACTCCATTTGATAGCTTAAGGTGTTAGCAAACCATAGGCTTTGGAATTTCAAGTTTCCGACAGGTATAGCCCGAGTTACGACCAAAACCGTGAAGGTACAATTTTATACACGAATTCTGAGTCACTGTATTGAGGGCTGTTTTTCGTGCCTTTGGAGATCTCTTTAGTTTTTGTGGTAAACATGAAAGTTTTAGGCCACGTTGCAAGCTTTCAAGAAAGGTATGATTCGTAGGCATCCGATATCGGGAGTATGAGTTACGAGCCCGGGAAGCAGGGCTGTCCAGAACAACGTTTCTGCCCAAGTTAGCTTATGTAAATTAATATCTTGCATTGTACTTTATGTATGGTATAGATGGATAACGACGGTAACCCCCTCCCAAATCCGTTCGCGATGTTCATGGACCCCGCCACCAATGTTCAAGCCCATCTTAAGGATTTACAGGATGTCCTCGACGCACATTGCGCTGCAAATCCCAAGTCCGAATATCACGACGACGTTTGTCGAGCACGATGCCTTTTAGCGACTCTTCCCCACGAGAGCCCGTGGGATGATATCCGGAATAGGTACCGTCAACTGCTTATACGTGGAGAACCTGGACGCCACTCATGGTGCTCAACTATGTAGGGGCTTGGAACCAGATCGTGATGGAGATAATGATCACTCAAGCTGCACAATCTTTAGGTCTTCACGTCAGTAAGTTAGGACCCTATCTTCATGAGGTGCTAGGTTTACCGGCGCCTGCCAACGCGGGAAAAGCACCGGCTCACGTGTTCGCACCCCCGGCGGATAAAGTCCGTCTATACTTCTCACCGTACCTCACGGGACGTTCAATTGTCCCGAATCTACCGTCTCATGGGGAGACTACGCGTACCGCCCAAATAGCCGGAAAAGTGGAATAAGATCCTAGCATGGATCTAGATCAAGACGAGGTGCGCCCCAAACCAAAACAGATCAAAGAATGCGAAGCAGGAACATCTACACTTGCCGCCCCGGTAAAGAACGACTTTGATTGGACCGCTTTGGGGCCCAGGATTCGGCACACCAAACGCAAGAGCATTCGTCCTCTACGACTTCGACGTGTGGAAGAGGATAGGGATCAAGAACAAGAAGGGTCTAACTCTCATGTTTAGTGGTAGCCTATCGGTATTTGACTGTTGTGCAGGATTGGCAAGGGGCTGACCATAGGTGTAGGCTAGATGACTGTAAGTACATTATGGGTGACTAGGTTTTTGCTTTTGAGTCATCAATGTAATTAGCCAGACTATGCTTATTTTTGTAATCTCCCTACGATTATTTTGTGGAAGGGAGTGGGTTTGTAATTCAAGGGGAATGGAGAACATGACGCTTGGTTTTTCTGATTAGCGAAGTGCGAAGTTTCTTAGGGATGGCAGGATATTATAGGAGATTCGTACCGAATTTCTCTAAGTTAGCTCTACCATTGACCAACCTTCTCAAGAACTCGACTCGTTTCGAATGGTCTGACGAGTGTGAAGAAGCCTTCCAAGTGCTCAAGGAAAAGTTAACGACCGCACCGGTGTTATCCCTTCCCGAGGAAGGAAGAGAATATGTGGTATATAGTGATGCGTCCCATCAAGGATTAGGATGTGTGCTGATGCAGGATGATAAGGTGATCGCATATGCGTCACGGCAGTTAAAGCCTTACGAGAAAAATTACCCCACTCATGACCTAGAGCTCGCAGCAGTGGTGTTTGCCTTGAAGATTTGGAGGCATTACCTATATGGAGTTCATACCACTATCTTTACGGATCATAAAAGTCTCAAGTACGTATTCACTCAGAAGGAGTTAAATTTAAGGCAGCGAAGATGGCTAGAACTTATCAAGGATTATGATTTAGATATCCAATATCATCCTGGCAAAGCAAATGTAGTGGCCGATGCCCTGAGTAGGAAAACTCGGCATGGGAAGTTGACCTGTCTAGAGGTTCACCCAAAGCATCAAAAGGGATGCCGGGATTCCTAATTCAAGATGATGGAACCTTAAGATTTCAGAATAGGTTGTGTGTGCCTAACGGAGGAGATTTAAGGCTGAAGCTTATGGAAGAAAGCCACAACTCATTATATTCTGTGCACCCTGGAGGTACCAAAATGTATAGGGATTTAAAGGAAAATTTCTGGTGGCCAAACATGAAAAAGAACATAGCCAATTATGTGAATAGGTGCCTAACCTGTCAAAGGATCAAGGTCGAACATCAACGACCATCAGGAGAACTCCGACCTTTGGAAATTCCCACGTGGAAATGGATATCAATTTCTATGGATTTCATCATGGGTTTACCCCTCACCATGTCCAAGAAGAATGCCATCTGGGTGATTGTGGACCACTTGACCAAGTCGGCACATTTTGTCCCTATCCACGAAGGGTGGAAGGTAGATAAGCTAGCTGATATATACATTCAAGAGGTTGTCCGTTTGCACGGAATTCCAAGAGAAATAGTGTCCGACTGGGATACCAGGTTCCAGTCGAGATTTTGGAGCGCGCTGCAGAAAGCTTTCGGTACAGGACTCAATTTTAGTAGCTCATACCATCCGGAGAGCGATGGTCAAACCGAAAGGGTTAATCAGATTGTGGAAGATATGTTGCGTGCTTGTGTTCTGGATTTTCAAGGGAATTGGGATGAATTCTTCCCACTCGTAGAATTTTCATATAATAATAGCTACTGTGCCACTATTAAAATGGCCCGTTTGAAGCACTCTATGGCGGGAGATGTCGTACCCATTATCTTTGGGTAGAATTAGATGAAGCGAAGCGTTAGTCATAGGTCCGGAACTAATCCAAGACACGACCGATAAGATCCGAGTCATCCAGCAGCACATCAAGACTGCTCAAAGTCGGCAAAAGAGTTATGCAGACAGGAGGCGAAAACCTCTTGAATTTCAAGTGGGTGATCAAGTTTTTCTTAAGATTTCTCCAACGAAAGGGGTTCGAAGATTTAACATCAAAGGGAAATTAAGCCCACGTTTTATTGGGCCATATCCGGTGATAGAAAAGATCAACCCGGTAGCATACCGAATAGAGTTACCTTCTAGTCTAGGAAGGATCCACGACGTTTTTCACGTATCGCAACTCCGAAAGTATGTGCCGGACCCAAAGCATGTTCTAGTGGAAGAGTCGCCGCTTTTGGCCGAAGATCTAACCTTCGAGCAGCAACCGATTCGAATTTTGGATCGACGAATCAAGCAGCTACGCACGAAAGAAGTCCCATTAGAGAAAAAAGTGTTGTGGGCAAATCAAGATACCTCGGAAGCCACTTGGGAAACCGAGGAAAACATGAAAGAACGATACCCTCATCTCTTTTGAGGTAACCAATCACGTTTTTAACCACCATCAAGTTTCGGGGACGAAACTTCTTTTTAGAGGGGGAGGATGTAATAACCCACCCCAAAATCATGTTTAATTATCTATAAATCACAATAATTATCCAAATCGCGTTATAAATTTTTCGCGTTTACCTTTATTTATTTACTTATTTATTTATTGATATCGGTGTCAAGTCTCGTGCATGAGATGGCTAACGTGCCGAACTATCGGCTTAAAAAAATTTTACTTTACATATTCATTCAATGAGTTAAAGTATTTCAGGTTATACGATTTATGTTATAAATTTATTTACCGAGAATCGGCTAATAGTTATACGTCTCGGGTTCTATATATATTTTACCGTCCCAATTTTAATTTATTTGGTTTCATTTCCTTTACATAATTTTAAAGAGGTAATTTTTCCACTTTATTTTTCTTAATCCAAATTCCATTGTATTTTATTTTTATGTTACCAAATTATTATCAATATATTTGATTTCCTACAAAAACCCAATACTTCAATTTATTACAATAATTACAATATATTTATCCTATTGTTATCATCCTACTATTATTTAATTAAGGTTTTCTTTTAGTTATTATTAGTATTAGTTTTAATTAGATGATAGCTATATATGTTTTAGTGAGGAGGGGCTTAAGTCATTTTTACTCCCACTCAAATTAGACAACTCTCAAGAGCTCACCCTTCCTCCTTCTCTCTCCAACCGGCCGACCACTCCCAGCACCACCACTCTTTTTCCGGCCAGCCGGCGCCGGAAACCGCCAGCCGCCAGTGGTCGCCGCCCTCCTCTTCCTCCCTCTTGTGTTTTTCTCCAAATTCATCTTCAAGGGTAACCTCTCAAAACCCCCAATTTCAATTTCTCTAAACCCTAATATGAAAATCTATGTTTTACATATGTTTTACATATGTGTGTTTCTAAGTGTTTATGAGGTTTTGTGGATGAATTCATGGTGGATGATGATTATATGTTAATGCATGTGAAATTCTTGAGAGATTCTTAGCATATAAGGGCTGTGTTTATGTTTTGAGATTATGAATTAAGTGTTATTATGTTTAATTTGGGTGAATTAGTGAGGTTTTGGTGCAAGAGTTCAAGAACAAGTCCTTTATGTTGAGTTTATGTTTAATCCATGGTTGCATGTGGTTTTTAAGGTCCTTGATGAGTAAATTTTCAAGGTTTATATTCTGGAAATACAGTGGATTGAAGTTAGGAGAGGTTTGGTTATGTTTAATATGATTAAGAGTGGGAAAAACTCAATTAAAAACTGAGATGTTGGTGTTTAAAGCCCCTGTTTCGATTCTGGAAATTTACAGTAGTATAAAAGTGGGATTTTTGCCCAAATTTCTACTCCATTTGATAGCTTAAGGTGTTAGCAAACCATAGGCTTTGGAATTTCAAGTTTCCGACAGGTATAGCCCGAGTTACGACCAAAACCGTGAAGGTACAATTTTATACACGAATTCTGAGTCACTGTATTGAGGGCTGTTTTTCGTGCCTTTGGAGATCTCTTTAGTTTTTGTGGTAAACATGAAAGTTTTAGGCCACGTTGCAAGCTTTCAAGAAAGGTATGATTCGTAGGCATCCGATATCGGGAGTATGAGTTACGAGCCCGGGAAGCAGGGCTGTCCAGAACAACGTTTCTGCCCAAGTTAGCTTATGTAAATTAATATCTTGCATTGTACTTTATGTATGGTATAGATGGATAACGACGGTAACCCCCTCCCAAATCCGTTCGCGATGTTCATGGACCCCGCCACCAATGTTCAAGCCCATCTTAAGGATTTACAGGATGTCCTCGACGCATTATCATACCGCAAATCCCAAGTCCGAATATCACGACGACGTTTGTCGAGCACGATGCCTTTTAGCGACTCTTCCCCACGAGAGCCCGTGGGATGATATCCGGGATAGGTACCGTCAACTGCTTATACGTGGAGAACCTGGACGCCACGCATGGTGCCTCAACTATGTAGGGGCTTGGAACCAGATCGTGATGGAGATAATGATCACTCAAGCTGCACAATCTTTAGGTCTTCACGTCAGTAAGTTAGGACCCTATCTTCATGAGGTGCTAGGTTTACCGGCGCCTGCCAACGCGGGAAAAGCACCGGCTCACGTGTTCGCACCCCCGGCGGATGAAGTCCGTCTATACTTCTCACCGTACCTCACGGGACGTTCAATTGTCCCGAATCTACCGTCTCATGGGGAGACTACGCCTACCGCCCAAATAGCCGGAAAAGAGGAAGAAGATCCTAGCATGGATCTAGATCAAGACGAGGTGCGCCCCGAACCAAAACAGATCAAAGAATGCGAAGCAGGAACATCTACACTTGCCGCCCCGGTAGAGAACGACTTTGATTGGACCGCTTTGGGGCCCAGGATTCGGCACACCAAACGCAAGAGCATTCGTCCTCTACGACTTCGACGTGTGGAAGAGGATAGGGATCAAGAACAAGAAGGGTCTAACTCTCATGTTTAGTGGTAGCCTATCGGTATTTGACTGTTGTGCAGGATTGGCAATGGGCTGACCATAGGTGTAGGCTAGATGACTGTAAGTATATTATGGGTGACTAGGTTTTTGCTTTTGAGTCATCAATGTAATTAGCCAGACTATGCTTATTTTTGTAATCTCCCTACGATTATTTTGTGGAAGGGAGTGTGGGTTTGTAATTCAAGGGGGAATGGAGAACATGACGTTTTGGTTTTTCTACAGTTAGCGAAGTGCGAAGTTTCTTAGGGATGGCAGGATATTATAGGAGATTCGTACCGAATTTCTCTAAGTTAGCTCTACCATTGACCAACCTTCTCAAGAACTCGACTCGTTTCGAATGGTCTGACGAGTGTGAAGAAGCCTTCCAAGTGCTCAAGGAAAAGTTAACGACCGCACCGGTGTTATCCCTTCCCGAGGAAGGAAGAGAATATGTGGTATATAGTGATGCGTCCCATCAAGGATTAGGATGTGTGCTGATGCAGGATGATAAGGTGATCGCATATGCGTCACGGCAGTTAAAGCCTTACGAGAAAAATTACCCCACTCATGACCTAGAGCTCGCAGCAGTGGTGTTTGCCTTGAAGATTTGGAGGCATTACCTATATGGAGTTCATACCACTATCTTTACGGATCATAAAAGTCTCAAGTACGTATTCACTCAGAAGGAGTTAAATTTAAGGCAGCGAAGATGGCTAGAACTTATCAAGGATTATGATTTAGATATCCAATATCATCCTGGCAAAGCAAATGTAGTGGCCGATGCCCTGAGTAGGAAAACTCGGCATGGGAAGTTGACCTGTCTAGAGGTTCACCCAAAGCTGCAACAGGAGCTATGGAAAGAAAACATTGAGCTAGTTAAGCAGGGAGACGTGACAAGGAGGTTAGCCGCCTTATCTCTACAGCCATCTATTATTGAGGAAATCAAAACAGAACAGGTGAATGATCCTGAACTCAAGAGAATCATGGATAATCTTGTCATAAAAGGGATGCCGGGATTCCTAATTCAAGATGATGGAACCTTAAGATTTCAGAATAGGTTGTGTGTGCCTAACGGAGGAGATTTAAGGCTGAAGCTTATGGAAGAAAGCCACAACTCATTATATTCTGTGCACCCTGGAGGTACAAAAATGTATAGGGATTTAAAGGAAAATTTCTGGTGGCCAAACATGAAAAAGGACATAGCCAATTATGTGAATAGGTGCCTAACCTGTCAAAGGATCAAGGCCGAACATCAACGACCATCAGGAGAACTCCGACCTTTGGAAATTCCCACGTGGAAATGGGAATCAATTTCTATGGATTTCATCATGGGTTTACCCTCACCATGTCGGGAAGAATGCCATCCGGGTGATTGTGGACCGCTTGACCAAGTCGGCACATTTTGTCCCTATCCACGAAGGGTGGAAGGTAGATAAGCTAGCCGATATATACATTCAAGAGGTTGTCGGTTTGCGGAATTCCAAGAGAAATAGTGTCCGACCGGATACTGTGTTCTGTCGAGATTTTGAGCGCCTTGCAGAAAGCTTTGACACGACTCAATTTTAGTAGCTCATACCATCCGAGAGCGATGGTCAAACCGGAAGGGTTAATCGATTGTGGAAGATATGTTGCGTGCTTGTTCGGATTTTCAAGGGAATTGGGATGAATTCTTCCCACTCGTAGAATTTTCATATAATAATAGCTACTGTGCCACTATTAAAATGGCCCCGCTTTGAAGCACTCTATGGCAGAGATGTCGTACCCATTATCTTTGGGAGAATTAGATGAAGCGGCGTTAGTCATAGGTCCTAACTAATCCAAGACACGACCGACAAGATCCGAGTCATCCAAAGAAGACATCAAGATCGCCAAAGTCGGCAAAGAGTTATGCAGATGCGAGGCGAAAACCTCTCGAATTTCAAGTGGGTGATCAAGTTTTTCTTAAGATTTCTCCAACGAAAGGGGTTCGAAGATTTAACATCAAAGGGAAATTAAGCCCACGTTTTATTGGGCCATATCCGGTGATAGAAAAGATCAACCCGGTAGCATACCGAATAGAGTTACCTTCTAGTCTAGGAAGGATCCACGACGTTTTTCACGTATCGCAACTCCGAAAGTATGTGCCGGACCCAAAGCATGTTCTAGTGGAAGAGCCGCCGCTTTTGGCCGAAGATCTAACCTTCGAGCAGCAACCGATTAGAATTTTGGATCGACGAATCAAGCAGCTACGCACGAAAGAAGTCCCATTAGTCAAAGTGCTGTGGGCAAATCAAGATACCTCGGAAGCCACTTGGGAAACCGAGGAAAACATGAAAGAACGATACCCTCATCTCTTTTGAGGTATCCAATCACGTTTTTAACCACCATCAAGTTTCGGGGACGAAACTTTTTTTTTAGAGGGGGAGGATGTAATAACCCACCCCAAAATCATGTTTAATTATCTATAAATCACAATAATTATCCAAATCGCGTTATAAATTTTTCGCGTTTACCTTTATTTATTTACTTATTTATTTATTGATATCGGTGTCAAGTCTCGTGTAGGAGATGGCTAAGGTGCCGATTTATCGGCTTAAAAAAATTTTACTTTACATATTCATTCAATGAGTTAAAGTATTTCAGGTTATACGATTTATGTTATAAATTTATTTACCGAGAATCGGCTAATAGTTATACGTCTCGGGTTCTATATTTATTTTACCGTCCCAATTTTAATTTATTTGGTTTCATTTCCTTTACATAATTTTAAAAAGGTAATTTTTCCACTTTATTTTTCTTAATCCAAATTCCATTGTATTTTATTTTTATGTTACCAAATTATTATCAGTATATTTAATTTCCTACAAAAACCCAATACTTCAATTTATTACAATAATTACAATATATTTATCCTATTGTTATCATCCTACTATTATTTAATTAAGGTTTTATTTTAGTTATTATTAGTATTAGTTTTAATTAGATGATAGCTATATATGTTTTAGTGAGGAGGGGCTTAAGTCATTTTTACTCCCACTCAAATTAGACAACTCTCAAGAGCTCTCCCTTCCTCCTTCTCTCTCCAACCGGCCGACCACTCCCAGCCACCACCACTCTTTTTCCGGCCACTGCGCTGGAAACCGCTACCGATGGTCGCCGCCCTCCTCTTCCTCCCTCTTGTGTTTTTCTCCAAATTCATCTTCAAGGGTAACCTCTCAAAACCCCCAATTTCAATTTCTCTAAACCCTAATATGAAAATCTATGTTTTACATATGTTTCTTTTGTAATTTCTATCTCTTTTACTCTCTTTTATCTTGAATTCAAGTATACAATTGTATTGGTTAAGTTAGGGTTAAGTTTTGAGTACATGCATGTGTGTTTCTAAGTGTTTATGAGGTTTTGTGGATGAATTCGTGGGGGATGATGATTATATGTTAATGCATGTGAAATTCTTGAGAGATTCTTAGCATATAAGGGCTGTGTTTATGTTTTGAGATTATGAATTAAGTGTTATTATGTTTAATTTGGGTGAATTAGTGAGGTTTTGGTGCAAGAGTTCAAGAACAAGTCCTTTATGTTGAGTTTATGTTTAATCCATGGTTGCATGTGGTTTTTAAGGTCCTTGATGAGTAAATTTTCAAGGTTTATATTCTGGAAATACAGTGGATTGAAGTTAGGAGAGGTTTGGTTATGTTTAATATGATTAAGAGTGGGAAAAACTCAATTAAAAACTGAGATGTTGGTGTTTAAAGCCCCTGTTTCGATTCTGGAAATTTACAGTAGTATAAAAGTGGGATTTTTGCCCAAATTTCTACTCCATTTGATAGCTTAAGGTGAGCAAACCATAGGCTTTGGAATTTCAAGTTTCCGACAGGTATAGCCCGAGTTACGACCAAAACCGTGAAGGTACAATTTTATACACGAATTCTGAGTCACTGTATTGAGGGCTGTTTTTCGTGCCTTTGGAGATCTCTTTAGTTTTTGTGATAAACATGAAAGTTTTAGGCCACGTTGCAAGCTTTCAAGAAAGGTATGATTCGTAGGCATCCGATATCGGGAGTATGAGTTACGAGCCCGAAGGCGGCTGTCCGTAACAACGTTTCGCCAAGTTAGCTTATGTAAATTAATATCTTGCATTGTACTTTATGTATGGTATAGATGGATAACGACGGTAACCCCCTCCCAAATCCGTTCGCGATGTTCATGGACCCCGCCACCAATGTTCAAGCCCATCTTAAGGATTTACAGGATGTCCTCGACGCACATTGTGCTGCAAATCCCAAGTCCGAATATCACGACGACGTTTGTCGTGCACGATGCCTTTTAGCGACTCTTCCCCACGAGAGCCCGTGGGATGATATCCGGGATAGGTACCGTCAACTGCTTATACGTGGAGAACCTGGACGCCATCTGGGTGATTGTGGACCACTTGACCAAGTCGGCACATTTTGTCCCTATCCACGAAGGGTGGAAGGTAGATAAGCTAGCTGATATATACATTCAAGAGGTTGTCCGTTTGCACGGAATTCCAAGAGAATAGTGTCCGATCGGGATACCGAGTTCGATCGAGATTTTGAGCGCTGCAGAAAGCTTTCGGTACACGACTCAATTTTAGTAGCTCATACCATCCGGAGAGCGATGGTCAAACCGAAAGGGTTAATCAGATTGTGGAAGATATGTTGCGTGCTTGTGTTCTGGATTTTCAAGGGAATTGGGATGAATTCTTCCCACTCGTAGAATTTTCATATAATAATAGCTACCAGGCCACTATTAAAATGGCCCGTTGAAGCACTCTATGGCAGGAGATGTCGTACCCCATTATGCTGGGTAGAATTAGATGAAGCGAAGCGTTAGTCATAGGTCCGGAACTAATCCAAGACACGACCGATAAGATCCGAGTCATCCAAAGAAGACATCAAGATCGCCAAAGCTCAAAAGAGTTATAAGAGTTATCTGAGGCGGGCGAAAACCTCTCGAATTTCAAGTGGGTGATCAAGTTTTTCTTAAGATTTCTCCAACGAAAGGGGTTCGAAGATTTAACATCAAAGGGAAATTAAGCCCACGTTTTATTGGGCCATATCCGGTGATAGAAAAGATCAACCCGGTAGCATACCGAATAGAGTTACCTTCTAGTCTAGGAAGGATCCACGACATTTTTCACGTATCGCAACTCCGAAAGTATGTGCCGGACCCAAAGCATGTTCTAGTGGAAGAGTCGCCGCTTTTGGCCGAAGATCTAACCTTCGAGCAGCAACCGATTCGAATTTTGGATCGACGAATCAAGCAGCTACGCACGAAAGAAGTCCCATTAGTCAAAGTGCTGTGGGCAAATCAAGATACCTCGGAAGCCACTTGGGAAACCGAGGAAAACATGAAAGAACGATACCCTCATCTCTTTTGAGGTATCCAATCACGTTTTTAACCACCATCAAGTTTCGGGGACGAAACTTTTTTTTAGAGGGGGAGGATGTAATAACCCACCCCAAAATCATGTTTAATTATCTATAAATCACAATAATTATCCAAATCGCGTTATAAATTTTTCGCGTTTACCTTTATTTATTTACTTATTTATTTATTGATATCGGTGTCAAGTCTCGTGTAGGAGATGGCTAAGGTGCCGATTTATCGGCTTAAAAAAATTTTACTTTACATATTCATTCAATGAGTTAAAGTATTTCAGGTTATACGATTTATGTTATAAATTTATTTACCGAGAATCGGCTAATAGTTATACGTCTCGGGTTCTATATATATTTTACCGTCCCAATTTTAATTTATTTGGTTTCATTTCCTTTACATAATTTTAAAGAGGTAATTTTCCCACTTTATTTTTCTTAATCCAAATTCCATTGTATTTTATTTTTATGTTACCAAATTATTATCAATATATTTAATTTCCTACAAAAACCCAATACTTCAATTTATTACAATAATTACAATATATTTATCCTATTGTTATCATCCTATTATTATTTAATTAAGGTTTTATTTTAGTTATTATTAGTATTAGTTTTAATTAGATGATAGCTATATATGTTTTAGTGAGGAGGGGCTTAAGTCATTTTTATTCCCACTCAAATTAGACAACTCTCAAGAGCTCTCCCTTCCTCCTTCTCTCTCCATCCGGCCGACCACTCCCAGCCACCACCACTCTTTTTCCGGCCAACCGGCGCCGGAAACCGCCAGCCGCCCGTGGTCGCCGCCCTCCTCTTCCTCCCTCTTGTGTTTTTCTCCAAATTCATCTTCAAGGGTAACCTCTCAAAACCCCCAATTTCAATTTCTCTAAACCCTAATCTGAAAATCTATGTTTTACATATGTTTCTTTTGTAATTTCTATCTCTTTTACTCTCTTTTATCTTGAATTCAAGTATACAATTGTATTGGTTAAGTTAGGGTTAGGTTTTGAGTACATGCATGTGTGTTTCTAAGTGTTTATGAGGTTTTGTGGATGAATTCGTGGGGGATGATGATTATATGTTAATGCATGTGAAATTCTTGAGAGATTCTTAGCATATAAGGGCTGTGTTTATGTTTTGAGATTATGAATTAAGTGTTATTATGTTTAATTTGGGTGAATTAGTGAGGTTTTGGTGCAAGAGTTCAAGAACAAGTCCTTTATGTTGAGTTTATGTTTAATCCATGGTTGCATGTGGTTTTTAAGGTCCTTGATGAGTAAATTTTCAAGGTTTATATTCTGGAAATACAGTGGATTGAAGTTAGGAGAGGTTTGGTTATGTTTAATATGATTAAGAGTGGAAAAACTCAATTAAAAGCGAGATGTTGGTGTTTAAAGCCCTGCTTGATTCTGGAAATTTACAGTAGTATAAAAGTGGGATTTTTGCCCAAATTTCTACTCCATTTGATAGCTTAAGGTGAGCAAACCATAGGCTTTGGAATTTCAAGTTTCCGACAGGTATAGCCCGAGTTACGACCAAAACCGTGAAGGTACAATTTTATACACGAATTCTGAGTCACTGTATTGAGGGCTGTTTTTCGTGCCTTTGGAGATCTCTTTAGTTTTTGTGATAAACATGAAAGTTTTAGGCCACGTTGCAAGCTTTCAAGAAAGGTATGATTCGTAGGCATCCGATATCGGGAGTATGAGTTACGAGCCCGGGAAGCAGGGCTGTCCAGAACAACGTTTCTGCCCAAGTTAGCTTATGTAAATTAATATCTTGCATTGTACTTTATGTATGGTATAGATGGATAACGACGGTAACCCCCTCCCAAATCCGTTCGCGATGTTCATGGACCCCGCCACCAATGTTCAAGCCCATCTTAAGGATTTACAGGATGTCCTCGACGCACATTGTGCTGCAAATCCCAAGTCCGAATATCACGACGACGTTTGTCGTGCACGATGCCTTTTAGCGACTCTTCCCCACGAGAGCCCGTGGGATGATATCCGGGATAGGTACCGTCAACTGCTTATACGTGGAGAACCTGGACGCCATCTGGGTGATTGTGGACCACTTGACCAAGTCGGCACATTTTGTCCCTATCCACGAAGGGTGGAAGGTAGATAAGCTAGCTGATATATACATTCAAGAGGTTGTCCGTTTGCACGGAATTCCAAGAGAAATAGTGTCCGACTGGGATACCAGGTTCCAGTCGAGATTTTGGAGCGCGCTGCAGAAAGCTTTCGGTACACGACTCAATTTTAGTAGCTCATACCATCCGGAGAGCGATGGTCAAACCGAAAGGGTTAATCAGATTGTGGAAGATATGTTGCGTGCTTGTGTTCTGGATTTTCAAGGGAATTGGGATGAATTCTTCCCACTCGTAGAATTTTCATATAATAATAGCTACCAGGCCACTATTAAAATGGCCCCGTTTGAAGCACTCTATGGCAGGAGATGTCGTACCCCATTATGCTGGGGAGAATTAGATGAAGCGAAGCGTTAGTCATAGGTCCGGAACTAATCCAAGACACGACCGATAAGATCCGAGTCATCCAGCAGCACATCAAGACTGCTCAAAGTCGGCAAAAGAGTTATGCAGACAGGAGGCGAAAACCTCTCGAATTTCAAGTGGGTGATCAAGTTTTTCTTAAGATTTCTCCAACGAAAGGGGTTCGAAGATTTAACATCAAAGGGAAATTAAGCCCACGTTTTATTGGGCCATATCCGGTGATAGAAAAGATCAACCCGGTAGCATACCGAATAGAGTTACCTTCTAGTCTAGGAAGGATCCACGACATTTTTCACGTATCGCAACTCCGAAAGTATGTGCCGGACCCAAAGCATGTTCTAGTGGAAGAGTCGCCGCTTTTGGCCGAAGATCTAACCTTCGAGCAGCAACCGATTCGAATTTTGGATCGACGAATCAGCGACTACGCCGCGAAGAAGTCCCATTAGTCAAAGTGCTGTGGGCAAATCAAGATACCTCGGAAGCCACTTGGGAAACCGAGGAAAACATGAAAGAACGATACCCTCATCTCTTTTGAGGTATCCAATCACGTTTTTAACCACCATCAAGTTTCGGGGACGAAACTTTTTTTTAGAGGGGGAGGATGTAATAACCCACCCCAAAATCATGTTTAATTATCTATAAATCACAATAATTATCCAAATCGCGTTATAAATTTTTCGCGTTTACCTTTATTTATTTACTTATTTATTTATTGATATCGGTGTCAAGTCTCGTGTAGGAGATGGCTAAGGTGCCGATTTATCGGCTTAAAAAAATTTTACTTTACATATTCATTCAATGAGTTAAAGTATTTCAGGTTATACGATTTATGTTATAAATTTATTTACCGAGAATCGGCTAATAGTTATACGTCTCGGGTTCTATATATATTTTACCGTCCCAATTTTAATTTATTTGGTTTCATTTCCTTTACATAATTTTAAAGAGGTAATTTTCCCACTTTATTTTTCTTAATCCAAATTCCATTGTATTTTATTTTTATGTTACCAAATTATTATCAATATATTTAATTTCCTACAAAAACCCAATACTTCAATTTATTACAATAATTACAATATATTTATCCTATTGTTATCATCCTATTATTATTTAATTAAGGTTTTATTTTAGTTATTATTAGTATTAGTTTTAATTAGATGATAGCTATATATGTTTTAGTGAGGAGGGGCTTAAGTCATTTTTATTCCCACTCAAATTAGACAACTCTCAAGAGCTCTCCCTTCCTCCTTCTCTCTCCATCCGGCCGACCACTCCCAGCCACCACCACTCTTTTTCCGGCCAACCGCGTGCCGAAACCGCCACCGCCGTGGTCGCCGCCCTCCTCTTCCTCCCTCTTGTGTTTTTCTCCAAATTCATCTTCAAGGGTAACCTCTCAAAACCCCCAATTTCAATTTCTCTAAACCCTAATCTGAAAATCTATGTTTTACATATGTTTCTTTTGTAATTTCTATCTCTTTTACTCTCTTTTATCTTGAATTCAAGTATACAATTGTATTGGTTAAGTTAGGGTTAGGTTTTGAGTACATGCATGTGTGTTTCTAAGTGTTTATGAGGTTTTGTGGATGAATTCGTGGGGGATGATGATTATATGTTAATGCATGTGAAATTCTTGAGAGATTCTTAGCATATAAGGGCTGTGTTTATGTTTTGAGATTATGAATTAAGTGTTATTATGTTTAATTTGGGTGAATTAGTGAGGTTTTGGTGCAAGAGTTCAAGAACAAGTCCTTTATGTTGAGTTTATGTTTAATCCATGGTTGCATGTGGTTTTTAAGGTCCTTGATGAGTAAATTTTCAAGGTTTATATTCTGGAAATACAGTGGATTGAAGTTAGGAGAGGTTTGGTTATGTTTAACATGATTAAGAGTGGGAAAAACTCAATTAAAAACTGAGATGTTGGTGTTTAAAGCCCCTGTTTCGATTCTGGAAATTTACAGTAGTATAAAAGTGGGATTTTTGCCCAAATTTCTACTCCATTTGATAGCTTAAGGTGTTAGCAAACCATAGGCTTTGGAATTTCAAGTTTCCGACCGGTATAGCCCGAGTTACGACCAAAACCGTGAAGGTACAATTTTATACACGAATTCTGAGTCACTGTATTGAGGGATGTTTTTCGTGCCTTTGGAGATCTCTTTAGTTTTTGTGGTAAACATGAAAGTTTTAGGCCACGTTGCAAGCTTTCCAGAAAGGTATGATTCGTAGGCATCCGATATCGGGAGTATGAGTTACGAGCCCGGGAAGCAGGGCTGTTCAGAACAACGTTTCTGCCCAAGTTAGCTTATGTAAATTAATATCTTTTGGGCCTCAAATCAACCCAATAAGGGGTTCTAAGCATAATTGTGTCATGGTTATAAGTTATCATTTTGGAGTTACGTGTTTAAGGCTAAGAATACCATTTTGGAGTCTTAAGTGAGTCTTAAAGATAGCTTCCAAAAGCTAGTAAGTTTGGCAAAGTACCTTTTTTCCCCATCTTTCTTTAGCATAATGTTCAATGCCTTTGGTCTAGCTAAGAATTTTCTTCTAGCATGATAGCCTCCAAGTCCTAAATCAATCCAACCTTTGGTGCTTAAGTCATCGATCCAAGCTTGTTCTTATCACATTCGGAGGTGTACGTCTTACCCCGTTCCGTCATTCATTTGCTATTACATCATCCAACCATATGTGGATCCATCATTCTCATCCTAGCTTTCAAGTTATAATTACCCCAATCATCATCGATTCAAGCTTATTTTTCTTGGATTCAAGCCCTTTTATTCGAATCATCTTCTACGTCATTATTCTCATGTCTTTCCGACCCGGAAATTCTAATGTTCTATATGTACAGCTTCTGTCCGAGCCCATTTTGGAGCCCTTCCACTCGTTTTTAGCCTCTGGTGCTGTTAACAAAGTTGTAGATTATGTTTTTCCCTATTCCGGGATGTACTCTTTCACTTCGTTTCGATTTTCCTAACTCAAGTTATGCTATAAACTCTATTTTCTAGACAACCTGAAATTTTATTCCTAAAGTTATTTCATTTATATTACTAAGTTTCTAAACTTGTGAATCTAATTTAGAACCTTATTCGGTTCTTCATTTCTATTTATTCTTATTTTCGTTAACAAGTTTCGAAAGCCATCTCCAAGCCGAGACGCGCCGCCAAGGTCTTTAGCGTCCCAAGGTACGCGAATTGTCCAGCTTTTACAATCTAAGTTATAGTCATGATTCATTCAATTTATGTCATGTTAAGTTTTATGGTTTACAATGTCTTTATATTTAACAGTGGACCCGCATTCTATGCTTATATTTTACTTTCATGTTTTAGCACTCCTGATCAGAGTGCCTTGACCTGGCCAGTGTCGACTGCTTAGCAGTCACCCATTCCAAGTTTAGATCAACTTGGGCATACGCGTGTGTGAGGTGCTTGCACCGATCGTAAGGGTTCCACCTACTTTCTACTCTCATTTGTTCATGTTTATGCATATATTCATGATCATGTCATTCAAGTCCTGTTTTAATCCCCTTCCCTTGTTTTCAAAATGAATTTAAATGCCGGCACCAAAACCGTTTTCGAACGGTTTACGTGCTGGAGGTTTACGTACTGAGTGTTTCCCCACTCACCTTTTTGCAATGTTTTAATGTTTTGTTTTAGGAGGTTCGAGCTCACAAGGCAAGGACAAGTCGGTTCCAAAGTAGTTCAAGGCTCTCAAGGTAGTTCTCTAAAGAAATCATCGGTTGGCAAGGGCGAGCAGGATTTTGGAAGTTGTTTCAGTTTTTAAGCTATGTTTAAGTTGATGTATTTGATCCAAGGGTTGTATAAGTTTTCTATGTGAAGGTTGTTAAGTTAGTAAGTTCTGGTGGTTTTGGAAGTTTCTTTGGGTGGTTGCCTTGTCTCTTTTGGGAGACGGCGGTGACAGTTCAACCAAAAAAAAAAAAAGTGTTCTGCTGCGCTTTTTTGTGGGATATCATAGTTCTCAACTTGCAGTTCTCTCTCTATAATAGAGTTTCTACACTTCGCGGGATATCATAGTTCTTCATCACTTCACTTCACCAAGTTCATCGCTATTTGATGTCTTTCTATGATCTAATTGATTATTTGGTATGTGTTTTTGTGTTCATGAGCATGTTTTTGTGAAAGTAGAGAGATGAGATTGGATTAGTTCTATGAAGACAAATTTGGGAGAGACAAATTTGTATCGAAAACTTATTATCAATGTCGTTCACTAGAAATATACATATTTTTTTAAGGTAAGATACAACATACTCATGGCATCCCTCTTCACAAGGGATTAGAGATATGCATATTGTTCATTAATATATTGAGATTGTTCACTAGATATGTTCTGATTGTTCATCAGATAGCTAGTGGTTGTTCATTATAAATATTTCCTTTTTTCATCATGTTATTGTTCACTAGACATATTTTCATTGTTGATCAAATATTTTTCATTGTTCACCATATATGGATGTTTTGGATGCAATTCAGGTGAGAATTTTAGTTCACTGGTTCAATGAGCTTTGTTCACTGGTTCAATGAGCTTTGTTCGCTAGTTCCATGAGCTTTGTTCACTGGTTTAATCAGCTTTGTTCATTGGTTCAATGAACAACTTTGCAGTGGAAGCGGACGAGACCATTGAAGGATACAATCTACTGGATCATGGAGTTGTGTTCACTAGTTCATGAAGCTTTGTTTATCTGATGGCTAGTAGTTGTCCACTATAAATATTTCCATTATTCACTATGAATGGTTCACTAATACATTTAGATTGTACACCAAACATTTTTCTGTTGTTCAGTATATATGTATTCATTGATCATCTTATATATTACGATTATCATACAATTTATCTTTGAATTTCAACCATGTTCAGGCATATATTTAAGCAAAAAATAACATGCTTACGACAAATTTCTAAGTGGACAATATTGAACATGATAGTGAACAACTATAATAACATACATGACAATTTATAAGTGAACATTCACGTTTTTCGAGTGAACAACCTAATATATCTAATATACAATTTAGTTAGACTCGATGAACAACAAAAATATACTCGATGAACAATTCGATTAGATTTGATGAACAACAATAAACTAACTAATAATTTCCACTGATCGATTAAAAAATGAAGTAGAGATGAACATGAGTAATTGTAGAAGATGGTAAATTTCCCAGTGAACAATTAAGTTGAAGTCAATGATCAATGTCATAATGAACATATTGAAGTTGATAATCAATTGACTTGATAACCGCCGTATTGATAACTGCTACTGATTTTTTTTTTAAAAAGTCTAACATGACGCCATGTCATCTCGTGGAGCACATGCTCCAGTAGCATACAATAATTTGCAAATAACAATAGTTTACCTAAGGAATCACACTCAAACCTTTCAGCTTTGACAGCTCTGTGTGACTGTCTCACATTCCCAGCAACCGCATGTCTGAACTCCTACCCAACACACCCTAAGGGGGGAAAAAAGCAAATAAATCTGCTGAGATTTTTCCGTTTATTTGGGTGCCAAGCACTATAAAATTTGGAGAATATTCTCTGTTTTCACTTATACCCAACACACCCTATGGAAAAAAAAAAATCAAAATCTTGATGACGAGGCAGACTCAACATGGGATGAGAAATAACAAGTGTGGGTGTTGCTTTCCATTTGAATATGGTCGTGGAAGTATCAAGAGTGTATGCACATGAAGGCTTACAGTCTTAACTCATACTAATTCTCTCTCAATGAAACAATTAAATCCTCACACTTTGGACATATATACACATGAAGCCTTGAAGCTGACCAAAAAATATTGTGATCAATGGTAAGTCATCTTAAGAGATATCAGCAGGAGGATCTGCAGTGCGGGTGGGTTTGTCAGAATCTTCAATTGGCGACAGCAAAACAAGTCGAGATAGATGTCTTCAAACTTAAAGTTTCCATCAGAGTTAAATGCTATGATCTTGGAGAACTAGACTCAGCTCCAGAGCAGATCTAGCCAGTGACTTGCCTCTTCTGAAATTTTCACAAAAATGTAATACAATTAACTTCATTTCAGAAAGCCAAGTAAATGCACACAAGGGAAGTAGATTACCTAGAAAGTGCAGGGAGAATACACTGGATTTGGCGTAGCTGGGTGAAGCACTGTTTGCAGCACTCAATCCTGTTTGAATTCTTCAACATTCAGCATGGTTTTAAGTTGATGAGAAAGGGGACACAATATTTACAGCAGAATTACCTCTCTTCTTGATGAAGATCAGGAGGAAGAGGTTCCGACATGCTCGAGTGGATTGTCGCCCCAAACATTGCAACAAGTTTCACTAGAAACTCCAAACACATTTTCACATGCCTTCCAAATTCGCCAACATCAAAAACACAAATTAGACTAAACACAACACCGACTGACTCATTTGCTAGGAGCAAGCACATATTGTTACATTGAAGAAAACTACCTTTCCAGAGTGCTATCCAAGAGGCTAACCAATACCGGCAGAATACATGAAAACAAGTCCAAGGTAATCATTTCCATCCTCTCCATTAAGACGCTAATCACATCAGCCTGAACCTGAACCACCAACAAACCATTTTGTTTAGTTTGGCTTAGCCAGTTGAAAAATCACTGCAACTCACTGGAAGCATATATGACAGACTAACAGACTAGCACTTACAGAATGATCAGATAATTTCTTGAGAGTGACAATAGCACCCTTTATGTCATTCTGCTCCCACATATAGTGTACCATCTGAAAAATCCCTCCATGCGAATCAGTAATGATGTTCCTTTATGGTGGTTGACATTATTATAAGAGCATTATGCAGGTAGTTGTTTCTGCAATTTCAATCTAGGTTATACAACAAGTTTGTACCTAGCCCCAACTTTATTTGGGGGGGAAGGGTGGGGGGGGGGGGTTGGGTGGGTGGGTTGGTCTTTATTCCTAGGAGTAGAGCAGAAAATCACCTGCAAGTTTGTGAGGCGAGAACGAAGATCACTCAATAAAGCATCATGGCTCTGCATCACATCCTCGATAACATTCACATCACTCACACATGTCAACTCTCTTCCGGAAATCTGAGGCTCTTCTTTCTGTGAAGTCACAAGCAAGTGAAGCAACAACAAGAAAACCAGATTCCTGTTAATATTTTCCAAAAAGACGAGATCTCAAATGGACATTTTACTTTTCTCTGGATCCACATGCTAATCTCGAAACACATTTCTCAGTAAGCGTCTTTAATCCCTGGGAACTAGTTTAGCACCAACCTAAAAGCATCAGTCATAAAAATGCAACTTCCCATTTCAATAATAGGATGAAGGTAAAGGCTGACAGAATGAGAAAGTCTAAAAAGATTGCTTTAGGATAGAAGATGATTATAATAGACAGATCTTTAGCAAGTATTGTCTGACAACTCAACATTGACATCACATAAATCACACTCCCCGTAATAGGTGATAATATGATGACTGAATCATAGAATACGGATGACACTACAAGTGTGCTCTTCCTTCTAGTATGAGAACTGGGAGCCCAGAAACAATGACAGACCAAATTCTAACTGTTGGTTTGCTATCGACCTTCTCTATCAAATGTCCATGCAAGTAAAAGAAATCCCGTCCCAAAACATAGGGAAGATCAAAATTCCAAACTCCAGCCACGTAAGTTAAAAGGAATCTTTCATATGTAGGATAAAAGCATACCATTGAGGTGGAGCTTTTAATCCTGTCAGCTATCACTTGAGGTGCGATATTTGTAACTTGATCATCACTGACACTAAACCTCCCTCTTCTTTCAAACTTCTCAACAAGAGAACGAGTCCTTCCATGAGCAACTGCAACTAGAAAATAAAAAAAGCAATTGGTTTGTTTTCACATTACCAAAATCCCTTCTGATGTAGTACCTGCCAGCACTAGAAAAATTAGATTCCACACCTCCACCAGCCGCTTTCACATTCTGCTTCTCCTCATGATCGAGTGAATCAACACCTAAGTTGACTACAGAAAGCAAAGGAATCAATAGGTACAAAACAAATGAAATAATTAATACAGAAGGAATCTAGAAAAATAGAAGGATCACTCATGTGAGAACTAACCGGCACTTTGGAGAATAGATATTGCAGAAGATGGAGTTTTCTCTAACATATCATCAACTCTCTTCAGAGAAATATTCTCATCTTCAAATGAGTCCTTAGAACCCACTTCTAGTACAGGCCTGTCAAAGGAGTTTACCTCACTACTTGGTGACCTCCTTGCCTGAGCAGCCTTAGCTGGCATCCCACTAAATCTATTGTTAGGAGGCGTGAGTGACTCGCGTCTAGAATTGGTAAAACCTTTGCCACCTGAACTCTCTCTAAGGACAAAGCTTGGCACAACAAATGATTCATCACCACCTTGAGTAGCTGATTTTGCAGGGATTGCAAAAGGGGCACTTTGTTGCCTTCTGGCCGACAATTTTGTGGCTTCCTTTACACGGGGAGGAGACAATCTTGATGCATCGCGTGAGCTCTTCTTCCGGGAACTGATTGGCTTTTCATCTGTAAGATTAGGAATCAACAGCTGATTCAGTTTGACTCAGCTAATCTACTGTAATGTCTGTGAAACATTGACTTCATGATATAGCAACTTACAGTCCACATATATATTCTTGATATCCTTAGCGTCATCATCAGGGGATGTTGAACATAGGTGTGACGTGGACCTCTTAGCAGTTAACTCTACTTTTTCAGCATGCTGAGTTTCTCGCATATCAAGCTTCATTAGAACTGGGGTACTATCTCCAGATTCATCATCTCTTCCATAAGGGTGAATACACTGCAAGAAGAAAGCCACTAAATGGTAAAGACATTGTAAAAGGTAGCACAAATGTATTTCTTCATCCGTGCCACTGCTCATAGGGTGACTAAGATGGCGAAAAAGCAGCGATGCACGTACCGAGAGATCCGATACCCAAACTCCAATGGAGTTTCGATAATAAGAGCAACCAATGACTTTCCCTTCATGAATGCTGAGGTCACCAAGTGTTGACCATCCCATGTCAATGGCATCATGACAAATTATGGGCTCCCAGGAATAGACCTATCCATAAAGGATCCACTTTGGTAACTGAAATATATTTATTCAGCATTATCCTATGAAACTTCACTGTAAAATATTTGTACCTTCAGGTTATTATCGTATCCACAGAACAGGGTCTTGCCATCAGGATGAAAGGCAGTTGCACACACTCCTGTACCCTAAGTGATAAGAATTTATGACTTTAATAGCTAGCCATACATATAGACTATGAATTACGACATATAAACCTCAGATCAAAGGTACCAAATGAGATGGCCTCTTCCCATTTCTTATGAAATCTACATGCAGATATGGATGCAAGCTTGCCTTATTGGTGCCCCGGGACATCATTAACTTAATAAACCAATACAATTCTATAATAAAAGCTGCAATATTTAAAGGGAACACCATAGAAATTTGTTGACCTGTCAAATGTCAAAAAGTTCAAAGTTGGACAGAATAAAATTTAACGGGCATAAATTTGTCGAGTGTGATCTGGTATCACAAATAGATTCAATCCAGTGCTTGTACCTTTCACTGATTGTACAACGGTGCAAAAAGTCCACAGAAAGTCTTTGAAATGACATTCGCAAGAAAGCAGAAGTTAATGAAATCTTACATCGGTTTTTGCAGATCCGATCATTTCAAAAGTTTCCAAGTCCCAAAATTTGACCGTTCTATCAGCTGAGCCTGACATATTTTTGGAAAGGAGAAGATCATGTTAGCAGTTCAGAACAAGCTAAAATTTTGCATAGTGCATCAATGTTGAAGCGAGGAGAATTCTAAGGACAGGGATGACGCTTGCAGCTCATATGTCCATTTGCATGGGTCACAAGAGGGCAGTATATATCTCTTGAGGATTCAGGTTATCAATTACTAGCATGCCATTTAGTTCCCTTACATTGTTCCCTTACATTGTTCCCTTACATTCAGGTTATCAATCCAGGGTGACATTATTGATAAGTTTTATACTCATTTAATTCCCTTACAACTGGTTCAACTTGTGAGGATTCAGGTTCAGCTTCATCACCGGAAACAAAGCTAGCATCACCGCATAGTTGAGTTGTATTACTCGCTAACCCACAGTGTAAATCATGCTGCGGAAAAAGGGATGTAATTGACGAGGATGACTACCAACTCGTAATATGGATATTGTCAAAGTAGGGTTTGGGAAGATCTATTAATACTACGTGACTCATGAGCCATTTATAGATTATTGACCACTGTTATTACACCTTACAGTGCCCTTTTTGCTTGTATTTATTCGTCAGATATAGCCAAATAACAAAAAAGGAATGTTCACACATTGACTGTGGGTGAATGACTATGAACTTACCAAACAAGATACAATGGAATGTAGAATTACAGATACATCAAATGAGCACAAGCAGCCTGGGGAAAAAAATAAAAAAAAAAATAGCAACATTTCTATATCTGCTACTAAACAATCTACAAAATCATGACGCAGAAACAAATGTTACTGATCAATGCAAGAAAAGTTTCTCTAAAAAACAATCATAAGGTCAAACAGAAAAATAAATGTAATACCCATGCCTGTGGCTAGAAGAAACTCAAGAGGGTGGAAGTCTATTGATCTGATGTGGCCATCATGGTACTTAAACTCATGCAACAACTTTCCTGCGGTCAAATCCCAAATCTGTACAGAGAAGAAGATGCATAAGAAAAATAATCTGCGTGGCAGTTGCGGTTCAAAGTGCCAACACCCATCTTACCCTAACAACATTATCAAATCCACCAGAAACTACCCATCTACCATCAGGTGTGAACTTGACAGCATTGATCCCTTGAGTATGGCCTTTGTATGTGTGGATGCAACCTTTCTTCCTTATATCCCAAATCTTTAGGTCGGTGTCTGCTGAACCAGATGCGAAAAATTCTCCAAACGGATGGAATTCCACACAGGTACAGTTGGACCTGTGACCAGTAAGAGATCGAACCACTACACTTCAAAACAAGCAGAGACCAGATTAGGGAGTCCATTCAATTTCACTGTGATTTTTACATGGAATAGTAGGTAGCGAACGATTTCTGTATCTTGGGTCAATTGGAACCGGTCTCTCTAAAATTTACGGTTAAGAATGCTTACATGCGACCCCTCCATATGTTGTCTGGGAAGGATTTTGGAGTATTGGTTTTGGTAAAATGAGTCTAATGAACCCAAGTATGTTGAGCTAACTATCATAATGCATATTTCACCAAAGTGAATTTATATACCAATATAGTGAACATTATGCCAAATCTCAGTTTCTCATTGGATAGTTTAATAATAGAATACCAGAAAACACATTGTAGAAAGTGGACTACACAAGCAGGTAAGATATATATGTACAAACTCACTTTTAGCCTCTTCAAGATCCCACAACTTAACAGTACCAGAAGAAGCTCCAGCAAGGACCAATACCTCTGCTGAATCAAAAGCCAAGCTTTCAACTGGAGTTGCATGACCACATAAGCTCTGTAAATACCAAGATCAACGGCCATCATGCATCAAAGTTCAGTTGGGAATCAACATAGCACTACAGAGATCACATAGCACTACAGAAATCCATGAAATATGTATATCTGAATCTGGATGTGACAAATTCATAGGGTACCCTGCCCCAAGGTTTTCATTTACCTGCATGTTCATATTCTTTGCCTTGTTTGATTATCATCCTCTCTTACATTTTCTTTCTGGTTATACGCAGGCAATATCCACTCGCATATCTAAAGACAAACAATCCTAACTAAACTACTAAATAAAACACTACACCAAATGGCAGCTAATTATAGCTTCAAGTCAGGACCCTCTTTTCAAATCAAGGTTTCCTTGTATAAAATTAAAGACAACAAGACAAACAAATTGCAAATGACTATGATTGCCAAACAGCAACTTGCCCGTAAAGAATATGATTTGAATTGAACACTTCCATGTCATACATACAACCATTTCATACCCAGAAAAAAAAGACCTTCTCAAACATTTTCAATCAAATTATAACCAAAGCCCACCAACCCCCTGGTTCAAACAAAAAGAAAAGAATGAAAGAAAAACAATCCCACCCAGGTTTGAATCCTATGATCTTATCATGCAACTAGGTGCAGAGCACATGAGCTGCACTAAAATTGGTCAAGATGAAGCTTCATTTTAAAATTCCCCCCCCCCCCCCCCCCAACACTTGCACTTTTGCTTTCCAAATCAGTTTGGTGGTAGAAATGGAATTAAAACAACTAAACTGACCATCAAAGAAGTAGGTTTTCCAATTGCCCACAAATTCACTTTATGATCATCTCCACCCGTTAGAAGCAGCCTGCATCCCTTCTTCCCAATCCGAACACAGTTCACGTTTTCTGAGTGTGCCATGAATTCCTCTACATTCAATTTTGGTCAAAGAAAAAGAATAAACACAGACATCACATGAAACAATCCTTTCTCCAGAGTTTTCACTTCATTTCAAACAAACAAACACCAAAACAGGGTTGAAGAATTTGTCTTCCTTTTGAAGGGGGGGAAAAAAGCCAATAACGCATATCAAACAAGTCTTTATCACGTAGAAGCATGTAAGATTGACAAAACTAAAGCACATTCAACTCCAATTTGGACAATTTCAAACACCCAAAACAGCACCCCATCAAGAACGATGAGGGTAAAAAGGATACGGAGCTTATATCCACGTTTCGCCATTGAAAGCCAAAATGGAAGTGATCATCCAGCAGAGAAAAGGGCAGGTATGGGAGAATCGAATCAGGGGAGAATTTAGGATTCTTGGATTGCTTAGAATTACGGAAATGATGAGATTGTGTGTTCAGGATTAGAGTAAGAGAGATTTAAAAAAATGGGAGAATGAAGAGCAAAGAACAGTTCAGAGGAAGAAAGAGAGACTGGTTATGCGACCCGGTAGAAGCAAGCAAAACTGTTTGGTAAATTTGGTGATGAAGCCTTTCACGCCGGAATTTCGTTTGTTGTATTTCCTTTTCTCACACCTTAACAAACTTTCTTTTTCTATTTCCCTCCATTCTCACCTTTAGTTTTATTTTTAAAAAAAAAACAACGATAAACATTCAATTTTTTTCACTAGTTAAAAATAATTTAGTTTAAGAAAAAGCAATAAAAATTTAATTTTTCACTCGTTATCAATAATTTAGATAGCAGAGGATTTAACAATGAGGACTTATCTAACAGTTAGGGAACGTTTGGTAGGAAGTTTTCCATCGGAAAGATTTCCCTGGGAAAAATTTCCCTTAGCCCACTCAAGGGAAGTTTTCCCTAGGAAAATAGAGAAAATGGGGGGCCCACCGTGAAATCTTTCCCAAGGTCAACCCACATCCAAACATGGAGAAAATAAGTCAACCCGAGAAAATTGACCATTTCCCCGAAGTTATTAACCAACCAAACGCACCCTTAGTTTATGTTAGGGGTTAAAGGAGAGGAGAGGAAGGAAAATGAGGGGAATGGTCTAACTTTTTATGTTTGAGAATATAACCAGGTTGTATATTTCGTGTTGTGCATCTGAATATTGTCAATTATTATTAAGATATTGATAATTATGTGTGTCAAACTTTCTATGATAGAATATGTGTGTTAAACTTAATAAAATTGAAATAACTATTTTTCATACATATATATATATGAAATATTATAAATAATTATTAAATAATTACTTATCAATTTAGTAAACGAAATATTATTATGAATATGAAAAATCAAGAAAGACGTGTTATATAATTTTGTCTTAAACACATATAATAATAAAAAATCCAATAGTAGATTTTTTAATAGTCAAATTGAATAAATGTAAGCAACTCTATAATTTCTTTTAAATCTTTCTCAATGACATTCCAAAAAACACTAAACCTTAAGTACAAGAATAAATAATTAAGACAAACAAAACTATGTGTATACACTATATATGTAATTTGTTAAAAACTTGTTTTTTATTAAATAAGAGCCTGTCAAATTCATTGGTAAATTAAATTTACCAGTTTTGACCAAAAATTATCAAAACTTACCAAAAATGACCAAAGTTTAAAAAAATAATTTTTATATATTAGGATAAATTTGACAAAAGTTACTAAAATTCATCAAAAGTTACCAAAAATTACCAAATTTTAACTTTTACCCAACTGCTTTTCATGTTGTTTAAAGTGGTAGGACCAAGTTAATTTGGTAAGGTATAGGAAAAGAAAGGTAATGATAGAATTTTGACTTCCCTTGCCTTTTCACTTGCCTCATCACTCGCTATAGATTCGAGTGGAAAAGGAATCAATTCAAGAGGTGTGAGAATGGTGATGTCATAACAAGTCTCGAAAGGGGAATAACTCGTGGCAAAGGAAGAAGTCCGGTTATATGCAAACTTTGCATGACTCAACTTTACATCCCAATCCTTCAAACCCGATTGACCAACCCCCGGAGTAAAGTAGTGAGAGTCTTGTTGGTTACCTCCGTTTGGCCATTCGTTTGAGGGTGATGTGACATACTAAATGGTAACATGGTGCCCAACAACTTCCACAACGACCTTCAAAAGTGGCTAATAAATTTGGAATCTCAGTCCGACAAGATACTCCTCGGGATGTCGTGAAACTTCACAATCTCTTTGAAGAACAAGGAGGCAATATGCGTGGTATCATTCGTCTTCTCACAAGCGACAAAATGGGCCATCTTTGAGAACTGATCCACCACAACCATGATAGCATTCTTCTCTCGTTGGGTCCGGGGTAGTGCCACTATAAAGTTCATACTCAAGTCCTCCCAAGGACCTTAAGGAACTGGCAAAGGTGTGTAAGCACCTTAATGGAATTGGCTCTTGGACTGTTGGCAATTGACACACCAAGAAATCACCCCATGTACGTCCCATCCCATCTTGGGCTAAAAAAAATGCTCATTGAGTATGTCGATGGTCTTGTTGATGCCGAAGTGCCCGACAAGACCTCCGCCATGAACCTCCTTAACCAATAACCGTCTCAAAGGGAAACGCGATATGCATAGCTTATTTCCCTTGAATAAATATCCATCTTGTAACCAATAAGGACCTCCATCTCCACTCAAATAATATCGAAAGTCCTCATCACCATGGTAATACTCCTTGATAACTTGAAAGCCAAGCACCCATGCTTCCATCAGAGGTAAAAGAGTATGTCGTTGCGACAAAGCATCCACCACTACATTCACGCTCCCCTTCTTATGTTTGGCCACAAAATTAAAGCTTTGGAGAAATTCGACCCACTTGGCATGACGAGCATTCAATTTGTATTGATCATTCAAATACTTAAGCGCCTCATGTTCGGAATGGAGGACAAATTGGCTTGGTCGAAGGTAATAAGACCAATGATCCAAGGATCGAACAAGAGCATAAAACTCCTTGTCATACATCGAGTTCTTCCAAGACCCATTCGACTTCTCACTAAAATAAGCTAAGGACCGAAGATTTTGCATCAAAACTGCCCCAATGCCCCCACCACTCACATCGCAATCCACCTCAAAGACTTGCGTGAAATTCGGCAATGCTAGAACGAGTGCCTCACACAAAGCAACCTTCAACTTCTCAAATGCCCGTTGGTATGAATTTGTCCACTCAAACACACCCTTCTTCATACACTCTGTGATAGGTGCGGTGATGGTGCTAAAACCTCGAATAAACCTCCAATAAAAAGATGCAAGCCCATGAAATCTCCGAACCTCTGTGATAGAAGTAGAGGTCAGCCAAGAAAGAATGGCCTCACCTTGGACGGATCCATAGAGATGCCATCTCCCGAGACTATGTACCCCAAGAAGACGACTTGGAAAGTACAAAAGTCACCCGAGAAACCCATTTCAAGAGTATGTAAAACCCATGAAATGATCTTACTTAAGGAGTTAACACCTCCGCTATTTGAGATATACCTTAACTTGTAATCACCCAAGAAACCCACAAACATATGCATAATGGAAAGTAGATTGCTCCTTGAACTTTTCACTTAGTAGATACAAGTCAAAATTGAATCCAAATCACAAAGTAGACATGTCTTTGAACTTTGGATTTATATTGATCAACTATACCTGTAATACACATACGTTTGTTTTTAACTCTTAAGTGCTAAAACGTTGACACTATTATCCGGCCTTGTGTCCTTATCCTAAGTGTTTCGGAACTTTAGCCCTAAGTTTCTTTCAGCGGCTACACATCACACTTACATAGGTATCTTTGAATTTTACTGCCTCTGTAATTAGGCTCCCACAAAGTCTATTAAGAGTGTCACCACTCAACCTCTTGTCATTACAGATATTAAGCACCACTTAATCTGAGATGTATAAAATCGATGCTTCCTACTACTTTAGACAACTCCATACTCATTTGAACTTTAGAAATTAAGGGTATTCCAATTCGTAACGTTAAGTCATTGTTGTGAAGTAGTAGATATTTAGGCTACTTAACTCTTCTCTAACAACAAGGTCCACTAGATATATAATTATATCTTTACCATGGCCTTAATAAGAATATCTTCATCGTAATATGAACAAACCAACATATTATTTTCGAATATAATCACACTATACCATGTGTAAACTTGATATGGATCCTCTTATATGCTTATCATCCAAAAAACTATGGATACAAACTTGTGAACAAAACAACCTTGCACTTGACAAACCACTTAACCTTTGATTTATATGGAAATCGAATTTCCAACTTATATGTAATTAAACCATTACATCTCAATCCTTTACTACATACTTGAACTTATATCTTTAACTCATTGAATAAACAATGGTTTCATAATCATGAATGATTATATTGTAGAGTACACTACCAAGTATATGATTAAACCATCACATTACCTTGGTTGTATTCTCTTCTTTTATATTTAAGTCTACCCTTCAAAGCATATAGCTATAAAGACTTAAACATAATGCTTAAACTTTGTCATTTCTAAATCCATTGATAAATATATATATCATCATGAATTTAGAATAATCAAATGTACAAAAAATTATACACTTCTTATGTAGCAAATAAACTTGATATATGCATACTCAACTTATGCAAACAACATAGATCATTCTCAATCATGATTATCCGAAAACCTCATAAATTAAACTTTATGAACTTGTAAAACCTCAAAGAATAATCATTTCCATAATCATGAACTATAGTCTATCGTAAGTATGCATAATTCCTTATGTATAAAAATACTTCCTTATATCCTACTACATGTTCTTATAAACTTGAAAAGTTATCAAAGACAAACATGTATTCAACTTATGTTTATGAATACATTAAAACACATGAGTAATCATGTTCAATCCTATATTTATCTAAGGGAAATTGGATTCTAATAATACGAACTTTTGGCCATATAAGACTTAATAATACGAACTTTCGATTCAGTGATGAATAATACGAACTTTGACCCCCTGTTGCCCCCAATAACACGCCACCGAGTTAGGATTAACTTGACTCGGCGGCGGTCTGATGTGGCGGCGGAGGCACGCGCCTTGTTGTTTTGACTTTGCCACGTCATCCACGTTGACTTAAAAAAATAATACAAACTTTTATCTATGTTGCTCTGAATAATACGAACTTTTTTTCTCTCTAAAAATCTCAGATCCCATTTTTACTTCTTCATCTTCTTCAATCCTCCCCCTCCCTCTCTTCCTCCATCGGAATCAAACCCAGAAAAATGTTCGATCTAGATTTCTACCTCCTCCCTCCTTTTCACTCTCGGTCTCACCAACAATGCCAGATTCCGACTCCCCCGCCGGCGTCGGCGACTTCCTCGCCGGCAAATCCGCCAAGATCTTCGTCGCCGGCCACCACGGCCTCGTTGGCTCCGCCATAGTCCGGAAGCTGAAATCCCTAGGGTTCTCCAACCTCCTCCTCCGCACCCACTCCGAGCTCGATCTCACCGTCCAAACCGCCGTCGACGCCTTCTTCGCAGCCGAGAAGCCGAAGTTTGTCGTCCTCGTCGTCGCCAAGGTCGGAGGAATCCATGCCAACAACTCCTACCCTGCCGATTTCATCGCCATCAATCTCCAGATCCAAACCAACGTAATTGGAGTGGAGGAAGGAGGAGGAATTGGGGGAAATTGTTTTCTGGGTTTTGGAATTCGACTAAAACCCAGTAACAAGAGCAAGAAAATTGATGAAGATTGTTTGATTGTTTTCTGGGTTTTGCAATTCGAGTGGAGAGTGGAGAAGATGAGTATTTGTTGATTATTTTCTGGGTTTTGCAATTCGAGTAATACCTAGTAAAAGAGCCAAAGAAATTGATGAAGATGATGTTTGAGAGCAACATGGGATCTGGGTTTTCTGGGTTTGATTCCGATGGAGGAGGAGAGGGAGGGAGAGGATTGAAGAAGATGAAGAAGTAAAAATGGGATCTAGGATTTTTAGAGAGAAAAAAAGTTCGTATTATTCAGAGCAACATAGGTAAAAGTTCGTATTATTTTTTTAAGTCAACGTGGATGACGTGACAAAGTCAAAACAACAAGGCGTGTGCCTCAGCCGCCACGTCAGACCGCCGCCGAGTCAAGTTAATCTTAACTCGGTGGCGTGTTATTGGGGCAACAGGGATCAAAGTTCGTATTATTCATCACTGAATCAAAAGTTCATATTATTAAGTCTTATATGGCCAAAAATTCGTATTATTAGAATCCAATTTCCCTTTATCTAATCATGTTTGATGCTTTATATGCCATTACTCAATGAATACAAATATGTAAACATATACATATTGACACATAAACCATACAAAAAGTATGAAATCTTCTCATATATCTTATGCAATCAATTCACTTATTTCATAAAGTAATTAATCTTATAGTGAACTTGCATAAAATCTTAATAAACTCTTATCATATTAAAGTATGATTGAATAACATGAGAAGCAAACATCAATCAAACATGTAGATAAACTTATGTCCATGTCACTTATGAATAACTTACATTGCCTAAGAACATAGTAGCAAGTACATGACTTACAACTACTTAAATTAGCAAGTAGTAAAATTGGTTCATACTTAAGTTTACTAGCATGATCAAACTTATAAACATAATATTAAGTGAATAAAACTCCACTCTTGTCAAGAATAAAGCATGTTCTTGTTTACTTATATTTCCATGAATAAAGGAAATTAACAATTTATGATTCTACATACTCATATAATCACATGAATCAATTTTGCACTTAGGAAAAAAACAAGCAAAATTGCCTTAAACACTTATAGAATCAAGTGATTATTTTTAAACTTGTCATGCCATAAACAACATAGAGTCAAATACTTATTTCAAACAAACCAAAACTTAAGTCCTCTTGGCATGCTTGAATAAATCATAAAACTCTATAAACATTCATAAACATGAATCACATAGCAAGACACTTGTAAATATGCATGAAAGTCAATACTTAAATAAATTTCATACATGACTTGAACTTAGTACAAACACTCAACAAAAATCATATGAAATTTCATTTGCATAATTAGCTAAGAAAATTAGCCAAATAATCTTGTAGGTTCAACTTGTTAGAAATAATCATGAATCCTTACTTATGCAACATCTTATAAGCATAGAAAGCTTTCTTATCAAATTTATACATATTATGAATCCACATACTTGTATCCATATTATGTATACTCAATAATATTTTGAAATAGCATAGACAACTTGTGTATATGTACCTTATATTTATACATACCATTAATCATATAAACATGATTAATCCTTTGTCTTTCTTATCAACTTGTGTACTCTTAAATTTCCAATAGGAAATTATATTAGCCATTTACAAACTTGTACAAAATAAGTTACATATGATTGCTCATATATAATTACTTATATGACTTATTGTACACAAACTTGCTATTTCATCTTAATAACCAAATAATGTTGCCAAATATCTTAATCACATATATATGTACTTATAAAATAATAACTTATTATGCTTTTCTTATTACAATACTTATAAGCATAGCAAGAAATATATACTCATGATAATAATATAAATTTGAACCTTGATGCACACATAACTTATAGTGGATTTCTCAAAAAACTTGAATCAATAAACAAGCCACTTGTATGCATTCAAATAATTCTCATAAAAAATTATACTCATATGCAAAGCTTATCTTAATAGCATCATATTTGACTTTCAATTGCATAAACTCATTGTAATAATTAAGAATAGAATCATAAACTTGAGATAGCCAAATAGAATTTCATGGCAACTTATAAATTAAAAACATAATACGTTTGCCAATACTTATATTCTATTTTCATGCTTCAAACTTAAACATAAAATTAACTTGTTAATCATGTTATTAAACAATACTTGAATAACAATAGGCAAAACAATAAGCATGAAATCACTCATACCTATCACTTATAAACATGGAACAATTCAGATTATAAGAAGCAAATTATAATCTTGCCGCAATGAATTTCCACATTAAACACCTTAAAAAACTTGTAACTTAAAACATCCAACCAAAGAATCTTTTTAATGACAATAACATCATCCTTATTACTATTATGAAACTTCCATGTAATTTAATATCATAGCCAACTTAAAACATATGGCTAAATAAACTTTGTAACTTATGTAGGTGTTCAATGGTGCACTTAATAACAATATAAATAAATAAATAAATAAATAAAAACTTATTTTGACCTTTTCTTGCACCATCCTTCAACAACTACCTTATCGTGGAATTTCAATACACTTATCCTTAATGGCAATTCTTATAAACCAACTAAACATGTCAAAGGTAGTAAAACATATTCATGCCATTGGTATTAACTTGATAAATATTAAGAGGCAACTTAAACATGGTCAATGCACATGCATATAACCCCCAAATAAACAACGGCTTAATTATCTTTGACCTCCTTGTAAATAATTTGTTGTTACCTTGCCCTTAATCCATGTAAACCTCATTGCATAATCACGCAACAATTCCCATCATGAACATCAAGATCTTGTACTTGTATTGCCACTCTTGTGTATCAATTTCTCATCTATAGATAAACAATTGAGTAATAAACTTTTAATCATTAAACTTGCTCAATAAAACTTAATAAACTTGTATTGAAAAATTGATACAAATAAACTTGTAAAATATAAATTACTTATCTTTGTAATCCCTCTTGAATCTTGGATGTCCAACTCTTAGCCTCCTCCAATCTTGTCTCATAAAATAGTTCTGAAGATTGTTGGGAAAATGATGTTTGACCGACATGAATCTTCATCATCTTCACTTGGCTTGACTTCTTGATCTTCTTGCGGTATGTATGACAAGATGGAGATATGACTTAATAACCAAATGATTATCTTGTTTGGATAACACTAAGAGTCGTGGCCTAGTACTCACTTTCCTTAAGAACTATTTACTATACCGCAAATGTTCAAAGGGATAAAACTTAGCTCTTGTCGCACTCAAGACATAGGTTTCTCACTTGATTCTCTCAAGTACAGATGCAATCTATACTTGAGAGGATGTGATTATAGAAAGAAGGAATTGATACTTGATGATCTCAAATGTCTTGGGAACGTCTCCTATTTATAGGAGAATTCCACCCTAATCCAACCCTAATCATACCCTTAGTCAAAGGTGTAATTAAGGTACTTAATGGAGAACCAAGACCTTGACTTGGTCATGATAATGTAGTTGTTGGATCTTTATACCAAGGTTAATATTGATATTATAAACTTAATACTCAAGATTATATAGTCGTTAGCATTAAAACACATTCTGGCATTCAACACGGTCCGTGTTGGGAACAACACGGTCCGTGTTGAGCCCATAATGGTTTTTCTTTCTCTCTGGAGACCAACACGAACCTTGTTGGTCTCTTATGGACTCGTGTTGATCATATTCTTGATGTTTATCTTATATATGATCCTTATACTTGTTCCACACGATTCCTTATGCTATATAAACTTCTTATACTCTTGAAATAATTCCAACAGTCCCTGCCCGTCCAGTGTGTGTTTCTAAAGCGTCAGGAACGTATATTACCTGATATTTTATGCATATTATTATTATTATTATTATTATTATTATTATTATTATTATTTATTATTCTTATTATTATTATCATCGTCTATCTTTTTATGCCAAGTTCGTTATGATTATTTTATCATTCATGTTTATGAGAAAACTCTTGTGATTTATGTTCAAAAGTTACGCAAGTTCTCATGGTTTTCAAGTATCACGGTCGAATTGTCAATTTATCCTCGTTCTACTTGGAGTGCCTATGCTATGTATATTTCGTGTAGGAAGTCTTTTCATGGTTAAACTTATTTTCCAGTACAACCTTCATCCAGAGTATGTCAGGGATAACTTTAAGTTACGAACAAATTAGTTTAAGGTCCTAATTGTATCAAGGTTTCAATTAAGGTTTGAGGTTTCTAAAGTTAATAAAGGCCCCGCCCATGTTTAATCGTGCTTAGAGCACACTAAGGAACCCGTGCCTTAGTGCACACCATGTTTAATCGTGCCATAGTGCACACCAGGATAATCGTGCCTTAGTGCACACCAGGGAAAATATGTATTAGTTCCTTAAGTGTACACCATGGAAATCTGGCCAGTATAGGATATTTATCCACCATCCGGATCTCCCGATCGGTCCGGGTATGCGCATACGGAGGCTTAGCCGATGATCGCAAGTAAGGGACCTTCCTATAAGTATTAAAATCAACCAAGTGTTGGGTTAAAGTTGATTTCTACAGTCTTAAATCAAAAGAAAAGGTCTTAAAGGTTTTCTCACCGAGTCTCACAAGTGTGATTCTTTGAATCGTATTCTTTTCCATGCACGTGTAAGTTAAGTGTTCATGTTTTAGTTTCCTTCTTTATAACACGTTATAACCAAGTATGATTAGAGTAAGAAACTCACGTTTTTGGTTTCTAATGAGGTTCAGTTTACTTGAAAAGGTTAAGTGTGGCCATGTTAGGTAAGTTCACCCTACTTAATATTTATTTCTCCTTTCTTTTTTATTGTTGTAAATTTAATGGAACCGCACTAAAGTATGTAAGTAGCTTTCTAACGTTGTCTTTGTAAAAAGGGGTATACGTACTGAGTTAATCTCATTCTTTTAAGTTTGTTTTTTTAGGAAACCCGGCAAAAGGAAAGGGTAAGGTCCCGGACGGACAAGGTTCGAAAGCTTCTTAAGGAAACCCCAGGTGAATTAGAAACTTCTTTTGAAGAGCAGTAAAAGATTGGGATGCCTTTGTGGATTGTGAAATTTCTAGGGGTTGATACGTTGTGGTTTTTAAGTGGATATGTTGTGGTTTAAGTTTTATGTGTAAAGTCCAGTTCTCTTTTGGTCTTGTATGACTAAAGTTATTTATGCTTGATAATGTGTTGGAGTGTAGTTTTAGCCTTGTCCATCTTTAATGGATGGTGGTAATACCCTCAGGTGAGTTTTCCACTGCGCTAATCATTAGATTAAGTGAGTCATTAGATTAATCTGATGATTAATATCTTGGAGGTGTTACAGAGACAGAGAGAGATAGGGCGACAGTGGGGACAAGAAGGCCATGGGCGGTGTTCGGCGCCTGGGCAGCAAGTCGCCAACAACAGGTCGTCGAAGCTAGGCGCTAGAGAGCAGAGTGGGTCAGCGAGGGAGTGAAAGAGAAAGAACAATGGGTTCTTCCATCCGATTTTTGCACATGTGCAAAACAAATAAAGAGAGGAATTGGCAAAACTAAAATCGTAAGGAGGGTTGAAACAAAATGGGAAACGAAATAAATTTTGAAATTTAAATTAATTCAGAAGAAATAAGATTATTGATAATAAAAATTAATAATGATAATAACTATAAGCATATTGATTTGTCAAAATCTAACTAGACAAATATCTGAATATTTTGAGAGTGGTGTGAATAGTTTTAAATGTAACACAAGCAATATATATAAAAATTAAAGTCGGCGTGTGGTGGTTGTTACACTGCTCAAATCCTACAAAAACACAATCGGTTAACTGAATTAAAATGCATGATTTATTTAATTAAACCTGGTTAGTAACACAACTATAACTGGTTCTCACTCTGTCTCTATTTATTTGCCCACTTAACTAGTTTTTTTGTCCCTAAATATATGTCATTTTACATTTCCAAGGTAACTTACTAACTTTCACTAACTTTACCTCAAAAATTTGCTGGAATGTGTCATACATTTCTACAACTGACTATCAGGGGGCCACATTTTTTTAATGCATTCAAAGGGGACCAAGTTGCTAAACAATTGGCTGGCAGGTGACTTTCCGGCCATTATTTACCGGAAAACGGTGATAGTTGAGTAAAATTAAAATTTTTTTGAATTTGCTTAGATTAATGCCGAGACTGTCCTCCATTGCTCCTTCCTCCTTCCATCATCCTTCCTTCCTCCTTCATCCACCATTTTCATTCTTCTTCTTCTTCTTCAAAAATCTCCATCAAATTTGTCATTTGCAAGTACAAAATACCAACTTTCCTCCAGTAAAACAAATTTATTCCCATATTCACTAATACTATCTTCATTCACAGGTAACAATCACCAACAAATCCTTCAAATTACTCTATACTACCATACATGGATAATGAGGAGAAAGATTTTTTAACTCCAAAGCAAAAATAGAAGCTTTGCCATCAACAAGAAACAGAAAAACTAAACATCACTCGTACAAAGCACAACTCAATGACAAATGAAACTACAACAAAAATGCAATTTCAGCAGCAGATATCAGCCATGAACCCTAATTGAAATTCCCGCGAAATAAAAAGTGCAAAAACTTGAACCAGGCACAATGCCCACCACCTGTTCGACGAATTCCCCAAGAGAAGAAAACCACACCCAGAAACCCAATTCAATGGAACCCACTTCTTTGAATTTCATCTCTGTATACTCGCATTTGCCGAACCTCCTCCCAATTTGATCCCTTCAAAATCCGATCTTCTCAAACTCATTGTCGTAATTGCAATTGTCGCCATTGGGATGAACAAGGAAGCTAGATTTGTTGGGCGCCACCTTTGTTTGTTGAATTAATTGTTTAAGAGCTGGGATATCTGAACCAGGCGTGGGTGCCAACAGAGGGGTTCATGGTGGCTGAAGCCGTGAGAGATTGAGAAAATGGAATTTTGTGCAATTATTTAAGGGGAAGGAAGAACAAGAGATGAGGACAAGTATAAAAACTGGAAGAACCAGTTAAAGGAGAGACAAAGAGAGAGAAAGAGAGAGAGAGAGAGAGAGAGAGAGAGAACGAATTGGGAGAAAAATTTGTCATGCATGAAATGAATTAATTGTCATGCTTGTTTGGCGGGTCATCTGGGTTTCGCCATTGGTGAAGACACAAGCCAAGCATCAATTTTTTGAGGGGGAAAGATAAGGGTTACCTCGTCTTTTCAGCTACCACCTCAAGGGTTTTTAAGACTTTTCATGTTTTCCGGCTTAAAGTAACCGGAAAGTCACCTACTAGCCAATTGTTTAACAACTTGGTCCCCTTTAAGTGCATTAAAAAAATGTTGTCCCCCAATGGTCAGTTGTTAAGAATGTATGGCACCTCCCAGCAAATTTTTGAACTTTACCTCTATATTCTTTCTTCCTCATAAATAATGCTTACCAACTCAATCGGTTGTATAAGTTAGTCTCCAATTTTCCAAAATGACAAATAAAAAGGAACCGATGGAATACTAATTTACCATTATGTTTATGAAAGTATAAGTGGACTTGGAACTTGCTTAATTTCTTATCTAGCCAATGAACACAACCATTGGAATGGAACTAATTGGATTATTACCCCTTGAAATTTTGAGAAAGTAGGATTTTAGCCCCCAGGTTTTAGGAATTATGTTTACCCTACCTAAACTTTAAACCCATAATTATGTTACTCATTTTCCTACGGAAGACAAAACTACCCCTGTAGAAGCGTGTAAAAAGTCTGAAATGATTATAAATAAAAGCATCAAAAGACATATTTACCCATCCCCAAGAAATAAAACAGTGACGCCTCTTTTTTCATCGTCGTTTAGGTTACTCTGCTCGAAATACTAGATGACTTGAAGAATGGAAACTCATATATTGAACGACAATGGGGTGGGATGGGGTGGATTTAATTAATTTGTCATGTGTGCAATGGATTTTTAAACGGAAGGCATTTATGTCTATTCGCATTGATTGAGGGTATCTTTGCAGTTCATATTAATATAAACACTAACTTCATCTGAAAAATGATGTATTTAATCTTTAATACAAATCTAACACCGGGTATTTATTACTTAGTTTAAAGTTGAGACAAGATAAACCTAATTTCCAAAACTATGGGGTAAAATCCTACTTTCTCAAAACTCAAATAGGTAAAACCCTAATTAGTTCCATTACGATGTGTTAAAGTAAATAACATAACAAATTTATTTAATTAATCAAAATTATAAACAAATACTAAACATTAATAACAATAATATTAACGAAAATTATATGTGTCTTGCAACAAGATGGTTAATAACTGTCTTGCAGCAAGATGGTTGATAATAATCGTGCCTGACATGACATATCCACATAAGGATGCTGAATTTTTTTGTAAAAGAAAGTGAAGAGTCTCGGGTTCCATTCTCGTCTCTCGTGACCTTTGCCAAGCGAGCCGCCTCAACCACGGTGAATCTCGAGGTACAATTCCTGGTGAAATCCGGAAGCACGAGGGTAGTCTCGGCCATCCATTGGATGGGTTCCGAGGCCCTCTAAGGAGGCTCGCTTGTTCCACCGACCCCGGACGCCTCGGGACCATACCGGGTCGTCCCGAGATGTTGAACTATATGGTATCGGGGTTTGGGTCTGGGCCCGGTTCAGGAAGGTGCAAGGTAGAAGATGAACAAGTGCCACCCAGCAGAAGGTAGCGCCCGCTGCCACCCCGTAGCGCCCACTACACCTAAATGCCAACCCAACAGAAGGCCATCCAACATAAGGTAGTGCCCGCTAACTCCCCGTAGCGCCCGCTACGTCTGGGCAAAACAAGGTAGCGCCCACTACCATGTCCGTGACACCAGCGACGATATGGGTTGTTTGTGAGTTTTGGGCTTTGCTGCTAACCGCTGGCAGCGTCTGGTCAACCGCTGCCAGCGTCTGTTCCAGAGAATTTCATTCTCTTGACCGATGGAAAATGCTGTCAAGGGTCAAGGAAACGCCGACAGCGCCCCATTCAAGATTGGTCGGTCGCGCCCGCGACACCATCATAGCACCCGCGACCGTTTCACTGACCGGAGCCGAGCTGCTGCGTCGCTGCCTCGTCGCACCCACGACCAAGTCGTAGCGCCCGCGACGCTACTGCTCGGATGTCGCTGCTGCCACCGCTGCTGCTGCTGCCGCCGCCGCCGCGTTGCTGCCCTATCGCGCCCGCGACGAAGTCATGGCGCCTGCGACGGTCTTAATTTTTTGCCGGAATTTTGTAATAAAAACGATTGTGTTTTGGAGCTTTTGATATTTTGTATAAATACTCTGTTGGTTGTTTTCTGGGCAGATTTGGTTGAGTTTAAAATGAAATGCTAGGGTGCTCTCCAAGCCTCTTACCCAAAAATCTTGTTACTTTATCCAATCAATCATTAGTGGTGTTCAAGTCATTTCTTTAGTGATTAATGGTGGTAATATCCTATTTAATCATGGTAGAATGTTAGGCCAAGGTTGTTGACTCTTTTTGCCAAATTTATATGCAAATTAACCCTATGGTATTCAAGTTCTTCCTTCCTTGATTTTCTATCAAAAACTCAAGCATCCATCATCCCATCACAATCGGTAACGCTCTAGAAAGTATTTGCTACATCACAATTGTGAAAGTATAAATAAAATATAGCAATTATATTTAAATTGATATATTGTCATCATTTTCTAAAATCATATTGAAGTTATATTTTTGAAAATTATTTTTACATCTTGTTTCATTTTTAAAATAGAACATTTTCTACAAAAATGCCGCATTTTTAATAAAAATTCCATTTGTTTTTTAATGAATACTTTTAATTTTTAATATTTATGTTAAATATATGTGAAAATATCATTTTCTTTATTTTTTTTCTATTTATTTGTTAATTTTAAAAATTCATATTTTTTTAAAGGGTTTTTGGCCACAAATAATCCGTACTGAGCGGCTTGTGACTGGAAATAATCCAAAGTGACTTTTCGGCCACTAGCAGTCTGTACTTTTTCACTATTTTCTCATAGCAGTACATAATCAATTTCTGGCACCGGAAAGCTGACATGGCGACCGGAAATTTCCTTTTTGAAGGATGAATAAACATACTTTCCGGTCGCCACGTCAACTTTCCGGTGTCGGAAATTGATTCTGGAGTGCTATGAGAAAATAGTGAAAAAGTACAGACTGTCAGTGATCATAAAGTCATTTTGGATTATTCCCAATCACAAGCCCTCTCAATACGGATTATTTGTGGCCAAAAACCCTTTTTTAAATATTGAATTTTTTCACATTTATAGAAGGTCTCTACAATTTTATTTAATTAATTGAAGGTCCCTATGTACTTCTTTATTTACTTAGTCACGATAATGATACTTTTTTTACTAAAAAAATTAACATGCTTATACGAACTTGGCATGTCATACAAGATGATTATTAACCATTTTGTCACAAAACACATATCATTGTCCTAATATTAATAAGGGAAATTGGATTCTAATAATACGAACTGGCCATATAAGACTTAATAATACGAACTTTTGATTTGGTGATTAATAATACAAACTTTGACCCCCTGTTGCCCCCAACAGTACGCCACCGAATTAAGTTGAACTTAATTCGGTGGTGGTCTGACGTGGCGCCGGAGGCACGCGCCTAGTTGTTTTAACATTGCCACGTCATCCATGTTGACTTAAAAATAATAATACGAACTTTTACCTATGTTGCTCTGAATAATACGAACTTTTTTCTCTTTCTAAAAATCTTAGATCCCATTTTTACTTCTTCATCTTCTTCAACATCCCCCTCCCCATTCCCAGAAAACCCCAGAAAACCCAGAAACCCCCCCCCCCCTCCCCCTCTCTCTCTCTCTCTCTCTCTCTCTCTTCCTTCCTCTTCATCATCCCCACTTCTTTTTTCTCTCTCTAAAAATCTCACATTTCCCTTTTGCATCTTCATTTTCTTCAATCCTCCCCCTCTTCATCTCTTCATCATGAGCCACAACTTAATGCTCAAACTCGTCAACAATGGCGAAATGTCTTCTCAACTTCCTCAGCCACGCTTTTTTCCACTTCACTGCTCTCCTTCTTCTTCTCAACTTCTATCACCTTTTTTACCCAGATCTCTGCAAGAAGAGCAGTGAAGTAGGAAAAAGGGTTTATGTTTTCAATTTTATGGGAACTTATCTAACCTTCTCTCCTGTCCACTGAGGAGGGTGAGAATATTAAGATGAAGAGCAAAGCTAATCCAGGAGCATCCATTGTTTCTGAAGCGAGTTATCCTTCAATTTCATGGTAATCCCCATTTTTACTTCTTCATCTTCTTGCTCTAAATAATGCATTTTCACCTGGTGGGCATTCCCCAAAAACTATAGGATTGAAGAAGATGAAGGAAGAAAGAGAGAGAGAGAGAGAGAGAGAGAGAGAGAGAGAGAGGGGTTTTCTGGGAATGGGGAGGGGGAGGATTGAAGAAGATGAAGAAGTAAAAATGAGATCTGAGATTTTTAGAGAGAGAAAAAAGTTCGTATTATTCAAAATAACATAGGTAAAAGTTCGTATTATTTTTTAAGTCAACGTGGATGACGTGGCAAAGTCAAAATAACCAGACGTGCCTTCGGCGCCACGTCAGACCACCACCGAGTTAAGTTCAACTTAACTCGATGCATCTTTGAGCACAGTCAAAGTCAGATTATTAATCACCAAATCAAAAGTTCGTATTATTAAGTCTTATATGGCTAAAAATTCGTATTATTAGAATCCAATTTCCCTATTAATAACTTACATTATATTAATTTACTTGACATTATCTGCGCTTATGCTTTTCTTATTCGCTTGAATAGTTTACTCACTTTACATTACATGTCAGTTGGGTACATATTTGTTCCAATTTTCCCATAATCAAAGTAGCGGGTTATTGTTGTTGTTTTTCCCTTGCACATCATTCCCCTTCACCGTGGTGCATACATTCATTTTGCATTACAACTTATTACCTTGTTTAAATTTATATTTGATATTTACTTACATTATATTTGATATTTTTGTCGTACAATATATTTTTCTTTAATTTTTCATTAACTTACTTAAACAAACTCCTATCCAAAAAAAAAAAAAACTTACTTAAACAGACACCCGTTCGTAAAGAACAGGTAAAAGGCTTCTCCCTTCGTTCCATATTAATTGTCATCTTTAAAAAATGTGTACTTTAAAAATTTTGGCTATAAATGATAACCATCTTGACTTAACCATCTTGAGTTACTCATATTTCACATTTTTGTAACTTTTATTAATATTTTTTAAAATAATTATATATATTTATCAATTATAATAATATAATACTTATTAGGTAGGTGAAAAAATATAATAATAGCCTACTTTTATCAATCATAGTAGAAAATCCACATTTTATACGTAGTTTTACATTTATGAAATAAATATAAATAAATAATTATTTTTAAATTGTTTATAAGTTGTACTAATCTTGAAAATGATGAAACATACCTTTTACATTTTAATCTATTAGTGATTTAGAAGAAATGTAAGATGGTTAAGAGTTATCTTGTGTCAAGATGTTTATCATTTTCATTTCTTAATATATATACAATGACTTATTATGTAAAATTACTACCATACGAAAAATAGGATCATAAAAATATAATATTTCAATTGTTAACAAAAAAAACTAATATTAGAGAGTAGAGACGGTGACAATCAACTTATTCGTAATTAATATGTAACTGTGGGGGTATTTTCTTTTTTTTAAAGAAACAATGTGTGATGGAAAGTAATTAAGTAATGTGTAAAGCCGGCATAAGAAACGGTGCAGGGACAGAGTCTACCCTCCTCATTGCTGCCACCCTGCATGAACAACATGGCACCCACCCTTCGAATCTGAATATGCTCCTAGCTTCAATGTCACCGCATTTTCATTTCTCAAATTCTTTTTAAATCTAACTAACCTTTCATTTATTAATTTATCCCGATTGCATAGCCATTTATTTAATTTTATTCAATTCTTTATTGAAGTCTTTCCCTAGATCCTAGTTTAGTTGTTGTAAGTGGTAGTATATTAATAAGCGCGGTGGTGTAAAGCCCACATTGGTAACCACGTTAAACTGTCAGGCCTGGAGGAAGAGAAAGAGAGAGGATCAGAAAAGATCAATGGGAGCCAAACTGAGTGAGAATGAACAACCAGAAGAAAATGAAGGAAGAGTAATGGCGACGGATTTCTTCTGGTCTTATACAGATGAGCCCCATGCATCGAGACGCCGTCAGATCCTCTCTAAGTACCCCCAAATCAAACAACTCTTTGGCCCTGATCCTTGGGCTTTTCCTAAGGTATTCTTTCTTTACCATAATCAAACAATTAATTTGGATTTGTTTTTATCGTCAATGTTTTTCGATTTGTTGATTTCGGCATGAATCTTGCTTGAGATGGGTATTGATTAGGCCCGGTTGTTTTATGTGATGAATCGGGCGATGGTCCCCTTGTTTAATTAGCTGGGTTTCTTATTTTGCATGGATTCAATGCTGGGCATTCACTGTTACATTGGTTGTGACATTAATAGTGCAATCCCATGTAACCCAACTGCTACACAGTTTGCCCTTTTTGGAGGCCAGATTTGATTTTGATCTACAGTAATGGGCAATAGGGTCATTTTCTTAGCTTGTACCTACAAAATCAATTATGTGTTTTGAGTTATTTATGTGGGTAGTTGGGGTACTATTATTCATCAAATCCTTGTTTGTCTATCTAATCTAAAGGTGATATTTATGAATTTCAACCTTACATTATGAGTTTTGGGTATTCTACTTATTTTGCCAACTTAAGTTTTAGTTGAGACGGTTCTGCATGTTTGAGTGGGAGTAGTGTATGCTATAATGTTAAGGTCCAATTGCAATGTATAGGACTATAGGGTTTGGGACGTTGAGTTGGTCCACATATTTCAAGTGGGAGTTTTGTATGTTAAGGTCCAATTGCAAGGTATAGGGTTTAGGTTGTTTCATTCTTAGAACTAGCCTTGAGGAAAGGCATGTACCAACCTGTGCTAGATATGGTAGTTTTTTTTTTCCCGTTTCTTCGATTGCTCAAAGTCGTCTAGATCAAGCTGAAAGTTTATGATGTGGTTTTCTGTGTATGCCTTGGGTGGCTTACCCATTGAGGTATAATTTGGCGATCCATGGGCTATTATTGAATATTTACTATGTTGTCAATTCGCGAGCATATGATTAATTACCAGAGTGGTTTGTGAGTGTGAATTCATTTAGGGGGGGGGTGAATTAAGAGAAGTGAATGAAGCCGACAGATATCATGGATATCCATATGCATTATGCTTAGCTAATTCAGGAATTCTTGACTTCTTTCCGAAGAACATCTCTGTTTGAACAAGTAATGGAGTATTGCCTTGCTTTGATCTGTTTTGTTTTAGAGCTTTTGCCTTGTAGCACTCGCGTGCTAGAAGCATGGTGTGTGAATCTGTCTGCTACTCTGCTTGATTTTTTTTGGGTTAATTCAAAGACTGACCCGTGTTGTTTGTTTCAATACTTTGCACAGATTGCATTTGTTGTACTAGTTCAACTGGGAACAGCAACCCTGTTTTATGATGCAAGCTGGGGTAAAATCCTTGTTATGGCATACTTCTTCGGGTCATTCCTGAACCACAACTTATTCTTGGCCGTCCATGAGCTGAGTCACAACCTGGCCTTCTCTACTCCCTCTTACAACCGTTGGCTTGGCATTTTCGCCAACCTCCCAATAGGCGTTCCAATGTCTGTCACCTTTCAGAAATACCATCTTGAACACCATCGGTACCAAGGAGTTGACGGAATGGACGTGGACATCCCAACTAAACTTGAAGCAAGCCTAGTCAGAAATGCCTTTACAAAATCCATTTGGGTCACCTTTCAACTCTTCTTCTACGCTTTCCGCCCTGTGTTAATTAAACCCAAGCCCCCTTGCTTGTGGGAATTTACCAATCTGTCCATCCAATTAGCACTGGATGCTGCACTCATCTACTTTTACGGATGGAGATCTTTCGGTTACTTGATTCTTTCGACCTTTGTTGGAGGTGGAATGCATCCTATGGCTGGTCACTTCATATCCGAGCATTACGTGTTCAACCCCGATCAAGAGACATACTCTTACTACGGACCATTGAACCTGCTGGCATGGCATGTGGGGTACCACAACGAGCACCATGACTTCCCAAGGATTCCAGGGACAAAGCTTCACAAGGTCAGGGAGATTGCGCCTGAGTTCTACGAGGGTCTAGAATCATACAAGTCATGGAGTCAGGTTATTTACATGTACATAATGGATAGAACTGTCGGGCCATACAGCCGGATGAAGAGAAAGCCTAGAAAATCAGAGTAGGGGACAGATATTCTTCACATGCCTTGAACCTCTGAGCCTCAGAGGGATTGTTGTTGTGTCATACTGATAGATCATAGCCAGGATTGGAACAAAGTTGATGCATTCATTTGTAATCCATTCAATTGATTAGTTAAGTTCTCCCTCATTTATTCTAGGCACCCAAATGGGTCATTTTACTTTGATAAATGAGCTAAAAACAGATGATGATGATGATTTTAGTCAGAGTACAGAAAGACTGAAGTGGTTGGTTTACATATTACAACCTAGAGTAATTAATGTATCTGAATCAAGAATGGTAAGGTGGATATCCAGAGGAAGACATTGACCAAACATCTTGATCTTTGGGGTTGGGGTTGCTGGCAATGCCATCCTTGACATCCCACTTGGTTTCTCCTGGAAAGGGATGGCCCATAACATAGGGGTTCACTGGCACCACTTGATGAGCCAAGAAAGGTAGACCTGCTGGTAATTGGCTCACATCATTCTGCAGGATTGACTCCACCCTTTCCCTCAACAGTCTCAGAGCAACAGCTAGCCCAAGTCCACCACCCTGCAAGTGTAACACATCAACCATTCAACACACATTGTGCTATGAGTCTCATGCCTTTGCTCAAGTGTGGCAATAGACCTATCAATTTTTGGCCCGGCCCGAACATGTCCGAAAATTCTAGGTTTTAAACACGATTTTTCTTAAGCTGATCCCCAAATAAATTGAACATGAAAAACCCGCAAATTAGCGGGTCAAATCCGACTCGGTCATTTGACCCGAAAATTTTATTTTTGAATTCAAATCTATTAGAATTTATGAATTTTTGTTGGAATTCATGACTATGAAACCATAAGCGCAACTCATCATTTGTTATTATTCTAATGTAGGTTGAAACATTTACAATAATCTATCGTTACTTAAAGATCATCGTATTTCATTATGTATATAGTATATTCTACCAAAAATAGTATTTAGAGACAATTTTTTTAAAAGGAAAGCAGAAATATGTTGCAATCATATCCCATTGGGTTGACTTGAAACCGAAATACACTATCCATATTTGCTCGAATTCAAAATATACCCGACCCATATTTACCTGAACCCGATTTACATCCCACCACTCAAATTGACAGGTCCAGTGACAACTTAACATAACCCAACTAATTGAATAGGCTCTCAAAAGTTTGGTACAGGGCCAATCAAACAAATAGAAATTGATGTTCGATTCAAGTTCCTTTTTTTGAGTCAAATAATTCAAACCAAACTAAATTTGGGTTTAGACTACATAAATAAGGAAAACATGGTGTCCATATGCAGAAAAATTCAGTCAATCAAAATTCAGACAAAAAAATATATGAAAAATATCTTATTTATGTTAGGTCGGACTGAACCAGATTTGCAGGTGTTGAGTTGTCCCACGTTGACCTTTGACACCCATATTGTGGTGTTTATAATGGCTTGGGTGACTCAACCTCCTAAGCTAACTTTTGGGGTTGAATTGGGCTCAAGTCCATTATTTCACATGGTATCAGAGCCAGGGTTATTGATGTTGGGGCTGCGCCCGCAGTTGTCTGCGCCTTGTGGTGAGGGGGTGTGTTGAGTTGTCCCACATCGGCCTTTGACACCCATATTGTGGTGTTTATATTGGCTTGGGTGCCTCAACCTCCTAAGCTAGCTTTTTTGGGGTTGAATTGGGCTCAAGTCCATTATTTTACAGCAGGTTATACAGTTTTCGATTATTTGCAGGTTATACAGTTTTCTATTAGCCCTAAAATTGATAGCGATAGCAGCATAGTTCTGAAAGCGTAAGTGTAAATTCTGATTCATTTGGGGCAACTGTTAGAGGGACTAAACTAAGAAGAAGGGATTTGAGGGAGAAAACTAACTTGGAGGAGAAATAGCAAGAAGACCATAGCGTTGAAGGTGGATCTCTTGTCCTCAACAAAATCCACGAAGGCATCAAACCTACGAGCCGGATCCTTGGGGAAATCCTGTTACACATAACAGCCTTTATCACCATCACAAAACCAAAGTAAATGCAAAATTCACTTTCCTAAAAGATTTCACTGAATGTTACTCGATCCTAGTCCGTAATGTCTTTATTTAAAAAAAAGGAAAGAAAGAAAATGATACCTTCTTCCAATCATCGTTCAGAAACACATCTCCAACGATAAGAATCTGGATGACAAGAAGCACAGAAATGGATACGATATACTGAAACAATCATCAATTAAGGTTTCAACAAGTAGAAACGTTTGTAAGTTGTTTTGTACTAGTGTCATATATAAGTTGAGCCAAGTAACAAGTTAGCTTCACCTATTTGACTAACCCTAAGCCAATATGACTCAATTCAACTGGATAAGCAGTACTGAAACCGGACCCAACATATCGGGAATGAACCTAGCTAGCTCAATTTGGTTAAAGCTCCGTTAGAGTATAAAACCATCAATTGGGGTTTTAACCATTAGCATTGACATCTATGGTTCCACATATATGGTACTGGAACCAGATTAAGCAAAATGTCTAGAGTTAAAGAGGCATTTGCGACATCCCAATTCGGACACAAAACACATTAACTTGTGGGGAAGTGTTAAAGTACAAAATCAATATTGGCCAGTTCAACCATTAACTTAAACTTTCGGTTGAGATAACTAATTCCACACAACCAACCAATTAGTAACTGTCACAAAGAATCAAATCCAAGGATACAGGGGTAAGAAATATCTTGCTTCTAGTAAGTGCTGCTGCATAGCCTATGCATGCTGTGACACAGAATATGATTCCAGTGGCAATTGTAGCCCATAGAAACCTGCAAATTATTTTTCCACAAAAATAATGAAAAGGTGGTTAATTAAGTTAACCAGAATTAGCTGAAAATTTATAGATGTACGGATAAAAACTAAGTAGTACCATGATGAGAAGAAATATTTTCGATATTTCTTCAAGACAATGAGAATCATGTAAAAGGAATAGAGAAGGATGGCGAGTCCCACGGTGAATAGGAGTAAGGTTAGGATTTTGAGAGCTGCTTTGATGAATCTCTTTGCGGATCTTTCCATGGTGATGGACCCTTTGTTTGAAGGACACATAGATTGATCAAAGTTTTTTGGTAGAATCTACATGTGCATGTTATTTCATGCTTGTGTCTTTATATAGCATAATGTGCTACTCCGTAGTGTGTTTTCTTTTTTTTCTTTTTCTTTTGGCTATAAATAATGACTGGTGATGATATGTTTCTAGCTTTAAAGACACTCCGTGCATACTTCTTATCTTTTACCAAAAGTAATAAGTCTTTTAATGGTACGCATTAATTATTTATTATTATTGGCTTCAGATGTATTGGCTCCGACGAACATAAATGATACCTAATCGGATTACTTAATCCATTAGATATACTTTAGGCGTTTTTGTTTGAAATGCTTTAGGCGTTTTTTGTTTGAAATATTAAAGACCCTACTGGAGGGTAAGATTGAAATTCCCCTGCAATTCTATTGCATTTCTTTTGTAGCAAAAATATAGAGCTAATGTGAAATAATAACATGTAGTTTCCAAAGTGAATAATGTAAAATGGCGAAAATTAAATGAAGTTGGCTGATAATATTAGAGAAAGTCACTAAAAGTGATCAAAGAGAAAGGTGCAAGTTTTTTTAATTTATCTCTTTATTAATATTATAGATCGAGTATAGTATACATATTACCATAAGATCTAATAACAATAATCAATAATATGTTAATCATTTCAGAATTACTTATATTATTAAAGGCTAGAAGGATCAGAGTGAACAAGTTTGTTACTACCTTCATTCCATAAAATTTAAAAAATCAATAAAATGAGTTAATTAAGTGATGTGTTGTATAGAAAGTTGTAAAATATAAGTATTAAATTGTATGAATATCTTTCTCTCTCCTGTTTTTCTATCTTTGTATGAGAAAAACTAATTAAAAAGTGGTTAGTTGGAAAAAGTTGCATTGGAATTATAAGGTGACAAGTATTGTAGGACAAAAAAAAAATTAATTAAAATGACAACTATTATAGGATAGAGGCAATACAATTTATAAAGATGGTGACAGGAGGATTGATATGGAAGAGATTTGAAGGGATAACATAGGATGCAAATGAGAGGATAAAGATCAAAATCTGAAATGTACAAGAAGCAAGCCTCAGATGTATGTGGGAAGCTTCCAACTCCCTCCACAACTACACCTTCCAAACATAGGGGAGGAAATTTCCAAGAACCTCTCAAATTACTGTCTTCTTCTGCAATTCCTCTTCATTTCTTTTTTATTCACAGATGCTTTTTACTCATCAGTTCTAGACTTCTAGTGCAGTTTATAATTTAATTTTCCTCTATTAATCTCATCTTGTAGCATATATCTTGAATGCCTAACACTAATTTAATCCAAATTATAAATTTTTTCGGGTAAGATATATATCAACTTCGTTAATTTACCAGCAATATTTTGTTTCATTATTCAGTTATTCACAGTAGAATATGTTATTAGTGGTCTATAGTTACTCTAATGAATGCATACAATACATGTTGTAACTTGTAGGTGAATAAAGTATTGTCCAACAATTATGATATGAAGTGGTTGACGATACACATTCACAATTTTCATAAAAACAGCTTTTCTCCGTAAGATCAAAAATAATGAGGCTCTTTCTATTCTATACTAAATTTGATTAATATAAGTTAGGCAACAAGTTGCTGTGGTGTAGTGGTTATCACGTTAGTCTTACACACTAAAGGTCCCCAGTTCGATCCTGGGCAGCAACATTCTTATAATAAAATTTTTCTTTTAGTCATTCATTATTTCTCAACTACTACTCTAGTCTAGTTAAAAAGTCCCCTTACTTCAGTGCCCCCCACTTAGTTAATTCTCCCTATACCAATACCATTTGAGTTATAAAATTTTCTTCCACTTTGTTGACCAATGATATACTTTATTTTCTTCATCCTCAATCTTGTCTTCTCATTTGCCTTGGCCTCGATACTTTTAACAAATAGCATAATGCAAACCCAAAGCGATAATTAAGAATAAAATCTCAGCACAACAATGGATAAAGAAGAGGTGGAGAGGGGGTTTGACTTGGTTGAGCAACATTCGTTGGATGCTTAAGCTACTCGAAATTAAAGTTCCAAGTGAATACGTATAGAATCATAGATTGTATGAGAAACTCACCTTAAAGAAGGTGTAAAGGTGACGAAGGATTATATGGTTTTACTGGAGAGAAGGATAAATTAGCTCAATATACTCTACAATACACCTGTAATTCATGATTCAAACGCAACATGCAATAAGTATGCAGATAGAGAGATAGGATTAATCAGTTTCAGCACAATACTATTCAAAACTAGATGAATCAATACTGGATATCTTTCATAATTACTACTTCCATCCCTAAATAATTGTCTATTTCATTAAATTTTGATCGTTAATTACTCACAAATTACAATGAATTACAATGTAAAATTAATATTATTGTAATTTTTAGTCCTATATCTTTCTAATGGTGATAATTTCATATTGCAATTCATTGTCATTTGTGAATAATCAACGGTCAAAGTTTAGTTAAATGGAGAATTATTTAGAGATGGATGTAGTACATCAACTATGACACGAGATCTCAAGATCACTCCTATAGGATTTTCTGAATTCCGCTCTTAAGTAAATACCCTTAGATTTGACCCCAGTCCGGGTTGCAACAATCATATCAAATTCCTCACACCGAATTTTACATTTTCGCTCATGAGTTAAATCAATCTTATTTCAAAGTAGATCAGCTTTCCAAGTTATTTCAAAAGCAAGTTGGGCTGCATATTCTTAGCTCAGAGAAGGTTCAATAACGCTCCGTACAAAAACTAGATACATTGGACTCCGTACAAGTCAATGATTTTCTGTGTAACCAGCCCACATTAAAGGCTTAAGCAAGGTAAAGACGTTGTACCCATACCCTACGATCTTCTGTAACTGGCCAACATTACAGCAAGGTAAAAACGATGTACCCATGGGTGTTCAAGACCAGTCAGTAAGGTCTAGGCTGGTTACCACAGAGCTATCCATGAACAAACAGCAACATCAGGATTTCTTCAAGACTATTTGGACTAATATTTTTACTTATTCAATATGATGAACTAGAACTTTCAGTTGGATAGGCTGATCGTACCCAATTTCTTCAAAAGTTCAATGATAGACAAGTGGATCTTTAGGCAGGTCAGGTCAGGTTCAGTATGCCACACATTTTCGGGTTTTTAATATTTTATCAAAAAATTACTTAGAGGTACCCTAACTTTTGGTGAAATGTTTTTACGGTACCCCAACTTTTAAAAACTAATTTTGGGGTACCCTAACTTTTAGAATTAGAAATAATTAGGTGAATTTCCGGCCAATGATTTGAATTCACCAATGAGTTTTAGACAGGAAATTGATTAAGTATATTTGTAGACAAAAATGTCATTTGTTTTTGTGGACGAAAATGATTTGAATCAATCAGAATTTCATCAAAAATTCACCTAGTAATTTCTAATCCTAAAAGTAAGGATACCCCAAAATTAATTTTGAAAAGTTAAGGTATCAAAAAATTGTTACTTCAAAAGTTAGAGTACCTCTATGTAATTTTTTGATATTTTATAGTTGGAAAATCTAGTCAATTTCAAGTCGGATCAAATTCTACCACCTAGACAAAACAATGCCTCGAGTAGGTCAGTTTTAATCAACCAGGTCACTGGTAACACAAGGGAAACAGACCATGGGTCAAGGTTGGCAAATGCACCAATGCAGTGCACAAACGAGTGGAGACATCACATAATATCATTACTCAAAAGGAATATAATGCAAACTTTAACCTCAGAAACATAGTATTAACTCATAATAATAATAAACAGAATCCTTTAGCAAATAAGGCCTTTCTAAGGGGAGCAATATGCCTTATTTGATTACATATAAGTTTGTTCAATATTGTCAAAACCCTAAACTTAAGTAAACCCCTAAGAGGTATAGTAAATCAGCTTCAACCCCACATGCACTCTCTCGAATGTACCATGTCCTGACTTCAGCTGCAAAAAACTTGACCGTCTACTTGATCTTCTTCTTTGGCCTCAACTGCAACAATTACACAAAATCAAATCACAAATGCGAAACCAAAAAACCACAAAGGCAGAAAAATTAACACCTGACCAAAACCATACCTGGTTGCTGTGGCCACATTTCTTCTTCCTACAGTTTACAGCCCGAGGGTGGAGACGCGCATAGCATCTGGAGAAATAAATTCCATCACATTAACAACAATGATACATATAAGCTCTTTGCACCAACATGTGTATAACATACAGCTGAGAAAATGGTGCATCAATCATAACTTTTGTACTCCAAGATACATAACATGCAAGTATATATTTTTTTACCAAAAAAAAAAAAAACCTTGTACATAACCACTTCAAACTGAAGTACATAGTACAAGAAATCATGTTTGCGCAAAAAAGAGAATGGAAGAGAACAATATACATGACGAATGGGTAAAGATCAGAAGACAATGAATAAACAAAGCAGGAGCAAGAGATTTTTCTTCGTTTTCCCCACTTTTTTTCAAGTCAAACCACAACTAGGATCATCAAAAATAGTACACCCAATTGAGAGAAGCCATAGCACAGGGGAGCTTAAGCACAAACTCGTCAATGGTTTCACTAGGATTTGAACTTAACACCCCCATATATGAGCACAATGCAAAGAGTATGAACTTATGCATGTCAGGGCATTGCTGACTAGTGACAAGGTTTAGGATTGCTCCACCACCGTAAAAGAAGTAAATCTCAGCAAACACTTACTTGCGGCAAATCATCTTGTCCTGATTGAACTTCCTAGCCAGGGCCATCAAAGAGGGCTCAATAATTCCACCACGCAGCCTCAGAACCAGGTGGAGGGTCGACTCTGCAGAGCAAAATATTACATTTAATATTTAATATTCACACTGGTACAAACACAACAGCAGTAAACCACAATTTGAGTGTTTGCTTACAAGTAACAATAGTTGCATCAGAAGGAAACTGGTTATCTATTTAGACATAGACAGTATAAATCCCTATGCACACCGATATATGATATGTCCACAAGGTTCACTTCCATTATAAGTTTTTAGACTATGTATGTCCACAAGGTTTACCATTATTCCTTACCCTCATACCCTCCTGTAAATCAAAATATACAAAAAGGATGGCATCTCTATTCATTTGACACAAGACCTTTGTAAAAATCATCCAGGATCAGTGATTCTTTCTATGGAAATTCCAAGGCAAAGCGTCTCATGTAACATAATTGTGAGACAGAGTCATTTCAGTTAAATATTTCATAATATTTATCAATGACTGTCTTTGATCACAGTCACTATAAATAAATTATTAGTCTCCCCAATAATCATAAAAAAGTCACTACGAAAACGTGGGTCTCACAATAAATTTATGGTGAGACAATTCACATAAGACTTACTGTTCTTTCTTTGATAGAGGATCACAAAACTAGAGCATGATATAAATTGAAACAGCTTTTTCACTATCACACTACATGGACCATAATTTTGCACCATGCTGTTACTATATTACAAAGGAATTGTGATGAAATAATCAAACACTGAGGGATACATAGATTAAAAAACCAAAGGGAAGTAAATAGAACTCGAAAGATGAGAATTAAAAACATCAGCTCATCAAGAAGTGTAGAGGTGCAACAAAAAACATATGCCTTTACTCAAACATCAATTATGCATATTAGGTAAGCAACTTGGGCAACAAATAGTTTGCTTTCAAATTTCACATCTACCTCTGCAAAACAATGCATAGAACTGATAGAACCGCAATAAAGGCAACATTGAATTTACCCTTTTGAATGTTGTAGTCAGCAAGAGTGCGGCCATCTTCAAGCTGCTTCCCAGCAAAGATCAGCCTCTGCTGGTCCGGTGGAATCCCTTTTTCATGCAATTAAAAAATAATAATATCATCAATTCAACTACCCATAAATCCAATACAATTGACTACACAAATTATTCAGCACATCAAATTATGCAACAAGAATAGCTCAGCCCTTCATCTCCCTACATAATTCAAATTGACAGAAGTACAGTGTAGATGCTTACAAATTACAACTAGTAATGCGAACATTGATTTTTCCAGAAAACAAAAGATTAAGCCTTCAATTCTTGGATACAACAGACATTCCAATTCATCAAGATAGAGAAGCAAAAAATGAGAACTTTAATTTTCTTTTATCACAAATGTCAATTGCAAGTACAAAAAAAAAAGTAAAATTTGAACAGGAATTCATCATCAGAAATCAAATTGTAATTATAAAACACACACCTAGTCTGATTTCCGAATTGGAACTTCAAACGAAGCCCCTTAAAATTTCATCTTACTCAAAATTTATACATAATTTGAAGATTCTAGGGCACAAAGATTATATTTTGATCTCCACCCACAACTTGACAATTAAAGAAAGACAAATTAACCTCAAACGATAGGATTAGTTCTGGTTAAAGTAAGATAATTAAAATCTAATTACGCAGCACGAATACAAAATTCAACCCTTGAAACATCACAATTCGAATTCAATTACCCATATCAAAAAGAGATTTTAACCTCTGCAGAAGATAGAATCAGTAAAGAAAAGCAAGTAGTAAAAACAAAGAGAGGGTGTTGGAGGGGCTACCTTCCTTGTCTTGAATCTTAGCTTTGACATTGTCGATGGTGTCGCTGGATTCAACCTCAAGGGTGATGGTCTTCCCAGTTAAGGTTTTCACAAAGATCTGCATCTTGACTGACCTTCCGTCCCCTCTCTTCTTTTTTTCTCTCTCTAGAACTCTCTTTCTCTCTCTACTGAGTGTGGCGGAAGGCGATACCCTCACCATCCTTCTCTTCCCGCTTTTATAGCTCTCTTTAGTGCCCACGGAATTAGGGTTTTGCGAAATCTAAGGAATTTGTTTTTTATTTTAATTATTTTTATGCTTCCGTTTCTATTTGAGAAAGATAAGAAAATATCACATCTAATTATACAAGGAAGTGTTTGATTAAACTACTACTCCTTTAAAATAATTTTTGAACATTTTTATAGAAACTATGTCTAGAGGTGTTCATTGGGTCAAACCAGGACCAGACCGGACCGGACTGGACAAGACCGAAACCCGAAATAACAAAAATGTTGGACCAAAGATTGGACCGAAAACAACCGGTCCCAACCCAGACCAATCCGATGAGCATTTGGTCCGGACCAACCCAGATCGGTTTGGACCGATTGAGATCTTTTTGAAATTTTTCTGATAAAATTTGTAAATAGACAAATTAAATAATTATGTATGTCTATTGTTAGGAAGCACATTTTTTTTGGTACTGTAAATAGACCTAATTTATGATATATAATATTAAAAGTTGACAATGATAAATTGAAAAAGATACATTATATTGAAGTTTACCAAAATTTAATCATTGTTTTCCATTTACGTGAATATTATATCAATTTAGGACTCAAAGGATCATTAGATTTAGGAAATAGAATAATCTTTCTAGGCTATAATAATATTATTTTATGGTATAAAACTTTAAATTTTATAATAATTGGGTTTCCGGTCCGGGTCCGAGTTTTTCCGAGTTTAGACTGACCTGGACCGAAACCCGAAAATTAAAAATATTTGGACCGAAGACCGGACCGGTTACCATCCGGTCCGGGTTTGGTCCGGATTTTTTGGGTTAACCGGTCCGGACCGGAATATGAACACCCCTAACTATGTCTCCAAAAAGTTTTAGGTATTTGATAATAAATATTACAAAAATATTTTTTAAAATTAGAAATTATTAATTAATGTTTGGCTAATAGTAGATACTTATTTTTATTACTTTAAAACCTATAAATTGAGTATCATATTCTTTTTATGTATTCACTTTTAACAATTTACTAGTGTTAAAATAAAAGAAATATTTTAGTTAATAACAGAAAATTAGAATACTCTAAACGTAACGGTAAAAAAAGTATATACCCATTTTAAAAATAAATTTAATAAATATTGAAATGGAGATAGTATAAATACTGAAATAGATTCATTGAACAACTGATAATATTATAATTAATAATAAAATCGAACTTTTCTTTTCCAATTTGTAAATTTTACATATAATTATATCAACATTGCCACAATCTCTATACAAATGCCTGCCTTGAATCTTTTTTTTTTCAAACAGCCTACCTTGAATCTTATTGGCATGTAATGACTGCACATGCCAATAAGATTCAAGGTAGGTAATTCTTAATTGTGTGTTGCTCTTCGTAGGTAATTCTTAATTTGTTTTCCCTTTCGAAATTTGCGGGTTTTGTTTTCGGTTATTAGATGGGGTTTTGTGTTCCTCTATTTTCAAGAATCTCGGCAAGGAGGAGTAAAGAAATGGTGGAACTGGTACATGTTCATCAACCCAGAAACAGAGTAGGCCGGGGAATCAGAAAGAGAGAGAAAGGAACGAGGGGGGAGACCGGCGATGGCGAGGGCGGCGTTGGGCCTGTTTTCCGACAACAATGGCAGCGATGGGTGGTGGGTGCTGGTGGCAGGGAACTCGAACAGAGGCAGAGGGGATGGGTCGGGCTGGGGGGTTGACAGAGAGAGAGAGAGAAGGGGGGTGATGTGGTGGTTGTGGCGGTGGAGATGGTGGCAGTGGAGGTGGTGGTGGCAGTGGTGAGGGTGGTTAAGAGAGAGAGAGTGAGAGGTTGGGAGTGGGGGGGGGGAGATGGGTCGGGGGCTGGGCTGGGGTGTAAGAGAGAGAGTGAGAGAGAGAGAAAGAAAGGGGGGGTTGAGGTGGATTTTTTTAAAAAAAATAAAAAATTGGAGTATTCAATCCAATTCAGGAAAAAAAATTCTTTTTTTTTTTGCTAAAACACCTCCACATAAGTGAGCACCACCGCCACGTCAGCTCTCCAACGAGTCAGACTCGGTGGCAGTTCGCTGGAAAAATCAACATGACAAGGTTGGTTCGTTATTTCAAAGGACCCACAAAGGTTGGTTTATTAGATTCCAATTTCCCTTTTATAATTTAGGAATCGTTCTTTTATGCGATAGGTTGCGGTGCGATACCACACCAGACCACACTCTTTAATTTTCCACCACACTTCACTACACCACACCACAATCATTACCAATATATTTTTTTCATTTTTCTCTCTCCTCGCTTTTCTCTTATACTTTTCACATTATCACTTATAACCTGCCATAACTACCACAATTCACCACATTTTTTCAAATTCGATCCACCGCACCGCACCATTACCACACCGCAACCAACCGTCTTAAAGAACGGAGCATTAAAGTCGCCAATTCCACTTATACAAGAATTAAATATCTTTAACAAATCAAACAATTAACATTGTCATTTTATATAACTGAACATGAGCTATAATTTGATACTCTTCTCATCCAAACACTAGGAACTTATTTTTGAGCAAAATTGAAAACACTAAACAATTATAACCAATTATATCGTAGAACTTTATCTCACGTTTTATAGGGAAGAATACCATTTGGAAATACCAACGAATTACATAATGAATTATGATATTCTTAGAACTTTATCTCACATTCTATGCTAAATAATTGTCAACTGAAAAATACTATGAATTTTAATATAAACATTTTCTTAATCAAATTTATGTTTCAAGCACAAAAAAAAAAAAAATAGTTTGGAGTCTTTGGGGCCCGTTTGGTATGTAATAGGAATGGAAATGAGAATTCATAATTGAAATGAGAATGAGAATTGAAATGTTTTATGAATTCCCAATTTTGTTGTTTGTTATTTGGTAATTGAAATAGGTAATAAGTGACAGTAGGATTGAGAATAAATATACATTTACTAAAATATCATTTTGATTAATTTATGAATGTTTTAATAACTGAAGTGGATGGAAGAATATAATTAACTCATATTTCATGTTAAGAAAATCAATTACTATATGAAATTTTTTTTTAAAAATTAAAGTTCATAAAAAAATTCTAATAAAACTAATTCAGCACCAAGTATAAATTAAAATAAAGTATATAAAAACTCCAAATATAAAAAAATCCAATAAATCAACATTCTAATAAATAAATATCAATTATTTAATCTATCTAAAATACTAAATTTTCCCATAAAAATAAATAAATAATAATTAGAACTCTCAATCTCTTGGTGATTAATATCTTTTAAATAGGAGGGGTAGTCTTGATAATAACAACTAAACATAAGGGCAAAATTGGTATTTGGCTGTTATTAATGAATTATCAGCACCAATTACTACCATCCCCCTAATAATAGATTACTGGGAGTTAGACCATTCTATTCCCATTCTCATTGCCTCTTTTTTTTAATTACCGTAAAACAAACATGAGAATAGTATTCCCAACTATCATATTCTCATTCCCGCCCCCTACTCCCTCATACCAAACAACCCCTTAAGATTGACATCTCACTCTGTCATACTTATCTTTACAATTATTTTATTTTATAAAATTTATTTCAAGCATAAATTTTATTCAAAGCCCCTAAAGAATTGTCAATTGGGTAGAAAAATAAAGATTATCCAGAAAAATAAAAGTATAAAAAGAAAGCAGATTAATAGGTAAGAACAATTCTAAATACAATACAATAAAGAATATTTTCCAATTTCCTTGTAAAATACAACAAAGATGTTAAAATTATCACACCGTACACAAGTACCAATCATCACTTTTCAAACACTTGTAAATGACGTCATACATGTGTGCAATAGTTTCCCATTAAATTTTCATTTTTTTCTTTTAATTGTTTCTCAATTTGCACAGTTCAAAAGATAAAGATACATTCCAACCTCTTGCACTCTATTGAATTCTCATTCTCCTTCATGTCAACTACAACAACAGTAAACAAAAAAGATAGAGAGAGAAATATAAGCAAGAAAATAAAACTCAAACTCAACTCAAATGGGAGAGAATAACTTGTTTGGCAACCTATCAGATATTGAATACATAGTACAGACCAAAAAATTGCTGGGGGTGCCACACATTTTTTTTAACTGACTCGCGGGTCACAACTTTTTTTTAATGCAGTCCCAGGTGACATTAAACTTACTTAAGTAACTAGGGGGTGACATTCCGATTATTTTGACTGAAATCCGGCTAAATATGTTGAAAATGACGAATATACCCTTATTTTTCTCTTTAATTTAACCTGGTCTGCCATTCAATCTCTCTTCCTCCATAATTCTCTTTCCCTCTTTTCTCTGCTCTATCTATGGAAAATTCACCAGATCCATCACCACTCTCCCCTTTCGTATTCACCACATCCATCAGCGAAACCACCACAAGACACACGAACATCGCCAGCCCCACGTTGATCCGGACCCACGCACCAACGAATCTCCGGCCAAAAAACACGATGACGAGGAGAGAGACCAGCGTCGTCGTCATGTATCCGACGGCGAAGACGCGATCGACGCTCCGATCGGGAAGTAATCGACGACCGTGTGAAGGCGTTCCATGGGAGCAAGAAATCCTTCATTCCCAATGGTAACAAACCCATTTCGATTTTTGATCGGTGCATCCCTGTTACCAACCCAGGCCACTAATTGAATTGAAATATTTGAATACTTGGAGTAAGAATAAAGGGAGATTAATGGGTTTGGGGTGCAGAGTTGAAATCAGGATGTAAAAGTAGCATCGGATGAGTACTTGGAGTTGAAATCAGGTGAAGGCCGCCGGAGTTGAAGCCTCGAAGCGACCCCCGGCCACCACCCGGGGAGACCCTCCACCAGCGCAGCCGGATTCCGGTCAGCTACCCCACCGTCGCCACCGCCATCGGCCTCACCATTGCGGCGACTGTGGCACCTACTCCGCCTTCTTCACTAAGAAAACCACCAAGAAAACTCCGGCGGATGCTCGGAATGCCGCCTCTGCTACGTTACTCCACCGGAAGACACCAATGTTGCCACGCCGGAGGGTGTCACTCCAACGAGGAAGTAGCCGGAAAAGGGTTTTGAGGGAGAAAATCATGTGTTTTGCTAGTGTGTATGAGCAACTTCTTAATCATTTTGTACAAATCATGGGTTTGGGGCGCAGAGTTGAAATCAGATTAATGGGGGTTTAGACTGAGGGAGAAGGAATCAATCAAAGAGGAGCTTAATCAAGGGCAAATTGGACACTTCACTTATTTTTTGAAAGGCAAATCAGACTTTTCAATGATTCCGGCCAAAACACGCCAGAATGTCACCCCCTAGTTACTTAAGCAAGTTTAATGTCACCTGGGAAATGGGAATGCATTAAAAAAAAGTTGTGACCTGCGAGTCAGTTAAAAAAGATATGTGGCACCCCTCAGCAATTTTTTGAGTACAGACACAATCTGAATTATAACTTTACGGTACCACCTATAGGTTTAAGCAGCAGTTGTAAAAACCAACGGGAAAAATTGAAACTTGAGACTAACATGTTTATAATTGTGGGTGACGAAAGAGGGGCAAAGGTATAAATAGATAATTGGTACGGTTTCTTAAAAGTGAAAGCTGAAAGTGATCTAACCTAGAATTGAAAATGAAATTGAGTTCTTATTTTACCGTGAATGAATTACTTGCAACCGATTTTCAAGGAATAAAATATCATGATAAAGCGATTGAATTTGGGTGGTATTAGGCAACCGATTTTTAGGGAATAAAATATCTTGATTAAACAGTTTTGGGATTTTATTTTAGCCAAAAATCCCTATAATTACTCTCGTGCTACCATTTCAAAATTTTAATATATTAACTTTATATATTAATAAATAGACAGACTTTTGTTATTAAATGGACAGAGCGTGTGCGTGATGGGAATAGAAGAAATCCATGTTTGATGATAATAATGTTAATGTTGTTCTTGAGGAATTAATAACCAAAGACTCGACTGAAGAAGAAGATAATAATAAGCAACCAAAGAAATGCACCAAATACTTGATCATCAATGGAACTTGATATGTCCTTGGATAAAGGATGATCCACCATCAAGAACTAGCACTCCACCGTAACTAGATAAAGGAAATCCCATCTCTAATCAATAAAGGAATAACTTGATTTCACTACCATCAACAATACAATGAATAAAGAACACAAGATTTTAGAGAGAGTTTTGAGTAGGTCTCAAAAATACCTTTTTCATTCATCAAAAGCTAAGTCTCTCTCTTTTCCAATTACTCATATATAGGTAAGGATAGGGATAGAAACCCAAGAGAGATTAGCACTAAAAGTGCCATTCACCGAAGAATTAATTACACTCCAAAGCCTAATCTAACCCAGCAATATATTGGAAAGGCAAAGGCTTAACACATAATTACATTGATTAGAAAAGAAAAGACAAAACTACCCTTAATGAAGCAAGGGAAAATTTCGAATCAGCAGGGTCGTCGGGGGCGCGACACAAGTCAACGCGGTCGTGACAAGTTGTCTTGCACGAGGGGGAAACTCTTGGGATTGGCCGTCGCGGCCACAACGGGGCGATGGGAGAAAAACTCACCAAAAATTGGCTCCTTCGATCATTGCCGCAACGTCGTGACGATGGATTGATGTCCCGGTTGTAACTCAACTGTTGTGGTCGTGCTAGTCAGGTATGCCCTAAGGTGTCGCGGGCGCGAACCTTCCGTCACGGACGTGACGGTCCCGAGCCTCCAACTCCTTCAGAAGATAGGTCATCGTCGCGATGGTAGTCGCGGTCGTGACAGGACCCTTGCGAGCGCGACAGACTAAGGTTAGCCGGAGGTCGTGGTCGCGAGCGCGGCGACCTTTTGTCCCAAGAGGCTGAAACTCCACGGAAAAAATGAGGGGGTGGGGGTAAACAGGGATCACGGTCGTGACCAGAGGAGTCGCGCCCGCGACGTCCTGCTCCACAGCCCTTGACGCCCTCAAGGGACTGTCACGAGCGTGACATGGCAGGTCACGACCATGACTGGCCTAATGCTTCCCTTTCCTCCTTTATTCTTCACCTCCTCAACTCTTTTCCAGTTCCATTCTCCTCATTCTTGACGATACAAAAAGAGAACCCCTTTTAGAGGCTATTACGGCCTATCCATTGGATGGTCGTGATCATTCGACCCAGCCCTGGGTCGATGTAGAATTGGAGCGAGTAGGTCGATCGAGAAGCAACTCGCTTGGCCCAAGTAACAAGGGCAAAGAAAGGAACCCGGGATGCTTCATCCTCACCTTTTTGAGAAGGATTTTCCCTCAAATCCACGTCAAAGTCGTCGTCCTCAAGGTAAGGTGACAGTTCCCCAATATTGAAGGTGGATGAGACGCTCATCTCCCCCGGTATCTCCAATCTATAAGCATTGTCATTGATCCTTTTGAGCACCTTGAATGGACCATCACTTCGGGGCATAAGTTAGCTCTTCCATCGGGTTGGAAACTTCTCTTTCCGTAAATGGAGCCACACCAAGTCTCCCGGGTTGAAGGAAATGACCCTCCTATGTCTGTTGACTCAAGACTTGTACATCTCATTGATCTTCTCTATTCTTGCCCGGATTCGCTCATGGAGTTTCTTGACTTCCTTTGCCTTTTCATTAGCCTCAATACTTGCTCTAGATTCAAGTGGAAGTGGAATCAACTTAACAGGGGTGAGAGGGTTGATGTCATAATAAGTTTCGAACGGTGAATGACTCGTGGCAAAGGAAGAAGCCCGATTATATGAAAACTCCGCATGGCTCAACTTTACATCCCAAACTATCAAGCTATTAACCAACCCTCGAAGTAAAGTAGTGAGAGTCTTGTTGATTACCTCTATTTGGCCATCTATTTAGGGGTGGTGTGAGGTGCTAAAAAGTAGCTTAGTGCTCATCAACTTCCACAACATCCTCCAAAAGTGATTAATAAATATAAATTCTCGATCCGACATGTTACTCATGGGATGCTGTGAAGCTTCATAATTTCCTTAAAGAACAAAGAGGCAATATATGTGGCATCATCCGTCTTCTCACAAGCTACAAAATGAGCCATCTTTGTGAACCTATCCACTACAACCATAACAACACTCTTCCCCCGTTGGGTCCGGGGTAGTGCCACTATGAAGTCCATACTCAAGTCCTCCCAAGGACCTTGAGGAATCGGCAAAGGCGTGTAACGACCCGCCCTAAACCCGTACTAATTAAAACCTTAATTACGGTAATTAGCTAAAATACGCTAATAAAATTTTTCTACTTTTACATGAATATTATTTTTATGGTTGTTACGACTATTATTTCTATTATTTATTTATTTAATTATGCGTGACAGGTCTCGAGCAAGGCGATGGTTAAACGAGTTGATTTTATGTTACCTCGAATTTAAAGTTATAAATATTATTATGAGTTTATGAATATTTTTACGATAAGTTATATAATTTATTTTATCGTTCTCAATTTTACGTTTGTAAGCGAAGAAGGTTATATTAATTTTAATTTCCGTTTCAATTACGATTTATGTTACCCAACCTTCCTAAACATATTTTATCGCCCAATTTATTTTATTAGTGTTATCCTACCAATTTATTTTATGTGGTTTAATATTAGTTAATTTTACCCAATTTATTTCCAAGTAATCTTATTTAATCATATACTAAATTATTTTACCAAGTTTATGTTCATTAATTTTATTTAGTCAATACCAATTATTTTACCTAGCTAGTTTATATTACTAGTTGTCTAAGTTAAATTCCCATCTAGAGAGTTAATTATTTAAGATAAGTTTTCTTACATATATACTAGGGGGTTTATTCTTGCTTTTCATTTTCAGACTTTTGTCTCAATAACATCACACTCTTCACTTCTCTCTTCCTCCCTCTTCTCCAGCCAGCCACGCCCCCCCTGCTCCGGCCAATTTCCGGCCACGCTTGCGTCAGCGACCACGGTGATGGCGTGCTCCCTTCCATCTACCCTCTTGTTTTTCTCCTTCAATTTCTTCTCCAAGTGGTACAATTCTCAAACCCTAACTCTAATCTTTATGTTCTAATCTGAAATTTCATTTCTAATTTGTGTTTTCTTGATGTTTTTCATCTCCTTTATGATTTTTAAGCATGAATTTATAGTGTGGTTAAGTTAGAGTAATTAGGGTTTGAGTTTGAAATTGATGCATGTTAATTGGGTGAAGTTGTGAAGTGTTTCTTGCTTGTTTCTTGATGGGTAATGAAATGGCTTACTTGCATGAGGTTTTTGATGAGGAAATTAGAGTTTAAGGGACTGTTTTGAAATGATTATTATGTTAATTAGGATGTTCCACACTTGGATGATATGATTTAGTGTGAATTTGATATGGATGTGCTAATTTGAACTTGGGTTGGAATTACAATTGTTATTTATGGATGCATGTGAGAGATTCCATCTTATTTGGGTAATCTTTGAGTATTAAAATCTGGAAGAATCATGAGTAATAGTTAATTTGGGCTTTGGTTGTGAATTAGTACAAGTTAGAGGCCAAAGGAGGCACCAAAGTAAGAATCAAAGACATAAAAAGTTTCTGTCCAAGAATCTGATTTTTACAGAGGATGTAAAATATGAATTTTGCCCAGATTTTTACTGGAAATGATAGCCCAAGTGATTATCTAACTCTAGGCTTTGGAATTTCGAGAATCCGATATGTGTAGCCCGAGATACGAGCAAAACCGTGAAAGGGTGCAATTATATACGTTTTCTGAGTCGGTAACTTCTTGCTAAGTTTTCGTCCATTTGGAGACTTTATTGGCTTTAGTGATAACATAAAAGTTTTAGGTCGTTCTTCAAGCTTTCCGGAAACATAAAGTTTGCATCCATACGATATCAGGTGAGTGAGATATGAGGCTGAGAAGGAGAGCCGTCAGCAAAGTCGCTGCCCAGAATTTTAATAGTTAATTCTAACTTTAAGGTTGCTTTTTGATCTCCTAGGAGGCTTTAATGAGATGTCGACCTTTGTGTCATTGTTAAGATGGATTGAATAGGTTTTCTAAGTTAATTTAAGCTATTTTAGTGTTTGGGATTACCTCCTAAAGGTTTATGGGAATACTAGCAAACCATGGGGTAAAGTGATGAGGTTTCGAGTTCGTTTAAGTGGTGTTGATGGCTAAGTGGTACCTTGACTTCCTAACAAGTTTATGGGTTTCCTCGATGTCTAAATAGTCCAAGGACCATTCCTTCTATGTTTCCAAATCACCGGTCATCGGTTCGTAAACTTTTCAAAATTCATAATCATGTCCTTATCTAATTTCCGTCGCTTGACAACGTTTCTTTCATGTTTTCGATGACCGAGCAACTTCTCTTCTTAAGCCTTCAAGGACTCCAATTCTATGCTCATCGAAGTTGGTTATTAAGGATGTTTTTTACATCATAAGCCTCTTTGATCCTATTCAAGTTTCACCATAAGTTTCGCTTTAAATTTCCAAGCCGCATGATTAATTCCAAGTGCTCTGCTCCTGTCCGGGCCTTTTTCCGAGCCTTTCCTTTCATTTTTAGCCTTCGAGCCAGTTGAAAAAGTTGTAGGCCGTGATTTTCCCTTTCCGAAAAGTACTCGTTTGCAAAAATCCGAGTTTCCGAGCTCAAGTTATCACCAAATCTTTGATTGATCAAAAACTGAAATTTCTATTTTCTCATTTCCTTTTAAGTTATCAAGTTTTAAGTACTTTCATCCTAGCTTGTAAATGCAAGGACTTTATTTAAATTCTCAATTTTCTTATGCTCTTATTATAGTTTCCAAGTCGCCCAAACCGTCCCAAGCTCGAGGCACGTCGATAGATCTTTCTACTACCCAAGGTACGCGAATTGTCCAACTTTTCGCTCCTTATTATCATTTAATGTTTTCATGGTTATTTTAAGTTGTGCTTCAATGTTTATGTTACGGTTTTAAAAGGTCCCATTTTTATGTTTTCTTTGTGCTAGTTACTTATAGGTGCTAGCTCTCTTTTTATGTATGATACTCCTGATCAGAGTGTCCAGACGTGGCGATGTCATCGCTTCTAGCGATACCCAATCCAAACTTCGATCGGTTTAGGCATGCGCGTGTATGAGATGCATTGCATCGATCGTAAGGGACCAATTACTTATGTTTTAGTACCTATCTTACCTTTCATGTACTTTACCTTTTACGTTGATGAATCAAGTTATTTTATTCTTGTTTATCCCTTTCCCCGTTTTCAAAATGAATTTAAATGCCGGCACTAAAACCGTTTTCGAACGGTTTGACGTGTTGGAGGTTTAAGTACTGAGTGTTTCCCCACTCATTTTTTGCGTATGTTTTAATGTTTTGTTTTAGGCGGTCCGAGCTCTCAAGTTAAAGGCAAGGATAAGCAAAGGTAGGAGTTTTCCCGACCAAGGTAGTCATGAACGTCATTGTTGGCCGACTCCGGTGGTCTTTATGGTTTCGAAGGCCGTTTTATATATGGAAAGGGTTTTATATATATATCTTTGATGGTTGTATAAAGTCTAATTCCCATGTTTTGATGGTTCCTAAGCATGGAGTGTTTATATTATGTTTAAATGGTGTAATTGGGTTTGTTCCCTTGTCCCGAGTTGGGACGGCGGTAATACCTCCACCCTAGGTGTTCCGCTGCGCTAATCACAGGCTTAGTGTTTGTATTATGTTAATCTTGTAATTAAGGGTGTTGGGGTGTTACAAGGCGTGTAGACATCTTGATGGAATTGGCTCTTGAACTTTTGGCAATTGACACACCAAGAAATCACCTCATGCACGTCACCTCCCATCTTAGGCCAATAAAAATGCTCCTTGAGCATGTTGATGGTCTTATCGATGCCGAAATGTTCAGCAAGACCTCCACCGTTAACCTCTTTGACCAATAGCCGTCTCAAAGGACAACATGGTGTCCACTCACATCACAATCCACCTCAAAGACTTGCGTGAAATTTGGCAATGTTAGGACGGGTGCCTCGCACAAAGCAACCTTCAATTTCTCGAATTCCCGTTGGGCTGAATTTCTCTACTCAAATACACCCTTTTTCATACACTCTGTGATAGGTGCGATGATGTTGCTAAATCCCCAAATAAACCACCTGTAGAACGACGCAAGCCCATGAAAGCTCCGGACCTCCGTAATAGATCAGATGTAGGGGTCGACCAAGAACGAATGGCCTCCAGGACGGATTCATAGAGATATCGTCTCCCGAGACTATGTATCCCAAGAAGATGGCTTGGGAAGTACAAAAGTCACACTTCTCAATATTCTCATATAACTTCTGCTTCCTCCACACACATACGAAAGGTTCCATCTTTCTTCGGTACAAGGCGTGTCGGCATTGAGCATGAGCTCATACTCTCCCGCACGTATCCTCTCTCCACTAATTAAGGTCCTTAATGAGAATCTTGACCTTGACTAAGTCAATTGATCACATGAGATATTGATATTATAACTGTTGGAGGACAAATTTTGAAGTTAATTTGAGATTATGCCTTAATAATTCAGATTATATAATCGTTTAAACCCTGCCACGGACCATGTTAGGGTTGACACGACCCGTGACAGGGTCAATACTGTCCGTGACATTTAGACACGGTCCGTGTTGAGTGTGATGCTCATTTTTATACTTTCTGGACCGTTACACGATCTGTGTCAGGTCCAAATCGATCTATACATGGTGATCATATTACTTGTATTTTTCTTATATATGATCCTTATACTTAACTTACGTGATTACTCATGTTATATAATCCATTTATACCCTTAAAATAATTTCAACATACTATCCAATTTTCAATTTTTAACTTTGATATTCTTATCTCTTCTCTTTCTTCGGGTTACTTCCAGCCACGCTATAAGTTTGTTCTATGTACATTCCTCCCTACTTGATAATTCGATTGGCCCATCTTTTATCAATAAATTAAGGAAATTAAATTGGCTATAAAAGATGGGGCAATCGAGTATGGAGGAATGTTAAATTACTACTACTATTGTTGCCTACTATCAAGTTTAAAAGTAAGTAGAGTTATTCTTATTCATAAGGAAAAAAAAAAGAGTTATTCAATCTCTTGCAAAATGAGTTCTAAATTTTAGTATTCCCTCCGTTTTTATTTAAGTGTCATCTAGGTAATTATGTCAAAAACTTTGACGGCTAATATCTTACTTTCTGTAATGATTCATCAAACAAAATTGATATCATTAGATTCATAATGAAAAATAATATTGAAAAAGTATAATATTGTATTTTTTTACAAAAAATATTATGTGTGAAATTGTTGATTAAAGATGGACCTCGAAAAGCGTGAATGATAGATAAAAAAAACGGTGGGATCAAGTACCTTAATTCTAAGCAATTGAATATATTTAGAGTCGACTAGCCCTTGCCTTGATAGCAAGGACTCCACCTTGTATCTCCCTCCTTCAGAGTTTGAATCATGGGGAAGTATTGGGTTAGTGTTCCCTGCAACAGGACCCAATGGGTTGGACTATTTACCTTTGTAAAAAAAAAAATTGAAATTAGAACTTATAATATTATTTATCAAATTAGTTAAATTATTTTATGGGGTACATATTTACAAATTCCTAAAATCATATGAGTTCATAGGATAATGCAAAACAAAAGTTAATGCTAAGCAAGTTAAAGGTTATATTGTAAGATTAATAGACATTACTCCCTCCGTTCTATATTAATTGTCTATTGATGACGATATTAGTTTCTCAACTTATACAATTTTCTAGTGTACAAAAGTACTTTCTTTAAATTCATAATGAAAAATACTGCCATAAAAATATAATGTTGTAACTTATTGATGAAATATGTATGAAAAATTCTTAGTTAAAAGTGAACATTTGGACAATTAATATGGAACGGAGGGAGTACTAAGATCATGTACATCAATGGGAACTTTGAATTGGAATATATGTATGGGAATTGAGTTCCTATGAAGCAAGGAATGAAAATACAATACTCACATTCGCCGAACACTGGAGTGTTCCTCCACACTATGTTTATTTATTTATTTTTATTTTTCAACTGCTCAAAGGCTAGGGATGGCAATGGGGCAGGGAATCCCCGAATCCGCTGGTACCCCACCCCGCTCTAGGGAAAAATCCTCAACCCCATTGGGGATGGGGACGGGGATGAGGACGATTTTTTAAAATCCGCTCGGGGATGGGACGGGGCGGGGATGGGGACAAAATTTTCCCCATTCCCGTCCCCATTTTCCCCGCCGGGGAAAATTCCCCGTGCCCATCCCCGAATCCCCGTCCCCGAAAATTTTAAAATTACCAAATAACTTCTATTCTAATTCAATATATATATATTAATAGCAAGGATAAATTACCAAATAACCTTTATGCTACTTCGATTCATACTTGAGGAGGATGTATTATTGTATTTTTTTCCGAATAACACTTGTTGATGTATCATTATTTGATTTTGATGTATTATTGCTTGAGCAAGTTAAATACGTTATATTTTGAACAGGTTAAAAATCGGTTTCAGTTAAAAATCGGGTCCGATTAAAATTTAGTTAGATTTTGGATAGCTTTAAAAATCTCCGTTGGATCCGAGATAGGGAATCCGCAGGGATGGGGATGGGGCAAGAATCATTCCCCGAAGCAGGGATGGGGACGAGGATGGGATGAGTTTTAGGAACGGGGATGGGGACGGGGATATACTCCCCAGTCTCCTATCCACCCCGTTGCCATCTCTATCAAAGGCTGACATGTGTTGAATGTGATTTCATTTGGAACTTTTATTTTAATATACATTAATGATAAATTCCGGGAGAATGTCTTGAATGTGATTTGTGGATTAAGACGCACAAAAATGGTGATTCATGTTTAAATTTGAATATTTTATTTCTTAAAAAAGTTCTAAATTTTATATTTGTTGTATCACTTGAGAAATTTCTACTTATTTAAAACAAAATTATTAATCAATTTGAAATTTAATATAATATTTATAGTGGTTGTCAACCATGGCAACCACTATAAATAAAAAAAAATCTTACTCATAAATGTGTCAAGGTTTATCTTAACCATTAGTTTTTTTATTTAACACAAAATTATAAAATATATTTTTTAAATTTTATTTTTTTAAATTTAAAATATTTTTTTCAAAATATGCTTGTTTACTGGGATAAAATTTAGAGTTAAAATATTCAATTTCTAAAAATTTAATTAAGAAAATATATTTTATAATGTTATACTAAATAAAAATAAACGATAAATTAAATTAACACATATATATAAATTAAATTTGTTTTCATAGTTGACAACCTCTATAAACTTTTTCCTTTTTAACATAATAACTCAAGACTAATTTATAGAGGAGATAGCTATTAAAATTTATTGAGTGGAGGAATGGCATAACACCCCAGTAAAAATTTATAACATTCAATCTGAAGGGGAAGGCCCTATTCAATAGGAGTACAAAATGGGATTAGTGGCCATTATGTTTCCTTGTGTCCCATCATTGTCGTTTGTTAATTGCCTGAAATGCCAACTGAAGGCTCACACACATTACACATACTTTCAATTTTATGTCAAAGAAAAATGGCATCTTATTCGCTCACAATGAAAAAGAAGAATAATCACTCATCACTTTCCAATTTTACAAACCCAAGAATCTCTTTCAGGAACCCCTTAAAGCAAAAGCTTCAATGGCCAAACCTGCTAGTGATCAGAAGGGCTCAGGAAATGTGAATGTCTTCAATTCTGGAGAAGAGTTGTCTGCTTCTTTGGCCAAGTATGTGTCTGATTTGTCAGACAAATTTATCAAGGAAAGAGGCATTTTTACTGTTGTTATCTCTGGTGGGTACCTCATTGATTATCTCAGGTAAATGTTTCATCTTTCTTTTCATTTTTAAAAACTGTTTTGAACATTGATACTTTAAAATAAGAGAGCATTGAGAAGTGATTATGGAATTTTTTTGATTGTTTTGTTTGATGGGTTGTAAAAATTTATAGGAAATTGTTGGAGCCAACGTATGTGAGTTCAATTGATTGGTCAAAATGGCATGTGTTCTGGGTTGATGAGAGGGTTGTGCCTAAGAATCATCCTGACAGCAATTACAAGCTTGCCAATGATAATTTCATGTCTAAGGTAAATCTTCAAATCTTCGTGTCTCATACTTGTTCATTGTCTAACAAAGAAAAGTGACAAAAAGTCTTCGAGTTTTGTCCTTGAAATTTGAGGATTTTGATGGCTTCTCTGCTTAAGTTATGTTTTTTATATATTAGATTGTCATGGACCATTTTGATTTTGACTTTACTATTTCTGTTTGTTTCAGAATAACCTGTTACGACAATTTATAACGAATTACAACTTTCTGTGTGCCAATATTGTATGGTTGTACAGATTACTGGCATTGTTAGTTGAATAAGCTATTGTGTTTGATATAAGAACCGAGGTTAAATTATCAAAAAAAAAAAAAAAAAAGAAGGTTAAAGCCATTCAGAAAAAACCGATTTAGTCCAATCCAGAAAAACCGGGTATAGTCATTGATTTTTTTGTCCAAATTTTGGCCTTGACCGATTTTTTCTGGGGTTCAAACCTAATAATTCTTCATTCTACTGTCCAAATTCGATTTTAGGCTCGTTTGAATTTGTCCGACTCAAAATTAAACCTGAAAATATGGGTAACAAATTCGAACTTTGGTTCCAATTCGTCCAAAATAAACATACCCCAAATGATTGAGGCATAGCAAAATGATACGTTGTAAAATAAGATTAGTTGATGGTAGGTAACAAACCATTTCCTTTTGGATTGGTGATTTTTCAGGTGGGTATCCCGCCTGCCAACATTTATGCGATCAATGACACGCTTCCGGCTGAAGGGGCTGCAGAAGACTACGAAAGGCGTTTGAGGGAACTTGTGAATGCCAAAGTGATAGCAACATCAAAGGCCAGCGGGTTTCCGAAATTTGACCTTGAACTTTTGGGGATGGGCCCTGATGGACATATTGCTTCTCTATTCCCAGGGCACCCCCTTTTGAAAGAGGATAAGAAATGGGTAACTTTCATCAAAGACTCCCCAAAACCACCTCCTGAGAGGATCACCTTCACCTTCCCAGTCATCAATTCCTCTGCATATAATGCTTTTGTTATTTGTGGCACTGCTGAGGCCAAAGCTGTCAAGACCTTGCTAGCCGGAAATCAAACTTCGGATCAACTTCTTCCTGTGCAAATGGTTTCGGCTGAAGAGGAACTCAAATGGTTTCTTGACAAGGATGCGGCGTCTTTGTTATAGAGCAACCTATCATCTCTGACATTTGGGGTTGGTTGATTTCAACTTTCAGATTTGCTGATAATCAGCATTGCTCTAGTCAACTATTTGGACATAGTACTCTATTGTTCAACTTGCTTGGGCAAAATAACTTGCTAATGCAAGAGCTATATGTTGAAACTAGATTCTGCTAAGTGCATACAGTATTTGCAAAACTATGAGACTTGTTGCAACTTACACTTAGGCCCTGTTTGGCAAATAACTGATAGCTGTTGGCTGATTGCATTGGCTGATTGTTGTTGGCTGTTTGTATTGACTGATTGTATTGGCTGTTTGGAAAAGTTGTGATTGATAAAGTTAGCTGATTCTAAAAATTTTTTTGCTAAAATTCCATTTATACCCTTTATCACTAATATGATAAAGTTAGCTGTTTGGATGGCATATGGTGTAAATTTAGACAACTTTTGGACAAAATGGTCTTTTCCACAATCAGTCATTTACAATAGGCTACTCCCCTCAGCCTATTGAAAAATGGCTTATTGGCACTAATAAGCTAATAGAATGGGCTGTTTACCAAACATCCCAACAGCCTATTTCACCCCCTAATAAGCCAACTTTTGCAATAGGCCAATGAATAGACTGTTTATCAAACAGGGCCTTAATCTTCTTCCTTTGGAAATCCCATATTGTATTTGTAATTTTGTATTGTGTGTAAGGCTTAGTTTGAACCTGATATCTTTACGGTCATTTCAGATGTATAAGAGCATTATTTACGTCAGTTGCTATGTTATTTTGCTCATAATTTCAGAGGACTTTTGCTTGTGTTGGAGTTGTTTTGAAAGGGAAAATTACCAAATGCAAAAATACATGCAATGTAGATGCCTTTATTTTTTTTATTTGAGAAAAAAAAAATTTCCTTGACACTATTATGATGGTCCAACCTAGTAAATATCACTCCAAATTTGAATCCAACAATTTGAGTCTATACTGAGTGACTGACTTGATACCCAAAAGATTCAGTTTAAAGCAAATTGAAATTTGTAATAATCCAATTTTTTCGTCCAATACTACTAATGATGATTATGTTTATATCTATATAGAATCATACAACAATCAACCCAGGAACCAATATTAATGATGATTATGTTTATATCTATATATTCTCTATATTTAGTCTATTTGTCTATTTAGTTATTTATCTGTCTGTCTATCTATATATGTTTTTTAATTTTTTTTTGCACCAGATAAAAGAGTGAAAGATCACTCACTAAAATAGGCAAGGTCACTCTTCTCACAAGGGTTCGACCAAGTGCACCATCAGTGGACTTGTAAATCTTTGACTCGACCCGAAATTCTGGGTTTTGAACATGATTACCCGAACCCAAAATATACCAAACCCGGAAAACCCGCAAATTAGCAAGACAAACCTGACCCGCTCGTTTGACTCAAAAACTTTATTTTTTTACATTCAAATATATTATAATTTGTGACTTTTTGTTGGAATTCATAACTATTAAACTGTAACCGCAACTCATTCATATGTTATTTCTCTTATTTAAGTTGAAATATTTACAATAATCTATCGGTACTAGAAGATAATCATATTTGATTATGTATATTGTATCAAAAATAATATTTAAAGACAAGTTTTTTAAAAGAAAAAGCGGAAAAAAGTTGCAATCATAACCCGTTGGATTTACCCAAAATCGGAATACACCGCACGTATTTACCGCAACCTGAAATACGCCCGATCCGTATTTACCAGAACCTGATATACGACCAACCTGTAACCCGCCCGCCCACCTGAATTGACAAGTCTATTGGCCACCAATTCTGCTGCTGAATTGATCTCTCTATAATCGGAGGTAATCAGAGTTCATTGGATTAGAGGTAGCTACCTTCATATATACTCCGATTGAAGTTAGATTTTTTTTTTAATCAGATCCAAATCAAATTGTTTGGTTTAAGGGAACAGACGCCACCAGCGCCGAGTCGACCGCCACCAGCGGCTAGCATGCGAAGACGCCACTCCCTTTGATTCTAGCGCTGCCAGCGTGAGAATCAGAGAGTGTCAAAGAGGAGACGCTGCCAGCGCCTCAGGGTCTTCGGATTTCATCCGCGGCGGTTGCTATCTAGATTTTGTAATATTTAACCTAGGTTTCCTTTTCCTTCATTCTACTATAAATATAGGTTATTGTTAACCTATTCAACACACACAAAATTGAGAGCATTCTTCACCTCTATCCATCCCTAGGTTGTGAGAGTATATTTTAGAGAGTTATTATTTTGCCTTCAGTTTATTCCTGTTGTGCTATTAACCGTTTGAGATCTTGTCGTCGATCTCGTTGTATTATATAGCCGTTTGGGATCTCTCTTGTAATCTCTCCCCTTATACTAGTGGATTATTGCTCCATTGCTGTCCGTGGTTTTTTCCTGCTTTGGGTTTCTACGTATATCTTGTGCCTATACTCTCTATTTTAATTTCTGATCTTGTTATTATTTTCTCAATATTATACATCTTTATAATTTCTTCTTCCGCGGCAAATACTAGGATATCTTTTACCTCGACCCTAGCAAAAATATTTTTTTATTTAATTAGAATCAGATTATTCATCTTGAATCAGACATGCATTGCTTTGAATTTGAATGACCCAAATTAACACAGACATGGCTTGAAACAGTACGCCCAGAATCAGCAGGGACATAATAGTATTGACTCTTATGTCCCTGTTGATTCTGAGCGAACTTTTTCAAGCCCTATCTGTGTTAATTTGGGTCATTCAAAAGTGGGTGCTGGTGCTCTTGGTGCTTCTTCTCCGCTTTCGCATTCGTATAAGGACGTGTTGTCTATCCCTGCTCCTGAGGATAATGAGGACACTCTATCGATACAATCTGTGTCTGACTGTTCTCCTGATCTTGAAGATTATATTATGGAGCTTTCTAAAACCGGTGCGAGTAAAAGGAGAGGTAAAGCTATGTTAAAGTCTAAATGGAGGTTGGTTTTGGAAGCTTCTAGGAAGACTAAGTCGACGTCTTTTGATACTCAGCGGAAGTTGAAGATCATAAAGAATGCTAGAGCAGCGATCGATCGAAAGAAGGTTTTGGTGAGAAAGGTTTGTGTGCTAAAGGTTATTCCATCCAAGAAGAAGTGATTTGTTTTTCTCCTTCTTTGGGTGGTTATCCAGCTGTTGTTAGGTGCCTTTTCAGATTCCTAGTTGTAGCTTCTTGCTTTTGCTGTTTGTTTTTGAGGTTTGCCTCTGCTGTTTTTACTGTTTTGACGGATATTTTGTTGCATCTGTGATGCTTTATGGCCTATTGGCTTCCAACGTTTAAAAAAAAGCTCCTTTAAAATTTTGATGGTAAAAATACAAAAATATATGACACGTACTCATCTTACCCCAATTAATCGAATCAGACCCTATTCTTTTGTGTGGTTCCTTACTGTATCTACCATATTTTTCCACAGTTACCACAATCCTTCCATATCATATCATACCATTCTGTACCTTACCATAACAATCATAACTTTCTCACTCATTCTTTTTTTTTTCCGCACTTTTTTTCTCTACTTTTCACATTCTTTTTCCTCATATATTACATCAATAATTCTTACCATAAATTTTACCATAATTTATCATATCATACCACATTTTTCACAATATTACAATACCATATCATTTACCGCATCCAATTTGCTATATAAAAGAGCAGGACCTCACTTGATGTAAATTAAAGTAGTCTTCTACTTTGTCAAATGTCCCGAGAGACCCTCTACACCTACTTGCTGCTGGTACGAACAGGCAAAAAAAACCCTGGGATCAGCATACAAAAATGGCATCTTCAATTCACACTCTCTCCCACTTATTCTCTACTCAGATTGTTAAGAATAATCAATCATTTCTTTTCTTCCCACCAAACCCTCGAATCTCTTTCAAGAACCCCACAAATTTCAACCTCCAATTGAACAACAAGGTGCCCGTGATTCTAAGCTTCAAGGGTTCCTCTTGCTTCAAAGCAAAAGCTTCAATGGCGGACATCGCTTCTCAAAAGAATCTGACTGTATTTGATTCTGAAGAAGTTTTGGCTGTTTCTTTGGCTAAGTATGTTGCTGAATTATCCGACAAATTTGTCAAAGAAAGAGGGGCTTTCACTGTTGTGGTCTCCGGTGGATCTCTCATCAAGTCTATTAGGTAAAGTTTTGATCCTTTTCAATTCATTCAAGTGCAAACTAACCAAAGCTTGACAATGCATTTGGCTTGATTTTGCGGGTTTGTGAAAAAAATTGCATATATGCAGGAAATTGTTGGAGCCACCATATGTGAGTTCAATTGATTGGTCAAAATGGCATGTGTTCTGGGTTGATGAAAGAGTTGTGCCCAAAGATCACCCTGATAGCAACTACAAGCTTGCCTATGATAATTTCCTCTCTAAGGTTGGTTCTGCTCCCCTCATATCTCTTATTTGTTATTGTCTTCCATGATACTCCAATTGCTACTGTTATTAGTTCTATACTTCTCACAAATTCATTTGATTCACTAAATGGAAATGAACTTGTGTTCTGTAAATTGAATTCATGAATATTGTTGACAAAACTTATGTTTATTCCTAGTGTATAAAATAGATTCTTCCAGAGTGCAGCACCTTGTCCTTATCAGTGGCTTTTCTGTATCATTGATGGGTTTGTATTCAATTGGACTTGAATTCTTTTTTTCTTTTTTGGTTTATTGTTTGGAATGACTAGCTGGAGCTTTGGAAAGTTTGATAAAATAATTTCTTCATATGTTGTTAATTCATATTGGCAGTCTGCAATTGTTCTTCTCCATCCCCTTAGAAAATGTCAAATGTTGCTACGTTCATAGCCGCAATGATGGATCATTGCACTGGTGTCAGGGAAAGCTAATCTGTAAATTCCTTGATTTGGTACCATCTATGAAGCACAGACACTTCTTTCAACCCCGCGTATCCATGTCAGACACGTATTGCACACCGACACTCTCGGACACTCCAGGGATACATGCCGGACACGGGAAAAAACTTGTCATCTATATAATTATCAAAATAAACATCCGAAACTTGGTGGACTTATCGTGGACACGCGAATCCCATCCTTTGGACACTTCTGAATCATTGATGGGCATCACATTTTTGGCTAGCCTACCTCCATGAGACATCCTCAACTATGATATCATTTTTTCAATACATCATTGTTCTTTGCATGCTACTTTACCATCTTACACACACATTTGTCCCTCTTTCACATGACTTTGCCCCTATTTCACATGACTTTGCACCTTAGTTATCTGTGTAAGAGAAGGTAGTTTGTGGTGATTCTTTGTCCTGCATCTATTGGTCGAAATCTTGAGCTCTTGGGTTGGTGTTTTCTGAATTCTCATGCAAGTTCTGCTGGTGTGGACCTGCTGGCCTGGTGTTTGTTTGAGATACTTCTGAGAGGTTGATGCAAGGCTTAAGTACTGTGGCTATATTTGTAGCATTGTTCACTGCTTTATAGGTGGAGCCATTTTTGCTTTATATCATCTGCCACCTTCTTTTTTTCCTCCTAAGATGGGCAACTTCTTGCATCCACTTCTCTGTGATTGCAGGTTGTCTCTTGTGATACTTGATATTCCTTTTGTCGAGGTGGACTTGTGATTTAGTTTCAGGATTAACAGTTTGGTGCTTGGCCTGCACTTCCAGGATTGTTGTTTTGACCTCTACGTATTTGTACTCCTGAAACTGTTATTTGCTTAGCTTTTGCATTGTCTTTGTTTCTGGAATTTCGGTGCAGTGTATGGTTGCTTCTTCACTTAATTTGTTGCATTTTAAGAGGAGTAAACTTTTTGGACTTCAGGTTTCTGTTATTTTATTAGTTTTTATGCTCAGACTTGTAACTTGTCCTGTGGTGCCTTATTATCTTTTGATTTGAGGTGCTTATCTTTAGTTTCATGTTGAACTCACTTTTACCGATTCATGTTACTTGTCTTTTGCCATGAATGTGGCTTTTACTAGGGAGTAGGGACATGGAAGGTTACTTGTAGCTCCCATTCATGTTTTGATCATTCTAGTTGCCAAATCTTTCTGCTCATACTTTGTGTGTGGCTTTTGACCTTGGAACTTTGGATTTTCACTGGCAACAGTTCAGCTTGACTTAGCTGCTTTTGGCTCATTCATATTGTCCCCTCTGTTTCATCCTTGAGTTTGCTGTTCAAATATCTTGGATATAGCTGCTTTGCGCTTATTTGTATTGTCCTTGTTTATTCTCGTTCTTCTTGGTTCTGCAGTGGTTTATTTGAATGAGCTGGGTCTGTGCAATTGCGATCACGAGTCAGTTTGAATGTTTTTGTTGCACGCTAGGTTTCTAATACTTTTGTATTTCTATGTTTCTTTGTTTGCTATCCTATCACCCTCAACTTTTTTGGAGTTTTAACTCTTCACCTTAACATGTTTGGGACTTGATTTTGCTATTCTTGTTGTGCTAGTCTCTCAATTTTTGCCTGAAAAGCTTGCCCTGTCTGCGGTAACCATTGGATTTACCTTCTGTGAAAGTTTCCATCAACTTTGCAATTTCATGGTGAACTTATGCTTCTGTTTTCAGAAATTTCACTGTTTGGATATGTGCATCCGTGATCCACAACTAGGAAAGTGTCCTTGAACATATTCGTTGAGATCACGACTACTTGCTTCTCAGGTTTAGGATTGGGGGTCCTTTTTTGGATGTCTGGGCTAGTAAATTCAGAATTTGATGAGCTGGTCCTTGTTTACAAAGCTTGTTGTGTTGTTGTTTTGTACAAATTTAGAACAATTCAACAACAGTCTAATGGCAGTGACGGTCCAGAGTCATTCAGGAAATCATATGTAAACATTTTACTACTACTGTTCTACTTTTGCAGGTATTTTGTCATCTAGAGAAGTTTAATTGGATTTGTTTCCACAGTTATCGAATAACTGCGACTGTTTGCTTGTTTATTCTTTGAGCTATCATTGACAATGTCTTCTAGGGATGTTAGTCTGTCTGTTGAATAACAAATGACTTTCATCATTTCTGTTGGGGATGTTTATTCTATTGATTCAATATCAAGGTGACTTTATTACTATTGTTTATTTGCAATTGCTTTCTGTTGTAAACTAGTAGCTGCTAGCAAAAATAGGACAACTTTTGATGAATCCTAGGGATTGTTATTGTATCTTATTGCTTAGACAGGTCATTGATAATATGTTGAAGTATAAGTTTAGTCTTACAAAGTTATCCAGATTCTTGTATAGGGGTGGCTTTCAAGTATTAGGAAGTAGTAATGTTCTCCCATTTTAATTGGAAAATGTTGTCTTCCAAGTCTAGGATGTCTCTTTCAGTAAGTCTTCTTTCAGTGGATGGTTGTCCATACATTCCATCTTCTAACCATGGGCTAGGTCTTTGATGAGATTGTCCACATCGGACAAGTTATTTCTTTTTTATTACCTTGTGTGTAACCCAATTTTAACACACCAAAAACACGAAAACAAAAATAAGAAAAGAAAATAAAAACTATAAGGTAGTTTAATTTATAATATTTGACCCTCCAAAGGTGGATTCATGAGTTGGATTGTTGAGAAATTGTTTGATTATTTGAGACAGTTTTACCATGTGTAGTCCTTAAAGTGAAGGTGAAAGCATCTCTACTTCCATGTCAACATGTCGTTTCCTAAATTGTTGCAATTTATTACATACTCCTAAAGTTTATGCTCCAAATAGTGTCATTGTTCACTTACAGATATCAAGTTGTTCACTCTTAGGGTCTGCTTGCGAGAGGAGTAGAGGGGGGTAGGGAGGGGTTAAGGAGGGTACCTACTCCTCCTTATTCTTGCTTGGGAAGAGAGTGAGGGAGGGTAAGGAAGAGTAAGAGGGAGTAGGGTTTACTCCCCTTTACACCTCTTTACCCTTGTTTTTTTAACACCCTAATTTGGGGTGTAAGGAGGTGTACAACATACATAACATAGAAAATGACCATTATACCCCTATCTCCCATACTCTTACCATTGAACTACATATATTATGAAAGGATAAATATATCAATTAACATTTTACTCTTATGAACTCTCTAAATACTCTCCCAAGTAGGGGTAAGTAGTTTACCCTTATGAACCCTCCCATACTCTCACCCTCCTTTACTCTTAGTAGTATGATTGTTCACTTGTAGATATCTTGGAGTGTAAACTCCAGCTGCATGTAATATATATTGATTTGGATTCATGATAGGATGATAAACAATATTTGGAGTTCTTTTTCCATTGAAATCTATGTTGTTTAAAGCCTTGTATATGTTCAGGTACCCATCCCTCCTGAGCACATTCATGCCATTAATGACACACTTACAGCTGAAGGAGCTGCCGAAGACTACGAAACCCGACTTAGAGAACTGGTGAAGACTAATGTGATAGCTACATCAACGACTACTGGGTTTCCAAAGTTTGACCTGCAGCTTCTAGGGATGGGGCCCGATGGACACGTAGCTTCTCTATTCCCGGGGCATCCCCTTGTAAAGGAGAACAAGAAATGGGTCACCTTCATCAAGGACTCCCCAAAGCCGCCTCCAGAGAGGATAACCTTTACCTTCCCCGTCATCAATTCCTCAGCGTATGTTGCTCTTGTGATTTGCGGCGCTGGCAAGGCTGCTGTGGTGAAGGCTGCACTTAGTGACAATCAGTCTTCAGAACAAATTCCTGTTCAAATGGTTTCAGCTCAACAAGAGCTCAACTGGTTCCTTGACAAGGAAGCAGCAGCAATGTTGTAGGTCTCCTGTGCCATGCCATGAAAACATGCATGCATGAATTAGGATCGGTTTAAAGCTTGTTAAAACTTGTATGATGTTGATTGATTAAGGCATAGGATCGTACCGTTGCTCCTCACAAGACAATGGTAATTTCATAAACATGGTACACAATAAGTTGCTTGTGTGTTTGAGCCAAAGTGCAAGAGCTTTGTTTTCTACTGAAATTTGCCAAGTTTATCCTTGTATATCCGCTCCTTTTTGGCCATGTCTTGTGTATGCCTTTGTTTGTAGGCATGTAGCAAATGAGTTTGGTAGGTCCCTGGCTCTTGGAAGAAAAGGAATGAAAGTTGTGACCTTGATCTTAACTTGAAGGTAACGTTGATGCTCAATGTGTCCATGTACTGTCATGGAAGGACTAGGTTTGTTTGTGTATTTATACTCTGTATGGACAAAAAAAAAAAATGCAAGGAGAAAAAAAAAAAGAAAGAAAACCTCAAGTTACACCAGACCTGTGATGCTGATAATTAATCATCCTAGTTCTTCCCACTCGAATCTCTAATCGCGTTTACGAAATCTTCAAAGTTCAACATCTGATTTAGCCCTTTGATCTTAAGCTTTGAGGGTTGTTCAAGCTTCAATGGAAGAAGTCGAATCTCTGAATGATTCACAAGATATCAACATCTTAGATTCTGAAGAGGATTTTGTGGAAGTGTATGTGTCTGTCTTAGGAGAATCAGTGCAAGTTGAGCCTTCTTCTCAAGAGGATTAACCGTATAAGTACTTCTTTTATGAAGAGGATTTGCCGGTTTCTTTGGCTGATACCGTTGTAGATATATAAGACGAATTAGTGAAAGAAAGAGGCACTTTCTATGTGATTCTCTGTTACCGGTCTTATGTCATTGCAAGGTATGGGACTTGTCCCACATCGGTAGAATGAGATATTGGTGTGGGGTTTATAGATCAAATGGGCTCTCTCTCTTGTTAGACTAGTCTTTTGGGATGAGCTCTCCAGTTTGATCTGTAACATTGACTTCCATTGGAAATGTATAATAAGATGGATTAAGTAGCTATTTGCATGGATTTTTTGATGTTTTGTCTGACAGTTTTTTGTTAAAATGACATATGATATGGGTTGCTGAAATAGTTTCACCCAATATGTTACCCTGATAGTAACTACAAGCTGGCCTAAAATAATTTCCTGTCTAAGGTTAGTGATTAACTATGCTTGTTTATTGCTTCTAATGATGTTGGTGAACAACAATTGATTTCCACTTGTGCCAACTTTGTAATTGTTTTTGTATAGTAAACTAGTAGTTACCAGTTGCTACCAGAAAGAGAATCAAGTTGAGGGTTGATTTATCTGACGTTTTCATTATTAGAAGGATGACTTTCTCAAATATGGGGTTGCCCTAGGATTCGGGATAGTGAGCCATTTTGCTATTTCATGTATTTGGAAAAGCTTCTCTTCAAAGTTAGGGTTGTATTTTGTAGGGTTCTTTAACTTATTAGGGATAACTTATTGGTTAGGAATGATGTTCCATTTGTTTGCAAAACCATCCAATTTATGATAAAATGCAAAATGCGTATCAGAAGAGTAGAAATGCCAGTGTAAAGCCTCATGCATTTAGAAAACGATCCACCTTATGATATCTAGTATCTAACAAAGTTAGTTAAGTCCAAGTAACATGGATTTATTCCAATAGAAAATTTCATGTATTCGGGTGAGGGAGGACAAGCAGCTGAAATTCCACACAAAGCAAAGGCTTCATGCATGACAATCTTCCTTGGACAATGCCTAGTTGGGTGCATCTTCGTATTCTGATTCAAGTATATGATTGCATGTGTTGTAGAATAGAATAGAATAGAATAGAATAGATCCCATGATGATACACAATTAATTAAACTTTAACTGGGTGCAACTCCAATATGTGAAAACCAATCTTTAGAACTACTCAGTTCAAATGGTTTCAGTTGCATAAGAGCTCAAGTGGGTTCATGCATGGACCTCAGACGCACCAGAAATTTTGTTAACTCTCATGGCCTCCTGAAAACCTCTTAGGTGTACGGGGTCAAACTAAACTTGGTAAAGTTTTGGTTTCCAATTGATTCAGGCGTATAATGGCATCTTCATAATAGTATAATAATCTCAAAAACATGCAAGACAATAAGTTGTTTATGTTTTTGAGTTCAAGTGCAAGAGTTTTGTTTTCAACTGAAATTCACCAATTTCACAGATGTATTATGCTTAGACCTGTTCAACGGTCAGGTCGGAAGTTTCTGACCCGTCAGCCCGAGCTCGACCCGGCCCGACCTTCAGGTCAAGTACCCTCGGCCTGAGCCCTGATCCTACGGGCCACGGGCCGACAATCATATAAGAAGGATTTTTTCTATACAACAAATCTAAATATTTACGCATTTAATTTATGTATTTAGTCGGGTGATCGGGTCAGGCCAGGTTGGGTCATAAAAAATAAAATCTAAACTAGGATTTTTTTAAAAATTTAATGTGTTTAGTCAATTCATCAGTCGAGCCGGGCCGGGTCATAGACCCTTGGCCTGAGCCCAGCCGGACCATACCTCGGGGCCCCGACTTTTCGGGTCGGGCCGGGTCACCATCTAAAATTGTGGCCTTGACTCGTATTTTTTTGGGCCGGGTGGGTCTCGGCCCAATGAACAAGTCTAATTAAGTTCCATCTATTCCAATTTATTCGTAACAATAACTAATTTTCCCGTTCCTTTTTATTTGTCAATTTTATATTCCAACAACTGTTATTTTCTTCTAAGCTTAAGGGTAAGCTCTATTGTAGGGTAGTAAGACGACAACGTTGTATGGTGCAAAGTGTTGGGAAAGTAAGGAGATATATGGCCGAAGGCTGAGTGTGCCAGAGATAAGGATGGTTTGATGGATTTGCGGTTATATCAGGTCCGAATAAGGTTAGCAATATCACGTGTAGAGCTAAACTAGGGGTAATACCTATTAGGATCATACTCAGATTTGTTGCCGGCTGTTAGGGTATTAAAATAGAGCAATATATGCAGCGGAAGTAAATATAGGATGATTATGTAAATTGAGGATAATAATAGAGAGACAAGAACAAAGATAAAGGGAGACAAAATATTTTTATGTGGAAGCCTGAATCGGGAAAAAATCACGGATGGTAAAGAGAGATAATCCACCAGTAAAAAGGAGATATTACAAGAGAAAAATTATGAACTCTCGTAGACTCTCATCACGTAGGTATGAATATAAGGTGAAGATGGGGAAATAACACCGTACCTCCCTCACGGGGATTTGAAGGCACCCATATCTACCACGTCTCATAAAGTGAATAAAGACTTCTATTTATAGGGGTAAATATCCTATAAATCTAGCTTGACTTCCACTCCAAATTACAATTAGGTTTTAGAATGTTATTACAAATAAAAAATTAGCCTGAATATAATTAGGAAAAAAATAATTTCCTAATAGCAACAAATAACTTGGAGTTCAAACAAATTTAGGAAACTTGCCAAATAATGAGTCAAGAGAATTTGGGCCTTTAAACCAAAAATATCAATCGAAGATAAGTTGAGAGAGACTAGATTGAGATGGTTTGGACATGTTTTTAGGAGGAATGAGAATGCCCCTAAGCCAGTTGTTAGGAACTGTAAAAAAAATTAGGATACCCCATGGGTGTCGGGGATGTGAGAGACCTAAAAAGTTCATGAAAGAGGTGATTAGAGCTAATTTGAAGTACCTAGACTTAGCGAATGACATAACACTATAGATAGAGAAGTTTATAGGGCTACCATTAAAGTGGTAGGATGATGTTTGTTGGTAGGTTAATGCGCTTCACATTGGTTTGTGTCTTGTGTTCCTATTTGATTGTGTTGATGAGTTTTTCAATTGGTTTTGAAAGGTTTTTCATCTTGGTTTCTTTCAATGTCTAAGTTAGTTTTCAAGGTGTCTAATTTAGTTTTCAAAGTGGTTTTTCAAAAGGTTTTTGTGAGGCGTGGGAATCAACCTATTTGTGAATTTCAGTTCATAAGGAAAGACTGTCTACATCTAGATTTCTCACACAACACTCAAACGTATTTTCCTGGAAGTAAGTTATTATAATTCCAACAGTTTCTATATTTTTGCGCAAGGACTTTATAAGGGTGATTTGGGCAACTTATAAACTTTTCACCTTATTATTAATGTTCATTGGTTGTAAAAATGATTAGTGTAACAAACTAAGATAGAGGGGGGACTATATTTACATTGTTTTCAAGTCATTCTAATACATAATTATCCATTAAAAATACTCCACATTGCAATAATATATATTAGCAACGATTAATCCAACTGAATTCGTAGAATAAATAGCAAATCGTCAAAGGAAACATTCATGGTAAGTAGGGAGTGTAGGGTCACATCTTGTTTATGGGTTTGTCAAGTGCTGTAACATTTGTAATTGTTTCCTTTTTTTGGTGTGGGGTTGGAGTGTAGGCATTGGGGGATGGGGGGGCAAAAGGTAAAGTAAAGTAAAGGTCCCATTCATGATTGATAACATCCTAAAAATCTGCGACAATAATGTTGCCGAGATCAAGGGAAAAAAGCCAAACCATCTATATCAATTCCTTGTTGGAATTTAACATGCCTAATCCATTGCTACTCCACCCTTTTCCCTTTCGTCTTCCATTATGCCCACTCTTTTTCTTTCTTTTTATTCCCTCTTATCACTTATCAACATTTCTGTTTTTTAGTTGATAATATCACACAAACTGGTAAAGGATTGCATAAAGAGACAATATTAGATTCATGAATTTAGGTCTTGTTTTCGGTGAGTATGTAGAATTTGGGTAAGTAATGTTGGGTAGATTTAAGTAGGTTTAGATAGATTATGTACAAGTCCTTAGAAGTAGATAATAAGTTATTTTAGAAGTAGAAAATTATGTAAGTTAATATAGATTTAGATCATTTATAAAAAAATGATTAAAAATAGGTAAAAAAAATATTGTAAGTTGTTTACCCTTACGAAGAACATGATCTTAATTTAAGAGAACTATCATGTAAAAGTATCTAGTAAAATAATCTTTTTCAAATCGTTATCAAATTTCTTCTAAAATTAAATCCCAAATTGGAATTTCCTATTTTATTTATTATAAAAAAGGATACTGTGACAAAATTAGACAAGGGATTAAAACTAAATAAATATTGGATTTGAGTTTATACTTAGATACACAAATTGACAATACTAGATACCATTCTCTCTTGTCTTGTGCCCATTCTCGAGCATTTGTTTACGCCTTTGCTCCACCCAAATTCGTCCTCCCCCCTCCCCCTTTTTTTAATAGGTAGTCCTTCTTACAAGAGATCTACCGACGCCATCCTCCCTTATAATTTAAAGCAACTCTCTCTTACGTAAAATATCCCAATTAGCTAGATCATGAAGTTTATCCTCCGTCTTAGCAAGCCAATCCAATACTATACACTATAACATCAAACCTCCACGGCAACCGAACATAGCAATTGATACATATCTGTCACTGCAATTGACATAGACGTCCGATAAGCAGTGACCGATATGATATCAGTCACTGGGTCGTTTATCAGTCACAAACTTAGCGACTGATAGCTATCAGTCGCCCAGAAGCACATGCGACTAATATTTAGTGGCCGATAACTATCAGTCGCCCGTCCTCTCCAGCAACCGATAATAACAGTCTCCACAACCCTTTTATCTTGTAGTGATATTTGCTTCTTTAAAAGTATGTTTCACCTAACTACTATTAAAGGAAGAAATAATATTTCTATTATCTAGCCCCCAGGTTTGAATCTCCCGATGAGTTTTATAGACATCCATTGCTACATCAAACAAATCTTGTTGTCACCCTCAACAATAATAATAATAATAATAATAATAATAATAATAATAATATCTTAAAGTTTTATGTTCTTTACCTCCAGCAATCCCTTGTGCATTGGCAACACTTTAGCAACAAGGATAGGAATTCCACCAAGTTTGAAAGATTGTGTCCCTATCACATTTTTTTTTCTGATAATTAATAGCCACAAGACTAAAAGTTCAAAAAATACAGCATTCAGTATACAATATAGCAAACAACCATCACCAAAAGAAAAATATTACAACCAAACAGCTAAATAAGATAACACAGCAAGGACATTAGTATGCACCACGCCAAACAACCCATTACATCGCAAAAGCAAGATTAATGAATTTAGCTTTTTGGGTCATCAAGGACTCGCACACAAATAGTGTCGCCAATAATCATCTTCCTTCGTTCAATCTCACCTTCAATGTCATCAAGACTGTCATTTTCCAACAAATTCGCACGCCCATTCATCGTAACTTTATGTCCCTATCACATCTATCTTGCAATTACGAATGATGAATTCACTTACTGCACCACTTGAGATTCTAGACTCATCAAAATTGATCTGGAATCACTTCACTACTAATGCCTCCCTCGACACGGATCTCAAAGCTCCAACACCTTGGGCTTTATCCCGAGATATGACAATATCTTGATAGATGGGATTGGTTTGACTTTGCATCCAGTTCTCCGTTCTGCATTCCCCTACTTTGCTCTCGTAATTATTGAATTAACACATGGTTAAGTGCTATTAAATACCTTAGAATTTTGTAATTTTAATTCAAATGCTCCATAACAGAGCCTACACACGATCTAAAATTCGAAATAAATTGATTTGAAAGCTCTTCTAAAATTAGGGTCCTTTTTTCTATGACTATAATGAATTATAAATTTATCTTAGCTATGCCACTCTTACTTTAACTCATCTTTTCCACGCTACTAATTTTTACATATATTATATAATATATATTAAAAATTCATACGTTTAATAAGTGATAGAATTGATGTGACTTACCTTACTCACAATACTTTATTAAAAATTAAAAATTATATATTTAAAAATTTATATGTTTAAATGAAGTGATTAATGCGCTTATTTTCCTAATTGAATATTGTTCCATCTTTCTCAGATTATCACACATTTCCTATTCTTTTAATCTTATCCACCCTCAAACTATTATACGACCAATAAAACCATTATAGGCTTAAACCCATAGGCCAAAACTGCCACCTTTGTGAATGGACAACACGTAATTTTCATGTGGACATTTCAATTCAAGCTTTTAGCAGCAATTTCTAAAAGAAATTTGCAAATGTATATGCATTGATGGATTTGATGCAACAAAACATTACCCTTTTTTCTCTTTGCTATAAAAGGCATGGAGATTAAGCTAAATAAAACTTAAGTTTTAACCCAATTATTCGGATATTAATTCTGTACACTGTACCTGTACAAAATATATGATAGTGTCCAAGATAATAACAATTAAATTAACAGATACAAAATGACACTTTTAGAGAAACAAGGTAACCACAAATTATGATACTAAAGTACTAATCATGGAGTATTACAGTTACCTAACAATTTTCAAACCTTCATTTCTTTTTTCTTAAAAATAAAATTTAAAAAATAGTGACTGTTTAAGCGTGCCTTGCAAAAATTATTGACGGTGAAATGTGAATGAATGGGCAGCTTTAGCTTTTCTGCTCCATGTACAGCGGCATGCTATTGTTTGGTTAAAAATATTGCTTTTCTCACATAAAATTAAAGTAGCTGTTGATATGTTCATTTCCTATAGCATTTTTCGAAGTAGGGGAATACAGAAATTAACAACTGATCCAAAATTAAATAAATTTATAATTTTATTAATTTACTGTCAAAAGGTATATTTTCGAAAAAGAATTGTATATGCATTGGGTGTTGGTATTGTTTGGAGTTTGCTAATAGGGACGGCGATAAAACTCGAACCTGCAGATATCCACTTTTACCCTATCCATTATGGGTGATATATTTTAGGAAAAATGGGTAAGGGTAGGGTGATAGATACTCGTCTCTACTCAATGGGTACCCTATCTGCCCCGCCTCGAATATCTACAAAACAAAAAATTGTCGTTGATTATTCATTATATATTGGGCTCTTGATATATATTAATATATATTTGCGTTTATAGGTAATTTATTAAGTTTTGTAACCACAATATTTTCTCTAAAATTTTATCATCCGTACCCATTTTTCAGGTTGGGTAAAGGCGCGTATTTTAACATATTAAATGTATTTTAGCATGATAGTTGTCCAATTTTCCTCTTTCTAATAGGAGTCTTCATGTAATATTTTTTTTTTATCACTAACACGATTATATCCGAAAGTAACCCGTTAATTTGTACATATCGGAATAAAACAGGTTATATAATTTAATATTCAATTATACCCACACTACCCGGTGGGTAAGGGTAAGGGTACTCATATTTTGTACCCGTTAAATATAGGTAGGATAAAGGTACGACACTACCTGCCCCGAACCCAACCCATTGTTATCCCTATTTCCTAGAGCCTCCTCCTTTCCAAATTATCACTTTAACTAATTTAATTTAAAGAGTTCAACGCAATTTGGGCTTGGGTTGAAATTTTGTGACTTGTCAACATATATTAATGTTAATATTGTTGTTTGCTCAGGTTAGATTTGTTAGTTTAGCAAAGGAAAAGAGAGGAAAGGATAGGAAAAGATAAGATTTGTTTGAGTTAAGTTAGTTGTTGGTGGAAATATTTTATTAATAAAATTTAAATATTTTGAGAAAAATAAATCAAAAATATTTACAGATGTTGGAAAAAATGGATCGGTTTGAGATTAAAATAATATTGTTTGGATTTTTCTTTTTTGATTTGATTTTTTTTTTGTTTAGGTCGCTTTCCTGTTGATGAAGATCTTGACCTCTTTGATATTTCAATGAGAATCCTCTACTAAACGTCCAAGCAGCACTCCAGAAACTTTATTGCTAAATCGACTCAATTTAGACAGGTCTCAATTGAAGATGTAAGTGTTTATAAGGATATTTGTGCAGATTGTTTCAGAAACAAAGAACTAAAGGAGAGAAACTTAAAGAGGGGCTTATCAATATTTCTCTTCCTCAAGTCACAATAGCAACAACTTTAATCTCTTAAATTTCTCCCCCATTTACAATGTCTAGAGCCTTGCAAAGGGGATCAAAAAAACCCTTTTCAATAGACTTAAGAAAATCTCTTAACCATATATCTGAAGTGTTACAACGAGCACGTTGTGCGCTTAAGTGGGGGTGATTGTAACACCTCAAATATATGGTTAAGTGTGGCTTAAAAGGATTGAAATGAATACTTATATCACCAAGGTGCCCCTTCTTTTATGGTAGCTCATCCATTGGGAACTCCTCAGTTAAGCGTGCTTGGCTGGTAGTCTCAGGATGGGTGACCTCCTGGGAAGTTTTCCCAGATAGCATGTGAGCGAAGACGAAGCACGCTGGAAAGACTCGTGGTGATTTGTGGGGCCAGTTAGCTATTCTTAAAGCAGTTATCGGTAATGTCCAAGGTCTAGAAGGGCAAACCATCACCATGCACTTCACGCAAGAAAAGTTACTTTGGGCAACAAAATAATTTGTTGCCTTAGTCTAATTTTTGTTGCCCATTAACATGGTGCTACAAAAACAAATTGTCACGAGTTGGTAATTTTATCCTCGAAGCACAAAATTGGGGCTACAAATTAGTAAAAATGGTAGCACAAGTTAGTTGTGGTGGGCAACCAAATTTTTTTATTGTCTTAGTAACTTTTGGCAACCATTTTTCTATAAATTGTTGCTCAATCTATATCAATTGCAACAATAAAAAGTTTTGTTGCCACGTATAATGTATTTAACCACAAAATTATTTGGTTGCCCTATTTTAAACTAATGCAATAATAATTTTTTTGTGGTCCAAACTACTCTAAATTTGTTGTCTAAACATATTTTTCTTGTTGTGTTTTAGCGTTTTATCCAGGTAAAACTTTAACAGGACAATTATTATTGTTTCAATGAGTTAACAATTTAAGTAGCGTGTTGCAATTAGCGTTTTCTGAAACGTTGGTTAATCTAATGTTTAGTGTTTAGACTAGTGTTTCATAGCCTTTTGTCAAGAATACCCTTTGAAAAAATTATTTTTAGAAATTTCCATATCCTTTTATGTCAATTCACATTAATTAGCTAACACAAGTGCTAAATTTATAGATCACAATTTTTATTTGAACAATTATCTTTTATCCAATACTTAAACTGTTATCGAGTTAAACGGATATACGCTACATAAATCACTATATATTATTTAAACAATTAATTTTACTGAACAGAATGTTCAAGAGTTGAAATGAACTTTTTGATACGTTGCGTTTTATGTTTAATATTATCCCTCACTATTATAATGTACCGTTGTGACTTTGAACTACTTGTTAGACCTCAAACAGTACAGTTCTAAAATTTTTTAGGTACTTTCTATGACCAGTAAAGATGTGTGATGGGTTTGTTTTGTAAATAACTTTTTATATTAATTTTTTAAATCCAATAAGCTAGTTTTCAAAAGCTTACTTGAAAAAAAATTTTAAAGTAGTATTTCACACAGTTACTTTACCAAACACATTTTCTATAGTCAAGTAACACCAACATCTAAAATCAAATAGTTAGTTCAAACAATTACTAACTAAGCTACCAATTGGTTGTCAAATAAACCTCATAAGATGAGAGTATTGACCTTCATTAGACAATGATAAAGGAATATATAGAGATTAACATTTTCTTTCACGAGCATATTAAAAGGGATTTACATATAATATTGACAAAGGAATATGTAAAGATTAACGATTTCTTTCATGAGCAAATTAAAAGGGATTTACATATAAGGTGTGTTTGATGTAAAAGAAAATTGTTTTTTAGGGAAATGGTTTTTTTTTTTTTGTAAAATTAATTTCTTTGAAAATTAATTTTCATTTGATATTTTCCCATGTTTGGTGCACAGGATAATGATTTTCACATGTTTGACAATAAGGAGATAGAGATTAAAATGCGTATATGAGAGAGAGTGGTGGAGAAAGGGGAGAGAGAGAGAGAGAGAGAGAGAGAGAGAGTAGAATGGGTGTATGATTGAGGGAATGGTGCGTGCGCGCGCACAGAGAGAGAGAGAGAGAGAGAGAGAGAGAGAGAGAGAGAGAGAGAGAGAGAGAGAGAGAGAGAGAGAGAGAGAGAGAGAGAGAGAGAGAGAGAGAATTGTTTTCATTAAGTTGGAATCAAGAAAATATTTTAAAAAAGATGTGCCGAAATTATTTTTTTGGAAAATGATTTTTTCCATTTTCTAGTCACCAAATATCGAAAATTGGGAAAATAATTTTCCAAAAAATGATTTTCATCGATCCCAACCAAACACAACCATAGTATTAATATAAGAATAAATTGAGCACAAATTTCTATGTAACATTCTAAAAAGGTTTGTGCATTAACGCGTACATACATTAGGGGTGTTCATGGGGTGGGTACCCGAACCGATTGGATAATTTTTCCGGCTATCTGAAAATTCGGGCGACCAAACCCTCAAACCGTAACCGAAACTACCGGGTACCCGAAAGTTTTCGGGCAAATACCGGTTAACCAAAAAACCCAATTAATTATAATCATATGAGTTTCCAATTTTTATTTTTAATTTGTAATTATTAATTAACACTCCAATAAAAAAAAATGTTTCAAAAATGTTCTAAAACTAGGCCAGTAGGACCACTGGCACTGAGTTTCCATATGTTTTGAGTTTTTGGAGAATTTGGAATTGGAGTAGTGAGCGCCAACATTAAGATAAATTAGAGTCTTTTCCATATTAAAATTTGGGTTTGGACAATGGACAGGAGATTGGAAAAAGATAGGCAAAAATTAAATCTAGACCTAAATGTTAAATTTAATTTCGCACTAAAACGTCTGGGCTGATCCAGAATCAACCGATTAACAAAAATATTCAAATGCCGACCCGATTGAAATTGATTTTTCCGAGGCGGGTACCCTAAATTAATGACCGGGTAACGGGTTTTCGGATCGGGTTTTTTGTGGCGGTTATTTATGAACACCCCTAACATACATCATACTAAATATTGATGGTTATGCCATTGTGATTTCGAACTAGAATTTGGTATTGTTATTTTGATTATCTGTGTTTAATTGGTAGTTGACAAGGTCAAGATGAAGAAAAAGTGGTCCAATGTGGTATGCCTTGTGATGTGCACATATCTTCTCCTTAGAATAGGGTGTGGTTTGTTGTTTGGTTAGAGACTTGCATACTCTTTGTTCTTTTCAACACATAATTGGTCGGTGATCCAATTTGCATATTAAATTAGGTAGTTACGCTAGATCATTTGAAGGGCTATTTGGGAATTCACATTTATTTGGGTATCTAAATTATATTGTTTTATTTTGATTCATCATGCTGTTGACCAATCATCAGTATGGTATGCTTCTGGTAAATTAATTAGCAGTGGGATTATGTGTCACGTAATTACTTGCACATAATTTGACTACAATCAACCATTCTTTGATAAGTGAGGTGAGTCAATTCTTACATATCACGCAATATGGTCATTTTTAATGATTTTATTCACTAAATTTGATATGTTCTTGTAGTTAAGGTAAGCAAAAATGCTGAAATAATTTTCATGTAATTAAATCTCACTGAAGAATAAACGCAAAATTTTGTTTGAATTTTGATAGCTAATATATTGTCATATTATCTTCTCACTAAACATGAATGATCCGGTAGAAATAATGAATATGTATTTGCCAAAAGATGAAATATGCCTACAATGATATTACTAAGGTCTTGGGGGTGTGGATGAAAAGCAAGCAGAGAAAGAGAGAATTTCAATGGAGAATTGTATTGATTTGTTTTGATATGTACATTCAGCGGCAGAGGAGAAAATAAGGTATATATATATATACAACTTTTTAAACACAAGAAAACAAAGAAACCAACCTACCCAACTTGATGACGTGGCAACACAAAACCGAAAACTCAGCCCTTGCCCTCTTTCAATGTTATAGTATCTTCACATCCCCCCTTTAAGCTGGACTCGAGAGGATCAACGGGGCAAAGCTTGCCACAGAGATACTGATGTTGCGATATGCTTAATGCCTTTGTGAGGATATCTGCAGGTTGGTGTTGAGATTGGATATGAGAAGTTTGAAGGAAACCTGATTGAACATGATCACGAACAAAGTGACAATCAATTGCCAAGTGCTTGGTTCGTTCATAAAAAACCGGGTTTTCTCCAATATGTTGAGCAGCCCGGTTATCACAAACCAATGTAACTGGGTACTGAATTGAGATTTTAAAATCCCGTAGTAATCCAGCTAACCAAACAAGCTCACCGGTGGCGACGGACATACTCCTATATTCGGACTCAGTAGAGGACTTGGAAATGGTGCACTGTTTCTTTGTTTTCCATGAAATGAGGCAATCACCAATAAAAGCACAATATCCACTAAGAGACCTTCTACTGAAAGAGCACCCCCCCCCTCCAATTGGCATCAAAGAACCCCTTAAGAGTGGGCTCTGAATCACTAGAGTAGAACAAACCTCTATTACAAGTGCTTTTGAGATATCAAACAACATGTAGAGCAGCATCCTAATGCGGTTTTCTTGGAGCACTAAGAAACTGACTCAATTGTTGTATAGCATATGAAAAATCGGGCCTAGTCAGGTTCAAGTACAAGAGTTTACCCACCAGTCTTCTATACTTCCCAGGTTCATGGATAAGTTCGCCTTCATCAATGGACAACTTTTGTCCTATGGGAAATAGAGATTTGGCAGGCTTGCATGCTAACAGCCCTGTATCTGTCAATAGGTCAACAATATATCTTCATTGATTCAGCAGGGTTCCCGTGGAGGATCTGGCTATCGCGATTCCCAAGAAATACCTCACATGACCAAGGTCTTTTATGGTGAAGGCCTTGTCCAACTCTTCCTTTATAGTAGTGATTCCAAGTTCATCATCACCAGTTATCAGCATATCATCAACGTAGACAAGAGCTGCACTAAACTCGTCTCCTTGACTCCTTACGAAGAGTGAATAGTCATGTTTAGACTGATCGAAACCCATGCCCTTTAAGAACTTGGTGAGCTCCGAATTCCACTGTCTGGAGGCTTATTTAAGACCGTATAAGGACCGTCTAAGTTTGCATACCTTTCCTGGAGGTATATTCGCTCCCTTTGGTGGGTTGATATAAACCTCTTCATCTAGATAACTGGGGAGGAATGCATTGTTTACATCCAACTGATGTAAGGGCCACTTGAACATTGTGGCTAAGGCAATTAGCACGCGCACAGTAGGTAGTTTTGCAACGGGAGCAAACGTATGCTTATAGTCCTTCCCCTTAATCTGACTAAAACCTCTGACAACAAATCTTGCCTTATACTTGTCAACGGTTCCATCCAGCTTGAATTTAATTTTGTAATGCCACTTCGAGCCAATAGCCCTTTTTCCTGGTGGAAGATCGGTGACCTCCCATGTTTGATTCATATCCAAGGATGCCAAGTCCTTTTGCATTGCTTCCTCCCAACGATGGTCCCCTTGAGCCTGCTCATAACAAGAGGGCTCGTGAGCTGAAAGAACATTACAAAGAGATACCCTGTATTCAGGAGCTAGATGACAAAAATCATCTTCAACGAATAAGGGATATCGCACAGCTGAGTTGGCATAATCCTTCAACCAAGTAGGAGGTTTAGAGACCCTGGAAGACTTTCTTATAGGGATAGGCGAGGGAGTTGTAGAGTGAGGGTGACTCACGGGAGTATCCCTTGTATTGTCAGAAATATTGGGTTGAGAAGAAACTGAAGGTGTGTTGAGAGGGGTAGAGCGAGTTGAAGAATCATCGTCCTCAGGTAGGAGAGTTGGATGAGAAAGGAAAACAGAGGTGGAAGTAGGTGGGGTTTGTGTTGACATGCCCTTAAAAGGCAGCACATCTTCAAAAAAACGAACATCTCGACTTACAAAGGTTGTGTGAGTGTTCAAATCATATAGCCTGTAGGCCTTTTGATGAGGCGGATAACCTATTAGAATACATTTTTTCCCTTTGGCCCAAACTTATCTCTAGAAGTTGTGTCAAAACTATAACACAAACTTCCAATCACCCTTAGTTCAGAGTAATCGGGAGGTCTTCCATAGAGCTTCTCATAAGGAGTGGCCCAATCAAGAACGGCAACCGGTAGCTTATTGATAATATGAGTGGTTGCTAATACACATGCCCCCCAAAATTTAATTGGCAAACCGGCGTGTAACTTGAGCGCCCTAGTAGTCTCAATTAGGTGCATGTGCCTCATCTCAACTCTCCCATTTTGCTAAGGAGTGCAAGGAACACTTCTTTGATGGATTATACCTAACTCTCCCAACAATTGATGACATTGACCTAAACGGGCGTGCATCAAATGCGCAATAGCCTGATTATTAAAATTACAACAGTCAGGTTTCATAGCAATATTTGGTGCAATTTCTTTCCTCGCGTCTTCACACTCATTTCTTGTACCTCTGACATTTTCAGTGGCAGCAACTCTCGCATCAAATCTGTATAAGTCATCCCTTCTTTGAGCAATAGCAACCACACTATTAGTAGTAAGGTCCTGAAATAGGCAACTTGTTTTAGTGACATAAGCAAATACATTACAAGTATCAAGGAGCTTTCCCACGGACAGTAGGTTGCGCTTGAAATCGGGTACACATAGGACATCCTTCAAGACGATGCGTGGGGACAATTTTATATCCCAATAAGTTTGACTTCCTTTACATGCCCATCTGGTAAACTAATATGTATAGGATGTGATAAAAGTCTTTTGTTTATAAACAAGGATAGGCAAGAAGACATATGATAATACCATGATGAAAAACAAGCAGAGAAAGAGAGAATTTCAATGGAGAATTGTATTGATTTGTTTTAATATGTACATTCAATGGTAGAGGAGAAAATAAGGTATATATTTACAACTTTCTAAACACAAGAAAACAAAGAAACCAACCGACCCAACTTGATGACGAGGCAACACAAAACCGAAAACTCAGCCCCTGCCCTCTTTCAACGTTAGGTGTTTGGCTACCTTGTTTTTTGGGTAGCTTTTAGTTTTTTGGATGACTTTTAGCTTTTTGACCAAGGTTAAAAAGTTACTTGAGGTGTTTGGTAAGTAACTTTTTATTTTAGCTTTATGGACCCAATAAGCTAGTTTCCAAAAAGCTAGTTGATGAAACTTTTTGAGTTAACTTTTCACAAAAAGCTACTTCACCAAACATTTTTCCTACAATCAGTTAACCCAAACAGCTAAAGTCAAATAGCTAATCCAAACAGCTATCAGCTAATAGCTACAAGCTAACACCTAAGGATTGAAGATAGTATTGTTGAGCCAATAAGTTTATGGTTTTGTTGAGCCAAGGATTGAAGATAGTATTGTTGTTTAATTTGAGTAATCAACTGTTGGTTGCTTAGTTAATTTTTATTCTTGCCTTATGTCTCTTAACAGGTACGGTTGTGATGCTCGTTAGAGTCAACTTTCCACTGTTAAAGTTAGTCAAACATTGACTTTTAAGTAATTGAATTTCTAAGGTGTTACAGGTTGTCAACCATGACAATAACTGCAACTAAAAATGAATCTCATCCGTATATGCGTGAAATTTTATCTTGCCCATTCATTTTTTTATTTAGTAAAAATATATATAATATATTTTCTTAATTACAATTTTATTTACAAAAATTTAAAAACTAAATATCTTAACTCTAAGTTTTAGTCTAATAAATAACTATATTTTGAAAAATATTTAATATTTGATTTTTTGTAAGTAAAAAATAATTAGAAAAATATATTGTAATTTTGTGTTAACTATTAAATGAAAAACAATGAATAGTTAAGGTGAAACTTGACACATGTATGTATAAGATTTATTTTACTTGTAGTGGTTGTGGTGGTTAACAACTACTATAAGTGTATATGAATTATATGGTTAACATAAATTAGACGTCCTGCTTTAATAGATTAATAAAAGATAATTCCAAGCAGCTTCTAAAAATATTTTTAGTTTTATATTATATAAAATAAGCAAAAAATTGTTGGGAGGTGACCAAGGTTGTTAGAATCGGGATTCTACTTGGGATCCATGGGGTAGTTAGAATCAGAATAAACTCACGTAAGATCGTAGATCGGAATGTAGATCGTAGAATCACATCGAAGATTTTTAGATCATAAACTTGTAGGATCGTATATCTGGGTGGGGATTTTAATAACTATGGAGGTGACACATATATTTGGAAATAGACTAGAAGGTCACTATTTTTTTTTTTAATGCACTCGCATGTGACATACTCCTTAACTAAATGCCTCTTGTATGACATTCAGGAGAGAATTCGCATGAGAATTAAAAAAATTCTATTGTGCCACTTATTTTTATGTGAAATGCCAAGTTTGACGTTAGTTTCACTTCCTCTGTATTATTTTGTAATCTCTTCTTCTCTATTATTTTACTTCCCGACAATTCAATCACTCTACCGGTATTCCCCCTCCCCCCCCCCCCCCGACGTTCTCTTTATTGATTTCTGTTGAGTAACTCAATAATGGAATCAAATGTACGTGCGTTACCTCCATTGAAGCGACTCATATTGTTGCACCAAAAAAAGCAGCAACCCGAATATGTTTTTCCCCTACCACCTTCTGTCTCCCCGCCAAAAACGAGCCTGGGCCATCCGACCCGATTTTAACACTACAAAATTCCCTCCAACTTGTAATTCCTTCAACCTCGATATCGAGTACACCCTATCTCCTCAAAAAGGGACACTACAAACTATCCATAACTCCAAATCTGAATGTCGTCAGAGTTGGGCAGACTAAAATTAAGTCAGCCTGCATAACCCTAATACATCAAATGAAATACAAAATTTAAACAACCTCATGAAATCTTTTTCGAAATAAGAAGCAAACCAAATGAAGATGAGGAGGTGAAGGTGGAGGAAGATAATATATAGGGTTGTATGTCATGTGCCTATATGTGAGAGCACAGATGGAGACCCATCAGACCCACACCACCACATTCGACTATCACTTGGCAAACACCATAACCACTACTTGCTACCAACACCACGAGCAGCCACCGCCCAATTAAATTGAAAATTGGATTTACGTCGACACCTTGTCTCACGCCGAGCCAAGATGAAACCCAACTTGCACCACCACCACCACCTTGCTGTCGACCCATGTCGCCGGAAAACATCGGCCGTCACACTGCCCGAGCTAATCTCCTGACTATCGTCCCCCGAACTCTAAAGCCATAGCTCAAAAGCCCCTTTGCCACTTGTTCTGTTTTTCATATAATATAAGAAGAGAGGGAAAGGATTGTGGAGGGGGAGGGGTGATATTGAAAGTTTTGAGAGGACAATTGCAAATTAACGAAGATGAAGATTAGAAAGAGGAGATGGACGAATAGGTTAAGAGGGGTGACAAGAGAAATAGGGGATTGAGTTTTTTTTGCAGTAGGAGATGGGTGCACATAGTGAGGGTTTAGATGAAAGAATTATATATGAAGAGGGTGTGTGTGCGCGCGCGCGCGTATGTGTGTGTGTGAGAGAGAGAGAGATGATTGAGTTAAATTAGAGAGAAAAATAAGAGTATTTTTGTCTTTTTAAACATATTTCGTCAGATTTCAGTCAAAATAGTCGGAATGTCACTCAAGAGACATTTAATTAATGATTATGCCAGGCGAGAGTGCATTAAAAAAAGTGGTGATCTTCCAATCAATTTTAAAAAATGTGTGCCATCTCCTAACGAACTTTTGCAAAATTAGATCCAATATATATTTTTTTCGAGGTAGGACAAATTCATCATATCCATCCTATCATAACTCACTCCTACATAATCTTTTCCACCCTTATATTTACCCGTTTTTAAACTACCTAACCTACCTGCCATAATATATATTTAAAAATTTATATTTTAATAAGATATTTGACTTGTCTTATTCACAATATCTTATTAAAAATTATAAAATATATGTATGGAAATTCATATATTTAATAATGTAAATTTTCCTTTGATGTCATTAGCTTCTAAAAAGCTAGGCCAAACAGTTATTAACTTCTAAAAATGATGTGACCAATGTAATTTATATTCCCAAATTCTATTCCATATTAATTGTCCTTTGAGGTCATTAATTTTCCTTTGACGTCATTAGCTTCTGAACATATATAATGTTGTAATATAAGAAAGTAATATCATTTGATCTATCATAAAAAATATTATCATAAAAATATAATATTGTAAATTTTTTAATAAATTATGCTAGACATTAAGACAATTAATATGAAAAAGGAGGGAGCAGTGTATTTATCGTCTTTTCAGACAACTTAACACAAAATAAGAATAATAATAAAATAAATAAAATAGGAATTAATAATAAGTACTACCTTCGTCCTTGATTAATTGTCTTTGCAACTACTTTTATGAGATCAAGAAATATAGGGAATTGGGGAAAAATTTTATATATTGTCCAAAATGTCCTTAAAAATATCCTTGGAAAGGTGCAAAAAATATATTTATAAGGGATAGAATAGAAATTATAGTTATTGGAAATGTAAATATTAGGTAATTAGACAAATAAAAAGGGACAGAAAAATTAGTTAATTGGACAATTAAAAAAGTAGAGAGGTAGTAGTAAATAATCAAAATAGAAACAGGTAAAATAGGTGGACTTTTTCATAGGAAGTCTGTGATTAGGAAAGTAAACTACTCCTACTTCGTCCACTTTGGATTTTCGAACACTCCTCTCTCTCTCTCTCTCTCTCTCTCTCTATACATTCTTCCTTCGTTTACGATTCCACTCAACTCAACTCAACTCCACCTTTCTCTCTCTAGAAAAAAAGAGAGCATCTTCCGAGGAGAGAGAAACTTAAATACCCACCAATACAGACAAAACTCACTGAAAATAAGAGAGAGAAACTCAGCACAATTAGTTGGTGAACTCTCGATTTTCGTTTCCCCATCGATTTTGATTCTGATTTCCATTTTCATGGTCATCAACTTCAACTTTGCAGCACAACATCCACCCTTTCTTCTTCCTGAAGATCGCCGGCGTTCCGTCGTCGAGATTCATCGGCGCCGGCGCCGGTGCCGGTGGCGGTAATGGCGATGCTGCCGTCCTTGTAGCCTTTGCTGCTTTCGCCGGTGTATCATTTGTTGTACTAGCTGTACCTGGCTAGCTCCCCCATGAGGCCAATTTGTATACTGTAAACCCTAGATTGAAGATTCTCGGTAGTTCGATTGAGCAATTAGGATCTTCAAGTTTTGATTTCGGGGGAGAGTTACTGTTTTAGAACTTAGAGTTAGGCTTCCTAGGGTTTGGGTTTGTGAAGTGTGTAATCTGTAGAGATCTAATATATATATTATATAATTATAGATATATATAGATGAAATCTCTAAGACGAAGTCACACTTCTTCGTCGAAATCATCGAATTCATCATCTCCTTTATCACCACATCCGAATAATAGCAAGAATCATCATCACTCTTCATCGCCTTCGTCGGCGTCACCGTCATCGTCGTCGTCGTCCTCGTCGTGGGTTCATTTGCGATCGGTGCTGTTGGTCGTTGCTCCCTCTTCATCGTCCTCCTCATCGGCGTCCGCATCTTCGTCTGCCTCATCTTCGGATCGGTGAGTTCCTTATACTCGACTCTATGCTTCCTTTTCACTCGAATTTTCTGCTTCAGATCTTATTCCTAGTGTTCCTTTTCTTCAATCACCCATCTTTCTGCTTTGTTTAGTTCATTAGCTGTGCTGTAGAGCTCAACTATGCTATTTTGATGTGAGCTACTATGATGTTTTGAAAGGAATTTAGCTAATTTTTTGGGGGTAGAGTAGGGTATTCAATGATTTGATGACTGGTTAGTTAAGCAGATCTGTGTCCTGAGTTGCTATATTGGATCATAAAACACACCACTACCACATGTGTGGGTCCCGCCTCCTCATCCTTGCAAGGAAGCACCCCTGCTAGTAAAGAGTGATTCCTATAGGGGTATTAGATCTAAATTATGGTCAATGTGAAGTTCCCATTATTGTTTGTTATTTGTTTTCTGTCTGGAGACAATTTCAGGGGAAGCTCGGGGTTAGAGGCTGCTGTTTTAATGCTGGGGTGTATGTACTATGATTTAAAAGAGTTTGGAATTTTGGTATGAATGCTGGGAATAGTTGATTTGAATGTGTCAATCCCTTGACTAGGATGATTCTCTGAATCTTGTTTAGGAATGGATTAAATGAGCCATAACTATCTTTGTGATCTCCTATGGCATTTGCTTTGTCAAGTTGCCCCAGTTGCCTAGTTTCGGGTGGCATGAACTAGATAATGGGTCTTTGCTGGTGAGCTGTGGTGGCCAGAAGCCTTCTAAATTTCCTTTTCTTGTTTTAAGTTGGGAATTTTTTTATTTTGTTATTTTGTTAGGGTGTGTGTGTGTGTGTGGGGGGGGGGGTGTTGAGGGATGGAATGATAAATGGGCAAAAAGGAGACAAGGGACATGCCCTGAAATTATTGTGCTCATGGTTCAAGTTTGTCTGTAACAAATGTAAGCTTCATAAAGTTCATACCATTTCCAGAATACCTTGTCTTGAAACCTGTTTGTGTCATTCGAAATGTTTAATGTATGCTGCTTGACAACTATAAGAAGTTTTAAGTAGTATAATTTGTGTTCCATTGTAACTTAAAGTTGAAAATTGCTTGTAGTGACTCATTCTAAAATCAAATTAAGGTTCACTGAACGAAACTAGTGCAGGGTTTTTGTCTTCCAAGGCGAAATGATATTTTGGCAATCTATACTCGTGTCTAAATTGTGGTAGATTTTACAGATAGTTTGTGTTTTGGTTGTACATGACTTTGTAGGATGCTAGTTGAGCATCCTTTTTTTTTTTTTTTTCCTCCAATCCTATTGTCAACATATATTTCTTTTCCTATAAAAAATAAAAGGTGAATGTGTAAATTGTAATTATTCAACTTGATTTTGTGTGTGTGTGTGTGTGTGTGTGTGTGTGTGTGTGTGTGTGTGTGTGGCTTTTCCACAGTCATTCATATTTTGGTATTACAGTGGTTGCGTTGAAGGATGGGTAATGAGTACAAAGTCAGCTAGGGTTTGTAATTTCTCCCATGGAATGTATGTTTGGGGATTACAGATTAAAATGTACTTTAGTTTTCCTTTATCACGGGGATTAGGGAATGTTATTTTAGAATATTAGTCTTGGCAATGGATATTGACGTCCTATCATTTTTCTTTTTACTATATTTATAGCAACATATTGTGCCTGTGTTCTAACATATCCAGTGCCTTGCTAAGGATTTGATCTGCACAATCTTTATGAATTCTGGTTGGATTTGGGACTGTGTATTCTTTCGGTAATTATTTTTATTTTTTTTCTTTATTCAGGAACCATCTTAAGTCGCCATGGTCTCGTAAGAGAAGGAAACATGCACTGACACCTCAACAGTGGAAAAGTTTGTTTACGCCAGATGGAAAACTTCGTGATGGTGGACTCAAGCTTTTGAAAAAAGTCCGGAGTGGGGTGAGTTGCTGACTCCTTTGTATTGAAACAACTGTCAAACACCCATGTTGGCCTTTTAGATGTAACAAAGAAAAAAAAAATAAAAATAATTCCTAAGATGCCAAAAGGTCTAATGTTCTTATCCTTGGGCTCTTTTGGCAGTGCCGTTTACATTGGGAAAAGACTTGAGCAATTTCAATTGTGGTATTATTGCTAATGAATCCTTTGGAGAACATGCTTTTCTCATTTTTTCCCCTGGCTTCTTCAATGGCCGGTCCAAATTTTTTGCTTTAGGGTGTCCTATGCTGATTTTCCTTTCATATATGTGATATAATGCCAGTGATTATGTTTTGTGAGTGTCTACATTGAAATTTAGAGGACTTTGAGCTTGTCCTGGAAAAGTATGTGTGATCCTTGCCATCTTGTTATCTGTTTATGGAATGGGCTGATCCGTTTTGGATCTGTGACCTGACCTCACACTAGGACTAAGTTGAATCTTGCAACATTGGTTTTCTACCTAGAAAAATTGTTCCTTCTTGAGGTTGATCCACCCATGTCTTTGTTGGACCTATTACGACCTTCTGGATGTTGTTTTGCCAGTTGCACGGCAGAAATGAAATATCATCTGGGGCCAAGTTGCAGATATATGTTTGTCTTGGTTATATTTTGGCCAGTGTGCTGCAGATTCAGCATTCAGTAACTTTAATTTCCCCCCACTGATGCAGGGTATTGATCCAAGCATCAGAGCTGAGGTTTGGCCTTTCCTTCTTGGAGTGTAAGTAACATCGGAGTGTATAACGTATTAGTTCTATTGTTCACTGCCCTGCTGGACTGACTGTACAAGTTGTCAGTGACATTCTGCCAGCTTTTTTTTTTTTTTTTTAATGATTCATTTTGTTAGTGTGCTATTTTATGTGCTATTTCTTGGGGTGGGGAAAGCGAGTTGCTTTAGTATCAAGTTCTTTGTCTAATCTGGTGATTGACAACCAGGTAATATCATTATGTGTCCTTGAACACCCCCCCCCCCCCTCTCACACACACAAAGGACCGCCTTTTTTTTTTTTTGGGGGGGGGGGGGGGGGTCATGACCCTGTCACTACATAGCAAGTGTAAGCCTAAACCTTAATTCATAGACCAGAGTGATAGTATTGCCTTTTTTTTTTCTTTTTTTTTGGGTTGGCCTTCAAATCTCAATCTTTACTGCATGACACCTTTTCAAGCATATCCTCAAGTCAGCAACTGTAGGATCTCTGAATACTAAAATCAGTCTGGATGATTGTAATGTACCTCAGTGGCAATCTTCTCATGATAACATGAATCTGTAGAGAAGTTGAGGGCCATATTATCCAAATTTGGATTTGCTCTTTCTTAAACTACATGATGGAATTTTGTGTGGATGGATCCATAAATTCAGTACTGCCTCACTTTGCAGTTAGCATTGTATTTGTCTCTTCTTATGCAGTGTGGATCATCGCTTCTGCTGCCATCAAATTTGTTACATGCCCTACCGTTTAGCTTACTTTGTTTTTTTCTGTCTGACAGTTATGATTTGAAAAGCAGCAAAGAAGGAAGAGATGTTATCGTGAATAAGAATAGGTATAATGAAGTTCTATAAAGATATACATTGGATTGATTTTGTTGAGCAAATGTCTAGTCATGCACTATGACTATGTAAAGTTCGCGTTAGATCTGAAGTCTAGATGCTCATATTTTTGATGATTCCTTTTAAATTCAGAAAAGAGTATGAGAAACTCAGAAGACAATGTCAACGGCTAATTAAACAAGTTGAAGAGAATGGCAAATCGAAGGAACTGGGAAGAACATGCAGTGGGGAGAACAGTGAGAGCTCCAATCGAGACCCCAGCTCACCAGGGTCTGAAGATGTTGTAAGCGCTCGGGAGTCCCTGTCTAGTGAGAGAGAAAGTTCTGATTTGGAGTACTCAGATAATCAGTCGGGTCCATTTCTGGACAGAGCTAGCAGCTCACGGCGTCTGGCAATTGAATGTCCCTCTGCTATCAACACTGATTCATCTGACTCGGAGTCATCTGAGGATGACCACTTTGACGAAGCTTCTCCTCTAATTGAACAAGAAACTAACACTGATCCTTCAGAGGGTCCTTCCCCTCCAAAGACACCACCTGTCCAGTTTAACGTGTGTCGCACTGAGGATTTTGCCTCGTGGCGCCGCATCATCCGGCTCGATGCCGTGCGGGCTAATGAGGAGTGGATTACTTATTCGCCTGCTCAGGCTGCGGTGCCTGAAGACCGGGCCCGCCGCTGTGCTGAGGCTGTTGGCTTGAAAGATTATGACCATCTTGAGCCATACAGGATTTACCACGCTGCTCGGTTGGTGGCAATTCTTGAAGCCTATGCTGTCTATGACTCTGAAATTGGTTACTGTCAAGGGATGAGTGATCTTCTTTCCCCGATAGTCTCAGCCATTGAGGAGGACCACTTGGCTTTCTGGTGTTTTGTAGGTTTCATGAAGAAGGCTCGCCATAACTTTAGGCTTGACGAGGTGGGGATCCGCAGGCAACTAAGTATTGTGGCCAAGATTATAAAATACAAGGACTCTCATCTTTATAAACACTTGGTAAAGCTGCAGGCAGAGGATTGTTTCTTTGTGTATAGGATGGTGGTGGTCCTGTTTAGAAGGGAGCTTACTTTTGAGCAGACACTGTGTCTCTGGGAGGTGATGTGGGCCGATCAGGCAGCTCTAAGGGCTGGGATCGGTAAGTCCGCCTGGAGCCGAATACGACAACGGGCCCCACCAACTGATGATCTCCTGCTGTATGCCATAGCTGCCTCAGTGTTACAGAGAAGGAAGCAGATTATAGAAAAACACAGTAGCATGGATGAGATTTTGAGGGAGTGCAATAACATGGCTGGCCACCTTGATGTTTGGAGACTCTTGGATGATGCACATGACTTGGTAATGACTCTTCATGACAAGATTAATGCAACCTCTGATGGTTCATGACTTCCATATAATCCTTACTATCTCGTTATTTGGGAAACTCCATACAACTGTGCTTTATCCATTCCAGCATTCTGAAGTAGCTCCTGCTCAAGCCACGGCTTCACTGATAACAACTCTGGGATATGAATTGAATAGTGTGGCTGCAGCAGCAGCATCCTGATTGTTGGATGATTGTCTGCAAAAGAGCTGATGTTTTGGATGCAACGAAATCTTGTCAAAAGACCCAATGGGAGTGACTATAATTTATGAGTCTATGATTCATTCAGCTAATTCGTAGTCCAAGCAATTATGTCAAATTCCTTGTTTTGGGACTAGTTGATTGGTTTCGAGCGCTGGTGCTTATTGAAAGAAAGAAAGAAACCAAAGGCACCAGTGCTGCATATTCGTATAAGAATCTTAACTCTCTCGTTATGGTTGGCCTGTATCTTCTGTTGAATGTTATTCCATGTCTTTGAGGCTCCTAAGACAACTGATAACTGAGAATCTCACACTGAAATAATATATATATATATATATATATATTTTTTTTTTACTTTGTAATATTGTGGCTCAAAGGTCAATTTGCTTTGTCACCCAAGCTGTTGAATTTCTGCCACTGTGGGAAGGGGGTATTTGAAAGTTGAAACTGTATATTGATATCACATTTGTGTTCGGAATTTGAGACTGGTCAAATTGTGCCCTTCAAGGATGAACTTGAAGCATATTGATATCACATTTTGTATGGTATAGCTGAAAAAACATGACAAATTGTTAGGTACATCCAAAACCCATATGTTCTTTACCCCCCTACTCTATAGTCTAAACACTTGTACTTTTCCCTTGCATGTCAAAAAAGAATGTGTGTAGGTTTATTTTCCTATATAGACTAGCTCTCTAATATTACCTTGAAAACCATTACTAATTTCTAGGGTTGGTTAAATAGTTGAACAGATAAGTTGGTGAAGGCCTTTTTTTTTGCGGATCCACATCGCACCTGTCATATTTTTCCATACTTCACAATTTTTCTATACCATACCATACTATTCCATATTTTACCACAACAATCATAACTTTCTCTTTCCTTGATTTCTTCTCTACTTTTCACATTTTCTCTCCTCACCTATCAAATTAATCATTCTTACCACAAATTTTATCATATCTTATCGCACTATACCACACTTTCCACCACATTGCCATATCATACCATTTACCACACCCAATTTGATGCACAAAAGAACATGGTTGAAGTGTGCATGTTGCGGATAAATGTGGGTTAGGTAGATAAAGGTGGAAATATATTTGTAACTTTTAATAATTTATTTATAACGTATTGTGAATAACATAAGTCACGTTAGGTCCATCACTCATTAAATATATACACTTTTAAATATATATATATTATATTTAAGGTGAATAAGATGAGAACAAACGTTGTAATAAAATTGGTAAAGTATGGATAGTAAATATAAATTTGAGGTTACCACGGAAAAGAACAACCTTTTTTTGTTTGGTAGATAACATCTCCATACAGTTTGAAACAAGACCATAGGCTAAGGTATAGTGGGACTTTTTAAAGGGATACAAAACTTAAAGTTCTCTAGAAATCTGCTGCTAGCTGGAGATAAAATTGAGATTGGCCTAGACAAAGAAACATTCCGGAGTTGTGAAGTGAAAGGACTGTACTCTGGGCAACACAAATGAACAATCTCGTTTCCAAAAGTATAATTGACCTCAAAGGATGACCTATTGAACAAATGAACCATAAAATACTCAGCAAGACCATAGGTTTTCAATTTGTAAAAATTGTGGGACGAGGGAGGGCAACAACCCTCTGTTTTTCCTGAAAAATCAACTGACTTAATTGAAAGCAAATTAAAATTTTGATTAATTGAAATAATGATCAAACTACTCATTTGATAGGTAAGTGTTACCAAATTCATCTAATGCAACACTCTTTAGAGTCAACATATGGATCTGAATTTGAAGGAAACCCCAGGCCCAGAATGGCACCCGATGACAACAATTTTGGATTCCCTAGACATGGATTGAACAAATCTCAAGTCGCTAGACCCTTCGTTTAAGTATCTCCAAATCTAATTATCCTGGCATCCTCCAAGGTGTAATGCGGGCATACTGATTTAGACCACTATGTAGATGAGATCCAGATAATTCAGACACCGGACAAAATTAGCAAACCCCTACTCTGTTTGCTTTCTGATATTTCTAACACATTCTTTGAACAGTCTGAACCTGGGACCGAATGTCCAAATTCATAATGCTATTTTTTAAAAACATTTTTTCTGACATTGTACATGACTGACCTGAACCCAGTTGTTCCAATAAAAATTGGCTAAAAGTATCTGAAAACCCAGTTGTCCAATTGACCAAGTTTGTTTGAACCCAAATTTCCTTCAAAATCGGGACAATCCGGACCCAGATTATAAACTCAGATTTATCTTTGAACATGACCGGTTTTCTTGATTTTAAAAGTCAAGACAGAAATATGGTAACCATACTCTGTTATTTCCAGATCAAACAAATCCCATTTATCAGAAATGTAAAATTGGAGGCAGGAAATAATTATAGGGCCCTTCATTCTACAATTTAATATATAGATTTCTGCCAGCCCTACAGTATGCCTTGGTTCGAGAAAATAGTTTCTGCTCAACATCAGGGAGAGACTAGACCTGATGAGTGGGTTTGCGACAAACCATTTTAAAGGTGTTATGCCAATTTAAGAATCAGCAACTCAATATCAGACATATATTTGAAAGAAACATACACAAGGAAAACTGGTTTGCTGAAACCAGCACCAGCACCACCACACATAAGCATGAAATTTTGCAGCACAAAGCTTCAATAAAGTCTCTGACCACGATCCACCATCTCTGAGACAAAAATGAAGAATCGGCTGATTACTTTGTTCTCAAGTTGTTCAATGGTTTGGTCTAATAAGCTGATGATATATATAACAAGCTCCCTACGAAAGAAGGCGATTCTGTATAATTGTCTCTACTCCTTCTTGGTGTACTGGCGCACAGCGAAAGCCAGCCCGAGAATGAGAAGCGGCACAAGAAACTGCAATATCTTGATAATAAAGTCTTGTGTCTTGTCATGGTTGTAATGGGGTTGCTGAGGTGGCACATAAGCACGCCTTTTCGGGACCGTAGATGCATCAATCTCTCCTATGTAGTACTTCTCCATCATATCTCTGGCAGAGTCACTGTGCCCCACGTCTTCAAAATCATTTGTCGCATCTTTGCCTTCAAGTTTCAAAAGCACCCGTTAGCAAATGACATGCTGAGTGATGTTATTTGTTACTTCAACCGAAACTAGGCATTAGTTATAATTTATCCGCTGCGTTAGACATTGGGCAGCTTGCATGAAATTGTCGCTAGTTTGTTCATGCGCCAAACAAAACCCAATATGGGTTTCATAGTGTCTTTAGAAACAAATAACAAGAATGGTAAACAATAAAACGCACCAGTTGCAGATAGAAGCACTTCATCACCACCAGGGTGATCATCCATGAATGGAGTTACATCATAAACCTGCAATTTTCCAATTCAGCATGGCACATGCGTTCAGCTCATTTCAACTAGAATAGCAAAATTAATGACAAAATCACTCAGCATAGATCCCCATATATGACAGGAAGCCATAGTTATAAGGAGTATGAGCAACCAAGAGTCCATCCGTCATGAAAGGTGAGCCTATGGAGCACAAGGCAAAGAAAATACATAAAATAGCCTTTTGTTAAAACCACGTACATAAGTTGAGACAAAACATCACAACTGGTGGAAAATTGGAGATTGAGGAATTTTAATTTTGGTTCTTTTCTTTTTGATAAAGAGGACAGAAATAGGGATTTTTCAATCATCAGATGCTAAGAGTAAGACACTTTCTAAAGTCCAAAAACTATTCTTAAAAAGCACTTGAATTGAATAGGGTTGTTGTAGTTCAGTACATCATATATTCTGCTACCCTTGATAGTTAATGGCAGCATTCGGAGGAACCAAGGACAACTTAGAATTCATAAATGTTGTTGGTAAAAAAATTGCAGAGAAACGCAAGTTTCATACTTTCATCTAGTCTATTTGAAGGGTTACTGTTATATTAAATTTAGACTAGAAACATGAAACACATGTATTAGGCCAAATTAAGAGTTCAAAGAACACAAAAACTGAATTATTTTCCCCCTTGGATGAAGAAATTCTTGTTTCACCAAGTGCATCAGAATGATTGTGTAAAGGAAATATAACAAACCGAAATTGTAGTAGCTACATTTCATTAATTGATGAGTCTAACAAATTCAGTTGATTAATTGTCCCTAAGGTGCCTCCCCTCCTAACACCCTCCTTGGGAAGTATTCAACACAAGCATTTGTCCAAGGGAAACAAGTCATGAATTTTTAGAAGGCTGTTAAGTTTAGCTATGATTACATCGGACTAAACTGTGCTTTGGATCTAGACGGCAAGGAGAGAAGCAATGATATTTATTTTCCGCTTCTTTGGATATATTAGCAAGGTAAGTGGAAGGCAAGCAGGGTGATGTAATTGCAAATCTTCACTTTACAGGACAGCCATTCACTCCCGGCGAAAATTTGGATAATGTGACTGAAATGCTGTCTTTCTTTCCCTTCCATTTCATATTTACTAGCAGGGTTAAAGCAAGTTAAATAACATTTCCATCAACCCCCCAAGCAAAGGTAGATTACCTATCCCTACAAATACTCACTTACCCCCACCCTCCTTTATTCTTATGAATTCTCACTCTTGTTTATAACCCCCCCTCCCAAGCAGACTCTAAAACTCATTTGTTTCTTTCTATGGAGTAGTAGGTAGTGAATGATTTCTAAATCTTGAGTCAATTGGAATCAGTCTCTCTAAATTCATCTCGCCTTGGCTGAATTTTGGCGAATTGGTTTTGGTTTTTGGTAATAAGGTAAGAGACATAAGACCCCTAGGACCCTCTCAAGGTTCTAAAGTGTAATAATTTATTTAGTTGTGACCCCATCCCCCTTAACAGTGTGTTCGGATTCAATTTAGAGGGTGGAGGGGAGGGAAAGGGAAGGCAATCGAGAGGAAGGAAACGGAAAAGAGGGGACTACAGTTAATCTTGTTTGGATACATTAATCAAGGGAACAGAGGCGAAGAGAGGGGAAGTATTAAAATTCTTCCATTCCCCCCTTTTTCCGCCTCGTTTTGAGGATTAAGAAAAATGAGTGTTGCCCTCCCCTTGATCCGTCATTTACTTTACCAAACAAAAGAAATATGATAGACAACCTCCATTACCTACCCCTCTCCTCCCCCTCTCTTCCTGACATGTCACTCCCAAAGGGATGCTAACAAATTACTCCCACAACTATTAAAGGTGACCCAAAAGTAGCCCTATCATAATATCTCTCAACATCATCTCATTCAAGAATCAAGGTATATTGTTTTCAGGTATGAGCTTTAGTAGGCTAATGCATGCTTTCACCACTCCAATGGAAAAACAAGTGATTAATCAATGTCAGTAGCATATGCACAATAGAATAACTACACAATCTAGAATTCAGAAACAGATCAATTGAAACAGCAAATCCCATATCAACAATTCAATCAGCAGATAAACAGTTAAATACATACGAAACCAAATGCTGTAAGAAATCCAACCTTCCCTGATATAATAAGCCAACAATCTTTACTACTGTTATGCTTTTCTACTTCTTCAAAGACATGAACTTTGGGATCAGACGCCATTTTCAAACTCCTTTTACTCTGCTACTCCTCAAATTCAAACCACAGAAACAGAGGGCACACGCATACACACACCCCAGAATTCCAAAAGAAAAGGGAATAAGAAGCAGGAGTAAACACAAACCCAGATGTTAAATTACTGTAATGAAGCAGAAATATGAAAAGAATTGAAGCTTTAACGAAGATCAACAAAGGGTAGATGTCGTTACTTACAAAGAGAAAGAGAATGGTCTCTTGGATTCTACAACACCAACCAGGTTTAAATAGGCAAAGGAAATTAAGGGTGGAGATTGGTTTATGAATTTTGGTAGAGTGGAAATTGAGCCTTGGATTAAGAGACATTTCTGTGGTGGTTGTCAAAACTTTACTTTTAAAAGGAGTTTTGTTTTTTCTTGACTTTTTGTGCCGCGAGATCTCGGATGCCAGCAGTGATTGCTCAAACAGTCTCATTTGATTATCTGAATTGAGTTGAGTGTAAATTAGAACTTCACTTCCCAATCCATTTTAACGATGGAGATAGAGTTAGACAAAATTTTGTCTCGTTTGATTATCTGAATTGGTCTGAAATTTGGTTTACTTCAAGTTTGATATTGACATTTTTCAAATGATCGAATATGTGAATGTAAATTTTTTTTTTCTATAGTCTGACTTAGAAAAAATTGAGTGCAAACATCAATTGCTTATTTGAATTTAGACGTTTATCAAATTTGACCGATCCAAATTTAACTCAGACCTGAATTTCACAAGGTCTAGATAGAGGCACTGGCCTTCAATTTGGTGTCCAACAAACTATCCAGGCTAAATTTTCAAAGGTCCAAATTGTACTACACAACCTAAAAATATGACTATACTAGGGTTTTCATTTATAATATATATATATATATATATATATATATATATATTTATATATATATATACTTATTTAATTTGACGGGTCCACGGGTCGGGTTCGTGCCTAGACCCAGACCCAGACCCCGACCTGCCAAATTCTTAGTGGACCCAAGCCTGACCCATACCCATTGGCTCCAAAAATTTTGGACCCAAGTCGCTTAAATGGGTTGGGTCCAGCCGGATCTAGGTCGGATCCAACATCCGTTGCCATCCCTAGTTGTGAAAGAGCTATTCAATCCGAATGCTTGATTAAGTTCGATAAGAAAAAAAAAGTTCAAGTATAGTCATAGATTGTTCATCTGAATTTTGATACTGACTGATTTAATCCAAAATTTGGACACAATATCTTTCATATTTCTATTATCCAAACCCGATTTTAATCTGAACAAGGGTTGTATAAATTGCTCAACCCCAATAATACCCAAAAAAATGGACTCCGGATCTCAAATTTTCATCATCTATCATCTAGATACGGAATGATCTAGACCTAAATTTTCAATGGCCCTACTTGCTTTGAAACACATGCCAAAATCTATGAAAAATTGGCATGGCCCAACCTAATATGAGTTGAGGACCAAGCAAATCTTGAAGGATCAACGAATGAATGGACGACATTAACTTCACTCTGCCAAAATAGGTTGAGTACTTGGGATACACATGTTTAGTTGAAGTTTCAAACCACTGAAATAAACTTGTCACATTTCAATGTGCCATTTCATCATAAAATCGTAAAACAAATCCAATTAAAAGTGTTTGAAAGCTACCTTTAATTGAAACTCTAGTATTATAAAAGCACACATGTGACATTTTTACACAGGATAAAATCATACAACACTGTTTGTATACATTTTCCCTTGATTCTCTACATCCATATAACATTATATACACAGCATGACAATACTTGCTAACTTTAAGCAAGTCAGTCATGCAGATGTGAAGCTCATACACATGGGAGGATTAATCCCAAGTAATGCAAGTATTGAGGATGGAAATATCCACAAACCATCTCCACATATCAAACCGGACGCAACTGCAGGAACCATCAACCGTGCTTTTTGGGCATCCATCTTATGCCACACAAACACGAGTAAACTCCCGACACACATGTCGATTGCAAAGTAGGCCCCCACAAGGAAAGGCACCGCCATGGCCATCGGGAGTGGGACCCACCTAGCAACCCTCCTAGGGCTGAGATCCCTCACCAAGTTGGCCGCGACAGCAAACCCAAAGAAAGCAAAACATAGTTGCAAACAGTGCTGTGGGAGAGCAGAGAAGCCCTGAACCCCAAGTATGGCCATGTTCCTGTAGATTAGGGCATACGGAGCCTTGTACTCCCCATCTGGGTTACCCACATCAAATGCCCTGTAGAACAGGAAGAATGTGAGTGGTGCCACCACACACCCGATGGCTGCCCCTATCGCCTGGCTCACAAGCATGGCTCGTGGTGATGTCAGGGTGAGGTGGCTCGTCTTCAGATCCTGCATCAGATCAGAGGATACCGAAACGATGGATTTGATCAGGCCACATCCCACCAGCCCCGCGACCACACCTGAGTCTTTCCCGGACAGGGAAGCCAAAACAAAGAGAGCCACTTTTCCGTAATTGTAGGCCATATTCATGTCGGTTAACCCAGCACCGTAAGCATTGCAGAAGCTCAGAGACGGGGCTATCAAGTACGCAACCACCACATAGTACCACTTCAACTCCGGGAACATTAGAGGGATAACGATGATGGAGATCACGGAGAAGAATACGTAGCCTGCAAATGCTACCCACATGGGAATTCGTTCCCTCATAAACACCTCGTTCCTACGGAGATCATTAAGTGGCTTCTTTTCATCCTCCAAATCTGCATACATGAACATGAGTTAAATATTACCCTCCTGCTCTAAGACAGCAACCCACTTTTGAGTAGGCGTTGGACTTACGTGTGCTATGGCTCTCATCCTTCAATCGCTCATGGATGCTTCGGAGGGTGAAGAACAGTATCTTGAGAAAGTTGTAGAGCCCATCGCCTAAGATCAGTGCGATAGAAATGAAAACCTGCAAAATTTCATCAGCAAAATGTAAACAATATCAAAACAGTGGAATTCGAGGTCCTTACAATTTTAGAGGACAAGTTTCGTCAGTGTTCACCTTGTAGCCATTAAGGCTTTTCATACTACTCTCAGGTAGTGATGAAGGGAACCATTTTCCTTTCAGGTCGCCTATAAGTGGCCACATTACACCCCAGGACAGAACAGCACCGAAAAGCAGGGATAGATTAACAAGGTGAGAACATATCATTCCTGCTCCAATGTACGTCATGCTGAAATCAAAATAGAATCTGCAAAATTCAATCGCACACAGTACCAATTATATTGATAAAATTGGTGAAGTTGGCAGCCAAGATGAGGATGTGAAGCACGACAAGAAACTCACGAGTTCTCCCATGCTTTTACTCCAAATGTAGGAAACTGAGAAAAGCCACAATGATCTCCACCAGAGTATAACCATTGGAAGAAACCCCAAATAAAACTTAGAGAGAAAAATCTCAAAAACCCGTCAACTTGTTTCCTGCAAGAGTTACATTTGGTAGTTTAAAATCTGTTATTTGAGTCCCACCATAATGTGAGATCTCATCTATCTGTCTCCAGGTTAAAAAAAAAAAAAAAAAAAAGGTTATGCATACTTGGCCAACTTGTCCCCCTTTGGAGTATGAAACCCGTTGATGAGCATAGCCGTTGCAGTTCCACTTGGGTAAGTCAGCTTGTAGTCAATTACCATTATCTGCAGAAATTAAACATGCACCCCCAAGATTAGAATCGCAGATTACCCTACACCAAGTACATGTACGCATTGATGTATATCAATGCATTTATCTCCTCGTACCAACCTAATCTTAGCCTAGGTTTGCTCATGTCAACAGTCCATTTGGAAGGAAAACTTTCCAAACGATTTTTTCCTAATCAAGCTGTTCATTTATCAGCCATAGCATTGTATACAAAAGAAACATATGCGTTCTACAAGTGATAAATGAACATACTCCCTCCATTACGCTGTAGAGTACATTTATATTAGCCCAATGCTTGTAAGGCTTTGAGCAAGGTAATCCTTCAATGTTTGTCAAATCTTGGATATATAACTTGCTACACTTTACAGTGCACAAGAAAATATTTATACTTTGGTTAACACCACCAAGATTGTGCTTAAGTTACGTTATCAAGGTGAATGCATATACACGGGTCAAGTAAAAGGGATGCTAATCTAGGAGGCCGCAGCCAAAGGGTTAATATTACACTCTAATCATGCTCATTCCTCTTTTACAAAACAACAAAAAAGGGGGGGGGGGGGGGAAGAAGCTGAAAGTAATCGAAACTAAACAAAGAAACTGATACTGTTATTACTGCATAGAAGCTAGGTACAGCATGCTAAAACAGCAAGATTGGTTGTCCACCCTTTTATCAAAACTAAGATTTCTAGCGTGTTTTAAGTGATGTTTTTGTTTGGTGTACTTTTTTTTACTCTGCAACTGTTAGATTAATTTTTAAATACCTTTACATAATTATGATGTGACATTTTAGTGTTTAAAGGGTCATTTTTAAAAAAAAAAATTGTGAAATTTGAACAGGAAATGTTACCTTTCTAAGTGGAACCAGAGCAAGCAACCCAACAAAGGTGCTGCCAAAGAGGAAGCCAGTCATCCAGCTAATTCCAGGCTCCTTGTAGCTACCAGGCACATTCCCCTCAGTATCAACTCCAGCTTGCTCATATGTCTTCTTATTCAAACCCAATAAATATGATCCAAACCCACCTATCGTATAAATACACACCATCGTAAATGTGACAATAAGCTCAGTAATTCATTCATAAACGCAACTTCAAGTAAGGATAACGAAAAACAAGGGATGACAAACAATAGTAGAACATTTCCCCAGCTACAACTAAAAGGGGTGCAGCAGCAAAATTCATTGCCTGTAGATATCCTAAGTGGTCCATGTATAAAGAAGTTAAGCTATCAATATCATATTATCATGTTACTTAACCCAACTCTTCCTAATAAGGGGGGAAGCAAGCAAATCCAAACGATTAACACAAGTTGTTGAGGTGATAATGACCTTAATTGAAAGGATAGAACAAGGTTGCAATCATATCTATCTCACTAAAGCAAGTAGAAAGGCTATTGAAAGGGGAGCCAAGTGGGGTATTGTAGGAAAACTTGTTCCAGTAACTTTTAGCAACATGTAATTGTGATAAGTAGAAAAGAACATGTCCTAAATGGTTAGGAAAGATAAAGATAACAGACCTCCAACAGCAATACTATAGCAGGCAACAGCACAAGTCTGTACAAGAGTGTTCTCCTGCCTAGTGAAAGGAGTGGTTATAATCCCAGCTTTGTGAAGAATGTTAGTCCATGTCCTGAGGAATACAAAGGCTAGAAGAGCAGCTGAGACATTCAGATTTGGAACAAGCCCAGTTGTGAGGTTCAGCTTCATCACTATCACACTGTATATCACCCCAATTACTAAACTCGCAACCATTCCTCTTACAGTGATCTGTTTGTTCCATGGGGGTACTCTCTTTACCTCCTCCTCCTCATTGCATTCCTCCTCAATATCTTCTATCCTTTCTATCTCACTCATCTTAATTGCTATCTCTTTCAATTCCCTGCAATTTTACCAAACACCTCATTGACTTCCACAATCAAAACAAAAGTTTCAATCTTCAAACATGCACAAAAACCCAAAACAAAAATCAAGCAAATTTGGGAGATTAACAAAAAATTTGCAAGCGTTTACCTTCTCCTGCTGCTTTTTCTTACAGAAGATCAGATTGTTTGACTAGTCTCAGGACAAACCCCAATACAGGAGTTCCAATAGTGTCTTTGTGTTCTTCAATTGGTCTTCATTACATAAACAGAAATCCCAAAGTTATCAACAACAAATGGGTCTTTCAAACTTCCTTTTAGAACCCAGAAATCAGAAGCTACCACAATACAACATAGGCTCACACTTGGGATTAATAGTAACCCAATTGCAAGAAGAGATCAATTTGAAGATTACCACTTTGTTTGATATATAGATTCTGTGGCAACTAGCAAAAACAATCAAGGTTTAAACTTTGAAGGACAAAATAGAAATACAAAATCACAATCACAATCAGAATCAGAGAATCTAGTTGATGAAAATGGAAATGGTGGGCTAGGATTGGGATTGATAAGGCTTTCCCACGTTGACTCCTTTCCACTTTCTATACCCGCCAAATTAAAGAATGAAATTGAAGATGGATAAATTAAAGGGAAGGAGACCAACAGGAATGAGGATGGAGTTTGAGGGAGCATTTAAATGGGGATCCTTCATCAGCACTTTTTGGAGTGCGACAGTCCGCCACTTTCTGCGTGTGGCGGATCAAGTCAAGTGGGAAAATGTCTACTGTCGTATCAAGCAATCAACAATTCAACAGCGATTGATCAGGACAGAGAAAGATTTTGGTAAGTGTAGTAACTCAGAAAAAAAAAATACAAGGGATGTTATTAATGGAAAAAAAAAATGGACAAAAATTTCCCCTATCCTTCCCTAATTGAAGGCTGAAGGAGGAAATTGTGAGACCTCCATCAAATTTTTTTCTAAGGTTAACATACAATTAAACATGAAAAATTTAGTCAACATGAAAAATTGATTGATTTTCCCAGGTTTTTTGACCAACCAAACATTGTGTATTGAACACTTGAGGCCCTCTTCATATTTGTGGTGGGATAGATGATGGGTGTAATAGACGACGGCCCTGTTCTTTTATGCGGTATTCTGCGGTAAAGCGCGGTATGGTGTGGTGAAATTATAGCGGGTTGTGGTGTAATTGTGGCGGGTTATTGGTATGTTGTGGTGAGTTTTTTTGTATATATATAAATATTGTATTGGTAATTGTGAAAAAGTAATTGGAAAAAATGAGTTGAAATATTGTATTGTTTTTGGATGATAAATATTGTATTGATAATTGTGAAAAAGTGAGTTGAAATATATTTATAAATATTGTATTGGTAATTGTGAAAAAATAATTGGAAAAAGTAATTTGTGGTGAGTTGTGGTAAACTGTGGTAGAATGATATTTTGTGGTGGGTTGTGGCAAACTGCGGTATGCTGTGACACCGCAGTTTGCCAACCGCAGAAAAAAACAAGGCCGAAATAGGTGGGATAAGTACAATTGTGGAACCCAAAATGGAGGTTAGTTAATAGAGCTTCGTGTAAGATCCATTCTTGTGATCCTAACCGTGATAAAGGTTCGAAGAGGCTTTCTCAAGAATGCAGTCTTAACACTATGAGTATTGACATGAGGTGTTTGCTCGAAACAAGGCGTTGGTGAGAAAGAATGGTGGGCTAAAGGTTTTATCGACCAAGAAAAAGTGATTGATTTTGTTTGGCTGGCTTCGTAGCTGTTGTTTTTCTTGTCTTTTTTGGTTGTTTCTTCTTGTTGATGCTGTTCTTGTTGATGTTGATTTGTTTTTGCTGTTTTTGTTGTTTTCTGCGGACTTATTGTAGCATCTTTGATGCTTCTAGTCTTTTTGGCTTCCAAATATCAAAAAAAAGTACGATAAAATGGAATAGGTGTGATAGTATATTTAAAAAGATAAGTTACATTAACCATATCATTCAAATACATGGATTTTTAAATCTAATCGCATCACTTATTAATTATATATTATATGTAATTGTTAGAATTCTTAGAGCGTTGTTAGCAGACAAACAATAATAAAAGACGAAAAATAAATAAAGATTCAACACATGGAATTATCGTGCAAAAACCCTATTAGGAGTAGTAAATCTTGTATTTCCAATTTGTTCACAATTTTATTTTTTTGTTTTCTTTTATCTTGTTTCTTGGTTTGTTAGGGAGGTTGGTTATATATAACCTACCTCTCCCCCTTGTATTTCTTGAGTTGAGATTCATCAATAATATCATTTCTCAAATCTCTCTCCCTCTTCTCTCTTTCAGTTTCCCCAAATTGGGTGAAATTTAACATGGTATCAGAGCGTGGTTATTTTTTGCGTCTATTTCCTTCTTCTTCCTCTTCCCCTTTCTCTCTCCTCGATTTCCACTGCTCAAACCCTAGCTTCCATGGCGTCCGAAGCTTCCAGATCTCCTGCCTCCGCCAATTCCTACATCGGCAGTCTCATCAGCTTGCCCTCCGATTCCGTCGACCGCCACGCCAAGAAACCCTCGGAGGACGCCGCCGTCTCCACCTCCGGCGGCCCGACCCGACCCCACATTCGGATCCTTCGCTGCGGAATATGCGCGATAGTCACAAGCGCAAGCGTGACCGGAAATTCAAAACCTCTATTTCCGAAACCCTAGACGCCTCCCCCTTCGCCACTACCGCCGTCGGCGCCGCCTCATATGAGCCATCCGACGTCGTAATGTCCGTCGGAACCGACCACACGGCGTCCTCGCAAGACACCAAGTCGCGACCAACGTCGAAATTCTCCGAACCCCAATCCCAGCAACCACTCCGACGTCGCCAGCCCTAACTCCGTCCACTCTCCTCCGCGGGAGACCGCGGCGGCGTGTGTAGTGCCGTCGATGGACGCCGTGGTGAAGGTGTTCTGCACTCATACGAATGCTCACTCTGTTGAACATTGTACTCAGGTTAAACTCAAGAAACGTGGGTCGGATACCAAGTATTTGGCTACTGTTCTTGCCATTGGGACTGAATGCGATATAACCTTGCTCACAGTTGATGATGATGAGTTCTGTTGTCGGTTACCCAATGTTCATGGGTCCACTGAGCTACTTAGCTTGTTTTTGAGGTATTTTGATTGATTCTGATGTTTGGGTTGCTGTTCTTGGGGATTTCGCTCGCTTTGTTGATGTTTGGGCATGGTTTTCTTCTACATGATTCTTGGCATTGCTGCTGGTTATGTGTTGGTCCGTTTGTGGAGGACGATCAAAAGCAGAGATCACAAGGGTTGGGTTTCGGTTGCATGGAAGGTTGTTTGCTTCTTCCCTGGTGTCGCCTTCTTGATTCTGACCTGCTTGAATTTCTTGTTGTGGGGAAGTCACAACACAGGAGTTATCCCATTCTCCCTCTTTGTCATCCTTATCTTGCTGTGGTTCTGTATCTCGGTTCCCCTCACCTTGATTGGTGGTTACTTCGGTGCAACAATCCCACTTTCTTTCTTTCTTTCTTTGTTATCTCGTCCGATCAACCAGGAAAGTCTTTATTAGGCCAATGTATTCGCCGGAGACAATTTCAATACCTGGATAAGTTCGGCAATCTATCTTTCTCTCTTTCTTTCGTCATTTGACTCCACAAAGTTCTTCCGTGTCTATGTCCATTACACCCGTTATTACGAGTTGTGGTGATGGCGAGGAAGCTGTTGGAGTTAAAGTTCAAGATTTCCATTGTTGGCAAATTGGAGTTTTGACACCCTCCAATTTGAGAGGGGATGTTAGGAGTAGTAAATCTTGTATTTCCAATTTGTTCACAATTTTATTTTTTTGTTTTCTTTTATCTTGTTTCTTGGTTTGTTAGGGAGGTTGGTTATATATAACCTACCTCTCCCCCTTGTATTTCTTGAGTCGAGATTCATCAATAATATCATTTCTCAAATCTCTCTCCCTCTTCTCTCTTTCAGTTTCCCCAAATTGGGTGAAATTTAACATGGTATCAGAGCGTGGTTATTTTTTGCGTCTATTTCCTTCTTCTTCCTCTTCCCCTTTCTCTCTCCTCGATTTCCACTGCTCAAACCCTAGCTTCCATGGCGTCGGCAGCCTCATCACCGCCTCCGATTCCGTCGACCGCCACGCCAAGAAACCCTCGGAGGACGCCGCCGTCTCCACCTCCGGCGGCCCGACCCGACCCCACATTCGGATCCTTCGCTGCGGAATATGCGCGATAGTCACAAGCGCAAGCGTGACCGGAAATTCAAAACCTCTATTTCCGAAACCCTAGACGCCTCCCCCTTCGCCACTACCGCCGTCGGCGCCGCCTCATATGAGCCATCCGACGTCGTAATGTCCGTCGGAACCGCCGACCACAGCGGCGTCCCCTCGCCGGCACACCAGCGTCGCGACCAACGTCGAAATTCTCCGAACCCCAATCCCAGCAACCACTCCGACGTCGCCAGCCCTAACTCCGTCCACTCTCCTCCGCGGGAGACCGCGGCGGCGTGTGTAGTGCCGTCGATGGACGCCGTGGTGAAGGTGTTCTGCACTCATACGAATGCTCACTCTGTTGAACATTGTACTCAGGTTAAACTCAAGAAACGTGGGTCGGATACCAAGTATTTGGCTACTGTTCTTGCCATTGGGACTGAATGCGATATAACCTTGCTCACAGTTGATGATGATGAGTTCTGTTGTCGGTTACCCAATGTTCATGGGTCCACTGAGCTACTTAGCTTGTTTTTGAGGTATTTTGATTGATTCTGATGTTTGGGTTGCTGTTCTTGGGGATTTCGCTCGCTTTGTTGATGTTTGGGCATGGTTTTCTTCTACATGATTCTTGGCATTGCTGCTGGTTATGTGTTGGTCCGTTTGTGGAGGACGATCAAAAGCAGAGATCACAAGGGTTGGGTTTCGGTTGCATGGAAGGTTGTTTGCTTCTTCCCTGGTGTCGCCTTCTTGATTCTGACCTGCTTGAATTTCTTGTTGTGGGGAAGTCACAACACAGGAGTTATCCCATTCTCCCTCTTTGTCATCCTTATCTTGCTGTGGTTCTGTATCTCGGTTCCCCTCACCTTGATTGGTGGTTACTTCGGTGCAACAATCCCACTTTCTTTCTTTCTTTCTTTGTTATCTCGTCCGATCAACCAGGAAAGTCTTTATTAGGCCAATGTATTCGCCGGAGACAATTTCAATACCTGGATAAGTTCGGCAATCTATCTTTCTCTCTTTCTTTCGTCATTTGACTCCACAAAGTTCTTCCGTGTCTATGTCCATTACACCCGTTATTACGAGTTGTGGTGATGGCGAGGAAGCTGTTGGAGTTAAAGTTCAAGATTTCCATTGTTGGCAAATTGGAGTTTTGACACCCTCCAATTTGAGAGGGGATGTTAGGAGTAGTAAATCTTGTATTTCCAATTTGTTCACAATTTTATTTTTTTGTTTTCTTTTATCTTGTTTCTTGGTTTGTTAGGGAGGTTGGTTATATATAACCTACCTCTCCCCCTTGTATTTCTTGAGTCGAGATTCATCAATAATATCATTTCTCAAATCTCTCTCCCTCTTCTCTCTTTCAGTTTCCCCAAATTGGGTGAAATTTAACAAACCCAAACCGGGAAATAATCACGAATCATGCACTATCGGAGGACTACAATAGAGTTTTAGAGATTCTCAGACCTCCACAATCCCTCACAACCTCCCTAGAGTTACAACATGAGAACTCAACACTTGTAGATGAGCCTCACACAACTCCCTTAGGGATACAGAGATTACAGGTCAATCTCTTGTGGTAAGATGAAACACTCTTAATTGCGATACCAATAAACCTAACATCTAGGCTCTATTTATAGTATAAGGCTAACACAATTATTTAGGGTTAATAGAGTCCTTGCAGCAAAGGAATTACAAAAGGAGGTGTCCACATTCAACCCAACAGTAAGATAAGTAAGGTGGGATAAAATAATATGTGAAAGGTGTGATAAAGTGGGATAAGTAGGATAATTTTATCTCGTCACACAAAGGATCAGGGCCTTTTAGTAATAAAAAAAAAACGATTATGAGCCTGGGTGCAACTTGCATTGGGCGCCCATGCCCATTTAACTAGCGAGTCCCACTTCCAATCCCAGGAGAGGAGAGGTGGTGATGTTATGCGGCCCAATTCCAGGAGAGGAGAGGTGCTGATGTTATGCAGCCCAATTCCAAGAGAGGAAAGGCGCTAATCAGTTGCGTGACCCACTTTAATTAGGCGAAGTGGTGGGTTCTTAAATTAAGTCTTTTCATTTTCCAAATTTCACTCTCGCTCTACTTTCTCTCTATACTGCTACAGCAACTCATCTCTCTATTGTTCTTCGCTTTTGACTGTAGGCAATTGGACTTGTGTTCTTCGTTCTCCATACCTTTCGATCTTCTCTCTTTCAGTTTGCTCAACATTTCTCTATAATTTTCCTCGAATGTAAGTTTTGTTGACCATTTTCTCTTTCAATTTTGTTCTGTACCGGTTTATTTTTAGGGTTTATGCGTTTCGATTTGCGTATTCTGTTGCGTTTTTAGGGTTTTTATGCTATTCTTGTTTCATTTTTGAACATATTACTGCATTTTTTTAGGTTTTCGCTATTTTAGGCTTTAGTAGCGATTTTCATACTTTCTTATTTTGTTTTTCAGTTTATTAATTGATTATATTTTTTAGTTCCTATTCGTATTAGAAAGTTGTGGAACTTTTTAGCGGTTTCATTCTTGTGAACTTATACTTTTGCAGTTTCTAGCTCTTGTGAATTTTTTAGCAGTTTCATTCTTTCTTTACTCTAAAACAGTTGATTTTTATACATTTTTTTTACATGTAATCATTGTGTTTTTGTTGATTTCAAAGTTTGAATGTGTTGTGTTGTTGATTTTAATAGCTTTTTGCTAGTGGTGTTGATTTTAAAGTTTGAATGTTTGTGTTGGGTTTTTAGTAATGGATATGGTTGGATTGCTTCAGATTCGATTCATTTTCGTTTTGGTGTTTTGGATTCCATCTAGATTAGGGCCTTATTTGGTAAACAATGTATTGAATGACTTATTTGAAGATTTGACCAAGTCAAATAAGTTAAATAGGTGTTTAGTAAATAATCTATTCACTTGGGTGATTGAATCTAATAGACTGATTTCCAATAGGTTGACATGAGCAACCTATTGGATTGATTATTTTTAGAAATTACCATTTAACCCGGAATTTTCCAAAATTACATACATGTCATCATACAAGTAATTGATAAATAATTGGATTCTAATAATACGAACTTTTGGTCATATAAGACTTAATAATATGAAATTTTGATTTGGTGTTAATTAATACGAACTTTAACCCCATGTTGGTCTGAACAGTACGCCACTGAGTTAAGGCAAACTTAAAAAATGTTGACCTTGTCATATCTTCCACATTGACTTAAAAAATGTGCCAGCTCATCCTGACCATCTATCTCCCTCTGCCTTCCCTCCATCTCCCTCCATCATCGTAATTCATCTCAGCCCAGATCTGTCTCACAAGCCACAACCACAGCCACCGTCACTCTATCGTGACTACCACCGCCTCAGATTTGTGAGTTATTGTTTGCCAATATGAGTAGTTCAAACCTTTATTTGTTGAATTTGATTTTGTAATTGAAGTGGATGCTCTCTTCTCTCTCCTCCTCCATCGGAATCAAACCCAGAAAACCCCGACGAACCACCCCCAGAACCCCCCAATTCCCTCCCATTTCTCAACAAATTCGGCGACAGAATCCCATGTCCAGACTTGTTGGAGCTCCGGGGAGACCTTTTCCAGTTCCTATCCCCGTTTGAATTGCCGAATTTCGCATTCAGAAGGATCCAAAATTAGGGTTTTCTACGGATGATGTTGTTGTTGTTATTGATGATTCAATTGTGTGTTGTTGTTGTTGTTGTCTTCTTCGCTCTTGTTCGAATTCCTTCCCACCAAGTAGGCATGATTGAAGAAGACCCAGATGAGATTGAGAATAGTAGGATTTGAATTCAATATTTGTGTATGGATGTATGTATGTATGTATGGAAGTTGAATGATTGATTGATGAATAAGAAGAAGAAGAAGAAGAAGAAGAAGAAGAAGAAGAAAGAGGGGAAATTGGGGAGTGGAAAATTTTAGAGAGAGAGTGTGGGATTGGGATTGGGGGAAAAGGTTGGGAGCAGGTGGGTGATAGGCGTGGATTTTGTGTGTGAAGAGAAAGGAGAAGGAAATGAGAGGAGAGAGAAAGGGAGAGAGAGGGGAGAGTAGGTTGGTTGTATGGTATCATCATCAATCATCATCCTCAAGCCCACCATTTCAATTTTTCTCTCAGTTTGTGGATCATTTGTACTCCCTATTTTGACGCTTATAGCATCTTCATCCAATGAAATTTAGAGGAGAGGGGCTTAGGAGGGAGAAGGTGAGATTGTTAATGGTGATGAGAGAAGAAGAAGAAGAAGAAGAAGAAGAAGAAGAGCAGTAAAAAGCATGAAGAAGGATGAAAAGAAAGGGAAAGAGGGAAAAAAAAGCTGACCTGACACATTTTTTAATTCAACGTGGATGACATGGCAAGGTCAACATACCATGGAATGTGCCTCCGCCACCAACTCAGGTCGGTACCGAGTTAAGTTTAATTTAACTCGGTGGTGTACTGTTCAGACCAACACGGGGTTAAAGTTCATATTAATTATCACCAAATCAAAAGTTTATATTATTAAGTCTTATATGACCAAAAGTTCGTATTATAAGAATACAATTTTCCTATTTTAAAATTGGTGATAAAAGATATAAATGAAATTCTAATAATTACTTTTCAAAAACAACTAACTTTACTAATTTGTTATTTTTTGAGGTGGGTTAAGTGCGAAAATGATGTTGTATGGTAAATTGTGGAAAGTGTGTAAGTTGCTACGATAGGTTGTGGTAAAAATTTGTTGTAAGAATGGTGTCGTAGGTGAGGGGAGAAAAAAGTGGAGAGAGAGAAAAGTGAGGAAAGAGAAAAATATTATTGTGGTAAAGTGTGATATTGTATGATAAAATGTGTTAATTTGAGGATAATGTAGTAAATTACAATAAAATCAGTATGGTACAACCTAAATATAACTTTTTCAAACAGCTAATGCAAATAACTAACACAAACAACCAATCTAAAAGACTAATAGTAAATAACAAGACCTATCAATCTTTGGCTCAACTCGGTAAATTCTGAGTTTTGACTTTTGAGCATGATTTTCTTGATCCAACTCCAGTATAAATTGAACCCGAAAAACCCGCAAATTAGCGAGTCAAACTCGACCCGCCCGTTTGACTTGAAAAATTTATTTTTTAAAGCTCAACTCTATTAAGATTTGTGAATTTTCGTTAGAATTCATTACTATTAAACTATAAGCGCAACTCATTTATTTATTATTTTTCTAATTTAAGTTGAAACATTTACAATAATTTATCGTTACTAGAAGATAATCGTATTTTATTATGTATATTGTAGAAAAATAATATTTAGAGATAAATTTATTTACAGAAAAAGTGGAAAAAGATCACAATGATGACCCGTTGAGTTGACCCAAAATCAAAATAAACCACTCATATTTATCTGAATTCAAAATATATCGACCCGTATTCACCCAAACCCGGCATACCATCCAGTGTCTGAATTGACAGGTCTAGGTAGGTTGTGGTAAAAATTTGTTAGTAAGAATGGTGTGGTAGGTGAGGGGAGAGAAGAGTGGAGAGAGAAAAGTGAGGAAAGAGAAAAATATGATTATTGTGGTAAAGTGTGGTATGATATGATTAAATGCGTTAATTTGTAGATAATGTGGTAAATTACGATAAAATTAGTATGGTACCATCGAAAAGAACACAACTTAAATATAATTTTTTCAAATAGCCAATCCAAATAATTAACACAAACAATCAATCTAAAAGACTTATAGTAAATAATTAGATGTGTCAATCTTTGGCTCAACTGTAATGCAAACAAGCAATTGCTAACAAGTGTTTAGAGCCTAATAGTCCCTCTTGAAAGGAAAAATAAAAAGGAAAAACAGAAAATGTTAACACGTGAGAGAATTAGTCTGCAGAGGTCCAGAGAAATCTGCATTGTGTACTACCCCTCCTTTCCAAGACTCGTACCTCTATGTGTCTCTCATCCTCTTAAACCTCGTTTCTTCTTCTTCTTCCATTCCATCCATCCATCTATCCATCATCGAACGACCCTTCTTCTTCTATTTTCCTTCTGTCACCCTCCATCTTGAAACAAAAGAACAGAAAAAACCCCTCGTGAATTCACAGTTAAATCTGTCTTCATAGAAATGGGAAGTTCAGATACAAAATTCTTACAAGAGCTGGTGTTATATGCTGCCAGTGCAGCACTCAGCTGCTTGGTTTTATTTGTAGGGCTTAAACAGTTAGACCCTAATCGTGAAGCCTCTAAAAAGGCACTCGAACATAAGAAAGAAATTGCCAAGCGATTGGGTCGACCTCTTATTCACACTAACCCTTACGAGGTATACCCATACTACCTCTTCTTATCTCTCTCTGTTTCTCTTATTTTCTTCCGAATTTTGTTGAAATTGGTTGTTTTTCCAGATTGGCTACTTTCAATTTTGGGTTAGTTGTTCGGCCTTCGGGGGTATGAATTAGGGGCTTTTTGATGGGTATCAATTGATTTTGTTTGAGTTGTTGACCTAGGGTTTAGGGCACAGATTGAAGTGGTTGGTCATTTTTCTTTTTCTTAGATTGTGGATTTGCTTCATTCTGATTGACCTGATGTTTGTTGGTTTGCTGAGAACATTGTGTATCAGTGGGGAAATTAGAAATTAGGGTAGTGTTTCTGGGGTTATAAAGCGTTTGAATAAAGCCTGTAAGGCTTGGTGTAGTTTCGATAATCTTCTTATGGGTTCATGTTATTGTGGTGACTCATGGATGAGTATTACATTTATCTCATCTTTACTGGTCCATGAAAGCATTTTATTGTCATGCTCAAGTTGATGATGATTGTTAACATGTTCCAACCAAAAGTTGTCACCTTTATCTCAGATTACCTTGTGATATCTATGAGTTCTGGGGTGAGCTGTGTGAAGTTATGGAAATCCCTGCATAAATAGTTTAACACTACACAATAATCAGGACTCTTGTTAGTAAATCTTAGGTGTATGAATTATTCTTAGATATTGCTGGTTATGTTGCAGAAGAGGCTTTGTAGATGCATTGTGCTTGTTATACTTCTTGTTTGGCCTATATATGATTCGTATTTTTGTAACTCATCAGATATGATACTATTTTGATGTGAATTCTTAGCGTATTTAGAAACAATGTGCGAGTGACGGTTCTTCTAATGTGGGAGATTTACTACTGTACAGGATGTAATAGCATGCGATGTCATAAATCCTGACCATATTGACGTGGAGTTCGATTCTATTGGGGGTTTAGAAAGCATCAAGCAGGCACTGTATGAGTTGGTAATTCTTCCGTTGCGGAGACCTGAGTTGTTTTGTCATGGAAAACTGCTTGGACCACAGAAAGGGGTCTTGTTGTATGGCCCCCCTGGAACTGGGAAGACGATGCTTGCAAAAGCTATTGCAAAAGAGTCAGGAGCAGTTTTTATCAATGTCAGGATATCGAATCTAATGAGCAAATGGTTTGGTGATGCACAAAAACTTGGTAAGTTCCTCACTGCAGTCGCCAAAATGTGCAGTAAATCCGGATGATCATACCAATATGTTTCTGAAAGTGGTGATATATCTCAAAACTTGTGCAGTTGCTGCTGTATTTAGTTTGGCCTACAAACTACAGCCAGCGATCATTTTCATTGATGAGGTTGACAGCTTTTTGGGACAGCGTAGGAACTCTGACCATGAAGCAATGACTAATATGAAAACAGAGTTCATGTCTCTGTGGGATGGCTTTACTACTGACCGTAAGTCTTTAAAGCAATAACCTGTGTTATTCCTCTGAGGCATTGGAAAGTGCTTATGATAGCTGTTTTGGTGCACATTTAGAGCATGCCAGAGTGATGGTTCTTGCTGCCACAAATCGCCCCTCGGAACTTGATGAAGCGATTCTACGGCGCTTTTCTCAGGCCTTTGAGATCGGAATGCCTGACCGAAGGGAGAGGGCAGAGATATTGAAAGTCATTTTGAAGGGCGAGAGTGTGGAGGATAACATTGATTTTGACTACCTTGCCAGCTTATGTGAAGGATACACTGGTTCTGATCTGTTCGAGCTTTGTAAAAAGGCTGCCTATCTTCCCATCCGAGAGCTCCTTGATGATGAAAAGAATGGCAAACCACATGCTGTAAGCTAACTTTTTCTTCTTGCTGCTATCATCCTTGAGCCTATGCTTTAAGATTCAAGGTATATTTTGGTCTACATAACTGCCAGTGAAAATTACTCTTAACAGTTGCATTGCACTTGATATTTAGGCACCGAGACCGCTGAAGCAAGCTGATTTAGAGAAAGTGATTTCTACATCAAAAAAGACGAAGGTGGCTGCATGTGAATATTCTAATTCTAGGCTAATGTCGCAGTCTTCTTCCTGGCATCCGACACAGAGGGAAGGAGGAGACTACCCGGTTCAAAATGCGATCAATGAGCTCTCAAAAATTGTGGTCTCACAGATACTGAACCTCCAAGCTGATAATCAAGCGGATAATGAGGACCCTTTTTTGGACGCTGAAAATCAAGACTCTTAATCATCAACATTTCGGTGAGAGTAGTTACGAGGGTTTCATAGAGGCTTATCGTTGATACTTGCAAATTTTAATTTTAATTTTTATTTTGAGAGCATAATGTTATTAAATGTAGGTGATCTTGGAGTGTAGCCAAGTTTATTATGTAATCTTTAAGTTGAGTTGCTTCACTGACAGCTTGCCCTGATTTTGATAGCTCATATAGTGTTACATGTATACAAAATCAGGAGAACTAGATGATGGTCCTATAATTTCTTTGGTCCATAGCATACTTTTGAGTTTGAGACTGTAAGGAGAAATGAACAATCAGACAATATCGAGTAATCCAAGCTGGGGAAATGTAATTACACTGATAACTGGTTTAAGAAGAACCCTAAATTGACTGATTCATGAGTTTTGAAGGATTTATGTAAAGCTTACCTTTAAAAGATAATTGGTTCAGTCTCCCATTCTCAACTTAGGTCAAGCAATCAGCTTTTCAATCTTCATTTGAGCAGGGAAGTGATTTTGAATAAATTCCTTCATAATAAGGAATGGAATTACTCCGTAGAATACTGCCAAATCTCATAGGTTGCTGGACACCTCCTTTAATTGTGGTATAGACCATAAAGGTAACGCTTTCGTCCAAACTCTTGAAGACTCCTTGTTCTCCAATGAGTTCTTAAGACCATCTTATCTAATTTAGAGCATTGGGAAGGAGCCTAACAATTATATTTTTAACAACTCATTCAATGTGATTAGTGTCATCAATTCATCATCTAAGTTACCTCCAATTAATCGGATTTGGAGTTCAATGTCACCTCAATTATTAATTGGAGTCGGAGTCGAAAATACTCCCTCCCCAAATTATCTTTCACATATTAATTATTTTGCGGTCTTTAGTGTTTATTTTTGACTGACAATTTTTCGTATACTATTTTATCAAAAAAGTTATAATATGATACTTTAATAATAGTATTTTATGTTACAAATCTAATTATAATACTTTTGTATAATAAAAAAGTTATATATATTCAAAGGTTAATAGTTAAAATTTCCAAAGTTTGACCGACGCGTAAATTTAGGTGATCGATAAAATGAAAACTAAAAAATAACTAACTTCGATAATCCGACTCCAGCCCATTGTCATCCTTGAATATGTTATAAGTTTATAACACATACACGTACACAAAAGTACATTAACATACGTATTTTTATATGGTTTCTACTTTCTAATAATTGTTTACAGTATTTATTTGGTGGTTGGTCGGTCTCAAACTGTCTTTTGAAATGGCCTGCCCCTGCCTACCGTTAGAAGGCGTTGGTAGCCCGCCAAAATCATGGAGGCAGCAGCCATCCAAGCGGTATCGGACGACAAGTAGCCAAACCATCCCAGCAGTCCATTCAACAACCCAATTCTCCTCCATTTCTGTCTCCTCCTACCAACCCCATTCCTTTTCTATCAATGCCTCCTTCAATTCTCCCGCTTATGCTTCACTTCTTCAATCTTGCTCTTCCCAAATTATCGGAAAAGCCCTCCATGCCCTTGTCATCAAATCTGGGTTCCATGGGAATGAATTCTTAGATACCAAATTGGTCCAGATGTATGGGAGGTGTGACTGTCTGGATGATGCATACTACCTGTTTGATAAAATGCCAATCAGAAACTTGTACTCTTGGTTGGCTATAATCAGTGTTCTTGTGGATTATCAACTCTTTCAGGATGCCTTTTCCTTGTTTCTGGAGTTGTTGGATGAGGATGTTGCCTTAGATTTCTTTGTGTTTCCTATCATTTTGAAGATTTGTAGCGGGCTCAAAGATATAGGACTAGGAAGGCAGATCCATGGTTTTGTGATAAAAGCCATGTTTGTTTCGAATGTCTTTGTGGGTAATGCTTTGATAGATATGTATGGCAAGTGTGGAGACTTGGGTGATGCCAGCAAGGTGTTCTCTACTATGACCAAGACAGACTCGGTTTCATGGAATTCTCTCCTTTCAGCTTGTGCTTTGAATGGCATGGTTCAGGAAGCATTGGAGAACCTCGATAAGATGTCGTCCTCAGAAAATGCAATCCCAAATGTTGTCTCATGGAGTGCCGTCATTAGCGGATTTGCGCAAAATGGGTATGCAACTGAAGCTATTCAAGTGCTATCAAGAATGCTAGGAGAAGGGGTGAAGCCAAATGCACAAACAATAGCCGGGGCCCTCCCTGCTTTTGCTAAGCAACAGTCATCATCCCTTGCTAGGGAAATCCATGGCTACATCACTAGACATGGGTATATGGTCAATCCCATTGTAGTGAATGGGTTGCTTGATGTGTACAGGAGGTGTGGCGATATGGAAAGGGCATGGAGAATATTTTCAAGATATTCGCTGAAGAATGTTGTGTCGTACAACACAATGATCGTGGGCTTCTGTGAAAATGGTGATATTTCAAAAGCTGAGGATCTCTTTGATCAAATTGAGGAGAATGGCATTCAAAGGGGCCTGATAACATGGAATGCAATGATTTCAGGATATGTTGACAACCTGTTATTTGAAAAGGCGATAAAGTTATATGAGGAGATGCAAATGATGGAAGGCATTCAAGTGGATTCCTATACTCTAGGGAGTGTTCTCTCTGCATGTTCAGCAATGGGTTGCCTTAGACTAGGAAAGCAGGTTCATGGACAAGCTATCGTCAAGGGCCTCAACACTAACACTTTTGTCGCAGAAGCATTGATGGAGATGTACTTCAAAAGCCAAGATCTGACGTCTGCGCAGCAGGCATTTGAGGAAGTTACTTACAGAGATGTAGAAACTTGGAATACTTTGATCTCTGGATTCACTCGGTGCAATCAAATGGATGATCTTTCAATTCTTCTAAGGAAGATGAAACAGGATGGTTTTGACCCCAATATATACACATGGAATGGAGTAATTTCAGGTCATGTCGAGAACTGCCATTATGAGGTTGCTCTGCAGCTGTTCTCTGAGCTGCCAACAGCAAACTTAAAGCCTGATATCTATACAATCGGAATTGTATTATCCGCCTGTTCTAAATTGGCTACAATTGAGCGAGGCAAGCAGGTTCATGGGCATTCAATAAGATGTGGATATGATTCCGAAGTCTACATTGGAGCCGCCCTAGTAGACATGTATGCAAAATGCGGTAGTATAGAGCATGCAGTTAGGGCTAATGACAGGATCCTGAAGCGTAATCTGGTGTCCCAAAATGCAATGCTTACTGCCTATGCCATGCATGGACTGGGGGAGGAAGGTATAACTCTGTTTCAGCAGATGCTCACTGATGGTTTTTCCCCAGATGAAGTGACTTTCTTAGCTGTTCTTTCCTCCTGTGCTCATGCTGGGAAAGTTGAAATGGGCCAAAAACTTTTCAATTCGATGGAAAATTATAATGTGGCACCATCATTGAAACACTACACATCGATGATTGATCTGCTAAGCCGCTGTGGTAGAACAAGTGATGCTTACAAGCTTATTGGAACAATGCCAATGGATCCAGATTCTGTGACATGGGGTGCTTTGCTGGGGGGCTGTGTTAATTCCGGGGACGTGGAACTTGGGGAAATGGCAGCTCAAAAGCTTTTAGAGTTGGAACCGCATAATACAGGTAACTTTGTTCTGTTGGCAAATATGTATGCATATGCTGGAAGATGGAAGGACTTATTGAGAATAAGAAAGATTATGACAGAAAGAAGGATGAGAAAGAATGCTGGATGTAGTTGGATTGAAGATGGAAGCGATGTCCACATATTTACAGCAAATGATACATCCCACATGAGAAATGAGGAGATATATACAATGCTGGAAAACTTAACAATGCACATAAAAATGCCGTTGGATACTGCATGATTGCGATTGTCTTAGTGTATAGATTGAAAGGAACATGTAATAACTTTTGCTCATTTCAATACGGAAGAAACACATTCGTCAAACCTTAAATCCAAAGCTTTTGCACATACCTCTTGGTAGTTACCCCCCGCCAACAAAACAAAAACCCCCATACAAACACCAAAGATTTTGTCAAGCATGAACAATCGACATGCTAAAGAGCTCACATCGCATTAGTGATTTTCAAATAATACTAAGCTACATTACCGAATTGACCTCTGTGACACTGAGAGTATGATCACGTACATGGTAAAAGAGGAGTTGATTGACTAACAATATTACATTCACATGTCACAGGACCTCACGGCACTCCATCGAACATTAGAAAGCACTGGGTTAGCAAGGAATACAACATTATGAAAGCATATAGAATACAATCATGTTTAAATTACAGGGAAGATCCTCTATGAACCACTCTGTAAATGGATCCCTGATCTCAATGATTCATCGGAATCACAATTTCAGGCCACCAAGAGGAGGGAAGTCATTTGTCTGCATGACAAACGAGGTGTCAACTGCCTCTCTGGGGTTCAATTGTCGAGCTTTGCCATTGATCTTATTAACTTGATGTTGATGTTGACCTTGAGCTACCGTTCCTGATTTGATGCTTGGTGAAGCTCGTACAAGGGGCTTTAGGTTGAGCAACTCTGGATCAGGCAAGAAGTTGTATGGGATTTTGCTCTCATCCATTCTCCTAAATGTGACCGAAATCCTGGAAGGCAAGGGGAAGAACTTGGTCATAAAAAAGTTATTTATCAACGAAAGAGACAATTAATACATTGTAGCTAGATAGCAAAATGATTTATGAATCGGACCTTTTTCCAGGGACAGCAGGAACACAGTGCTTAGCCACATCTGCTCCATTACCCTTCAACACAAGAACAGATCTGCTCGAAAAAATAATGCACCCATGTCAGAACACCTTTTCCAGCAACATCTATGAATTTGGTCGATGTGCAGCCGAAGTTCAAGTAGATTACACAAGGGAGAAGCGCAGTTGAAGATACATACCCGACAGGAAGAGGAATAGAGACGGGGCCAGAGAACTCCCCGGGCCCTGAGACTTTGAGATTGGAGCCAAACAGAATATTGCACTCTGTCAAGAATGAGACAGTACAAAATGGTCGGAGGAAGTCGTGGTGATCAATGTGAGGAGGGATGCAGTCCCCTTCGTCATAAATGTTCACTATGCAACTGTTGGGAACACATGTTGGAGGCAACACCTGCCACCTCACCATCCGCTTAATCATCTGCTTGAATACGGGCGGCAATGGGTCCACTTCTTCGTTCCTTATTATTCCTGGCGGATTCCCGTCCTTGTCCTGTAAATATCATTCAAATTATACAGTTATAAAATCTAAGAAATATCAGAGTAATCAAACGAAAGTATGTTGTAATCTTCTTCAATGAGATGATGAAATTACCACGGCATAATTATAACAGCAACCAAATTGAATGGTGACGCGTCCCTTCCCACGCATCCACTTCCTTGGTTCTGAATACGTACGCTCTGTCGACATTCAAGCAAAACAGAGAAAAAAGAAATTAGAAAACAAATAAGTAGTTACCTAGGCATTAATTAAATAGGGTTAGCCAGGGAATTGTTTTTAATGAGAGGATAAGAATATACCCATAAGCTGCCCTTTTCGTCCCATACTCTGGTACTCATAAACAGATTGAACAATTTTCTTCTGCTCTTCGGGACTGAAAACGCCCGTGTGAAGCTCTAGTCCTTGAAGCACATTAATCATTCTGCCATTAACCCTCTCATTATGCACAAAATTCTTTTTCCTTCCAACCTGTGAAAACCTACGCCATTCCTCGTCGTCCTCTGAGTTCCCATTGCTGACAGTAACAGAAGGTGCATGGTTTCCAACACCGGGTGATAAGTTAGGGCTGAAAAGATGTCGCGCTTGTGGCTTCCCATTAACTGCCGAGGGAGATGACTTATCAGTACTGCTTCTTCCTTGCCACTTTGAATCCACAGATCCATTGCTTGGCGTTCTCTCATTACTGCGGCTATGTTGGTGATTACTGCTAATTCGTTCTAATGGCGTGCTTGTTTCAGATGCAGAAAAAGGTGATGAATCTGCATTGCTACAATCACATTCATGTTTTTCTGCAGAACATTGATTAAATATAATCAGTTAAAAGGTTTCATGAAAATACAGCAACAGAAGTAATTGAGTACTCAACATGTAGCATATGAAATCATTCAGATCATTCGCTAGAGCCTCGGGCAGATTCGATTAACTAAATACTGTTAATTAATGCACAATACATAGAATCAATCAAGCAATAGTTCCTAAATAAGGGTTCAATCTAGGACCCAAAACTCAAAACCCTAGTAGGATTTGGGGGGGGGGCTTGAATTAATTGATGATTACAATGATCCACATAAAATTATGCCACATAATCAGAAAAGCAATTGATGATGGAGACGATTAATACATGTTATCCAAACTTCAGCAGAATTAGGGAGAGAGAGAAAGTTACCGTTGGAGATAGAAATAAGACGAGACTTTAGAAGAGCAAGGCAAGGAGAACAAAAGCCATCAAAGACCTGAGCAATCTGGGAAACTTGTAAATCCTTCAAGGTGGTGACCCACTCGTAATTCTCCGGCGACCCTCCGGCTGAATCTCCGGCCATTGTTGACCTCCCTAAGATGTAAGAACAGAACAGGAGGCAACTAGTAGCAATAGGGTTTTCTTTCTCTTTCTCTTTTTCTTTTTTCTTTTTATTATTTTCTTTCAGGAGGGTTAAGGCTTAGTTACCCACAGATATGACGTTTGTACTTTGTACAGCTAGTCACCTACTTTTTTTTTTTTTGGGAGATCTTGTACAGCAGTACAGGTACAAGTACAAGTTCAGTAATTCAGAATTGCACCATAATAAGGAAACTTAAGTCAAGTAGGAAACCCAAACTAAATACGAGAATCAATCATACGTATGTCCTCCCTCCGTTTCATATTAATTGTTATAATTTTAACTTTCACAGTCTTCAATGTTATTTTTTGATTGATAATTTCTTACATGATATATTTATTAACAATTGCAATATTATACTTTTATGATAGTATTTTCCGTCACGAATCTAATGATGGTAATTTTATACAGCAACTCATTGTATATATTGAGAAATTTATGGTCAAAATTTCTGAAATTTGACTGCACAATTTCCAAAGACGACGGTTAATATGGAACGGAGGTAATATTATCTGAGGTAGAGGATATAACATTATAACCACTCGGTGAAAAATAAATTGTTTTCGCACCCTCCCTACTTTTGTCAATATTCATTAGGTTTTACTTTTTGGGAAAAAGTTTTATTTTGGAGTGTGCTATAAAATCTCATAAAATATCAAAATTTTTCCTATCCCTTGAAATTTTTTTGAATGGTATTATGATATAATAATAGGTTCAACACTAAAATTTTTAACCACTTAACATACAAAGATGGATCAACCTAATTAAAAGAATGACTACGAATCCAATGGCATTATAGAAAGATGATAGCTCAATAGTTAGTAGGGTTGGTACTCATATTCGAGTTTGCAGTAAATCTGACTCAATTTGAGGCTAAAAGTCCAATTCGAATCCGACAATTAAAAAAAAAATTGAACCAAATCCTACTAAAAGAATGACTACGAATCCAATGGCATTATAAAATAAGAAAAATTGAAAAAACTAATATAAATAAATGTATTAGTGACTCAATGGAGATTGAGAATGGAAAACCTAATCTCTATAGCGTCAAAGTTTTTGACATATGTAAGGTTATCTCAATTAGGGGTGAGAAAAAAATCGGGTTCTCAAATACAGATCTAGAATCGGTTGGATCCAGTGGATATGAATTAGGATCTTAGTTATTTGCATTCGGGACTGGATCCTGAATTTAGGATCCTTTTATGAATGAATCCGGAATTGCGTGCCGACATTTGGATCCGGAACCGGTATCCAGGATGCATAAAATTATTTATTACAAAAACTACTTTAGGCCCTAATATTAAGTGAAGACTACCGCTCAATCAACCCACAGTCCACTCCTGGATCTATGTTCCATACCTATATGGTGAGAAACCCTACTACTCGCCTAGACACCAACTCCTTCAATCCTTATTCGGTCATTCTCCACCTCACTGCACAGACTTCTCATTCAAACCTCTCAATCCTCACGTCACTGCCTTCTCCCTCTCAAATCTCTATTGTCCATTCCTCTCAAATCTCAATCATCAACACATACACAGACCTCTCAGTCGTCCCCATATGTTCCCTCTCCCTTTCAATCTTCATTGTCGTCTGTTGCACACAGCCCTAGAGTTTATTGCCGTTGAGTTGCAATGTTTGAGACTTTTGAATCTTGGACTAGTTGGAAGTAGTGACCGAGTGGATAAACGTCATTGAAATCTCTAGATTGTAGTTGCCAGCATAAGACTACCCGCAATGGTGAGCATGAGTTATACTCACTGGATGGGGTGGAAGCAGTATAGCCCACCAAAAAAAAAATTAGAGTTAGACTCTCCATGTTAGCTTGATTTCCAATAGTGAGTGTGAGTTTGATTAAAATAAGTAAAAATATGTGTAGGCCCCATATTTAATAGTTTAAATATAATATAACAGAAATTTAAAAAATAAAAAATATGTCGAGAATCTCGTCCTCGTCCTCGCACGGCGAGCACGAGTTCGAGTTTTTCTCACCACCAACACTCGTCCTCGCCGCTGCACTGTCTTTCTTGTCCTCGCCCACGCCATATCAGCGTTATTTCAGTCTCAAACTCGTTGTTGCGGATAGTCTAAGTGTAAAAATTCGTGCAGTGAAAATGTATTTTCAAACTGGGTACCCGGATCCAAATCCATTCCCCGTGGATCCAGGGACTAGATCCTGATTTTAAGATCCAGTTTAAAATATATCTGGGATTGGATCCTAAAATCAAGATCCAGTACTAAATAGACTTGGGATTGGATCCTTACATTTTAAGCAGGTACCCGGTTTTGCTCAACCCTAATCTCAGTAGATACTGAGAGTGGAAAACCTAATAGTTGTATTTCTGGGATTATGATTAGGTTTGTGGTTTGAAATTTCTTGATAATATTTTTGACAAAAGGAAGGATCATCTCTAACATGTCATTGTCTGCATATATTTTCACAATTACAATACTACAAAAAATTCCCAAAAAAACAGATAGAGCCAAAATATGATCCAACTCCGACTTTGTCTCCATGTCCCCAATTATAAGTGGAGTCAGGGGTCCAAGTTACCTTTGATTATTCGAAGTTGTTATATCCGACTATTTATTGGAGTAAGAGTGGAGGTTCTCAAATTCCAATCCAACCTGTTGCCATTCATATAACCTAAGGCAAACCAGGAATTTATTTCCGACGATCTTTTAGTAAAAATAGTATTGAATTAAAAATTGCAAAAATAAATTATTTTATTATTGTTCCAATTAAATTGTAAGAGTTAATAATGTGTAAACCCTATTTTTCAAATTGAGTAAAGTTTTGGTAGAAATTTAAGCGGTGGTCATCATCAATAAAAATATTTAAATTATAGAAGATTGAAAACCAAAATTGGAAAACTAAAAGTAATGACCTTGAAAGAAATAGACAACAAGTTTATTTCTATCTAAATTAAAATTAAGAAGTCTATCTAAATTTTCTTGTCCTCTAGAGAATTTTAAAATTATTTTCTTGTAGTCATCGCATTTATTTTGTAAGCCACATTTTTTCTTTTAAGCTCTTCATTCCATTTTGTTGTAACAATCATTATTTTTCTTTTCTAAGGTGGAACATTTTTTATTTAACTCTTGTATTGTCTTTTTAATTCCTTAATTTTAGATAAGTGTTTTTCTTTTACCTGGGTGCATTTAATTAGCTCACTTTTTGAATATTCATAAAGAGGGGATAGTTCTACCTCATCCGAGCTTTCGTACTCGATTTCATCCTTGTTTAGATCTTCTTTAGCCATTAAGCATAAGTTGGTTGTTTGCTCACCATCGCTATCATCATCGCTTGAGTGACTATCACTCCATGTGGCAACCATAACCTTCTTTCTCTCTTTGATTAATTTAAATTTTCGATACTCTTCCATTTTTTAAACTAAGGAGCAATCCTTTATCATGTGCCCTGACAAATTACATCCAAAACAAAAAAACAGTATTAGTATCATTTTTATTAAGGTTAGAGGACTTACCTTTAGTAGTTCTTTCACTTATCTTTGATGAGGATCCTTTGTATTTTTCTCTATGATTAGGTTTCTTCATTCGGGCCTTCTTTTGGATACCTCGAACTAGTGAGGCAAATGGATCATCATCATCTCTATTTTTTTCTTCTTCTTCGGATGAGTCATCATTCTCTTTGGCGGCCTTTAATTAGGGCAATACCCTTCTTGATGGATACTTCTTTTTCTTCTTCGGTAAGATGTATCTCATGGGTAAGAAGTTTTCCCAAAAGATCATCTAGTTCAAGCTTCTAGAGATATTGTGCTTCCTCTATAGCGGTAACTTTAGGACCCCATTTATTTTTGGGAAGGCATCGAAGCACTTTTCTCACCATTTCTTCGTTTGAGTAAATTTTGCCAAGGGATTTTTGGTTGTTGGTGATGTCGGTTAATTGAAGCGAGTGAACATATATTTTATTGTCTCGCTTTGCTCCATTTGGAATAGCTCATATTGCTGCACATATTCATCTTGATTTCTCGTACTTGGCTTGTACCTTCATAAGTCACCAACAACTTATTCCATATCTCTTGAACTGTATCATATGCACAAACACGATTATACTCATTAGTATCCAAACCACAATAAAAAATATTTAAGCCCTAGAATTTTTTGAAACTTTTTCCCATTCAATATTAGTGTATTGATCTTTGGGTTTATCTACTAATTTATTTTTTCATTTCTAATCTTGGGGACAATATAAGGGCCTTTTTCAATAATTCTTCAAAGTTCCATATCATTAGATTCAATAAAAAAAGTCTTTTCCACAAAACAATGGTGGTCTAAATGTTGATCAACCCCAACATAAGTACTACAAAAAGCCATGATCGTCCTATGGACGATTAAGTCACAAAAATAGGTTAGGCTCTGATACCAATTGAAGAATAAGATTACCCTAGAGGAGGGGTGGATATGGTGATCACAAAAATATTTGAATGAGATAAAATGCGTAAATTAAAATGCGGAAATAAAAGAGACAAAACACGGTGGTTGTTAACGATGTTCCTCCGAATTCAATTTCGGAGTACGTCACCGCCTAGAGTTCTCCAACTTTAGGGTTGAATCTCGAGCTATTATTAGGATGTACTTTGACAATCGATCTTAGAGCCTTCTCTACGTTCAAGATCCCACCACTTGAAATCACCTCTCAATCAAGTGCGGGGAGTTGACTCTCAACTATTAGTCATCTCCCTAATAGATTATCTCAACAACTCTATCAATAGCTCAATACAATTTTTATACTCTCACACTCAACAATTGTAAGAAACAATGATGTTCAAGTGAGATATATGCTTATGTCTTATGTGTTTTAAATGGTGAAGGACTCCTTGTATTTATAGTGCGAGTAGCCGAAGTAGCAAAGGACCAAACTTGAACAAATCTTGATCATAATCTTCGTACAATGGATATAGCATTTTGATTTTATTTTCTTCCTTTGCATCATATAATCATTATAACCATAATATGATCCTCTTGACTTTTGCCAAGTCAAGTCGCACAAATATGATATGATTCTCCTAATATTGTTAGGCCAATCAATCAAATATATTGTATCTATAAATATATCAATTTGATATTCATTATACTCTTTGAAGGGTTTAGATAATCCATACTTATTTATTTATTTATATTTTTTTATCTTGCATCAAAATAATATTAATTATAATATTAAAAGTAACTCAACACATAACATGGGTTTAAGTATGCACAGATTTCAGACTAGTAAAAGCTTAAAAAGACAGATTCACAAGGAGAAATGGAGAATCCAAGCAACATTAAGATGAAACAAATAAGAGAGAATATACAGTTGCGATCCAATGTGTAAACTGTTATAATTCCAATCGAATCCCATTCAAATTGCTTAATATAGCTAAGCTAGACCCAGATCCCTAATTAAACCTGTTCCGATACCATTACAACTAGACTAGCATTCTGTATTTACCATGTGAGACAGCACAAGCTAAGAATGGAGCAAGCCGGCGAAGAAGATGAAACGAAAATCAAAAGATAGGACAGCCATCAACGACGACCCCTTTGGCAGTCGGGCAGGTGGCCAAGGGGCATCCCTCTGTGCCATTCCCCCACCAGTTTAGCCCAATGTTGTTGACATACTGTAAGCTGAAGAACACCAGAATGGTCATGAATGCTGTCCCTGCGTCCAGCCCTCCTGAGAATATGTAGTTGTACCTCTCCCACCATTCCGGCCTGTACCTGTACACCACAAACCCCGATATGAACCCCACGATTATCCAGCTCGTGAAGTTGACTGCACTCGCTGGTGGCATCATTGATGTCGAACCCAGCAGGACCGGCATGTGTATCAGCCTTATCCACTTCTGGCTCGGGAACGCCTTCTGTGCCACCCACACTACAGCCGGCGCAAATGCACCCACCAGGAACCACCAGTTGACGTTCGAGTAGTGCCCCAAGTTCCCAAATATCCTTCGCGGACCCACCAGTCCCCATATCACTGACGCCGTGTAGAATGTTGAATCGTATGAACAAGTCCATGGGCTCCCTGGTGGGAGTAGTGATGTGTCGCAGATGCCCGGGATTGACTCCATCATCCACCATGCTGTCCCCGTGTACACGATCACTGATACCAATGCCCCAACAATCTAAACAACCACCATCATCATGTTAGGACCGATTCAATACCAAGTATAATATATCGGAGAAAGAAAAGATGAGCTAGATCGAGAGAGTGACAAACCTGAGCCATAAACATTGATCTTGGCGGGATCTTCATGTAGTGACCGAGCTTAAAGTCTTGTAAGAAGAACAGGGCTTGGGTCATACTGATGTACCCATACACCTTGAAGCACATATTAGCCACAGGTCTCCCGGGGTATAGATATCCAATAATGTACTCCGTAATAACATTTAAACCTGGTTGCTGCATCATTAATTAACCCAGTACTCGAGCGTTAGATGGATTGATCAAATTAATTAACAGGTTATATGGTAGATCCATTTCTATTTTATCGATCCTTGTAACACACCTGATTGGTGGTGGCCTGGATTATGCCAATGGGAAGAGTGAAGAAGATGGCAAGAGCACAAGCAAGGAGGACACCCCACCATGGCAACTGCAGCATTTCTTTGTAATACTCACAAACCCAGACAGTCAAAACAATCATTGCCACCAGCAGGACATGAAACCACCACATCGGAACCTGCTTGTACACGCTCATCATCTTCGTGTGTATATCCATTTTACCAGTCCCTCCAAAAGCTCTCTTCGCTTGCTTCCATATATCCCTGTTGTATTATCATCAATATGTCAAATTCTTCAACCCACTTTTGTGATTTTAGAAATGGACAGATAGCTATTCAAAAATTTTAACTTGATCAAAGGCTGTAAATAAACATTTAACTTATGATCATGCACCAACTGCATATTCTGACAGTATGTAACAACATCCTTGATCAAAAGCTTAACCTAATGGTTGAAGGCCCATGGATGATTTTACACTCTTAAAAGATAATACATGACAATTAAATAGCTCACAAAATCCATACCAACTTCCAAGAGGATTGCAATAATGAGCATTTCATACATGATTAACAGAGATACAAGCGATACGAACTTGTAATTATGCATGCTAAAATACATCATTTAGGCAATATGGCGAACGAGTTAATTGATGAATTTAAACAAATAATTGGTCTTACATAGCCGTTAGGCAGGAGAAAAAAGCATACCTTCCATTGAAGAGGAGGACATGGACAACTGTGGCAGAGAGTGTTGCAAAGCCGAGGCCATAAGTCATAGCAAAGAATGTGGTTAGATATACAGGGCCTGTCTGGGCATAAGCAGCCTTATCCAACTCAAAGTTTGGAGTGACGATGCTGGGTACATGGTAAGACGAGCCGTTGTACATGTAGAGTTTCTGAGAATATATAGGGAACCTCTTTGCATTGTAAACATCGGTCCAGTAGCAGAATGGTATGACCACATACATGACGAGGCATAATCCGACGGCAATGTTTGCAGTAGCAAACCAAGGACTGGCTAGAGGGCTCCCAAGGTAAGAGGAAATCGTGGTCCAATCTATGGCGAACGAGCCAATACCAAGGCCGTGCTGCCCTGAACCCAACTGGTTAACCAGGACCGATTTAGGCGTGATCCAACACACCCAAGAAATACTCGTGATCAACGTGAAGAGGTACGACGGTAACACACAGTAGGCACCACTGCAGATTAGAATGATCATGAAAAACTGAGTTCTTGTTAACCCTCCTTTGGTTCTCTTGTCCTTCTCATGTAAAGCCCTGCAGTTATATATATTCAATTCAAACCCTCATAAGTCTAAGATGCACGGTAAAAGAAACATTCAAAAGTATGCATTTTTCTCCATTATTCATCAACATATCATATATGGTGGGTCATCAAAAAGAACCAAAACTGAACATATCATATGTAGTGATACCTGAATATTGAAACTTGAACCAAATTTGCAGGCCACCACATTGCTCCAGGATCAACAAGATATTTCCGGAATAAACCAGCCCATCCGAACCCCAATATCTGCAATCAATTAGCACGTATATATGAGGCAATTTCATCAAGAATTTCATCCACAGTAATTAATGTACTAAATTTATCAGAAATATAACAGATATTTGGAGAGCAAACATCCTTTTGAACAAGCACAAACAAAATACTAACATAATCTACTGAGATACGAAGATATTAAAGCCAGACACCATAATTCAACAAGATTACTATTCCAAGAAGGTTCTTAATAGTGTAACTATCAAGAATCTATGAAGTAACCACACAAGAAAGCAGCAAGACTTATGATGGCTTTGCATGAAAGATACAAGAAAGAGAGGGAATGCAACCTGAGTGGTGAGCATGATGATCAAGGCAGGAAGAAAAGTGAGTTGCCTCTTGTAGTAAAGCTTGACAGAACTCAGAATATGAGTAGCATAAACAGTCCCAGCTCCAGAATTAGCAAAGATGGTGATCAAGACATGCTCTTTGACATTAAAAGGGCCTGGATTGAGACTAAACGCCCATGGAGATCCCTGAAAGAAGACCCTTTTGGGTAGAGTCCTGGCCATGAAATGTCCAAGCGGAACCACCACAATCTGGGCAGAAATGGAAGATATAATCATGGGGTTGGTACGATACCACATGAACTGATTCACGAATGATAGAAGCACACAGCAAGTGATCCCAAGAAACCACATCCTGAATGTCAAAACAGGCATCTCAGGATCATCTGTCTTCGGCACTGTTACATCAACCTGCTTGATTGTGCACTCTTCTTCTTCTTCTTCTTCTTCTTCTTCTTCTTCTTCTTCTTCTTTTTCCCTCATTTCTTCCTGGGTTGTCATTCTGGGTGTTACGTGTGTTCTTGGATTGGAGCCTGAAAAGAGACAGAGATTAGAGAGGGAAGGGGCTCAAGATTCTTGGTAATGGCGGTGCATATAATGAAAAAGATAAAGATTCACATGTGAATCTGTGTATATAAATACTGAATAGACAGATAGAGCAGGAAGGAAGACCTTTATTTCGTGTGAAATTAGCAGAAGAACAGTACTCCGTAGAATACTGGGATTGCCACAAGTGGGGTTTGGATTTTACTTCTTCACATGTAAATTGTAAACCTCAAAGTTGATTTTGAATGAAAAAATCAAACAAATTGCAAACAATCTTGGGAAGTGAGATATTGTTTCTTATTTGTTTTTGATTGCGTTCTATTTTTAATCCTATATCCTATATATATATATACGCTGAATTTAAATATATTTTTCATATGACAGCTTATCCTTAATTATCAAGATAATTATCTTTTTGCGCATAAAAAAAAGATAATTATCTTTTTCGATAGATTTATTAGGATAATTAGATCAAATATGACAGCTTATTTAAAATAAAATTATCCATTAATCTTGATATTCATATTTTTTAAGGAAACTATCTAATATTTTAAGATTGTGTTCGACATTAGTGTCTGATAAAACATTTAGCATTTCGACCAATTCAAATTTCTAATTGCACAAATGTTAGCGTACGGGTTAGCTAGCAGTTCAAGTAGCATCTCAAGCGTCATTTCCTGAACGTTAATAAAGTTAACGTTTAACATTTGGAGTAGCGTTTTATATTTTTGGTCAAAAAATACCCTTAAAAATTTTATGTTTGGAAATTAATCATAGTCCGTTTATGTTAATTCACAATCATCAGCTAAATCAACCATTAAATTTTCCGAACGCAATTTTTATTTGAACAGACAACTGTTATCCACTACATAAACCGCTATTTTAGTCGAACAGGGCCCATAAGTGTCTCCCTTATGACAATGTATAAGGGCCTTTTAAGGGCATGTTCTTTTCAATTTATGATAAGTATTCCCTCTGTTCGTTTATAATTGACGTTGCACGTCCATTCACACAAACCAAGACTCCCAAATTTGAGAGGGTAGTTAATTGATGAAATTACTGAAATGTCCTCAACCCCATTGCATATTTACTTTCCAACCACAATATATTAAACTCAGACTCTTTAGTACTCTCTGTCTCTCTCCTCGTATTCATGTCCAAGTAAATAGATTTTTTCATGAATTGAATGGGAAATTGCAATTTGTTTTTTGAAAAATGGAAAAGAGTAGTTAGCCACCAATATTTGATTTCTTAAAGGTTTATTTGTTGTTAAATCAGGTCTAAAGAAAATAAATAAATAATTTTTAAAGATAAATAGAAAGATTAGTAATTAATGTGTTTTTATTGGAATTATAAAATGACAGATAATTTGAAACAAGAAAAGTTAGTTAAAGTGACAGATAAAAAAGAACGGAGGGAGTAATTGTCATCAGCTTTCGTCATTAGTCAACACTAATCTACATTGATCAAGACACATAACATATTAATGATGCGTCATTTAATGATTATATAATTAATTTTTAATGAGTAAATTAAATGAAGAAAGTAATCATTACAATTACAATTTCTATATTTTTTACATATTTAAATAATAGAGGGTTACACAAGATGCATACTAATGCAACATTATATTCTTTAGAAAAAAACAATTATTGGAACAATCATAATCAACTTCCAAATCGGTTTCTTCTCCCTCAACCATTTGATTGTTATCACATGCCTAAATTGATTCATTGCACATATATTTACAAGACTGGTCGGACTTCCATAGCCTCCGGTGCTTAATTTTCTCTCTGTAAAATATGCCCAACCACCATAGCCTCCAATGCTTGATTTCTCTGGTTGTCTCGTAGGTGGTGAAGGAGTTGACTGTCTGTGCATTCGGTGCTTAATTTACTAGGTTTGGGTTGTTTATCTTTCGTGTTGTATCCTGTGTGTGTGTGTGTGTGTGTGTGTGTGTGTGTGTGTGTGTGTGTGTGTGTGTGTGTGTGTGTGTGTGTGTGTGTGTGTGTGTATCACCGGGCTGTCTCGTAGGTGGTGAAGGAGTTGACTATCTCGTGGCGCCCGAAATTCACTTATCATATTGGTGGTGGCTGATTGGGCGCGATCGGAAAGGTGTTAGCGGGAGTTGCGCCTTAGTGGCTAGGTGACCTGTTTTATTACTTCTTTCTGTTATTCTGTTCTTGGCATTTACTTCTATTCACTTAGTCCTGTTTCTCGGTATTTCGTCTCTAGTTGATTAGGTTTGGAAGGCTTTTTGCTCTGATTTTTAGTGATTGTGTTTGAAGCTAGTTTTTTTGGTAGTTTGATGTTGGTATTAGTTTCTTTTGGTGGTGTATTTTAAGTGGAGATGGGAGTGACTGATAGGTTGCAATTTGAGTACTGGCACTAGTGGAGAGGTTTGGAGTCTGTTTCTTGTTTGTGGTGTTGTGATTTGGTGCTTGTCGGATTGTTGTAGTTTCTAGTAGGATCTTTTTCAATATTGGGACATTGGTGTATTAAGGTTTTACTGGTTCCTAATATGGAGGACGAAATTGATGAAGAAGTCCTCCAAATCGTGGCTACTAAGCCACACCCTCGACATGCCGTTGTCAAAGCAAAAGAAATTAAAGAAGAAGGGAACAAGATTTTTTGCAAAAGGAATATCAGAAAGCCGCTTTGGATTATGACACAACTTTCGAGTTCCTCGGAGCAGGAGAACCTTTATGTGAGATGATGTTACCTTGATGGTGGAAGTAGTACTTCACTTGGCTTGAATCTTGCAGCTTGTAGTTTGAAGTTAGGAGATTTTAAGCAAACTCTCGCCTTTTGTAAAAATATGTTAGAATTCGACCCTTTAAATGTCAAGGCCTTATTTCAAAGAGCTACAACCTTGGTGAAACTAGATCGTATGGAAGAAGCGGTTAAATACTTGGAACGGGCAATGGAAATAGACCTCGAAAACAATGAAGTGCATGGGGAGCTTAAAAAAGCAAAGGAAGACTTGTGTTTTAAGTCATTCAAAGCAAGCAAGGAGGTGATGAAAAGCTCTAGTGTGGAGGGGAGAAGTAATATGGAAGACAAGGATGTGTGTTTTTTTGTCAGCAGTGTTGAGAGTGACAAAGAAGTAAGTGTTGGATACAAAAAATTTTTTGTCAAGGAATCTATTAACAAAGAGGTACTTGCTCCTATGGAAGTTGATGGGGATATCAAGGTAAAAGGTCAGGAGGAAGGAAAAACAATGGAAGTAGAGCCTCCAATTTTAAGAGGGTTTGCAAACCCCTTTGAGTTGGGAAGCTGCTATGCAGCTTCGAATTAAACAAATTTGACAAGCGTGGAGGATAGGGTTTCTAGTCCCATGAAATCTCCGGCTACCATTTACAACCCTGAAGATCATATGGAAAGTCCAAATCTACAGTCACATTTTTTGAAAAGCATGATGGCCAAGTAATGTCCTTTGAATGAGTAAGCATATCAAGAATTGCTAAAAGGGAAATTTGTTGAAGTTTTTGATCATATAAGTATGAGTTATATGAAAGTGAAGGTCCAAGCAAATCCGAAGGTTCTACAAGGTGTTAATAACATTAAGGACAAGTTTGGGAAGCAACAAGCTTGTGTGGATACTAGGGTGAATCCATTAGGAGGTAAGCTTTTTTTTTTTTTTTTTTTTTTTTTTTTTTTTTTGCAGGTACCCGCCAATAGTCGCAATATAGTGACATCCATTGTTAACCTACACTTACTCGTAGAAGAAATCGTGCAACCAACAGGCGACAAAGAACTCCAAAAGCTTATATTCACAAGCACCACAAGGTTAGACATACCATCAGCAAGGGAGGCATACAAGGTAAGTATCGTCAGTTTGCAAGCCAAGTCTACTAAGGAAGCAGTGCGAGTTGTAAAAAGAGCAAACTTATGTGGACGTACTCTTGCGTATGACATCCAACCCGAAGTGAAAAATCCTCGTTCTACATTTAAAATTCATGTCCCTCAACTCAAATCACATCCAACTTTCGAGCCTGATTATAGTATTAATAATAGGGTTTTAGTTAGTTTAACTTTTTCTACAGGTCCGTTTTGTACACGTAAATAAAAAATATCAAACGTGAGGGACCCCCGTGTTCTAGTCATTAAGGCCAAGAGACCAATCCTTCCTTAGAAAGGTTTAGTTTTCTTGTATTCTGTCTACGCTACCAAAACAAAAAAAATGAACTCTCTACATTGTCGGACTCTTAAAGCAAAATCTTTTCCTAAATGTAATTTTCCTGAGTCTTCTCTAGGAAATTGTCCTAGCTATCGTTGGAGAAGTACATGGGCTTTTAAACCTCTTAAAGTAGGTTCTGTGTGGATGATACATAATGGATAGGAGATTGATAGGGGAAGATGATTGGGTGACTAATAAGCAAGGGAAGAAGGTCAAAACTCCTAAACCTAATTCTTGTAGTGTTCAGAAAGTGTATGACCTAATCGAAAGACATCTTTACTACGAATCTTAAAGGTGGGACCTACCTGTTATAATTAAATTGTTAGCAAATATAGGGAAATGATAATAAATTAAGAGTGATAAATAGAAAAAGAAGACTAATATGAAATGTGCAACTCTTTTGTATTTGTATAATACTAATCTTTCATTGCATTTATGCAAGAGGCTACTTATAGAACTCGAACTCATGACCTCACAATCACACGACAACAACTTAACTGTTGCGCCAAACCTCCCCTTCATCATCATTATATAAAAAAATATTTATAAATATGTGTTTTATCATTTTTTTGATAATGTTGCCACCTTCAATCCCCAAATTAGATTCCTAAAAATGTTCTCAATCCTCCAATTAAGTTCAATGCCAAGTGTTTGATTGTAATAAAAATTACAAAAAGGATACAAAAAATGAAGTCGGGATATCCAAAACCAAAGTAGGAGTAGAAAGGGACGTTATTGAATAGTGAATGAAAGTGACAACCCAGAGTGTGCAATTGAAACCGACGTAGATTATCAATGATCAATCATATCCCATCCACACTCATTTATATTGCATAAAACTAACATTTTTTTTTCGATAGTTGGTAGCCAAAAGGCTAAAGAGTTTTACAAATAGTCCTAGCTAAAAGATTGAGACAACTCAAAACACGCTGCTAAAAGATCAAAACATCAGTTTGGTGAATCATCGGGGAATCGCACGCCGATATCATTGCCAATAGTCCCAGCTAAACGATCTATCTTATCATCGATGTCATCACGATATGTCATAGTTGTATAGGCATATTACTATACACCTAAGGGACAAAATTTGGCAATCTTCAAGTAGAGATGCCGTCCCCAAGATTCGAACCCTAGACACCTGAGGTAGAAGGTGGACTTCTTGCCACTCAGGCAAGAGGTGATTGGCGAACTTTTAGGGTATTGGACAATAATGCACTAAACTTTGACCTTGGACAATAATATACTTTTTTACTGAAAGAGAGGAGAGCGGCGGGACTGCAGGAGTTTGAGGGTTCACTGAAAGAGTGAGTGAGTGACAATGTTAGGGTTTTGTTTTGGTCATTTGTTATTTGATTATTTCATTTGTATGTCTATCTCTACGCATAACTTTCCAAAGTCACCCAATATTTTACTTTTGGGTCTTAATTTTCATGAAATGGGCCCATTTTTTTGTGCAAGGTCAAAGTAGACAAAACACTTAAAATTAAAGTGTCTGACCCAACGGGTCGACCCAAACGTGACCCGACCTAACCCGTTTTTACTGGGTTCTTTGGGTTGGGTCATTTTTGGGTCGCGGGTCGGAATTTCGTGTTCAAAACCCATTTTTTACGGGTCGGGTCGAGAATTGTCAGGTCTAATTAATAGTGATCAAAATGAACAATTATTGGTCAGTAGTGCTTAATTATAAAAATGTTAAACATAAAATGTAATGAATTGCGGCCAATTGTTTTGTTTCTTAAATTAGGTGCCCCTCAATTTTATTCTATTTATTTTGTTAACAAGTAGCACTTGTAAAACAAATTAGAACACAAAATTATTCAAAAGTCAAACAAAAATACTCGTCGTTATTCGTATCTATAAACTCAAAGCATGGGAGATGTATGGGAAGGTGTGATAACCACAGCCAAGTAGTGTCCAGAAAGCAACTAGCGAGTATTCCCTTGATTTCATATTATTTGTCTAAGATCTCTTTTCATTTCATATTATTCGTCACTATTAATGTTATTATACTATCATTTCAAAAGTATTTGTCTTATTTAGCTAAATTTTGATAGTTATTTTAAATTATAATGAGTTAAAATATGAAATTAATGTTATTATAAAAATATCTTACTAAAAATTACAATGATTTTAATTTTATATTTTAACACATTCTAATTTGTGAGAAATCAAACATTAAAATTTAGTTAAATGGACAAATATTTTGAGTAGGAGGTAATAATTTTAAACATTTATTTCATAGTATTTTTATTTCAATTACAAATCTAATTATATTTTTATATACTCCATCCGTCCCAAGTTAATTGACATTTTAACTAAACTTTGACCGTTAATTATTCATCAAGTACAGTGAGTTACAATATGAAACTACCTCCATTGTAATTTTTAATAAAATATATTTCTAATGACGGTAATTTCATATTAATTTGTTAGCAATTAATACTTAACCTAATATCAATTAATTTGGGATGGAGGGAGGAATTAAATATAATGTATATTAAAAGTTTACAAATAAAAATTTTAAAATTAAAGTAATACTAGTATATGGATGTAAATGAAGATATGAATGGAGGGAGAAGTGAGCAGCCACGACGAAAATAAAGGCCCACAAAGGCAGTTTAGAAGTTTATGGCACGTGAGGGCGCTCAATTTAAGCAACGCCGCAATAAATGAACACCAAGTGGTCATTTTCAAAGACTATGCATCCCACGAATTTTCAATTTTATTGTTAATTTAAAGGTGATCCTCAAAGTGCCAAATATTGTTTGAGAATATGTATTGGAGGGAACTTATTTCAATTAATTTATTTTATTCCATTTCATATTTTGATAATGATGCTTTTGTAAGTTTCATAATTTTAGAACTCAGTTTGGATATTTAAATCATTTTAAAATGAAATTCATATCTTGCCTATTTTCTTATTTATTTTTGGTGGAAAGTTTATTTTTCTATATTCATTCACTTCAAAAATAGATATTGTGTGTAGTAAATTAAGATAATGACAAATATTTTATTCAAAGTTCCAATTTGAAATTCCTTTTATTGTGGAAAAGGAAGAATTGAGTTCCAAAAATTACAAAAATAAGATGATGTGACAAGATGGACCTCCAGCAAAGATCCAAAGTAATGGAATGTCGTTGTATATACTCTTAGTACCTACGTTCCATATTAATTGTAGTTTTTGAAAGTTGTGTAGTTAAAAATTGAAAATTTTGACTATAAATTTCTCAATGTATACAATGAATTGTTATATAAAGTTACTATCATTATATTTGTAACGGAAAATACTATTATAAAATTATAACATTTCAATTGTTAATAAAATATTATATAAGAACTTATTAATCAAAAAGTAACATTGCTGATTGTGTCAATCAACAAAAGGACAATTAATATGAAATGAAGGAAGTATGATAATTTGAGCCTTAATCAATACAGTTAGGCATTTTTTACAGGTAATTCTTAAAAGATATCAATTGTTAATGAAAGTGACTAAGTGATTAATTATTTGGATTGATAAACCAATCTACTCCTTCCGTTTCATAATTGTCATTCTATTTGAAAGGGAAGCCTTTGTGTAATGGCTGAGTTGTTGTCATGTGATCGTGAGGTCACATGTTCGAGTTTTGGAAGCAATTTCTTGTAGAAATGCGAGGTAAAGTTTGCCAATATTACACCTTTTGTGGTGGGACCCTTTCCCGAACCCCCACTTGCAGGGACGCTTTGTGCCCCGGGCTTTCGTACTAGAACATTTTATTTGAAAATCTTCAAAATTGTTACTGTTAGAATTTTTGAGACTCACTTTTCATGTTTTTTTGCTTTTGCCTTGTTCTTTTTTTTTTTTGTGACACATAATTCTTATCAGTCCAATTTAAAGGAATAACGCGTTTCAGAGTTATATTACTCATATAATCATATCAGTCCAATTCAAAGGACTAGCACTGTTTAAAGGTGTATTACTCATAAAAGGATTATACCACTTTTTAATATGAACTCATGCCAATTTAATCTAATATTCAATTATCTTTAAAGATGAAGTTGTCTTTAATGGCAATTCAATTTTAAGAATTGGACTGGTACGAGTTTCCCATCAAAAAGTGAACCACAAATTTGAATATTCTAAATAATGACTAAATAATATTTTTTTAAAATTTGAATATTCTGAAGTGAACCAAAAATTTAGATTTGTCATTATTTAGAATTTTCTTACTCTTAATCAATTGCACCACTTTTTGATGGGAACATTCCACAAGAGCTGGAACCCCAAGGAGGCCAGTGACAAGATCTGTTTCAGCTGGATCACCTACACAGGAAGCTGAGACAGACTTACCTACACCCCAATCAACTCCTTGCAAAAAGAAGACTGTAAAAGGTAAGAAATCAATGGAGATTGATCCTGATATGCTTGAAAACATATCAAAACAGTTTGGTGGTCTAGATCCAAAGGAAGTGCAAGATATTGGAAGGCCAGACATACCTGAAATTGATGTCTTCTTTGAGGATGATGAGAATGCCATAGGGGGGTCTAATGAGGTAGGCTAGCTAGAGGATGATGATGATAGTGATGATGAAGATTTCTTTCCATCAGAAGATGAAGAAGGCAGTGAGAGTGACAATGACACTGATGATGTGGTTGATGAAGATGTGGAGGAATCAGATTTAGAAGGTGATGGAGAATTGGAGGTTGAGAGAAGACAGCAGCTGAGGGTGGTGGTTGATGAGGATGGACTTGCGCAACACAAGCTAACTGTTGCAGGCAAGATGGCCAAATTGTACAGTAAATGTACAGTTTGGACTGAAAGTAGAGATGGTAAAGTGGACATAAAAGCTAGGGATTTGTTCACTTCCAAGGAACAATTCTTAGATGTTATGAAGACTTCCACAATTCAGAGAGGTATAGTTTTGAAGAAGGTGAAGAACAATAAGAAAAGGTTTACTCACACATGTGCAAATGAGAAGTGTAGTTTCAGAATTCATGCAACTGTGATGCAAGACAATGTAACTTGGAGGGTTAAGTATGTGAAAGGGGGGCATGTATGATATGAAAAAACAGCCCATCATCGAGCTGGTAAACATTAGGTTGCTAAGCAGTTGAAGAAGGACTTCATGGCAAACCCAAACATGGATGCCAAGGGTGTTCATGCACTAATTTTTCAAAGATTTGGGGTTGTTGTGCCTGATTACACTTGCTATAGAGCTGTTAGGTTGATGAAGGGGGAGTTGTTTGGTAATCATGATGAGGGGTATAGGAAACTACCTCAATACTGTGAAGAATTCACTAAGGCAAACCTAGGGTCAAAATGTTTCATTAAGTTCACTGATAGAGGTCCTACCCTGAATCCCACTTTCAAGAGGATAATGATATGCATTGGTTCTGCAATCAAAACATTCAAGGAGAACTGTAGGGGATTGATTGGATTGGATGCTTGTTTCTTGAAGGGGCCTTACAAAGGTGTTTTGATGACTGCCATTGGCTTAGATGGCAATAATGGACAATACCCACTGGCCTATGGAGTATTCCCTATAGAAGATGATGAAGAATGGTCATTCTTTGTCAATGGAGTGGCTGTTGCATTAGAATCACACCAAGAAACACACAAGTACACATTCATGGCAGACAGACACCATGTTCTAATGCTGACACTTTGTAAACTTTCAATTCTTGATCAATTGTTTAGGATGTTTATGGTTTGTGTTGTGATTTGTTTGGGGATTTATTACAAATGTTTTAAATTTTATTTTTTCCTCAGTCAATCAAGAATGCTCTAGCCAAGTTCTTTCCTCAGTCAAGGAGAAGGGTTTGTGTCCTACACTTATACAAAAACTTTACAAACAAGTTTCCAGGTAGAAAAATGAATTCAGTTCACTTGGGAATAATCAGTTCTATTGTATAGATTAAGTTGACTAACTATGCTTGCTCAGGTGCTTGTTCCACTTCCACTTATATATAGCTGCAAATGCATACTCAGAGCATGTTTTCAAGACTGCAATGGAGAAGATCAAGGAGAAAAGTGCAGCTGCATACAACTGGTTGAGGGATGTAGAGCCAGTTGAGAACTGGGCCAGATTCAAATATGACCCAAACCTCAAGATTGATGACAACACCAACAACTTCGTGGAGTCATTCAACCATGCCATCATCAAACATAGAGGTAGGCCATTACTTACTATGTTGGAAGAAATTAGGAAAGTAATTGGCCGTCGGTTTGATAAGAGATACAAATTGGGATGTAGTTGGGAAAGTAGGATAACACCATTTGTGGACAAGAAAGTGAGGAAAACAATAATTGACTCCAGGGGTTGTGGTGGAGTCACCAGTGCTGGGAGGGGTTTGTTTGACATATGGGAGGGGAGTGTGAACCATAATGTTGACCTCAACGAGCACACTTGCACCTGTTGCAAATGGCAGATAACTGGCATTCCATGTAAGCATGCAACTAGGTGTATACACTATGAGAACTTGAATGTTGAGAACTACATTGCACCTTGTTTCATTGTGTAGAAATATAGAAAGCTGTATGACACATTCATCCGTCCAATACCTGATCACACCATGTGGCCTGACTCTGATCATAAGCTGCTTGATCCACCTTTTGAGTAGAAGAAGAAAGGCAGGCCTGAAAAGCACAAAAGAAGAGAGGCCAGAGATGTTCTTGAAAAATCTAAGGACATTGGGAAGAAGCATGGCACCAAGAGATGCTCCACATGTGATGAGACAGAACACAACTACAAAACTTGTGGCCAAGCTAGGGATGAGAATGGAAGGTTGTTACCAACTGTGAAGGAGAAAGCAGCTTCAGGGGCTAAGAGGAGCAGGGGATCCAATGCAAATGTGGGAAATAATCAAAGAAAGAAGAGAAAGGTGACAACTCCAACTGATGTTGAAGGTCATAGGGCTCCTACTGAACCAAGGAAAGGCAACAAGAGAAAGGGATTGTCTGGCAAGAAGGCAACAACCACCAGTGGTCCATCAAGCTGATATGGTGCAGTGTATGCTTGGTAGTCAGTGTTTTGGTATAAGAAGACTGTTTTGGTGTTTGTCATACTTGGTTGTTAGTGTTCATGTTTGGCACATCTTAGTGTTCGGGGCATAAACATGTCAGTGATTAGGGTTTGAACATTAGTTGATGTTTCACCTTTTATTTATTTTGGTTTAGGGTTTTGTATGACTTTATGGATGTTTGCAGACAAATATGTGGCTGTAAGGATGCATATTAAGTTGTTGAAATATGTATGGATGTATGGGTCCTGTTTATGGTATGATTTTGATCATTTTGGAAATGTGCAACCAGGTTTGACATCATTTGCATCCACTTGCTGTGCAGTGTGCCTATATTACATACACTTGCTGTCATTTGCATTAAGGATCATGAACAAACAAAGTCCAACCATGTTCAAATGTGAAGACATGGATGTATGCTAGGTGGATGACAATGGCAACCAATGTCCCAATTCCCATCCCAACTGTTTGTGCAAAGTGATGCATTTGTGCAAAGTGATGCATAATTGGTGCAAAGTGATGCATACATTTGCATTGTTATCCAACAAGCCATTGATTCCAACAGATTTTGTACATAAAAAAATGGAGAAATTTGACTTCAAACACTTCATTTCATTCATTCAATGGTTTGATTCCAAAATACATAGTTGTGGTGTACACTATTTCATCATCCATCCATCTACAATACATGGCATGGGTACAAAATATTACTTCCTCCTCCTGCCAAATGCTACCTTCCACCAAAATACATCAAACCACTACATTACATCAGCCATCCATCCAACCTACACCCTAAACACTAAAACAAAGCCAGCAAAGTACAAACCATCACTTGAACACAAAGATTATGATCACAACCAAGAACATTACAATCACAACCAATGTCCCAATTCCCATCCCACACATCATCATTGTCCAAAGCACCTTGTCCCAAACCTCCTTCAATTCAGTGGCCTTCTCCACCAGCATAGACATCTTCTCCATCAGCTCACCAACATCCTTCCTGGACTCCCCTGTCTCAATCACCAAGGCAGCTATTTGCATCCTCAATGTTGCTAGCTCTTCAGTGGCGTTGTTGTTGCACATAATCAGCTCATTCACATCTTTCTTGCACATGTAGACCATCATCATTGCAGTTGCCATCTTGTCCTTCAGCTCCAGCAACTCTGCACTGTCATCTCCACGCATTAAAGGTTCAACACTAGGCCCAGCCTTCGCCTTCATGCCCTTGTCCTTCCCACTTGGAGGATCCTCACATTCGCCGAGCCACCCTAGAAATTTTGCACATCCAATGGTTGGGCATTTTCCATAGATACGACCAGGATTCTGCTCACTCCTGGACACCTTCAGCACACCATCGGCACCACAAAGTCTGCAAACAAACTTGCCATTGACCCAATTGAAGGTTTTGTTGAATCCCTCTATTCCCCTTGTGTCCTCTACAAACAAATCATCCACGACAATCAATACTAAACCCTAATTAACCAGTAATTTTCCATCAACCAAAACCCTAATTAACCATTGTACAATCCGTTATTCTCAAAAATCTCAGCTTTACAACAACAAATTATACACTTTTCTAAAATCCGACAAACAAAAATGAGAAAGAATGGAATTTTCTGAAAAAAAACCCTGATTTCCCACAATCCAAACCCAAACGATAGAACAACAACGACGAACAACCAAGAATTCTCCTCGCCATGAAGGAAGATGAAGGAGCTTACCAGGAATTCTCCTCGCCATTGCTGCTGAATTGCCTTCAACTGTAACAATGAGAACCAAGAAGATAAAGAAGAAAACCGAAGAACACAAAAGAAGCGAAGAAGAAGAAGGACAAAGAAGAACAAAGAAGAAGAAGTACGAAGAAGCAGAAGCAAAGTTGGAATAGAGGGAGCAGGGAGTTCAGTTATATAAGAAAAAATTTGGAGGCAATGGAGGGTAGTTTCGGAACTCCACACAGCCAATTCAAAAAATTTATCACTTAACCCAACTGTCACCGGATTCCGGTAAGAAATGGCCGGAAAGGTACCTTGCAGCTATTTTTTTGAGGACTTGGTCCCCTTTGAGTGTATTAAAAAAATGTGGTCCCCCGCGAGTCAGTTTTTAAGAATGTATGGCACCTCCCAACAAATTTTTGAGATTTAAATAGGGGTGACAAAAAATTCCAAAAGTTACAGTTCCATCTAATTTCCGATCGATTCCCGGTTTCAATGCGACCAAGATAGGAAGTGTGAATAAAAATAAGGTTTCGGTTAACACCGATACCGGGAGTGGGACTTAACATCATCTCCTGATCTTTGTCTCATTCTCAATTTTCGGTTATATATATATATATATATATATACACACACACACACACATGGGAACACATACCGTGAAAAACACATTATAAAAATGTGAGTAACGTCGATCTGGGCCTCTCTAATCTAACATTTGAGACTAAAACCACTCTTAAGGCCGAAAATCTCACCACACGGGTCTTTGTTTGGGAAATAGCAGATCGAGGCCACGTGATTTATGGGATTTGAGCAGTTTTTTATTTTATGAAGATTGCAACGTAAGAAAAAGGAAGTTCTCAATAGCTAGATATCTTTGATTTGGAGAGAGAACGACAGACAAAGACTACAATGCAAAAATCTGTTGGTTAGGGTTTTTTGGCAAATGTTTTCGTCAAGACATCATTGCAGAAGTGCTCGAACATCATTTGACAAAGCAGACATTGATCAGCAGTTGCAGAAGGTGCTCCAAACTCAGGGAGCAACTTCGGTCACCTAGAAGCAAGTTAAAAAGTAACTCTTCAAGGTTATAGTATTTCAGCATTTCAATCTGGACGAATTTCAAGCACAATAGTAATACTCAATTTTCTTTACTTTATCTAACTGGGTTGCCAGCATTGGATTCGGAAAACGAAGGTTGGGTTGCATTAGAAATAAATGGCAACCAAAGACAACGAACGATGCAGAGATGGCATCAATGGGAGTGGTTCAGATTGAACAAGTACTTGCACATCAAAAACTAGAAAACTGGTGAGGGTTGTTAAGTTGATTCAGTTCAACTTGCATCCAGAAATTCCTAGCAAACTTATGATTTGTATATGAGGTTGGATGTGCTAGACAATTTGATACATAGCATGGACAAAATAATCCACTTGTGTGATCATGAGGGTGTTTTTATCACACCAATATTGAATAGTTCGATTATTAAAGAGGAGAGGGAACTACTAAATACACAACAAAAGGTAAGGTACTGTGGTCATTGTATATAAGGTAGTGTGTTAATGAATATAAGGGAGTGTTGAGTTGGAAAATGATACCATGTGTGGTCATTGATATAAGGAGTGTGGACGTGGACATAATAGAGTGTTGATTTGAAGAATGATAAGGTACTATGATACCATGTGTGGTCGTAGACGTAAGGGACTGTGGACATAAATATAATGCAGTGCGATCACGGATGTAAGGGAGTGTTGAATTAAAAATGACATGGTAATATCATACTATGTGTGGTCATTGATATGATGCAATGTTGATTTAGAAAATGATAAGGTACTATGATACATAATGAAAAACATATATGGCTCATGCATAATCTGCCATTGTTTTAGGGAAGAGACATCGTTCTCCGAGTAGTTTGTCAATGATGTGATGCAGTCCGTCTTCACCCATGTGGACTCCTCTATATAACCACACTAGTTATGCAATATGATATGTGTGGACACGCATATAAAAGGGGTGTGTCAAAGTGTGACCACTTCATATACGTGTTTGTAGACATGTATAGGGGAGTTTGTTGTTGTTAGAATGATAGTTCCATTGTATTTATTGTGATCCAATATGACCACACATGATATACAGCTTGATCGTAACGTTCTTCTCATCCTAAAGGAATTTTTGGGTATATGGTATATAGGATTTGGAGAGAGAAACACTAGCACGATAGAAACTTATATATGCGAGAAATTAGGGTTTTAATGCACAATTCGTCCCGACTCCATTGCAGAACGCGCTCGGTAATCAATTGAAGAGGTTGATTATTGTCTACACTTCAAAAGGTGGTCGAAATCAAAGGGCAATTTTCGATCAATGTAGGAGCAATTTTAAAGGTAAGTTCGAATAAATTGGAATATGTAGGCATTTCAAATATGAAGACTGTGACTGATAATACACGACGTTGATTTTGGAAATAATGGTAGCTAGTGTTCGAATAAGATGGCAAATATAGACATGGAATGACCAGATAAAGGTAATGCTAGGAGTGAGACCCGGATAAACATGTTATGTATGCGAATCAAATTTAGGGTTTTGCAAGGGCGCGGGGGTTGTTAAATTTATTCAGTCCAGTTTGCATCCCAAATTTCCATCAAACTTCGAATCTCAAGGGAGGTTCGTGTTGTGTTAGATGATGGTGTATATAATGTGGACAAATTTGTGTTGTGTGCGGTCATGTGGTTATAATTTTCGCACCAGGGGAGGGGGGACTGTCAATTACAATTACGCTATGCGTGGTCATGGTTATGAGGGAGTGTGGTCATGTGACTACATGTGTGTGTCGTTGTTATGGTGATTTGGTTGTGTTAAGTGATGGGATACATTATGTGGACAAATTTGTGCTTTGTGTGGTCATGAGGTTGTATTTTTTCGTGTTTAAAGATTTTTTTTTGGGGGGGGGGGGGGGGCTGTGTATTACAATGATATCATGTGTAGTCATGGTTATAAGAAAGTGTAATCATGCATCTGCATGTGTGTGTTGACGTTATCGTGATTTGGTTGTGTTTGATTATGGGATACATAGTATGGACAAATTTTTGCTTTGTGTGGTAATGTGAGGTGGTGGAGACGAGGGGAAGAGGGTTGTGTATTACAATGATACCATGTGTGGTCGTGATTATAATGGAGTGTAGTCATTCAACTACATGTCGACACTAACCTTTAATTCCCAAATTATTATATGTAATCTCTTTTATTCCCAAATTATTGATGCTATTATTTTGACCCTTGTCTGAAACTATTTACAAGTCTATATTGTCTTACCACACATACTCATCGCATGTCCACACTTCCCTTTTATTCACAAATTTATTATATGTCATCCTTTTTATTCCCAAATTGTTGATGTTGGTGTTTGAACATTGATTAAATCTATGTACAATCTGTAACTTAACTAATTCTATTCAAGTAAAGGGCATGCATTTATGACTTGATGTTGGTGAGTAACCTCTATCTCAATCTATTTTTAAGAATACAGTGTGTTTATATTGCTCATTTTATGTGATTAACAACAACAACCTCCAGGTGAAACATGTTTAAACGCAATCTGGGAGATCCAGATATAGACAGTCTTCCCCTCATGAACTAGTGTTCATGGAGAGGTTGATTATTGTAGATCCACGAAAGATTTTCAAAAAAGCTCATTGAATGTGACCGCTGTAACATATTTGCCTATTTTTGTGGTCCATGTTGTTTGACCATTACCCATTTCTCCCCAACTTTGTTGTTGGATGGTCCATGTCCATAATAAGAGTGGACATATACGTGGTTCCTTTTAGATCTGATGTCCACACTAACTGAGTAACCCATGTGTTTATTTTTTGTTTGCATGTGAATGCCACAAGATTCCAGAGTGAAGTCACTCAGCATGCATTATTGTTATGACATTACAATTCACAAGGAAAATCTACAGAGTGATGAGGTGTGGGACAATGCCTCTCTATGAGATAAGCACATACAATAAACCCAGATGCTACATGCCTCGAAGGACCCCGACATTCCTGAATAACTGATGCACCGACTGTGTTTTTTTTCTCTAGGTACCCACTTGTGATATGTTAGACAACTATTATGTATTCGGAATACTTTTATCTCTAGTATCACTTATAGATATTCGTGATATGGGTTTGTATTGATATGGATGTGTAATTAACCATGCGTTCACTTTTTAGAACTTGCATTATGTTCTATCAGTTCATGTGAAAGTATCTTTTTTTATCAATTTTTCTAAATGTTCAAGATAATTGTCATGTGAACCTACCATTTCCCTCAATATATTTGTGTAGTAAGATAACAATATTGTGAAATTGTCTTCTATCAAGTTTGGTTATAGTACTTCACAAGACTTGAATTTACAATATATGTGGTGAGGTGTTAAAGGAGTCAATTAACCGCTTTTAAGGAGCAAGAAACTTGCACTAATCTATATTCAACGTGTTCGTAATTGTTAGTAGATTACTAACATATTCCTTACTATTAAGTCCAGAATAACATTTCTACAATCGAAATGCAACCTATATTGACGATGTTGGGTGGCCTTTTTGTCTGGATATATCTATAATTCTAAAGTGTCTATCCACAATAACATATACCATACATCTAAGCCAAAGTGTAGTTCCACACTACTCTATGATTTGTTTATATGTACACAGTAACATATTACTTACACTTTTAAGTCTATATTGTGTGTCCACACTACCCATTCTCTATAACCACAGTAACTTTTTCATTATACGCATGGTCCATATTGTTTGTCTATTCCAATTTATATCCAACATGTCTTCTACAGAACCCAATGAATATGACCATATTAACATATACCTTAATTTTTGAGTCTAAACTACTGACTAGAAATGTCATCAGCAACATATTACCTTTGTTTTAAGTCAATAGTAAATATGTATATAACAACATATTACCTACACTTTAAGTGTATATTGCATGTCCATAGTACCCAATTTCTATGACCACAGTAACATATTCCTTATATTTGCGGTCTATATAGTCTGTTCATCCTACATTTATGTCTAAATGTATCTATCCATAGTACCCGATGAATATGACCATGTTAACATATACCTTAAATTTCTCTAAATTGCAGGTCCACACTACTAAGTGAAAATGTCTACACCAACAAATCACCTATAATTTTAAGTCAATAGTGTTTGCCCCAATGCCTAGTGTATGTGGCCAAAGTAACATTTTCTATATATTTGTGGTCCATATAAGTACACAATAAAATATTAGATCGCGACACTATAACTGGATTAACACAACAACCAATCGCATCTAAAGAGCCGATGAAATAAGTTGTAAAGACCTTTTTGAGGGGAAAGATCAACTCACATGTGTGTAACAAGAAAAAACCATATCGACTTCACTTATGATTAAGATATGTCTAACAACACACAAAGAAACCATAACAATCATAAACCTATTGTATGCCTGTAACATCCTAAATATATGGTTAAAATGTGGCTTAAACGAATTGAAATGACTACTTATATCACCAAGGTGCACCTTACTTTTAGGAAACTCATCTGTTGAGAGCTCCCAGTCAAGCATGCATGGCTAGTAATAGTCTCAAGATGGCTAGCTAATCTCTTGAAAAGTTTTCCCAAGTAACGTGTGAGTGAGGACAAAACACGCTGAAAGGATTTATGGTAATAAGCAGTTATTGATGATGTCCATGGGGAATGGGTCGGAGAGTTAAATATGGTATCAGAACCGACCCTGACCGTGAGCTACATCAGTGGATGGGAGACCCATGGGCAGTCATCTAGCAAAGCAACGATTCTGGATTAGATTGAGGCATAACGAGGATATTGAGCACTTAACTAGGTGATTGTAACACTGCATATATATGGTTAAAGTGTGGTTTAAAAGGATTGAAATGACTACTTAATATCACCATGGTGCATCTTCCTTTTAGAAAGCTCATCTATTGAGAACTCCCTAGTTAAACATGTTTTGTTGGGACAGTCAAAGGATGTGTGACCTCCTGGAAAATTTAACCCAGGTTGTGTATGAGTGGGGACAAAGCACACTGAGAGGGTTCATGGTGGTTTGTAGGGCCAGCGTCAATCTTTGAAGTAGTTGTTGGCAATGTGTGTGACCTAGGAGGGGCTGGGGTGTTACACTGTCTCAACCGATTTCATCAACGTAATACAAATTGTATCCCATATCAAAACATTGGGATGCCTACTGATACCGCTCCAAGAAATTTGTACTATTGTAGAAAGTTATCTGACCACAAAAACTGCACCTCCTTGAAGCGGTTGATTATTGTCTCCACCGCAGAAGATGGTCGAAATCAAAGGGCAATTTTCGATCAATCTAGGAGCAATTTTAAAGGTAAGTTCGAATAAATTGGAATATGTAGGCGTTTCAAATTGGAAGAATTTTGTGCAAAATTTTCAAGGTAAGTTCGAATAAATTTTAAAGGTGCTCCAATTATGACTATTATGCACTCTCAATGGTATAATTGTTCAGTCATACCTATTCATTGTTTACTCTCAATAACATAATTATTCACACATATCTATCAAGAGCACATGCTCTATGTACATGTAATATGTATTGCTTTACTTGGGGAGAGGGTGATATGGTATAAGGTGGGAGTAGGGTCGGTGAGGTTTACCCCTTCCTACTCTCTCTTACCCTCATTTCCCTAACACCCAATTTGGAATGTAACAAAGAGACTAATGACATTATGTCATACATAATAGAAAAATTGACAAATTTACTCATCCACTTCTCCATGTCATGTTGCGAGATCTCTCTTGAGTAGAGGAAGAATTTGAAGAGTTTTGATAAGTTGTGGATGTGTGGGTATATTACACAACAGAGAAGAGTAAATATATAAATTAGAAACTTACTCTTATTGACTCTTTCTTAATTTAAAAAGGACTTCTCGAGTAAGGGTAGATTACCAATCTTACAAATACTCGCTCTCACCATCCTTTACGCTTATGAACTCATTCTCTTATTTATAACCCCTTCCCAAGCAAACCCTTAATAGACACAACTTACAGGTCACTATGCTGATCTCAAAGTCCAACCAAGAGTTGTTTATCAACAATATTATTTGAAAAAGACACTAGAGGCTTAGTTCAAAATCAATTGCAGTGTATCGGATTACTTTTAGTATTTTGACAAGTTAAAATTTTCAATAGACAAATATTAGTATTCGGTAAACAAAAATTCTAAATAACATTTAGCATTTCAAGTAACATATTTTGAAAAATGAATAAAATTTACGTTCAATATTTGAAGTAACGCTTCAAATATTTTTGGTAAAACCGTCAAATATTTTACCTTTATAAATTATCCACATCCATTTTATCCACTTTCAATTGACATTAACAAGTTAATTCAATCGCTAAATTTACTAAACACACCATTTGAACAATTATTCACTTTTCGGTGCTTAAATTGTTATATGTCACCTAAACCGTTGTCTGGTATACAAGCTGCTAAACCACAAATTTTGTTGAAGAGGACCACAATCTTTGATTGCAGAAGAGATACAAGAATACTTGGTTTGTAGGTTTAAAGAGAAACTACTTGAGTTTATAAATTTAGAGTCTCATAATTTGTAGTGTGAATAGGTTTAACAAGATAAGGTGGGACACTTGAATTCGGGGGTCCCCCTGTGGCCGTAGATGCTAGATGGACGTCAGTTTCAGTACCCTAACCCATATGATTGATTTTTCCACATTAGCATACTATACTAGTCTACTACCTGAATTCAATACATACCCCACTTTTCGGGCCTCATGAAAACCTAAGAAATGGGATCATAGTTTGGTATGGTCCACAGATCATCAAAGTCCCACATCTGACCTCATACTTTTGCCACCTCCTTCAATGGAAATTATACCAAACTTAATTGAAGAAGAAGAAGATGATGATGATGATCCCTGCCTTCCTGCCTGCCAGTAATGTATGATGAGAATGACATGAGACCTCACTCAAATCCATCATTGATTCTCCTTCAACCCCACAATTTTGAAATTTGTAGGCATACTTTTCCCCATACACACACACAGTCAAAGTCATCCAAGAAAATACAAAACCCTCCCAATCTCAGTCCAAGTCACATCCATCCTTACATTAATATCTGTCACGCCATTTTCACGTCCAAGACAAGCTTTGTCTACACATGAATTCAATTCATGCCCCACATGGAAGCTTCTCACTGAAAGATAAGCATCTGCCCAATAATACCCACAAGGGCCACAATCACATCTCTATACAATTTATTCACCTCAACTGCTCTGCTCATGGGGATGAAAGCTTGTAACACGCTGCTGCATATGCACATATATTCAGTACTGTTAAAATAGTCAATCCAAGGTGCGCCTTTACCTTTCTAAACTAACGTCAATCCCCTATTCGATTTGTTTGATAACAATTCAAGGATCAAAGACCAGAATGTAACATATAATAATGGAACGAATTGTAACGAACGGCAGCTTCAAGCCTCCTGACGATAAATTGGCAGTGGATATCACTCGACAATAACCGGTCTATGCAGAAGAAAGGTACAATCCAAACTATACATCTATCAGCACCAGTGCCAGTGCCAGTGCCAGTGCCATAGAAACCCAAAAATAAGCGCTTACAGTCATATATGAATAACCAATCCTTTCACCTCAGTAGGCCGCGAGCAATTCACTGCTTATTATGGCTTTCTGACAAAACCCAGCTTCATCAATCAACTTGATTCTTTTGTCCAATATGATCCACAAGTACAACAGAGTATTTGGACAATAACAATACATTAGACAACCTAAGCTCTCGAACTACATACGCGATAAGACCAAACATTCATTCATCCAAAAAATGCGTGGCGACAAGTCAGGCAATATGCTAAAAAACAAAGTCATCACATGCACTAGATGTTAAAACAGACAAGATCTCTAGGCAGCAGCTGTGCCTGTGGGTTGTGAAATATAGATAAATGTAAAACTAGTCAGGGACGAAATACAGTCGAATGACGGAGTAGTAGAGCAGATAATAAATGTAGCATCACTGACATGGGAAGAATAGGACATGCAAATGGTGGATATATATTCTAGGCCACCAAACAGGCAACTTCTCTTCGTATGTTTCTGTGCTGTTATTGGACTATCCCATCAATTTGATACCACATCTCACAGCAGATTGATACATTACAACCCAACCCCAGATAACAACCAATCACGAATTCAAATGAAATGCTAGCATAATAAGTCAAATCTTCAAACCTATGTTACTCACCCTCTTCATTTTCCCCACCACACCCGTGTCAAATCCTGTGATTCCAGACAAGGGAATTACAACACTCGACACTTCAAAGTTCAAAGGTTTTCTTTAAATGATAGTTTACAATGGTTCTTTAAAAATCGCCCACCCTGCCGCACCATACACCCTGGAATCTGAGCAAGGGAGGACATCTCAAAATACAATGAAAACCTGCAAAACATTCTAGAAAACAGCCTAGTGCAACACCTATATTCGTGTCCACATCAAATATCCATACTCATGCCCGAGAAAACCTAGCTTCAAACCTAGTTGGCGCTAAAAAGGAGTTTCAGGACCAAATGCAGGTTTCGGTTTCCTTGAAGTCCTCAAATTTTGCAGAGCTAACTGCGAAAAGCCACCCCCACATCATGGCCTCCCCACACAAAAAAAAAAAAAAAAAAAAAAGACTCCCTTTGATCAGAAAAAAAAGAAGTCAAAAAGAGTGGGCGTATGATAATAAATTTCCACTCGTTAGAGATCAAGAAACTTGATGGTGAAAAATCGGGCTCATAACAAACACCGATAAGGCGATAACAAATTGCATGATGTACAAATTACTTCCCTCACTGAAGCGCACAACAGGATCAAGACTCAAAAGAAAACCAAACCTTCATCGCATTCAAGATGACAACAGAGTAAAAACACTGCAGCAGAATACATATATTAGTTTGATCCTCCATGCATCTAAAAGCGAATACACACTCGCGCACCAGAATTATCTAACAGGATACAAGTTTCAAACCTCCTGGCATCTAAAGGCCCACAAATGCAGTCACCCACCCAATTCCAGTTACAATCTAACGAAAACCAAATCACCAGATGTATATATCGTACAACCCTCGTTTATATAAATCGTTCTCCAAGTATAAGACGTTGGATCAACCCTCGTTATCGCAAACTGTTTTTCGAGCGAGTCCTACATAGAAACGTCCTTCGATGATTTAGAGCGAATAATTACTTTGGTTCCAATTGAACCTATTAACGAGTTACCTATGCCTTAACAGATCGAGAGTAGCGCAAATCACCTGCTAAATCACAAAATTCAACGTTTTCCGCGGTGCCCACCACCTGACCTTGAACCAGGATAGCGAGCGAATTGAAGCCTTAAAATAGCTGAATCACGGTCATTCTCATCGAACTTATAACCTGCAAAATCGAGCTTTACTAACGCTGCATAATTGGCTACAGTCCACAAGTATCTTTTCGATCCACCACGAACAAAGAAAAAGTGTATCATAGCTCACAGATATAGTAAGGGCCAACACATGTACCATTAGTTACTCAGTTCCTAGTCCCACCTCGGATTATTATACATTGAATACTTGGCAAGCCAGCATAGGAACAGTTGCTCCACGCTTCATTTTGCTAGAGCATGGATCATAAAGAAAACAATTTGAAGCTAGGGGTCCGGCAGTCAAACAGATGCCTGTTTTAGACGTGCCAACTCGATTCTGAACAACATACATATTATATCATGTCTTGCGCAAATACCCAAGTACCTTAGAGAGCCGTCCCATTTATCAAGGCTTTCCAAGGCATGGACAAAACCAAAACACACTCATTTACTCAGAAAAAGTTATATATTTTCTATGTTACCCCGACTCTTTATATTCTATGCCATACCCGTGTCAGACCCTTGATACCGGGACAAGGATATGACACTCGACACTTTAAATTACAATGAAAATGTGCAAATTTTCTTAAAAATAGCAGAGTTTGGATTCGGTATTTGAGCAACCTGGAGTTTCAAAAATAGAAGAGTTTAGAATGGTCCGATATGACACTCGACACTTTAAACCCTTGAAACTTTGGATAGGTCCGATGTGCAAATTTTCTTAAAACTCCAAGTTCCAGATTCGGATCAGATGACTTCAGGTTCGGGTTTGTTCGGATCATCCATGCTCCAGCTCGGATCGAATTTGGTTCAGGCAGGGTTTGGATTCGGTTTGATTCCAGCTTGATCTTGACCGGGTCGGATCGAGTTTGACCGGATCGTGCTCTTCGGGTGAGAGTCGGTTGAAACTTTTCCCGTGTTGGGTTGAGTCGGGTCTGTTCAAATTCGGATCGGGTTAATTTGGTTGCTTGCTTTCAAATGAATCCAAGGTTTTATTTATATTCTCGTCTGATTGCTTTCGGGTCGGATAATTTCCATATAAATTTAATGGTGGATAATTTCCCACTAAACTCCAATTAGAAATTATTTTAATTATTCGTAGCTTTGAGTATTCAATTTCCATCTAAATTCAAAGAAAATCTTACCACTAAAAAAATTGAAAAGTCTCTCCATACTTCCTTTAATTTAACATATAATAAAAATCCCACCAAAATAAAAATTTTAAATTATCAAACTCCCTCCAACCTAAATTTCTTAAACTTTTAAACAACAGTCACCAATAATAATTTCATTTCCCTCTCTACCAACTTTTTCTTAAACTTGAACTAATTTAAATTTGGAGGGAATTGCTAGTTAGAATTTTAGCGAGGAGGGAAATTAGTGGATGCCAAAAATTTAATTAGAAATTTTGTTTCCCTCCTAAAGTTAAAATTTAATTAGAAATTTTTGTTTCCCTCCTAAATCGGGTTGGTTCTAATTCGGTTCGGCTGCAGGTCTGTTCTAGTGTGTCTCGAGTCGGGTAAAATTCGGTTCGGATGTGTCTCAGGTCAGGTTAAATTCGGTTCGAACGACTTTCGGATGCGGGCTTATTCGGGTTTAGCATGACTCGGATCGGGTTCGAGTCGTTTTGGATTATTTCGAATGCCTTCCTTATTCGGTTAACTTCGGTTTCGGATCGGATTTGATCCGGGTTTCGAATGAAGACCGGGTCCTGGCAATCGAATGCGGATTGGATCGGATTTCGGGTTTCGGATAAGGATTGCCTGGACTTTTTTCCATCAGGTGCTCACTGGGGAGAAAAGATACTATAATTTCAGGACTCAGCAGATACACTTTCTAAAAACTCATTGCAACTTGACAGATCCACGTTTTAGAAACTAAGTTTGACGGGTCCTTGACTCAGGAAGAGGCACAAATAATATAATAAACATTGTAACTCACGTGTTGACTAATTTCTTTTAACTGCAGTCACTTCACGCATGGGACACATAGGTCCCCTGAAGAGTTTGCAAAAGCGATGCTACTAGAGCAAGAACCTAAACCTAATCACTGCAGCAGTGACTTTGAATCACTATACCACTATTTTACTTCAAAGCCAAAACCCCAAGGATGTTCAAACATAGGGCTATATGTAAATGGGCCAGCTCATACAACCATCCATCAAACACATGGCACAATATCACAAGTGTTTCAAGTTGAACCAAAGTATCCATTTTCTGTGTTTCTTGTTAGTTGTTACTTGCCCTTTGACTATACAGCAGAAAGAACTTCGCCCTGTTGGATCTGAATCATTTGACATTTTCTGGAAAAATATTTCTCAAATGGCTTAATATATGTCAGTTACTTATTTCACTTTTTCTCAAAATGGCTTACTCTCATCAAAGTATACAGATTAATGACATTCAACCGGCACTATTTGTATAACATCTTTTTTTTTGCCTTTTTCTGGGAATTACTATGAATTCTATTCTACGCTCCACCAGGATACTATCTATGTTCAAGTTTTGATTTTGAGGATGAATCAATGTTTCATTGTGCAATACTACGCGTTTCTCAACCACGACGAGATCGAACTGGAGATAATATAAGCTCGTGAACATCCAGCTAGGGCAAGGGGTTGTGCGTATTCAGCAATAATGCTTTTTGTTCTTAGTTTGTCTTTACAGAAAGGAAAATCAATAGAATCGAGATTGAGTATCACCAAAATAAAATCGCATATCAGATATATATCATGAGGACATCAGAGAGAGATCCGATACGTGTAGGCACTAGGCATATTTATATGCTATTAACATGTATGCATTGCGTAAGTGTGTATGCACCATGCAGAAAAAATGATGAAAGGAAAACCATTCCACTTGGATGTCAATTTAATAAACTGAATATATTGCATCAAATGCACTGTAAAAAAATACATATCAAGTCACATCTTGAGTCACAAATGAATCAAATCAGAAATATATGATCTGTAGTCTGTACATAAAATACAAGGTATCTCTTCTAAAACCATAAGCAAGTTGTCTTCATAGTAATTTCTTGTTTCATAAGGAGTTCATGGCAATTCCAGATGAGTGTCCCCAATCCCAATTAATAGGCAGCAAATAATGTGTGTGTGTGTGTGTGTGTGTGTAGAGAGAGAGAGAGAGAGAGAGAGAGAGAGAGAGAGAGAGAGAGTGCATGTTAAAACCAAGATTACTTGGAAGTATGAAGTCACTTCACTGAACACATAAGCTAAGAAACACAGAATGAGCTTACCTTGCAAGGCATCCATTGCCGTTGCAGCATGAGGTGGACTTAAAAAGTCAACGAAACACAGCACTAGTGGATCTCCCCCAGGCTACACATGTAAACAAAAAAAAAAAATAGGGGGTTGGGAATGTCATTAAGAGTCAATACTTCAATAGAAAAGTGGGGGAAAAGCAAAAAGTACATGATAACCAACATACATGTCTGGATTCCTTTGTCACAAGCCTAACTTCCTTGTATCCCACAAAAGGGCGAAAGATGTCTGCCCAATGAAGTTAACGAAAAGCATGCCAAAACAGAGGGAGAACACAAATATTTACAAGGAAAAAACGCAAAGACACATACAACACCAACAAACATTAACTATGAAAGGATACGAGCCACTTCCCTGCGTGTACAGTTGGCAGGCAAGCCCTCCACAAAGAGAGTACTACTAGCATCAGGGGGAAGGGAAACTTCATGCCTCCCAGATCCTAGGCTGGAACCCCGCCCCTTCATGCCTGGGTCCACAGCTCCAACATTCGCCATGCGAGGATCGCTTCCCATGCGAAGATCACTACCCATGCGAGGATCGCTTCCCATGCGATGATCACTCGCAATGCGAAGGTCGTCAATGGAGTGACTAGACATTCCAGATCCAGGTAATCTACCAGCATCTGCACCCCCATACGGAATTTGCTGGATAGATTTTGCACGTGTCAATATCAACCACACAAATGATAGGACATACATCAAGCATTCAAGCATAGAATTCAAACACAAGGGAAAAAACACAATGGGAAAGAAGCAATACCCCACTGCGTAGATAACGATCATAGGATGCATTTATGGATTCAGTATCTCTAATTGCACGATGGGGTACCCTCTCATCATCACGTGAATAATAACCAGACATCTCTCTTCCAGATGGAACATCTACATGATCAGCACCCAACTGTTATTAACTAAGAGAGTGTTTGGTAAGAATTCAAGGGAAAATTTCCCAGATTAAACTTCCTGTTTTCCCTGGGAAACTATAGTTTATAGTGTTTGGTTTACATCCTGAAATCCTGAGAAAGTTTTCAGTGTTTGGTTGAAATTGTAACTTTCCTTGGAAAGAAATGTTTAGAATGTCCAAATTACCCTTGTATTTATTGTAACTTTCCTGGGTTCTTCTTAGGCTCTGTAAAATTAGTAGGGGTATTTTCGAAATTTGTTTTCCATCAGATTTCCCAACAAGCTCCATAAAAATTTCCCTTGCCGTCCTACTTAAAATTTTTCCCAGAAGAAAGTGGGGAATTGTGGGCCCATCATAAACTTTTTCCCAAAGCCTAAATGCATCCAAACATGGGGAAAGTTGGTCAATATGAGAAAGTTGACCAATTTCCCTAGGGTTTTCCATCAACCAAACGCTCTCTAAGCTAGCCCAGAGCCCCAAATGTAACAAAAGGGCATCTTATTAGTTCAAGTAACAGTTCATAGGGAACGCAGAGTAGAAATAGCAATTGTTGGCAGTGAATTAGAACATAATAAATGCATCGCTCAATTTTGGGAGCACAGAAAGCAAATTAGGAACAGCTGAGACCTACAGCGGCGGATAGCACTTCAAAGAACTGATAAAGTGTGATGATACTGACATTATACTTATACCGATTACTAAAAACAAAGGGTACTTACAAATACTACGAAATATTTTGATCAAAAGAAAACAATTGCTATTAATATATTCGATATGACAAACTTTGATATTTTAATGACTAGGCCAACAATTGTAATTTATAATGTTATTACTCTTCCTAGCGAATGACTGTAAAATAACTAGAGGTGCTTATCTCTTCTATCTTCTCTCCTGATGACCAAGATAAAACATTTCACAAGGACCTTAGGAAGTAGGAACCCTGAACTTTAAAGGAAATGAAAGGAGAGAGGAAGGAAGGAAGGAAAGTAGAGAAAAAATGAATACAGCAAGTTACCAAGATAAAGGATTACAGGTGGCTAGGTGAGAGAACTCAGAGGGAAACACTAGATGGAGAATACACCCAAAGAGGAAAATATTAAGACACCGCTAAAAAGAATCACATATAGCACGGCTCAAGCTTTCATTCACCATGCTCAGATTGCAGACAAAGATCATGTAAGCAATCCCTTTCCTTGGAATGCATACAAAGGAGTGTACTTTATTTTGTTTTGCTACCAAAAGAAGCACCAAAAAGGGGAATTTTCAACTTGTACACTTGTGTTTTATCTCTTTCCAATTTGTCCTATTTTTAAAATTATTTTCCAAATGGTGGACCTATAAAATTTTGAAATATTTAATTATGAAACATAACTTATTTTTAGGTTAATTGTGATTAAATTAGGGAAAAAAAAGGAAAAGGCTTAGTTTCCCTCACCCCTCTCTATATCCCCCCCCCCCCTCTTCTATCAATCTAAACGTTGATTTTGCTCAGCATTTTTCCACCGTAACCCACAGGTAGCACAATGCTCCCCTCTTCAAATTTCTCTGCATTAAAAATTCAACAAAGAGCTTTTGTTGAGGAATATTGCCTAATGCTAGGACATAATTAACTGGATTAAGAGAGAAATAATTGAAATCAAACAAGATGAAGGTGGCTTCATTTGAGAGCAATGATCATGATGGGCAACACCATTAGAATAAGCAACCATTCAGAATTCAGATAAAGGGTATACAGATTTGAAAGATGACACTCTGATCCCCTCCTCAGATGGGGAGTTTAGGGTACCGCATCACTTGCAGCCCGTATGGGTCTATCCATTGGCATCTTAAGGTCTATCCATTTCATTGGTAAGGTAAAGCATGGTAAAGTTAAGTTTTGGTAAGTTTTGATAGATTTTGGTAAGTTTATGTAGGTTTGGGTTTTGTGGGTAAATAGTTTGGGTAAATTTCGGCAAGTAAGAGTAACTTTTAATTTAACATTATTTACCCATGAAATTGGCAGGCTCTTAGGCCCTATTCTTTAGGTGGATTGTTATCCATTTTACCTTACCCAACTCAACTCAAATTTACTCATTCTTCCCATATTTTCAACAATGAAATTTTCAATTGTTACCTAAACTTACCCATCCTTACTTTACGCAACCTTAACTTTAGTAATCGGTCAATATTTTTTCATTCTATCAAACAAAAGAACATGACAAAGTTGAGATGGAAAACATTTTTCTGAGAAAATGTCATCCATTGAAAAACCGGGTGGGAAAGCCATAGCCATTCTCTCCCCCCCCCCCCCCCCCCACCCCCCACAAGAAAGCACCCTTAGGATCTATTCTCTAGAAGGATAAGGTAAAGTTGGGTAATGTAGGGATGGTATGTTAGTAAAAGTTGAAAACTTGAGTGCTGAAAATATAGGAAGAAATGGGTAAAGTGAGGTTAGGTTGGGTAATGTGGGTAATAACCCACCAATAGAACATAGCCTTAGTGAGAAAACATTCTGAATTGAATCTGATCTGAAGGTACACCTAACTCTTAAATGATAGGTCAAGTGGGCATTATTACTAATTTAACAGGACAACAGCAGTTTATACAACCTGAGAATCACAAGAAAAGAACAAAATCAATAACCCAACTACAAAGGAAAATTGGATTGTAGTTCAGCGAACTATAGGGGTTGGGATAACAAGAAACCGAACTTTAGAATTGTATCATAGCAAGCTGATTTATTGGACCGGACCCTTGGATTTTAGTGCACCGCCACCAGATTTTCTTACATGGCACCAAAAGAGGGTTGTTTTCTTAAGCGGTACTTGTATTATAATAATCCCAAATTTTAATATATTGGATCGTATTAAACCAAACTATCATATATTGCCATGTAGTATTCTAAACTATCATATATTGGATTGTAGTAATCCAAAGTATTGTACTGTAAATCTGGTGGCAGTGCACAAAAGTCCAACGGTTCAACAATTCAGCTTACTATGTTACAATTCTAAAGTTCGATTTAATATCGTCCCAACCTTTATAGTTTGGCTTACTATAATCCAATTTTCCAATTACAAATATCCTCCTGCAAATGACGCACAGCAAACAGAAAATATCACGAGGGAATTCCAACTTGATCCCAAGCTTATTCTGTACTGTCCCCAACTTGATCCCAAACTTAAGGCAAGTTGCAAATGTTAGACCCTCAACAAAGCTGCCGTAAATCAATGCACTCACAACCCAATTCAGTGATGCACCAAAGTAAACACCAATTCTCAGTCCCAGGAACCAATATTACCACAAACAGCAGATAATGTGGCAGCAGAACCCCATAGGCATGAACTCAAAGCTTCAGCAAAAGGCTACAATTACATTCAGAGACTGTAAAGCATTCAGGATGTACGAGCAGAACACAAATGAAACCAATTTCAAAGCGCCATCCGACTAACAGCTGAAGAGGATCTTAGGTTTTACTCTGCAACCCTAGAAAAATACTAAACAGACACCCCCACCAAACCCCTACGCAAAAAAAAACCCTAATTTTTGCAGGCTATAGAATAGATGGAAAGAAAGGGGGAGAGAGAGAGAGCACCGTAATCGGAACGAGGGCGCTTTCCGGGGAGAGAAGAAACGGCGGGGGGCTGCCTGGAGTCGCTGTATCTCCAGTAGGCGTCTGACATTCTTCCTTTGAGAGAGAGAGATAATCTTACTTGCGGCGAAATTAGATGTAGGCGGGCACTCTCCAAATTCTATAAATTACTCCTTGTCCTTGCTTTGTACTTTAGAATGTGTTTGGTCACCCGACTTTCATTATAAAAAAAAATGGTAAATTCTTTAAATTTGACTAATTTTCTCACATTTGGTTGGGGAATACTACACTGACTCATTGAGTCAGAAACTCAGCTAGGTTTAATTACTTAATTATCCTTCCATCAGCTATGTTTAATTCCTTAATTACCCTTTCTTCCCCTCTTCACTCCTCTCCTTCCTCGATAATTAGGGAACAACTCCCTCATTCTCTCTCCTTCATCGATAATGAGGAGCCTCACTCTTGACTCTTTCTCTCTTCTTCCTCGGAAATCAGGAGCTTCACTTCTCCCCCCATTTCCTCATAAATCAGTAGCTTCACTGGGAAGCTTCACTCCCCCATTTCCCTCTTCTATTGTCCTTAATTACCCCTTCCTTGGTAATTTTAAATTTTGAATTGACTTCCTCCCCCATTTCCTCATAAATGCGAGCTTCCTCCCCTCCCATGTTCCTCTTTTACTGAATCAGCAAGAACACTGCCATTGAAGACAAGAAAAGTCCAGGTATGTTTTCTTGTGTTGGTTTCAATTATTATTTTGTTGTGTTGCTCCTTCACTCTTTTTCATTTGGATGTGGAGTTCTTGGTTTCAAAAATCGAATTTGGAAAAATTGAGTATGTTATTCGATTTTGTTGCTGCTATTTCAACATTTAATTTCTCATTCAATTCTTAATCATATTTCCCCGTCTAATTTCACAGGTTGGTTGTGTTGATGATGCCTTCATACGCATCTTCAAATGGTGATGGAGGTTATGGTGTCATCTGTCCCAGATGCAATATTCCAGCTACCAGACTTGTGTCAAAGTCGAAGCAGAACCCCAACAAATTGTATGATAAATGTATATGATGTGATAAATTTCTTGGTTGGGCTCCTGAATTGAGCTTCTCAAACAATGGACGAGATTCAGTTTTTGAGAATGATTTGAAGAATGAAATAAGGGAAATGAAAGCTATGTTGAAATTGATTGAGAAAGGGTAAACTATATTAGGGATGATGTTAGTTGGAGTTTTTGTACTCCTTGTAATGAATATTCATTATAGGTAACATATTGTAATGCTCATGTGCTGGAATTGAATGGGATGTTTAGGCTAAGTGTTCCATATTATAATGCTAAGTGTTCCATGAATGAATGAAATTAGTGCCAAAGTTAGAATGTTTGATGAATGGTTGGTTGTTGAATTAGTGCCAAAGTGTTTCACATATGATTCTATGATTCTTTCTTCTTTGTCTCTCAAATATGATTCTATGATTCTTTCACATATGATGATGTTGATTACTTCCTCTATGATTCTATATCCCTCTCAAGGGATGGGGATAATGAGCCACTCATTGGCAAGCTTAAGCATTTCAGATCAGTTGGGCGAAAAAATTGCATCTATTGAACTGTATGTCAGAATACTTTACAATGTATACCAATATAACTCTAAATGTCACCTCAAACTAACGAGAAGACCTTTGAAGGCCAAAATTACAAAATCACCATATTATCCTATCAAACATAGATCGACACATAAAAAAAAGGAGAAATTAGAATACATTACAAATAAAAAAAATAGTAAAATCTGATTAACAATAAGAAATTGTATGAAGATAGGCTTGATTCTTCTTTGAAATGGTTGTTTTTTGGCTCAATTTGATTCTATTTCTGTATGGATTTTCTCTCTTGGCAAGATCTTCCAAATTCTCAACACTTGCTAGTGATGATTCTGACTTTCCTTGGTAGTACTTGGACAATCCTCTCCTGTAACAAAACCAAACAATGGATAATTAGCATCTTATACCAAGATTGTTAGAAAAGATGCATTTTAGTGACTCCCATTTCGAAGTCAAAACTCATTTATATAGTATTCTACTTGAACCAAAAACTACAACCCATTTTCTATTTTTGTTTAAAAAAAACCAAATAGATCATTTTAGCTGATACATATAGTTTCCAATTTCAACCAAAAATTACAGCACATCATAAAGTTTCTTATTTCAACCAATAATTACAACTCATATTCTATATTATTGTCAAAATGGTCAAAATAGACAAAATAGATGCATTTTACACACAAAAAAATGACAACAAAAGTGGAATATTTGCTTATTTAATGAGAAGTTTAGCCATGAGATCAGATAATTGATACAAAGGACCATTGCAAGATGATGATGATGATGATGATGATGGTGATGAGTATAAAAATCCATCCTCCATCAAATCTGATGACAATGTTGATGATGATGCAAAATTCCTCTGATCAGATGAATCTGAATAATCTTCCTTTGTAGAAGAATCCATGAATGATGAAAAACTATTATTTGCTTGTTTCTTCATATGGGATTTTGCTTTTTTTTTTGTTATCTTTTCCTTATTTGAACTGAGTATATATGAAGGAGACGTGTTGCATAAAAATGATGTTCATGACAAGCAAGCAATGGCTTCTTTAAGGCAGTTAGATGATAATAAAATAACAAGGCAGCTCAAGCCTCAAAGGCTCAAATGCTCAACATCCATGTGAAGCAAAGGTCACTAAACATGGACAAATCAATAAATCAAAAAACAAACAGCCCCCAAACTTACAAAAGGGGTCTTGGGGTGGTGGTGGAATAATTCTTCAAGGGACACCAAAACAAGGAAAACATCAAAAAGTTCCCAAATATAACGAGCAATATCATCAAATCCATCCATGTAACATCAGGCAATCAGATGATAATAAAATAACAAGGCAGCTCAAGCCTCAAAGGCTCAAATGCTCAACATCCATGTGAAGCAAAGGTCACTAAACAAATAGTGACAACTAGAACCAAAGTTCAAATTCATTCAAGGGACAACATGAATACTAGAAGCACCCACCAAGAAATAAGTATCACAAAGTCTCCTTTCCATAACCCTCATTGTGATAAGGCTAGAGTAAAGTTTCAACAAAGTACAATGACATCACTCCAAACACCCAAAGGATTGAAATTCAATCTGTATTTAGAAGGGCAAGCAACCTCATCCAATCTATGGCTCCTAAATTCAAACCCCAACTTAAAATTATGCACTTTTGACACCAGCAACCAAGCACAAATGATTCCTCTGAAATCAAGAAATGATGAACTTACCAACTTTCTTCACTGCCATACTTGCCGGTTGCTTCGCCCAGTTCGGGATTTCGATGAGTCCTAAATTTTAGACAGAAACCTAGTTGAGTTTGCAGGAAAAAAGAGTAAACCCAGCTTACACAAACACGAGAAAGATCAGCTCTTTGACTAACTTGAGACCTGGAGGAAATGTAGTTGAATCTCCATTTTTTTCCAGTTACAACTCCAATAAAACCAAGAAAATAACTGTAAAATGGCTGTCTTGAAAAACTACAGCAATTACAACTCAATTTTTTTTTCCCATTAGAAAGGTAGCTAGAGTGAATTTCTAATTCACTAATGAAATCAAACAATACTGTCAAGTGTAAGGTGAACTTCTGGTCAACAATAAGATAAAATTTATGATCTACGAGTGAACTTCTGGTTCACTTGATGAAATAATGTAAAATTCTTACTACTGTAGTGAACTTCTGGTTCACCAATAAAATTATACAATCTTTAACTATAACATAATATCAAATAACAAAAGACTTTAACCATATAAAGGCGATTGAGTGAACTTCTGGTTCACTAATAAAATAAAATAAATTTCGTATTATTGGGACGAACTTATGGTTCATTAATGAAAACACATAAAATCTTATATCTAAAAACTATAAATTAGTACACAACAATCTGACAACAAAGTTGTTCATAAATATAAATTAGGGTTTTTGGATGATAATATACCAACCTTTGGGGGTGTTGGAATGTAATATACCAATTTTTATTATTGGACAGCAATATCCCTAACCTTTATACCTGGGTGACATTATTATACCAAAAGTAGCTAAGGGGGTGGTGAACCGGTCTCCATGCGTGCTAACATGGTTGGCGAAGGGAAAAAAATTGTTCAAGCCAATAACTTCATTAACCCCTTAGTTTTTTCTCACTAACCCACATTACAAGGCATTGGTTGGTTGTGTTTCACGTCAGTATGAAGACCGGTTCACCACCCCATTAATCACTGTGTTAGAGCTGATTTTTTTTTTAACGTGGGTTACTGAGAAAAACAGAGGGGTTAACGGGGTTATTGGGCGATGACCGATTATTTTTCCTCCGCCTGTCACGTCAGAATCGAGACCAATTAATACTCACCACCTCCTTAGTCCTTGTTGATATAATAATATCACCTAAGTATAAAGATCAGGGATATTGTTGTCCAATAGTAAAGGTCGGTATATTATAATCCAATACCCCCAAAGGTCAGTATATTGTCATCCAATATCCCTATAAATTATATAAATTTAATATTAACAGAAGGGTGAACTTATGGTTCACCAAGAAGATTATACAAATTTCAATATTACAGTGAACTTCTGGTCACTAATGAAAAATAAATGTTTCATTATCGGGGTGAACTTCTGATTCACCAATAAGAAAAAGAATATCAGACTGAATCCAATATGAATTGAATAAGTGATAGGGAACGAAGAGACAAAAAACATACGTGTAATTAATTACCTTACTTCCAATTGCTGCTTGGCATCGCCATCGCTGTAGCAGGATTCAGATTTTGATCTCATAAATTACTTCTAATTCTACATTCTTGACCCTTGTGTCTTCATCAAAACTCAAAAACCCTAAACCCTTATAGAATATAGAAAAAAAATAGTAGAGTTTGGTGCTGATAACGTGTTATAAAACAATAAATATATGAACGCGATATAGAGATAATAATAGAGAAGAACAATAGAGACACAGAGAGATTGAGGGAGAAGAATGAGCGAGCGTTTATTCATAACCCACAAGGGGTATTTATATTAATTACATAGTGAGATCACATGAGAAAAATCTTCCTAAACCCTAACCACCTAAGAGATATTCATGGACGTTCACAAATAAATATATTATTTTATAACATATAGGGGTAAAGGAAAATTTTTATGGGGAAAATGGAATTGAAAGTGTAGAAATATCTAAAATATCCACGATATAACAAAACTAAATAATTATAAATAAGGATAGTTTAAAATGTCTAATACACGACCCCCTAGAAAAATTAGATGTCAAAAAAAATTACCCCTTCCTAGGATTCTATTAAGGCCCTGTTCTATTATCAGGTTAGGTCAAGTTAGGTTAGTTAGTTAGGATAAGTTAGGATAAGATATGATAGGTTTGAGTTAAGTTAGTTGTTGGATGTAAATATTTTATTAATAAAATTTGAATAGTTTGGGGAAAATAGATGAAAAAGTTATAAGTGTTGGAGAAAGTGACTTGATTTGAGATTAAAATAATATTATTTGATTCGGGAGACTGAATTTGGTTTGAGGAGGGCCCATAGGCCTCTTTAGCTCTGGACCGAGACGATATGTCACGTTTTTTGGAAGAGAATGAATAAATTGGGGCTTTTTACTTGTTCTAAAAAATAATATTATTTGAATTTCTTTTTTATTTTAAAAGTTGTTTTTGGTTTGAATGTTTTTTAGAGAGTTGGGTTAGGTTAGCTTAGGCAAGGATAAATTAAGTTAAGTTAATTACGTTTAACCCAACTAAAGAACACGCCCTAGATGTTCTCTTAATAAGGGAAAGTGTCGGGCCACCTTCATTAATTCACCAAATCTCAAGGATTTATACAAGCTGCATTGGGCACATTCCGACCCATACATGCTCTATCTCTATAGATTGTATCTTAGCTAATATATCTGTCTCTTTACGTGTGAAGTGTCTGGTGGTCCTTATTTTGACCTCGTCGCTGGGGCTAAGCATATCGCCTCTTGGGGGACCCGTTGAGCTTGAGTTTCATATTGATCGGACCTGGGACTGACGATCACGACCATCTTATGGATAGGCAGGGAGCCCCTTTAAGGGAGGCATCTTTCAATCGGCATGAATAAAGGAGGGATTGAGGCGGTGGATTCCTAAGGAAGGGTGGCTTTTGGTTGAAGGTTCAACAGAGGTTACCGGCATGACCCAACTAGTCACGACCATAACCCTCGTCTGTGGTTTTGTCTGGCTGGAAGCTCAGGAGTCATGGATGTGACCACCCTGGTCATGACTATGATCCTATTTCCTCTTTTCCATGCCTTGGCCAAATTTTCAGAACTCGTGAGTGGTTCAGACGCCAGTCACGGTCGTGACTCCACAGGTCACCACCGTGACTCAATTTTGCCTAGTGTTAGTCGCGCCCATGACATGACTCGTCGCGCCTGCGAATCATCCATTAAGATCGGTCATATCTGTGATGTCCCATGTCACGCCCGTGACCTTGCGAAGAATCTAAATCATGCATTTTTTGAATCGACGTGTCACGTCCACGTCATCCCAGCATAACGCCCACGACTTGGTCATCTGCGGTGCGTGAGGTGTGCTTTCATATCGAGGAGGTATGCTTTATTGTCATTAGTTTAAGCAAAGGTATTAGGATTCTCTTGCCTTCGAGAATACTATAAGGAAGATCCCGACCTCGCTCCCTATTTTAGTGAGTACTTTCTTCCCAAATGATCCATGAGGATTGAGGGGGTACTTAGGGCCGCACTAGCTTGATGGACCTCCTGAGATTTTCAAATGCCTTGGGGAATTTTGGTACTGGATCGAAGAAGTCTCATGGTGAACCGACTAATTTTCAACACCCAAGCTTGAAAAATCACCCATGAAGACAAGAACAGAGCTAGTAGATTCAATGTCAAGTCGGGGTCGGAATCCAGCCAAAGAGTGTTTTGGTCATCATATAAGGGTCGGGATGGAACCATGGAACGTCAAGTCAAGCCCATAAAACCAACCCCAAGGAGGGGAGGCTAGGAAGAAGTCATGAGGGAATAAGGTCAAGCCAAGAGGAGCAAGTTGAAGAAGATCATGTTTTTGGGCAATTTGGGTAATAAGAAAAGACATATCTCCGTTCTTTTGATCATAACTCCTTCAATACAACTTTGACGACCACCAAATTTGGTGAGCTTATAGTATACGCCAAAAGATTTCTGTCAATATATCATATGCCCAAATTGGAGTTAAAATGAAAAAGTTATGCGCGTTGGAAATCAGCAGGCGCTAGCCGCGCCTCCCCTGTTTTCTCCGTCCCAGATTTCTGCATGAGGCGCGACCTTAGCAGTTTTTCGTAGCTTTCACGATTTTCCTTCCCGTTTCTTTTGTTATTGTTCTTCCCCTTTTTCCCATCCCCTGTTTAAAAGTTAAAATCCTCTCCCCACATTTTGTATTCAACTTTTGCACAATTAAACACATGAATATTATGGATGTTGGGCAATTGACCCCTTCTTCAAAACCTAGCTTTATCCATGGAGATATATGTGGTGCTTTATATTTCAACCTTTAGAGTGTAGATCGATGGTGGTTCTTCCTTTACTCTACTCTTGATGATTAAAGAGGTTTGCTTGGTTGAGTGTCGGTGGGTAATCTTTATGCATTCAATCTTGAAGACCTAAGTCTACCTTGGTGGCATTCCCCTTTATAGGCATTCATATCTCATTTACTGCTTATTTTCTTGTTATCAATCATCCCAGACCCCTAAATATTAGTTGTTCTTAAGTTCTAAGTAGGGGTTTTCTTAAGCCCTAGATAGATTATTGGGTCCTTGGGTATTTAATATTGTTTGGCTTGTTATTTCCGGATCACCAAACCTTCTTTCGTGGTGCAAGATGAGTTTTTTTTTTTCAATATAACAAGTTCTGTGTGCCTAAGAGTCCTATAACTCCATAAGGAAATACTTGGTGCGTGAGGTGAGTGGTGGCGGTTTAGCGGGACACTTCGGGATAAACAACAAGGTTGATATGTGTAAGGGACACTTCTATTGGTCGGACATTGCAGGGGATGTGCATGATGTTGCATTTATGTGTGTGGCTTGTCACCAAGCCATTTATACTACGCTTCTCGTTCCCCAAGCTCCACGATAAGAGGATGTGAGTATGGACTTCATCGTCGCATTGCCTAGGACAGGGAGAGGTAAGGATGCTATTCTAGTGGTGGTTTGACCATTTTTTTTGGATTCATAATTTCACTTTTATGTTGTACCTTATTATTTTATTAAATTTCTTTGGGCCTCCTTTGTTATCATCTTTCACTATTTTATTTTTTTGATTTTTTGATGATTATGCATAGTATAGTCAAAATTAATCATTAATTAGTAATGTAACAACTCCCCATATATCTAAATTTTTGTTGTTATGAATTCAATTCATCCAATTAGCATTAAAAATTCGATTATATTCAATATATGTAACGATATGCCATATAAAATTGTACAAGTATGAATACTTTCTTAAAAATATAATTTGTATGGCGTTTTCAATATAATTTTTACCACTGCTTTTTGATCTTGACTTTCATATAAAAGAATTTGAGTGACCTAGATCATTTTTTGTACAAGCAATAGTAGTACATTGCTTTTAAGCTTATGAAGAGTTTATTTTATATGCCGAAACAAAATTTTAAAGATACTTTATGATTTCCTCCTTAATAAGGTTTTGAAAGTTCATTTTTGGGATTGACGGCAACTTTCTAGCTAGCTAAACAAAATTTTAAAGATATTTTATCATCTACTCCTTAATTTGATAGTTTATTTTTGCGATTGATGGCAACTCTCAAGCAAATTAGAATTTGAGGCTATTTGGAAAAAATTAAAATCATTTTATTCATTATTAATATTTCTTTAGTTATTCATTCGAATAGGTTGAGTATTAAAATGTCAACAAAATGAGGATGTCATATTTAATTGACGAGAAAAGTAATTATTACCATCAAAAAGTAATTATTTATATTTTCAAATAACATCTTTGCAAAAATTTTCACCCGCTCATTATAACTTTACCATATTTGTCCACTTATTTTTCTTTATAAATTAATTATACAGATAAATTAGCAAAAATTTTATTCTTAATTAACCTCCTCACACCTCTCCTCACCTGCTCATTTTGATTCTTATTTTCCTTTATCAATGGATACACTTATAGTGGTTGTCAACCATGACAACCACCATAACTCAAATCAATCTCATCCGTACATTTGTCAAGTTTAATCTTAACCGTTCATTTTTTTACTTAATATAAAATTATAAAATATGTTTTTGTAATTACAGATTTATTATTAAATATTTGGAAATTAATATTTCCTAAGTCATGTTTGTTTATAGATTAAAGCAAGGGGTAAAATAATACGTACTCATATTATGTTTAAAGATTATTCTTAATTTTTACCTTGTTGACTCCATCCATGATTTATTTCATCATCTTCACTAACCCACCCCAACCAACGAAACCCCCCTTCCCCCACACCCTCAAAAAAATCTCATAGGCTCCGCTCCATTAAATCCGACGACGGTCCAATAGTGTGACTTTTTCGACCACCATTTTCATAAAAAAAACAATGTTAAGATTGCTAGACCACTATTATTAATGATATAGAAGAGGATGGAGGAGGAAGAAGATAAAAATCTGGACATCCATTTTCATAGGACTATTGGATCATAAATGTTGTTGATATGGAAGAGGAAGGAGGAAGAGCATAACAATAAATATGATCCTCTATTTTTCAAAGGACCACAATTGAAGGCGCAATCCGACCACCATTGTTGCCGGCGGTAAGGGCTCAGATTAGGGTTTCCATGGAGAGACGAAGGATGAAGATGATGACTCAGGTCCATATGAAGTTTTGGTAAAAAGAGACTCAGCAGCGTTGAACCCGCAACCTATAGGTATAATTGAATGAGTTTATCTTTCCAAATACCCAGTGACCTACCAAACACTTTCTGTGTAATTTGCAACACAAGATATAATTAATCATACTTAGTTAAATTAAAATTTTTAAAAAAAATAGGACGACGTAGTTCCTAACCCTAATCTAGGGTCGCCTCCAACACCATCAACAATGGTGGTCCGACGAAGATGGACGGTTAGTTAGGCCGTCAGGGTCGACTTAGAGCCTCAGAGCAAGGTTTCTTTATTTTTGATGGCGGCGGATCTTCAATCTATCTTCTTCTTCTGTTGTAGGAGAAGTTGTTAAGGTTGTTAGATGAGCTGGAAGCCACGTGTTCAGATGGTTGGAGTTAGCTGTTAAGTGTTCAGGAGGGAGTTTTGTATATAAATACCATTGTTTGTACTGTTCCATTAATCAAGAAAATAATAACAATACAATCACATTCCACCTATCCTATGTTCTTCATTCTATCTGTGTTTCTTGGCTTTTTAGTGTAGTTGCTCGAGAGGATTCTCCAAAATATTCCCTCTCCTCGAACTACACCACATCATTGGTATCAGAGCTTGTGATCCAAACTGGGGGTTACAACAAGAAGTAAAACGGAAAAGATGGGGAACCTTGAAGAAATGATGAAGAATCTCATGGCTCAGCAGACGGAATGATCTGGCAGCACAACAACAAGCTGTTGGCAACCTGTCAGCCCGGTTTGATGATTTGGAGAAAGGTAACCCTAATCACTCCCACTCACATTCCAGTAATCATGGGAGCAATTCTGGGGGTTTTAAGGGTGCAATGCATGTTAATCCAAGAATTGAATTTCCCCTGTTTGACGGTAGTAATGTGCGTGCTTGGATCAAGAAATGTGTGCGGTATTTTTCGCTTTGTAAGGTGGCTGATGATATGAGGGTTGAGTTAGCTTCCATGTATTTAACTGGGAAGGCTGAACTCTGGTTCGGTAGCTATTCGATGGGTAGGAGAAGCATTTCTTGGGACGATTTCGTGGCTGATGTTTGTGCGAGGTTTAAGGATGAACTGGGGCCTAGAATTGTTGAGGAATTTAATAAACTCCAACAATTTGGATCTTTGGAGGACTATGTGGATAAATTTGAGGAGCTTAAGGCTCTTATGCTATTAAAGAATGTTACATTACCTGATGAATACTTTCTTGATAGCTTTGTTGGTGGACTACAACACCATTTGAAATCCTTTGTCAGGGCATTTAAGCCTACTACCTTGAATGAAGCAGTCGAATATGCGAGGTGTCAAGAAGAAACCATCTCAGCCTTGAAATTACCTCCATCAAAACCCATACCAATGTCTCTACCATACAAACTATCCCCTACTACATCTTCAAAACCCCTTTTACCTACACCTAAATCAACCCAAATTCGACCCACTGGTGGACAACCGATGCCAAGCAGATACATCCTAGCGGCAGTACGGGCTGAGAAAATAGCCAAAGGATTGTGCTATTATTGTGACAAACCCTTCGAGAGGGGCCATGTTTGTGCCCATAAAACCACCCAATTATTCTTTGTTGAAGTACCGGGGGTTGAGGCCAGTGAGGATGGTGAAGAAGAGGAGGTAGTTTGGCAAGGAGTGCATACTCAAGAACTTGGATTAGAGCCGCATGTATCAATCAGTGCCATCAATGGTAGCCCAAGCTACAGGACTATGAGAGTCACTGGCTATTATTGTCAAACGCCATTGCATATTCTGGTAGATCCCGGAAGTACTCATAACTTCCTGGACCTATCTTTTGCGAAAAGGTTGGGTTGTAAGTTGACAGACTCACCTTACCAGGCAGTAACAGTGGCGGATGGTCGTGAGTTAGGTTGCCAAAAGGTATGTAAGAGGTTTAGGTGGCAACTGCAGAGAACCCAATTTGAGTCCGATGTGATGTTGATTCCTTGAGGGGGTTGTGATATGGTGCTTGGTATTCAGTGGTTGGAATTATTGGGCACTGTTAGGTGGAATTTCAGAAAACTATGGATGGAGTTTGAGTATGAAGGTAGGATTCATGTGTTGCAGGGATTGAAGAAGAAATTAACAGTGAGTAAAGAAGGAGGTGTAAGGAAAGCACTAGACCAATCCACGCAAGTGCAGCTGAGTCAAATAGCAGATATTTCTCAAGAAGCAAAAGCACACCAAACCAACACTATGCAACTCTGTGGTATGGAACTGGCAACCACCCATTTGGCGTTGGCTCCTGTCTTGGAAAAATTCCAAGACGTTTTTGAAAAACCAGAGGCCTTGCCACCCTCAAGGGGGCCATTTGATCACAGAATTCCACTAGTACTTGGTGCTAGCCCGGTTAATATCAGGCCGTACCAATACCCTCTCAAACAGAAAGATATAATTGAGAAATTGGTGAGTGAAATGTTGCATAATGGAATTATTCAGCACAGTTTTAGCCCTTTTGCTTCTCCCGTGGTTTTGGTGGGCAAAAAGGATGGTAGTTGGAGACTTTGTGTGGATTATAGAGAGCTAAATAAGAGTACTGTTAAGGACAAATTCCTTATCCCTGTGGTTGAAGAGCTTATAGATGAGTTGGCTGGGGCTGTGATTTTTACCAAAATCGACCTTCGCTCAGGTTATCATTAGCTTAGAATGCGTGAAGAAGACATTTATAAGACCGCATTCAAAACTCACAATGGCCATTATGAGTTTCTTGTGATGCCCTTTGGCCTCACCAATGCTCCGACCACATTCCAAGGATTAATGAACCATGTTTTTAGGGAATATTTGAGGAAGTTTGTCCTGATTTTTTTTGATGATATACTCATATACAGCACGAGTATTGAAGAGCATATCACTCACTTGACGGCCGTGCTGCAGACTATGAGGGAAAACAGCTTGCGGGCTAAGGGAAGTAAGTGTGCTTTTGGGGTAGACAAAGTGGAGTACCTTGGTCACTTTATCTCCGGGAAGGGGGTTGAAACCGACCCTAGCAAGATTCAAGCAGTACAACAGTGGTCTACACCTAAGAATGTGAAGGAGTTAAGAAGTTTTTTAGGCCTGGCTGGCTATTATAGGAAGTTTATAAAACATTATGCATTGATCAGCAGACCACTAGCATCACTTTTGAAGAAGGGGTCCTTCGTTTGGGTGAAGAAGCCACCATAGCTTTTAATAAGCTCAAGCAAGCCACGTGTGCGCTCCGGTATTGGCGATGCGACTTCACTAAAGTGTTTGTGGTAGAAACTGATGCCTCCATGAATGGCATTGGGGCAGTCCTTATGCAAGAAGGCCATCCCTTGGCCTTCATCAGTCGTGCCTTGGGAACTAAATGGCAAAAATTGTCAGTTTATGAGAAGGAACTCTTGGCTCTTATTTTTGCAGTCCAGAAGTGGGAACAATATTTGATCCACCAAGCATTTATTATCAAAACCGATCAGAAGAGCTTGAAGTGGTTGCTAGAAAACAAAATTTCCACACCATTTCAGCAATTTTGGTTGTCTAAACTCATGGGTTATACCTATGAGATCCAATACAAGAGTGGCAAAGATAATATAGCAGCTGATGCATTGTCAAGAGTTTCCGGTGCTGAAATCTTGACTATAGCTGTCTCTACCATTGAGTCGAACTTGTTGCATGAAATTCAAGAAAGTTGGCAAGAGGATCCACACTTGAAGGAACTGTTGAGTAAGTTGCAGCAAGGGTTGGTAGTGCCCCATTATGCCTTGGTGGATGGAATATTGAGGAGGAAAGGAAAATTAGTGGTGGGTCCAGTAGAAAATTTGAAAAGCAAAATCTTACAGTGGAGTCATACATCTCCTGTGGGAGGGCATTCTGGCCGGGACAATACAATTAGAAAGGTCAAAAACCTTTTCTTTTGGAAGGGGATGAACAAATATGTGTCTAATTACATCAGAAGATGCACCGTTTGTCAGGGGTGCAAGTATGATCAAGCAGCCTACCCAGGCTTGCTCCAGCCTCTACCTATTCCTAGAGGGGTTTGGGAAGATGTTTCCATGGATTTTATAGATGGGTTGCCTAAGTCGATGAACAATACAGTCATATTTGTTGTTGTTGATCGTCTCAGCAAGTACGCTCACTTTGTACCTCTACACCACCCTTATACTGCTCTTGAAGTAGCCCAAGCATACCTTGATTTTATATAAGTTGCATGGAATGCCCCTGAGTATAGTGAGTGACAGGGATCCCATATTCCTTAGCCAGTTCTGGCAGGCCTTATTTTCTGTCCATGGAGTAACCCTCAAACTCTCATCCTCCTATCATCCTCAAACAGACGGCCAAACGGAGGTTGTCAATAGATGTGTTGAGACATACCTCAGGTGCATGTGTTCCTAGTCGCCTAAAGACTGGTGTAAATATTTACCCCTGGCAGAGTGGTGGTATAATACCAATTACCGCACATCTATTGGGAGGAGCCCTTTTGAGGTTTTCTACGGTTACTCACCACCTATGCACCTTCCCTATCTACCGGAAACACCCGATTCTTTGCTGATGGACCGGATATTGCAGCAAAGAGAACAGATGATCAAGTCACTCAAGCATCATCTACAGTGCTCGAGAATAGGATGGCTCAACAGCTAATGCACACAGTCGAGAAGGAGTTTCTTTGTAGGTGATTGGGTATGGGTGAAGATTCTGACCCTATAGGCAGGCCACAAAGTGGCTCGTAGAAGCAATGAGAAGCTTGCTCCTAAATATTTTGGTCCATTTCAAGTGATGGACAAGGTGGTAGTGGCATACAAACTATGTTTTCCTAATAATGTCAAGATCCATAATGTTCTGCATGTCTCAATTGAAGCAATTTCGGGAGAGTTGCTGAGGAACCACACATCCCTAACTTTTAAGAGGAAAGATGTTGTCATTGCTTAAGCCACACCAAATTGGATAAGAGAATTAAGAAGAGAAAAATCAAGCGGTGTACAATACCTAGTGCGGTGGGAAGGAGCAGAATTACATGAAGCCACTTGGATGTGGGTGAAGAATTTGAGCAAAGACCAGAATTTCAGCAACTTTGAGGACAAAGTTGTCTTGAGGAGGGAGGAATGTTGTAGGAGAAGTTGTTAAGGTTGTTAGATGAGCTGGAAGCCACGTGTTCAGATGGTTGGAGTTAGCTGTTAAGTGTTCAGGAGGGAGTTTTGTATATAAATACCATTGTTTGTACTGTTCCATTAATCAAGAAAATAATAACAATACAATCACATTCCACCTATCCTCTGTTCTTCATTCTATCTGTGTTTCTTGGCTTTTTAGTGTAGTTGCTCGAGAGGATTCTCCAAAATATTCCCTCTCCTCGAACTACACCACATCATCTTCCTCCATCTTCTTCAACCTCCATCTTCAACCAATCTTCTTCTGCCTCCATCTTCTTCAAAACAATGGTGTTATGGATTTTTCTTCCCTATAAGGTGGAATTGGGTGGTCGAAAATTTCACCGTGTAGATTTCACCGGGCGCCGGAGGTCGACAAACATGGCATCAGACGATCACCGGAATTCATGGAGATCAGGATATTTGACGGTGAATGGAGAAAAACTTCTCAAATAACATTTCCTACCGAATACTTTTAATGAATGAACAAACATACCTTAAGGAATATTTAAATTTTGATTTTTTATAAATAAATATGTGATTAAAAAACAAATTTCACAATCATATATTAAATATAAAAAATGGATGGTCAAGATTAAATTTGTCACATGTACAGTTGAGATTTATTTTGGTTATGATGGTTGTCATGGTTGACAACCATTATAAGTTTTTCCTTTATCAATTAGTTATTTTTAGAATTTTGAAATCTATATATCTATCTAATATATGGATTTGATCCTGAATTAAATCATGCAGATACTTTTATCTCACTCATTATAATTTTACCATATTTGCCTATTTATCTTTCTCTATAAATTAATTATATAGGTACATTAGCAATAATCTTATTTCTCAATTAACCATCTCACATCTCTCCTCCTCCATCACTCATGTTGATTCTTATTTTCCTTCATCCTAGAAAACCCTAGCCTCCATTTCTTTGGAGGGGTTGCCATCGATTCTTTTGTAGGTGATAAGCCCCAATTTGATAGATTTCCACCTCAGTTATTAATTTGGTTTTACGTTTACACAAAAAAGTTAGTCTCTTCTTTTATAAGAGTTTTTTTGTACCCTTATTTAAGATTTTTAGTGTCTTTCTAGAGTTTTTGTTCAGTTGATGTGGTCTAATAATACGTTGGATGAAGATCGACTTTCAAATCGCTATAGCACGAGTTGTGAGGTTCTCCATCAATGGGAAAGATGCAGAGTTATCGAAGAAATATGCAAAGTTATCGAAAAATCGGAGACGAATGTCAGTAAGATTAGTATTAGTTATTTGGAAGTTAAATTTCATATCTATGTTTTAAATCTACAATTGTTCAATCACGATTTTCATTATAAGTGTTGTATGTCTTGCTATTAATGAAATCGTTATGTTTGGTTTCAAAAAAAAAATATATTACTTCATCAATTAGTTATTTTTACATTACTCAGAATAATTATAAAATCTGTATAATATATTGATTTGATCCTAAATTAAATCATGCACATATTGGAGCGTAGTTAGTTATTGTGATTAAAATATAATATGATATTTATGAAAGATAAGATTACCCTAGAGGGGGGTGAATAGGGTAATTACAAACAAAAAATTTAATTAAAATAAGATGCGTAAATTTAAATATGAAATTAAATTGCGGAAATAAAGTGCGGAAAATAAATGATAAATGACACGGTGGTTGTTAACGATGTTCCTCCCAATGGAGTACGTCACCGCCTAGAGTTCTGCAACTCTAGGATTGAATCTCGAGCTCTTATTAGGATGAACCGTAGACAATCTTAGAGCCTCCTCTACTCTCAAGATCTAACCCACCACTTAATATCACCTCTCAATTAAGTGTGGGAGGAGTCTTCCTCTCAACTCCTAGTCCTCACCCTAATACTCTTGGCTCAAATGGAAAGTAGAAATGTAATACAATAATTCTTTGGTGATCTCACAAACAATAGTATGAAATAACGCTCAAGTGAGTAGTATGCTTGTCTTGTTTCTTGTGTCTTGAGTGACCATGAATTCATTGTATATATAGTGGTCTTTAGGGTTGAATGGCCAAGACTCAATTCACCGAATTCGGCAACTTCTTCATCCTTGATATGCATGATCTCCAAGAGCAAAACATAATAACTTGATATTGGCAAGAGATGTGGGAGTCATCCTTGTAAGTGATATGCCAAGATAATCTCAATTCTTGATATGCAAATATATATATGCAAATATATATGCAAATATATATGTATCCCATGTATTTTTTTGTAAATGTATTGCAAGATGATAAGTATGATCAATTAATAATGGTGAGACTTGATTTGCATAATCACTTCAAACTTGTATGCATAAAGCAAGCAATCATTATCTTTGTGAGATGTCAAATCGATCAAGAAATACATTTATTGCACTTTTTCTCATGACCTTGCATATGTACGAGTATATATTTGACATGCATATATATGTATATCATGCTGTTAAATAATAAAGATATGCATGTAAAAAATCAACTTAGTTGCACATAAAAATGAAATCAATCAATAAAGATATGCATATAGACATGTAAAGAATCATGATACTTGTGCTTGTATTATTTTAGCACACCCCCACATAAATTTGTACATAAGTTATCTTAATGATCAAATCAATTTGTATCCTTAGATGTCATGGATCCCAATTATCATGATTGATCAATTCATATCAAATATTATCAAGATGATATATCAAATATTATCATAATGATCAATTCATATCTTTCTTCTATTAGCCATATTTATTTATCTATTTTTGTCTTGCATCAAAATTATAATATTAGGAGTAACTCAACAATTTAGTTGCGCATTATAATTATTGATGTATATAAATATTTTTATATCAGTAGTCATAACTAAAAATATTTTGAGGAGAGAGTATAATATTATAATTAGTGTACACTATTAGAAAATTATTTGGTGTCTAATAGAAATAATTAATGTGTTTAAGTATCGTATGATAATAATTAAAAATATTAAAAATTATTATGAAGTGTAAAAAAAGAAAAGAAAAATGGGTGAATTATAGGAATGTAAAACTATTGAATTAAAACATTTGTGCTACTTAATCATTTGAAGTGATATTTTGTTGAAAATAAATTATTCCTGGATGCAATATTTATTAATTAAAGAACTAGTTACAATAACTAATCCTATTTTTGGAGATAATTTTTTTTTTTACGAAATTTAATGTTGTAAGGCCTATTCTATTAAAATTGTTTTTTTCCATCTAACATAGTTGCACAATGCAAGTACTATTAATTTTATCATAAAAAAAGTCAAAATTAGAATATATTGATGAAAGTAACTTATTTTAACAATTAATCCTATTTAGTGAGATATAAATATTTTTAATATATGTGATTTATTTATGGTTATGAAATTTTCAACTACTATAATTAAAAAAATTTGACCATGGTAAAATTTTCAATAAAATATTGCTTAATAGCATTGTTTGTGGAAAATGAAACTGTAATCACTTACAGCAACCTGAGATTTTTTCATATATTGATCAAACAAAAATGTTTATTGTTTATAGGAAAATACTAGAGTTGGCTATGCCAGGGGCTAAACAAAAAAAAAGTAACAAAGAGTAAGAGAGTAACATTTCTACTGCAAGTCTTTCTATGCGTTGTTCTAGGTTGATTTTGCGGTAATGTTCAATTAACTAACCTAGATAGAAAAATTGTTAAAGAAATAATGGTTTTATTTAACATTTAGAACTACAATGACGATAATTGCGTGCCAAACATAATGCATTGTTACAAAACCATTTTAATAGAGCTTCTGAAATTTAATTTCCTCCTTTCTCCATAGTTGTCATCTATTAAAGCAAGGATTGTTTATGTTTATAACAAAAATTCCCAGTAAGAGAAAAGTAACATATTATCTGAATTTTGATAAAAAAAACAAGGCATCAAACATAAACTATTAGAGACCAATATTAAAAGCAGGGAAAGCATATACTGTGGAATTAGTAAGGAGTTTATTGATAGGAAGGAATCCACGTACACATAGTAAAGACAAGTACTAGTAAGTAGTCCTGCGATAATAAAGTGAAAATACAAATACTCCACCAAAACCCGAAGAGAAAACAATGCAATCTCAGAATAGATATCCCCCTGGTTGTGACTACTGGCTTCTGCGTTCATCGTCCCCCTCATCACCCTCAGGCAGCGGCGCATTGAGGTCAGGCAAAGCAGGAGGCTGAGGGTGAGGCTGGATGGCCATGGCGGGTGGGCGCTCATGGTGAACATGTGGCCGGTGCTGGTACCGGTGCGGGTGGGCGCTCATGGTGAACATGTTGCCGGAGAATGGCGGCAAGAGGAGGGGGAGGGTTGCCTTGGTGTGCCCTCTGCATGACTTCCCACGTCTCCTCAGCAGAGCCTGGCGTAGGAGCATGCAACTGTGTATGCCTTTCGTAATGCCTAGCCGTCATGAACTCCATCATGCATAAGGGACATTGTAACTTGCCTCCGGGGAGTAGCACCGGTGCTGCTGGATGCGCTGGTTGTCGCCCGGCCCCTTGGTTTGCCATCCTCAAATTAACGACACGTACGGGAGGGAGTACTACTAGTGCTAATAGTTTTATCAGGGAGATTACTGTTCCCCCAACGGGTTACTGGTGGCTATGTATCTTCGACGGAGAGATAACAGGACGGGGGGACAACAGAGAGTTTTGGGGGGTATTTATAGTTTTCTTAAGGTTGGTTAATTCCACAGTTACATTTTCGGTTATTCCTTTCATTTCTGCAACTGCAAATCCCTGCATTTTATTTTTATTTTTATTTTATTTAATTTTGGCCGCTTTCTCTTCTCATTGCGTTATTTTAGCCCTCGATGAGATCCAGGGAGGTTGAGGAATGAATATCGGACGGTCATCATAACAGGCGCCGGTTATCAACAGGCGCCACAAGTCTTGTCTCATTATCCATTAGTCGTTACTCTGGTTAAAATGTTTTTTTTTCAAGAATAATTTTCCGGAAAAGAAGGTGAAAAATATAGTTTCAAAATTCTACTGGGTTGTTTTCTTTTTCTTTTGTTTTTTTTTGAGATTCTATCATGGCTGAAATTTTTTTAATTATACTCATTGAAAAGTATATTCCACCACTAATGTATTATATATTTTTATATATAATGCCATCTCTATTTTGTAACTCATTTTTAAGTTAGTGTGTGTCATTATAAGTGGTAATTTATTTTTTAATTTAATAGTGTTTTAAGTCGTGTTTGTTAAATTATGTTGTTGTAAGTCATCATTTTTTATTTTAATAGTGTTGTAAGATGATTGTGTTGTTTTTAATTTGATAATGTGTCATTGTAAATTAATTTTTAAAATTGACCATTTTTTAAAAAAATTAACTAATTATTTTTAATTAATATTTACCTTTGGCATTAATAAAACTAAACTTAAAAATACAAACATAAATAAGTATAAATTAAGATAAATGGACTCCTCAAATGAATATTTAAAGTGAAAAAATAGAAATGTGATTCTACTATCCAAGTAAAAAAATGAAATGAGATTCTAGAAAGTAGAAAGAATGGTGAATAATGTAGAATGAATAAACCCTCACTGACAATCTAGATAATATTGTATTTGATCTAAGGTGTATCCGAGTTTAATTCAAAATCCATTCATTTTTAGACATGTCTATAAAGTACTATTCCCTCCATTCTATATTAATTGTCACAATTTTGACTTTTACGGTCTCCAATATCACTCTTTGATTGATAATTTCTTACATAATATGTTACTAACATTTGCAATATTATACTTTTATGATAGTATTTTTTGTCACGAATCTAATGATAGTAATTTTATTTAACAACTCATTGTATATGTTGAGAAATTTATGATTAAAATTTTTTAAGTTTGAATGCACAATTTCCGAAGACGACAATTAATATGGAACAGAGGGAGTATCTCCATATCACTAAAAGTTGCATATTATATTTTGTCCATAATTTTTGTTGACCACCTCCTATCCCTCCTCTACACGGTTCGAATGTTTAGGGAAGTATTCTTCCCATACCAATTGGGAGTACGACGGATTGGAGTGTTAGGATCGAAGAGCATTCAAGCAAACCACAAACAATAGGAAATAATAGCGGAAAAGAAATAAGAAATTTGACACCAGAGGTTTAACATGGAAAAAACTCAAAGCGAGAAAAAAAACCACGGAATCGATCCACTAGTAGTATGAGGATTACAATACAATGGTTATGTTTTTCTCTATCTCACTCTGTCTCAGGGGGATTCATAATAGGGAGAACCTGAACTCCTATATATACTAGGGGTACAAGGGAAAATCTAGGTTACAATATGTCAATGACCTAAACAATATGGAAGTCTACAGCAAAAAGGAAACAACCGCGAATTAGGAAACAACAGCAGAAAATGAAACAAAAAGGATCTCGACGTTGTCCACGGAGATCTCCGAAAATCTCCACAAGCGCGGGCAACGAGAGGAGGGGCAACGAATACAAAGCGGCGGAAACCGAACAACCGGCAGAGCGCAATTCGCTTCTTCGGGACGAGTCTTTGGCGCCGGGCAGCCCGTTCTTCGGTCTTCGACGCTCCTCCATTCTTCCACCTTTTCTACTTCTCCTTCTTCCTCCCTTCTTCCTTCTTCCTTTTTCCATTTGGTCTCCATACCCAACATGGAGTAGGTCTAGTTTAGACGTTAATATTTCCTATCCCTTGTCTCCTGTCCATTACAAGTATGCTGAGTTACTGCTCCCTATAATAAAAGCCCAATAATTTGAGCTACCAAAACTCCGTTCTTTGGTTAGGTTGGATATAATTCCTCTCACAATCTATATTAATTTATCCTAACTTGTTCAAACCTAACATAATTTTTCAAAAAACACATGCATTCTATAAACACAATTCTCTAAAAAAGTATCATAATTTATCTTAACTTATCCATCAAAACCTAAAAATAATCTAACCAAAGAACATGACCTAAAAAAAAACTATAATACTGCATAAACCAATCAAAAAAAAATAACACGTCATTGGTGACACCATTACACAATTATATACTAGAAACTTGTCAAAGGTTGTCCTTTTCAATCGTTTTGGGTCCAATACTCCAATTGCTTCACAACTACGTTTTGCTCATTGATTGTTTTTTGCCTTCATATCTGTTATAGAAGAAAAGTCAGTTGAAGAGAAGTGTGGGAGGCTAAAGTGTTGATTAAACAAGTCATTAACTGGTTCCTTTATCTGAGTAATTGAAGCAAGATTGACCATGGCGCAGAGGGCCGATCACCGGTTGTATAGCTGCAGCACATGCTTCAATCCCGTGGCGCTCAGCGATGACCTGCTCTCCAAGTCTTTCGTGGTATAATTCTTTCTCTGATTTACTACTCTTCCCTTGATTAATCTTCTCTCTCTGATTTGGGTCGCTTTAAAACATGCTTTAGACTACTCAGTACTCACTGATTTAATTGTGAACTTTTTGGTAAATTGTTTAGACGAAATTTTGTATATTAATGACCCTTTTTTTAGAGTGTAACATAGTTGGAGAGTAAGTAAAGTGAGAAAAGTGGTATAAAGTAAGAAATCAAAAAATTACTTAGAGGTACCCTAACTTTTGAAGAAACAATTTTTTGGTACCCTAACTTTTCAAAACTAATTTTGGGGTACCCTTACTTTTAAGATTAGAAATTACTAGGTGAATTTCCGAAACTCCGATTGATTCAAATCATTTTCGTCTACAAAAACAAAGGGCATTTTCGTCCACAAAAATACTTAATTAATTTCCCGCCTAAAACTCACCGGTGAATTCAAATCGTTGGCCGGAAATTCACCTAATTATTTCTAATTCTAAAACTTAGGGTACCTAAAAATTAGTTTTTAAAAGTTGGGGTACCAGAAAAACATTTCACCAAAAATTAGGGTACCCCTTAGTAATTTTTTGGTAAGAAATGTAGGATAACATTTGGAAATGTAAGTTACATCATTTACAAATATAAATTCTTAATTATACATGCCATGTTTTTTATTATGTAGGATTATCCTTGTATAACATAACATAACCTTACCATCCAAGAGAACAAAATTCACTGTTAGATTAGTTTATATTTAAAGTTCTTTATTCAACTCGTAAAATTTATTTAAAAAATAAAAAAGAAACAGAAGATATGACATTTACCTATTTTCACAATTTTCCTTACCTAACTTTTCTTTCTTTTACTTACGTTACCTTATCTTACCTTATTTGAGGATCTGCAAACTACGCTGATAAGTTCCATTTGTTAATTATTTGCTAAAAGTTACCAAAAATTATTGAAACTTATCAAAACTTATCAAACTTTGCCAAAAACACAAAAGTTTACATTTAAACAATTATTTATTTATTACTTATTGACAATTATAATTTTTTTTCTTTATTTTTTCTATTTTTATTCTTAATTTTTTAAATTTAAAAATTCAAAATATTAAAATTTAAATTAAATTTTTTTTAAAATTTTTAAAATTCTTAATCTTTTAATTTTTAAATTTTTATTTATTTTTAATTTTTTTAATTTTTTAATTTTTAACTTTTTAAATTTTTTAAATTTTTTATTTTTTATTTGTAAATTTGTAAATTTGTAAATTTTTAAGTTTCTAAGTTTTTTATTATTTAATTATTTAATTTTATTTAATTTTTTAATTTGTTAATTTTTTAATTAGACCCTGAAGTACCTAGGGTCTAAGTAGTTCCGACATGAATAAGAGAGTTGTATTACAGCTTTAATATTAGTTTTAATCTTAGTCCTGAAGCTTGTAATCGGGAGATAAATTCAAATATGGGAAGAAAAGAAAAACAATATACAAGCCTTTTTTTCAACCTACAAATTTTTAGATAATTTTTTATTCAATTCATAAACTTTAGGGTCTCAAAAATAAACAATGCAAACCAAGAGTTCAGAAAATAAGTACCCCTATATTTCAGGATCCAAAATGCAAATAACCCGTACATCTAGCTTCCTTTTTTTCTTGATGGCTCATTTGCTATTATATTTATATATAAGGTGTTTTCTTTTCCTTTAAAATAAAAAAGGTAAATTACAGTTCTAATCATTGTAAAAGCTAGTTATTTAGTTATTTGATCGACTATTATATACTATAATTTGCAGGCACAATCAGGTCGAGCCTTTTTATTTAAGCATGCTATGAATGTGAAGATTGGATATAAAGTGGATAAGGAACTCATGACTGGACAATATACAATAGCTGACATTTACTGTGTCAAGTGTGGGCAAGTGTTAGGTTGGAAATATCTTCGAGCCCATGACCCTAAGCACTCTTACAAAGAAAGAAGCTATGTTATAGAGCGTACCAAGCTTGTCAAGAAATAGTTCATCATTTCCTTGGCTTCTGTCTCAAATGCTTCTTCAAAATTCAACTTTATTTAATTTGTATGCATTGGTTGATCTTGGGTATGTTTTGTTTCAATCACTTCGGATAATTCACAATGTAACGCCCCGGAAATTCAATTATAGAAAGTCAAAGTCAAACTAACGTTAACAGACAAAACTTAGCGGAAGACTTCAAATTTAGTTTGGGCGTCACTTGGTATTCGAAGGAACACAAGCGAAAGGAAAGCACAACTGTAACTACTAACAATTCAAACAAACTTTAAGACATCATAACGAAAACAAAATAAAAGATTCAAGAACACAGACTCTTGTCGCCACTTCTAATTCCCGTCCCAAAGTTCGGATCTTCACCGAAAACAAAACATTTCAAAAATGAGGAAATCTCAATAATGTCTCTACTAACGTTTAAAAAGCAGTTTAAGTTCATTTCAATTCATTTTTGGGAGAGAACAAGTCAAACCATTTCTCAAACCTTTAACCCTTAACTGTTATCCTCAACCCATTCAATCCATATTTTAAGTCTATGGCGGGATACCAAATCCCAAAAGAACATCGCCTACCAAAGGCATCATAACAACTATCCTATATCGTGATGCAACTCGATCTCTGACATAACCCATACAGCATCGAATCACGATCTCGGTGTTATCACCCGCATGAATATTAGCCTCTCAAAGGCATCAAACAATCGCCCATCAAGGGCATCATAACCTCTATCCTATATAAGGGATGAAACCCTGATCTCCTGGCACATAACCCATACAGGCATCGAATCCTGATCTCGGGGTTATCACCCGCTTGAATATTAGCCTCTCAAAGGCATCAAACAATCGCCCATCAAGGGCATCATAACCTCTATCCTATATCAGGGATGAAACCCTGATCTCCTGGCACATAACCCATACAGGCATCGAATCCTGATCTCGGGGTTATCACCCGCATGAATATTAGCCTCTCAAAGGCATCAAACAACAACCCGCTTTATGTTTCCACTTTGAATTACTAATTCATTATTCACACTCGTCTCGCAACTCCCAAGTCAAATCCAACCCAGATTATCAAAACCAATGATAAAACAATTAATAAAAGACCATCCAATTTCTCAATTCAATAAAATTAAAACACAAACAAATACAATCAGTTATCCAAAGCAGATGGTCACATTTCCACAAAAGTCCCCTTTCGGGATGCAATTCTCAAAACATATTAGAAAACATTAAAACACATTTAAAGGGCATCCTAGTGGGGATTAGAGCATAGACATTACCTGATATACTTCACAGCACAACAAAAAGAAGAACACACTGTCAACGCCTCACTAACTCGGCCTAGAATAAGAATAATTATCTAATCAAAGCTGCGTTAACGAAGTTAGTATTAACTATCAACTACCTGACCCATCCCCTAGGAACACTTAGGTTCCTATCATTTATGGTTTACACTTAACACATTCAAGGAACAAGTTCACACATAACATTTACTCAACAATTTTTCATAATTAAAAGCAAACAGAGGACAGATTATAACGTTCACATAAAACGGGTCACAACTCGACTTCCTGACATCGTATGGGTCTCGTTCTGGACTTTTCGGAAACCTCGGAATGTCTACTAAAATTTCCATGTTGATGGCTAAGCCCAAATCAGTCCCGAAGGATCTAAAAACACCCATCTTCACAATTGGTCCAGTTCTGACAGGTTCTGGTAAAACGGTTATAACTCGGGCTATACAAAACGAACGTTCGATCCGTAAAATTCCTATGAAAGCTAACATCTAGGGGAAACTCCAGTCCAAAGGGTTTGATTAAAGGACAACTATACTAATCGTGGTGACCCAATCTTTAGGCACTAACAAAACTGTCCCGATCCCGGTTCTTATTTAATTGGTAATTTCGGTTCTAACTTTCACCATTCGATCCCGGGGTCTTAATTTGGGCTTAGAACAGTAACTAAGATTCAAGATAATTAGTCTAATCCAACTAAGGTCCAAACATCAAACTTCCTACCACCAAAATCAAATTGTAAAACATGAAATTAACTTTAATATTTTCACTAACCCTAAAAGCATGCATGAAATAATAATAACATACCCTAACATGAACTCTACAATATAATATTTCAAGATCCTATAACTACAACATGGATGATTATAAAACATGAATTTCCTAATCAAGAATCAAGAAAGAACTTAAAGAACATATGAATAAAATATAAAGAACATGTAAACATTCAAACTACCAATCAAGAATCCCAACAACTAATTTCTTGAAACAAGATTTAATCAAGAATCATAAATTAGTAAACAAGAATCGAACTTTAGTAATTCAATCACCTAACTTATTAAACAAGATAAGATTAAACATGATTGAAATAAAGAACATGTGAATACTTAACTAACGATTCAAGAATTAATCTAGGTAATTAAACTTTTAAGAATTCGTGCATACATTAATAGTGTTATCTAAAATTCTAACATGATTCACAAGAAACAAAGCATCTTATATAATCGAATATTAATAATTTCACTTCAACTATTACAACCCTGATACACCAAATTAGAACATAAAAGTTACATATAATGAATTAGACAACTTACAAGTAATAAAAACAATACAAGAACAAATTAGTTACAAATAACAACTTAATAAAAAAAAATACACCCTAATTACCCAAATTACAAGATATAAAAACAACTAATAATAATAATAATAATAATAATAGTAATAATAATATTAATACTAATAATCATATAATCACATAGCAAATAATATTCACGCAATTAATCACATAATAATATTAACCAGCGGAAATTACTATTCTACCCTTGTTAGCCCCTCAACGGTCCTACGAGCTCAAGCGTTAGCATAAATAAACACAAACGAATAATAATAAATCACGAAGTCAAACCTAATTTATTAACGACGTTACGGTCAACATCTTTGGATTTTTCGGGGTTTTACATCATTACCTCCTTAAAAGAAGTTTCGTCCTCGAAACTTAAACTCAAAACCAACAGTCTGCCAGACGGAACTAACGATGGCGCTCACCAAAATTTAGGGGTTTTACATCATTACCCTGTTCAAAAGAGTTTCGTCCTCGAAACTCGATGCATCTTATGTGTTGAATATGTGTGGACTGTCTCGATCCCATATCTTCCGTGGCTTCCCAAATTGCTTCAGTTGTGGCGCATACCATTGTATTAGAAGGACGGTCTTTCTGAGGAGCGACTTCTCTCAGTAATCTTGAATCTCCTACGGCTGTTCCTCACAGATTAAGTTTTCTTTCAGCCTCCAAATTCTCATTGGAGGTCTTCTTCTGGCTCCAGGCCCTCCTCAGGGCTGTATTTCACATCCTCCTCGGGATTTAGGTCTTTAAGAGAAGCTAGAGCCTCATGCTCATAGCAAAGGTGGCGTTACGCCATCCAACATATGTCAAAAACAAACAAGCAATCAATTCCAACACAAAATGAAACAAGGAAAAAGACACACATTCCATTCCCCAGAGGTATGACTTATAGTCGTTCTCACCATGGACGTCCCCAGTAGACTCAACCATTTAGAACCAACTCTAAATCCAACTTTACCCTAATCTTCCCATTATCGATCTTCTAAGATCATGAAATAAAATCATTAGAACATACCGAACTGATAAATACCAATACCCAAAATGTCACAAGATTTCAATAATCACCTCTCAGTACAAGTCTTTTGCTTCTGTGCTAGGGCAACATACAATAACGATAGTTTTCAATAGTTTCCCTTGATAACTCAAGTAAGACCAAAATTTTTAATTTACCTCTAATGCGACTGTACAATTTTTTTCCCTTCCAATGACGAGATCCCCATTATGTCAACCACCACAAGACTATTTAATAATATGTAACCATACGACATAACTTCCTTGAGGCAACCTTATTATCCGTAAGAGAAAGAGAAATTCCCGTTAATAATCTCAGATGTCAGATCACTAACCTGGCGCCTCAAATGACACATGAACCTTATGTTTTCATCTAATAGAAAGACCAAAAGCTAAGATTGACAACCCAAGACATGATTAACACTGTAATTAATTTACCAAACCACCATTTAACTCCAAAACACTTAACCACGCCAAATGAGACCTTTCCCTTATCTTACATTTGCCTAATAAGAACTAGCACTTGCCAATCATTACCCTCTCAACCCATTCAAAATGAGTTTCGTCCTCGAAACTCGAATAATGCTACACCAACCAATGCCTCAAACAAGAATCGAGCTTAACCTGATAAACCTTTATAGTATCTATTTGACTCCAAATATTGTCATTTCAAGTTATACCCAACTGCAACTTAAGATTTTTTTTCACGTACTTAACCCATCCAAGTCATTCTTAATCACCACTACTATTTTGGAACCACTAACTGTGGTACTAATCACTTCCACCACATGTGTCAAGCACAAAGAGTATAGGGACCTGTGTTAGACAATAACCTGCTTCGTACATCTCGTCATTCCTCTTCCATTAACGATAATCTCCATAACCAATATAAGTAACCAGATATGATCCAAAAATTCACGTACTCAGCTCCTCCAATATCTTAAGCACTACATACTCATTACGTCTAATTTCTTCCCTAATAGTTCTGGATAATAAACGTCACCATCAACAGAGATTGACAAATCAAAGAAAGGAATTGCTCTAATAAACATGCGATAACCAAACGGTTCAGTTGGATGGTACTCAACAGAATTAATCAAATAATATTTCCACAGATTCATCAAATGTAAATAGATTATCCCAGAAAACATTCAGACAGGCTAATCAAATGATATTCATACCGAACTTAACCAGATGGGATTCAGACAGTATTGTAGGCATCAAATACCTGCAACTTTCATCATGGGTCATACCCACTTCTCAGACGATCGACTCACTTCATGTACACAATCATAAATAAAAGGCTCGCAATAGGGAAATAGACAGTTACGTACATAGACTCACATGTTTGCATATATATGAATGGTAGTAAGCATATAAGACCCTGATTCGTGATGTACAACAGAAACTCACTTTAAACATTCAAGGGAGAAATATTAAAATCAAATAGTTACAGACCCAGTACATCTCCATCCCACAGTGAATAAGACCCTTTCAAAGTATCACTTTGTTTTTCTTAAAGATCTAATCACCTAGACAACTTCCAAACTTGTAGATAACATAATAATATTAATTGCACCATTCCACTTCAATAACAGCGCCCTCAACCATTACATAACCAGAAAAAAAAGAAACCCCTTTTTTTTTTTTTACCACACGTTTCCTCACATCCTTGATTCATGACCTTAATACAACTTAAGATCCCTATAATTACAATAACTTTGGAAGATCTTGCTTAGCTCAACATTACCTTAAGAGTATTCACTTACTCCAATACTCTAGGAACCAAAATTAAATTTAATCCTTAGTTTGAAATCTCATAATCGATATCCAAAAGTCTAGTTTAAATGTACGATCATCAACAAAATATCTCTACATTTATCTCAAAAACAAGTTCTTGTTTCCTTAAAAGTAGTCCTTGACACTCAATACCCTGACCATAACCAATTATAATCCCAATATTACTCTGAAACCCATCATCTGCTCTAAATACTTCAAAGAAACGATGTTCATTCAAACTTACAGGAAGTCTCCAACTTATCGTACCACCAAAAATCAAATTAACCACGAGATTAAGCACAAAACCTTCACTTCAACTACACCTCTCAACTCGAACTTTAACCAACACTTTCCTTACAAAGTTCCCTCTAACCCAAGACCTCGACTTAGAATGAATCGCGTTGAATCACAAACATTAATTTTACCCCAAAACCAAAAATTGAAATCAAATGCCAACTTCACATATGAATTTTCAAGTATTCCCCATGTCCATAAGTCAAAGTACATTCCCAATCATCATAGTCCATACTCCAAAACCCCATAAATACAATTTGAAACCTTAACTAAACCCAAAGTGTTTAATAGAGATACTCGAGAGATTCAATCGAACATAATATTCCCAAATACTCAATATCATACTCCAACAATAATATTAACTTCATGCATAACACCTCTTGGTACGAGAAAATAATAAATCGAAACAAAAATTTAAAATAAAACACATTAATTGAAACATGAAGGAACAATCAAGCCGATGCAACTCAACATATAAAGAAAATAAAATAATCAAGCACGCACTTGCAACATATAAGAAATCCAAGAAACAGACAAACATCCCATACTCCCATCCTACACTCATCACTCCGAACGTAGCATCCTAAGGTCTAACTAAACCTAAGGGACTCTTAGGAGCTACCAGGTCGCAACCCAGAGCTCTGATACCATTTTGTAACGCCCCGAAAATTCAAATATAGAAAAGTCAAAGTCAAACTAACGTTAACAGACAAAACTTAGCGGAAGACTTCAAATTTAGTTTGGGCGTCACTGCCGTATTCCCGAAGGAACACAAGGCGAGAAAGGAAAACACAACTGTCTGCTAACGGTAACTACTAACAACTCAAAACAAACTTGAAGACATCATAACGAAAACAAAATAAAAAGATTCAAGGACTTCTAGACTCGTCGTCCTCACTTCTAATTCCCGTCCCCAGCATTCAGATCTTCACCTGAAAACAAAACATTTCAAAAATGAGGGGGAAATCTCAATAATGTCTACCCCTAACGTTTAAAACAGTTTAAGTTCATTTCAATTCATTTTGGGGAGAGGGAACAAGTCAAACCATTTCTCAAACCTTTAACCCTTAACTGTTTTCCTCAACCCATTCAATCCATATTTTAAGTCGCGGGCGGGATATCAAATCCCAAAAAGAACATCGCCTACCAAAGGCATCATAACAACTATCCTATATCAGGGATGCAACCCTGATCTCCTGGCACATAACCCACACAGGCATCGAATCCTTATCTCGGGGTTATCACCCGCATGAATATTAGCCTCTCAAAGGCATCAAACAATCGCCCATCAAGGGCATCATAACCTCTATCCTATATCAGGGATGAAACCCTGATCTCCTGGCACATAACCCATACAGGCATCGAATCCTGATCTCGGGGTTATCACCTGCATGAATATTAGCCTCTCAAAGGCATCAAACAATCGCCCATCAAGGGCATCATAACCTCTATCCTATATCAGGGATGAAACCCTGATCTCCTGGCACATAACCCATACAGGCATCGAATCCTGATCTCGGGGTTATCACCCGCATGAATATTAGCCTCTCAAAGGCATCAAACAACAACCCGCTTTATGTTTCCACTTTGAATTACTAATTCACTATGCACAACTCAGCTCACAGCTCTCAAGTCAAACCCAACCCAGGTTTATCAAACCAATAATAAAACCATTGATAAAAGACCATCCAATTTCTCAACTCAATAAAATTAAATCACAAACAAATACAATCAGTTATCCAAAGCAGATGGTCACATTTCCACAAAAGTCCCCTTTCGGGATGCAATTCTCAAAACAGATTAGAAAACATTAAAACACATTTAAAGGGCATCCTAGTGGGGATTAGAGCATAGACATTACCTGATGTACTTCGCAGCACAGAAAAAAGAAGAACACACTTGAGCTCGCTAACGTCTCGCACTAACTCGGCCTAGAATAAGAATGATTATCTAATCAAAACGCGTTCTAACGAAGTTAGTATTAATTATCAACAACCTAACCCATCCCCTAGGAACACTTAGGTTCCTATCATTTATGGTTTACACTTAACACATTCAAGGAACAAGTTCACACATAAAATTTACTCAAACATTTTCATAAATAAAAGCAAACAGAGGACAGATTATAACGTTCACATAAAACGGGTCACAACTCGACTTCCTGCCATCCTATGGGTCTGGTTCTGGACTTTTCAGAAACCTCGGGATGTCTACTAAAATTTCCATGTTGATGGCTAAGCCCAAATCAGTCGCGAAGGACTCTAAAACACCAAAACTTCCAACTGGTCCAGTTCCGACAGGTTCTGATGAAATGACTATAACTCGAGCTATACAACCCAAACGTCCGTTCCGCAAATTTCCTATGAAAGCTAACATCTAGGGGAACCTCCCGTCCAAAGGGTTCGATCAAAGGACAACTATACTAATCGTGGTGACCCGATCTTTAGACACTAACAAAACTGTCCCGATCCCGGTTCTCATTTAACTTGTAATTTCGGTTTTAACTTTCTCCATTCAATCCCGGGGTCCTAATTTGGGCTTAAAACAGTAACTAACGTTCAAGGTAATTAGTCTAATCCAACTAAGGTCCAAACATCAAACTTCCTACCACCAAAATCAAATTGTAAAACATGAAATTAACTTTAATATTTTCACTAACCCTAAAAGCATGCATGAAATAATAATAACATACCCTAACATGAACTCTACAATATAATATTTCAAGATCCTATAACTACAACATGGATGATTATAAAACATGAATTTCCTAATCAAGAATCACAACATTAATCAAGAACTAAGAAATTAATAAACAAGAATCGTACTTTAATAACTTAATCAACCTAAATTATTTAGCATGATTAAACACAAAAATTAAACATGATTAAACATATAAGAGAATCAAAGAAAATATGTAAATACTTAACTAAAGGAAACACATCCTAATTCATACATAAAATAACACTAACAAGAACCTTAAACATGATTTACATATAATACATTACCACCACAATAAATTGATACAGACAGAGTTTATAACTAATATCTACAAGTAACTCAATAAATTTTTAATGAATTAATACAATAATAACAATAATCAGAATAATAGTAAAAAGATTACAAAAAAAAATATAAAAGGGTTGAATTAGGGTTTATACAAAGGTAGGGTGGTTGGCTGGATTGGAGCAGCGACTAGCGGTTTTCGGCGGTTATAGAGGGCGGACGGTGGCGGCGTTCCTGGCGGTCGACTAGGCAGAGGGGCGCGACAGTCGGGGCTGGTGTGGTAGTCGTCATCTGGGTTCGAGGCACAATAGCAGCCCACCACCGTTCTCGACCTCCTTGCGTCTGGGTGGTGCGACGGTGTCGATGGTGCTGGTGGCGGCTTCACGCGACAGAGACGGTGGTGTTGCGGCGGCTTGGGAAGCGTCACGGTGGTGGCCCGGAGTGACGTGGTCACAGGGAACGAGGGAGAGAGAGACAGAGAGATCGAGAGGGGGAGATAGAGTCGGGGGTGCGATTGCTGGTGTTTGACAGGGTGGTTTCCGGGGGCTTCCAGACGGCGGCGGTGGTTGAGGTGGACGGCAAGAAGGGGGAGAGGGAGAGAGAGAGAGAGAGGGAGATGAGAGACTAGGGTTAGGGTTTAATTTAGGGTTTTTGAGAGGAGAGGGGTTTTTATATTAATCCAATAAAGGCCCAACTATACTAATTCCACTCCTAATCCAACCCAATATGAAAAAAAAATCTGATTTTTCTTTTCTAAAAACAACTAATAATAATAATAATAGTAATAATAATATTAATACTAATAATCATATAATCACATAGCAAATAATATTCACGCAATTAATCACATAATAATATTAACCAGCGGAAATTACTATTCTACCCTTGTTAGCCCCTCAACGGTCCTACGAGCTCAAGCGTTAGCATAAATAAACACAAACGAATAATAATACATCACGAAGTCAAACCTAATTTATTAACGACGTTACGGTCAACATCTTTGGATTTTTCGGGGTTTTACACACAACTAGTCAATTATGCATTGCAAACACTACTAAAAAATCCATTTTTGTCAACGACATTTGTCGTTGCAGAAAACCCAAAGTTGTTGCTATAAATGTTTTTGGCAACAACTGTACGGGGGTTGCAAAAGACACCTACAACGACTTATATTGTTGCCAAAAATTGTATTTTTGCAACGACTTCTATCGTTGCGAATGTTATGTCGTTGCCAATCACCTTTTTCATGCATGTCAAATCTAGTTTGATTGGCAACAACAAATGTCGTTGCAATACATTTGCCAACTTATCGCAATGACATTGTTGTTGCCAAAGACACCAACTTTCGCAACAACCATGTTGTTGCAATATGTTGCAAATGTCTACAACGCATCATTCACAACGTCTTTGTTGTTGCCGAAAACACTAGCTTTCACAACGATCGTGTTGTTGCAATAAGTTGTAAATATCTGAAAGGCATCATTCACAACGACAATTTTGTTGCCAAAGACACTAACTTTTGCAACGACCATTTTGTTACAATAGGTTGCAAATGTATGGAAGACATATATAGGAACCTGTACGCATATATATATATAGGAAAATTGGATTCTAATAATCCCTACTTTTGCAAATTGGATAGCAATAATCTCTACTTTCAATTTGTATTCTGGTGGTCCAAAAAAAAAATTGCATTGTAGTGGTACCAAATTCATTACCACATTCTTTTTATTTTTTTCATGTCTACCCCATAATATTTTATTTTTTTTGTTCCTGCCCCCAGATAGGTAATGAAGTGTAGTTGCTAAAACATTTTTTAAATTTTTTTTGATATTCCGAGCAATTATTATGATTTTTTAAAAAGAATAAAATTGAAAAAATCATAAAAAATTGAAAAAAATTGGGAGAAGTGTTGTAAATTCAAAAAAATCGTGGTAAAGTGTTATAGAAAGTTTTGAATCAAATGCAACACAAAATCTATGATATTTAGGGTATACTCTCGATTATGTCCCACTATAATACAATTTTTTTTTTGAACCACCAGAATACAAATTGAAAGTAGGGATTATTGTCATCTAATTTGCAAAAGTAGGGATTATTAGAATCCAATTTCCCTATATATATATATATATATATATATATATATATATATATATATATATATATATATATATATATATATATAGATATGATAATATGAGCATGGTATTATTGTGAGCATGTGAACATTACCAATATGGACCATTGGATCTTAGATCAAGGGATGGGAAAAAAGGACTTTAGAGTTTTTTTCAACCCTTTTTGTAACAGATCACGTGAGACTTTAGTAAAAAATAAAAAAAAAATTAAAAAAAAAAAAAACCAAGAATGTCTTAATTACATCAGGCGCATGATCATCGGTTTCTAAAACTGATATTTGAGTTTTCAAAAATCTCTCCTTCACAGTGAACGTTCGTCTCCCATAGCATTTATAGCCATACTCGACGACGACTGAGGACCGAAGGAGAAAGTTTGGATGGCGACTGAGGACCGAAGGAGAAAGATTTGACAAAATCATTATCCGACGACGACAGCTCGAAATTTCAACCTTGCTCTATAGGTATACGAATAAGGGTTTATAATGCTCCATCATATTTTTGTTTCATCCATATGCGAATTAGGGTTTATTTCTTCCATATGCTAATTAGGGTTTATTTCATCCGTATGCGATTTTAACCCAGAATTTTAACCCCTAATTTCAGTACAAAAATATCCAAAGGTTCAAACTTTCTAGTCCAGAATTTCAAGCTTGCCTTTACATCTTCAAAAACTTGAAATTTCGAGGCCAATGGCTGAGGAAAGAAGCTCGAAGGATGTATGTGTGAGAGAAGGAAGTATGTGTGGGCGAAGGATGCATGCATTGGAGAAGGAAGCAAAAGGTCAGTGTATATGGGTGTATTGTTAAGTTGTCAAACGTTTTCTGGGGGTCCGTTGGTTTCCATGCTTGTATCAATAGTTACGATGATGTGTTGTCCACAGTGGCATCCCTTAATGTCCACAGTGACAGTATTCGATGTCCACAGATGGGGAAGTGGGGATAAATGGTGTTCGTTAAATTAATGATCAATACTTGACCGCGATAATATTTAATGTTCACAGATGAAAAGTTTGATGTTCACAGTTATTGTTTTGCTTATATTGAATAAAATGCAAGTGGTGTCCACACTGGCATTGATTAATGTTCACTGTGAAAAATGGTATTGTCCACACTGAATTATTTAGTTGGTGGTTGTTCAAACAATGATTAATTATGCACAGTGAAATTACTCGATGTCCACAAATGAAAAGTTTGGGTCTACAATATATTTCAATATGGTTGGGTTTGTGGGTGTGGGTTACATAGTATGATAGTGGGGTATTATAGGGCACAGTGTGGTCCACGTTGTTGGTCAGTTGATTTGAATGTACGAATTTCATAAAGCCTGGTGTCCATAGTCATTGTTGTGTGTATACTCAACGAAAATGGCGATGTCCTCATTGGCATTAATTGATGTCCGATGTGAAAAATGGTGATGTCCACACTGACATTGTATGTTTTTTATAAAATGTAAATGGTGTTTGTTCAAATAATGATAAATTGTTCCTTTGTGGACAGGGGTCATGATAGCCCAATTAGTTGGGGGGTCCCTAGAGATGTTGTTGCTTCAGTATTGTTCGACCCCAAACACATACGACAGTGGTGTGTATTGCATGAGACACATGGAGACGTTACACTACAAAAAAAGTGGCTTTTGCCAACAGGGCTTATCTGTTAGTAAAATTACAATATATGTTGGTAAAAGGTTTTACCAACAAATAATTATCTGTCACTAGTCTGTTGGAAATAAACCTGATTGTAAAAGTATTACCAACAGATATTGTGATCTGTTGGTATTGCCAACTAATGCCAACAGCTTGTTCATTGTTATTGGAAATTTTATACCAACAGTTAATGTCTGTCGGAGATGAGTCACCTATACCAACAAATCTAAATGTTGGGGAATGTATTTCTAGGTAGTAAAAATATTACCCACACACTTTATCTGTTGGTAATACATTTTCCGCCAAATTTCACAAACATTGTCCAACAAATATATATGTTGGTAATACAATTGGTGCAATTTTAAAACATAGATATCTATTGGAAATAGTGAAGATAGTCTAGTGCACTTTATAAATGTCAGTACAATATATTGTACCTGTTGTACACAAGCAATTAATTTAATTACAATATCGAAAAACCTTATATTTCAATTCATGGATGTTCTAAATTGTAAAATAATACGTAATGTCTACATTGAAATTTTACTTAATGAATTGCAAAGTATCAAAATGAAACCAACACTAGTTACTCAAAACTAGTTGCTAGTATTCAAGATCGGGTAATATTGTAAACCAAATGTAAGTCTAAATCTAGTGTTCCTCGTTTACATTTTCTTCAATGATGTCTTCGTAATCTACATCGGCATCATCTTCAAATAAATTGCGAAGATCTTAGGTTTCTCCGCGAATTTACAAGAAATTAAATTCATAATCATAATGTACCCACCCATTAAGGATGGGTTAGGGTAGATACCCATTAGATGGGTAAGGGTCAATGAAAACTGAGCTATCCTGTGTCATCTCTATGTTCATTCATTTCTACCTAGTTCCATGTCACTTAACACTAAAATAATAAGTTTATCTCTATGTTCATCTTCACTAAGTTTTATTCTCAATTCTATAGTGATATTCCCATCATGGAAGTAAAGGTTGTGATTATTATTACTAGGAGACATGATTCTAGAGTGGGTACTAGAAGTGGGTTGGTTAATGCCATGAGTCAGCTATATATGCGCAAAATGTCCTATAAGGCTATGTAAGCTTCCACATTTGTAATTTTGTTTGATCTTTCAGATGCAACAAACCATTATTCACAAATCCAATCCCAAATTCAAACCCAAATTGAACACATTTTAGTATATTCACGGCATGCAGTAACAACCCCAAGCGGATAGGAAAAATAATTGCGCACAAACCTAGTGGCTAACATAAGATGGGCAGTAAAACAAAGCAAAAAGACAAGTCATGACATCAAACTATTAAGCTAAAGAATAATGTTAAAGAAACTGAAAGTAAGCATAAAAATCACAAGTGAAAATTCAGAGAGAAGGAGACCCACTTACTGACGCCATCAATGACTTCATGTCTAGCAAAATATCGGTTGCCAACTTTATCCATGCCCACCAAATTTCAGTTGTTGAAGTAACCCAGAATCCTCCCAAACACCTTCGACATTTTTCCCGCTTTCTCTCGACTGTTACAATCGAAATTAAAGACTTAGCTAGCAAGCAATTGTATTACTTGTTCCTTTTATGCATTCTGTTGTTGTGAGTAGAGCAATTCAAGGTTTCTCCCGTCGAAGTTATGAACCCGGCAAAACAGATGACCATCGCCGTTAATGGCACTAAAATAACAAGTTTCATCTCTATGTTCATCTTCACTAAGTTGTATTCTTAATTTTATAGTAGTATTCCCATCACGAAAGTAAAGGCTGTGAATTATTATTACTAGGAGGCAAGATTCTAGAGTGGGTACAAAAAATGGGTTGGTTAATGCTAATTCTCAAGTAGTTAATGCATGGTTTACTATTCGGTAGAAAAAGTCACTGTTAGGGGAAAAATTTAATCTACTACGTAAGCCTTCATTGATCACAAGACATCAGAACGGTTTGAAGCTGAAATAAGTTGATAACCAAACTCAGACAATAGCCTTAAAACGACACAGTCTTCCCTTTGCACCAGACCTGTTGTTCAGGTACGACACCGGATTCGGAAAATAATGATTACCAACTACTTCATACAGTGGATATTGATAATTTAGTCTATATTTAAGACTCAAAAATCTGGTCCAGAGAGACTTCAGCATGTTCATGAACATTGGACATAGCTAAAGGTCGATCTTAAACTATAATATCAGGCTGCAGCATCCTAGTATAGATCAGAGTTCCTCAGGTTTCTGTCAATGGTTGTAACTTGTAAGAATATTGACATTATCCTATTTTGAGAGCAAATAAGCTAACAAACATCCTAGGAAACCCCGTAAAGACTCATACCAAGGTGCCTATCCACGACTTTGAAAACAAAAGAAAACAAAAAAAGACGCATACATTGATTAAAGCATTACTTAGAGAGAAATTACTTGCCTTCAGCATAATCAGGCATATATTTTGCTATTCGATATTTCTGCAAGGATGGCATTGAGAAGAATCAGAAACCCAAAACTCAAACGTGCACAATTATTCAATTGTAGAACTTCCATCTCGCATTTTCTCGCCCCACCCAAAAAAAAGGAAAAAAAAAGAGAGATAACTTTCATATGGCATTCATACCTGCAAATGACTTTTGACATTAAAAATGGTCAAGCCTTCATAATTCATTAGCTTCAAGATTGCCTTGGGGGTTGCCTCTGAAAATCACAACAGATTCCTAGCATTGCTAATTATTTGGCCGACAAATACTCAAAAAGCAGGACACTTACTGTATGCACCACCAAGGCGATTCACACATTCCACAAATTTCTCATGAAGCTCAGGGGTCCATTTGATTCGTGGTTTACTTGAGATAAACAAGAGTTCCAAATGAAATGCAGGTCCCAGAATTCAGAGGGTTCATCCTTGGGGGTCCTGGCTCCAGCTTTTCTTATTGAGAGCACAAGGTAAACGGGCCATAATAATATGACTAATGGTTAACTGCACAGGAAGAGGTAAACAAAAAGCAATAGAAACAAACGCAACACATTTTAAAAATTTAGAGAAGCTTACTCGAAAATCCTGTTTTTCATCAGAACACATGAGATTACCAAGCACCCTACTTTAGGACTTTTCTGAAGCATAGAATTGATTCTGATCACCATACAGGAATGACTTTGTTGTAGATTGCAGGAGGCTTCGTGATGAGAAATCAGACCCGTCTTGCTCTAATACATTAGCAGAAAACACATTCGTAGAACATGGATTTGAAGGACATTCTGAACCGAAACTCTTTGGAGAAAAACTAGGACTGCCGGTTTGATTATCATAAGGGAGGCCCACACATCTCTTATTTGTATATAAGTCAGGAACTGGTGAATCGAGGTACTTCATCATGGGACTCGACAGATTGACAAGCACATAGTTTTGAGGTTAAGTGTCTCCTAGAACATTCAAACTGAAAATCAAATTCAAAATGCATAATCGACATAAACCCTATTTTAATTTCACTAATCCGACAATTGAAAATCATAATCAAAATATACAATGCATAGGATACAAAGAGAGATAGGGGATGACAACAAACCCTAGTTTATCATGGGCTCAAATCGGTTGGGCGGGGAACAGCGACAGTGACACATGATTTGGAAGAGCACCAATGCATTGTGTCTGTCTCCACACACACCCATCCGCATCGATCTTTAAGTCAGTTATCCCTCGATTCGAACAGTCCAATCGCCAGCACTCGACAAAAACCACGCTGCAATCGATGAGGAAAACCCTAGAAAAACCTCCTCAAACTCCCACATCCAGCTCTATTGCCTGCTGTTTAACAGAGAGGAGGAAGAGGAAGAGCTCTATTACCCACGAAGAATTCGTTCTGGGGTCGCCTGATTGAACAGAGAGGAAGAAGAGAAAGAGAAATGATAAACCTCTGATTGCACGAAAGAGTTCTATTGCCTGGTGTTTGAACGAGTGAAAAGTAGTTTTTTCTTCTTTCATTATTCAAATACCAGGCTACATGGGCCTATTTCAAGTTTAGTTTTTACTCTTTCCCATAATTAATACCAACTAGATATTAAACTGTTGGTAATATAACCTTTTTAGCAACAAAATGATTTACAACTGTTGGTAAATGTTCAATATTACCAACAGAGAGAGTTGTTGTTGGTAATGAATTTGCAGTACCAACAGAAAATTTATCTGTTGTTAAAAGGATGTTTTTATCAACAGAAAAATATCTGTTGGTATTTAAATATTGGTAAAAGCACATTTTTTTGTAGTGGTTCTTCGGTTCACAACGTTGGGAGTGCGGGCTAACAGAGGACGATGTGAGTGACTCGCCACTTGTGGCACCTTTTGTTTTCTTTTCCCCCAATATTGTAACGACCCACCCTAAACCCGTGTTAATTAAGGCTCTAAGTACGATGATTAGCCGAATTACGCTAATTAAAATTTCTCTATTTATGACACGTTTATTGTTATATTGGTTGTTACGTTTTTTTTATTATTATTTATGCGTGACAGGTCTCGAGCAAGGCGATGGTTGATGGGTTAATTTTATGTTATCTTACCTTATGAATATTATTTTGAGGTTATGAATATTTTGCGTAGGTCATATAATTTATTTTATGTTCTAAAATTTTTACGTCTTAACCGAGGAAGGTTACATTATTTTTAATACCGTTTCTTTTACGATTTATACTACTCGATCCACCTAAGTACATTTTATGGCCCAAATTATTTTATTAGTATGTTTTATCAGTTTAGTTTATGTGATTTTAATTTTTAGTCTTCCAGCCAATTTTATTCCAAGGAAATTTTATTTAGTTATATACGAAATTATATTTTCAAGGTTTATGTTATTTATTTATTTGGGTTGATTACCAATTATTTTACCTAGCTAATTTCTTTTACCAATAGTTTAAGTTAAGTGTTAATTAGATGGTATTTTAATTAGGGAGGGGTTTATATTAAGGGGGGTAAGGGGTGTTTTATTTCATTTCAATTCAGAATTTCTATCACAACTCTCACTCACACCCACTTCCTCCCACTTCTCCCTCCCACTGCATGCTGTGCGCCACCCCTCTGCCGCCCAGCCGGCTGTTTTCCGGCGAGTCTGCCGGCGCCGACAGCCACCCATGCCGGCCACCACTCCTTCCTCCCTTCTCTTGTTCAATCTCTCACCTCAAGTTCAAGTGGTATAATCTCAAACCCTAACCCAATTCTTTTGTTTATAATCTGAAATTCTGCTTCCAATTTATGTTTTCTTGATGTTTTCATCTCCTTTGTGTTTATCAAGCATGAATTTAAGTTGTGGTTAAGTTAGGGTTTGAATGTGTGAAGAGATATATGTTAATTTGGTGAAGGGTGGAAGTAATTCTTGCTAGTTCTTGATGAGTAAAGAAAGTTCTATCTTGCATGTGGATTTTAATGGCTAAATTGATGATTTAGGGGCTGATTGAAAGTGAGTTATATGTTATTTAAGTTTCTACTCTTGGATGATATGAATTTGGGGTGGAATTGTTGATTTATGAGCTAATTTAAGTGTTGGATGTTTTACTTGTGTAACCTATGGTTGCATGTGAGTTTTGTGAGCTTGGGTGAGTATTCTTTGAGCTTTTAATTCTGGAAAAATTATGGGTAATGGCCAATTTGAAGTTTGGGTAAGAATTGATGCAAATTGAGGTCAAAGAAGAGCATGCATGTTAATTTAAAAGGCCAAAGAAGTTTATGTTTTGATGTCTGATTTTTATAGAAGTTATAAAATGGGAGTTTTGCCCATATTTTTACCGGAAATGATATTCCAAGTCATTATCTAACTATAGGCTTTGGAATTTCGACAACCCGACATGTATAGCCCGAGTTACGACCAAAACCGTGAAGGTGTACATTGTTATACGTTTTTCTGATTCAGTAGGTTGTTGGGCATTTTACGTCAGATTAGGGACCTTATTGGCTCTGAGAGTGAACATAAAAGTTTTAGGTCGTTCTTCAAGATTTCCGGAAACATAAAGTTTGCGGCCATACGATATCGGGAGAGTGAGATACGAAGCTATGTTCAGGGGCCGACCAACAAGTTTCTGCCCAGAATTTTTATTGCTATTTTAGCCTAAAATTTGCAAAATGGGTCTTTTAAGGAGTTCTTATGAGTTTGTAGCCTTTGTGGTGTTGTCAAGATAGTTGGGATGAGTTTTCCAAGCTAATTTAAGTTAGGTTGATGTCGAGGATTATCTCCTAAAGGATTATAGGTAAATTCGCAAACCATGGATTAATTCGGTGAAGTTTTAAGATCCGATTAGGTATTGTTGATGGCTAAGGGTTACACTTGAGTTCTTAGCAAGTTTATGAGTTCCTCTATGTCTAAGTAACCATAAGCTCGTCCTTTCACCATATCCAATTCACCGTTCATCGATTCGCAAATCGTTTCTAAAAATCCATAAACATGACATTATCCTAAGTCCGTCGCTTGCGACATTCTTCATGTTTTCATTAATCAAGTACCTTCTTTCTAATAAGCTTTCAAATACTCTAATTATATGTTCATTCAAGCCAATGGTTGAGAATGCCTCATAAGCTATGAACCTTCTCTAATCTTATTCAAGTCTCACCATGAGTTCCACTCTAAGTTTTTAAGCTGTTTATAATTTATTCATGCACTGCTTCTGTCCGGGCCATTTTTCGGGCCATTCCTTTCATTTCTAGCCTTTGGGCCAGTTAACAAAATTGTCGGGCATGATTTTCCCTTTCCGAAAAGTACTCGTTTGCGGAAATCTGAGTTTTCTAGCCCAAGTTATCGCCGAAACAGCGATTTACGAAAATCTGAAATTTTATTTCCCTTTCTTATCTCTTATGAGACAAGTTTAGGTATTTAAGTTCTATTTTATGTAATTACACGAACCTTACCAATTTCTCTACGCTCTTTTACAAATTTCTTATAGTTTCCAAATCACCCACGCCATCTCAAGCTCGAGGCTCGTTGCTAAGGCTTTCGTCTAATCCAAGGTACGCGAATTGTCCAACTCTTCGCTCCTTTATGTTTACGGTTTATGCTAAGTTTATGCTTTTATGATTATTTCATGGTTTTAAGTTGTCCCATCTTGTGTATTCTATGTTTTATATTCTAGCTAGTCACGTGAAGTGATAGCCCTATTTATTTTTAGATGCTCATGATCAGAGTGTCCTAGACCTGGCCAGTGTCGACTGCTTAGCAGTCACCCAATCCAAACTTAGATCGGTTTGGGCATGCGCGTGTGTGAGATGCTTTGGCATCGATCGTAAGAGACCAAAACTCTTGATGTTATACGTTTACTTCTAAGTTTATGTGACATGTTCTTTATGATTTCAATCTACTTCAATCATGTTATCCCCTTTCCCGTTTTCAAAATGAATTTAAGCGCCGGCACTAAAACCGTTTTCGAACGGTTTGACGTGTTGGAGGTTTACGTACTGAGTGTTTCCCCACTCACTTTTGCGAATGTTTTAATGTTTTGTTTTAGGGGGTCTGAGCACCCAAGATAAAGGCAAAGGCAAGCAAGGGTAGTCACGTGTTGCAAGCAAGGTAGTCATGGTTGAAGTATTCCGGTCGACTCGGGTGTCGCACGTTTTAAAGTACCCATGCTTAAGGAAGAAGGATTGTACTTGTCCTCTTTAATGGTTGTTTAAAGTTTGATGGTTATGCTTTGGAGATTCATCTTTAAGTATGAAGTTATGTTTTGGAAGTATAGTATGTACTGTTTATATGTTTTAATGATGTTCTTTTGGGTTGTTGCCTTGTCCCGAGTGGGGACGGCGGTAATACCTCCACCCTAAGGTGTTTCGCTGCGCTAATCACAGGTTTAGTATGAGTTGTTGTGTTAATCTTGTGGTTAAGGGTGTCGGGGTGTTACAGTTGTGGTATCAGAGCGGAGTTATAAGAAGTGTTTAGGAAATTAGAAGTTCATGGGAAGTATGACTTGAGTATGTGAAGTTTGCGGATGTGTGAATTGGTTAGTTGGATGATGAGCTTGAAGCTCCAAGTGGATATATATATGGTGTATGTGTTTCCTTGCAGGTTTGCAGATATGTAAAAATTCGGGATAGTCCAATTTATAGGGGAAGTGCTGCCGAAATTTTCCCGGAAATTGGGGAGTTTAGTGGCAACTTAAGCAAATTAAAGTGCAAGTTAAGGGCAACATAAGAGATTGGTCCTAGAAAAGTATGTCATGAGCATGAGTGTAGTGTAGATGCGAAGCATGTTGAGTTAGTCTTAAAAGAGACTTTATCAATTCAAATAAGAATTCATAAAATCCAATTCCAAGTGGGATTGGTGCGAAGCTCAAATTAGGGGCAAAGTGCCTTATCAAAATGTATGGTGAAAGGTTTAAAGGTGTTATATGACACAAAGGTTTAATGTGGTTCTAGGATGGTTTATGAGAAGGGACAAGAATGCCCTTTTGTAATAACTAAGGTTCAAGATAGTTGAGACTCGGACCTTGTCTAGTTTTCTTTATTTATTTATGTTAACAAGCTTTTAAGTTGCTAAAGTTTATTGAAACTTCGTGTATATGTTACGTGTATGATGTAGATGGACGCGAATGGAAACCCTCTCCCAAATCCGTTCGCCATGTTTATGGAACCCCCGCTATGTTTTGGGTAAAGGGAGGTGGTGTATGTATGTTGAACGATTAAACTTGTTTACTTGTTGGGACATACCTTGAAAAGGATGACAGCATGGATACCCGGGAAGAACAAAATTGGGATCCAAAATTTTCTCTAATGTTTTATGAATGGACATGTTGGTACTATGGTTTATGGCTTGAGGTTTGCAATATTTGGGGGAAAACTATTAAGGGAGAGTACCAAGGGACCAGCAAAGCTTGGCGGAGAGCTATTAATGAACAACCATTGTGAGGACCAAACCTCTTCTGCTTGGCCTTTTTATATTTCAAGTTCATTGCTTGAATCCAACCTTTATTCCATGCTCTCATTGTACATCCTCATAGTAAAGTTCACCCCCTTCATCGCAATATCAAATCCAAGCTTCTCGTTTCCTATCATTGCTTATTCTCAAGAATCTTTATCAGATCCTATCGTTGTTATCAGTCCAGTATGTTAAGGCATTCAATAACCTGCCTTTATCGACTTGTTATCAATTCGTGATCAATTCCTTCATGACCATTACCTACTCTTGACTGCTATTAACTCGTTATTTCTTCAGAGATAGACTTCGTTAGATTCATATGACCCTTTTTACTCGCTAAGATTTACCTTTTTCAAGTGGTTGTCATGTTCCACCATGAATCTGCATGCTATTTCCAAAGCTTAGCTTCAATAAAAATCATACTCGGTTCAGGATCAATAACTTATGCTCTATCACTCCAGAAAGTTACTGCAAAATATTCATACATTCCAAACATTAATTCCCTTAATTCAGAAATCAGAAGACTGATCCTAATATCTTTCCTTTTCAAATCAAGCTCATTTCGATGTACTTACGAATTTCCTTGTTCATGAAATCATTGTAATCATCATCTTTATCAAATATGCTATATTTTGTTGATCCTCGTTTTCTTAATGTATATACATGTGTCGTTGGACTAAAGAATACCTATACCCCTCCATGAAGCTTTAAATCCATCAGTGTGAACCTTTGTTTCGTCGTTAACTTCAGAATTCATGTTTCTACATCTTATCTATGGCATCTTCCTATTATCATGTTTTTCCTCCGCGCCTGTTAGTACCTTTTATAGGAAATAGATGTCAGGAGGGAAGTTTAATAAAGTAAGGAAAAACGAAGTGCAAAGGTGTTAGTTTGTATGGAATTTTCGAGATACCTGAGGTGAAGTAGGAAATGTAGGGAAACAGTTGTTCAAGGAGATACTAAGGACCTTCGAGTCAAGACTTTTTACGATTAAGTTGTTCATAAAGTCAAGAATATAGAACGCTTGGAGAAAGTTTAGCTCTTCTTCCAGAGGAATAAAAGTCATATGGATGTATCTGAGAAAGAAAACGTTCTTACCATATAATTTATGAAGGGAAGAGAGTGTTCAGATAATTAACAGAAGTAAAACCCAGTGTTTTGGGGTTTTTGAGAGTTAGTAATGCCCCTGACCATGACTTGTCTTAGAAAGCGATGCAAAGAGAAATGAATTCAAGGTTTTATGAATAACCAGCGTAAGGTGTTCGTCACGATGATGACCGTAACCTCAGGATGAGATACGATATCATGAAGACACCTCGGAAGCCACTTGGGAAGCCGAGGAAGACATGAAGAAAAGCTACCCGCACCTCCTTTAAGGTTTTTCGAACGCGAGTAATCCAACAGCAAGTTTCAGGGACGAAACTTCTTTTTAGGGCGGGAGGGTGTAACGACCCACCCTAAACCCGTGTTAATTAAGGCTCTAAGTACGATGATTAGCCGAATTACGCTAATTAAAATTTCTCTATTTATGACACGTTTATTGTTATATTGGTTGTTACGTTTTTTTTATTATTATTTATGCGTGACAGGTCTCGAGCAAGGCGATGGTTGATGGGTTAATTTTATGTTATCTTACCTTATGAATATTATTTTGAGGTTATGAATATTTTGCGTAGGTCATATAATTTATTTTATGTTCTAAAATTTTTACGTCTTAACCGAGGAAGGTTATATTATTTTTAATACCGTTTCTTTTACGATTTATATTACTCGATCCACCTAAGTACATTTTATGGCCCAAATTATTTTATTAGTATGTTTTATCAGTTTAGTTTATGTGATTTTAATTTTTAGTCTTCCACCCAATTTTATTCCAAGGAAATTTTATTTAGTTATATACTAAATTATATTTTCAAGGTTTATGTTATTTATTTATTTGGGTTGATTACCAATTATTTTACCTAACTAATTTCTTTCACCTCAAGTTCAAGTGGTATAATCTCAAACCCTAACCCAATTCTTTTGTTTATAATTTGAAATTCTGCTTCCAATTTATGTTTTCTTGATGTTTTCATCTCCTTTGTGTTTATCAAGCATGAATTTAAGTTGTGGTTAAGTTAGGGTTTGAATGTGTGAAGAGATATATGTTAATTTGGTGAAGGGTGGAAGTAATTCTTGCTAGTTCTTGATGAGTAAAGAAAGTTCTATCTTGCATGTGGATTTTAATGGCTAAATTGATGATTTAGGGGCTGATTGAAAGTGAGTTATATGTTATTTAAGTTTCTACTCTTGGATGATATGAATTTGGGGTGGAATTGTTGATTTATGAGCTAATTTAAGTGTTGGATGTTTTACTTGTGTAACCTATGGTTGCATGTGAGTTTTATGAGCTTGGTTGAGTATTCTTTGAGCTTTTAATTCTGGAAAAACTATGGGTAATGGCCAATTTGAAGTTTGGGTAAGAATTGATGTAAATTGAGGTCAAAGAAGAGCATGCATGTTAATTTAAAAGGCCAAAGAAGTTTATGTTTTGATGTCTGATTTTTATAGAAGTTATAAAATGGGAGTTTTGCCCATATTTTTACCGGAAATGATATTTCAAGTCATTATCTAACTATAGGCTTTGGAATTTCGACAACCCGACATGTATAGCCCGAGTTACGACCAAAACCGTGAAGGTGTACATTGTTATACGTTTTTCTGAGTCAGTAGGTTGTTGGGCATTTTACGTCAGTTTAGGGACCTTATTGGCTCTGAGAGTGAACATAAAAGTTTTAGGTCGTTCTTCAAGCTTTCCGGAAACATAAAGTTTGCGGCCATACGATATCGGGAGAGTGAGATACGAAGCTATGTTCAGGGGCCGACCAACAAGTTTCTGCCCAGAATTTTTATTGCTATTTTAGCCTAAAATTTGCAAAATGGGTCTTTTAAGGAGTTCTTATGAGTTTGTAGCCTTTGTGGTGTTGTCAAGATAGTTGGGATGAGTTTTCCAAGCTAATTTAAGTTAGGTTAATGTCGAGGATTATCTCCTAAAGGATTATAGGTAAATTAGCAAACCATGGGTTAATTCGGTGAAGTTTTAAGATCCGATTAGGTATTGTTGATGGCTAAGGGTTACACTTGAGTTCTTAGAAGGTTTATGAGTTCCTCTATGTCTAAGTAACCATAAGCTCGTCCTTTCATCATATCCAATTCACCGTTCATCGATTCGCAAATCGTTTCTAAAAATCCATAAACATGACATTATCCTAAGTCCGTCGCTTGCGACATTCTTCATGTTTTCATTAATCAAGTACCTTCTTTCTAATAAGCTTTCAAATACTCTAATTATATGTTCATTCAAGCCAATGGTTGAGAATGCCTCATAAGCTATGAACCTTCTCTAATCTTATTCAAGTCTCACCATGAGTTCCACTCTAAGTTTTTAAGCTGTTTATAATTTATTCATGCACTGCTTCTGTCCGGGCCATTTTTCGGGCCATTCCTTTCATTTCTAGCCTTTGGGCCAGTTAACAAAATTGTCGGGCATGATTTTCCCTTTCCGAAAAGTACTCGTTTGCGGAAATCTGAGTTTTCTAGCCCAAGTTATCGCCGAAACAGCGATTTACGAAAATCTGAAATTTTATTTCCCTTTCTTATCTCTTATGAGACAAGTTTAGGTATTTAAGTTCTATTTTATGTAATTACACGAACCTTACCAATTTCTCTACGCTCTTTTACAAATTTCTTATAGTTTCCAAATCACCCACGCCATCTCAAGCTCGAGGCTCGTTGCTAAGGCTTTCGTCTAATCCAAGGTACGCGAATTGTCCAACTCTTCGCTCCTTTATGTTTACGGTTTATGCTAAGTTTATGCTTTTATGATTATTTCATGGTTTTAAGTTGTCCCATCTTGTGTATTCTATGTTTTATATTCTAGCTAGTCACGTGAAGTGATAGCCCTATTTATTTTTAGATGCTCATGATCAGAGTGTCCTAGACCTGGCCAGTGTCGACTGCTTAGCAGTCACCCAATCCAAACTTAGATCGGTTTGGGCATGCGCGTGTGTGAGATGCTTTGGCATCGATCGTAAGAGACCAAAACTCTTGATGTTATACGTTTACTTCTAAGTTTATGTGACATGTTCTTTATGATTTCAATCTACTTCAATCATGTTATCCCCTTTCCCGTTTTCAAAATGAATTTAAGCGCCGGCACTAAAACCGTTTTCGAACGGTTTGACGTGTTGAGGTTTACGTACTGAGTGTTTCCCCACTCACTTTTGCGAATGTTTTAATGTTTTGTTTTAGGGGGTCCGAGCACCCAAGATAAAGGCAAAGGCAAGCAAGGGTAGTCACGTGTTGCAAGCAAGGTAGTCATGGTTGAAGTATTCCGGTCGACTCGGGTGTCGCACGTTTTAAAGTACCCATGCTTAAGGAAGAAGGATTGTACTTGTCCTCTTTAATGGTTGTTTAAAGTTTGATGGTTATGCTTTGGAGATTCATCTTTAAGTATGAAGTTATGTTTTGGAAGTATAGTATGTAATGTTTATATGTTTTAATGATGTTCTTTTGGGTTGTTGCCTTGTCCCGAGTGGGGACGGCGGTAATACCTCCACCCTAAGGTGTTCCGCTGCGCTAATCACAGGTTTAGTATGAGTTGTTGTGTTAATCTTGTGGTTAAGGGTGTTGGGGTGTTACAAATATGGATTCAATCTGGATTTAATATGCGTGATGAGTGTCAACTTATTTTTTTCCACTATCATTGTAGGCGAATCGATTGGAGGCATTGAGGAAACGCTACTGTTACGACATAATTATGCATGCAGATAACAAGTTGAAAGACCAAGTGTTTAGCAAAGAATCCCATTGGGATGAAACCAAAACACTTGTGGATGGTTAAGTTCCAGATTTGAATTACGTAGTAGTTTGTGTACCATAAACTTGTGGATGGTTGACTTATGAGTGTAATGAACAAAAGTTTGATTGGTGTTGAGTTTCAGGAACCACCTTTAGCGATGTATGATACTATGTTAGTACTTGACACATTAATGATGGATGATGTCTGCAATATTAGTTGAATATTTGCACAACAACATTAGTGGAAATGTCCACAATATATAAACATGTAAACCCTCACTTTTTCCATTAGGAATGTATGCATGTCCACGCTCTAAATGCGTATTGTCCACAGTGTCACGAATAGATGTCCACAACATATACTTATATCGTCCTTCTAGAAAACTCTAACAAATGTCATATAGAACCGCCAATAACATGAGTGGTGACAATGAAATTATCCAATAAAATCAAACCCCATAACAATCACATATCTCATAATGAATGCATGTCCACGGTCTAAACACCTACTGTACACGGTGTCACAAATAATTGTCCACGCATATACTTATATCGTCCTACTTGATAGAATTGCCAATAAAATGAGTGTTGACAATAAAATTACCCTCTATGACAATTTTAATGCTTTCGTCTTCTATGACAATCAAACATACCAAATTAATGAATCACGTTCTACCATAACAATTTTAATGCTTTTTCTGCTACAACAATTAAACCACATGCCAATTGCACATCCATAATGTATGCATGTCCACACTCTAACTGCGTCATGTCTACAGTGTCACAGGTTGATGTCCACAACTTATACTTCTGTCATCCTTCTTGATAATTCTAAAATATGCCATATAAATTCCATGATATAACTGCCAATATCATTAATTGGGCACATTATGAATGTATGCACTCTAAATGCGTAATGTCCACGATGTCACAAGTAGATGTCCACAACATATGCTTATATCGTCCTTCTTGGTAGAACTACCAATAACATAAGTGGTGACAATAAAGTTACATTGCAATCACACACCCCAAACTAATGAATCATATTGTACTTACCATTATACCCTTACCATATTAATGCTTTCTTCTGTTATGACAATTAAATCCCATGCGAATCACACATCCATAATGAATGCATGTCCACCCTATGAATACGTAATGTCCATGGTGTCACAAACAGATGTCCACAACTTACAAATAATCTAAAAAAGGTTAATTAAATTTCGTACCTTGCCACCATTGGTTTCCATTGCAATTTTACTACTTATACCATGGTGGTGCTAACCACACATCCATAATGAATGCTAAAAAAAGGCACACATTACATGTCATCAATTCTGAGGAATTAATTAACATATATCAGGTGCATGCCACTTAATATGATTTTAGAAAAATATACATGCGTGATGAATGAATGTCCACACTCTAAATGCGTAAAGCCTACTCTAAAGCCCACGGTGTCACAAATAGTTGTCCACTCTTAAGCCCATCCTACTCTTTGTGTGGCTAGAACTCTGCACACTAAAGCCCACTGCTGCAGCATATAGTTCATGAAAACTCTTGCCCTCGTCAAATTGGGACGCACTTGGCGTTATCATTCAGTTGGTAGTTCGTCGGGACAGACGCGGGCAAAACTGTAGGTGTAACTTCGTCGACCGTAACGTCAAGGACATCACTACATCAATGGAGACACAAAAATATTAAAAATGTCAACATATTATACATCACCACAATGTGTCAGTGTGGACATCAAATACTACATTACTTGACATCGTTTATATATTACACGTTATCATTTAAATTGCATGACACACCATCATTCACACTGTGGACATCCCCACAGCTTGCAGTTGACAATCAAATATGGCTATATCATATATGCATGTCACGCCATCACACTGTGGACATTCATCAATCACACTATGAACAATGCCTTTACACTGTGAACATTCATCAATCACACTGTGGGTCATAGTCATATTTGATTGTCCACTATAAGCAGTAGAGATGTACATAATTCTGATATATTTGGACAATCAAAGTATGATTTTTCTATCATTAATCCCTTTGATGAATGTCCACTTTGTAAGCATGTGATCATTTGTTATATGCATGTCTACAATCAATAATGATCAACCATCACGTCATAAATCACACTGTGGACATTCATTAATTACACTGTGGACATTCATTAATCACACTGTGGACCACACATTTACTATCTGTGAACATCGATCACCACATACATGTATAACTATATTCAATCATGATAACTCATCACGCCATAAAAATTAAGAAAAAACAAGAACCACAATTACTCCATTTTTTATATGCATGTCTACAACCAATAATGATCAATCATCGCGCCATAAAACACACTGAGGACATTCATAAATCATACTGTGGACATTCATCAATCACACTATGGATCACACCTTTATTGTCTGTGAACATCGATCACCACATATATGTATAACTATTATCAATAATGACCAATCATCACGGCATAAAAATCAACTATGAAAATTCATGAATCACAATGTGGACATTCATCAATCATACTATGAACCACACTTTTAATGTTTGTAAACATCGATCACCACATATATGTATAATCACCTACGATCAATCATCACGCCATACATTACATTGTGGACATTCATTAATCACACAGTGGGCATTGATAAGTGCATTATTTGCACTTATTTCTAGGTGTTTTAGAAGCATAATCATGATTGATTTAGGCCAAAAACTTGTTTAATCTCCCCCATTTCTCTATTTACGCTTGGTCTTTGCGTTTTTGGTGTTGATTTACAGATTTAAGAGCAAAAAGTCGATTTTAGGAGCAAATGTGACAGGACCAAGGGTACCATGGGCATCAACCACTGTTGATCAAACCGTGGTACAAATTTCAGTAAGAAACGAACAAGGAACAGCCAGGCAGCGCCCACCACGGGCTGCCTGTGGTGACCGCCACGGACCGTGGTGGCCGCTGATTCCTCGCTTTGGCGGTTATTTCTGCGGAGATAAAAGGGGAAGAGGAAAATAGCGCCGATCATCAGTTATTTTGGGCAGAAAAAAAAGAGCTCCTTCATAAAAAAAAAAACCACCTCCATCAATCGATAATTGGCTCGAAGATTCCCGAGAATTGAGATTCGAGAGGAAGCGCGCAACATTCGTGAAGTACTTTCCGCCTGGAGATCGAGAGACCCTACGAAATTCATCCTAGTGTTTGCTTTACTCTTCCCGTATTTCTTTCTTAGTTCCTAGAATTGATTATCATGTTTAGAACGTATTTCTTGTTTTCAATGACTATTTGTGCGTAGATTTCGTTCTTTCTAGGGTTTTATGAACCAAAATTATGGTGTTTGATTAGAATGATTTAGTTTGTGTTAGAATTCTTGATTGAATCAATAGAAGATTGCGTATTTCATGCTTATGAACGTTCTTAAGGCCTTGGATGTTTGTAATTCTGAGATGAACCTGAGAAGTAGCGAAAGGTGAATTAGGGTAATCTGACTACCAACCTGTCTACCTAGGTTTGCGAAAGTTGAAAAAGGAGTAGTGAACTAGGGAAACATTAGATAACCTGACTTTTTGAAACCTTCAATTCTATTTAACCTAAAATGCAGACGAAAGTTGTTGACTAGGTTGTTTAGAATAATACTATTTAGCATCGAAAGGGCGATAGAATTCAGAGATTGTCGATTCTTGATTCGTTTGAGTTATTTTCTTGCACATGCTTTAACCTGTCTTTCAGACCCTGTTGTTAGGTGAGTAAAACCCTAGAAGTCTTCATCCATTGAATTACCTCAGACTCAACTCTTTCTGTCGATCTTAGCTTTATTAGTTCATTAGAAATCAACAAAAGCATCAAACCCGTTTGGCTTAGCAATTAAGTAGAGGGATAGTTCACTGTGTTACTAGACTAAGTCCATGTGGGATCGACCTTGACATTGCTACAATAGTACCCGTGTGCTTGCGGCCCTGTCAAGTATTCATCAATCACACTGTGGACCACACCATTAATGTCTGTCAACATCGATCACAACATATATCTATATCTATTATCAATCATGATCAATCATCATGCCATAAAACCAAGAAACCACATACAACCAAAAAATCGTATTCACCCAGGATTAAACACTAACCTTTTTTTCTCAAAAAAAAAAAAAAAAACCCACTAACCTTTTACTTCCTTCTTCCACATATACATCCTTCGAGCTTCTTTCCTTAGCCATTGGCCTCGAAATTTCAAGTTTCTGAAGATGTAAAGGCAAGCTTGAAATTCTGGACTGGAAAGTTTGAATCTTTGGATATTTTTGCACTGAAATTATGAGTTAAAATTTTGGGTTAAAATCGCATACGGATGAAATAAACCCTAATTCGCATATGGATGAAATAAACCCTAATTCGCATATGGATGAAACAAAAAATATGATGGAGCATTATAAACCCTAATTCGCATACCTATAGAGCAAGGTTCAAATTCTGGGCTGTCGTCGTCGGACTAGAATTTTGGTCGTAAAATCTTTCTCCTTCGATCCTCAGTCGCCGTCCAAACTTTCTCCTTCGGTCCTCAGTCGCCGTCGAGTATGGCTGTAAATGCTATGGGAGACGAAAGTTCACTATGAAGGAGGGATATTTGAAAACTCAAATATCAGTTTTAGAAACTGATGATCATGCGCCTGATGTAATTAAGACACCCTTGGTTTTCCTTTTTTTTTACTAAAGCCTCACGTGATCTGTTACAAAAAGGGCTGAAAAAAAACTCTAAAGTCCTCCTTTTTTCCCATCCCTTGATCTAAGATCCAATTGTCCATATTGGTAGTGCTCACATGCTCACAATAATACCATGCTCATATTATCATATATATATATATATATATATATATATGTGAACATGTAATCGCACACACATACTTACACGTACATCTTCAAAGCCAAATGATTACTCTCCAAAAATATTACAAATATATTTCCAAGATATAAAATGTTTGTCAAAGTGACTAATAAACTTAAACCAAAAGTCATCCATAATCAAATTAGCTCATTGGTCAATCAAAACATGAAAACATATTATAGGCCAAAAGTTTGTCGGTTAATCTAAAATCGTTCCCATAGTCTAACAAATACAAAAGAAAATCGTTGCAGCTCACTAGTTGGAATGTCGGCACCCTGTTGTAAACCGACGAGCAACACCATCATATACATGGGAAGTAACATTATATCATTAAAATGTTGTACACGATGTAATAAGAGGCAACGATGCAAAGTAGAAAAAGATCCAAGTCATACTCAAACTATATGGCAGAAAACTTTGACTCAAAATAAAATAAAATAACACAACCTAACCTCAAAACCCTTTATATTAGAGATGGGGTTCGCAATCTAGCCCAGTCCCTAATTAAAAAGGGATGTTAGGGTGAGTCTCAATCAAGGTTGGGAATAGGGATGGCAATGGGTCGGAGGCGAATCGGAGGTAGGTACCTTCACCTTCGCTCCAATTAATAATCGGAGGTGGAGGTCCACCTCCAAATCCGATTAATCGGAGGTCGGAGGACCTCCAAATCCAAACTCAATCGGAGGTAATCGGAGTCGGAGGTAATCGGATTACCTTCGACTACGATTAACTGTTGTATGTTTCCATAAAATGATTTCCTCCGACTCCGGTTACTTCTCCGATTACCTCTAATTATATATCATACTTGTTAAAATAAAACACCAACAATAATTCTTAAAAATGTTTGCGTGTGGGGATCCTAACGTCACGGTCGGGTGTCGTGAGGGGGTGCGGTGGTCTGTCGTGGAAGCAAGCGGCGGTGGTCGAGACAGAGAGAGGAGACGGGCCAGACGACAGGCGCATACAGAGAGAGGCTGAGAGGACAGAGGTCAGAGGAGACTGAACTAGAGATGATGGTGGTAACGACATTGAACTCAGAACTCGAAACTCGAAAGAAGAACTCAAAGGCGATGAAGTGAAGCTGGTGGATGATGGTGGTAACGACACTGGGATGGGAGCCAGGGGGCTGGGATGCGCAGGTGAAGAGCAGAAGAGGGTGCTGAAGTGAAGGGGACGATGGGAGCCTGGGGAGCGGAAGCGGGGGCTAGGATGCGCAGGGCAGGTGAAGTGAAACTGATGAAATGAAACATTAATGGCTAATAGTAAACTTTTACAATCTACTATAAAAAAATCGGACATTTTAATTTTCAGTTTTTTTAAAAAAAAAACTATATTAATTATTATAATCGGACTTAATCAGATCGACTATAATCGGACTTAATCGGACTTAATCGGATCGGAGGTGGTCACCTCCATACCCGCCCCAATTATAATCGGAGTCGGATTTTTTTAATCGAATTCGGATTCGGAGTTTTTTTAGTCGAATTCGAATTCGGATTTTTTAGTCGGAGCGAATCGGATTCGCTTCGGATTCGGACTTGACTGCCATCCCTAGTTGGGAAAGGTAAAAAAAAAGTCCTAGAAATTCATTTTAAAGATTTTCCGAAGAAAATTCAGCAGAATTTTGATTATAATATGAACGTTTCTCAGACTTAAAGTCTTACATCCCAATAAATTATACAGTATAAACTAAAAACTAACTAAACGACCACATGCCAGAGTACATAACGAACCACACGCTTGATATCCAATCTACATATGGATAAACATTCCAAACAAGCATTCCAAGTCAAAATATGGGTTTAAACAATAAGAGTCCTTGGCGATTGCTTCACCCAAACACATCATGTACTTAATGACCAAGTAAATAGTTTATGCACTCCAATCCTTCTTCAACTGTAATATCCCAAATATTGTAGATTAGCACAATACTTCACTTTAATGTATTCTTGTCATCTACCTCTTTAACACATAAGTAGAGGCACTCGCCCCTTTTCCTAAATACATTAACCTGGGATAAAAAGAAAAATAATGGTTATGGCTTTCCAGTTGCTTAATTTAGCTAGATACATGAACCTAGGGTGTTTAAGTTCACAATCAAAAATGTAGAGAACATTTAGGAAAGAGCACAAATACGAATGTATGTATTGCTCGAGCATTACTTGGCAGCAATTGCAAACACAAGCATTATTGGATCTCGATTGTAGAAGGTATGATGCACAATGCCCATTGTTCAAGGCCTTTAGAAAAGTGTATATGTCGCATACTTTTAATACCTTAAGAAATTGACAACATAATTTTAGAGTTAAAATCATATTTTGATCAAAGTGCAATGAAAATTAATCACCAAGCAAACTAAACCATTGACCTAAAGTTACACAATCCATTGACACATGTTTGACATTTACATGGCCTTACAATGCAACTGAATAAAAGGAGTCTTATAAGATCTTCACATACGGGACGCTAAATTAAAATATGTCCAATGACCAACCATGTCTAATACATCATAGGAAAGTAGAGAGGAGCTAAGAGATTTTTACTACTACTTCACTATAAAAATAACGCCGGAAAATTTACAGTCAGACCCACGCATCCTGTTTGACGTGATATAACAACGGGTAAGATACTTACATAAGATTGTAATATAGATGTCACCAACTCACGATCCACAGATTAATCAAGTAACACACCGTAGAAGAGACGCTTCTCTAGTCAAATGGCTCGGACAATAATATGATCATGATATATACTATGCAAATCATAAGCAGTACTGCTTGGTACTAAGATATGTAGCACAGGCAGCAAATTTTTGGGCAATTTCCATTTAAAGCTTCAACAAGCATTCAAGTAATGACCCAAGACCCTTAGCAGTTGGCAACAATAAGGAATTAGTGGCAAAATGTTCAAGTAATCGATCAAAATTTTGGTGGCATCAGGTATAATACTTGAAGTTTAATGCATATATCAATCAACAACAAGGAACCAGTGCAAAAATGTTTCCAACCAAAAACTCAGCACACACAAGCTAATTCGGCCAACAATTGCAACACAACAGAACAAGTAGGGAGTTGTTTCTCAGGGGCTAAAAATGCATAATAACAACACAGAACAAAGGCAGCAACAACTAATTTTCTAAGCAGATTGTGATTTATGGTCCTGGAAATTCACAGTAGACACACAAGAGTAGAGTGAGGCACGATTGAGTTTTCTAGTGATAGAGTTGGAGCACCGATCACAAGAGCTAAATTCAGTTTTGTACAGTCCCAAATTGTGCTAAAACTCAGTATCAATAATACACAATAACAGTTATTACCAAAGTCTGCGAATAGCAGCAGCTTAAAGGTTTAAGATTGTTGCACAATGATCGTAACAGATCTCAGTAGCCGCACCATGACATATCAGAGGCTAGGGCAATGGGTTTCAGTGCAAGCTTCAAGGCATAAATAAGTAGCAACAAATTGACGACACTAGGTGCACGAACACAGTAGGCTATCAAGGAAGTTTCAAGGCTACAAAAACAAGCTAGAAGAATCAGGAAACAATTGTGAAATTGGTATAAAGATCAAGCAGCAGGTGCACACAAGTGACACAACAGTAGTTAGTAGCCTTGGGAACAAAACAACCAAGCAACACGCAGGAGCAGTAGTAGGTTGAATTTTAGGTGCACCAAAAATAAGGTAACAATTAAGTCAGGCAGCAAGGTGAACCTTTATGGTGTTAGGACAATCGTATTTTGCTTTAGTAAGAACTTAGCCAACCCAAACTCCCTCCTCACATACACCACCCCAAACAGATCCTTGATGCTCAAGAGTTCCTTCCAAAGCTCCACATGTGCCATACATGGTTTCAAGATTCAATCCAACCATTCTAATTCCACCAACAATTTCAGGCATAAATTATCGAATCAAGAATTGACTAGTTAAGCTTGAAACTTAATAGTTATTAAGAAGAGACAGAGATTACCCACTTTGATTCTCAGTTGGCAACTTAGGGTTTCTGATTTGAGGTTGATTTGGACAACCATTGGTGTCCTTTAATCGGCGTCCACCTCAACCCTACCACCCTTGTTAGTGTCGCACGCTAACTAAGACCTTGAGCCACTAGATTCGACCACTACCACGTTGCCTAGCTCTTTCACATCCACCTCGCGCGACTCTACAGCCAACGTGAGGTCAACGCCTACTTTTTCATCTCTTCTCGCGTTTTTTCGTTCAAATGAAGAAGAAGAAGAAGGGCACGAACCATTTTTGTCTCCATCAATCTCACCCAACATCAACCGTTGGTTTCTCGCGAAGAAAATTAAGTGGCAGGATCACACAAAGCAAACGAAAACATTCAAATCAAAAATCGAAAACGGTACAATCGCAAACAAATCGAAAAATCCAAGGAAAATTATAAGTGCATGCTCAGAGTCATCGGAAAATTGACTAAAAAAAAGACGAAAACTGACATGAAAAAAGCTGATAGTTGAAGGGTTTATACTTACGGAGAGGCAGAGGGTGAGAAATGGATCAACCATCAGTTTCCTCTCTTTATTTGTGTTCAATTAGTTGAAGGGGGAAAAGGAAGAGGAAAGCCAGACAAAACCACCTTCCCACCCTCTCTCACGCCCATCGGTGGCCAGTAACCGACGACGGCACCACCACCACACCCTCCTTCTCTGGGTCGACCTCCCGTCATCTTTCCCTTTGTTGATACTCAGATCTTTCCAAAAAAATTCTTGCTAATTCGGTCAACCTGTCAGGCAATCTCTTCGGGGATTCAGAAGCATTGCATAGTATGTGCTGGCATGGATTCAATATGTGATTGTATAAGTACCTTTCTTCCAGCCTTCGAAATGAATTTCGACTTCCAGCCTTGCAATTTATCTATTGTTTTGGCCACAATATCTACAAAATTACATTTTAATGGTCTTCCTTTGAACGTTGGGTAACCTAGATATTTACCAACATATTCCTGGTGCCTTATTCCGAAAATACCTGTTACACATTGCCTGGCATGCACATCAACATTCTTTGAGAATGTCAAGGAGGATTTATTAAAATTAATCAGTTGGTATGACAGATTACAAAAATTATTCAAAATTGTTTGTAATTGAATGCAGGCTTCCTCATTAGTTTGGCAAAAGACAAGACATTCATCAGCAAACAAGAGACAAGGGATGCGGTCCGCCCGCGGAGCAAGTTTGAAACTAATTCTAGACTTTGGATTATTCATTGCCTTTCTTAGAAGGCACACTAGAGCTTCCATACATATAATGAATAAATATGGCGATGAGAATCACCTTGTCTAATCCCCCGCGATGGGCTAAAAAAACCACAAGATTCACCGTTTACGATCAACGAATATGACACCTTTGTTACACATTCTTTAATCCAGGAGATCCAGGTTTGGTGGAACCCAAACTGGGAAAGAACCTGAAAGAGAAAGTCCCACTCAATACGGTCATAAGCCTTTTCCATATCTAATTTTAGCGCCACCCAACTTTTCTTACCTTTCATATTATCAAACCTGTTGATAATTTCATGAGTAATCAGAATATTATCATATATTGAACGATTGGGAACAAAGGCACTTTGGACAGGGTCAATAATTTTATCTAAAACTGGTCTTAGTTTGTTCACAATTATCTTGGCAATAATTTTATATAAACGGTTACAAAGGCTAATGGGTCGAAAGTTAGAAGATGAACAAGGGTTGCTAGTTTTTGGGATCAGGGTAATAAGAGTGTGGTTTACCTGTTTTAAGAGCTTTCCGTGCCTAAAAAAATGCTTTGACTGCTCTGCAAATATCATCCTTCACCACCTGCCAATGATTTTGAAAGAAAGCTATTATGAAGCCATTAGGCCCCGGAGTCTTATACTTATTCTGTTCGAAAACCGCTTTTTCAATTTCCTCATCCGTTATTTCTTTAACTAAGTTCATATTATCCTTAGTAGAAATGCATCTTGGGAGATCGATATTAATATTAATTCCTATTCTGCGAAACTTCCGTACTAACCTAGCTTTAAAATCACAGACCAATGTGTTCCTGATTAGGGGTGAGCAAAAATTTCGGGAATCCCGGTCCCGTCCCGTTCCCGGTCAAATCCCGGTCCCAAAATCCCGTTCCCGGTGGGAGTGGGACCGGGAGTGGGACTAAAAATGAAGTCCCGGTCAACAACGGGACCGGGAGTGGGACTTAACCTCATTTCCCGGTCCCGATTCCCGGTTTATATATATATATATATATATATATATATATATATATAAATATATATATATATATATATATATTATAACAAATTAAGCGATTTCATGATGAATGATAAATTTGTTTAATTTAATTTGTGTTCATTCTTCATATTTATTTTATTTATTACTATTTCAAACTTAGCATATTTTTTTATCGGAAAGAAAACGTTTTATATATTGCGTAATTTTAATTTGCGAAAAAGTGGTTATGTAAACAAATCGGCACCCACATTTGTGAAATTAAATAAAACTTGTATAATTTTTGCTTGTTTTTAATGGAAATAAATCAAATAATGGATGAAAAAAATTAAGAAACCGGGACCGAGACCTCCGAAAATCACTGGGATCCCGGTCCCGCTCACCCCTATTCCTGATTACATCAGGATCTTTAGTCCAAAAAGTCTCATTAATCTTCAATTTAGTAATAGTTGTTCTTGCTTTCTTTGCTTTCATGGTCATAAAGAAAAATTTGGCACCTCTATCTCCATTAACAAGCCATTCTTTCCTAGCCCACCGTCCCCAGATTTTTTGATTAAATAGGTGTAGCTTTTCCCATTGTTTAATCAACCTATAGTGCCAATTATTCAGTCGAGCACAGTTTGGATTTTCTTGCAGTTTTGTTTCAACCAAGTTAATTTTTTCCTCATTGAGCTTTAATTTAAAGAAGTAGTTGCCGTACATACCTCTGCTCCAAGATTTAAGCTCACCCTTTACTCCCTTAAGTTTTAGTACTACTTTGTACATCTCCAAGCTCGCATATCTTATTCGCCAGCGGTTCTTGACTACATCATGAACTTGCATGTGGCATGCCCAAGAAGCTTGGTACCTAAACAAGGAACCTTTTTTAGTACCTATACTTGGGGATGTATCAAGAACAACATAAGCATGATCAGAACATAGAAATGGGCCATTAAAAACCCTGTAATTTGGAAACAGAGCTTCTCAGCTCGGAGTAAGCATCACGCGGTTTAACTTTTCGTAAATCAACCTACCTCTAATATGAGTTTTCCTAGTAAATTGTCTACCTGTAACAGTCGCATCAATGCATTGGGAGTTCCGTAAAAGTTAATTAAGCCAGAATAGTCTTTCTTGGGTGGGGGGGGGGGGGGGGGGCGGGGACCCCCCTTATTTTCCTCATTACAAACTATCTCATTAAAATCACCCATAAAACACCATGGTCTAGTAATGCCTTGGGAAAGAGTGTAGAGATCATTCCAAAAAGGTGCCTTAGCAAGTTGTGAAAGAAACTTAACCTGTGTTGCTTTATCAAGGACATCACAATGGAGAATCCTATGATTTTTTGAGATTATTTGCAAGTCAACCACTGAGGGGTCCCATAAACACCAAGTGCCCCCAGCATGGTTGACAGGTGCTATATACTCAAAACAACTAAACCCTATTTTCCGAATTAATTCATGAGCGTTAGTATCGTTCACCATTGTTTCCAGGAGAATTAGGATGTTGGGTCGTTGGGTCTTAACTAAAGTTAGAACTTTACGTAGCAAGCTGGCCTTTTTGGCCCCATGTACATTCCAACATATTATTATCTTCATTGCAAACAGGCCTGGGTTACAGATGAGTTTCACCTTTTTGTGGGTTTCGCACCCAAAAGTTATACCACACATCCAAGCAGTTATTCACTAAGTCATAAAAACATAAAATTTTGTTGTGAACAAGATCATCATTACAAACATTCATAGGAACATACATAAAAGTAGCAGCATTACAAGTTTTGAAATGTAAGTTAAATATGCACAAGGTATAAGAGATTCTTTCCTTGGCATAATCTATATAGAATATCACAAGGTCATTACACAACATCCTAGTCCATCTCATGGATGCACAGAAGATGAGAGCATAAATGGTTGGTGTTTTATCATGGATCACACCAGTATCCAATACAAAAAGATAGTTCAAAATATTTCAATATATTTTTACTGAAGAAAGGTGAGTTCTAAAATTCTGGCCCATTGAATTCTTTCGTCCATCAACAGATTAAAGCCTTGAGCAACAATCCTACAACAAACACCCAAAAAAAATCAAACTACTCTTAAAAAAAATTATAATCCATAATGACAGCAAGTGATGAATAAGTAAGGAGACTTGAAGCTTTAGACCTGTATTCCTTGTCATAGCCCAATTGATTGGATTACCCAAAATAAGCAACGGAGTATAGCCATAAACAAGGCACTCCATACCATAAGCTAAGTCCAAATCCTCATTAGAATTATCACAGGAGGGTGTTGATGGAAAGAATAGTCTCAGAAAGACTTCATCATTGATTTTATTATAAAAGGTGCAGTAGAGAGTCCAAAGAAAAGGCTCCCAGCGGTTCCAATGCCTAATCATAATGCTCCAACAAGAGCCATTTAGCGGGTGGGCAAAATAAACCTAAACGGCAATTCTAATCGCAAAACCAGTAAAACCAAATTGGTAAATGCGGTTAACCGAATTAATTTTCACAAAAGCGATTTAGGTTAACCAAACTAGTATGAGCGGTTTAGGTTTAGGTTTTGGATTTTCATTAAACGGTTAACCGCGGTTAACCGGTTTCAACTAAATTAACAAAAAACTCTCCTCACTGACTGGCTTTGTGCTGCTGCTGTGCGCCGCTGGAGAAAAAATGGGTAAAGTTATTTTTTTAAATTTTGTAATTGTAATTTCAACTTTGAAGCGGGAAAAAGTGAAAACCTAGGTCTCTATTATTTCGTAATTGTAATTTCAACTTTCAAGAAAGTAGTGCCGTACCGCGTATGCGTATCGGAATGTGAATTGTTTAGCAATATGGTTGCATTTACTTTCATAAATGTTATTGTAAATTTCCAAGAAACAGGTTAAGCGTAAACTGTATATTGAATGAGGTTAACTGTGTAAATTTCGGTTAGATTTAGGTTTCCAGATTTCAAAAGCCGTTAACCGCATCTAAGTGGCGGTTTCGGTTTGATTTAGGTTTCCAAATTTCAAAAGCGGTTAACCGTATATTTCAGTTTCAGTTTAGGTTTTCAAAATCTAAAAACCTCAAAAACGGTTAACCACGTATGCGGTTAACCTGTTATGCCCCTTCCTGTTATTAAAAAACCAAATGTTCAATCTGTCAAAGCAGTCCAGCATAACCCAGATTAGGCCCAACAGAGAGGAGCCAATAGAGCAGGCTACCAGGATGGCCAGCATCCGGCAACAAAATGGGATTCCGGTCAGCATTTGCCAAAACAAAACCCACAAAATCCCAAGAAACCTCGCAAAACATCATACTTGATCCCAACTAGCAACTCTGTCTCTTCTCCAGCGGCCACCAATTTGCCACCGGTTTTGGGGAAAATCTGATTATAGAAGCTATCATCTCCATTGATAAATTTGAGTGTCTTCATTCACAATTCCAACATCGCTATTCTCCGATTGGCACCTAGCAACGTCAAGGAAAGGAGATGCAAGGAGCAGAAGAGCGAGGAAGAACATCCTAATCGCCATTTTTGCTAACTGATAACTTCATCGAAAAGGCTACCCAAAGAGACATGCTCCGGTCGTATTTTCTCCATCTCTGATCACACTCCTCTCTTTCTCTCTTCCCATTACTCTTCTTCCACCTCTAGGATTCTAGATCCAGTCAACCACAAAATTGATCCTGAATAACAATCTCCTGGGGTTTCTTCTATGGCGGAAGAAACCTTGGCCACCATTCTGTACGAAACTTGCCATCACGCTTCTGGTCTTTGCTCTCCCAACTACCCTCCTAAACAGGTCTTTCTCCAACTTTGCACTATTCAATTGTTGAAATGATTTTCATTTTGTTGCTTTAATTGTTGATGTTGAGGTTGAATTCTAGTAATTGATCAAATGTGATATCGATTTTGCCTGAATTTCCAGCTTAATGATGGCGGCAACAAGGGTTTACTCTCTCTGCTCTCTGCTCGAGGTATGTAAAGGGTTTCTTTATCCAAGTTTTGTCTTCATTGTTCTGCCTTGGGTTTTTGTTAGACCGTTTGATAGGTGACATGCCATTTGCAGCATCGGATTGATTTGTGTCATACACCATGTTAATGATATCAAGTTAACCAAATGTTTAAGCTGATTATTGAAGTTTGGGAAATGGGTTTTATACTCGAACAGATAATTTGGTTTGTGAAATGCTGTGTAAGTGAATCCATATCTTTCTTGTTATCAACAATAATGATGACGTAGGGTGGATTTTATGAATGTGGTGTCCCAGTGAAAATGCCACTAACCCGGAGGCTCTGATCATCATAGTCCTCAGATTGTTCCAAAAACCACAGAAAAACTGAAATTGTTTAATAGACTCGAACAACTTCTGGAAAATGAATGTAATGATGGAGGTTCAAAAAATTGTTAAGATATATGAGAACGGTAGTGTTAATGAAGCATTCAGGTATCTTTTACCCACAAAAATACAAGGTAAAGGAAGTCAAAGTAGATATAGCTGAAGATGGTGTGTATAGTTGGACACTTGGACTTACATAGCAAAGACAAATACAATAGAGAAGTGTCAAAGCTAGAAGGAGCGCTAAAGAAGGGTATTTCAGAAAAAAGAAGTCATATTAAGTCTCATGATAGGAAACATCAGATCGTGGTATCTTTTCTGATTACCTGATCCTGATTGGGGCGAAGCTGCATTAGGTGTTTTTAAATAATGTTGCTTCTGATAAAAAATCTGTAAAAGTGTTTAAAGCAATTTCAAAACGTAATCAGTTCTTGATCCATTGACTAGGTAGAATCAATTGTCGTAATTGTATGCTTAGTTCAGGATTCTTGCAAGAGGTTAGGTAGGCAAAAATGCTCTTTCATGTCTGTGTGAGATTCATGTACTTTGGTCCTCTGGGCAACCAAAATGATTTCTATGGTCTTTTATGCCTGTTTACCATTTCATATTCTTTGATCCTCTGTTGATAATACTTACCCAATGTCATTATGTTTGAAGTCCTTTTCACCTGATCCATTCACAATTCTCAAACCTGTGATGGCATGTTTTTTCCCTTATAGAAATTATTGCCTTATTGAAAAAATGTAAGCGTAATTCGTGCATTGGTCAGCATTCTTGCAAGAGAGTAGGTAGTCAACAAAGATTGCTATCTGGAATTTTATGTTCATTGGTCCTTTGTGGCAGGTAAAATGGATCTCTATGATCTTGATTGCCTGTGTATCATTTTCATATACTTTGGTCCTCAGTTGCTACCTATCCGATGTAGTCATGCTTGAAATTCCTTTTCTGTTACTTGTTCACACTTATCAAATCTCCTCTAGTGGAAACTGTCCCACTTACTGAACAACAGAGCTGCCCCCTTGTTTGCTGTAATAGGGTTGTGTTGATGTTCTAATCTGATTTTGAACATGTTTTCATAGTGTACTGATAATATCTTTGACTTGACTGTCTTTCATGGTCTGTCTTCTAGGGTTGTTTCAACTTAAAGATAAGTGGATTGGGCATGGACAACCAAAGAAACTGAAGAGGTGGGTGTCATTGTTTGTATCTCCAAAGGGTGAACGTGTGGCGGTGGCTGTTGGGAATCACATAACAATTTTGCGGAAGGATGATGACTACCGGCAACCGTTCGGAATCTTTTCCAGTATGATTTATTTTCTTATTAGTGTTGGCAGGAGCTATTAACTGAACAATTGCTTCTTCAATGTGTTCTTCTTTCATTGCATTGGCAACTAGACTGAAGGCTTCCTTTTTGTGGAAGTTTTTGGTATTTGAACCATATGACTTTCCTGGAGCATTTTCTTTACCAAAGGGATGCAATGCCCCTTATCTTTAAGGTTTCCATAAGTGTAAAGCTTTCTTAACTATCCCGTTGTTTCCGCAAAAACAAGTAGCTTTTGGGTTATTGCTATAGATCTTTTTTCTCTCTGAACGTCATTGTGGATTTTGCATCATATAGAAGTGCCGTACAGTGTTTGAAGTTGTTATAAGTAGTATGAATAACTAAAGATGAAACATTTTGTCAAGAGATTTTCATTGCTAGTGATACATATAGTTCGAAAACCAGAGATTAACTTTATGTTGCCTGGTCAGGTATTAACGCTGCCTCATTTATACTTGGAGAGTGGTCAGAATCTCATGATGTGCTCGGGGTTATTGATGATATGGACACTCTTTACTTCATCAAATCAAATGGTGAAGAAATAATCAGAATTGAACGGAAGCATCTAAAGGTGTCATTGCCAATTGTGGGTCTTCTTGTCCCACATGATATTCATGTGAAGGGATCTCCGCTGTAAGTCTGTCTGTGCTATAGAGGTGCTTAAATTATGTCTCAATGCTATAGGTTCCAGCTGGGAAAATCATTAGATCACATGCTTTCTTAATTGTGCGGGTTCTACAGGTGTAACTTCAATTTTATCACTTCAGATGGCTCTCTCTACCATATCGAGATTAGTCAGGATCTTAATGCTTCTCTCTCATCAATCCGTTCGTGGAGTGACATAAGGAGAAAATTTCCTGGCAATTTCTTCTGTTTAGACTACAATCCGGAGCATTCGTTACTGGTTCTTGTTGGAGGTGTTGGCTCAGCATCTTCATCTGCAAGCAGTGGTAGGATTACATTAATACACTCTTTTCCTTTTTTTTTTCCACCACTTCTCATAAAAGGATAGGTGACAATAGTGAGTGTCCGACGAAGCTTGAAGAGCTTGCATTTGGGATAGTTGCTAATATTGTCTTTCTGTGGTCACTTGCTCTTTCGTAGGATTGTGCTCTCTCTCTTTATGGCGCTGGAATCAAAAATCAGATTTACATCCAATCAATTCTATACAGTTTAAGGGCTTTTATAGCCACCAACCAAAAGGATTCACAGGCCATGTGGTATTCCCAAAGGTGAAGATCTCGCCGCATGGAAAATTCATTGGAACTTCTGATTTGAGAGGTTGCTTGAACATATTTAAGCTGGATGATGATTATGCTTCTCTTTCTCTCGTTGATTGTGGAGAGGGGCTCAATGTTAAAGAAACCAACATGTTTCCAATCCCTGGGGAGAGTAGCTTCCTGGATGATGTTGTTGATTTTAGCTGGTGGTCAGACCATGTTTGTGCTGTTGCCAGAAAGGATGGTTCCATGACCATGTTTGATGTCATTAGTAGCAAAAAGCTTATAGAGAATGATCCTACATTTTGTATGCCTTTACTGGAAAGAATCGATCATATCTTGGGCAAATTGTTTGTTTTGGATATTCCATTTCTTAAGGAGATAGTAAACTCTGGTGATCTTTCAGAAATAAGTTGCATTAATGATATAGAGCAGTTTATAGATAGGAGTGACACTCCATTTGATAAATCTAAACTCACCTGGAGGTTAATGTCATTGTCAGAGAGATCTGTTCTTGAAATGTATGATGTTCTTATCAACAGTCAGAACTATGAATCTGCCTTAGACTTTGCTGATCGATACAAATTAGATAAGGATCAAGTATACAAGTCGCAGTGGCTGCAGTCTGAGCAAGCGACAGATGATGTTCGAATGTTTCTCTCAAAAATAAAGGATGAAGCTTTTGTACTCGGTGAATGTGTTGGGCGTGTTGGGAGGACAGAAGATGCGGTGAAGTCTTTACTACAGTTTGGACTTAACCTGACAAACCGCTACAAATTTTCTCAACCTGAAATTGGCCCATGTGATCACATGTGGGATTTTCGCCTTTCACGGCTTCAGCTCTTGCAGTTCAGGGATAGACTGGAGACATTCCTTGGGATAAACATGGGCAGGTATTTTCATTGTTGTTTTTGTTATTCTTTTCAAATTAGTTTTCACAAATTACATCTCCCAACTACTGTTTGGACTTAACCTGACTCGGTGAATGTGTTGGGCGTGTTGCACATTATTTTTCTACTTTCTAGTGATGTAGCTCATTGGAAATTGTCAAGAGATTTATTGTTGAAATATGTTACTTTGTTGAGTTATATTTCTAGTCTCAGATTAATTTTATTGTTTTCATCAGCCCTTGACGTAAGCAAACAAATCCTGTTTCTCTTTGCCAAAAGGTTATACAACTGACTGTGTAATGACATAGTCTTCTGCAGGTTTTCTGTGCAGGAATATAGCAAGTTCAGAGTAATGCCTATCAATGAAGTTGCTGTGAAACTTGCTGAGAATGGGAAAATTGGGGCATTGAACCTGCTCTTTAAGCGCCATCCTTTTTCCTTATACCCTTTTATTTTGAATGTATTGGCTGCCATACCTGAAACAGTTCATGTCCAAACATTTAGTCAGCTACTTCCTGGAAGGTCTCCACCTCCTACCTCTGCTCTTCGGGAGAAGGATTGGGTTGAATGTGAAGAAATGGTGAAATATATAAGAAGTTTACCTGACAATGATGAAAGAGTTAAAGTAGTGAGAACAGAACCTATTATTAAGCAACTCTTGGGAGTTTCATGGCCTTCAACTAATGAAATTTTGGCATGGTACATGGACAGAGCTCGAGATATCGATAAATTTAGCGGGCAGCTGGACAATAGTGTATGTCTACTTGAATATGGTTGTCGTAAGGGTTTCTATGAGTTGCAGCAATTTCTTGACGATGTTTCATACTTGCAACATCTTGTTTATCCTGAAGGTGATGACGAGGAGGTTCATTGTCCTCTTAGCCTTGCTGAATGGGAATGCCTGTCTGACTATGAGAAATTCAAGTTTATGCTTAAAGTTGTGAAAGAAGATAATGTTATTGAAACTCTAAGGGTCCATGCGATTCCGTTCATGCGGAAAAAGATTAATCATAGCACCACACCATTGGATGAAGAACATGAAATTGAAGAATCGTTTCTGGTTAGATGGCTTAAGGAGATAGCTGAGCAAAACAACATTGAAGTTTGTGCTTTGGTCATTGACGAATGGTGTAAAGATCCACAGAGTGGGTTGTTTGTAAATGAGGTGGAAGCTATCAATTGTGCTTTGCATTGCATATACTTATGCAGTGCTATTGATAGATGGAATACCATGGCATCTATTTTGTCAAAGCTTCCAAATGGAAGAGGTAAGTTAAGCCCTACTAGTCCCACTATTTCATGTGTGATATAAAACGCATTTTACAGGAAGTGATTGATAAAAAATTACCAAGCGGCTTGTGTGAGAATGAATTTGGTTCTGTTAATTGTCAACAGGGATGCTCCTGTATTACATATTCATATGGTGATTTATGCGACTTTTGTCATATTTACTTCATGTGCATGACAACATTTTGCATGTTATTTGTCTTTATGTTAAAGATCACTTCTGCTAAAATTGATTGACTTGTTTTCAAAAGCACCATATTGATGGGCGTGGGGCTGCTAGTCGTTCATTTTGATCCTAATGCATTTCCTCGGAAAGGGCAGGAACCTAATGGTTTCAGGCTTATATGCTACTGGCTTATGGTTCTCTGGAATGGGCTTATCAAAAATGGTTCTTTGTGAATGGTGAATCTAATGTCATATCTGGACATGCAGGTGGTGAAATCCGTTTCGGAGGCCTTGAGAAAAGACTCAAACTGGCTGAGGCTCATATTGAAGCAGGCAGATTGTTGGCACTTTACCAGGTTTTGATTTGATTCCATGGTTACTAATAATGCATGAGGACCTGAAACTTTTGTTATGGGCATTAAGAGAAATTTCATGATCTATTCTTTCACTTTGCAACAAATATCCCAACAATGTCTGATTTATTTAATTTGTTTATTTATTTCTAATGTGGGAGGCTTCTCATGGGAGAATGTTGACTGGTTTTAATTTGTGGAAGAGGGGTAAAATCGTGGTGAGTTGGTGTTCTTTGTGCAAAGAAAAAGTGGGTTCTCCGGTGCACCTGTTGCTTCATTGTCCTTTTGTTAGAGCTCTAGGGGATTTTGCCTTCAGCTGCTTGGGAGTTTCTTCTGTTGTTTCTAACTGTATTAGGGACCATCTAACTGCTTTGGAGAGATTTTTGGTTGCATAGCTAATAAGAAGGCTTTTTAAAATCCTGCATACAATTTTTGGGGCATGAGACAAACAGAAGTGTTTCATGCCTCTTCAGCATTCTAAAGATATTTCATCTAAATGAAAGGGAAGTTTTGTTATTCTTCCCTTGATTTTGTATATCTTGCGTATAGTGTCCACAGTCCATATTGGTAGTGTATAGCCTTCTGTAGGATGTTAGCTTTGCATCCATCCTTTTGCTATTTAGATTTATACTGATTATTCTTTTCCTTATTTAAGAAAAGAACTCTGCTGATATAAATTGAACTAGTTTGGATATATGACTTTGCAATTAACATTTATTGAAGTGTTGTAGTAGTTTGAATCTTCTGTTTCCAAATAATTGTCATTTTGATCAACGTTTTTGTTACACAATATCTGCCACTTTACTAACCCGATGACATATCTAGTTCCGTTGTGTCTCTTTCTTAAGATTTTTTTCATTGACTCTCCCAATTCCACTGAAGTCTTCTATTTCAGTTTCAGGCTTAATTTAGTTGTTTAATGTAAAAGTTGTCATGTAGTTTGTTTCCATTGTATTACCCTACAAACCCAAAATGACAATTAAACTGAAATGGACGTGATACTTGGAAGTTGGTATGCTGCAGTGAAGACTACTGAATTTAGCTTCATCTTCTTACCTGAAGTCTTGTCGCTTTGAATCTAGCCATATTCTTAGTCATTAACTGTGAAATTACTACTCCTTCCATTCCATATTAATTGTCACTTTGATCTACGTGTTTGTCAAATTTTATAAATTTTGAGCATTTATTCCTTAACATATATAATGTTATATTATACCAAAATTTTTTCATTAGATTCATAATGAAAAATACTATTGTAAGATTACAATGTTGTAATTTTTGATAAAATATACTATAAGAAATTCTCAGTCAAAGGACATTGAATACTGTGTAGCATTTATGAAGTGACAATTAACATGAAATGGAGAGAGCAATTAATATTATTACTTCCTTTGTCCTCAAAGACTTGTCAAATCTCCAAAAACAAAAACAAAACCAAAACCAAAACCAATACTCCGAAACCCGATCAAGCGGAATTGGAGGAGTCCGATGTAGCAATCTTACCTCTAACTTTTGCAATTTAGATACTAGAGTGAAAAATGACAAGGAAATATTACCATTGATTATCTCTTAGTCTTTTTGGATTTTGTTGATAATATAATGGTTGAGAGCTCGTGGGCATAATGTTTGTTTTTAATGTCAGAGAGCCTAAAGGCTTGAGGCTTTATGGTTTGTATTTAGCCTTTTTTGGTAAATGGGTGGCATCCCCTAAGTCTCCAAATACATCTTATAATTATTCATAGAAAATGTTTTTGCAATTTTCCCTTTTGTACATGGTGACATCCCCTTAGTGTCATATCAATTCATCTTATGATTATGTTTCAAAAAGTAATAAAATGAAAGGTTGTTTTGTTATAGAATTTCAGATGCTTATTAGGTATTTATAAACAAACATCTGTCAAGTTTAATGGCCTGTATGAAATATTCAAATTTAGAGGTGTTCATAGTCTCCAGTCTTAATGGGGAAGCAGTATCTTGTGCAAAACTAGATGTTAAGAATGGCAACATGCCAAATTCAAGGATCCATCCGTGCACAGTCACCCGCTCCCCCCCCCCCTTCTTCTCCCAAATTGTTTTTTTAAAAAAAAAAAAAAAGAGAAAGGGGGACAGGGGTGAACATGGATTCAAAATATGTCCAATGCTTGCCGAAACAGCCGCACTGGAAATATTTAGAGTTTGATGAACCTCATTTATCCGCCTGCAACAAGCGCGACATAAAACACATCTGTACTGCACCCGAAACCAAAAACACAACCAAAATGGAATCCTTGGGGCTAAAGACCAGGAAACTTATTTTGTATGACATGGGGTATCAGTGGGGGCTTTATGCTTGAAACTTGACTGTTTTAAGGAACTAGACTGTTACCATTGTAGAGGACTTTCATATGCTTGAAACCTCATTATCTGTTTTAAGGAGCTTTCATATGCTTGAAGCAGTTGCCATTGTAGAGGACTAGACTGTTACCAGTTGACGAAGTATGGTTCAAAAATTTGTGTGGGTATCGTTCTCAATGGTCAGTTTTAGCTTCATGAAACTTGACATATAGAAGGAACATAAGCTAGACGCACCACGATATACAATGAAAATGTTTTCACCCTTGAGTATCCAAGTTTATAATTTTTTGCTGGTCTGATGTAAAACTTGATCTTTGTGTTGGTTTTTCTTGGTCACCTGTGTGGCATTTCCCTTATCCTATGTTTGGAAATTGCAGGTTCCAAAGCCAATGAGTTTCTTTTTGGAGGCTCATACTGACGATAAGGGTGTAAAACAGATCCTCCGCCTGATACTATCAAAGTTTGCGAGACGTCAGCCTGGCCGATCAGACAATGATTGGGCAAATATGTGGCGTGATTTGCAATGCTTGCAGGAAAAGGCGTTTCCCTTTTTGGACCTGGAGTATATGTTGATGGAGTTCTGCAGAGGACTGCTTAAGGCCGGGAGATTTTCTCTGGCTAGGAACTACTTAAGGGGCACAGGCACAGTCAGTTTACAAGCTGAGAAGGCAGAAAGCCTTGTGATTCAGACCGCAAGAGAATATTTTTTCTCGGCTTCAAGTCTATCGTCCTCAGAGGCAAGTTTTATTGAAGCATTGTAATTCTTGGTTAAAGTGAATCATTGGTTCATGAACACTGCCTGTATCTGGAGAACTATGTTTCTCTTTTCTTAGGATTCTGGTTTGTGAGCCTGAGGCTTTTTCAGGCTTATCTGCATATGGCAGGACCGCTTGTGTCTTTACAGTGGTGTCATGGTGACAGTAATGTCACTGTATTACTAAAAAGCATTCGTTTAGTTAATCGTTGTTTCCCAGCAAGTAGTAACATATTATGTGTATCCTCCCTCTTTAGCTGCAGTAGTGTTCATATACAACTTGTATCAATATGGTTAGTTGGCAGTTTGACAAATGGCCAACATAGAAGCATTTCTGTTCTCAGCCCTTTGGTATTTCGGCTGTTGAACTGTTAATTGTTCGCTTGATCTGCTTCTGCTGTCTGCTTAGTCCTGATAAGCATATTATTTCTTACATTTGTTTACACTTGTTTCAAATTGTTGCAGATCTGGAAGGCTAAGGATTGTCTTGACCTCTTTCCTAGCAGCATAAATGTAAGATTGGAAGCAGATGTCATTGATGCACTGACAGTTAAGTTGCCAAGCTTAGGGGTCAACATTTTGCCTATGCAATACAAGCAAATCAAGGATCCCATGGAAATTATCAAAATGGCTATTACTGGTCAGGCCGGAGCATATCTCAACGTTGATGAAATCATTGAAGTTGCCAAACTTCTTGGATTACGTTCTCAGGAAGAGATATCTGCTGTTCAAGAAGCCATAGCTAGAGAGGCTGCTGTTGCTGGTGATCTACATTTGGCTTATGATCTATGCCACATTTTGGCTAGAAAAGGCCATGGTCTTGTTTGGGATCTTTGTGCTGCAATAGCTAGGGGTCCTGCTATTGAGAACATGGATGTAAGTTCTCGAAAACAACTGCTAAGCTTTGCTTTGTGCCATTGCGACGATGAATCCATTGGTGACCTCTTAGTTGCCTGGAAAGATTTAGATATGCAAGGACAATCGGAGTCCCTTATGATGTTGACTGGGACAACTCCTAAATTTACAGTTGAAGGATCTTCAATTTTATCGGCTCCTGGCCATGCGGATCAGTCTATGTTTGCTGTTGAATTTGATGAAGGCCAAGAAACTCATCTAAATAAAATTAAGGACGTCCTTTCTCAGGTTGCCAAAGATCTTCCGGTAGCAAATGGAACCAGTTGGGATGACTTCCTGAAGGAGAATGCAAAAGCTCTATCTTTTGCAAATTTGCAGCTTCCATGGTTGGTTGACTTGAGTTGCAAATTGGAACTTGGAAAGAAATTTTATCCTATGTCTATTTCCACAAAGCAGTATGTGCCACTGAGAGCCCAAGCTGTCATAACCATTTTATCTTGGTTAGCTAGGAATGGATTTGCTCCGAGAGATGATCTGATCTCCTCTCTGGCTAAGTCAATTATGGAGCCACCAACAACTGAGGAAGAAGATGTTATGGGTTGCTCGTTCCTTCTAAACCTCACTGATGCTTTTCATGGAGTGCAAGTTATTGAAGAAGAGCTGAAAAGGAGGGAGGATTATCAGGAAACTTGTAGTCTTATGAATGTGGGAATGACATACAGTTTACTGCACAACTCTGGAGCTGAGTGTAAAGATCCACTTCAGAGGAGACATTTGCTGTTAAGAAAATTCCAGGAGAAGATCAGTTCAGGTGAGTGTCTTTTCTTTTTCGAGCCTAATTACGTAAGGCTGCATTTACTTACAAAGTGAAAGAAAATTATTACATAAGGCTGCAATCTGCATGTTCAGGTATCATATTCTCCTGTTTATACTTTCTAAGCTCCTTTTGTTCTCCAACCATGGTCTTTGAAAATTTCTCTCCATTTTAGATGAACTGGATAAAGTTGACAAAGCAAATTCCACTTTCTGGAGAGGTTGGAAACTGAAACTAGAGGAACAAAAGCGGGCTGCTGATCATACAAAAATGTTGGAAGAACTAATCCCCGGGGTTGATGCTGAGAGCTTTTTGTCTGGAGATTTGCACTACAGGACAGGTGTTATCACGTCCTTAATTGAATCTGTGAAATCTCGGAAGAATCCCATTTTGAGAGATGTACTGAAAGTAGCTGATATGTATAGCTTGAATCGCAAAGAGGTAAAAACTTTTGAATGCCTCGATTGCTTTATTGTGCCTATTGAAATCTCCCTGCCTGACACGTATGGACTGAAATTAGTAAAATTTATGGATCTTTTGCTGATTTAAGGCATGGCTCAGGGTTATAGTTTCTGGAGGTCTAGGGTTTGGATGGTAGACATTGTGTAGCTAGCCTTTACCCCCCTTTGGCTTCTGAAACTTGGCAATTGTTTGATGTTGGTAGCTAAGCGATAGTTACTAGTTTTTGTTTGTTTACTACTACCTCCGTCCCTTATTGAGTGTCACCAAAACTACCTTTAGGAGTCCAATGAACCTAGGAAATTGAGTTAAAAAATTAGACTTTGACAAATATACCCTTTGACTTAGTAGAAAAATAAAGAGGATAAATTTACCTAGAAAATATTCCATTCATTAATTGAGGGTAACATGGGTATTTTAATTATTGGAATTGTAAAATTGACAAATAAAAAGGGACAAGGTAGTTAGGAAATTTGACACTCATTTAGGGACGGAGGTAGTACTTGCCAATGAATCCTAACATTTTCTTGTGATATTATTGTCTAGTGCCAATTTTGTTACCATTCAATGGCATTGTATCTAATGGCATTAAGACCTTAAATCATCTGGAAAAGCATTCACTATAGGAGTTTTTTATGCAGATAATCTTTTGGGGTATGTCCATCCGGATAGTTGGAAAACTTTATTTGTTTATTTTTTCAACTTAGTTTGTAATGTACTAAAGTAAAATGACTCACTAAACCTCCGTTCCTTCTTTTCCATGAGTAGTAGGAACTAGGAAGCCAACGATCTCTAAAACTTGGGTCAATTGGAATTGGACTTTTTAAATTGCAAAATTAGGGGTATGACCGTTACATCCTATCCCACCATACCTCCCATGGGTGGGATTTCGGAGTATTGGTTTCAAAAAGTGTTTAGGGGTGGTCTCATGATTGGTCTTTGTGTGTAGGACAAGCTGGTAAGGTTGCATACATTTGGATCTCCCTTCACCTTGCTTGCGTGCAACCCACACTGGCTTCTGCTGCATAGTTTTCCTGAATGTGGTGATTGTTACTTTGGTCTTCTGCAGTTCTCGTTGAACAGTGGGCTGTGAAAAATGTGTGCATCCTTTTCTTTTCTGTGCCTAGATTTAATGTGGTGATTGTTACTTTGGTCTTCTGCAGGTCTTGTTGAAGTTCCTTTCTTGTGTCCTAGTTTCTGATGCTTGGAGCAATGAGGAAATAGCTGCTGAAATTTCAGAATTTGAAAGAGAAATCCTTGATTCTGCTTCAGAGACCATCAGGATCATAACTTCTGATGTGCTCTCTGTGATTGATGGGTGCAACAAGCCTCGACTTGCTTATATCTTCGCCCTGCTTTCGCACTGCTACTTGCATCTAGAAGCAAGGAAAGATTCAGTGGATTCAACTCCAAAGTTAGGCCATCTCTACAAGGTCCTTGAGCAGGAATGCTTTCGTGTCTCCTTCATAAAAGATTTGAACTTCAAAAATATCGCAGATATATGTTCAGGAACTCTGAATTTCACATATTTCAATCATGAAATCTTTAAACATGTTAATGAATTCAGTGTCGAAGCATTGGCGGAAATTGTCCAGACACTTCGTACTACCTGCAATGGTACAATTCCAGAGGATCTTATATCATGGCAGGATGTGTATAGGCATCATGTTCAGAATGTGTTGGATAATTTAGAGAATCGAGCCAGAAAAAGCCATCTACAGAATCCTGAAAGCTTGCAAAGCTTGCTTAGTGAACTTGAGCAGACATATGATGTTTGCAGAAAGCATATTAGAATGATGGAACATCAGTCTGCATTGATGGTTATGAAGCAGTATTTCACTGGAGTTATTCCATGGCATGTTTTCAGAGACATTGCCCACAGTGAACTCCCATGGAAAGATTGTCTTATTGTCCTCTTGAACTTTTGGACAAGATTGCTTGATGATATGCTCGAAATTGCTGAGAGTTCAGAAGAAAAGCTTAGTGCTGGTAGTTTAATGGTTTGCCTAAAGGTTTTCTTGCGGCAGTTCATGGAGGAAAAGGTTACTCTTGATCAGGGATGGAACACCGTTTGTTCTTATGTGAACCATAGCCAGTTAACTGATCCTGCTGTTGAAGATTTTTATTTCTGCAGAGCTATGGTCTTATCTGGCTGTGGGTTTGGCTCCATAGAGACTGTATTTTCAGAAGCAATTTCGCAGTGTTCTATCTATCAAGCTGCTACTGCAAACACTAGGGGTGGAATTACTAGTTTTCATGATATATGTGACTTTTACCTAAATATGCTAGAAAAGATTTTGTCCCACTTAGTTCATGATTGCCATGACCAAGAGAGCTTGCGCAACTTCTTATCTTCTCTGAGTAGATCAGAGGGTGATTTGGAAGTTCTGAAAAGGGTACGCAATGCTGTTTGGGAAAGAATAGCAAAGTTTTCTGATGACCTACAGCTGCCAAGTAATGTTCGAGTATACATTCTGGAGGTGATGCAATTCATATTAGGAAATGTGAGGACGTCAACAGTACTGGATGAAAACTTTATTCCCTGGGAAGACTGGATTTGCCCTGGTAAGGACATGGAGCTTACAGCAGAAGAGGATGATCCTAATCAATCAGATGCATCCAGTAGATTCAAGAATACTCTGGTTGCTCTGAAATCAACCAAACTTGCATCTTCAATTTCTGCCAACCTAGAAATCACTACTGATGATCTTTTGACAGTTGATTCTGCAGTCTCTTGCTTCTTGAAATTGTGTGAAGCAGCCGAGACAGAGTCACACTTCGATGCTTTGTTGGGCATATTGAGGGAGTGGGAAGGCCTGTTTATGTCGGAAAAAACTAAAGAAGCTTCTATAGAATCATCAGAAGCACCTGAAACGGGTGTCACTTGGAGTGATGATTGGGACGAGGGGTGGGAAAGCTTTCATGATGAGGAGCCAGTCCAGAAGGAGAAGACTGAATCTTCTCGATCCATCCATCCTTTGCACACATGCTGGATGGAGATCCTGAAGAAACTGATTATGCTGTCTCGATTTAGTGAGCCGGTGAGATTGATTGATCGGTCCTTGGAAAGGCCTGATGTGATATTGGTTGATGAGAACGATGCCCACAACTTGAGCCAGATGTTGATGAGCTCCGATTGCTTCATGGCTTTAAACTTAGCTCTGATGCTTCCATACGAGGCTGTACAGTTGCGATGTTTAGATGCAGTCGAAGAGAAGCTTAAACAAGGCAGTTTCCCAGATAATATCGATGATAAGGGCTTCTTAGTTGTTATTTTGTCATCTGGTATTATTTCCACAATCACATCTAAACCATCCTATGGAGCTACATTCTCCTATATTTGTTATTTAGTGGGGAACTTTTCACGCCAATATCAAGAGTCTCAACTATCAAGGACAACTCAGACTTGCTCAGGTGTGAAAGAGGCAGAGGGGTTCCACTTCACTTTCAAAAGACTTGTGTTCCCCTGTTTTGTGTCAGAGTTGGTGAAGGCTGATCAGCACATTCTAGCGGGCTTTCTTGTCACTAAATTTATGCATACAAATCCTTCTGTTAGCCTGGTCAATGTTGCTGAAGCTGCCCTCAGGAGATATTTGGGAAAGCACCTTCAGGAATTAGAAGCCCAGAACTCCTATGCTGAAGCAAGAAGCCCCGAGATTTTGCACAACTCACTTTCGAGCTTGGAAGTCAAGTTGAAGGGCTCAATCAAGTCTGCATTGTCATTGCTTCCAAGTAGTATTTAATTCAAGTGGAACACGACTCTTTTGATTGCATGTCTGAAGAGTTTCTGATGCAACAAAAATTTAATTGGACTGGAGCAGGTCTATGGCAGAATTTTTGAGCGACACACCCTCAGCTAGGTCTTGTATTATTGAAGGGCGAAGTGAACATATCCATACAATTTAGCGATGTTTGGGTTTTCAAGCACAATTCAGTACCTGAACTTATTGTAGCTGTAGTTCGTAATAGGATTTTTTTCGGGCTTTGTTTTTTGTTTGGCCCCTCTCCTCTTCTTGTACCTCCGGCTTTGGGGGGGGGGGGGGGGCGTTGATGTAATCATTGTACACTAAACAGTTTTCATCTTCACTGAATATACATGGGGATTTAGAGCAACTTTGTCGGCAGATTTAGCCTCAGCAATTTGTTGACTATAAAACTTGTTGGAACTTAATAGATCCATATGGATTTAATGTTACAATAAATTGCTACAACAAAGTCGGTATATGGTAGACAGAGTTCTGTTAAACTGTACAATAACTAATAGTAATGAAAATATGAGGGTTTCTAGTGGCAGAATGTTTAAACCAGAAAACTAAAATTAGCTGGGTACATTTGGCAAGTACATAGCAAGTATGAGGCAGCACAAGGTGATGCGAGCACTTGAAATTGCGACGAACCAATGCAAATTAATGATTACAAATAAACTCAAAAATGTTTCCTAATCAAAGGCCTCAAGAAAGATTGTGCCGCATGCAGTTGCACACAACATAGTAAAATACAAAAGTTTTTAAAATAGAATGATTAACTGAAGTACCAAAAAATAAAATAAGTAATTCTTTAAGAATAATAAAGAATAATAAGTAGAAGTGAGACTTCTTTTTCAGGCCAAAAGTTCATGTGTGAGAACTGAAGGAAGGAGGCTGAACTCAATAGATGCATATGGAGTATCAGTGAGGATCATGGAGGTCAGTCATATTTGGTAGGCGAATACGCTCCCCTGGTGTGGTAGTTCCTTCAGTTGGCCAATGATTTGTGTATACATGTTAATTACGGAGGGGAAAGGTGCCTTCATTGGATCTTTGACGCAGCATGATTCAGTCAACACCATCTTACCCTGCCTCTCAGGTGTTCAAGCTTTTTCTTGTGCATTCTCAGGTGTTCAAAGCCTCTACTTCTGAATTCTTGTCTTTGTGTCCGTAAAATTCTATCTCTGTCCACAATAATAAACCACAATTGTAGTCACTGTCAATATCAAACCCAAAAGTACCAAGTGATTGCTTGGTGAAACTACAAGCAACCATAACCCTAGTAACAACTCTAACTGCACACTCACAGGGTAATAGGTTTTTTTTCGAAAAAATAAATTGTTTTAGTTAAAAAAAACAGTCACGTGTTAGTCCAATTATCTTGAACCACCATTTGACTTACTCGAAATAACCATGAGTCGCCTCTGTAATGCACAGGCTGCAAAGAGGAAGATTGAGCACATCCCGAACATGATAGTGATAGGAAAAGCATTAACCTTCAGGCATAAAAGTAAGAGCATAACCACATCAAGGATTCATCCAAATAGATAAAAAGAACACTGTTATAAAAGTAAGGGTTTCACGTTGCATACGTTATATAGAACAACGCAAACAAAGATGTTAAGAGGCATCCTGAAGAAGTTCATGATGGTACTCCTGGCTTCCTCAGGAACATATTGGGACCTCATCTTCATCATGGATGGCCAGAATATCCCTACACAGGCCTCAAAGGTACAGAAACCGAGAAAAAGGACACAACCTGAAAACGAAACTCCCCCAGCCTTCAAATTTGCAGGCACAAGGAACTGTTCCAATCGGTAAAAGTCAGAATGACCACCAGATATCTAATCTAGCTTAGGATTTGAATTTGAAGACCTGACTTACATTTGTCACGATTGGCAGCAGAAGGGAGGCACCTGAGATGGAGAAAACGACTTGCATATAGCTCTCAACTGTGGGAGATGAATGAGCGAGAAGCCGGGATGCAATAGAGCTCCCCAACATTGAAGCCAACATGAATGTCGCAAAAATAAACCCATGTGGAATTTCCTCGTCATTCGGGCTCAGAGCAGGTGTCCACAGGAACACAAACGTGTACATCGAACCCTCAAACAATGACTGGATGGCTCCCAGCAAAGCTATTTTTTCATCTGATCAATGTAATGAAACCCAAATCAAACAAAAGGACTGAAACTGAAAGCAACAAGGAAAAAGAAGACCAGCAAAACCCTGAAAACAATACTTATCATTCAAACCTCATCAACAAACGATCAATACCATTTTCAGGCAGTTACATTAGCAGTCATACTATCCAAAGAAAACATGGGATTTACTCACCAGAAGCAATAGCTATGGCTGCAGCCTTGAATTGTGAAAGCAAACCCTTGTTCTCTGAAGGGTCACCATAGTTCTCAGTCCATGATGATAAAATGATGGCCATGCCTATAGTAAGAGTACATGCTGCAGCATCAAAAGGTGCTACAGGCCCAAGCGCAAACATATCAACTAGTAGATTTCCAACCAATCCAGAAACAATAGCAATAAGACCATTGCCAAGGAAAATCGCCTTAGAGAAGGCTACAGAAAGCCATTGTTGCTCGAAGCCCCTCTGCAAGAATCGAAGAAGAAAGCAATCCCAAAGTCAACATAATAATCCGTCAAAAAATAAAATGCTATGCTATTGGACCAAGATAAACAACACTGATACATCAAAAAAAAAAGAAAAAAAAGAAAAAAAGGAAAATCAAAGCATTTGCCAGACAAAGATTGGATGCGGAAAATCTAGAAAAAACAAGCACCACCAAATTCTAACCTAGTCAATGACTATGAAGTTTGATACATCTCCCTGATGCATGCTCTATAAAAACATCTACCAAATATCATTAATGGGCAGGTCGGTGCCTTCATGTGATGGAGAGAAAACACAAACATTTCATCTGCTACCGAGGAGCCCTCCCCCACCCTGTCCCCACGTAAGCCAAAGTTTCTATTAACAACTTCTTTTGGCCAAGATTGCCTCCTACAGGTACAAACATCTAGTTAAATTTTATCTTCATAAGGCAAGCGATTAAATTAAAAGGAAACCTTGGGCCAGGTATAAAAGGTTCCAATCAACCACATGCATTGCTTTCAGTTGCATCTAGCACATATTGTTTATGATAATCCAAAAACAAAGTAAATATAATCAGCATAAACAAATATATGCAGACCTTGTTGTGCTCGGCAACCAGCCAGGATTCAAAGGCAGAGAACAGGAGAGAAGTGGAGATGCCGCCAAGCACTCGACCCAGCATTAGCACTTTATATTGAGGAGAATGTTTGGTGATGCAACTCAGGATGTAGACTATACAATAGGTCACACATGCCCGCTTTCGGCCCCTGGAATTATAAATTGAAACTAATTAAGTTCAACCAGAAGAAAGAAATGATATATATATGACATTTCATTAGTATCAACAAAGTTAACACAAAGAAGCATTATTACTGTTTGTCAGCGAGGGATCCAACGATTGTTCCAAACACCATGGAGGATCCAAAACCAGCAATGAACAACTGCCCTATTTCCCCTTTCCCGAAACCATACGTGCTGTAGAGGTAGTATACATATGGACCCTGCAACCAGTCACCAGCTGTACCACAAAAAAAAGTCCAAAAAATTCCTATCCTCAGTATCCATACACAAATTCAACTTGTGATACATTAATCCAAACAGCATTTCTTGAAATTACTGAAATTGGTTCAGCTAAGAACTAGCATAAAGCACAATGGATCTCCATACTAACATATAAGACGTGCAAAATGTAACTGTAACCTAATATGCATAAATGAATACATGATTGAAACGGACGTATGGGCCCTTGCAAATTGAGATTTTCTAGAAATGGGTCAAATTTGCGATTTTTGTATCATAAACTTGGCTTGATTGGTTTTTTGTTTTTCAGTTGATACATTGTGAAAGTGTCATTCTAATTTCGAGCAACCCAGAATCACACTACTTGTCATCATCCTCCATTAGAGAATCCAAATTTTGCGGAAGATGAAAAGAAAGAATCGAAAATGTAAAAGATGAAAAGGGTACCCATCATGAGAGAGTAAACAGTCAGATAATTGTTCTTGAAGGAATTGAAGGCGGGAGAGGTGTTGATGCGATCTTTGTTGGTCTTGCTGAGCTCCAGAAGAAGGACGACTAGTGTTAGGGATCCGAACACCAAGTAGTATAACATCTCCATTGTTGATTGTTAGTGTCACTCACCACACCACTCACCTCCGATCAATTCCAAATTGGGTTTGCTTTAGGATACATAAACCTCCCTCAGTCCCTCTCATATGTATTTATATTTCTATCCTCTCTTCTCATTGTATATTTTCGTTAAGTGGAGACACAACAAACAAACACGGTATCGCTTTGCCAAAAGTAAAAAAATCCAAATAAAATAAAACAGCATAAACACAGCCAGCTGTAAGAGCTCTCCCTTTGCTGTGTGATTAGGGGTTGGGTGTCGCCTTTTTTGTTTTTTGTTTTTTTTTTGGAAAATTAAATTCTAATAATTTCAATTTTTTTGTCAATTGGATCATAATAATTTTTATTTTATTTATGTAGTCGGCGATTTCAATAAAAATAATCAAAATTATCTCTATTGATGCATTTGGTTGTTTCCCAACAAAATATTTTCTAGAAAAACTTTTTTGTAAAAAAGAATATATTACAGTGTTTGATTTACATTCCAATATATGAAAAAGTTAATAGCAAAGTTCATTTAAATGTCTAAATTATTCTTATTAGTTTCAGTACAAATAGTCTCACTTACCCATGTGAGGAAAAAATGGAACTTTCTTAACTCCTTATTGGGAAAGTGTTTTCCCATGAATGATTGAAAAATTTTGGACCCCACCCAAAAAATTTTCCATCCACATTTTTCAACCAAACATGGGATAGTTTTGTCAAATCGGAAAAATTGACAAACTTTCCTTGAAAACATTTACAACCAAGTGTTCTCTCTCTCTATATTTTTTTTTTTGGAAAAATTGGAGAGATCATTCTGTTAACAAAACATGTTTACAAAACTACTCTAGGCATACCTAGAGGGGCAACATCAAAAGCCCAAAACCAAAAAAAAATATATATTAAACTCTATCTCCTCCTACTCTAGTCTTTACATCTCTAACTATAAAGTCCACTAATAATTCAATTAAAAGGACTTTATCTTGAAAAGTTATTGAGTTCCTTTCAAACCCAATATAATACACAAATATTGTAGACATAAAAAATATATGATGTTTCTTTCTTTGAGACCAATTCACCTCTAACCGAGAGAGACTGACACTCTTCGAAGAGCACTTCGGCCAATCAAGTTTGTGTAGAACCAAATCCCAAACCTCCATACTGAATTTACATTACTCAAAAAGATGAACATGACTTTCCTCACTTTCAGAACATAAAACACATCTATTCGCCAGTTGATAACCCATTCGTTGCATACGACCAAGAGTCAATAATCTCCCTTTAATGCATAACCATGATATGAAGGAGAATTTCGGAACTCGGTATTTATTCCAAATAAACGAGGCCCGTCTAACCTTGATAATGTGTCGCCAGTACCAACCGCAACTTGCCACGCCAATTTACCTAAAGCTGCTTTATTCCAGAGAACAATATTTCTGATATTTAAACCTCCATATTTCTTTGGTAAGCAACAAGAATCCCAAGCAACAGGATGAGTTTTGGGGCCACCCCAAAGAAAGTGATGACATAACTTCACCACAGTATCTATCATACCCTGGGGAAGAATAAATATTTGCGCCCAATAAGAGTGAACCGCCATTAGGACACTGTTATTCAACTCCACCCTACCTGCATATGATAGCCTCCTTATTGCCAACCCTTCAGCCTGCTACTCATCTTGTCAATGAGAATCTGACAATCATGACGCCCTTGTAGGTTTAACCAGAACTCCCAAGTACTTGAAAGGTAATCATTCCTCCTAAAAACCAGTGCAGTTAACTAATTCAACTTTCAACTCGTCTGATATTCCAACAACTATGATCGAAGACTTCCTAGAGTAGACAATGGAAAAGTACTTGCCTATCCCTCTCCTATGGCTCTACCTAAGAAGATGGAGGGGAAGAAGTGTCTTAAATGCCAAAGCTATGGTCATTTTCAGGCCGATTGCCCTACCCGGAGAACATTGACTATTCAAGAGGTTCAAGAAATCGAAGAGGAGCTTGTGACCACTCAATAAGTATCGAATTTTATTGTTGAGGATTCTAAAGATTCCTAGGATGAGATTCCCAAGGCTCTAAGGCCCGAGACAGGAGAACTACTTATTCTAAGAAGGGTGTTGCACATGAATGAAGTTCTTGTTGATAAGGGGCAACGAGAATTGATTTTTAACTCAAGATGCACCATGGGTGGAAAAGTGTGATATTTGATAATTGATGGAGGCGCTAGCACGAATGTGGCTTCGACTTACATGCATGGTGGAGAAACTTATAAAGCTTCCTCTTATTTTGCATCCTCGTCCTTACTCTTTAAAATGGCTCAATGACAACGGTGAAATTAAGGTAACAAAGTAAGCCCTAGTGTAGGGCCCGCGGCCCGGAGGGCACGGTCCCCCATGGAGCGTCGAGTCGATGTGAGGCGGCTTATTTTTCCTAGGGTGCATTTAGGATTGTTTTATGCACAAAAATTATTATTTTGTAAATATTATTTCATGTAGTCAACAACTAAAACACAATCGAACTTTTATCCTCAAAATTTTGACGACATTTACCAGTCCAAAAATGGACCGAACCTTTGGACCAAAGAATCCTAGCGGATTTTATGGGTCAACCAAGGTCCGAGCCCATTATGGACAAGGGTACTGGTCACAAGTGGGTCGAATGACATCCTAACCATGACTACCGACCAAGAATCCGCTAGGATTCTTGACCCGTAGCACCAGGTTGATTTGTTATCAAACCACATGGACCATTTTATGACCAAAATGACCACCCGGCCCAATCCACTGACCAAACATCCGCTAGGATTCCTGGATAGTATACTGCGTCGGTATGTCATTTTAATCAATGTTATCTCGATTTCAAGGACAAAAAGTTCATCATATAAGATGTCAACTTGCATGAAATTAAAAAAAACATATACGGAGTCGCCAGTTAGTTTTACGAAAACTAACAAAATAAATTAAAATAAACTCCACGATCTTCGAACCAAAGTTGGGATCGGGGGTAAAGGTGCAAATGCAAAGGGGGTGCCTTTACATCGCCCGCCAAAGCGGCCTTTACTAGGTCGGGTTTAAAAGAAAATAACTAAAAAGAAACAAAGTTGTCACACTTTTCAATTAATAATGCATGCGAGCCAAATAAAAAAGTTCGAAACGAAATAAAAATACAGCGGACGGGGCGCAAATAATTACATTGTTACATATGGGACCAAACAAAGCGAATAATCAATTACCCAAATGGACCGAAACCGTGGCTGGGCTGGCGTATTCAAAAATCCGCTAGGACTCTTGAGTTAAACTCTTGTACGAGACCGACGGAGTAGATTCAAATGCACTTGGCTTAAATATCCGCTAGGATTTCGCCCGAGTAAAGGAAAACTTTTCTCTCTCGATTTGATGTGCAGAGTACCCAAACTATACCTCGCCAAAATCTCTCCCAAAACTGAGAAAAAGTCCCTTTTTATAGCCTCAAGGGACAATTTTTTTCATTCCACCCAAAAAATCCGCTAGGATTTCTGAGTGCGGCTGACCCATTTTTGATCGTGTAGCTGTTTTTTCTCCCTAATTCTCAAAAATCCGCTAGGATTTCATAGTGGACCGGAGCAGTTGCTTGCAGTTTACTCTTCAGTTACCAATGGCAGTTTTTTGGCAGTTTTTGAATGCATGTCCCAGAAATCCGCTAGGACTCTTCAGTCGGATGGAGCAGTTTTTTGATGGTTACTCTAAAAATCCGCTAGGATTTGCAGTTGAAATCAGGGCGGTTTTTGAGCAATTCAAGATTGTTTTCAACAGTTACCACCAATTTGCTATTTTGACCAATAAAAATCCGCCAGGACTTTTGACCAAAAATCCGCTAGGATCTCTTTGGGCCGAAAATGAAAATTCACTGAAGCTTCAGTTTTGGGCTTGAGCTAAAGTCCGTTAATAAAGAGTAAAAATCCGCTAGGATTTTCTTTGACCCAAAATCTGCCAAGGCTTCCTGGGCCGGAAAGGGCTAAAAATCAATACAACTTCCCTGGGCTCAAAAATGAAAATCCGGTAGGACTTTTCTGTCTCAAAATACCCTGATTTTGTCTCGGGTCCCTGAACTTAACCCAAAAATCCGCTAGGACCCCATTTGGCCCAAAATCTTCAAATGTCCGCTAGAACCTGGTTTTGGCTCAAAGTCTTCAAAATCCGCTAGGATTTTTGGCCTAAAATCCTCAAAAATCCGCTAGGACCCATTTGGTCCAAAATCCTCAAAAAACTCTGTTAGAACCCGGTTTTGGCTCAAAATCTGCTAGGACCTCCAACTTGGCTCATACTTACAAAACCACTAAAAATCCATTTTGGGCCCATGTACACAAAGTCTGCTAGGACCCCACGGACCAGTTTGACTGAGTGTTAACCTTGACTTGACCGAACAGTCTTGCGCCCATTGAAAATCCGCTAGGATACTTGTACTAAAAAAATGCAACGAAGTTTGGCCTGAAACTCCCTTAGGAGCTCTTTTTTTTTTTGGCTAAAAACTGTAGTGACATTATTTTGTGTCTAAAGTTAGCCCCCACTTTGACTGAGTCTGGGTAAGACGAAAGTCAAAGTAGATCTTGAAAATATCTCGGAGGTAGTGCGAAAAAATGTCTCGAGGGTAGCTCGACGGCTAAACTGCTGCTCGGAGGTAGTCCGAAGAATGTCTCGAGGGTAGCTCGATTGTTGAAATGTTGCTCGGAGGTAGTTCGATAAATATCTCGAGGGTAGCTCGATTGTTGAAGTGCCGCTCGGAGGTAGTCCGAAGAATATCTCGAGGGTAGCTCAATTGTTGAAATGTTGCTCGGAGGTAGTCCGATAAATGTTTCGAGGGTCGCTCGAACTCTGAATTGTTGTTCGGAGGTTGTCCGATAAATATTTCGAGGGTAGCTCGAACTTTGAATTGTTGTTCGAAGGTAGTTCAATTTGAAGTTGCTGGAGGTAGTCCAAGCTTTGATGAACTTTCAAGGGTTGCCCCTGTTAAGGTGTTAATCGGAGGTAGTCCGATTTGAAAATGTTGGAGGTAGTCCAAGCTTTGCTAAATTATTCACAATGCTGATGTCAGTCTGAGGAAGTATGATTGAAGATGCTATTGCTGGAGGTAGTCCAGGCTCGTGATGAACCATTCGGGGGTTGCCCGGAAACTTGAATGTGGGACGAAGGTAGTCCGTCTTGAAATGTTGCTGATGCTAGTCGGAGGTAGTCCGACTTGAGATGTTGCTGCTGGAGATTGTCCGTCTTGAAATTTATTCAAGGATAGCTTGAATGCTGAAAATGCTGCTCGGAAGTAGTTCGACATGATAACTTTGCTGTTAGAGGTTGTCCAAGTGTTTGGAGAACGACCAAATATATGTCGATGACCCTTCATGTGCTTCTTGGGCTATTGAATCAAGGCCTCCTAAAACCCCATCCTGGCCCGGCGAGTCACTCCATTGCTGTTGAGAGCTGGGATTACCCTTTTGAGGAACCAAAAGTCCAACCAGCTCATAGGTTCCAAGATTCCAACATAATCAACTTGGTCTCTGATGATGATGATGATTAAGAACATGTATAATGCTTAGACGTTCCTAGTACGTTATTAATGCTCTTTTTTTTTTGAACTCTGAATGATGCATGAATGAATATGCTCCTAATACATGATATAAACTGCAATCTTAGTATAATTTATTATTTATGAACACGCAAGACACAAATGCAAAAATGAAGGAGTTGAGCTGTGGTCTACAAGAAAAGACATCGGGAATGCTTTTCATTAAGTATCCATTTTGTTACACACAAAACATCATAACTTCTACAAAAATCTGCCAGGACTCCCTTCGGCATTAATCCCTTTTTGCAAATATGTGATGAACCTTAGTCCGATCCATGAGAATTGATATCCTGAAGCACTCTAGTTGTGGACCTCAAGGGTCTGCGAGAGCTTGTGGCACCATGGAATCTTCCAAGACTTTGGGTCGGACTTAAGTAATTGGCCAGACAAGAGGTTCAAGTCTCTACAGTTTATAAAATCCGCGAGAGTTCTTAGGAGGATTCCGCAAGGTTTTTGCTTTAGCCTACTTGAGCATGGCCTGGAATTGGATAGGATCCTTGGAAATAACTCAAAAGAAGCTACTTTTGTTCGATTATTTGGGCCGGACTTCAAAAGCTTCCTACGTATTCACTTTATGAGTGGAATCAAGCCGTCGTAATTCAAGAGGTAGTGTAAGTATTTTGTTGCTGACTCAATAAGTCAGTGGCTAATAACTTAAGGATAGTTGCTGGTTCTGATCACCAGTTGCTCTAATTGACCTTGCTTTTAAGCATAGAATTGCCTTAGTCGGTCTAGATTTGCTGAAGTTTCTTGGCTCACACACGAACTTGCTAGGAGTGATAAGCCTCCCAAAATATGCAAGAACTTCAAGAATGAATAATCTACTAGGATGTCGGGATTTGAAAACTCGTATCTTCAAGACCAAATTGATATATGTGAATATGCTTTTGTAAAAGTTGTTCAAGGGCTTGTAAAGCTTCTAGTGCTAGAACATATGTTGAACATGCTTAGAAAAAAGTAGTTGTAATCTTCAAAATGGTTGGACCATGCAATCTGCCATGAAAAATATCTTAGCACTCAGTTGCCCCCAAAATTATGAGGTCTTTTAGGGGCTTGACTTGTGATGAACATGCTTAAGAGAGTTGTTCTTATGTAAAATGTTGCTAGCAGAATTGATGATGAACATTTGCTCTTGAAAATCTGCGAGAGCTTTTTCATTCAACTTCACAAAATTTGTAAGGACTTTTCCACAACTTATCGCCACTGATAGTAGAGCTTGATCTTGCTGCCCAAATGAACGTGGAGGAAAGTGACCAGACCAATGTGTCATTTCCACTGAAAAGAGATGAGAACGAAATGCTCACTTCTAGGTACCCTGAACTAACCTCTAAGGGTCAACAAAAAGGAAGAAAATATCCACAAGTGCAACTTATAGTGATTAGGAAATCTAATCCAAAATAAGTTGTATCCTAACAGCCCCTGTTTGGAAGACTATACAAAGGGCAAGAGAAAGCCCCCGGTCGGAAAGAAAGACAAAGGTAAGAAAAAGCCCCAAAGGTCTATAAGGATAAGCTTATGAAGAAAAGAAATTGTGAGACTCCACAAGCAAGATTATTCAATAGTGAAAACGACCTTATGTCACATGACAATAAGACCAACGACAGTAGTGATGACGCATAATAGTGACTCCATAAGGTCAAAATCATTTCAAAGCAAACTCTATTTCAATACTATGATCGTAAGACCAAGACACAGAGCCAATCACCCTATATTGTACCTCTAAACAATCATGTATCACCTTAGCAATTGATGAGCTAGTGAAGCTAGTAGATCCTCACTTTAGGTAAAGTGGAATACTCCTCTCAATGTGTTTAGAAATGTGCAAGGGTTCACTCAAACTCATTCCAAAGTATGCAACTACCATAAGCTTGACAAGACTCTCAACTCTCCATCACTGAGGACGACATGCAAAAATGCTAATCATGAGGACTTTCAAAAGGTTGTAATGAGATTTAGGCTAGGGTAAGAAGGGAAATAATTTAGGAATTGTGGAGCTAATTAGCCAAGTACCTAAAGAGCAACAACATTTCCACTACTTGCAAAGCAACAACCTTAAACGAGCACAAAGCATCCCCAACAAATGAAACTTGGGATAGAGTACCAAATACAAACAATTCTTTTTTTTTCTCTTTTTTTCTTTTTTTTCTGTTTCTTTCCCTTTTCTTTTTTTTCTTTTTTTTGGTCTTTTTTTCTTTTTTTTTTGTTAAATTTTTTTTTTAGTGACAAGCATGAATACACAAATAACAACCCTTATCTTTACAATCACAAAATTATAACCTTTGATCATAAGAGGGGAGAAAGAATTATCAATAATGCATTCCCCTTACAACAACCAATCGTCAGAAATGACATCTCAAAAAACCACACAACTGAAATGTTGCTCATTCTATCTTGGCTATGGGTAAAGAATTATGAATAGGCCAAGGGCATATTGATGGGGTAAACAACAAGACAGGAAAAAATGGTTAACAAAGGCTTACAGAAAGAGGTCAAGTTGTCAGGTGGCTTTTTGGCTATGTAGCTAACAAAAGAAAGCCTCAATCATATTAACACAATGCATATGCCAAATGTGATTTTAAGGAATGTCAAGCCAAGTTCTAGAGATGCAAACAAGGAAGAGTTACACACAAAAAAAGAAAATGAGACTATATATAATGAATAGTCTATAAAGGCTCAAAATCTCACGGGTTATTCTACTAACTCTTCAGCTAGCTCAAAAAGATAATCAATCACTAAGACTCAACAATTATGCAAGAAGTACTCAAGAATAAAAGGCTTGTACAAGGTAATACAACTCAAAGTATTTCCTCTGGATAATTGCTTCGACCTAGACATTTCCTTCGTTTTGTTTAATGTAATGTCCTCGAACTCTGTGGTACTTGAATTCACCAGCCTCTTTTCCTCGTTGGCTCATCCCTTTTCTTAGGAGTTGTTCTAGTGCTTCAGCACATGGAGCATTCTAAGGCATTCACCTTGTTTCCCTTGCTAGGCCAGAAGTATGCTTATTAGTATAAGTGTTCTTCCAGCCCCCAGTTAGCTAGTTCACTTTCGATTCTAATTCCAGCCAACCTTAGTGATACAAAGTCCTTAATAGGTTGGAACCTTAAGTGGGTGTTATACAAGGGTTGTAAGACTTGCACAAGCATATTTACTTGATGTTCCTCAGAAGGTCGGTCTACCATTTGAGCTGCTTTCGCCCTCCATCGAGCGAAGTAATTTGAGAAAGTCTCTTTCTCTCCTTGCTTCACCAACTCCATGTCCCTTAAAGTGACGGGCATATCAATGTTGTAGGAGTATTGATGTAAGAACTCCTTGCAAAGTAAGCTCCATTATGAGGACTTGGTCGGACTAAGCGTGTTATACCACTTCATGACGTCCGGGCCAAATGTCCAAGGAAAGATGATATGGTAGATATCTTCTTCAACTCCTTTTAGAATCATGGCTCCCATGAAGTTGCGCACATGTTGATGTGGATTTTCAGTACCATGGAATTTGATATCTGGCATGTTAAATTTAGGGGGGGAGTCTACCCCTTGGGACAGGTGTGAAACCAACGACGTCCATAAACTGATTGTTGAAAAGAGTAGATTCCTTCAACATCTGTTCAATTCGGTCAAGTCTCGAGTTTGAAACCCCGTGAACCGACCCATCTTTCTCTTTCCCCAACTGTTGCTCAATATCTCTCGTACTATGATTCTTCTCATTTGAATTCTTCGCCTCCTTCATGGCATGAATGACAACATCAATTCTTTGATTCTGTGCCTCTAGTTGTGCATTCATAGTGACTTGCATATTCAGAATTATGTTGGTAAGTTGTTCCATTTCGTTACGTGGAGGTGGGGAGGCACGCCCTCGCCATCACGGGGTCTTCAAGATGGTCAGTTGGGGTCCGACATTGTCTCGAAGGATCAATTACCAAAGACTCAACTTCTTCACAAGAGACTCAAATGATTGTGAATCCTGATCCTTGTTGTTGTCGTACTAGATGTCAAAAGCCTCTAACCGGCCTGTCTCGTCCCTTTGATCTACTCGAAACAAACCTATTCTGCCCAAACTTAGAAGGGGTTCAAGACTCAGCTCAACACCTTACACTAAGACTCCATGCATGCTATGAATGAAGAAACTTATTCGAACCTCGAATAACCGAGTTAAGACTCTAAGTCATATACAACGTCCCAATAGGTCTCTTATGCAAAAATGCAGACTCCCACCCACAGGATCTATTTAGACGTTATCGAGCCGAGCCTAGTGAAATTATTCAGGCTCAAGCCTCACATAAGGGCTAAATATATCCTTTAGGGATGATCGACACTACCAAGGACCCTATTTGAGCCATTCAAGAACAGGGCCGCCGAGAAATCCGCTAGGACCCCTAGGCCTCGAATCACTTGAAAAGACCAAATAAAGCCCCTTTGGACACACTGACCATGTACCATGCACTATTTGGCCTAACTGAAATAGCTATTTAATCATCTTAGGGCCGAGCACACCAAAAGTCCTAGCGGATTTTTGGGCTCAAGTTACCTAAGAGGTCTAAACAGAAGTTCTGGGCCAAAATAGAAATTTAGTTTGGGCTATACAAACTTCGACCCGCCCAGAAATCCGCTAGGATTCCTAGGGCCAAACCGCTTATATGGACCAAGCTAAGCTTGACTCATTATGCAAAATGCAAACTTTTTTTTTTTTTTTTTGTCTAAGCATTAAGGCATGTTTGGCTTAAGAGTTCAAGGGTCACATAGCACACAAGAAGAAAAAATAAATGCGTTCCAACCTAGCCTTGGGTCTATGTTAAGAATTTAAAGGTCAAGTTTACCTAACCTCTAACTCGTGTCCCGAACATTTCATCTTCCATGGGGGGCATGGCAAGACTAGTGTGTCCGGGTTGCTCCCTTCGCCATAAAGACTAAGGAGTGGTGCACGAGGGGGAAAATAACCACCTGCTTAGTGAAGGTCTAAGTGGACCCACCAAGTTGAATGGTTTACTTTTTCCCAAAATGGTAAAAATTAGGGACCATAACTTAAACGGTGCCTTGTGTGCCCAACTAAGGGGAAGGCCCGAGAATGCAAGAATGCCTAAAGAGAGGGGAAAAAAAAGTGACAACTTTATTTTTTTTTAAAAAAAAAGAAAAAAAAAACCCGACTGTTCAAGTCTTACCCACTTTTCTAAATAAGCCCCCAGTGGAGTCGCCACTGTAGGGCCCGCGGCCCGGAGGGCACGGTCCCCCATGGAGCGTCGAGTCGATGTGAGGCGGCTTATTTTTCCTAGGGTGCATTTAGGATTGTTTTATGCACAAAAATTATTATTTTGTAAATATTATTTCATGTAGTCAACAACTAAAACACAATCGAACTTTTATCCTCAAAATTTTGACGACGTTTACCAGTCCAAAAATGGACCGAACCTTGGGACCAAAGAATCCTAGCGGATTTTATGGGTTAACCAAGGTCCGAGCCCATTATGGACAAGGGTACTGGTCACAAGTGGGTCGAATGACATCCTAACCATGACTACCGACCAAGAATCCGCTAGGATTCTTGACCCGTAGCACCAGGTTGATTTGTTATCAAACCACAGGGACCATTTTATGACCAAAATGACCACCCGGCCGAATCCACTGACCAAAAATCCGCTAGGATTCCTGGATAGTATACTGCGTCGGTATGTCATTTTAATCAATGTTATCTCGATTTCAAGGACAAAAAGTTCATCATATAAGTGTAGACGCTGAATTTTGTATCTATTTTATTTTCTTTTTTTAGTGTCAGTTTTAGAAAATAGGCTAACCGATAAATGGCACGTAAGCCTCTTTCCACCGAAAACTCCAAAAAATATACAAAGCCCAAATGCCGGGAACCTGGGTTCAGTGGGCCGGAGCTCAGCTCCAACACCACAGGAACCCGTCTGGGTTCAGTGGGTCGGAGCTCAGCTCCAACACCACAGGAACCCGTCTGGGTTCAATGGGCCGGAGCTCAGCTCCGCCCACAGGAACCCGTCTGGGTTTCCTGTTGATTCCCACGGCGCCGCGGCTTAACCTAGCCTCCAAACCCTAAACCTAAACCTAATTCCCCCCTATAAATACCCACCATTCATCACCCACAAAAAGACACCAGAACACACGGGAATATACTGGGAGTATTGACACTAGTATATTTCTCTTCTCTTCTCCCTCCATTGCGTGCTTTATTTTAAGGTTAGCGTAGCTTTTTTTTATTATTGTAACGTAATCTTATTAGCTTTCTTTGTACTTTCTTTGTTTTTCGTTTCTTGCATGACATTAATGATAAATCTATGAAATTTATTCAATTCCTCCCCCTTTTCAAATCTGTCACTTTAATTTAATTCTAGTAGAGTCTATTCGTTTGAATAGGCGGGTTTGATGATTTTTATTGTCAAATCCGTAACCTTACCCCCGAATCCGTCTTTGGGTTCGTAGGCCGGAGTCTTAATTTTTCATTGGTTTGTTGTTTTATCCTTAAATTCAATCAAGCATCAGAATTTTTCCCCAAAATCCTTTTTAACCCTTGACAAGGAACTCAGACGTTCTCTTGTTTTCACCTCGAGCCATAGGCAGAACCTGCACGGTTCCTAGCCCTGTTTTCCCCTTCTCATTCTCCAAAGAACCCGTCTGGGTTCGTTGCCTTGTTTTCGTTTTGTTCTCGTGGAATTCAGACGGGTTCCATCGAGTTCTCATCTATCTTTTTTTCTTTTTTTTTTCTTCTCTTCTTTCCATCTTTTCTTTTCTTTAATAAAATCGAGTTTTCGGGCTAATCTAATTTGTCAACTTAAAAGTGTCCTTAAAAGTTAAACCTTTAATTATGGATAAGCAATCCTAGTCGGCCCAATTTAAAAAAGAGCACCTCTTTTGAGTAGCGCCAAAAGATCGGCAGATTTTTCTGGTCTATGATCGCGACTCCACTGGGGACTTAAACTTAAAAGAGGGTAAAACTTGAAAAGGTTGAATTTTAGTGTTTTTGTAAAAGGGAGGAATTAATTTATTTCATATTTTTATCATGTTTTTTTTAGGCATATTGCATCCAGGCTACTCTTGGGCCTTATGGCTGGGGAGCACAAAAGCGTTGGTAGGTTCTAAAACTAGGATTACCCTCTGAGAGCGGTCAATCACTACTTGTGGGATGCACTTACATACCCAAGCCTTTGACTCATCCTCTCCCCATGTTACACTCTAAGGGTTTCCCTCAAATCCCGAAGAGCAACACCCCACACATCGCTTCCTACGTACGTAGGGGAATGCCAGGCGAGAACATGCGGTACCTTATCTCCTATACCTAGAAAACCCTAAACCTAGAGTCATGGTTAGGTTAATCCTGCATTTGTATGCTATGTGATTTTATTTTAGAATCCATGTATAAGTTGTAAAGTTTTATTTTTGTATAGGTTGTAGAATTTTATTTTTGTAAAGAGCTCATGTATATGTCAGAAAATTTTAGTTTGTAAAGAGTTTGAGTCCATGTATATGTTGTATAGTTTTATTTCAGAAAAGAGTTTCAAGTCTATGTATGTTATGTAGTTTCATCTTGTAAAGAGTTTAAGAGTCCGGTTACAAAGAGTCTTCTGCCCGAGTATTCAACCTTTTCATGAGTCGAGTCGTTCTAGTTCGCATAGGAACACGCAAGAGCAGACTAGCCACCAGGAACCCAGACGGGTTACGGCCCGCCAAGTCCGCCCATCTGTATTGGTATCGGTGCTGGGCCCGGTTTGAAAGAGAACCCGCACGGGTTTCCTAACCTGTCGGCCTTCTTTTTCTTCTTGCCCGACCGCTTCACCCACTGACAACCAACGCGCTTGCGATGATCCTATTCGGCCTTTATGACATTTCTAAGTCTAATCCCTATTGCGTCCGTTACTTGAATCTGAGCCCGAAACCGAAAGCGATCGTGACTCGATCTAAGTAAGGACCCAATAGACGATTAATATTGTCAGTCCGCATACTAGGTCCATGTAGAGTTAGGACATGCACTCCCATAAAAGTGGGTGAGTCACCCTTGTGTCAGCATATAGGCGTCGTGTCCATGTCCTAGGTTCATATAGGTCCGCTAAGTCATGCATGCATCGGGCGGGTGGCGTAAAAGTTCTTTCGAGCACTAATCAGTTTCCATGCAGACAAGATAACAGACCATCTCCGAGCCCGCATCCGTGACCCACAAACCGGCAAGCTTATTCGCAATCCCAATTACAGACTGTCGGCTCAATTCAGTGAATCCACCATGTCAGGATCTCCCAACAACAACCTTTTTGGGGAGAGTTCTGGTGACAAGCTACCTGATGGGCTATATGAGAGGATACAGGAAGCGATTGCTTTCTGCATGGCAGATCAGGAGGACAGAACCAATGAGAAACTGGAAAAGAAGTTCAATGAAAATCAACAAACTATGAATGGCGTACTGGAAGCCATTAAACAGATCAACAAAAAGCTCGGCATCGGACTTGAGGAAGAAGAGAACTATTATGACACCGAATCTGAGGCCGAGGCAGATGATGGGGTTGGAGAAGGTCACCCCAAGTCCAAAAATGGAGGCCCAAAACCTAAGTCATTTGGTGAGGTCAGGTCCAAATCTATACTGAATAACTCCAGAACTTCGGAGGACCCTTACGTCAAGAAACTTGAGGAGAAAGTTGATATGCTCACCAGAAGGATGATGAAAACTGATCCGACCTTCACCGACCCCTGTATGGATTTTGCCATCCCCAAACATTGTGTATCGAGAATAAGGGACAAGGTTGAGGTGCCAAACATGAAATTCAGACCCTCTGAAAATCCATCGCATCACTTGGAGGAATTCCTGAGGCTGGCTCCCCTCCATAAGGTAGATGAAGGTCTCTACACCACAGTCTTCCCTTCCACTCTAGAAGGTAAGGCCAAGGTATGGTACCAAAATCTACCCCAGCAAGTTAAGACCAACGCAGATGAGTTATTCAGAGCCTTCATAAGCCATTTGATGCTGCGGCAAAGGAGGTCATCATGGATGATTTAACTTCCTGAAACAAAAGGAGGATGAATCGTTCCTCTCTTATTACGAGCGATGGCACTCCATGTTATCTCAAATCGAGTCCGTCCCTTTAGAATGCAACTAAGCACTTTCGCAAAGGAATCCATCCCCGCATCACTCGGCATTTTGGTTTCCAATCCATCAAAGACTTTGAGACTTTAAAGGACTTGTGTTCAAATTGAAGCCGCTAACAATGAACCCTTAAAAGAACAATCGAGTTAGGCCAAGCAACTAGAATGCCTCTCTAGACACTTGGCTTTAACCGGATGAGTTTAATGTGTAATATGGATGAAGAAAGAGCGACGACAGTTTGGAAACCCAGATGGGTTTCGTGGCGAAGTTAGAATGCGAAGATCACAAGCGAAGACGGCGTCGCAAGGATGATAGCGAAACACAGACGGGTTCCACAGACCTAACACCACAGCCAGACGGGTTTTTGGGCTCAACATCGATCGTTACCAAACCAGAACCAGACGGGTTTAGGCCTCGCTGCTACACCGATCCCAAGCCGGGAACCTGCACGGGTTTTGGGCCCTTCATCACAATTTCAAGCCAGAACCTGCACGGGTTCGTGGGCCATTGTACTCCTTTCCTCGGCCCATCTCGTAGGCCAAAACTCCTTTCGGGCTCTCAACTCGGCGCTTTTCCATTGGGCTGACATGGTCGCGATGCGGTCCACGAGCTAATTATGCGTCTTCGCTAGCCAAACCGTAGTTCGAATTTACTTAATCATCTTTTTTGTTTGGGAAGTGGAATGATCCCACCATGTAAGTCGATATTGCATTACATAAGTTCCACGCCTCCCATCATGTAGGTCACATATCGTTGCATAAGTCCCATGTCTCCCATCATGTAGGTCGATATTGCATTGCATGAGCATCATATCGCTTTAGTCATAAGGTTAAAAAAATTAAAAAAAGAGTCCATGACCTTTTCTAAAAATTGACCTTTTTCGCTTAACTTGCTTCACTTAGGAAAATCTAGATGAGATCTCAAAAGTTTTCAAAAACCTTTCTTCAAGCCTCGATTTTGAGACAAGTTATAGAAGACGATTCGTCGCTTTGACTATCTTAGAAGGTATAAATGTGCGTGCCGCAAATCTTTGGGCTAAGCTTAGTTGATTGAGCCCGTCCCGTGAGTCCACATTGCCTAAAACTTGAATTGATTATTTTCATCAATTCCATGATCCCTTGAGCGGCTCACCCATTAGTTGCATCTCTAGAACTTGTTTTGCATCTTGCTTGAGACTACATGTTTGCATAGCACGCTGTGACAAAGTGATTAAGGCATTCAATTTTCTTAAGCTACATAGCCAAATAGCCTTCCCTGCATTGTATTTACCGTTCTTTTTGCCCCGCCTAGCCTTTGTTCACCCTTTTTTTTTTATGATTGAACCCTGACAATACAAGCCTTAGCCTATGATATCCAGTACCCTTTGAGCCTTGCTTGGTTGGAAGAGAGTCTGTCATTTTTGGAAGGAACAATTGGTTTAGTGTGAGCAAAATATGAAGTCTGGGAGAATCTGAAAGTCTCATATCTTGAGCGAATTTGGTTATGCTGTTCAAAGTCGAGGTTATAATAGAGATTTCTTCTCCCTGATCACCCAAAAAAAAAATCAAAAAAAATCAAAAAAAAATAAAAAAATAATAAAAGGGCGGTTAGGGAGATTCAACTTAAAGTCCAGAAAACTTTGACTCGGTTGTATTCGGTTGAGATGTTTTAGGATGAAAGGTGAAACGCTTTGCATATATTAAGTGAGAAGGAGAGTTTAGGGGATTTCATTGAAAATCAATCCAAGCATGGCTTTTAACTCCTCATTCCAAAATTTTACCGCTCCTTACCCTAGCCTAAGCCCCCATAACCCGAAAAGTCCTTTTGATTGTCACTTGTGCATTGCATACCAGTAGTGGAGAGAGAGGTTCTTACCAAGCTTATGGTAGTTTGCTTCTATTGGTTTGAGCATGAGAGAAACTCACATACATATTCAAAATTGAGTGTTTGAGTGTTCATTCCTTCCTGTGTGAGGTTCGCTCTTTCTGGCTAGCTTACGTCCATAACCAACCGCGCATATTTGCATTGTCCTTCGAACTGTTGGTGGACTTATGCGTCTGAGTTACTTGTTCTCTCCCTTAAGATTCGAAAACTTCTTCCTATCTCTTTCGAATCGAGTTTTGATCTTGTCCAGTTAATCTTTGTGCTTGCTTGTTAGTTCGACTTTGTGTTGATCGAAAATCCTTTGTCCCGGATTGTTTTCAGCAGTATATAGAAAGTCATAACTGCATTGCATAACACCATCATTACATGAACATTGCATCAATACCTGCATTAGTACATAAGTATAGAAAAATGCATTTAGTACATCATTGCATAGCATTGTCCTAAGTACATAGCAAAGAGTCGTGTATAGCATAGCATAAGAACCCCGCAGACGCATCGTTCTCGATCGTCATCACGCTGCACTGCGGTCGCCACCGCCACTAGCGTTATCAGCTCTATGGACCCCGCTTCCACCAGATCCGAAGTAACAGTCCCACAGGTAGTACTAGGAGTCTACCATCTCGTATCACTACCGAGCGGATAGGTGCGACTTGCACCGCCTGCATTTTCGAGTGACGCCGGCCTAGAAAAAATTCAATCGAGTTTCCATTAAGCCGGGGGCTGTTTGAATCCAAAAAAGGAAGCAAGTCACTACGAACCATCAATTGACTCGCTTTAGCAAGAGTTAAATCAAACGCCACTAAAGCTGGCTATGCAACAAGCAAGGGGACAAATCTACCGAATACCGCCTAGGTCCACAAAGTCCACCATGGAAAAATTCAAGAAGGGGCAAGTCACTACGACAACTATCAATTGACTCGGTTTAGCAAGAATCGCCACTAAACCGGGGCTATGCAGCCAAGCAAAGGGATCGAATCACCTAAAAGCCGTGACGAAAGACAGTGTGGGCCTTCTTTATTCCATCCGCCGGGCCTTTTCACCTCACCCGACTCACAAAAACAGAGAAGAGCCCAACACTTGACCAAACCGGACGGGTTTCTTTGGTCGAAAATAAGCAATCGAGGTCGCTGAGCCCAATGCGACTGATGCTCAACTCGAACCCATTTTCAAGACCTAAACCGATGTAAATTCTCCGACTCACCTTGGATTTCAAATAAATCGATGCCTTCTTTCTTTCTTTCTTGCAGACAACGCGCGAGATACAATGGCCGTCATCGTGCCCTAACAATACATGACACCATCACCGCCGCTAATACGCCGACATTTCTCCACCAGCCGCCATCGGCCCTAACAATACATGACACCATCACCGCCGCCGCTAATACGCGACATTTCTCCACCATCACCGCCGCCGCTAATACGCCGACATTTCTCCACCACCGCCATCGCCCTAACAATACATGACATCATCACCGCCGCCGTTAGTACGCGACACTTCATCAACAACGGCCATCATCGGGCCTTCACAATGCGATGGCGGCCATCGCCGGGCCTTCATACGCGACGCGATGGCGGCCATCGCCGGGCCTTCACAATGCGATGGCGGCCATCGCCATCATCTGCCTTCACAATGCGATGGCGGCCATCGTCGGGCCTTCAATGCGACGCGAGGCCATTGTCGCCTTCACAATGCGACAAGGGCCATCATCGGGCCTTCACAATGCGATGAACATCACATCTACATCGGCGCAGGACCCAGCTTCCAAGCGTCAGCCGCCATCGTCGGGCCTTCACAATGCGGCGAGGCCATTGTCGGGCCTTCACAATGCGACGGGCCATCACCGGGCCTTCACAATGCGATGAACATCACATCTACATCGGCGCAGGACCCAGCTTCCAAGCGTCAACAGCGGCCATCGTCGGGCCTTCACAATGCGACGAGGGCCATTGTCGGGCCTTCACAATGCGACAAGGGCCATCATCGGGCCTTCACAATGCGATGAACATCACATCTACATCGGCGCAGGACCCAGCTTCCAAGCGCCAACAGCGGCCATCGGGCCTTCACACGCGACGAGGCCATTGTCGCCTTCACAATGCGACAAGGGCCATCATCGGGCCTTCACAATGCGATGAACATCACATCTACATCGCGCAAGACCCGGCCTAAGCGTCAACGGCGGCCATCGTCGCCTTCACCATGCGACGCGGGCCATCGTCGGGCCTTCACAATGCGACAAGGGCCATCATCGGGCCTTCACAATGCGATGAACATCATATCGACATCGACGCAGGACCTAGCTTCCAAACGTCAACCAGCTTCAGAACAGGCTTCTGATTCATATCCAAGATCATCAAGACTACTTTGATCATCGTTTTACTCAAACTCGATCAAAGTGGGGGCTATCTGTAGACGCTGAATTTTGTATCTATTTTATTTTCTTTTTTTAGTGTCAGTTTTAGAAAATAGGCTAACCGATAAATGGCACGTAAGCCTCTTTCCACCGAAAACTCCAAAAAATATACAAAGCCCAAATGCCGGAACACAGGTTCATGGGCGAGCTCACTCTCAACACCACAGAACCCGTCTGTTCATGGGTCTGAGCTCGGCTCAACACCACAGAACCGTCTGGTTCAATGGGCCGAGCTCACTCGCCACAGAACCCGTCTGGGTTTCTGTTGATTCCCACGCGCCTTAACCTAGCCTCCAAACCCTAAACCTAAACCTAATTCCCCTATAAATACCCACCATTCATCACCCACAAAAGACACTGAACACACGGAATATACGGGAGTATTGACACTAGTATATTTCTCTTCTCTTCTCCTCCATCAAGTGCTTTATTTTAAGGTTAGCGTAGCTTTTTTATTATTGTAACGTAATCTTATTAGCTTTCTTTGTACTTTCTTTGTTTTTCGCTTGCATGACATTAATGATAAATCTATGAAATTTATTCAATTCCTCCCCTTTTCAAATCACTTTAATTTAATTCTAGTAGAGTCTATTCGTTTGAATAGGCGGGTTTGATGATTTTATTGTCAAATCCAGAACCTTACCCCGAATCCGTCTTTGGGTTCGTAGGCGAGTCTTAATTTTTCATTGGTTTGTTGTTTTATCCTTAAATTCAATCATGATCGTAATTTTTCCCCGAAAATCCTTTTTTAACCCTTGACAAGGAACTCAGACGGGTTCTCTTGTTTTCACCCCGAGCCATAGGCAGGAACCCAGACGGGTTCCTAGCCCTGTTTTCCCCTTCTCATTCTCCAAAGAACCCGTCTGGGTTCGTTGCCTTGTTTTCGTTTTGTTCTCGTGGAATTCAGACGGGTTCCATCGAGTTCTCATCTATCTTTTTTTCTTTTTTTTTTCTTCTCTTCTTTCCATCTTTTCTTTTCTTTAATAAAATCGAGTTTTCGGGCTAATCTAATTTGTCAACTTAAAAGTGTCCTTAAAAGTTAAACCTTTAATTATGGATAAGCAATCCTAGTCGGCTCCCAATTTAAAAAAAGAGCACCCCTCTTTTGAGTAGCGCCGCGAAAAGATCGGCAGATTTTTTCGGGGTCTACAATAAGATGTCAAGTTGCATGAAATAAAAAAAAACATATACGGAGTCGCCAGTTAGTTTTACGAAAACTAACAAAATAAATTAAAATAAACTCCACGATCTTCGAACCAAAGTCGGGATCGGGGGTAAAGGTGCAAATGCAAAGGGGGTGCCTTTACATCGCCCGCCAAAGCGGCCTTTACTAGGTCGGGTTTAAAAGAAAATAACTAAAAAGAAACAAAGTTGTCACACTTTTCAATTAATAATGCATGCGAGCCAAATAAAAAAGTTCGAAACGAAATAAAAATACAGCGGACGGGGCGCAAATAATTACATTGTTACATATGGGACCAAACAAAGCGAATAATCAATTACCCAAATGGACCGAAACCGTGGCTGGGCTGGCGTATTCAAAAATCCGCTAGGACTCTTGAGTTAAACCTGTGTGCTGAGACTGACGGAGTAGATTCTGAAACAGACCCTTGGCTTAAAAAATCCGCTAGGATTTCTGCGTTCCGAGTAAAGGAAAACTTTTCTCTCTCGATTTGATGTGCAGAGTACCCAAACTATACCTCGCCAAAATCTCTCCCAAAACTGAGAAAAAGTCCCTTTTTATAGCCTCAAGGGACAATTTTTTTCATTCCACCCCAAAAATCCGCTAGGATTTCTGAGTACGGCTGACCCATTTTTGATCGTGTAGCTGTTTTTTCTCCCTAATTCTCAAAAATCCGCTAGGATTTCATAGTGGACCGGAGCAGTTGCTTGCAGTTTACTCTTCAGTTACCAATGGCAGTTTTTTGGCAGTTTTTGAATGCATGTCCCAGAAATCCGCTAGGACTCTTCAGTCGGATGGAGCAGTTTTTTGATGGTTACTCTAAAAATCCGCTAGGATTTGCAGTTGAAATCAGGGCGGTTTTTGAGCAGCTTCAGCAGTTGTTTTCAACAATTACCACCAATTTGCTATTTTGACCAATAAAAATCCGCCAGGACTTTTGACCAAAAATCCGCTAGGATCTCTTTGGGCCGAAAATGAAAATTCACTGAAGCTTCAGTTTTGGGCTTGAGCTAAAGTCCGTTAATAAAGAGTAAAAATCCGCTAGGATTTTCTTTGACCCAAAATCTGCCAAGGCTTCCTGGGCCGGAAAGGGCTAAAAATCAATACAACTTCCCTGGGCTCAAAAATGAAAATCCGGTAGGACTTTTCTGTCTCAAAATACCCTGATTTTGTCTTGGGTCCCTGAACTTAACCCAAAAATCCGCTAGGACCCCATTTGGCCCAAAATCTTCAAATGTCCGCTAGAACCTGGTTTTGGCTCAAAGTCTTCAAAATCCGCTAGGATTTTTGGCCCAAAATCCTCAAAAATCCGCTAGGACCCATTTGGTCCAAAATCCTCAAAAAACTCTGTTAGAACCCGGTTTTGGCTCAAAATCTGCTAGGACCTCCAACTTGGCTCATACTTACAAAACCACTAAAAATCCATTTTGGGCCCATGTACACAAAGTCCGCTAGGACCTCACGGACCAGTTTGACTGAGTGTTAACCTTGACTTGACCGAACAGTCTTGCGCCCATTGAAAATCCGCTAGGATACTTGTACTAAAAAAATGCAACGAAGTTTGGCCTGAAACTCCCTTAGGAGCTCTTTTTTTTTTTTTTTGGCTAAAAACTGTAGTGACATTATTTTGTGTCTACACCTAGCTAATTAACCTTTCTATTGGTTTTAAGTATCATGATGCCATATTATGCAATTTTGTGCCTATGAATGCTTGTCATATTTTGTTGGGACGTACATAGAAATTTGACAAGAATGTTATTCATGATGGGTACGACAACACTTACACTTTTGTGGTTAACAAGAAGAGGGTCAAACTAATGCTACTAGCACCATTTGAAGTATTACCTTCCAAGCCCAGGATGAGAAGTGAGGAGCCTAAATACTTGAGCTAGATACGGGTCAAGAAGGCTCTAGGAAAGGGGAGGAAATCTCACTTCCTCCTAGAGGCCAATAAGAGTGAGGAAGTGAATACCCTGCACCCTCTTATAGCCCCTTTGCAAAAATGATATGGAGATGTTTTCCTCGAGACTTGCCTTCGGGTCTCCTACCTATTCGTGGAACTGAGCATCAAATTAATCTCATTCTCGGTGCTCATTTACCCAACAAGGTGACATATAGGTGTAACCCTTTGGAAACCAAAGAGTTGTAACGACAAGTCGATGAGCTCACTGAGCAGCGATATGGCCGGGAGAGTATGAGTCCATGCTCCGTACCGAGTGTTGTAAGTCCCGAAGAAAGATGGCACGTTCTGGTTGTATGTAGATAGCTCAGCGATTAACAACATCACTATCAAGTACCAGTACCCCATACCGAGGCTCGACGACATGCTTGATGAGTTGCACCACTTGCACGGGTCCCAAATCTTCTCCAAAATCGACCTTCGAAGTGGGCACCATAAGATTCCGATGCAAGTGGGCGATGAATGGAAAACGACGTTCAAAACAAAGGGAGGATTATACGAATGGATGGCCATGCCATTCGGCTTGTCTAATGCCCATAGCACTTTCATGAGGCTTATGAACGATGTTCTTTGACCATTCATTGAGAAGTTTATGGTTGTCTACTTCGACGATATTTTGGTGTACTCCCGGGAGGAGAATGAGCATATTGGTCATCTAGAGGCGGTGTTCAAAATTTTGAGGCAAAAAAAGCTATTTGGGAAGATCAAAAAGTGTTATTTTTCACATCCCAAGTTGTTTTCTTGGGTTAAATCGTCTCCAAGGTGGGATCTTAATGGATCAATCCAAGGTGGACGCCATCCGATCTTGGTTAGTGCTTCTACCATTTCCAAGGTGTCGAGTTTCCACAGTTTAACCTCATTTTAACGAAGATTCATATAGGGTTTTAGCACCATTACTACTCCTATCACTCAGTGTTTTAAGAAAAGGACGTTTGAGTAGACTAGACCGTCACAATAAGCCTTTAAAAGGTCTAAGTCCAAGCTTTGTGAAGCTCTAGTGTTGGCTCTCCTAGATTTTACCCAAGTATTTGAGGTCGATTCCGATGCGAGCGGGGTTGGGATTGGAGTCGTGCTTATGCGAAATCAGCGACCAATTGGCTTCTTCATTGAGAAGCTCAACGATTAAGGAAAAACTACTTAACCTATGACAAAGAGTTTTACGTCTTGGCTCGAGCTTTGGATCATTGGTCTCACTATCTCAATGCGAGCCAATTTATCTTACATTTCGACCACGAGGTTCTAAAGTACTTGAACAGAAAACATAATCCCAACTCCCGACATGCTAAATAAGTTGAATTTATACAAAGTTTTAGCTTTGTAGCGAAGCATAAGAACGGGAGCATCAACGTTGTGGCATACGCTCTTTCGAGGTGACATACTCTGTTGGCTATTATAGAAGCACGAGTGCACGGGTGCTCGGGTTTCAATACATCAAGGGGTATTACATGGAAGATGAGGATTTTCAACCTCATCTACATGGGAATGGTGGTCCTTATGTCTTGCAGGAGGGGTTCCTTTTTAAGGGGAACAAGTTATGCATTCCATGTTGCCCCATAAGGAAGTTGTTGGGCAAGGAGGTATATGGTGGTGGTCTTGACAGGCATTTTAGCATCAGCAAGACCCTTGATATGTCCAAGGAGTACTTCTATTTGCCTAAAAGGGATGGGGACATTCAAGATGTAATCTCAAGGTGTTTAACATGCCAATAATCCAAGAGCTAGTTTCACCAATGGCCTTACACACCCTTACCAGTTCCTCAAAGCCCTTGGGAGGACTTGATTATGGATTTCATTGTGGCACTACCACAGACTTCAAGGGGAAAGGATGCAGTTATGGTTCTGGTGATCGATTTTCAAAAATAGCCGATTTTGTTGATTGTGAGAAAATCGACGATGCATCCCACATAGCCTCTTTCTTTTTCAAGGGGATTGTTAGGCTTCACGACTTCCCTAGGAGCATCATGTCAGGCCAAGACACAAAGTTTCTTAGCCACTTCTGGAGGTCACTAGAGAGACTTTTGGGAACGAAGTTATTGTTTAGTACATCCCACCATCCACAAACTGACAGCCAAACAGAGTTAACCAACAAGACCCTCACCACTTTGCTTTGGGGTCTAGTTAGTAGGAGCTTGAAGGACTGGGATTTAAAGCTAAGACGTGCTGAATTCACCTATAATCGGGCTTCCTCTCTTGCCACATGGTACTCTGCTTTTGAAACTTGCTATGGAGTATGGTGAATGGTACTAATTCGCCTATAATATCTTGAGTACCATTCACCATAATCCATACACCAAATAGCCAATACACATAATCTAAAGCCTTACTTCATCAAACCCAAATCATTTAATTAGAGAAACCCAAGAGATTCACCCCAAATATAGTATTTCCAACTACATAAGTTCATAGTTACTATAATGACATTAGTTTCATGCAGGTAGGTATAAGCAAAATATGTCGAGTCACATACTGAAAATAAAAATATGTTAGTGTGACATAAGAATCAACCAGACCGATGCAACCTAACCCACGCCTACACTCATACTCTGATCTTAGTTTTCTAAGTCTCAAGCTAGACACCTAACGCTCAAAGCTAACGGTAACAACAAAAGTCAAACCTTACTCATACAATAATGTCGCATCTGTGAGGAAATATGAGGCAAAATAGTAATTAAGCGACCAATTGCATAACATCTTCTCCTAAACAACAACTATTATCCAAACTAAACCACAATACTTGTCTTATAAAACTTAAATAACATTAAATATTAAACTAACTTCAAGTCTTTCAAACTTATTCTAAACCACCTATTATATCGACCTCACTTCTAATTTCCATCCCCTTCAAAGTTCTCTTCATTTGAAAACAAAACATTTACAAATAAAAAAAAAGAGACATAACTCAATGTAGACACCAGAGTTTGTATCGGGAAAAGTGCCTACAAGTATAACCGGGAGCAACACAAATACCTCATTGCAAGATTGTGCCCAAAAAAACCCCAAAATGAGCTAAAATGGGCTGAAAACAAAGCAAGGTCACTTGGTCTTGTGCCAAATCCAAGCAGTTGGGCCCAAAAGTGACAAGGCCCAAAAAGAGGAGCAAAAGGGACTAGAAAATGAGGAAGGTCGTCGGACCTTGTTCACTTTTTAGTCACCTCACCAACCCACCACGAAAACCTTCATTTTCCACCCTTTCCACTACATGTGTGCAACCTTTTGAATCCCATTTTTTCACAAATCTCATTGGCCTTATTTGTTTTTATGAAGGCAAAGTACACATCAAAAGTTTTCCAACGCTTTTTGGATCGTCTCAATCGGAATTCGGATGAAAGAGTTATGGTCGTTTGAACTTGAACTAATCTCAGAGCAAGGCCAAACGGCCATGCCTAGTTTCTAGGCAAGGCCCAACGACCTATAATCCCTGTCATGGCCCAAAAGCAGCCATGAAAGATTTAAAAGTCATCTGACCTTGCTCCTATTCTTCAAGTCGAGCCCAAATGCAACAAAAGCCCGTAAGAGCTCTCAAAAGCCGCCTGGCTTTTCTCGGCCCACAAACAGTCCGCGTGCACTGCCACGTCACCAATCCGTGTGAGGATGTCTCAAAACTCGTCTGGCCTTCCTCACTACCACGTCATCACTCCTCGCCAATTCCCGGTCAAGATCTCGCGATGCACGCCTTAACGCCTTCGACCCATGCATAGTCAAAAGCCAGACGATTTTTGAAGGAGGATTGGGGGCAAAAATGGTTGTTCATGATTGATCATTCTATCTTTTGCACACCCCTATCCACCTATAAATACCCCTCTCCATTCCACCATTTGGGGCATCCAAAATTCATCCAAGAAATCCCCTATCTTCCCTCACCATTCTCACACAAAGTTCGGTATTATCATTGCATTGATATCGAAAGAACTCCGACATATTGCCTTTGGTTTTCTTCCATCCCACCTAAGTCTCTTGCATGCTTTATGATTCACATAAAGTTAGATTGTTCATTTGAAATCATGTAATCTTGTAATCTCTTTTGTGTTACCCTTGTATATTATTTTGTAAAAAGTCTTTATACTCGCATGACATGAATATAATATTGTAAAACTCTTTTAAATTTCTCCCCGCTCTTTTTCATTTCAATATCGGTTCTAGTAGATTTTGTTTTAGTAATAGGCGAGTCCAAGAATTCTTCAACTCTTGGACTCGTAACCTTAACCCCGGATTCAGAATTCGGGTTCACAGGCCGGGGTTTTTATCATTTCCTTTCTTGGTTTGTTGGTTTCCTTAAATCAACTAGTGACTCCTTTTCTATCCTAACTTGCATGGTTCATCTTTGTGACTCTCTGTTCTATTTGATAAGCTAAAGTGACATCTTTCCCGAGACCACACTAAGGAGCCAACCAAAAGAGGAAATATGGTAGAAATTGGTGGCCTTGCTCTCTTTCTAACCCATTTCCCTAGGCAATGGGCCTAAAAGATCACTGGCATGGCCCAGGCAAAGCCGTTTAGCTTATTGGGTCAGTCCAATGACCTCAGTCCCCTTTTGGCCATGGTGAAGGTCGTGAGAGGGACGCGGTTCAGCATTCGTTGATCGAAGACATTGTCCTTAAATGAATGCGCAAAGTCTAGGATATTTAAAGAATCAAAGGGTTTCATTTCAAAGAAAAAGAATCCTTATTTAAGGATTAAGCAACCTTAGTCGGCCCTCAATCACATTTAAGTAGCGCATATGGAAAAAGGATCTATCGACGCGACCTTTTTCCCGGGTCCTACACTCAATAATATCTAATTCTAGCTGTCAAAAAAGATTAAAATTTATTTCAATTAATTTAGAGGAGAAATGAACAAGTTAAATCTTTCACAAGCAATTGACTCTCAACCTAGAAACAACGGAGTTCAGAAATAATTAAATTCACAAAAAATCAGAAAAACCTTTCATCCCAGAAATCACATAGTGCGAAAATAACATATCGACTTTCAATCTCAAAATCAAACCTTAGATATCAAAGTAGTCCCTTGTTGATAACTAATAAGAATGAATTATACATATACAATGCACACATACTCCCTCTGTTCCATATTAATTGTCATAATTTTGATTTTCAGAGTCTCTAATGTCATTGTTTGATTGATAATTTCTTACATAATATGTTATTAACGATTACAATATTATACTTTTATAGTAGTATTTTTTCGTTACGAATCAAATGGTTGTAATCTTATATAACAACACATTGTATATTGAGAAATTTATGGTCAGAATTTTTAAAATTTGACTGCACACTTTCCAAAGACGACAATTAATATGGAACGGAGGGAGTAGTAATTAATTTTTGTAGATTAAAAGAAAAGATCATAAGAAGATGATTTTCAAAATAAAAGAAAAGTCTTCTTTCAAACTTTTATAGATTAGATTATTTTCACAAGATAATATTTCGAAATTTTTTAAATTTTTAGATGCCGCAATTTGTTTGAAGTAAAAATCATAACCTTGTATTCCTCATAGAAATAATTATTATATCGCATATACTAAGGTATCTTTCTGATAAAGGTAATTTCATATCATAACACATTGTAATTTTTAAGTAATTAATGGTTAAAATTTAATCAAAGGATAAACATTTTGACACGGATCTAGTACAAAGCATATCCTGATCTTAATCAAACGCCCTTAAATATTAGATGTGATGTAGTCATGTAGCCACTTATATCATGAAAGACGGCTTTCAAAACAACTAAAAGATAAGAAAATAAAATGATAAAATCCTACAAAAAGACAGGCAAGGTGGGATGAGGATATATCCAGATGGGATCGCACATACTATAAGATGAAAGGGCCACCACAAGATCAAATTGATCTGCACACAAAATATCCTCACTGAAACATCCAATGGTCCACCACTTTAAACAAATCACTAATTCATACTATCATGCAAAATCCCATAACTCGTTCTCATTCCTCGATCAAATATCATCATATCATAATAATATCACCTAAATTTCTAACCCATAAGCTACTGCTTTGTTTTACCCTTGATTGTAAATCTCAATTTTGAAGCAAAAAACTCAACTAAATGGCTACCTTCACCTCAATCACCCAACACCAATCAATCTCATCTTCTCTGTATCAGAAAGTTCATGAATCCAGCATTCTTTACCCCTCGAAATCTGCTCAAGAACACGGGTTTTCATGCTCCTTGATGGTCACCCCGGTGCCGAGTCAGAGGAGGAGGTTGAAATTCTGCACTATACCAACGAGGTTAAGCATCCGAAATGCAGCAACTAAGCCTGCAAAATCACCAGGTATACCAGACTTCTTCAGAACAGTTTAGACAGCCTAGGTCAGTGGGTGCCTTACGATCTCATTGCTTTTTCTGATGCTGATTTTGTAATGCCTTTGTTTTGGAGAAATTAGCGGAAGAAGAGTGGAAGGTAAAGCGCGAACTCTTGCTCCAGAAAAAGGTATGCAGTTCTCTGCTTTCAGACGAGTGAAGGATTCAATGTCTCAGAATAATATTCAAATGCTATCCATGAAGAGATTCTGCTGTGAACCGGTGCATCATTTAATACAAGATATCTACTATTAACTTATGGTTCAAAGGTTTCTAAGCTCAACCTTACAGCAAACAACTCCCGTTGTGGATCCCGCTTTTGCAGGGTTTAGGAAGTTCTAAAGATAGGCAACCTTACGAGCACTCATGCAAGTAGGGAGGGAGATTCAGGCTCAATCTTAAAACCATCTGTTGAGAATTTTCTGATCAAAAATAGCTTCATCCCGTAGTCCATGTCCAATTTTGTGTACCCAGATACTGATCAATGACCCCCTGAGCTTAAATTAGATCAAATTTCAGCCTAGTTGTACAAGTTAGGAAACACCATCCCACACTCCATTCCACAATCCAAGCAGTCCAATATCCCAGCAGATTCAATATATGGAGGACTCCTAACATGTCTTGAACAGAATAATTACACTTAAGTTCAGGCAACGAACCTGTGAAGAGCTCCAAACATCCTGATAACTCTGTCTGATTCTCATGTTGCAAATGCTGCCACAGATTAGAAAGACTCCACACATGGCCGAAGGGGATTTATTATGAGAGAGCTTGCAGAAGCCATAACAAACTCGTTAATAAATTGCATCACATAATGCTAAATGTAAGATGATGAGCAGGTTAAAATGAAGGCACAGCACCAAATAGCACATAGATAAGGGGTTGAGAGACAATGAGAAATTCTCATTAATCAATAGGAAGGGAAAAGCCATGCTCTCATCCCTAATTCAGATCCCATTTGCAGGTCCGAAGTGTGGAAGTGAAAGAAGCTCTGCGTCTCATGAACGAGAATAACTTTGTAATGCTTGATGTCCGCCCAGAGGCAGATTTTAAAGAGGTTAGCATGCTAATCTCATCACATACGTTTCTTTCAATATATCAGGTATCCAGAAACTTAGGCAACCGTAGACAGCATAACCATGCATTGAGGAAAGCCATAGCTTAGATGAATGAGTAGTAACCACAAGTTCTCAAGGCAATCTAAGGTTTTCAATTTTTGAGTAGGCCCATGCACCAGGAGCCATAAATGTACAAGTATACAGGCTTATAAAGGAGTGGACAGCATGGGACATTGCTAGACGAGCTGCGTTTGCATTTTTTGGTATCTTTTCTGGCACAGAAGAAAACCCCAACTTCATACAAGGTAAAAAAAAAAAGTGTAAAACACCAACATTCACACTTAGATATGCACACACTTCAAAACTTACAAATTATATGCTTACTCTGGCAGAGGTTGAATCAAAGATACCGAAAAATGCAAAGATTATAGTGGCCTGCACAGCTGGGGGCACCATGAAGCCTTCCCAAAATCTTCCCGAAGGCCAACAGTCAAGGTACATAGACCTTCTCCAAAACCAGCCCCTTCCCCCCAACAACCAAATTGGAGAAATCAAATCTAGTCACTTAAGGAACTTAGAAGTATTTCTGAAAACAGGATCAACAGAACTCAACTGTTTCACTTACCACAAATAGGTAGGCTAATCAGATAATGTACTACACAACAGTTTTACAGCAATTTTCAAGACTACAGATATAGTATAACCTTGTGCATTTCAACTTTCTAATTCGTGTCATACGAACGTATCAGGTCATGAATCCAAAACTGTATGTGATAAGATATTATCAACCAAGTCACCTTTGCTTAATTCATACACAGCATAAAAAGATTGCATATCTTGAAACAATTCTTTGTCATTTGAACAAAGAGTTTCTTCAAAAGGATAAAAGATCTTCCAGCACTGCCAGATTACTTTGATTTTCCAGTGAAGAGCTAACACAAACTGTCATCAAAACTTTGATATCCAGGTCATTGATAGCAGCCTACTTGCTTGTACTCAACGGATACACAAACGTGTTCCACCTTGAGGGAGGCCTTTACAATTGGTTTAAGGAGGGTTTGCCAGCTGTTGCAGAAGAATAACTTTGCAGATCACTATGAGATCAACCCGAATCATTAGGTTATTATGAACACTAATTTTGTACCGGTGGCTGTGGTCCTGTGCATACTGCAATGAACTTCCTTCGTCTAGAGTTGAGTTCATACTTACACTATTACTTTTGTATCTGCAGTAACAATTGAGAAATTTGCATATGCGCCCTCTGCTGCTTGGTGTACCATATGCAAAAATTTTAAAAATTCCTGTATAATGAATACACATTTACGTAGCATGACAGAAGTCAAAGTTGAAGTCAAAGTTGTGAGCTTGTAGTGAGGCCAGCAAAGAATCCGCAAACTTGCTTCCATAACAAATTTCCAACAAACAGGAATCATCTGATTAAACTTCAAATTGTGAAAGTTTGACCATGTATATATGATAACCCATTGCTCACAAAATATGACTATATATTGAATTGTGACAAAATAGAACAGCACAAACAAAAATAGTACTTTCTAGCATTGGATAATATCAAGACTTACAAGTATAGTCACTCCAACGTCTGGATAAATTTCTGTTTGTTTCTGTTTATTTATATTTATATATATATATATATATATATATATATATATGTTCATCAATGTCTCAAAAACCTGGAGCTTGAAACTTGAAGCACGGGACTTGGGAACACCCTTATGTCTCCAACACATTCACTTTCAGAAGTTGAATCAGTACTCTGGGAATTCATTTCGATACCCATAAATCCAGCAGTATTACGAAAGATATGGTGCTGGTGCATACTGGTGAACTGGAGTAACTCATTCTTTATGTTCTTTGACAATGAGGGTTCAGAAAAATCTGCAAATATTCAAAGTACAGACATCTGCATATTTGCAACATCCTTTATGCTTTCAAGGAAACCCTTGCCATCTCAAGAGCACCTGCATAAGTTTGATTGCCACCAATAAAGCCACTCATGTGAACAAATACACAACCAGGGATTCCTGCTCTATCAGAAAGTTCTTTTCCTTCCAAACCCCTCCAATGATTAGGCAAGGGTTTCCGACTGTCAAATTTATCCGGTCCAACAGCTACTGCCTGGAGTCTCCAAGAAGTTCTTCTATCATCCTGCATCCACCAGATGTTGTGGAAAGCAAATAAGCACAAATGTGCTAGGAAAGGATCTTGCATAGAATCCAATTTGCATAATATGCATCCAAGATAGGATTGTTGACGTATCTAACTACCCACATAAGAGAGTAACAGGTTGCGTATAGGCACTACATTGAAGCACTTACACTAGTAACATAAGATTTACAATAAAACAAAATTGTTACCTCATAGATCACGTATTTGATGGAAGGCTCAACCTTCATTTCCTCCTCAAGCTCAAATATATGAGACTTCCACTGTTGAGAAAGGGAACAGAAATCGCAACTCTTAGGAAAAAGAGAAATAACAAGATTGCAGCTCCCTCCAATCTCCAGTCTCACTCGCCCAGTCACCAAAAAAGGAATGAATAATCTTTGCTGTTAGCTTATTTAGGAATCCAGAGAAAGGGAAGGGGGGTAGAAAAAAGGTCATGAACTCTATTTTACATTGCCATATTGCTCAGATTTATGACTTGTACTTTTAAAAGAACTTTGAAGTCACTCCCTACAAAGAACAGAAAAGGCTAAAGATAGAAAAGTCACAATCTTGTCTTTTCTTGGGGGAGGGGTGGAGGGGAAGTAAACAGCTGAAATATAGTAGAGTTCAATTGTTCATTTTTAACAGCAAAGAGTTTTATTATATTAGGAAATAGTTAATACACGCCATATCGTTCACTTACAGGGCAAGACATCCTGAGAACCATGATTTCTCCACTAGGATCGATGTTGTGCCTTTCAGCAAGGCAATCCTTAACAATTGATCGAGTTGGCAACCATGACTTTGCATGATAATGAATGCTCTGTGGCAGAAATATACCGTGTAAATAAGTGCAATAACTAATCCCAATGCTATTTTTCTTGAGGCAACTGATCCATCCAGAAATAAAAAGAACCAACAGAAAAATAAGAATGGCAAAATGATAGTTCGACATAAGCTCTGAAAATTTCACCTCTAAGAACTCATTCCCGGCTAATGCCATTGCCTTTTGAAAGGTGGCATCTTCTCTCTATGCCGACTGATCAGGATCTGTCCAGGAAAGATTCAACCTTCCTACTCTTGATGATAAGTATGTGTTAACAGCATACTTTGGTGACAAGTCTGTGTCGTACTGATTGACCCCATTGTCTACAGCATCAATTGCCTATCACAAATGAAACATCAGGGTGTGAATTCAAAGAAATATATGTACAGGAATGAGCAGCGGTACACCAGACAAACAGAAATGTGACATGTCCTTCCCGCCACCACAAAAAAAAAAAAAAAAAAGAGTAAACAGACCAATCCTAAATTCAGCCATCTCAAGTTAGACAAACAAAAAATTATCTGGTAAATTCTCTCATCAGCTACCCTAAGAAGCACGGACTCGGACACGAGATACGGATACGACACGACACGGACACGGGGACACGCAATTTTTGAAAAATTAAGGACACGACACGTATCTTAATTTTATATGGTACTTCAAAAAATATCAAATTCTACTTTAAAAATGTTTGTTAATGAATATATTTTCTTTAATAGTTTATGAATCGTAAAACTATATATATAAAACATAAAATTTTATAAACTAATGGAAGACGGACAAAGTTATGTGAAAGAGGGACAAAGATATGTGTAAGAAGGTAAAGCAACAGGAAAAAATAATGATGCATTGAAAAAAGGAGATCATAGTTGAGGAAGTCTATGGATGTGGCTGGCCGAAAATGTGATGCCCGTCATTGATTCAGAAGTGTCCTAAGGTTGGGATACGCGTGTCCACCATGAATCCTCAAAGTGTTGGATGTTTATTTTGGTAATTATTTAGGGGACACGTTTTTCCACGTGTCCGACATGCATCCAAGGAGTGTCCAAGAGTGTCGGTGTCGGATACGTGTCGGACACGGATACTTGAGGCTGATACAAGTGTCTGTGCTTCATAGGCTACCATTTGATAATATCAAAGAAAAGTTTGTTTTCATAATATGATTATCATCAATACACTCAAATGGCAGCAGCCCAAGATAATGGAACCCAATTGTGAAAAGTAAATCAGTAGTGCAGCAGAAGAAATCCTTGACAGCAGCTCAACAAACAGTTTCACAAGTTTTAAGTACCTCAATAAAATTTTTGTAGATAGCCAGAAACAAGGTATCGACATGCGGGTGTCCTTGATCAAGTTGAAGCTCCCTTGCAATAATCTCCTTCCCATAATGCTGAAGGGAAATCAGAAACATACAGTACAGAGCACAGAATCAATTACAGACAGGAACCCCCAAACTTCAGTGCAATTTCAAATTTTAAGCAAAAAAACAAATTAAAAAAAAAAAGAAATGTTAACTACTATTTAGCATCTAAATTTCAAATATAACTGGGATAATTTCAATAGTTTTTAGGGGCACAAATGGCAAAGTCAAAAAATAACATTTGAGAATGGAGGAGTATATATTGAAATAGACATTTGGTCGAACACCTTGTAAACGAGACCAGCACTGCTAAGTTTTGTAGAGAAGCCATGACCAAAAACCTCATGAAAGCCCTTCTGATGGTGATCATATCGGTCCCGAGTGGGATCATAAGCGCCCCCAACATCTAAGACGGCATCCAGAGTATCCAAAACCTAACCAGTGACCAACCCACTTTAGGCTTTAGCAAACAACATCAAAACAAACAAACAAACAAACAAAGGAGTATGAAACCTGGGGATCTCGGGTACGAATGAGATGGGAATTAGCGAATTTATGAGTGAGGCGAAGGAGGAAGCAACCAAGAGCCTCGTCGCAGTGGAAGCTTCCATTGTGGGTCCCAATTCGTTTGGGAAGGGTGGTCGAGGAGAAGCAGCGACAAGCACAAGGGTTGTACGAGTACGACGTCGTATTCAAGGAGAATAAGCTGGGTTTGGGGTACTGCCCAAGCTTGAGCTTGGAACACCATACTCGCAGAGTTGCCATGTTAATACATGCAGCTTCAGACCGGAGGGAGTTGGAAATGAAGCGCGCCCACCCTCACCTATTTTTAATGTTTGCGTTGCCCGCCTAAATTGATTCTCCATCCTCCCCACCTTAATATATTTTATGGGTTTTTTGTGTGTGTGTGTGTGTGTGTTCTTTTAACAAACTCTGAATATTAATTTCTCTAACTTATAAAAACAGAAGAAAAAAAAGAAAAATAAGCAGTCATCACAACATAACACAAGAGGGTTGCACACATACCAAAGTCAGTGTCCTTTCTACAGAAAAAAAAGGAAAAATAAACGACTATCATAACACAACACATGAAGGTTGCACACATACCAAAGCAAGTGTCCTTTCTACTTGTTTATAGATATCATAATATTTAAAATATTATCATAAAATTCTAATGTCATAGTTTTTAATGATATAATATTATAAAATTGTAAGATGAATAATGATATTATATTTGTCAAAAAAATAATACTGTAAAATGTAGATCATAAAAATCAATAATTATTGAATGAAATACGACATGAGTAACAAATTAGTATACGGTGTCGCGATTATCTATGTATTTGGGTGTATTCACTATGTTATCAATAAGTACAATTTATTAAATCTTTAGAATTTACCGGCACTTTCAATTGTTAACCAAATACTACCTCCATTTCTAAATAATTGTCCGTTAGACTAAATTTTGACCGTTAATTATTCACAAATTATAATGAGTTACAATATAAAATTAATATCATTGTAATTTTTAGTACAATATCTTTCTAATGACGATAATTTCACATTGTAGCTCATTGCGATTTGTGAATAATCAACGATCAAAGTTTAGTCTAATGGACAATTATTTAAGGACGGAGGTAGTAGTGTATAAATAGTAGATGGCATGTCCAACAGAATGATATATTTGTGATTTTTGATTGTTAAACATTTAGATTTAATTTATTAACCAACTTAATCCATCAACATAATTACCCTGTTAATTAATCTAATGATGTCATATTTTTCCTTTCTGCGATACTATAAGATGTATACTTTTTAAGAGGAATGGGAAGGTTAGCTAAGGTATGGATTAATAAGTTTAGATAAAAGTAAAAAAAAAAGTGTTAATATATGAAAAAATAAATAAATTTAAATTAAATTAGGTAAATATAGATCCGTCCTACAAAATTATGGTTCAAGTTGATAACTAACCAGATAACCTAGTTTTATTTCATTTTTGCATAAGAATCACTAGACATCGGTTACCATTTAAATTGTTACTTGAAAACAATAGCTTATTTTCATTTTATGGCATAAAAAATATTAACACACTTTTCTTTCTTTCTTTCTTTTGAATGCATTAGTCTTAATTTTTTTTTTTTTTTAAGACAAGTGGCAAACTTGTATAGTAAGCAAATTAATGTCCATACGAGCTAATCCCATTTCATCCCCTGGTGTACATTCCTCCCTAGGATTAAAAAGACCCACAAAAGATAATAGAGTTTATTACAAAGAGAGTATCAACTTAAGATGTAATATATCGAAGATTTCAATCCAACCAGTAAATACGCACGCCCTGTTCTTTTGTAATGTGGGATAGGATGAGTGGAGAAAATGGGATAAAAGTAAAACAAAATAGGATAAAATGGAAAAGATGGAATTGTATTTGAAAAAGTAGATCAATCGCATCATTTAAATATATAAACTTTTAAATACATACGCCTTGCAATTTATAACATTGTTCATTTATATATATTAGATTGTTCGTTCTCTATAGCATAATTATTCACTTATAAATATTTTGGAGCATAAACTTCAGGTATATGTAATGCATATTGTATAATACTAAACAAAGAAAACTTCAAACCACTCGTTTTTCCCCGTATGATTTTATCCCTTCCAATTTACAATCGTCAAATGGCACAAATTACAACAGTAAGATGCTTGGTGTAATAGTGTCGGGCAGCTAAGCTTACTCGCCTGAAATTCTGTTCACCCAAATACCCAATACATTGCAAAGTCTAACTGAAGCTTTGGAGATGTCGATTTGTCAAGCTGTAACTGTAAGCGGCATGACAAGACGTAACAAAAATAGTACCAGCCAGCATCAAAATTTAGAGGGATACAAGACGTAACTTGGCTATATGAATTGTCTGCTCAATACTAAGTATGCCTGCTGTAAATACACTCTGCCTCGGTACAACAACAAAGATGTCACAAACATTCACCGGGATATGACATTGGATTACAAATACAACAAACAAAAAAGCCCAGTTGCCAGCAATGTTGACTGTACGACCAAAGAACATGAAGCCTCTGCAATCACTCACTCGCTCTCATGTTACATATGTCGATAAACTTCTGCACAGCATTGTGATATTGCGTGCCCTGCCATAGTTCCACCAGTCAGCCAAGAATTTTAAGCTCATGCTCATTTCAACAGCACTTTGCATCATTCTAGTCAACTTCAGGTTGTGTTCATTTTAAATTATCACATTTCTATTAAAATTGTCAGGAAAATGCAAATATTCCATCATAGTTTATCTAGCTCAAGTAAGTTAAGGTTTGTTGGTTAGGGTTATGTCAGAGCATACTTGTAAGGATTGATGACAATGTGTGATGCTTAACAGATAGGAAGCAGCTATGACTATAAAAACTTGCCCCAAGTTTCTTTGGTAAAACAAAGCATTCTTGTCAGAGTCATGTCATAAGCATAGCCAGGGTGAATCCATGACCGCAGCAGATGTTATGGTATTGACATAAAACCTCATATAGAGGAAAGAAGCAAAAGAATACCTCCCAATACAACTTCTTGCAGTCCATGCATTGCCAGAACTCTCGATCCTTGTTAAAAAGACAGTTCGGAGGAATCTTTTGGAATCCCTTGGCTGCTTCAATTGCCTCTGATGTCGTCAATGGTTTTTGTATAAACCTGCCATTGCATTTAGTGCACCTTGACATTAACTGATCCTGGGAGACTTTCAGCTGGAAAGTTTCAAGCACCTGCAAATAATACCCAAAATTTAGCCTCAACGGCAGCCTTGACTTTCATGTACAAAAAAAAAAAAAAAAAAAAAAAACACACTAAGCGGCAAGACAGAAGTTTAGCAAAAGTTGTTTCCAGTCACTAACGCGATGATAATTCCAAAATCTGTATTAAGGGCTCAAATCAATTTTAGTTCAGCTATATCAACTGGTACAGTATGTTTTATCTTGAAAATACAGTCAATACTCGGCAAATGACACGTAAGATCTGCTGCCTAAGTTTTTCTTGAAATCAGTTAGCTCCCTTTCTGATCCTGGGTGAGGTATAGTTTCTTGCCGCTCAGGTGGACGAAACTCTTTAGCACATGAGATATTCCACTATCATCTTCCAGAGAAAAATGATGTCCAAATTGACCATCAGATACACTTTCTTCTTAATCTCAATGACAGTACGAACCATCCTACTTAACTAAACAGAATTGCATCCACATTAGCCAAATTAGATCAAATGCTACCTCACGTAGTTGGTCATTCTTGTGAAGGCTCTTCACTCTGTATATTTGATTTTTAATCAAATAATCAAATCTTAACAATTTGGCATCTCGAGTCAAAAGCACTCTTTTCTCCCTTTCTGCCTGCTCTATCAAATCCCTGCACAAGATTGAATCAATTACCATTCATCAGAATAGTTACGACAGTGATAAGGCACAACAATAACAAGCCATCAGGACAGCACCTGCTCAAAGGCTTCTTTGACTGAGGTACTGTAGCATCAATTCCAATGCAACGCAGATGCTTTGCCAACCCTTCTATCTGAATAAAAGAGAACTAGCTCAAAACCTCTTTATGCCACACAAATAATAGCCACACGTGCAAATTCATTGAAGCACAACACAACCATGCCCCGTCTGGAGTCCCCCAAACCCCCCCCCCCCCCATCAAAAAAAAAAAGAAAAGAAAAGAAGAAAGAAAGAAAGAAGAGAAAGGCAAACTAGTGTGCATCCACATGCACACACACATACAGAAACATTTGTGCTTTACAAGATGAAGACCTGGATAAGAAGCCAAAAAGATAAGCATTTGCTGATGAGTTTGCAAATCTCATATTATTATGAAGCTGCTATGAAACAGTAGATACATGGCAGAACAAAATGAACCTACCATCACATCACATAGAAACTTGGGGCAACCATCACCTCCATTCAACAAATCCCATGGCGCAGGGCCTTCCCAGTCATCATCGCATTCCGCACTTTTTGCTTTTGGGTTCAAACTCAGTGCAGGTTGTTTTTTCCCCTTCTTTTTTGAGGTTCTAGGTTTTCTGTCTGATTCTGTCAGCACAATTTTACTCCCATGCTTGCCAATAATGTTTGAAAGGGACTCGCCCAAAGCCAGTGTTTGCCGGGAAGATGAATCAACACAGTCTTCACATTTAGGGACCTCAGCACAATCCTTATATATGGAGGACTCGTTTTTGAGAAATTCAAGAGCAGTTGTTGCTTTAAAGACATTTGCAGCTTCACATACTCTATTACTCACTACTCTCTTACAAGCAGTAGGCTTCTCAAGAATTTCCTTCAATCCAAGACTTAAACTTGGAAACCGAATCTCAACTTCAGTTGTAGAGTCTCCTACAGTAGATCAAACATGAGGGTTAGAAATCCCACTCATTCAAGATTATATTCAAGTATAACATCTAAGTACATACAATTATCTTCTTTAGGTAAATAAAGTTTGACATCCTGATAGATGACGAAATTGAAAGTCCGAACCCACTAATCTTCCACATAACCATGACACAAGGAGTGAACAACCAGGGCAATAAATTAAAAGAATGAGTAAAAACAAAACAGAACAGAACATCCTCATCTCATAAGGAAACCAGGATTACTTGGCTTAATAGCCTGAAGCTCATCTCAAAATCCTCTTACACCATCAGAATGAGGACATCACTAAAAAGGTTTCTTATCTTCTAACCTTTGCAGGGTGTACCATGCTACTGAAGGGAAGGCATGCACTGGAACTAGTAAGTGAGAAAGATTTATCATGCAACCTTTTCATATCCAAGACAAGGTTGTGTACATCTAAACCCCCCCCCCCCCTTCTTGTCCTACCTCTTAAACAAAATAGTGAAGGTGATGGAATCATGGAGACTTATTTTAGGAAGGAATTTAATAATAATAATAATTAGTAAATTTATTAGGAGGCTAAACACAAGACTTTAGAAACTGAGAAATACAAGACGCCTTCCTCCCCTCATAGGCATACTTCCCAAGCCGAGTCTCAATCCTCTAAGATAGTCACCTTTCCAATGTCATCCTACCTTAAAGGTTCTGCCTAGGAAAACCAGTTTCGGAAGTACAATCACCAACCTATTCCATTTCCTCCAGCCAATTGGCCTAAGGATAGTTCCTTTTCTATGCCCTTTGATTAAGATCCTTCAACCTCAATGGCACCCGTATTGTGTCATAGGTATCACGAGAGAGGACATCCTGATTCTCGATGTCCTAATTATGCCTTTACAATAGGAGTAGAACCTATTGAAGATGATAAGATTGTACACAAAACTACTTACCCTGTTGATGGGGATATGGATACTGAGAGTGAAAGGGAGGAAGAGAGACACCTAGTTGTTATGAGGTGTATTCTTTCTTCAACCGTGACTAATTGAAAGTGACTCTTGGAATTGTATTATGAAACTAGGATGCAATGCTTGTAAAAGTTCTTTGATTATTCATTGATATCGATAGTTCTATAAATGTGATTTCTAAATTTGTTGTCGGACTTCTAGACCTCAAAGACATACCTTATTCCACTCCTATAGTAGTTGCTTGAGATGAAAAGGCATCCTTGACTAATACTAAAAATGTGAAGTCCCTCTAGTTAGGGGCATACTCTTAATAAAGTTTGGTGTAATGTCTTACCTATGGTTGTTGCCCATATAATTATAGGCAGTCATTAGAATTATGATAAAAATGGCACAACCTTTGGAAAGGAAAACATTTACGTGTTCATGCACAAACTAAAGGAAGAAAGATTAGGTTAGGTCTTGCTTCTATAAATCTAGAGCATCTCAAGCTAAAAGGAAACCTAAGAGACTACACTTTCTAACTGGATACAAAAGTGAAACTGAAGGTCGCCAATCTAATATGTTGTCTTAGACAACTTTTTTCATCCACCACTAGTTATGCAGTGTTTCTTGTTGATTTATGTATACTCCATCGTGATTGAGGATGAGTCTTTGACTATTCTTAGTGAGTTCATAGATATGTTACCCCTCCCCCCCCCCCCCCCTTCTCTCCTTTTCTAAGAGATATCCACTTATCCAGCATGCTATAGATCTTGTCCCGGGGTCATCTTTATCTAACTTGCCTTACGATAGGGTGAATCATAATGAACATGATGAGTTAAAATAGACAAGTTCAGGGACTGTTGCGAAGAGGTTTCATACAACATGGTCTTAGTCCTTGTTCTCTTCCTACCCTTTAGGGAAAAAGAAAAGTAAAAGACAAAATGGTTTAAGCCCTTGCTTTGCGCCATCCCGGGTTTTATAAAGTGATTCAAGTTTGCAAGCAATGCTTCAAGGATCGACATCGGAGGAGTATTAAGCCAAGATGGACATCCTATAGCATACTTTAGAGAAAAACGGGATGGTTCTATGAGAGGTATGTACACAGTTTATGAGAAAGAGTTTTATGTTTCAATGCGCCGATTAGAACATTGGCGATATTATTTGTTACCTAAGGAGTTTGTTCTGTAGAATGACCATGATGCATTTAAATTCAATAATGACCAAAAACTTAGAGAAAACATTGCTAATGAGTAGAGTTTCTTCATGATTACTCCTTTGTTCTTAAACATTATTGTGGGCTTCAAAATGTGGTTAGTCATGATTTGATTTATGATGAGATTTTGCATGGTAACCAATTAACTGTTAAGCCTTATACCCTAACTTCTCTAAGATTTATGATGAGATTTAGCACGGTAATCATCATGGCTTTGTTGGTTGTTCTTTCATGGATCCAAGTTGTGTGTTCCTAGTACTTCTTCACATGACTTCCTGGTATGGAAATTGCATGATGGTCGTCTTGTTCGTCCTTTAGTGGGGAAAACACCATTGTTTTTATTATTGATTGTTTCTTTTAGCCTTATGCAAGGATGCTGTTTGTGTGCTGCCTCATTGTAAAACTTGTGAGCAATTGCTTATATACTCTTTTGCCTATTCCGGGGAAGACTTTAGCAAGGACTTGTCTAAGGTACTTCTCACATTGCTAGAACTCATGATTGCATTCTTGTTGTGGATAGGTTTTCTAAGATGGGGCATTTTTTCCGTGTAGTAAAGTTACACATATGCATCTCACGTTGCTAGAATATTCTTTAGGATCTGTCATCTTCTATAGTATCTAAATGTGAAAATTTTTTTGTACTCAACTTGCTTTTTCTTTTGCATTTCATCCTCAAATAAATGGACAAGCCAATGAACCTTCTAAGGAGTCTTGTCAAAGAAAAGCTAGTATTTGGGATATGATTATACCCACAATTAGGTTTGCTTATAACAATTCTGTGAACAAGTCCTATCAAAAGAATCCATTTGAAGTTGTGCATGGTGTTGCTTCTCGACTTCTGATTGATTAAGTGTCATTGCATAACCTTTTGCTAGTCAAATTAATTATGTGCATGTGGATGATCAACAGAATAATGAAATTATAAGCTTATTGCAGGTGTGCATTGTATGAAGTTAGAGCTTAACAAGGGTAATAATGTGATAGTCCAAATTTGTCGTGAACGATTTCCAAAACATTCTTTAAAAAAGATTTGAGCTCGGGCTTGTGGTCCTTAGAGTATTTTAAAACGACTTGGCTCTAATGTTTACCTACTTTACTTACGTCTTGTTTGTCTAATAGCCCTATCTTGTTGAGGATTTGACACTTTGTCGAGGTACTTTCGAGCGTCCCAAATTTTTTGCAAGTACCACAGTTGAGTCTGTGACTTGTTCTGTTTCGATGCCTAGGTTACCTAATGTTGCTCCCACTGAGTTGATGGCTGAGCATGTTCATGCAAACTCTCTAAACGCAAGTTTTTCCAAACCAGGGAGAAATAAAGTAATCATATGCTTGCGTGAAAACGTCCCACTATCAATTTTTCGTGAAATGTACACTTTTGTGGTGAATTATTATAAAGCCACCCTAATGACTTATGAGTCACAACAAAACCTTCAACAAGACCCTAAAGGAGTCAGCCTCAGCATAACTCTTAGGTGAAAAGGTCTCAACCTGGAATTTGTGTAATACTAATTAGTATTTTTTTTATTTCATTATTTGTTAAGGTATTCCATCGTAAATCGTTATTAAGAATATTATAGTTTCCTAGTTTCATTAGGATTATTACATTAGTTACCTATTTCTATTAGGCTTTGTATTAGAAAGGTTTACTTGTAAACAATGGGTTTATAAACCTTTGATAGGGATATTACATTGAGGATGAGTGTTAAGAATTACTATTAATTACACACAGAGATGCTAATATTTTATTGAGTCCAGCTCGGGGATGTTGAACTCCTTCCCTTAATTTTCTTGCTCTCTATCCTCATCGGGTATCGGGTTGGTCAGATTTGATACAGGCAAAAAGAAAAAATCCAAAGACTCTATATTAGCATGTTCATTTATTTTCCTTAGAGCACACTTCTGATATCAAGCTTCAATGCACGAATTAGAAGGCAATAAAAATAGAGACAAAAAGAAACCTAAGTTATCCTCAAAACCGAAATTAAATCATAAATGGATCAAGAAATGTCCAATACCAGGCTTGACGGACCTTCTTTATCAATCTTGTCTTGGAAGATTGAAAATATATCAAGTAGACAATGCGCATCTAGTGCTGCATACATTCTCTGCTCCTCCGTAAGGGGGCGAATGGACCAATCACTACATTGAAGTTCCTGGCATAAAATTGTAAAGAAAAACATGCAAACATGTGAAAGACTTTGCAATATAAAAGAAACAACTAATCCAATCCCTACTTTTTTTCACTAATTAACCCCTAACAGCATATCTGTAACAAAGGGTAAATTTGACTTCATGCCATGGCTACATCTGTTTCTCCTATAAAGTGCAGGAGGTGCAAACTCATTGCACACTCCCTGCACAAGTATGCAGATAAAAACATTGAAAGTTGCATATAAGCCTATGCTTTGATTTCCTTTGAAGAAAGCATGCCATATAGGATTGAAGGTCTCATTTTATCTAAACACTCCTCGGTTTCATAATAACTATTTTTTTGACTTTTAGGAGTCTCTACTACAACACTGTGATCATCATTTTCTATTACTATATGTTCCAATGAAAGTTCCTTTTCACTACAAAGTTAATGACAGTAGTTTTATATAATAAATTAATAAATATTTGGATAAACTACAGTTCAAAGTTGAAAAAACTTAAAACAACTTTGAAAAAAGAAAATGAAAAGCAACAATTGTTGTGGAACGGAGGGAGTAGGTCCCATTTTCATAGTATAATCTCAAGAGCTAGCCTAGACAAAACGCCAAATGATAACACGGTAGGTCACAAAGGAAACTCTGATCCATAACTTACTGTTAAATAATTCATAGATGCTCAAAAGAAACAACAAACCACCACAGTGTTAAGCAATCCAAAAGCATACAATTGAATACGAGTAATACAAATAAAGTTTACCTTTGAAAGAGACACACCTAACAATTCCTCGCAGATGGTTGCCAAACTCTTTGTAGCCTTTGACACCCTTCTTCCTTTCCTTTGTTGTAAGAAATGATAAATGCTCGAGATGTCAATAAATGGTTCCACCTATCCAAATTTCAAAGCCAAACACCACTGAGCAAAAAGATAATCTCTACAAACAACACTTCTCAATACTTTGAGATAACCTAAACTTAATGCATTTAAACAAGCAAATCAACCCCAATACCCATAAATAATTTCAAGCAGAATATACATTGTACTGTCATAACAAAGAAAACAATCAAGTATACATAATTAACCCCAGAAAAATCGAAATTCTATATTTTCATCACCCTGCAAATAACCAAAACAAGACTTCTTTACAAATTCAAGCGGCGATCTTTAAGTATTCAATCGACAAATTCTTTAATATAAAAGACATTGAGCTTACCGTATCAATGCCAGGCTCACAACCTTGGGAACAAAATGTAGAAGATAAATACATCAAATCCTGCTTAAATCGAAACCCCAATTTCAAAATTTGCGGAGAAACAAACATCTCTTTCAACTGGGCGTAAATTGAGACGAGGGGGATAGATTGCAAGTCGAGGAGAAAAACAGGCGAGTCGTCCTCCTTGAACTCAGTAGAGGTGGGAAACTCAGTGAGTCGGAAAGCGAGTTGGAGGAGGGAAACAGGGGGAAATGCAGCAATGGCTTCTTGGCTGGAATCGCTCTTGTGGGTTTGAGCTCCATGACTACGAACCGGCTTCCATTCAGCATCGAGGGCGACGATTGATGAGTTAGTCAGTGCCCAACTCAGAAGGGCGAACTCGGGCGAGTCGGTGGTGGCAACCCAGTAGATGGATAATGGCTTTCGATGATCCATCGGAACAGTGACGAACCCAATGATTGTGAAATCTATATTTTGACCCTTATGTAATAATAGCACCCAGCAGCAAACCCTTTGGGCCCGTTTGGTGAACAAAACAGGAATGAAATTGAGTAGGAATTGGTTATAATTTCTGTTTTTTCTGTTTGGAGAGCAGTTTCTGGAATGGAATTGCAATCCCTGGAGATTTCCTATCCCTCCCAAATAGGGGGATTAGAAACCTCCCAAATGTGGGGTGAATAAGCTATCCCTTTTCTTTCACAACAACAACAAAACCAATAATAATAATAATAATAATAATGATAATTATTTTAATAAATAATAATAATAATCATCATCATAATAATTATAATAAAAATAATTATTAATAATTAATAATAATTATTATTATAATTAATAATTAATAATTAATAATTAATAATAATTATTATAATAATTATAAAAATTAATAATAATAATTATAATAATTATAATTATAATTATAATTATTAATAATAATTATTATAAATGTAAATATTAATAATTATTACTAATAATTAATTATTAAATGTTATTAATTAAAAATAATTTATAATAATTAGTAATTTAGTAATATAAAAATTAGTAATTAATAGTTAAAAATTAATAATAAACATATATATTAATAATAAGTAATTATTATAATTAGTTAATAATAATTGATAATTATTATAAATAATAATTAATTATAATTATTAATAATTAATAATTAATTATAATTATTAATAATTAATATAATAAAATTACTAATTGATACAAATGTCAACAATTAAAAATTAATTAAGAATTATTATAGTTAATTATTTTCCATAGATAATAGTTATTAATTAATAAAAAATAATAATTTATAATTTATAGTAATAATATTATTACTTAATATGTAATAATAACTAATTAATAATTGATAATTATTAATTATTAATTATTAAAATTTTATTATTGTCATAATAATAATAATAATAATAATAATAATTTATTATTATCATTATTATTATTATTATTATAAATACTATATCTATAGCTTTGATTCCATTCCACTGCTCACCAAACACTTTCATTTCAGGGTTCTAATTCCATACCCAACCCCGTAGGATTCTAATTCCATACCCAACTCATTCCACTTTTCTCTCCAAACAAGCCCTTAGAATTCCAATCCATTCACCAAACTCTGTCTGATCCAATGTCTTGTTCTTAACTTTTTTTTTACTCCTTGTCGGTATCAACGAGTATGTAAACACAAATTTCTGGGTCTAAAATAAATAAACACAAGAAATTAATGAACAAATATAATTGTATTAATTTCAAAGAATTTTGGGTACAATCTCTGTATTAAATACAATAAAGTAGTCCTCTGATTCGATCTCCTGAAATTTGGGTGAGCCGAGGGCGCGGACACTTGATCTCGATCTCAAATGCAGGTCTAGATGAAGAACTCTTGTAGCAATTCTTGAGTTGAAGGTCTTGAACGTTGATCCTTGCTTGATAGCTGAAGATCTTAAGCAGTAGTTCTTCAGGTTCTTGGATGCGAGAGCTTGAGTGCTTGATCTCGATCGACGAACCAAACGAAGAAGATGACTGCAGTCTTTGATGAGAAGAATAGAAGATGTCGAACTAGCAGGTGTTGGTCCTTGGCGCTTGATAGCTGGAGGTCGCTTGTAGTTCGATCTTCTGAAGGCTTTGCAGGTCTTAGTGAAGAACTCTGAAGCAGTTCTTGATCTTGATGTGGTGGAAGCTTGAAGACTCGATCTTGAGCTTTTGTAGACTTCGATCCTTGGCGCTTGGTAGCTGGAGACTGCTGGCAGTTTGATCTTCTGAAACCTCTGGGGTGCAGAATGCTGAATGCCGCCGGGGTAGACTGCAGAGTGTGTTGAAAATGAGGGAGAAGACTCCTATTTATAGGCTCTGGAGGCCTAGGGTTGCCTAGGGTTTGAGTCGACTTTGGGCTTGGGCCCATTAATTATCCCTTTATTTAAAATAAAGAAATAATTATGATTTTCTGCATAATAATTGACACGTATCGCGATGCTATTGGTCATTATATATTTCCATTTAAAATTTAATTAAATGGACCGCCGTAATTAATTTAACACGTGACAGCTAAATAAATTTAAATTATTTTCCACGTGTCATTTTCCGATTTGCCGACAAATTTTTGCCTCCTACAGAGTACCGGCTCAAGATCAAATTGAAAAAAGCAAAAACTGACCTTTGAATTGTTTTTCGGCCTTTGGTAAATGAAAAATGGAGAAAATTATTTTTCAAAAAAATGATTTTCTCCGCCACTTTGAAAAATATTTTCTTTACTTCATACTAGTGAAAATCATTTTCTCCTTCTCTCTCACCTTCTCTCTTTCACTTCTTTCGTTCTCTCTCCATTTTTTCTCTCTCACGCCCCAATTTGAATATTTGTCTCTCTCATTTTTCTCTCTGCGCATCACTCTCTGTCATATACCCGTTTTAGGCTCTCTCTCCACCACTTTCTCTCATGCATTCTTTTTAATTAATCTCTCTGTATCCATCGATGTATCTATCTATCTCTTCTTTCTCTCTCTCCTTCTCCACGACTGACGACTCTCTCTTACATACACATTTTAATCTCCTTATTGTCAAACAGATGAAAATCGTTTTCCAGGAAAATATCAAATGAAAATTCATTTTCTAAGAAAATCATTTTACAAGGAAAACCATTTTCCTAAAAAACTGTTTTTCTTTACACCAAACACACCATAAATTGAAAACAATATGCTTTCGATTTAAATTGAAAATCGAATCAAATTAGCTTAATCAAACGACGTAAACTGAAGTTGAATATAACTACTATGGGAGCGGAAGTGAGGGGAAAGAGATAAATAACTTCATCTGCCCTTGTTTGGAAAAATAAATAGGAGGGGAGGGGAACCATAATTTACCTTCATTCTCATCCATTAACCCCCTTTTCATTAACCTCAATACGAGGGTTAACAGATGGGATGAGAGGGGAGGAGAACTTATTATGTATGAAAAAAAGAAAATAATTTTATTAATATAATAACTACTTCATTTTTCTCCACTCCCTCCCCCCTCATTCCCTCCCTGTTCTAATCCAAACACAACAATTAACTCTTCTTACCCCTCATTCCCTTCCACTTATAATCCAACAAAATAGAAATAGATCCCCTCCCTTTTTCTCCCCTTCCCTCCCATCCCCCTCTAACAACAAAGCATACTGTAAAGAAAAATATATTATAACAAGCAAGAATTATATCAGGCATAGTCTGTAAAGAAATACATGTTTTACAAAAGTTTGCTCTCCTTTTAGTGAGAGAAAGAAGTGAGAGAGGCTCTCACCTAAACACCTCCCTTCTTCCTCTGTTCACTTACTCCACTACACCGCTTCATTTACTATTCTGTGACGTGTCTTCTTCCTTGTCCTTTAACTTCCCAACCACCAAATCTCCCTTAGCTTGTCCAATGGGCTGACAAGACCGATATCCACCGTAGTTAAGTGTAACACCCCAGATATGTGGTTAAAGTGTGGCTTAAAAGGATTGAAATGACTATTCATATCACCAAGGGGCACCTTCTTTTATGGTAGCTCATCCGTTGGGAACTCCTCAGTTAAGCGTGCTTGGCTGGGAGTAGTCTCAGGATGGGTGACCTCCTGGGAAGTTTCCCAGGCAGCGTGTGAGCGAGGACGAAGCACGCTGGAAAGACTCGTGGTGATTTGTGGGGCCAGTCAGCGATCCTTGAAGCCGTTGTCGACAATGTCCGTGGCTCGGAAGGGGGCCGGGGCGTTACAGATGGTATTAGAGCTGACCTGCGACCGTGAGCTGCGCTAGTGGACGGGGGATCCTTGGGCAGTCACCTAGCGGGGCAAAGATTCTGGAATGGATTGTGGCACAACGAGGACATTGTGCGCTTAAGTGGGGGTGATTGTAACACCTCAAATATGTGGTTAAAGTGTGGCTTAAAAGGATTGAAATGACTACTCATATCACCAAGGTGGACTTTCTTTTATGGTAGTTCATCTGTTGGGAACTCCTCAGTTGAGCGTGCTTGGCTGGGAGTAGTCTCAGGATGGGTGGCCTCTTGGGAAGTTTTCCCAAGTAGCGTGTGAGCGAGGACGAAGCACGCTGTAAAGTCTCGTTGTGATTTGTGGGGCCAGTCAGCGATCCTTGAAGCAGTTATCGGTAATGTCCGCGGCCTGGGAGGGGCCGAGGCGTTACAGATGGTATCAAAGCCGACCCGCGACCGTGAGCTGCACCAGTGGACGAGAGATCCATGGGCAGTCACCTAGCGGGGCAAAGATTTTGGAATGGATTATGGCACAACGAGAACGTTGTGCGCTTAAGTGGGGGTGATTGTAACACCCCAGATATGTGGTTAAAGTGTGGCTTAAAAGGATTGAAATGACTACTCATATCACTAAGGTGCACCTTCTTTTATGGTAACTCATCCGTTGGGAACTCCTCAGTTAAACGTGCTTGGCTGGAGTAGTCTTAGGATTGGTGACCTCCTGGGAAGTTTTCCTAGGCAGCGTGTGAGCGAGGACGAAGTATGCTGGAAAGACTCGTGGTGATTTGTGGGGGCCAGTCAGCGATCCTTGAAGTCGTTATCGGTAATGTCTGCGGCCCAGGAAGGGGCCGGGGCGTTACATTAAGTGAAACATTAACTCCTTTGCAGTGGACGCTCTTCTTCAAGCATGCGTCATGCAGTCGCCGGCGATTTTTGCAAATCACTGCCTTATATCTCATTTCTTCCTGCATTTCATTGTCTCTTTTAAACTAGCTAGAAGGATTGATTACGTGTTCTAGGAGAGAAAGTGGCAGTTCCGATATTAGTTCCTGCATTTTACAGGCTCAGACCTTTAATTTATGATATTCGTCGGTTCCGTGTGCTTCCCGGGTATTAACCATCACCGACCATTCTCTTGTCATGGCTATATATAGCATACCATCCATGCACACAGCAATCTACATCCCTCGCATCGTCGTAAAAAAAAAAAAAAAAAAGAAAAATGATGGGTTCCCAGTTCTCTGCCTTCAAGCCCTACTCTCACAAACAACAAGCAACGGCCAACATCACTGCAAGGAAAACTTTCAGTCTCAACCATACGGGCGCGATTCTAAGGTTTCCATCGCCACCTCCCTCTTTTGTTTTCCAGTGGGAGCACTCCTTTCTTTGGTTTGTTCATGATCCGAAAACATGGACACCCTACAAGATCGCGGAGTTGGGGCGGAATTTTTGGCGCCTACAAGGGAGTCTATCTGTGGAGAGGATAGGGAGCGACAGGAAATTATTTCTCATCCAAGTAGGGAACTAGGGAGATAAATATCTCCTCTTGATGGCCAAAAATTTGGCCATCGACGACTCGTTGCTCATCTTGAAGTCATGCGGTGCACATGCAAACCTGGAGGCTATGGATTTTAATTTGACTTCTCTCTGGGTTCGTCTACCTACTGGGTTTACCTTTCAAACATCGTTGGAGGCATGTCCTACGTACTCATCAGCCAGTCCTTGGTGAGATAGAAGACTATGGTCTCCCATATGAATGTGACTTTATTAGCGACCACATTCAGATCAAAGTTGAGGTGGACCTCCGCCAACCTCTTCTACCGGGTATGTTCGTGATGGATGATGATAACTCACCGGTTTGGGTACGCTTCAGGTACGAAAATATTTTCTTCTTTTGTAAAAATTTTGGTTTGGTTGGTCATCGCGACCTTTTCATGTCCTTTGTCGTTGGAAGAAGCCATAACGGGTATCTCCACCAGGTTAATGTCATCGGAAGGGCATGGGTTTACTTCTCATTCTATACTAACAAAATCATGGTATACCCCCCTATCCCACCTTATACTACTACCCACTTGGTTGGTGGCGAACTAGAAGTTCTGAAGGGTCCTCCGAACAGACGGCGTTTCAAATCTTCACCAACACCGTCCTCCCCACCGATGACACCGAAAACCGGTCTGATTCATCGGTACCGATGCTTTCATCTGTTGGACCACTGATGTACCTCCCGAAGTTACCACCTCATTATGTGGATTTCAACAAAACCTTCTAGGGACGTAACCCTAGCCATGCAACAACCTTTGTTCATGCAGACCCTAGGTCGCCCATGCTTGGGGAAGTCTTTTCAGTTGGCTAGTCCACTCAGCACAGGGGCCGAAACCGTATCTTGAAGTGGGCTCCTCTTCTAGACAGCCTTTCCGTATAGCGGCCCCAGGTGGGGAGGCTTTGACTCTTTTGGAAATAGACACTGTTCCTCCAATTTTTTATCCGCTCTTGGGATCTAAGGGTAAGGAGATTGTCGGTTCTGCTCTTCCACGTAAATACAGGGTGTCCGATCTGGGTCTTGGGGGGATCTCCATGTCAGGCCAAAGCGTCAACACAATCTTATCGCTAGGGCACGAGACTGAGGTTACTCCTACTGCTTCTTTTCCCGTGGCTGGCCCGCTGCGACCAGTATCAACTATAGGGGTGCCTACCAGTTCCAATGAATCTCGTACACCAATGGGTCAATGCTTCTTTGCGGGACTCACCATACACCCTATGCTTGAGGCTCATCTAATGGACGTTGATGTTGGGCGGTCTGGTGTGTCGAGGCAAAAGCTACTGGAGTTCAAAAAGATGACTTCAACTATACAGCCAATTTAGTCCAGTTATTGCAGGAGTCGACGTGCAAATAGTGCAAGCAACCTGGGTACTTTGGTTGATGCCATACGTCCCTTCAACGCTTGAAGCGGAAGGCTCAATCCGACCATGTCGTGCTCTCGTTGGATATATTGGGGTTTGATCAAGGAGATATGTATGTCAACATTGCAAAGAGGCTCAAACAATGGCATCAAACAACCTTTCCTGCTGGGAATATGTAACGCCCCCAGGTTACTAATCACTATAGACATCGTAATGTTGCATAAGAGGACTTTCCGGAAAGCTTAAAACACGCCCTACAACTTTACAGTTAACCTCAAGGGCCAAAAACATGATTAAGAGGGTCAAAACACTCAAACACCTAATCTGCCCAGAACTTGCAAATGTCGACTAGCGTCTTTCGGGAAGCGATATCGTGAGTTATACTAATCGGTTTTGGGACTGCCTGTATTGTTGGTCAAAATCCGACCCTTTCCCATGCTCAAATCAATTGTGATGAAAATAAAAGTTTGAGTACGAGTCATGAGCTGTCCATAGACAATTTTCCTTTCTCCTTCGCCGAGATTCCTAAAACGAAAACATAAAACTTCGAAAAGGGGGTTGAAGGTGGTTAAAGACTCCTTATGAAAGACTTAAGAGAAACTTGTGACTTTTTGGCTTGTATAAGTTTTATTGGGTTGTGTTATGTTGTCTTGAGGTGGTTCCTGTTAAGTTCTGTCTTGATGATAAAAGGTTGTAGTGATTTATGTTTTGGTTGTTTTGTTGGGTTTTAGTCTTAGCCTTGTCCACCTTCGTGGACGGTGGTAATACTCCCAGGTGATTATCCGCTGCTAATCATTGGGTTAGGTGTATCATTAGCTTAATCTAGTGGTTAGTAACCTGGTGGCGTTACAGAATAATTAGATACTGAACCAACTACAACCCTCTGCTGGTGCGGAGGAGGCAATGGCGGGGGCAAGCCTCAAACAACCCCCTCCTTCTGGATGAAGATCAGTGCATGGAATTGCCGAGGTATTGGGGCGGTTGAAACCTCGGTGGTTCCTTATGTCCGCTGGATTTTCCGGCATCAAGCCCCTGATGTGTTGTGTTTGTTTGAAAGTATGACTTCGGTAGTGTCTGTGTCTTCTCATTTTCGTTGTTTTCATTTTAACTTAGTTGGTGGAGTTGATCTTAATGGTCGTAGTGGAGGGATCACTGTATTTTGTAACAAGGTCTAGATGTTGTCCGTTTATTTTGTAGTCCGAATGTAGTGTAACTGAAGCTGGGGGTTTTATGTGGTACTTGTGTCTAGTTTATGGTCATGCCCAAGTACAGTATCGTCCATCTGTGTTGAGTACTATTACTTCCCTCTGCCAAACATATCAAGGCCCGATTGCCCTACTAGGTGATTTCAACCAAGTTGAATTTGTAGCTCAAAAAATTGGGGGGGGGGGGGATATGGTGATTCTAGGACAGGTTGAGTTTCAATAATGGAGGTTCAGCTTGGGCCTTTGTGACATACCTTCCACTGGAGCTAGCCCCCTTCACTTGGACTAATCGAAGGCGTGATGATCAAGTTGTGTGGGAAACCCTGGTCAAAGGTTATTTAAATGTTGACAGGCTTCCTGCTTCCCGGATGCTTATCTTCAATTTCTACCCATGTTGTTCTCCGATCACTCGCCTATATTGGTACACACGAATAATCAACTCAAATCTGGTAGGCAACATAAGGGATATAGAATTGAGGCTTGAGCTTTGCACGTTGAAGAGTAATGTAGTTTGGTGGCTGAAGGTTGGGTCAAAAATGCTGGATCCGGTAGTCTCATGTATAACCTGGTCCAAATGTTGAAGGAAGCAAGGTACAAATGTCAGACATGGTGCCAACAATGGAAGCAGTTGCAGCATGGCCACCTTCATGAGAAATTGGACCAAGTGAGCGAGATTCAATAGGACTTACATAATGTAGGTCTGGATAAGTCTGCCATTGCTGGATATTTTCAGGTGATGGGCAACTGTGAAGAGACACTTATACATGCGGACTTGTACTGGAGGTAGCGCTCTAAGGTCACTTGGCTAAATGAGAGGGACAAAGTCACCAGGTTTTTCTTCCAAATTATATATATAAATTTAATGTATGAAGGGTATTTATGTATTTTAATAAAAATCGAGGATGGGGATAAGGAATATAGGGTGGGTTACTTTACTAAACGGGGAAAATTTTTGTCTCATCCCCGCCCCCTACCCGCATAGGGATTTAACTCGTTGCCCCATCCCCGTCCCCATTAGGAGCGGAGAATTTTTCCCAAAGCGGGGCGGGGCCATTGGCGCGTACGAGGATTGGTTGTCCCACTACCATCCCTACCCTTGATGTAACCCGGTAGTTAGTTATGACAAAACTGTTGATGATCTCTCTTAAAATTCCACACTCCTCTAACTTCTTACTACATACCTCTAACAAATATATACAAGTGTGACATGTTTGTTTAGAAACACCTTTTCTCTACGTCAATAAAAATAATGTGCAAATCTTTTTCGTTATTCTTTAGTATGAGATATGTATATCAGAGTTCATCTTCTTGGCAAATGGAATTGATACTTGGGTTTATCATGATGTCCTTCTTTAACCTTTGCTCGATCACAATTTCTATATATTTCGAGTGTAACTAGACATTTTTATTGCATTTCTGGATATTAGCTTTGTTTTTTTTTTTTGTATAAAAGTATGATCGTGCTGATCCCACTTTTGCAAGACATTTTATTATTCTAAAAGTAAAAAAACAATCACGATAACCAATTAGCAAACTCTTTTGCACCAAGTCACTCTAAATTTTTATAAAAATTTTACCATGTATCATGTTATCATGTACCCACATCATTTCAACGTGTTCATATTCCTTGATGCCTCCTTAATTTCTTCACTAATATGACAACAACCTAAATTTAGGTTGGTATTAATGACACTTTTGTTCACCATAACGAGTCCTCAATCCTTTTTCTATTACAATTATAAACCTCATAAATCATCTTCATTATTTTTCAGGTTATCTAATGTTACTCTCTGCACTAAGAACTTATCTATTTCTTTCACTGCCCCTTAGTGGTAAATAATTGGTTGAATGACTATATAACTTTTTACAACCATTGTTGTTTGGCAGCTAAATTTAGGTCCGGAATAAACAAACAAATAATAAAAAGGAGTTGCAATCTACGTTGGGAATGATGGAATTTTCCGAAAGGGAGGAAAAGAAACGGTACAGTCAACTAGTGATAGATGAAGAGTAGGGCGAGTAGCTATTAATTGGTTGCGCCAAAACTCTGGATTTACCGCGAAACCCAAATTCTGGCGCCAAACACTCCCTATTCATTAATATATATATTTTAATCAAGTGATGCATGCGTGAGACAGACACCCACAGGCAGAGAGGCAGAGGCAGAAACCACCCACCCACCTCTCCCTCCACCTTGTGAGCCACCACCATCACCTCTGCATTTCCTCTAAATGGCTCCGGCAGCTCTGAGACGGAGAACTCGAGCTCTCAAATCCATCTACGAAACCCAGCAATCTGCATTGGTTGTCTCCGATTCAGAATCCGAATCAGATTCAGACTACGCAGATGCATGCTGTCAAGAGTGTGGATCTGGGAAGGATGCCCCCAATCTATTGCTTTGTGATAAGTGTGATAAGGGTTACCATCTCTACTGCCTTAAACCTATCCTCGTTGCCGTCCCCAATGGCCCTTGGTTTTGCCCCCATTGCTCCCTCAACAAGAATTTCAAGCGTATGTCAATCCCCCCCCCCTTCACATTCTCGCCTTTTCTTGATTTCCTGGATTTCCTTCCGCTTTTATGTTTATGGCTTCTCTCATTTTCCCATTTAATTTGTGGCGTTACTTGTGGGTTTTTAATTCGGGTCACCAATTGCAGACATTGGTAGTTGTAATTAGGGTTTCGATTGGGTTCAATGAAGGACGATTGACCAGCGGGGGACGACAAATTAAGATACGGGTAATTGTAATTGGGGTTTGGATCGGGTTAAATTAGGGATAATTGATGTAATGGGAACACCGCCGAAAAAAAAATATATGACTAGTGGTGATTAGGGTTTTGTTTGGGTAAATGAGGTTAATTGATGCAAGGGGAACAACAACAAATTAAGATATGGTTAGTGGTAATTAGGGTTTAGATTGGGTTAAATGAGAGAAAATTGATGGGGGGGGGGGGCGGACAACAACAAAAAAATTGAAATGTAGCTACTTGTAATTAGGTTTAGATTGGGTTAAATCAGGTACAAAATTAACGAAATGGGAACAACAATAAATAAATATGTGAATACTTGTAATATGGGTTGGGGTTGGGTTAAATGATAGATAATCAGCGTTCTTCAGGATCTTGGGGTGTAATGTTATGTGAAACAAAATCAGTTGATTTGTTTGCATGTTATTGGTCTGAAATTTAGGGTTCTTGTTTTATGTCAATCCTTGAATTGGTGGCATTGCGTCTTTTTAATTAGATTTTTACCTCTATGAATATGCAGGATTCCCATTGGTACAGACCAAAATTGTTGATTTCTTCCGTATTCAAAAGCCATCGGCTGCAATTGAAAAATCAGTACAAGGTAGGTGACAAAATGCTGTCTTTTTTGTGCTCCTTCTGTCCAAGCATCTTGTGAAATGAGCAATGGGAATTGATATTTCTAACTGGTTGTAGATAATCGCAAGAGGAAGAGGCGATCAAGTGGTTTAGTGATGTCCAAAAAGAGTCGGAAACTGTTGCCCTTTATTCCAACAGATGACCCTAATAGGAGACTGGAGCAAATGGCATCGTTAGCTACTGCATTGACGGCAACCGGGACAGAGTTCAGTAATGATCTCACATACATGCCCGGAATGGCGCCGAGGTCTGCAAATTGTGCAGCTCTTGAAAAGGGGGGAATGCAGGTAAACTTCAAGCTTGTGCATTGGAAAATCTTAATGTTTATTTTGAGAGATTGCCCTTATTTGGTTGTATTTGCCATGCAAGATATGTGCTTAATGCCGGTGGATTTTCAACTTGGTCTTTTATGATATTGACTGTTCGTTTTGCCTTGAAACTAAGTACTAGATTGGCTTATGACAAATGTGACTGTGGATTGTTCTAATACTGCGTTGAAAAATGTGATTCTTTTTGCTAGTGATATAGCAATTTGGTTTTGGACGATATTTAAGTGTTAGAACTTGGCGTTGGAATAAGATCGATCAAAGGGTTCAGTTATGGAATTGTGGTGGTAGAAGTGCTACTTGTCTTATGCCAAATATGATTGTACATTAAAAACATTATTATATACTGCATTGAAGGTTATAGAACTGAAGTAGAGCTGAAAGCTGGCTTATAACTTCACATTTTGTTGTATCTTTTATGGTGATAATATCACGGTTGACTGAAAGTATTTTACTGTTCCATGATTCTCAAGCATTGTCCAACTAATTTTTTTTCAAAATTGAAAGAAGGAATTTGTTGCTCTACTTCTTCAAAGTTCAAACTAAACAACAACAACAACAAACTCCCAGGGAAACATGTTTGAACGTGGACTAGGGGATCCTGGTGTAGGCAGCCTTTCCCCTATGAACTTCATAAAGAGTTTGATTCCTGCTGAAACAATTTTTTTCCCCCGAAAAACCACTTTGAAATCCAAAAGGAAACTAAAAGAAACCCAGTTAGAAACCCTTAGTAAAAAACCAATTAGAAAAGGTCAAAGTACCATACTTGTAAATAACATCCCACTTTGGTGCTACAGCAATCCCCTTGTATGATTTTCGCCATAGATTAGTGTTAGTGGAGATTAAGGCTTATGGAGCACTAGCTTGTTTTCAAGGGCCAGTTTAAATATTTTCATGAGAAAATTCTTTCACTCAATTTATGAGCCGTACTCTACCCAATGTATATGCAATTGCAAATTGTCGTTTCCTGTATTATGCCAAATATGGTGATACAGTATCAAGTACTGCTTTATGTAACTGAAGCTAGAGCTGAATCTGTTTGGTGTTAATATCATGGTGATTGATCTTGGGCTAGTGTTCCACAATTCTCAAACAGCACTGCTTACATAGATCGTCTCATTTTAGTGATGTAGCCATTGGCTTATATGAGTTCTGCCTTAGATTGGCATAAGGGGAGACTTAGGTGTATGCACTTTCTAGATAAGACAGACTTTCACTCAATTATCTATAATACTCAAGTTGTATGCCATTGCAAATTATTCATTCATGTATTAATAATGACTTGTCAAATGATGTTTTCAATAGTGAAACTGAAATTGTACACGAGCATGAATGACAGAAGGCATGTCTTTCACTTTTAACATATTTGTTGCTGCCTGTCCTGATTAATGTTCTGAATTGGTTCAGGTCATCTCCAAAGAAGATATGGAAACCCTAAACCTGTGCAAGAAGATGATGGAAAGAGGGGAGTGGCCTCCTCTTCTTGTTGTCTTTGACCCTAAAGAAGGGTAAGTGGATCTCTATAAGTTGATCAATACCATTCGACCGATCCACCCACCCAGAAAGAAAGAGAAATACGAGGGTAGGGGCTGCCTATTAGCATTTGCTTACAATCTGAAGTACTTGAAACAGGTTCACAGTGCAGGCTGACAAACACATTAAGGATTTGACAATCATCACAGAATATGTCGGAGATGTCGATTATCTAGAGAATCGCGAGAATGATGATGGAGATAGCATGATGACACTGCTTTGTGGTAGCAAACCTTCACAAAGTCTAGTTATTTGTCCTGACAAGCGTAGCAACATTGCACGTTTTATCAACGGAATCAACAACTACACTACGTAAGCTCTCCTCTTATATGTTTTCTTCTTCTTTTTCTTATGACATCATGAAGAAAAGTAACTGTCTGAAATGAAGTTATGTCATGTATAAATACTGCAATTGAGCTCCATCGATTACTTGTGATAGCGGTGAATGAGGGTTAAATGAAGAATTCAAGCAATTAACTGGATAAATAAATGACGTGTATGTGTGTGTTTGTGATGCAGGGAGGGGAGAAAGAAGCAGAATTTGAAGTGTGTGAGATATAATGTGAATGGCGAATGCAGAGTTTTGTTGATAGCAAACCGAGATATACGGAAAGGAGAGCGACTGTATTACGATTATAATGGACTTGAGAATGAATACCCAACCGAGCACTTTGTCTAATTCTCCTCCAATTCATTTTTATGACCCTAACACCAATTCAGGATGCAAAGTATTTAACTTAAAACTATTTAAACCTCCAAATTTTTGTGTTCCCTTGATCGGATGGGTCCCTCAGGGCTCAGCTCTCATTGTTCATTTGATTAATGTACAACTCTAGCTTTCTACAGAAAGTGAAAGATTTTCAAAGGTACAGCCTACCTTGTTATTTTCCATCCAAATGCCCAATTTGCACCGTGCTATTTCTTGAACCCTTGTGCGTTTATATCGTCATGTTCAGTCGCATAGCATGAACCACAACTAGGTAAAGTCACAGTTCTGTATGAAAGGGTTGGCAAAAAACTTCACTTTTGCAATAAAACTGATAGCAGATTCGAGGCTGGGCGGTTTCCAAATTTGGTGTAAAATGATTGTGGACGACATGAGTTTCATTCTGATCAGAGTGCTTGATGCATGAGAAGCCCAGGCCCAAGCCTAAGCCCATATTGGGCTTTGTTTGGTTGCATTTTCAGGGCTTTCAAGCCCTGTTGGGATATCCCTAAAAACAGGCCTAAATGCTTAATACTGCAGTGCACTGCTCACTGCTCAGCTAAATTTAGTATTTTACTGTTGTCAAATAGATTATTCAGTATTAAATATTAACTTCTACATCAGGAACTCTTTTCTGTTAGATTGTCAGTTTAGTGTTTGAAGCTAAGCAATTTCCCAATATGGGTCTTCTCAGCTACCTGAACTTCCCCAGCAAAGCATATCTGCAAAATTTGGATTGCTCATAGAGTCATAGGGAAATACAGCAACAGTGTTAACATAAGTCCTACTTTTCTGTGATGTGAAAGATTCTAACCTGGTCTTATGTCGAGTAAGTGTATATATATATATATATATATATATATATATATATATATATATATATATATATATATATATATATATATATATATATATATATATATATATATATATATTTATATATATATACATACACTCCCTCCGTTCCATGTTAATTGTCCGTTGACTTTGTCAATTTTTCAACATATACAATGTTTTAATATACGAAAATACTATCATTAAATTCGTAACGAAAAATGTTATAATATATATATATATATATATATATATATATATATATATATATATATATATATATATAGTTATTGAACCCTGATGACCCATGGAGCAAATGGACTATAAAGTTCCAAGCAAGACTATGAAATTTCAATTTTTGTGACAAATATCAACTTTAATTTCTTTTAATGTTTTTGTACTTGTCCCAAAGACACCCAAAATACGAAACAAAAACATAAAAAAATTAACCTTAATATTTTTCACAAATTAGAATCTCATAGTCTTGCTTGAAATTTTATGGTAAATTTGCTTCATTGGCCATCCCGTGATGTCTAAAACCATATATATATATAATATATATATACAAAAATACATAGAAAAGAAAAGAAAGACGGATTCCTCGCCTATATATATAGAAATAGGGATGACAGTCAGATCTGAATCCGAAGCGAAACAGCTCCAATCCAAAGAAAATTCGATCCAAGTCTGCAAAAATAAGTCCGAATCTGATTAAAAAAGTCTAACTCCAATTATAATTGGTGCGGATATGAAAGTGACCACATCTGATCTGATTAGGTCCGATTAAAATAATAAATACTGGAGTATATAAAAAAGGGCATTGCTTAATGTCGCCACCCTTTTAACTATTGTCGCCCCCCAAAAGACGTTTTTGCCCCTCATATTATTATCTCTCCCCTCCCACTCACCTCACTCTCCTCCCACTCTCTTCACTCTCCTCTCACTCTCCACTATCATTTTCTCTCTAAAAATTTGATTTGTTTTTGAAATTTCACCTAAAATGTCAAGAGAAGCTGATTCAAGTGAAGGAGAAGAGGTAAGTTTGTAAATTTCAATTTGGAAAAAAAATAACAAAATTTTTTTGAATGACGGCCGCCGCGCCAGATCTCACAAGGCGCTTAGCCGCCAAGATCTTGGCGCGCGCCATGAAGCAAATCTGGCACAAGAAAATTTCTGTAATTTTAATTTTTTTTTCAAAATATTTATAAAATATTAATAATATTGTTTATGTAAAAAATATTATTTATTTATTTATATTAATATTATTAAGATAATCAACGTCGTTAATTATAATTGTTATGTTAATTATGTTAAAATTATGTCAAAACATATTATTATAAATAAGTTGTTTATAAGTGTTGTTATTATTATTATAGTATGTTAATTATGCTAATTATTATTGTTAATATTATTATGTATTTATTTATATTATTATTATTAATGATATCAAAGTTGTTAATTATAATTGTCAATTAATATTATTATTACAAGTTGTTTATAAGTGTAGTTATTAATATTATTAAGTGTTGTTAAAATTATTATTTATTTATTTAATGTTGTTAATTGTTTGTAGGTTTTTTTGGAGGACTTTGGCGGGGACGGCGTTGATTATTCCACTCAGTTTGTAACTCAAAATATTTTTGACAGTGTTGACGCCTTGCAAGAATGGGCTAATGGAGTTGCTGCGGGAATAGGTTTTAGGTTTGTACGGGCTTCGTACAAGAGAAAAAATGCGGAGAATCCGTTAAGGTGTTACTTGAAGTGTTGGAGGTATGAAAAATATCGTGGGAAATTGAATAATCTCGATGATGCGACTCGTCGGAGAACGTCAATGAAGGCGTGCGAATGTAAATTCGCCATTGTTGCGTGGACTCGCAACGAAACGGAATGGCGAGTTCGTGTGTGTGACGGTGACCGGGCGAAACACAATCATGCCTTCATCGTGTACGAGGAAGGGCATCGTCACGGACATCCATTAACCTCTGAAATGAAAGAACATGTCCGGGATATGACCAACACGGGGTGCACACCGGCCACGATCCAAACGTCGTTGAAGATTAGGTTCCCTGCCTCTGCGATAAACGTGAAGCAAGTGTACAATGAGCGGGCAAAGTTGCGAACCGAGGAAATGGATGGTAGGACAGCTGCGGGACAATGTCTGCACATGGCGAAACTCGGCGGGTACGTCTCATTTGTTGATTATGATGATGATGGCGAGCTTCGTCAGGTTTTTTTATGTCATCCTTATCATTGAAGTTGCAACGTACGTACCCGAATGTCATTCTCATTGACACTACGTACAAGACAAATAAGGCAAAGTGACCTTTATGTGAGCTGGTAGGCGTGACACCGACAAACCGCAACTTCCAGATTGCTTACTCGTTCATGCGGGACGAGAAGATGGAATCATATGAGTGGCTAATGTGGAGGGTGCATGAATTGTTGGGTCCTGATGTTATTCCATCCGTCTTTGTGACCGACAAACAGGATGCTTTGTTGAAATTTGTTGCGAGTTTACCCAAATTCGCACCAACTTTTGTGTGTGTGGCATATTGGGAATGATGTCAAGAACAAAGTAAACAAACTCACTGGGGGGCCCTAAGCTTGGACTCGGGCTTCATTTCAAACATCATTTCTGGAACGGCATTGTACATGCGAAGACTGTTGGAGATTTCAAGGTGAAGTGGAACGACGTTGTTAACGCGTGGATCGGGCAAAACAAACCGATAGTGGAGTATATTACTGGGACGTGGCTGAGTCATAAAGGAAAATTTGTTTGTGCTTGGACCGACAATGTACCTCACATGGGGAACACAACGACTTCTAGAGTTGAGAGCCAGCATTCTTCACTGAAGTACTATATCGGCAGTTCCAGAGGCACCTTCGATCGTGCGTTTCCGAAGATTCACCATCACTTGGAGAATCAACATACGGAGATTAAATGGGAGCTTGAACAATCAAGGAGCACGCACAGGCATTTAGGTCACTCTCATTTCTTTAAGAATTTGCACGGAAAAGTATCTCATCACTCATTGGACCTTTTGTCGTATGAGTTCAATAAGATTGCTGGCGATGACGTATGAAGGAGAATGCTTCTTATGCGAACCCACCTCCTCCCGTGCGCGTGTTCTATGATGGAAGTTTACGCAGCTGGAGAGCCAATTCCGCTGACACGAATAAATATGTTTTGGAGACAACTGACAGTGATTGGCGATGGTGAAACTGCAATACCCAATATATGATGCACATCATGCAACATGATCGTCATTTCACCGAAGGGAAGGTGAAATGTGTTTGTGTCGGGTTGCCACCTCTCAACGAACGCTGAGATCAACGTCATGTCGATGTGGTCGTACATCAACTCCATTAAACTGGTTATTTGGATCCTTCCCAGTGTAGCCTGGCATGCGGGATCCATCGTGGAATGTACTGCCCTCAATTCCCTCAACGCATTCTTCTTCGTCACACAATCAAGAACAACATTGGGCGAACGCTCGCGACCCTCCCATATTACCCGAGCAATGTGACCTCCAAAGCTCGGTATAACTGAGGGAATTGCAGGTCCCCCGGGCACGTTACCTTCAATGATCCAGGAGTTTTCGCCGCTTCGCCTCCTCTTCTGATATCTGCTACTAGACCCAGCTTCACCAAAGAGCGTAATCGCTTCCCTGCCCACCCTGTCGAATTGGGGCAAACTTCCCCGCTGCATCCCTCATCGGCATGAAACCTGTTGGCCTGGAAACTCTCCCACTAGGTTGCGCAACTGAAGTCGGGATCATCTGCGTCTCAGGCTCCCCTGTATCATCGTCCCCCAATGTTTCAGAGCCGGTTGACTCATCCATGGCTTGGTTGAGATGGTCAACGAAATCTCGCGTTGTCTGACTCCCCGTGTCCTCGGGCTGGCCGCCCGCTGCATCACCTGCATCCGTACCACGACCAGCACGGCGAGTTTACGCAGTCACATTGCGTCTGTGGGGGTCCCCAGACTCACCCCCCTCCAACCACTTACAAGTCGATTTGCCCAGTCCAAAAGTCTTCCACCCTTGCCATTCCCTACCATTTTAGATCACCTGCAAAATGAAGACATATATTAACATAATTCCACTTTCCTAAGCTACCATCACAAATAACTAACCATCACAAATAACCTACCATCACAAATAACCCTAAACTTAATCCTACATCAAAATTACAATTTTTTCTAACACAATTAATCACTAATATTAACACATGCTTAATCACTAATATTAACGCATCAAACATTAACAACGAATCACTAATCACTAATAATTGTCATATTAATATAATTTTCATAACACAATATAAATAATACTAATACAATTAATCATTAATAATTATCATATTAACACATGATTAACAATAAGATTAATAATAATAATATTAATAAATATTATATTTACTAATAACAATAATAATACCAGTAAAAATAATACGTTTTTTTTAATTATTATTTAACAATAATAATATTATTAAAATTAACAATAATACTAATAATATTAATAACAATAATAATATTAAAAAACTTAACAGTAATAATATTAATAAGCATAACATTAATAATATTAATAAAAATCATATTTTAAAAAAAAATAAAAAAAATTCGGAATGACACGCGCCAAGTGCACCAGATCCCGGCAACAAAAAACGAAAAAAAAAATTTCAAGGACGGCCGCCAACAACGCACAAGCAAGGCCGCTGGCACCAGATCCCGCAGGCGCGCGCCTTGCGGCCGTCCGGCGCTTTTTTTATTTTTTTCCGTTTTTCTTCAAATTACAAAACTACAAAATATAAAACCACAAATTCAAAACACAAATTCGAAACATACCTCCATTTCGTCGATTCAATCCCGGTATGTGGTGGTCAATGGTTGAGAGCGTTTTCTAGAGAGATAAAGTAGAGAGAGAGTGAAGAGTGAAGTTATGAGGTTCAAGGGCGTGGGTTGGAAATATTATGCGAAAGGTGGGCGACAATAGTAAAATGGGGGGCGACGATAAGCAAGCGGGTATAAAAAATGGAAAAAATTATAATATGACTGAATTTGAGAATTAAGAGGAGAATTTGAAACTTAGTTTTTTATTTCTTTTCGGAAAAGCGTATTGTCAGTATTTTGACGGTTGAGAAACTTTTTTTACATGTTATATTTCTGTTGTGTTATATATTTTTTGTTATGTAAAAATTATATTGGTTTGTTGTTGATTTTTCATTTTTCTACAAGTAATGAGTGTGATATATTAAAGTGCAATAAAAATGTTGTCAAAAAATTAGAAAAATAATAAAAAGGTGCACATGCGAATTGGACCTTCAATTATAATCTGAGGATCACCTTCTGTGATTATTAAGGTGGAGGTCCACTTCTCCTCCGATAATCGGATGGTCCACCTCTGATTAATCGGATTTGGAGGTGGATCTCCACCTCTGATTATTAATTGGAGCGGGGGTGGAGTACCCATCACCAAGGTTAAAATCGGAATCCTAACCCGGATTCATGGGGTACTTACGATTAGAATTAACCCATGTAGATCGTAAAATCGCATCGAAAATTTTGGATCATAAAATTGTAAAATTGTAAATCAGAATCAAGATTTTAATAATTATGCCTACCACTCCTCCTCCTATCCGTCTTCCATCCGTTGCTATCCCAATATAGATAAGAATAGAAAGAGGGAATCCTCGCCCATCAGGCACTATACTGGTAGTCCTGCTGTAGGTGTATAAGGCTGTCGGGAAACCTGACCTGTTAAGTGCAGAAATTGGGCTAAATTTGTTGTCATAAATGTCCCCACTAAGACAATACCAACATGTTTTATTACTCTCAACGCTCTCTTGGGCTTTCTTTAATCAGCCCATTTGCTTTTCTTTTGGTGCCACAAATCACATACATTCATGTATGGGATTCTGATATTATGTACGTCTATATCTTAACAAAATCTCTGAATTCACTATATATATTTTTTCTTTCAAAGATCTGTCAGGGTTCCAAGATACATATCATCATACTCGTTATGATTCACAGGGTACGCAGGCGAGAAAATAAAGATTAAAAAAATGAGAAGTTGTTCGTTCTTGTCATGTCACAATTTCAGTGGGTACTAAAAAAGGTCCCTGTTTCTGTTTGCACAACCTCAAAAATTTAAAGGACTGTCAGTCAGTTTAGGCTATATAGGCATGACTATCACTCACTCTCTCTCTTGCCCACCATGTTATACTGCACCTTACTACACTGGACCACCCTACCCCCTATAACAAACTGAAAATTTTAAAATTTGTAACAGAGAGTGTGGTCCAATATTTAATTGGGCCTGACAATAAAGTCCATAAATCCAACTTAACTGGCAAACAGGGGAGGGGATACTTGTTATAACTGTGAAGTGTGAAGCAACCAAAGTTTCCTTTACCAATTCTTTTACTAGAGAAAAATATGGCAAAGAAAATATGGAGTCTTGAAGTTTGGGATGTGATCAGTTGGAACCCCACAAATGGTGGTCCTGTAGACCCTTGTCTTAGCTGGAAGCCATGGCTGCCCTTAGATCTTAATCAGATGGTGTCCACAAGGTTTGGTGGGCCCCTTGTGCCAATGCTAAAGCTGTGTACTTTTTGTTTAGGGCTTTGTTTTACAAGCAGAAGAAGATCATAATCATCAAATGTGAACCCAGTTTAAAGATTTTCTGGACTCAAAAGTGAATCAAAGATTTTGGTCCCTCATTAAAACCTACACCCATAAACTAGACGGCCATCTCCCCTCCTCCCACTCCACTTCCATAATCATAATAAATATTGTACTCCACGTGGTACTATCTTTTTAATTGAAACAAAATATTAAGGAATTTTTGTAGTATCATTATTTTTAATTAGGTGAGTGGTTCAATTAGCTAGACTCCTGTCATAGAATAATCCTAATCTAATGAGATTTTATTAGACTGGGATATCAGATAGGGTTTTTGGCTCAAAGTAATCCGAAGTCAGAGGTCATTGGATGAAAATAATCCAAACTCACTTTTTAGCTGAAAATAATCCAAACTTTTAACCTATTTACTCGGACTAAACCGAAATCGATTTCTGGCTTCGGAATACTGACTGAGATCTACAAAAGATAACGAAGAAGGAGAGAGAAGACTGAGAGGAATTAGAAAAAAAGTAAACAGTTAGGGTTGGGTCAAATTTTAAATTTTTGGGGTTAGAAGACTAAATTTATTATGTTAAAGTGTTTTTATTTTTAATCCATTGCCTTGTCATTATAATTAGTTTAACCCTCTGTTTGTATTAAGGTTATGAGAGGGGAGGGGAGGGGAGGGGAAGGGAAGGGAAGGGAAGAGAAATATATTAATTAACCCCCTTTTATCTGGTTTGGCAAAAATAATAGGAGGGGAAGGGAGGGGAACCATTAACCCCCATTCCCTTCCATTAACCTGCTTTTCATTAACCCCCCAATATGAGGGTTAATGGAGGGGAAGGGAACTCGTTATGTTTAAAAAAAAAGAAAATAACTTTATTAATATAATAACTACTTCATTTTTTTTCCATCCCCCTCCTCCCCTCCCTTTTCTAATCCAAACACAACAATTAACCCTTTTTACCTTTCATTCCCCTCCACTTATAATCCAAACAAGATAGAAATAAGTCTCTTCCCTTTCCCTCCCCTCCCCTCCCCTTCCTTCCCCTCTAATACCCTCCCCTCCCCCTCCAATAACCAAACAGACTATAAATGAGTTGGGTCTACATAAGTTAAAAAAAAAAAAATCAAAACCAAAATCAATTAAAGAAACACGTCTCGATCGCCTAAAAGATTCGACACCTAAATCAATTTTGCTAATTCAGTAAATAAGTTAAAAGTTTGGATTATTTTCAGCCAAAAAGTGAGTTTGGATTATTTTTATCCAATGACCTCCAACTTCGGATTATTTTGAGCCAAAAACCCTATCAGATATGATGATGCCAACCCCTAATTAGGTCCATCCTCATTCCTAATAAATAAGAAATGCCCCCTCCCCCTCTCCAAAGAATCAAACCTTGGAAAGAGGAGATGGAAGATGAAGCTCTTACCTTTAGTGGCAAGGGCCAATCGATATTTTCTAGTATCTCTATTTTAAGTTCATATCATTTCTTTCGTTGGAACATTTAAAAAATTCAAAAAATAAATTTTGCATAAATTTTGGCACGTCGATAGTTTTTCGTTGGAAATAGACTGATATACAGTGACATTTTTAAGATTCAAGTGTCATGAATAATTTAATTAGAAAATGTTAATATTTAACAGAGCGAAGGATGACATTGGTTGACATGATGCTAAAATTTCCGGAAGGCAGAGGTAAATATAGTTTAAGCTTTCAATAACTGTCAATTTAAGTCGTCCTTATATTATATATTCGCCTATGTTAATATGTTGGTACTAAATAATACTACAACACAAATGTCTAAAAAGATATTAATAAATAACTTTTTTTAGAATAATCAGCATTTTACTTCGTATCACAAATAAATAAATAAATAAATAAATAAATAAATAAATAAATAAAATACTTAGGTATTGGTGACCTCAAGTCCTCAATATTGGCCGAAGACATTTGCTTGGATGACAAATATTCCACCTTCTACCTTCTCCTCATAAGTTCGATATTTGAGTGGAAAATTCATTTCCTTTTTATAAGGAATTATGGGAGTGTTGGTGAGAAAGACTTGTCCCGACGTTGGACTTTGACGTTTCCCTGCACCATATCTGCTATAGGTTCACTTGGTTGCCCTATGATAAAGGTCCAGTGGATTAGAATGCTTCTCCTTGTAAAAAAAAAAAAAAAAGAAGAAGTCCTCAAAATACCATGCTACAATGATATAATGAGTTGATCTCAATAAAATTTAAATTAGAGAATGTTTGGTAAAATTTCATGGAAATTTGGGAAAAACTTTCTTAAAAAGGTATTTTTTACAATGTTTACTTTATATCTTGTAATCTTGAAAAAGTGTCTTGTGATCGCATTTGCAGGTTCAAAGACGAGTTTCTGGGTTCAACACTGGCTTATAAGTGTCGTCGAGATTGCTTTTAATTCAATTTTTCTACTTGTATTTGGGTGGTTTTATGCCTTTTAAGGACTTATATGCTCATGAGTTGGAATTTTATTTAGTGAGTTCTCTTTGAGTTCATTTTTCTTGTCTTGGTCATTTGGTTGCAGAACCCCAGTTTTGTATGACTAGGAAAGTCTATTCATTATATTTGGATTAAGATGAAAAATCTTTATTGGAATGTGCAAGGGAATAAGAAAAGGGTCCCTTTAATCGAACTACTTCTCCAAATATTGTTTTCCTTCTCGAAACTATGGTAAATGATTCTAATTCTCAATCGATTCCTAGAAAATTGGGATTTAATTATTATTATTTTATATTCCCCGTATGTTTCCGGAGGAATCTATGAAGTAGATGAAGATTTATATAGTAATCCTTGTTCATAATTTCCGATATGAATACTACGTAATAATTATGGGGAATTATAGTGCGTTTGGAATTTGGATCTTGTGGATTTGTAGATTTGTGTCAAGGATGATATATTTTTCATTGCTATGTTTCTGACAAAATTGACCAATCAAAAATTTTCCTTATAGCATGTTATGGGTCTGCTTAGGATAAGGGTAAGAATAAAATTTGTGATAAGCTGAATATTTTATTCAATTGTATCGATTCGCCCTATTGTTTGGTTGGGGATTCTAATGAGTTGTTATGCCCTACTGATAAGTTTGATGGGATACCTTTCAATCCGGGTAAATACTTTCAGCTTACTAATCTTCTGCTAAACTTTGGATGTTTGGATGCGAATGTTTATGGATGGGCTTACACTTGGAAAAAATTGTGTAAAGGCCATTTAATTTATGAGAAACTTGATAGGATTCTCATTTCCTCTCCCTAGGAAGTTAGTCATCCCCATTACTATATCATGCCCATTCCTTTTGGATATTAAACCAACATCTTCTTCTAGTAAACAAGCCACATTTCATTTCTAAAATGCTTGGTCCTCTTATGATAAAGTCCATAGTATTGTACGTCCTAGTTGAAATCGTTATCTAAGAGGGTCTCCCATGTTCAGACTCGCTTAGATACTCAACAGAACAAAAATGGATTTGAAGATTTGGCACAAAAACACTTTTGACAATTTTATGATCCAATTAAATAAAAGAAGAGGAAAAACTTCAATTGGTTGAAGTCCGACTTCTTAATCCTATCAATGGTAGATGAAATAATTGGCATTTCAGGTTGATTAAACAAAGAAAGGGATTGCACTTGTCCAATCAGTGACTGACCAAGGTTGACCGTAATTATAGATATTTTCATTTTTCTATGAAAGCTAGAATGAGTTTGAATTATATTGCCAAGTTGAAAGAGGAAAATGATATCTTGCGAACATGATTAAAAATATGGCTCTTCGTGACTATCAAGCCCATTTTAAAAGTTTTATTTCTGAACCTCGACGTTTGGAGGTTGATTTAGTACTTGATGTTTCTCACGATGATGAGGATTTCTTAATTAAACTAGTTTCTAATGAGTAAATTTAACATGTTGTGTGCATGTTTTTCAGTAAGATACGTATAAAGCACCTGGGATGGATGATTTTGGGATTGCTTTTTTCCAAAATCATTGGACCACTTATCAAGCATAATGTTTGTAGTGTCGTCAAACACTTTTTTCACATGATCACATGCTTTCGTAGGTAAACCATACTCTGCTTGCTGTAATCCCTTAATTAAAGAGTCCTTCTACTAGTAATTATAGATCAATTAGTCTTTGCAATAGTTTATACAAAATTGTCGCTAAAATTCTTGTTAATTGCATGCACATTATTTTGGATAAACTTGTTCACCCGGTACAAAGTGCTTTCATTCCAAAGTTATTCATAATAGTATTCTTATTACTCATGAGGTTTTCAATAAATTTCAGAATATGAAAGGGAAAAAGTTGGGTCATGTTGAAACTTGATATAGAAAAAGCATATGACCGCATTTAGTCAAATTATCTTAAAGAAGTTTTATTCAAATTATGGTTCCCTTAGAAATGGATTGAATGAGTTATGGAATGTGTAGCCATTGTGTCTTACTCTTTAATTATTAATTGGAAAATGAATATATTTTTTTAAAAAAATCCTTCACGATGTATCTGCTAAGGTAATCTCATGTCTCCTTATTTGTTTATTTTTTGTATGCAAGGTCTAAAGCTAAACTATCCAAAGTATCTTATAAGCGTAACACTTGCATTGGTTTCTAGATTTCAGCTGTAGGTGAAAGGATTTTGTGCCTGTTTTTCACTAATGATAATCTTTTGTTCTGCCGAGCGAAGTTGGAAGATTGCTAGAAGTTGCTAACTATCTTGAATAGGTTTTGCTTGGCTTCTGGCCAACTAGTCAATTTTCATAAATTTTCTATGTTTTTCCAAAAATGCAACTTCAAGAGATAAACAAATTGTATCCTGGAGTTTTTTGGAATTAACCAAATAGCATGGTTGGTAAATACCTAGGGTGTCCCTTATTTAAAGTTCGACCTACCAAAGATACGTTTGCGCATATAGTTTCTAATGTTGCTTCCAAGTTACAGCCTTGGAAAACAAAATTTATCTCAAGAGCAGGTGAGATTACTCTTATATAGTCCCTTATTGAGTTAATCTTATCACATGTCCTTCAATATTTTCAAATCCCAAAGGACATTGTGAGACAAATCGATAAGATTGGCAGGAATATTTTCCGAAAAGATTTAAATACGAATAGAGGGATTCCTTCCTTGGCTTCGGAGATAATCTGTTAGTCCAAATGTTTGGGTGGTCTTGGTTTAAGAAAAACAGAGCTTGTAAGTAATGTCTTTTCGTGTAATTTGTTGTGGAAAATAATGTTTGGAAAAAGGGATCTGGGTTTGGTCAAATTCATGTAAAGTATGTCAAGAATATAGATATTTTTTTCTCTTGTTGCTAAGGCCTCAAACTCATGGGCTTAGAAATTTATTTTGAAAGTTAGACCTTTGCTTACCAAAGGACTAAGATGACAAGTAGGTAATGGGGAGAAGATTAATTTGTGGGTTGATAATTGGTGCACTCATTCTAATCTTTTAGAGGCTAATCATATTACTGATTTAACAAATATTGATATTAATTTGAAAGTAGCACATTTTATTAATAATGATAAGACTTGGAATTTGGGACTCCTTACATCAGTAGTAAATCAAGAATCGATGGAATTAGTTAGGTCTATCCTGATTCCTACCAATGGAAATTTAACAAGTCGTGGTAATTTCTTCACAAAATCGGCCACTTGGCTGGCTCACGAGGGAGTTGATTTTGAAAATGTCTGGAATTATGGATGGATTTGGAAGTTGGATATTCAACCGAAACTTTAAATTTTTCTTTGGCAAATTTTTCATGACACTATACCAGTTAGAGCCAATCTTGTCTATAGTGGTATGAATATATCCTCACTTTGCCCTGTTTGTAGTAACGTAGAGGAACACGAAGAGCATGTCCTACTGCCTCGTGATTATGCCAAAGTATAAGCAGTGCAACATGGTAGACTACAAATTTTACCTAAAGACCTGGCAGATCCATATGGGTTTTTGTCCAGATGTAAAATACATGCAACTAAGTCATCCTTTGACTAGGTAATTGTGCTATTATGGATCATTTGGAAGTCAAGAAATATTATCACTTTTAATTATAGTTCTATCCCTAGTGGATACACGCTTCTCAAAGCTAAACGTGCTTCTACAGAATGGAAAATTAGACATCAGTTGACGCACTCTATGTCCTCTCCTCCTATATGCTCTAGACCACAATTTATTAACCATCCCATCTAGGTTAATTGCGTCAAGCCTCCTCGAGGGATGGTTAAAATAACATTCGATGGTACGTGAGTTTATAATAAAGCTGTTGGAGGGTACATCATCAAAGGGACATTGTAATATGTTTTTATTTTTTATTATTTTGCATTGTGATACTTAATTATTTATAAGTCAATATTTTTTCCCCTTTAGATATAACATATATTTTTTTTAAATGGTTAATATTTTTAATTTTATGACAAAAAAAATTGTAGGTGAAAATGGTAAAATTTACGTTAATAATTATAATTAAAATTCAATACCGACGCTTTTAATAAGTTATGAACATTCAACTTATTAACTATACAGTTCAGTTTATGAACATTCGTGTTGGGGGTTATGAGCATTTGTCTACTGGTTTATAAACATTCATATGCTGGTTTATGAGCATTGTAGTTTAGATTTATAAGAATTTATATACTGGTTTATGGACAATGTAGTACATATATGTCAGGTTATGAGCACTCGTATTGGAGGTTATGAATATTCATCTACTGGCTTATATATGAGTATTCATATACTAGTTTATGAGCATTTATTACTGATTTATGAGCCTTGTATTAAAAACGTCAAGTTATGAACATTCACATTAGAGGTTATGAGCATTCGTATTGGAAGTTATTAGTATTCGTGTTGGAGGTTATAAACATCCATCTACTAGTTTATGAGTATTCATATGCTAGTTTATGAGTATTAGTGTATATATTTCTGAACATCCATATTAAAAATTATAAGTATTATTTATATTTTGTATGAGCATTTTATAATGGTTAAATGATAAAAAAAATATCAAAAACTAAAACAGAAAAAAAGAAAATCGAACATTAAAAAGTTGAGCGCTCCGGAGTATGGTACTCCTGGGCGCATGACCGTCCTACTGCAAGCTATACTTCCCATATTAATACAATAAGCGTGGTGCGCCCCGGAGCACCAGGCTCCTGTGCACCCATCGTCTTTCGTTTTTATTTTATTTTGTTTATTTTTTGTTTTTGGCTACAATATACTCTCTCCTTTCTTTTTAATTTGTCCATGTAACTAATTTCTTTTGTATCTTCATTTAGCTCATTTATATTTTCAATAACAATTTTACTATTTTTATCTTTAATAAATGACTTTGAACCAATAACTTACCTATAATTAAGGGCACTTTTGTCATTTTGATATTTTTCTACCCAAACTTTTTAGTTGCATTGCTTTCTCTACTTTTTTTTTTTCCAAAGTGCCTGATAAAAAGAGACGGAGGGAATATGTTTTTTGAGCCACTTAATTTTTTTTTCTTGATTGCAACAGGTGCCTTAATTAACATTCATTTTAAAAAATTATGAACGTTGTGGTATATCTTTCTGAACATTCTTCTACTAGTTTGTAAGCATTCATATTGGAGGTCAAGAACATTCTCTAAACACTAGAAAAAATCAAAATAGTGTCAAATTAAAAAAAATAAATTAAGTTGATTAGTCTAGTTAGTCCAAATTAATTAATTAAGTTTATTTAATAAGAATCAGCTCAAGTTGACCACCAAGTAAAAGCTTGGACGCTTACGAAGTCAGCGTCAATTCGACTACCAAGTCAAGACCCAAAAGACTACCAAGTCAAAGTCAAGATGACTATCCAGTCAAAGTAAAATGCACTACTAAGTCAACCAAAACCCAAGGCTCGGTCAACGACCAAAGAAGAATACTAAGTTATGAGCCCAAGAGATGGAGTTTCTTTTCTATAAATAAGACTATACCCTCTCACATTCAAGTGATAGAAAATTGAACTCTCAAGAAGACGTACTCTCTCTAAAATAAACAACAAAGTGTCATTTACTCTAGAGATTGAAACACAAACTTGATCGAGATTCAAGCCGTGTCGTTCAAGAAGACCACAGAGATCGAATCAGGGGATTATTTTTAATTGTTCATCATGTAACACATATTATAGAGATTGTACCCAAATTCTTTGAAATAAATACAAATTATATTTGTCTATTTTTCTTGTCTTAATTAATTTTAGACTTGAAATTTGTAGTTTACACATTCATCTACTAGTTTATGAATATTGTAATTTAGATTTATGAAAGAATCATATACTAGTGTATGAGCATTAGGATTTAATGCATTATGATCAAAGTTTATCAACATTCTCGTATAGATTTATGAGCATCTACATTATAAATTATGAACATTCTACGAGATATACTATAAGCAAAACTATTAGAGGTTATGAGCATTCTGTTCATAAGTTTGTGACCATTCAAGTATAGGTTTATGAGTAAGATTGTTACTGATTATGAGCATTCTTCTACTGATTTATAAGCATTTACATAATGGTTTATGCGCATTATAATTTAGGTTTATGAGTATTTATATAATGATTTATGAGCATTATAGTTAAAAAAAGGAAATTGAATGCATGGAAGCATTATGCTCCCAGGCGCACAAATCCAAGCGCTGCCCACACTAATTATAGTTATCTCCTTAATTTCATATCCTTACTAATTAACTTGCAATTGTTCTTAAGGGAAAAAACAAAATTGTCGGTACGTCATTTTAATTCATAACATCTCCTCTAACCGTACCTGCTATTCTAAAATTGGTATGACTGAAAGAATGCTCAATTGCATATATTTAGAGGTGCAAAATGTCATACTCTGGGACAAAAAGCATGAATTATTGGACATATGATTCATGACTACTCACCCAACACTCATCATAGTATGTATGCTTACATACATATATAACCAAAATCGTTTAAAGTTGAAGCATTATTTTTCTTTTTGAGGTCAAACACAACAAATTTTCCCACCCCTATTGGGAAATTGCATAAAATCATTCACTCACACGCAAAAAAGAATAATATAAAATAAAATTAAGCGTGGTTGATGCTTGATGGATGGCATATCGAAATGCTCAATTGGACTCATCCTTATCAATAGAATATGGAAAACTATTTAAGTTTTTATATATTTTATTTTTTCTATTTTGGATATTGCAATTATATTACCTATGCCAAAAATGAGAGTTTTGAGAAGACGAAAATTGCAATATATCCAATGTACCATGCCCTACACTGTTATCTATATGCCTTTGTTTGATTGATCATGCATGATGATTTATCTGGGTTAAGTTATCTTGTTTTGTCTGACTACACCCTGAAATTATGTATATGATGTATTTCAGAAATTTCAGAAAAAGATATATATATAATCCACAACTTACTATTTATTTGCCCCTGCGGTGCCCCGTTGAAAACACCATATTTAGACAACAAGTTCTGGGGAATTCAGTGTGTTTCCATACTGCCTGGTCTCCCTCTTGAGTTTAAGGGAGCACAGGGAGAGGTTGCTGTCTCCAAGTTCAGACATTGGAAATGCCACCTACTAATCAAACGGCTACGTAGCTGTCATGTGAATAATTAAATAAATAAATACTCCTATTTTGTTGTAATAATATCTTTTTGTACTTTTTAGGAATATATACATATCGTAAGTGAAAATAGCCTATCCCTAGGCCTATTTTCAATGGTATTCTTTAAAATGGAGAACATAAAATATATTGTTAGGGATCGGATTCAGATTTGATTGCCAGTTGTTAGTCAGTTAGTAGGGTGTAAAATAGAGTAATATATGCAGCGGAAGGGAAATATAGGATGATTATGGAATCTAGGATAATAGTAGAGAGGCAAGAAAAAAGATATATGTGTGAGACAATATTTTTACGTGGGAAACCGAAGAATTCGGAGAAAAACCCACGGGCAGCAAACAGTATCCTCTAGTAGAAAAGGAGATATTATAAGAGGTGAAATATAATCTCTCATAGACTCTCACAACCTAAGGATACGTAGGGTAAAAATATGGAAATAACATCGTACCTCCCTTGTGGGGAGTTTTGTAGACTCTCACATCGACTACATCTGCCACTTACCACATATTACAAGGCGAATACATACCTCTATTTATAGGGGTAAACATCCTATAGATCTGGCTAGACTCCTACTCCACATACACTCTCACAACCTAAGGATAAGTAGGGTAAAAATGTGGAAATAACATCGTACCTCCGTCGTGGGGAGTTTTGAAGACTCTCACATCGACGACATCTGTCACTTACCACATATTACAAGGCGAATACATACCTCTATTTATAGGGGTAAACATCCTATAGATCTGGCTAGACTCCTACTCCAAATACAATTAGGTTTTATATAGAATGCTATTACAATTAGGAAATTTACCTATATATAATTAGGAAATAAAATAATTTCCTAATATCAACCTGTAACGCCCCGAAATTTCAGATCTGAACTTAACGGTCGGAGTCAAACGTTGACTAACATTAACAGCGAAAGACTCTTTTTTTTTTCTTTTTATTAACTTGGGCGCTACTGCCGTATCTCCGAAGAGATACAAGGCAAGAAAGGAAAACTAACAACTGATCATTAATTACTTCAATTTACAAACGGAGGAAACTCGAATTTTAGAGACAACACATACTAAACATTTGCCGACTTCAAATCCAAAACATGAACAAAGATTCTCAAAACATCTAACTTCAAGACTAACGTCCTCACTTCTATTACCCGTCCCCATCACATAACTGTTCTTCACCTGAAAACAAAACATTTACAAACATGAGGGGGGCAAACCTCAATAATGTCTACCCCTAACAGTCAAAACATTTTACAATTCATTTCAACACATTTTAAGGGAAGGGGAAACAAGTCAAACATTTCAAAATATCTTTTACCCGTCAACCTTACCTGTTTCCATATTTTAAAGTGGGCGGGGCTTCCGTATTGCCCCTCGGAGTCCAAAGACTCGCAAAACATGATTCGGAGCCCCAAGGACTCGCATAAACAACATCATTCGACTGATCAACGCATAACTCGTTTCTTTTCTTTTCTTTTCTTTTCTTTCTTTTCTTTCTTTCGGAGTCCCACGGACTCGCATAAACAACATCATTCGACTGATCAGCGCATAACTCGTTTCTTTTCTTTTCTTTCTTTTCTTTCTTTTCTTTCTTTCAGAGTCCCACGGACTCGCATAAATATTCCTATTCGACTGATCAGCGCCTAACTCACATCGCCAATACCAGGCATCACCTGGTCTCTTGACAGTCTCCCTCACAGGTAACCACCTGGTCTTGGGGAGTATCGCCTAACCCGCATTATACTCATAACCATTATTTAATCAGGTTTATATCTCAGTTCATTCCAGTATCAACCAACAATTCCAAATCCAACATTTCCAAACCAAAATTCCAACCCAACACATTTTCAATACAAAAACCAAAGGACTGTCCATACTTTATGAATCAAGAACATAACCGTCTTAAAGAAAATAGACAGTCAAGTTTCAGATAAAGTCCCCTTCGGGATGCAAGTTCCAAAATCAATATAGAAATCAATAAAACCAGTAAAAAGCATCCAAAGGGGATTAGGGCATAGACATTACCTGAACAACTTCTCTTTATTGAAACACTTACACACGGGAGCTAACTATCGCGTCGTCTCGCTCGGACAAGAGTTGTGGGTGGTGGCTGGCAAGGTTGTGGAGCGGCGATCAAGCGGCTGGGTAGGTGGAGGTCGTCGGGACGGTGGTCGGAGCGGCAGCTCGGAGGTCGACGTCGTCGTCGGTCCGATCATAATTGGGCAGAACCGAGAAACGATAAGAGGACACCGAGGGGGAGGAGTCGAAGTTGGTGCGTCGCTGGTGAGGTTCGCTGGCGTCGGGGCGGTGGTTGTCGGTGCTGGGCGTCGTCAGGATCGATGGAGGCGTTGGCAGTAGCGGCGGTGGCTCGGGATGACGTCGGGTGGTGGCGTTTTCTGGGCCAACAAAACAGGGGGTTTCGGGGTGGATTTTGGGTGCGGTTTTGTGGCGTCAGTGCAGGGCGGAGGTGGCCGGAAAAGGTGGAGCGACGGTCGAACTGTGGTGGGGTGGTGTTTGGCGGCGAGGAGCTGGTGGAAGGAGGGAGGTTTGATGGCGGTTGAGAGGTGGTGGTGTGGTGAGGGCGTGGTGGTCGGGGTGAAGCAGAGGGAGAAAAGGAGGAGATAGAGAGAGAGAGGGAAGTGAGAGAGAATATAATATGGGTTTTGCGGCTGAAGAAGATTTTTAGGGTATTTGTTTATTGGGTATGGATCCAAAAAGGGTATTTATAGGGGAAGAAAATTAGGGTAAAATTAGTACAAATAAAACCTAGGTGTTAGTAACACCCTTCCAATTTATTCTTTTCCTAAAACAACACCTTTCCTTAAACAGTTTTTGCAAACTGATCCCAATTAATTTTAACCGATACCCAAAAAGTCTCTAACTGATAATTTTAAGACTCTAAAAATTCTAACGAACTCACTCGCGTTCCTAATAGCTCCGTGTGATAAAAACTCATATAAACAAACGGAATGTAACGCGCATCAGGAATTTTAACGGTAAAAAAAATAATCGAATTTTTCGGGGTTTTACATCATTCCCCACTTAAAGAAGTTTCGTCCTCGAAACTTAAACTTAGGCCTATCGGGTGAGCTAACTAACTAACAGAGCAGCTAACCGAAAACTTGGGGTTTTACACAACCAATAACTTGGAGTATAAACAGGTTTAGGAAACTTGCCAAATAATGAGTCTAAGAGAATTTGGGCCATTAACCCTACAATCTTAACCTTGGAACAAATTCTTCGATTACCGACAAAGAACCTGAAATTTATCTTGCCAACGAACTTCTCGACGTCATCCTGCTAACAACACTGTATCACCCCAAATCTAATAACCAAATTCTGACTTCATCCTGAATTTGATTGAACCCGGCTCTGAAGGAATTTGACCTAACTCCGGCAGGATTAGAAGTTTATTGAATCTGGTTGTATCCAGCTCTGAAGGAATTTTACTTGACTCCGGTAAGATAGGAATTTGACTGAATCTGGCTGTATCCGACTCTTGAAGGAATTTAACATGACTCCGGTAGGATTTGAATCTGATTAAACCTAGCTATGATACCACTTGTTAGGATAGAGATTCAAATTTGTTGTATTTCCTTCCGCTGCATATGACTCTATTTTACACCCTACCAACTGACTAACAACTGGCAATCAGATCTGAATCCCATCCCTAACATATATGAATAGTATGTTCAGTATTATTTTAATAGGCAGTGGAAAATGAGTATTGTTAATGGTGAAAAATGAGTTGAGGAATTGAGTGGGGAATGACTAATATATAATTATTAAAATAATACAAAAAAGAAAAGAAAAGAAAAAATAAAATAAAGGGTTTTTGCCTCAAAATAATTTGAAATCAAAGGTGAGTGGCTGAAAATAACCCAAACTGAACTTTTGGTTGAGAATGTGTCAAACTTTTAACCTATTTGCTCTGACTAAACCAGATGTGAATTTCGACATCGCAAAGCTGACTTGGCGCCCTTGAAAAGTTTGGACTTGACTGAAAATAATATAAACGGAATGAACCCCATATTAACCCATTGTGTTTTTGAATTTTTCAAAGGTGTTAAGTTAGAGTAAATAGGTAAAAAGTTTGACACATTCTCAGCCAAAAAATCAGTTTGAATTATTTTCAACCACTCACTTTAACTCCGGATTATTTTGAGCTAAAATAAATTTTGTTTGATATTTTCTCTGTTCTAGTTCTCTCTACCTCTCTCCTCGATTCTCAAGAACGCCTGAACATATCCAAGTATGTCTCTTTTTTTTATTTTTCTTTTTTTTCCGTATTCTCTCTCCTCCATTCTTGGTATTTTTGAACACCATTGTCCATTGCTAATAGCGTCTATGTTCAACGAGTGATTTTACAGAGAAAATATTTGATGGGATAGGGTGAAAGTGAACCAGAGAAAGAAAGAAACGAGTAAAATAGGAAAGAGGAGAGAAGATAATAAAATGAAAATTACTTTCTTTTTTATATATTTTTTTTGTTTTTTATATTTAAATGATCAAGCATTACAAGTGACTTCATATACAACCTCATTTGAATATTGTCATTCTCATTTATCTACGGTCATAGCCTTAGGCGACTTCTTGTTGTCTAAGTAACACTTGTTTGTAAAATTTGTGAATAAAAATCATTGGGTAAAAGTTAAATTTTGATAAATTTTGGTAACTTTTATCAAATTTATTCTATTATATCAAAATTATTTTTTTATTTTAAACTTTAGTAATTTTTGGTAAGTTTTGTTAAATTTAGGTTAAAACTGGTAAATTCTATTTACCCATAAATTTGATAGACCATTGATATTACTTAAGTAACACCATTGAATTTAACCTAATAACGAAAGAACGCATAAACTACAACTAACAACATTTGTTATCAAATGCCCAAACCTATATAGTCAATTTGTTGTTGTATTTGCCTATCAGAAAACAAGGTTAGTAATAATATGGTAGCCAAGGTATTCCTCGTACAAACAATCAAGTATTATCGATAATATATCCACTATAGTCAATTTGTTAAGACTTGAACTTGCATATGCTCAAAGGGTTCAGCTGATCGTGTGTTTTGGCCAATGTTTATCAGAGTGCCCCATATGTAATCGTCACATTTGGCTTGATTTTTCCTGAGATTTTCCACAATTTTAAGAGTTTACTTATTTTTTTCCCCCTAAAGTAGTCATATATTCTATAGAATGTTACAAAATTCTGTCTATTAGAAATACTGAAATTGGATTTTATACTTGAGGCATGATTAGATTACTATTTTTAACATAAAATTCAACACTTACGTAAAATCGTGTATCTAGGATCTAATAAAGCTTCCTAGATTGATTTCTTGAATAATCAAATCTCTTACAAATCTTCTCTCCAGATATGATTGGATAGAATTGACTGTTATTGACAGTAAAGTTCTGTCCAACTATTTAACAATTTTAAGTTAATTTATTAAAAAAAAATTAAAAAAATTAAATGTGATAATTATATTATATACTCAAAGCTCAAGTGCGAAGTGTCAAGTACGCCTAATAAGTGTTAAAGGTGCCTTTAGTGCCCTACAACCCACACTGAGTGCATATATGCATGTGCGGTTCCATACTTCCCATTCAACCTTTATGCAAGCATTGATTAGGCTACTCCATGATCTATTTATTCATAAGCCCATGATATTCTTTAACTTTTAAACACATTGTTATTTTCACTAACTTTTTAAAAATCCCCCACAAGTCCTTTAACATTAAAAAGCCTAGATGCAACTTTACTATTCAAATTGCTATTCACCACTATTCAAATGGCAACATGGTAAATTTCTACAACTTGAATCCTTGTTCTAAGCTCTTACCTACTACTATTTTATTTTAGTTTTTTTAATTACCTAAATCCTTTAACTTCTTAAATATTAAAAATCATAAATACCCATTAATTATTCCAATTGCATTTTTATAATTTTTGTTAAGCTTTAGGAGTTATTTTCTAAGCTTTACATTATTTTGTTTTCATTATTTCAATCCTTAAATCCTTAATCCTTAAATATTAAAAACTATATGAATGCACATTTACTATTCCAATTGCATTTTGGTAATTTTGTTAAACTTTAGGGGTTATTTTCTAGCATTTTTGTTATTTGTTTTCATTTTATTTAAATCCTTAAATAAAAATTTTACATATACTTTTACTATTCAAAATACAAAGAGTACTACTGTTCGAATGTTATTTTAGCAAATACTCCCAAGTTGAAAGTTTATTTTATGACTTAATTATTTTATTATTTAACCTTTTCGTTGCTTAATGCCTACGTTAGAACTTTGCACTTATTTTACTTAGCTTTAAGTGTTGTTGGTATTGTTCATATGACATTTAATGAATTTACCCACTTGGACGTTTATTCTATAATTTTATTATTTAATTTACTTTGTTCTTTGGATGGTTGATTTAGGTTATGTAAGTTTTTTGTAAATATTGGTTGGCAAAGTGTTGGAAAGATGTGTAAAATTTTGAAAATTTTTCAAACAATTTTCAAAACTTTACACGCATTTAAATTGAAGTTTATACGGAATATTTTCTTTTTCTTTATTTCCTTTCTCTAATAATGTTCTATCATATAATATAGTTGCGCGCTCTCTACTGACTAGTTAGTAAAAGTTGTGATACCGCATATTTGGATGTATCATATGATTACACCGTCAATTAGTTTAACTGACTCAAAATCTTAACGAAGCAATTTCACACAACACCATATCGTATCCTTATTTCAAAAGAATCCTATCATTGTAACACTATTATGGCAATGTACTCATACTAGTTTCCTTAATATTTTTTTTACAAGGGTAAATTCGGGTCATCCAAATTGGGTCTCTAGCTATCTCAGAGGTACACCAATTGGACTTAATGACCCATGGAGGAGGGGGGACACCTAAACCCAAGCCCAAAGACTTGTTCATGACCCTGCTCATCTCCACACAAGGAGACTTGCAAGCCATAGGAATCGATCTCATGACCTCCAAGATGGAAGGTCACATTCAGGCCAAGTGAGCTACTAACTCATTGGCTGGTTTTCTTAATATGCGCAAGAGTTAAAATCTAATAAAACTCTTTTTTAGAGTGACACCACTCTAATATTCAAATAGGTGAATTCCATTAATAGCGACAACTCATCCTCCTAAGTAAGTAAATGTACTACATATATCCAGTTTAGTGCTCCTTTATGACTAGTTTTCCCTAGAGTAAGGTTGGGTTTCCATTACAGTGAGTTAAAATGGTTATTTTGGAAGAATATGATATATATATATATATATATATATATATATATATATATATATATATATATATATATATATATATGTTTAAGTGTGAGTGTGGTTGTGGTTGTGTTATAAGGCCTATAAGATGTCTCCTTGTCTCGATTGGGTGTTAGAATGTCAAACATAGGATCTTGGGTTGAGTTTATTAGAGTTAGGGTTTGCAATACAAGTTAAAACCAATCGGGTTTGAGACAGATTCATTGTGTCGTCTTTAAATATCCACGATTAATTGTGTAGATGGTTTTCACAAATAAAAGGTGTCCCTCCATGAATTATCTTTAGTAGGAATTTTGTAGTTTGAGTGTTCGAGGTGTATAGCCCGAGTTATAGACAACGGAACATGGATGTGTCAAATTTGGACTTATCTGTTTGTTGTTGTTTTTAGACCCTTTTGAGTGTGATCTAGGTTTTGTAATCAACATGAGAGTTGTAGTAGACTCTTTGAAGCTTTCAGAAAGTTAAGAACCAAGTCCATAAGATGTCGAGAAGTCGAGTTATGGCCCTTTCAAGCTAGGTGTTGTAATTTGCCTAGTTTTTCTATTTTTTAATAAGTAGGTTTCTTTGCTTGTGGGAGATTCTTGTGCAAGTTATTGAACATCTTAGTTAGATTTGGTGAGTTTAAACTCTTGAGAATTATCAATATCCTTTAATTCTTGTTCTAATTTACTGTTTGTCAACAAGAACCCCATACCCTAAAAATATTTATTGTTGATGTTTATGAGTTCTATGGGTGGATTTCCATCATCCACGTGATTTTGCATAAGCCCTAGGTTATCCCCTCCAATTTGGCTAAGGGTTCTTTGTAATTTTTGCACAAGAGAGACAATAGGGAAATCCAAATAGACAGAACAAAAACCACAACACAAGCACAATGATCCAACAAGCACCAACTCCCAAAGAATCCAAATATCACAATCCCCCAATCACAACATTCACCAAGAACAATCCAACACCCAAACTTTAAATTTGCAAAGGGAGCGAGGGTGCCCAAAACACATGATAACAAGTATATCACACTTAATCACAAACATTAAATACCCAACTTCTATTGATGCAAAAACAAAGGATTACGACTACAAAATAGAACACTCAATCAAAACCCAAAATGATGTACACAAAATAAAAAAATGATCAATAAAGCAATACCTTAAGAAGATACAAAACATGGATGCTCTCATACGAAATGGACCATGTTAAGCATGAAGATTGGGAGATAACATAGAGGATTGCCAAAAGACTTGATCGATTGATCAACTCCAATAATGAGAAAAGCTAAGTGAATGAAAGGATGATATTGCAAAATAGTGATGAACTTGAATCCAAAACAATAACAATAACCAATGATTTTTAAGGATATGAACTTGGGGATAAAGCTAATCACTACCCAAGAGCTGAACGTTCCACCATGATCTTGATAAAGATTAATCACCACAAAATCAATAAAGGAATGATTTAAAACACTACCAAATCATAGAAAATCTAGATAAAGTAATAAGATTTTAGAGACATTTCTGAATTAGTGTCAAAAATGTCATTCACTCATCATCAAAAGTTGATATCTTTCTTCCCTAAGCTAAGCTTAAAGGGCAAAGGGGTTGGAGCCTTCCCCAAGAAATATACAATCGAATCAACCCAAAACTCTACAATCAAGGGCTAAGATTCACCTATTACAAAATGACCTAATTAGAGGTATTCAGCTGAACATTAATGGAGGTACAAAGGCTATTACATCGGGGATTAAAAGATGCCCAAGAAAATTAGAAGATAGGTGATTATGCTGAAATAGCAGGTGGAACGATCGTGCCATCGTCGAATTGTGCTCAGGCGTTTTAAATTCTCCCAGCTTGCAGACATAACACGATGGGGCTGATGGATGGCATGATCGTGTCATCTTCAAAATTCTACCAAAACTCACCAGCTCGCACAAAAGGCACGATCGTGTTGACATATGGCACGATCGTGCGCCCCTCTAAGAGGGGGTGTCACGGTCTTGCTAAGGATTGGCAAGATCGTGACCCAAAGTCCACCAACAACTGGAAGAAAGAGGGAAAACGCACGATCATGTGGATGAAGAGCACAATTGTGCAGTCTGTAGATGCCTATTTTTTGTTTCTTCAAAGACCGGTCGCACGATGGTGCTGTCTGCACTTGTCTTCTCCTTCCTATTTTCCTCCCTTATTCCTACCCATGTTTAGCCCCAAGCTTGAACCAACCTTTAACATCTAAAAACTCAAACTTCACTCACTTATTAGCTCCTAGTACAACCATCCTAGTAGGCCCCTCCTTGGTTAACCCAAAGGATGACTGAGCTTGTCCTTGACAAACTCGGACCCCGATAAAATTATAGCTCTAAGTCTTTAATTCTTGATGTCATCCGTACTTGAGTGAAACGAATTGAAAAAAGGTACCGACACCACTTCATGGATTAAGATGGTTCTCAGAGGCTATATGGATGCATTTTCTATCTAATTTAAGGAGTAGTGACTTGGATGAGTTCTAAGCAAGACCTTTTACAAATTCTACACAGAAGGGTGAGTACATCGGCCTTATGAAGCTGTTTTGGTAGCCATGTAAATGGAAGAGTTCATTGAAGTACTGTTTAGGTAGCCAACTTAGCGTAGTGAAAGCACAGACCTCTATTGTTTGAATAATGGGCCTATCGCATGGGTTAAGGAACCTAGTGCGCATGATAGATCTATACACGTTTTCCGTGGACATAACATCATTCGAAAGATGTTCGAACATGGAAAGGTTAAGGTGTGCAAGGTTCATATTGATGTGAATGTCGCAACATTAAACCCCTATCGCATGCTAAGCATACTGGTTATGTTCAACTCAACATAATAGTTATGCTTAGGCAATAGGTCTTGAGACGCATTAGAGAATGCGTATGATTTAGTTCTCTTGTATAAATAGGTCGTGAGTCGTAATCACATTGGTGATGCGCCGGACATATGTCTCATGATTATACTGTTCTCGAGTTGTAAAGAAATTTTATTCATTGATAAAATTTTAAATATTCTGTTTAATTGTGGTTTAGAAATGAAAGAACGTCTAAAAGGTTGGCATATCCAAAATGGGAAGTTCGGATGATGTCCATTCTTATGAGACCTCATTTGGTGAACTTGGTATTGCCAGACTTGGTCAATAGTCAACCGAATTCCTAATTGTGTCATCATGTCGGGACAGTGATGGTTGTAATCAATTAGCATGTAGGATTGACACGATGATCGAGTTTCATGATCATGGGGACATTGTATGCCAAAGCCAATCATATGGGTAAGTGATTTTGAACCGTATGGGGATCGGTTCACTTTTGGTTCATCTCTATCGGACCATTCCCGAGCCTTCTAAGGGGCTTCGGAAACATCGGCAAGAATAAACACAAGGCAGTGAAGGCGTTCAAAGGCTAGAAATGCGTATGCCTTCACATTTTTGATCATAACTCCTTCAATATAATTCCAATGGGTCTCAAATTTTGGGATCTTAAAATACACAGCGAGAAATTTCCATCGATATTTTACGGGTTTAAAACGGAGTCCGGATGAAGAAGTTATGCGCATTTGAAGTCGGCAGGGAACAGCTGCCCAGAAGACAGTCGCGCCCGAGTCGTCTTGTGACTCGCCCGAGTCATTATTCTGCCCGGAAGACGCTGTTGTGCCCGATTTCGGTCACGCCCGTGACAAATCCCGTGGCACCCGTGACCCCCTTGTTCGGATGCTGCCTTCGCCTGTCTTTGGTGTTAAATGTTATGTTTTAATGTTTTACCCCCCATTAGTATAAATACCCCTTTAGCTTGTTTTTCAATATAGTTTTTGATGATGAATGTTTAGGAGCTAGACTCAAGAAAAATCCTCTCAATTGAAGAGTGTTGTAATTGTGGTTTTTCAAACCCTAATCAATGAAGTTAATCCTTTGGGTTGAAGTTGCTTGGTGAATTCTCTTCTTTGTGAGTGGGTGGTTATCCTACACTCTTTGTGAGATTTCTTGTGTGATTCAATACTCTTTGCATGTGGGAGATCCTTGTACAAGAGTTTGAACATCTAAGTTCAATTTGGTGAGATTTCTCTCTTTAGAATTGTCCATATCTTTTAATTTCATGTTTATCTCCATTAATCCAAAAACCCTAAAAATTGGTTCATAGTGTTTATGAGTTCTATGGGTGGATTTCCATCATCCACATGTTTGTTTAGACCTTAGGCTTCCGCATCGTCCACGCTCCATTTGGTATCAGAGCTAGGCATAGAACTCATAGTTTGTTGGATATTTATTGTTTGTGTCCGGAATTGTTCTTGTTAATATTTGGTGGTTATTTTTGGTGTTCTTGGTGTTGTTGTAACGCCCCAAAACCTTAATCACACAATTACCGAAACATTACGGTAATCACATGATTAGCGCAGCGGATAACGGCCTGAGGCGCTACCGCCGTCCCACTAAGGACAAGGCAAAACCAACCAACCAAGCACACAACCAATGACAACCAAAACCACAACTGAACCGCATTCACCAACACGTCCCCATACATAAAGGAGTTTACAAAAGCCACAAATGCTTAACTTTAACAGTACATAAACTCACATAGACTCACACGCTTATAGATCCTTATATATCTCCATACACCACTATCACTTGCTTTATAAGTAACCCTGTACGACGCAAAAGTCTACCTTTCACTTTAGGGAGTAAACTACACTTCTGTACGTCCTTTCCCTTTTCTGTGGAGCTCGGACCACCTAAAACAAAACAATAAAACATCGCAAAAGTGAGTGGGGGAAACACTCATTACACAAACCTCCAACATGTAAAACCGTTTTTAAAACGATTTTTCATGCCGGCCTTTAAAACATTTCGAAAACGGGGAAAGGGCAAAAAGAAACACGCTAAACCAATGAAGTCTTTAAACTTTAAGAATTCTATGCATATGCTGTGCTTTACTTTGAAAATATAACATATGATAAGACGTGGTATCCCTTACGATCGATGCCGAAGCACCTCACACACGCGCATGCCCAAACCGACCGGGAGTTTGGATTGGGTATCGCTAAGCGATCGACATGGCCAGTCAAGCTTACTCCAATAGGAGCCTGTAAAATAATGCTAGGATTCACTCTAGCTACAGTAGAACTATGTGTCGGGACCACTTATAAAACAATAAAATCATTAGAATGTATCTATGCAATAAAACTGTACTTGACTTGTGAATAAATATAAGAGTTGGACAATTTGCGTACCTTTAAAATACTGTGAACTTGGTGACGATCTGGTTGGGGAATGGCGCGGGGCGGTGTGAAAATTTGAGCTAGGACGATAAAGGTTACAAATTAGTGCAAAGGTTATGAACAAAAAGGACCGTAACGTCCCATAGAAAGGATTTGAAATGCACATGTAAAAGAAATTTCAGGTTTTTGAGGTAAGAGTATTTTGGCTATAACCGGGGCTAGGAAACCCGGAATTTTATGAACGAACACTTTTCGGAAAGGGAAAAATATAATCTATAAGTTTGTCAACTGGGTCAGATGCTAAAAAGGATGGGAAGAGCTCGGAAAAGGCTCTGGACAGAAATAGCAAAACCCGGAATGTTTCCTTGTGCGGTTTTGACATTTAAACGGAATTAATAAAATTTATGCACTTGCTCTAAACTCATAGGAGTTTTATGGACAGAAAAAAAATACTCGTAGAATATGTACTCTTATTCTATCAAAGATGCTTAAAAAAAAAATTTTGAGAGCGATACGAATTTTATTTCCTTTAAAAAAAACGCGAGACTTCGGTAAAAAAAATACGATAAAATCAAATAACATAAAAGACATCGAGGTCTCCTAAAGCCAAGTCCTATGGTCCTCAATCATCAATTCCATCTTAACAACCATATTACATTTAGACACTCCAAAAACAACTCACAAGATCACTATAATACTTTTGGTTCAAACTTAAAACAATATATTATACCCAAAATTTCCAAATTCGCAGCCCTTCTTCCGGGCTCTATAACTCACACTCCCGACGTCGGGTTGACGCATACCATACCATTTCGGAAAGCTTGCAAGGTCTCCTAAAACTCTTATGTTGAACACTTTTTCAAATTCAAACTCCACACAGACGAAAAATGTGCAACAAGTCACTGCCTCCAAAATCGTATATAATTGCATGTCTTTACGGTTTTGGCTCTAACTTGAGCTATACAAGTCGGAAATCCGAAATTCAAAAGTCCGATGTTAGCTAACATCTTAGGCTACCTTTTTACACAAGAATCTGGGCTAAAAACAAATTTACCATCTCCTATAAAAAGTGAATTTTGGGCAGAATGCACTGGGGGTGTTCTGGCCTTCATGCATGCACATAAACATTCAAGTTTTGTACTAATCATCCACCCAAATGTAATTTAATCACATTACTCCTAATTTCCAGAACTTAAGCTCAAAATCCATCATCTAACCTTACACAATCCACATGCATAAACATCCAAATACATGCAATACTTCCACACATCATTTTTCATGATTTTCTCCACTAATTCACTTAAAACACCCAATTTAGACAAAGTACACTTAGTTAACTCCTTTAAACAGAATCTAAACTCCAAAACATCATCACATACCTCATGCAAAATCATAAAACATCATCCTTCCATCCATAAGCATAAACTCAACCAAAAGATTCACTAAACTCACTTTAAAGCACTTGGATTCTCAATGGAATTTTAACTAAACACATCTATACTTTAAGATTCATGTTAATGGAAGATAATCAAGAAGAAAATAACATTTTCAACACTAAAACAACTCAAAACTCAGATTATATAACAATGGAAATGGGGGTTGAAGAGTGATACCACTTGAAGGAGGAGATTAAATTGAACAAGGAGGTGTGGAAATGGAAGAGGGGAGCACAGCCGCCGGAATTTTGGCCGGAAATGTCGCCGGCGACCGGCGAAAATCAGAGGGGGGGGGTGGCTGCAGGTGCTCGGGGCAGAGGAGGGAGAAGAGGCTGAGGGGTTTGCACTTGAATCAAACTAAAAAGTGACCCTTGGCCTCCCCTTGACTATATATATAATACCCCCTCAACTAACACAATAACAATATTAATAATAATAAAATCCTTAATAGAATGTACTAGAACTCTTCTTAATAAAAGAAAATGGTAGTAAAATAATAACTATAAAGTGAATTCAATTTAATACGGTTTAAAAAGTCGGGCAACGACCGGTAATTGAACTAAAATACGTTTAGCCGTAAAAATCGAAACGATAATCGAACCGACTTAAAGTTGAACTCTAGGATCTAAAATAAATATAATATGAGGTCCCAAATAGGGTATTCTTTAAAAGCACTAAAAAAAAAACTCGATCGGTAATTATTGACTGCTTAGCCATTTCCTCCAAGACCTGTCACCGTTAGTTAACTGTAAAAATTATAAAAATTGCTAAACACATTTTAACTAATTAAACAAAATTAATTACTATAATTTCTATGATTTAGGGTGGGTTGTTACAGTTATTGATATTGTTGAGCAATTTGAGTACCCCCATTCCCTGTGTTCATCCATTGTTGTTGGGTGTGATTGTTGTTCTTGATTGTTAGTGAATGGTTGGAAGTATTATTGGAGCTTTGTGGTAAAAGTTGGAAATTGTGCACGGAAGGTGTTCGATGAAATGATTGTGAGGATTTGTTGTGTTAGTGGTTGTTTTGTTGGTGTATATTATTGGTGATGGTTGTGTGCCATCCGGGTTTGTTCTTCTTGGTGCATTCCCCTTGCCGGTTTCACCCCATTTTCCTCCACAAAACTAGCCTCGCAAAAACCTCCTTCAAAATTTCCTAGCTACAAAGAACCCAAGCCTCCATCCGCTCAAATTATACACCCCACAAGAAAACTAAGCTCCAAAAATGGCCTCCATGTTCTATGCTTCGGGCAAATATGATGTCTCTTTTTCCCCTAAACCCAAACTCAAACCAACCTTCGAGGAGACTCTTCAACGTATCAAAGAGAAGGTTCTAGAAGTGCAGCGTCGAACGAGTGACTTACTCCGCACTACGACCCCTACACAACTAGAGTCATTGAAAAGGGATCATGCCATTTCAACTCGGTCTCCTAGAACTCACCATAGTGGTTATTCGAGGTATTTTGATGATTATCGTCATGGTGGTTCTCAAGGTAGGAGAATGGAGGAGAAGGTTACTTCATGGCCTTCTAGGAAGGGAAGTCCTAATTCTTGGAGTAAGACTTCATCCAAGGGAAGTCGAACTTCCAAGCTACCCAAACCATCTTCCCGAGCTCATAAGGAAAGTGCGGAATATCTTCGAAAGTTCAAGGGTAGAAAATGCTTCACATGTCGGGTTTATGGTCACTACCAAGCCCAATGCCCCACAAAGATGGTTGAAAGCTTCAAAGCAAATGAGGTAGCCACACCGGAGGCTCCAGACTAGTGTTGAGGTTCGTGCGCAAGAAGGGGAGAGTTCGAATCCTAGGCGATCCGTTATCTTGACCAAGGATTCTCGGGATAACTCTCAACGAGAGAATATCTTCTAAACTCGGTTCACCATCGGTGAGAAGGTAGCCAACGTCATCATCGACAGTGGGAGTTGCACCAACTTGGCCTCTACATACATGGTTGAGAAACTCCAATTGCCGGTCACGGCTCATCCTCAACCGTATAGCTTGCAAGGGCTAAAAGATGGCAACGACTTCGAGGTAACCCAACAAGTCTTGGTTTCTTTCTCCACTTGGCCTTATGAGGATAGTGTTCTTTGTGATGTTGTCCCCATGGATGCTTGCCATTTACTACTTGGTAGACCTTGGCAATTTGATCGGCATGCTATCCATGACGGTAGGAAGAACACTTACACTATCCGTATGGGAGAAAAGAAACTTAAACTCACTCCTTTATTTCCTTTCGAAACTGATACACCAAAAGCTGGGGTGGGAAGTGAGAAGAGAGATCTCCAAAAGAGTGAAACACGGGATGAGAGTGCTTTGAGAAAAGGAAACCCACATTGGGTTTTACTTTTGCGAAGAAGCGGCCCTAGTGAGGTTGAGCGATCCTTAGCTCCACAAAAATTTCCAACCTCCCTCCCTTGTCCCTCACCCTTGCCCACAACTCCTACCGAGCTCCGCATAGAGTTTCCAAGTGTTGAGTCATGCTCAATCACTCCCGAGCCTCACCATAGAGTTGAGTTACATGAGGACACATCCTTGAAAAATCCCCCGAGCTCCATTATTTCCACATCGAGATTGAACGAGGAAAAGGTTGTTTTCATTAGCCTTGACCCCGAACTCTCATGTGACGAATTCCTTGTTGCTTTCAACAAGTTGATGGGTGCTAGACGTGTTCGGGTCCTTCATGATGTTTACTTGGCCCCTCCTTCCCGCCGGAATTGCTAAATTTTTGAGAAGGACGGGTTGATGAGCGTCACTCTACTTCGATTGTTGGAGTACAAACTTTTGGGTTTGCACGGGTATGCGGTTAATTTTAAACCCCCAAGAGTTGAGGGCAACTCTTTTCGAAGAAGGGGAGTATGAACCGTATGGGGATCGGTTCACTTTTGGTTCATCTCTATCAGACCATTCCCGAGCCTTCTAAGGGGCTTGGGAAACATCGACAAGAATAAACACAAGGCGGTGAAGGCGTTCAAAGGCTAGAAATGTGCATGCCTTCATGCTTTTGATCATAACTCATTCAATATAATTCCGATGGGTCTCAAAGTACACACCGAGAGCTTCCATCGATATCTTATGGGCCTAAAACGGAGTCCGGATGAAGAAGTTATGTGCATTTGAAGAGCAATTGCCGAGTGCCGAGTCGTCTTGTGACTCGCCCGAGTCATTATTCTGCCCGGAAGACGCTGCTGTGCCTGATTTCCGTCGCGCCCGTGACAAATCTCGTGGCACCCGTGACCCCCCTGTTCAGCTGCTGCCTTCGCATGTCTTTGGTATTAAATGTTATGTTTTACTGTTTTACCCCCCATTAGTATAAATACCCCTTTAGCTTGTTTTTCAAGATAATTTTTGATGATGAATGTTTAGGAGCTAGACTGAAGAAAAATCCTCTCAATTGGAGAGTGTTGTAATTGTGGGTTTTCAAACCCTAATCAATGAAGCTAATCCTTTGGGTGGAAGTTGCATGGTGAATTCTCTTCTTTGTGAGTGGGTGGTTATCCTACACTCTTTGTGAGATTTCTTGTGTGATTCAATACTCTTTGCATGTGGGAGATCCTTGTGCAAGTGTTTGAACATCTAAGTTCAATTTGGTGAGATTTCTCTCTTTAGAATTGTCCATATCTTTTAATTTCATGTTTATCTCCATTGATCATAAAACCCTAAAAATTGGTTCATAGTGTTTATGAGTTCTATGGGTGGATTTCCATCATCCACATGTTTGTTTAGACCCTAGGCTTCCGCATCGTCCATGCTCCAGATTTGAAAAACCACTTACAGACTAATTTGCGGTGGAAGCACTTTAAGTTATGATTGTCATGAAAGCTTATGCTAAATTCAATGAAATTCCTAAATCCTGAGTTCTCTTACATTTCTTGCATTATTCAATGTAACTTTGGAATGCGTATAAAGCCTTTTGTAAAAGGAGGTGATATGGGCGACGTCTGGGTTGCTTTGGTTCATGCAATGATTTATAGTTGAACGAGACGACATTGGCCTCCTTCTTGGATGAGGAAGTTTCTTACTGGCCACGCGACAAGCTTAGACAAAGATACCTCTTCAGGCTTAGATGGATCAATAGTTGATCATCCAGTTTGAAAGTCTGGCTCAAAGGTCGAGAAACATTCGGACTCAACAAGGATGACATCAGCTTACCTTATCCGAATTAGAGACATTAAGATACAAGGGAATTTAGTATATTGAACACTTATTGGACAAATGAGAGATTATTAAGAATGTCCTAATAATGTTCATTTTCATTCGAGTGTTTTAGCTAAGATGATTCGGTAATTATATGTCTTGCTAGACACCTCTATAATCAATAATCAAATGGTTTGATCATAAACTGTATTATTTGGTCACACAGGTTCACACAAGACAGTGCCTTAAGACAATGAGTTGTCTTTATAGTCTGGAACAATATGGTATTGATCCTGGGGAGCGTGAAATGCATGTTTTGATGAAAACTAGCCTACCATGTATTGTGCATGTCTGTTATGATTCGTAGCAGCCTCAGTATCACCAGAATTTGATTCTGGTTATCACCATGGTCCGTGGTAACCTAGACTATATATCCCACATCGATTTTTGACCCCTTCCCCAAGCCATATATTCCTATAAATAGGGGAGGGGAAGGATGCCTCAAAATGATTCATTCCACAAGCCATTGAGTTCTATATCACTCCTTTGAGAGTTCTTTTGGGAAATCAGAGTAAGTACATCTCCTTTGTGAAAGAAGTCCCGATTTTAGGACTTCGAGGGTGATTCCTCGAGGTTCTTCCCTCAAGCCCTTTGGCCATTGTATTCTATATGCTCAGATAATAATCCTATCTCGATTGGATCGAGATCAAGCGGTTGAGTAGCCGCGTCTTTTGAGCGTTGCGTTGACCTTTGTGGAGATTTCCTTTCTTGGAAACTTTTGACATGGAGTCCATCATGAAGAGACGTATTCAAGAGTTCAAGGCCGACTGAGGCTTATCGTTTTGACAGACCTAAGGTATGTACTAAGCCTATGCTATCTGTTTCTTTCATTTATGTATTTTTGTGGGTAGATTAGGAAATCCGAAGGGGTAGGATTTACTTCGCTTTAATCTTGGGGCCTAGTTAGGAAATTGGCCTACCCGGTAAAACCCAACAAATTTAACCTAATAAGGCATTAGCAAAGGCGTCGTAGTAAAGAGACAACGAAGAGGGTTGTGGAGCCATAGACATCAGTTGTTGGAGTCGAGTGACACGATTGTGCCAGGCGATAGGGGTAGGCTGTGTTCCTAGGAATGGGCATATTCTGCCTTCAAAAGTCCACAAAGTCTCAATGCAGTGGCACAGATGCCCGTGTTTCCTGAAATGACAGTGTCAACTATCTTTAAGTGCACAACAAGGTTTTTGCCAGGATTTTTCGTGTACAAACATATGCTATGATATTAACCTTATTATTTAAAGCTTGGCTGTCAAGGATGATGTTATGGTGGGTGAGTTCAATCGATTAATGTTTGTGCCATATGAGAGATCAATTGTATTTCTTAAAAAAATAAAATAAAATTGTAATCTTTTGATAGTGTATCACTCCATGAGTTTTTCCCCCTTGAATTTTGATTCTTCCACATTAGTGATGTATTAAATCTTTAACATTACAAAAATTACTCAGAGGTAACTATTTTTTGGTACCCTAAATTTTTAAAACTTATTTCGTGGCACCCTTAATTTTTGGGTTAGTAATTATTAGGCGGCTTTTTAGCCATTAATTTTGTTAAGTGACCGAAATACCTTTATTCTTCCATTCTTCATCCTCTCCATTAATGGAGGTCAAAAGCAAAATTTTTTCTGAACTCCTTTTTTCCATACCAAAATTAAAAACTTCTCCATTACCATTATGAGCAATGTAGATGGGCAACGTTCTAGGTTGTAGATTTAGCCTTGACCTTGCACTTGCATCAAGTGATCAATCTACTTTATTCACAATCCGTTAATTCAAATCATCCATTACCAAGCAACACCTAACAACCGTACAACCATGGCGGCGTCCGTAGCACAAATCCAATTCCCCGCCAACAACATCCCCACTGCCACAAAGCTCAGCTTCACCGACACCCACGATAACCAGCTCTCGACCTTCCTCAACTCTAAGCGGGCAACAACTTTCAGAAGGTTCTCGAAGGGTGTCATATGGTGTAGGTGACGAGTGAAAAGGTGGTGGGAATCAACACTGCCCTTCAATAATGTTCAGAGTAGTAATGAGGAAGTTTTAATTTTGTAATGGGAAAAAATGAGTTCAGAAAAAAAAAATTGCTTTTGAGCTCCATTAATGGAGATAGAAAAGAAGGGGAGAAGAAGAATAATAAGGGTGTTTCGAGGACTTGACAAAATTGATGGACGGAAAAACACCTAATAATTACTAACCCAAAAGTTAAGGGTACTTCGAAATAAGTTTTGAAAAGTTGGGGTACCATAAAATAGTTTCTCCAAATATTGGAGTACCTCTGAATAATTTTTTATTGGACATTCCATATTTCTTTATTTTGTTTATGGAGCTAACATCACCAAGAATCCGCACATTATACTAAATATACAATATCTTTTATTCAATTTTGAAAATGTGATCATCCAACATACCTACAAAGAAGCAAAACATGTATATAACATATCTATTGCAATATTTTGGAGTTATATTTTTAATTCGTCTCAATAAGATTTTTTTTGTTCGATTGCACAGATCATCGTTTTAATCATTTTTTTATCTTATTAAAAACACATTATTATGGTCGAAGGATTCACACTTCATAAGAAATTAACTACATTAGCCTTACATAAGAATAATAATGTTAAGTGGACTCTATTCTCCATTACGAAGTTAAATGCAAGTTTAGGAGCTATCATACAAAGTCGTTGTATTCCTAGGACTGTGGTTAATACTCGTATAAACAATCCCATGACGATGACTTCTTGTACTCATTGGACTCTAATAGAACCATCTCCAACGCAAACTATGTTGGTTTGAGTCATCCTAGGGTCATTACATGCAATATGGAGAATGATTCTACTTCTATTCAATCTAATTTGGATCTATCAATATACGAAAAAGTAGAAGAAAAAATAATGAGAAAGCATTGTTGAAAATGAAATGGCGATTGGTTAGAAAATAAACCCGAAGAACTAAATCAACTGTCAAATCCTCCAATAATGGAATTCCTAGAGAAGACACGAATACGTACCAATGATCAATTGTGCATGTCCAATTGTGATGGAGGGATGAATTGCAACAGAAATCTCGGATGTTGGAAGTCTAGATGATACGATGCAGAGATAGCATGTAGTGCCATGATAATTAGTTGTGATATAGGTATGTTGATTCTTGCTGATCAAGTTGAAGTTATGGAACACTTTAAGAAGAATGTACAAAATAATAGAACACTTGATGGATGGTTCTCTTTTAAAGTGTGATATTGTATTTTTGGATAAAATCAATACTTTGAGAGCGGTTCTTTAGTGTTAGCATTATTTCATTTTAGTTGGTTGTTTGTTTTTATTGTTTTTGTGTTTTGCTTTGTCGTTTATTATTTTATGCATATCTATATTTACTTTGTATTACGAACTTTTCAGTTTTTTATAAGTTGAGCACCAAAAAATAAAGTCATTATAATGTGTGTGTATATATATATATATGACACTTGGCTTGTAAGTATGCATATGAATAAACGAGTGCAATAAATGAGAACTAAGGAAATAAATAAGACGTAGGTGAAGAAGGGGGATGTACAAATGGGTAACCAATTTGAAAGGCAAAGTTGGGGGTTGGTAAGGCAAACTACAAACCAAGCAATTGACTAGAAATTTATTTTTGGTCATTATTCAATTTTGATGAATTGAATAGAAGATAACATCAATTTAAGCTGGCAAATCCATTCGTGTGAGTCCAATGAATTTAACACCTATCAAATCAGTCTATTAATTTGACCAACTCTAAACCCCAATAATATAATACTAGTAGACAATTAAAAAAAGTAACATGGCCCGTGGGATAACTACAGGCCAGAGGTGCTTGCTTACTCCCTACCATATATGCTTAGACAAACAGCCGAGGGGGAGACTACAAATACAATGAGTGACATCCTGGGCGTATCATTACTAGCCTCCAAATGAGCCAAACCAATCAACCTGGACCTCAACTTGGTCGAATAAAAGTTTAAATCAAGCTCACCCAGCTAATTTCCAAGTTAAGCTTATATCGAATTCCATTACTCCAGTTAGGGTTCCATGTTAATTATCTATTTTTTTATTATTACCCGACTTAGAGATAGACGTGTATGTTTGTGTTTGTGTGTGAGAGATGTGTGCTTTTAATTTTTTTTAAAAATAAAGTACGTACAACAACTTCACACAATCATACAACAAATAACTAGCAATTTTTTTGATGTAAAATTGGTTTATAAAAGGGTTTTGGATAATAATACACTGAATTTTTCTGGTATTTGACTATAATGCATTAAAATGAACTTTGATCTTGGATCAATAATACATTGTACTTTGAGGGGTGTTGAACAATAATGTATTCAGAACGATTTTAGCTTTGTGGCGATCCTACGTAGCAGGTGGAGGAAATGAATTGGTCCAAAAATATTTTAATTTATGACATGTTAGCTAATGCACACATAGCTAATACACACATAAGTAAAGAGAATCAACTTTGAAAAGAGTAAAAAAAAAAATATAAAATCACATTTGTTTAAACGCGTTTCCGTTGAGAGATTGTTGTTGTAATTGTAAAATCACCTTTGCTTGTGTAGATTAGCTGATATGTCATAAATTTAGATGTTATTTAGCATATTCATCTTCTCGGTCTGCCTCGTAAGATCACCACCAAGCCAATCACCGTCGAAATTTTTTTGGGTGCATTATTGTCCAACACCCCTCAAAGTTTAGTGCATTATTGTCTAAGGTCAAAGTGCAGTGCAGTATTGTCCAATACCCAAAAGTTCAACATATTAGCATCCAAAAATTCTTTATAAAATAACGTATGTACTTTTAATTTTTCTAAAATTTATTGAAATAAGATTTTAGGTTCTGGTTTAGGTTTATTGTTTTAGAAACCTTACCCTTACATATTTGATCGGTGTAGATTATGAAACCTACTCATTTAACCAGCTCTAAACAGGTTCAAGATTACGAATTTAGAAGAACTCACTCCTACTCCGAGCTATGGGCTAGACAATTTTCTGTTTCACTTAAATTTGGTTTAAGTAAGAGAGGAGATCGAGACTGAAAAAGAGAAAAATTAAAGGAAAGGCTTAAGGCTCATAAATGAAGGATACAAAAATTAAAGTTAGTAGTGTCCATTTAATAATAATTATTATAAGATATATTTTTAAAGAAATAATTTTCTTAATATATAATTGGTTGTTTAAATTTTATTATAGATAACTGGATGGTTATATTAAATTGAATACCCTTATTATATTTTGAATTACAGATGTCATCTCAATATAAATATATAATATTCTCCTAGTATATAATAGACTATTTAAATTTTTTTCTAAATTTGGGATATGCATCGGCACCCCCAACCATGATATATATCTGCCCATGCCCATAACCAATACCGCGTGGAGGAAATAGAGCATTGTACCTTGTGACCTTGGCTCATAAAACTCTCATTAAATAGAGGATAAACAAATAAATAAATAATGATAATAATACAGGAGTGTTACTCCCTACATCTCGTTATCATAGCCATACTACGTACCACTTTGACATAAGCTGTACTCTCAACTCAAAATTCCACGACACAAGCCCTAATCATAAATACACGTACATTTGTAGGGATTTACTAGTTTCATTTTGGCATTGTCACATTAAAGACACCCATTCTTATTAATTAGTTGGTGGCATCGATCAAAGTGTATATATTAATTCTTGGTACTAGATTTGGATCAATCTATTTCATTAATTGGTAGGATCGATCAAAAAATAGAAAAGTGAATACTATAAAAGATTGACATGCAGGATGATTATAAAACTTGATTAATAATATACGGAGTATCTATCTATCATAAACAAGTTTAAGAATATGATGGATGCTAGTTTAATTTATTTCACGTCTTAATTACTTTTTTCTTGTGTCATAAAAATTCTTATTTCACAATTATATGAATTACATCATAATGTGGCTAGCTAAAACCAAGATGAGTCATTCATTATTTGATGGAAAAATATACTCGGTATTTGTGAAGAATATATTGCAATAGCAGCAGCTAAACAATAGCAGTAATAGCAGCTAACAGCAGCAGTAGTAGTAGCTAACAACCTAGTTGCATTTTCTATATTTATTTTTTCTCATTTTCATTTATTTCAAGATCTATTTTGATCTTGTTTTAGTTCTTGTTTCCTTTTCTTGTTTTTCCCTTCTATAAATAATTATAGGGTCTTAGGGTCTTTGTGTATCAGAAAACAATATATCAAATAAGTCTTTTCTCTCTCAAAAGTTCTCATGATATCAGAGCGAGGTTTCCTTGCTTGAGAACCATTGTCTTCCTCTGAGCTGCAAGACTAATATGAGAATCCCTCGACCCATTCTCAGAAGTTAAAGGCAGATTTCTTTGAGATTAGGAAGCCATGGCAGAAGAGGGAGAAGCATCATCAGGAGGTGGTAGTGGGGACACGAGCATTAATCAGCCAAGAACCAAAACAGAAGAAGATCAGTACAACAATGATCCCCTTCATCTACAAGGATCTGATCACCGTGGCTTGCAAATTGTTTCCATTAAATTTAATGGAAACAATTTCCAAAAGTGGGGGAGGGCCATCAAGATTGCCCTCAAAACCAAAATAAAGGTTGGCTTCATCACAGGAGAGTGTGTAAGACCTACCCAGGCATCCATGTCCAGCCAATGGGACAAGTGTGACAATATGGTCATCAGCTGGTTGTTGAACAACATGATCCATGATCTTTCAGAATCTTTCCTCTATGTCAATACAGCTCGTGAACTGTGGATTGAACTTACAGAAAGATTTGGACAAAGCAATGGTCCACTGTTGTTCCAGTTGGAGAAAGATATATCAGAACTCTTCCAAGGCAGGCACACAGTGGCTGTATACTTCACCAAGCTAAAGAAGTTGTGGGATGAACTCAGTGAGATGTCTGAAGTACCTGTATGCACTTGCCCCTCAACCTGCCCACACATCAAAGTCTCTTTAGAAATGGAACAAAGAAGGAGGCTAGTTCAGTTTTTAATGCACCTTAATGATGACTTTGATAGTGTAAGAAGCCAAATCTTGTTAATGGATCCCCTTCCTACCATTAACAAAGCCTACTCTTTAGTCCAGAGGGCTGAAAGCCAAAAGATAGCCTCTGGAGGCATCGGTTCTAATGGAGAATTTGTTGCATCTGTCTCCAAGCAAAACACCACAAATTCATCAAACCTTTCTAATAATGCTTCTGACAATGCCCAAGCCTTTGCTGCCAATTCTAACACTAGACCTCCCAGAAAAGATTACAAGAAAGATAAAGCAAACAAATATTGTACTTACCGTCAGAAGCATGGACATGAGGGAGACCAATGTTTCAAACTCATTGGATATCCTGAATGGTTTGATAAAAGAAAAGGAAAGAAAGTGGTAGCTAATGTGATCTCTGAAGAAGTAGATGATCCTCTGAGTGGTGGATTGGAACAAGCTCCTCGAGTGGACACAAAGTTCATTCAGCAAGTTACTCAAGAAGTATACAGGATGAACCAAAACAATGCCCTAGATCAGAACAAGAAACAACACTCAGCACATTTTGCTGAAATCCACAGGCAGAATGAGCAAGAACAGTCATCCACCAACCAAGAAGGATCAAGAAACTCCAACAATAGTTACATTCCCCACTTCTCAAGTAATATCAATTCAAAATCTCATATTCATAATCTTGAAGTTTGTTCAAAATCAGTATGGATCATAGACACGGGTGCTAGTGAACACATGAGCTATGATCTTTCTTTGTTTAGCTCTATACAACACCTTGGTAATCCTATATCTGTCACCATGCCTGATGGACTAATTAAGAAATGTTCTCTGATTGGCACAATTATACTAGATGACAAGATCAAACTTCACAAAGTTTTATATATCCCAGATTTCAAATATAATCTTTTATCTGTAACTAAGTTGCTTAAGGATCAAGAACTCTATGTTATTCTGCTGCCTAACAAGTGTGTCTTTCAGGACCCTTTAAGTAAAACCACTGTGGCTACTGCAAATGAAGAGCAAGGTCTATACAAATTGGTATCCAAGATCAAAGAACAAGATATTACTCACAATCCTTTTGCTGCTGTATCACAGAAAAAACATCTTGACATTTCCTTTCATACTATGCACACTAGATTAGGGCATACTTCTCTTTAAAAAATGGAACATATTGAGGGTTGTAATGTTTCTAATAATGGAGACTTCTTTTGTGAAATTTGTGTTTTGTCCAAATCACACAGATTACCTTTTCCTAGAAGTTGTATAAAGACTTCTCAAGCTTTTGATCTAATACATGTGGATCTATGGGGGCCCTACAGAATTCCTAATATAAATGGAGCAAAATACTTTATCACAATAGTTGATGATTTTACCAGGTGTACCTGGACACAACTCTTGCAAGACAAAAAAAACAAGTGTTTAATGCCATCAGCAAGTTTTTGAATATGGTAGAAACCCAATTTGGGTTAAAAGTTAAATGTGTGAGATCTGATAATGGCACCGAGTTTGTGCAGAATAGCTGTGTTTCCTTGTTTGAATCTAAAGGTGTCATTCATCAAAGGTCAATGGTAAGAACACCCCAACAGAATGGGGTAGTGGAAAGAAAACACAGGCATCTTCTTGACACTGCTAGGGCCATCAGACTTCAAGCAGGTTTTTCTAAATATTTTTGGGGGGAATATATCTTAGCTGCAACCTATATCATTAATAAACTACCTATGAAAAACTTAGATTGGAAAAGCCCTTTTGAAAGACTTTATAATATCAAACCAGATATTGGAGAATTAAGAGCAGTAGGCTGTCTTTGCTTTGCTGTAAAGTTAGGAGAAAATGACAAATTTGAAAATAGAGCTGTCAAGTGTGTCTTTCTTGGGTATACTTTTGGGATGAAAGGTTATAAGTTGTATCAATTAGAAGATGGAAAAATCATTCACAGTAGAGATGTTGTTTTTGTAGAAAAAGTCTTCCCTTTTAGAGAAAAGCTCCAAAAGGCTAAAGGCTCTCTTGATCACATGGCATGTGAATTCTCTGACACCTCGAGCCAAGAACGAAACATTTTTCACCTTCCAGCCTTTCATGACTTTTCTTCTGATGATAACTCCTTATCTAATTCTAACAACAGGACAAAGGATAGTGCACAAGTCTCACAAGAGGGCCTGGTGGACAATAACCCTTCACAAGAAGCGGAAACCAGTCAAAGACATTATCCATCTGACTCACCTTTTTTACATTTTCCATCTGATTTATCTTTGTCACATGAAGGTCAGAATAATGTATTATATTTGTCTGATGCAGAACACTCTTCTGACTCAGACAACAACACATAAGATAGTGACAAAACAGACAAAGAGGCTGAGAACAGAAACATTGAAACTCAGACCAACTTGAGAAGGTCTAGCAGGCAAAAACGTGAACCTAACTGGCTAAGGGATTTTATTCAGCCAGAAAAGAAAAGATCTTCAGCACAGTCTCACACTCTCTCAAGCATAAAAGAAACAACTTTCCCTTTGTTTAAGAAGTCAGACTTTCAACATTATTCAACAGATTATGTTACATCTCTCATTGCTACTAAGCAAGTATCAGAACCATCAAGTTATAAAGAGGCTGTCCAAGAACGTGAGTGGAGAAAGGTTATGAAAGAAGAAATACAAGCATTGGAAGAGAATGCTACTTGGGTTCTTACAAAGCTGCCCCCTGGAAAGAAGGCACTCACTTCAAAATGGGTGTATAAAGTGAAATTTAGAGCTGATGGGAGCATTGAGAGATATAAAGCTAGGTTGGTCATCAGAGGATTTGCACAAATCAAAGATGAAGACTACAAACACACTTTTTCTCCTGTAGCCAAGCTAACTACAGTAAGGGTCTTTGTTGCTGTTGCTACAATGAAGAACTGGCCCTTGTATCAATTAAACATCAACAATGCTTTTCTACATGGGTTTCTGGATGAAGATGTTTATATGATTCCTCCAGAAGGGTATGAAAGAGCCAAAGAGGGACAAGTTTGCAAGTTGGAGAAATCACTCTATGGTTTGAAGTAGGCCTCAAGACAGTGGAATATTGAGCTAAGTAAATTCTTTCATAAACTTGGATTTAATCAATCAAAAAATGATTATTCTTTATTTGTTAAAGGGAATGAGAGTAAGAATATATTTGTACTAGTTTATGTAGATGACCTTTTAATCACAGGGAGTGATGAACAAGGAATAACTGAGCTGAAAACTTTACTGCATCAAGCTT